>CM028337.1:1511250-2932500 GCA_016647705.1 Eucommia ulmoides | reverse complement strand
TTTTAAAAAAATCCCTCCTCTCAAAATCCTCCCCACAAAATAAAAAATGAGCCTTCTATTTATAGACTTCAAAAAGGGCAAAATGAGAATTACACAAAAACGCGGTTCACTATTCACGCGATTTACTATTCACGCGGCAGATACTATTCACGATCATGCGGGTACTATTCACGATCACGCGGTTACTGTTCACGCATGCGGATACTATTCACGCGGTGTCACTGTTCACGATCACTGTTCATGCATGCGGATACTATTCACGATCACTGTTCATACCTCCGTTTGATTTGTCTTGCTTTGTTTCGTTTTTTTTCCGATTTTCTCTAAACAAACGATAATTAGTTTCTTTTCTTTTTCTTATTTTTTTTGCATTTTTTGAAATAAAATAAAATAAAATAAAGTTAATTATAACAAAGTTAATTATAAAATAAAGTATAAATTTTTTTAGAGGGTGGTCAAAATGTCGTGTTTACAGCTGCCCCTATTTGTCATGCAAGTTTCACTTGCTTGACAAAGATAAAAGACAACGCCATTTTGATCGTCCCATTTTTATTTTTATTTATTTTTTTATTTTTTTCAAAGTGCATTTTTCAATAATAGAACAAATAAAATAAAATGACTCATGACGAACAAGTGTTCGTTTAGAGTAATAAAAGAATGATTTATGACGATATCCATGACGAATAAGTGTCCGTTTAAAAGATCGTTTAGACTAATAAAAAAAGAAGAAGACTCATGACGATACTTATGACAAACCAGTGTTTGTTTAGAGGATCGTTTATAGTAATAAAAGAATAACGCATGACGATATCCATGACGAACGAATATCCGTTTAGAGGATCGTTTAGAGAAATAAATAAATAAATAAAAAGACTCATGACGAACTAGTGACCGTTTAGAGAATCGTTTAAAATAGTAGAAAAATTGCCCATGACGATACTCATGACGAATAAATGTCCGTTTAGAAGATCGTTTAGGATGATAAAAAAAATGACTCATGACGATACTCATGACAAACAAGTGTACGTTTAGAGGATCATTTAGAGTGATAAAAAATAATTCATGCTCTAGCCCTCTTGGCCAGTGGACAAAAGAAAGTTCAGAAATATAAAACATGCCCCAATTTCTGGCTAGGCAAAAAATAAGAGAGGAAAGATATAAAATGTGCCCCAGCCTTTGGCTGGGGCTGACTTTCAGATGACCGAACTTTTACATTTTGCCTATGTACCTTAGCATTACGCCGAGGATCAGGTTTAGCGTAGTTCACTGAACACCCCTTGTAAAGCGAAGACGGACGACACGATGAACTCATGACGAACAATGTTCGTTTAGAGGATTATTTAGTGGAAATGAGAAAGAAGTGACTCATGACGAACCTGGCTCGTTTAGAGAAATAAGACAACTCATGACGGACAAGGTCCGTTTAGAGGGAATGAAAATCAACTCATAACGGACAGGGTTCGTTTCGAAAAAATGAAAATTACTCATGACGGACAGGGTCCGTTTAGAGGGAATGAAAATCACTCATGACGGACATAATCTGTTTAGAGGAAACGAAAATCACTCATGACGGACATAATCTGTTTAAAGGAAATGAAAATCACTCATGACGGATATAATCCGTTTAGAGGGAATGAAAATCAACTCATAACAGACAAGGTTCGTTTAGAAAAAATCAAAATCACTTATGATGGACATAATCCGTTTAGAGGGAATGGAAAAAATCAACTCATAACGGATGAAATCCGTTTAGAGGAAATGAAAAGTCACCCATGACGAACATAATTCGTTTAGAGGAAAGGAAGATAACTCATGGCGGGCATGGTCCGTTTAGAGAAAACAAAAATCAACTTATGACGGACATAGTCCGTTTAGAGGAAATGAAAATCACTCATGACGGACATAGTCCATTTAGAGGAAATTAAGACAACTCATGACTAATAGAGTTCGTTTAGAGGAAATAAAAATCAACTCATGACGGACATGGTCCGTTTAGAGGAAATGAAGGCAACTCATGACGGACATGGTCCGTTTAGAGAAAACAAAAATCAACTCATGACGGACATAGTCCATTTAGAGGAAATAAAAATCACTTATGACGGACATAGTCTATTTAGAGGAAATTAAGACAACTCATGACTAACAGAGTTCGTTTAGAGGAAATAAAAATCAACTTATGACGGACATGGTCTGTTTAGAGAAAAACAAAAACCAACTCATGACGGACAAGGTCCGTTTAGAAAAAATCAAAATCACTCATGATGGACATAGTCCGTTTAGAGGAAATGAAAATCAAATCATGACGAACAGAGTTCGTTTAGAAGAAATAAAAATCAACTCATGACGGATATGATCCGTTTAGAGGAATGAAGATCACTCATGGATATAATCAACAAATTCAGAAGCTCGACAATAGGTAGACACCACAAAATGTGCCCCAGCCTGTGGCTGGGGTTGACACTTGGATGTCATAATTGGATGACCGAACCTTGAAAGGTTGCCTACGTACCTCGACATTACACCAAGGATCAGGTCTAGCATAGTTCACAGAATGCCCCTTTCAGGGCAAAAAGCATACCTGGACGCTCATTTGGAGCTTCTGAAATTTCAGCAATAAGAGTTTCCAATTTGAGCTGGAAGGTAAGAAGTCCTAGTGATAGGGAAATCCATACTTCCAAGCCCCTTGAAATCCCTGTAATGCACATGAAAATATTTCCAAAACAAAATCCTAGTCTGAAAGTTGTTACCTTTGATGACTCACAATTCCATTCCCCCCTTTTTTGTCGTGGTCATTTGACTAATGGCGCTCGGCTTTCACGGGTCACAGGACAGTATCGGGAGAGATTTTTTTTTTGAATTTAGAAGTCTCGCTTTTCAACTGAGAGTTCAACATGCTTCAGGGTGATTCGAATTTTTATTTTTATTTTTTATTTTTATTTTTATTTTTTTTCCGACTCAAGGGAAGGCCCAACATACCTCATCGAGGTCTCCTTAGTTTGCTCGACTGGATTCTTGTCTTTTCAAATTAGTAGATGCTTCAATGCTTGGGGTTTTAATACTCCTGCATGCTCTGTGTTTTCTCAAGTCCTGCAAAACTGATTTAGTTCAAAAATGGGTAAATGTCGAAAATTACTAAAATGAGTACCTTCAGTACCCAATATGATTTTCTGTGAGATCTTGAGTCAAGAATGTAGAGGAATATGATTTTAATACATTTTCAGACCATGACCAATGTTTCTTTTCTCAAATTCTAATTCCATTCAAATCCATCAAGTTCTGATTCCAAAAAATATCATTTGCCGCTAATTTGGACCGAGGCAGAAAACATGAACAAAACTATCTATCATCTTTCTTTCCTCTTCAAATCTCTTCCACATTTATACCAATATTTCTTGTTCGGTCACCCCACTTTTGTTTTTTCCTTCCCCCCTTTTTTTTTTCCTTTTTTCTTTTTTTTTTCTATTGCTTTTTTTTTTAATCGAACTTACAATGATTTAGGGGCAACCGAGTTTATCAATGAATTTGATTTTCTTTGGAAATTGAGACCTTCTTGCAACATTTGAAAGTTTCTTCATTGGGATCATTGGCCTGAGATGATTGTATTTCCTTTTTACCATTGAGTAACTCAGACAACAGGTAAACCGGGATATTTACACCCAATTTCATCAATCACTAAAGTACCACCAAAGATAGTTTGATTAGCTTGCAACAATATATCAAAGCATCGTAAGGATAATGGATACCAATCTTGACTTTCGAATCCCTCGGTACTTCTGGAATTGCTGACGAATTTGGTTACGAGCCTTTTCAACTCTCACCATTGTTTGGATAAACATAATCTTCCTTTGATTATAGTCCCATTGAATCGTGGTCTAATTTTGTATTGAAATCACACATCCACATCCTCACTCAGTCACCTCGCATACAATATATGCAGGCAATTTTGGGCACCTGAAATAGTAAGATTCAAACATTAGACCACAGTTTTGAATAAACAGTATTGCATTATTGAAATTTTAAAAGTCATTACAGAGCAAATCATTTTCTGTCCAAAAGACCAACGGGATGGAAAGGTGAGTACGCAAAGATTTTTCAATTTTATCAAAACACCTCGCAAATTTAAAGCAAACAAAAAAACAGTTTTGCAGTCTTTAGATTTTTCAAATTGAGCCTTAGGCACATGACTCGCTCCCATCTCCAACAATATTTTGGTAAAGATTGACTTCACCACCCCTTGAAGGTGCATACTCAGGCAACGGATTCTGCTGACAGTTTGGCGTACCGGCCTCAGGTTTTTTAGGAAACGTGATGGCTCCTGTCTGTGTAAACTCCTGAATTTTGTCTTTCAGCTGAAAGCATTGCTCAGTCACATGTCCTCTGGTTCCTGAGTGGTATTCACAGAAAGCATTTGAAGAAGCTGCTTTACTCCCAGGTTTAACTTCGTAGAATGGAAGGGGTGTCAGCATCCCTTGCTTCAAACAAATTCGGTACAACTCAGTGATCGAGACCGGAAGGTCTTGTAGCTCTCTGTTGTCGTTCTGGAAATTTTTCCCCGTAGCATGAGGTAGAATGCCTTGGTAGTAATGGGTTCCTGACCTTGGAGTGTGGTTAGGAATTTGAGGTGAGGTGTTCGGGTATGGTTGATAGGTATGGTAAGAGGGTGCTGGGTAGGCTTGAGGATAATATTGGGAAATATGGTTTTGATAAGAGGGAGGTACATTTTGGTAATAGCGGGGGCGACTTTGGGAATAGGGTTGGTTTTGAGGATAATTTTGGTTTTGACGATTTTGAGGAGGGTAGTTGTGATATTGGTTGTTCTGGTTCGGGTAGTTTTGGGGACAGGAAGCTTGGGGGTAGTTCGGGGAGATTCGGGATTGCTTTCTGATTGCATCCTGGAATGAGTCTGTGCTCGACTGCGTGTAAAGATCGGACTTCGAAAGGGGGGAACTAGATTTGCTTTTCTGGGACCAATTTTCTTTGTCTTGCCCCTTTCTACAACAAAAATCCTTTTAGTAGTTCACGTGGGTCTTAGGTGGTCTCGAAGCCCATTCTAGTTCGAAGATTTCAATTTCGATAACGACCAATTAAAACAAATGATGGTACATAAAAAATCTTTTTTTTTTGTTTGTCGTTCCCTACCGATATTGAAAACTTTGAACTTGTTTGGTGTGTTTTTTTTTTTTTTTTTCAGGACTTCCCAAGATGTCATAAATCCATCAAGTACCAAAAACCCCTTTCTCGTCTTATATCATAGAATCCTGAGGGGATAATATGGATACAAGACAACTTTGCTTTTGTCAGAGGATTTACAACGATATAAGCGCCTTAGAGGAAATAAGGAAAAGAATGAGAAAATATATAAAAAATCACAACTTATTTACTGAATTTAGGGAAAAGAAAATAAAATAAAATTTAACATTCGGACTTTAGATTAATTGGACTTATTCAGACATATTAGGCTCGACCTTCTAATAGTCCCCAGTGGAGTCGCCAGCTGAACGCGTCCCGATTTTCCAGAGAAAATCAATAAAATAGATATAAGCTTGGCACTGGTAAAATGAGAAGGGTTTTTACAAACGTCGATTTTCTCATTAAAATATACTTAAGCCTGTTTTAGAAAATGGAGTCGCCACCTAGCATTAGGTTTTAAATGATGTGCTAGGTCACCATATTTTTCTTTTTTGAAAACAATTTTAAAAAAAATGTGGCTTAAGTAAAAATTTGACTCCTAAAATAACATGGTCTGATCAGAGATTCGTTTAAAGAGTTCGGGAGTCAGTTACGCTCGGGGAAGGTGTCAAGCACCCCAAGACGCCCGTCCAAAGACGGTACCTTATCCGATTAAATCTAATTAAAATTTAAATCCGAATGTTTTTATTTTATTTTGAAATCATTTCCTTCTAAAAAAGAAAATCTTTTTGTATTTTTTTTTATATATTATCAAAGAATTTATACATTGAGGGGATAATTCTCTTCTAAGCCATTCAAATAGAAGGCGGAAAAATTCCTCCACAATTTGACAACAACATTAAATTTAACAAAAACATAAAATAAAAACACACACACCCATACACACACATTAAAACACACATCGAGGGAAGTATTCTCCCTTCTAAACTTAAACCACTCCAATGGAAGCTCGGGAGTTTTCCACCTCATCTTTTCAGCACATTATATTTAACATATGTTAAAGAAACACACGCACAAACATATCGAGGGAAGTATTCTCCCGTCTAAGCTTAAACCACTCCAATGGAAGGTCGGGAATTTTCCACCTCATTTTGTCAGCACATTATATTTAACACAAATTAAATAAAACACACGCGCACACACACACGCGCACACACATCGAGGGGAGTAATTTCATTCTAAACTTAAATCGCTCCAATGGAAGGTCAGAAGTTTTCCACCTCGTATTGTTAGCACATTATATTTAATACAAATTAAATAAAACACACGCACACACACACACACACACACACACACACACACATCGAGGGAAATAATTCCATTCTAAACTTAAACCGCTCCAATGGAAGGTCAGAAGTTTTCCACCTCGTATTGTTAGCACATTATATTTAATACAAATTAAATAAAACACACGCACACACACACACACACATCGAGGGGAGTAATTCCATTCTAAACTTAAACCGCTCCAATGGAAGGTCAGAAGTTTTCCACCTCGTATTGTTAGCACATTATATTTAATACAAATTAAATAAAACACACGCACACACACACACACACACACACACACACACACACATCGAGGGGAGTAATTCCCTTCTAAATTTAAACCGTTCAAATTGAAGGTTGGGAATTTTTCACCTTGTTTTATTTACTAAAAAATAAAATAAATAAATAAAATAAAAATAATAAAAATAATAAAAATAAATATAAATAAATAAAAAATTAGTATAATAACAACTTATTTAAAAAAAAAAAATATTTACCACCTTCTTGGAGATTTCTTTTCTTCTTCGAAATTACAATAAAATGAAATAATATTATTTTCTTCCACATTTCAATCCAGATTTCCTCTCCCTTCAAATCCTCTAAAAATCCCTCCTCCAAAATCCCCTAAAAAAATCCCTCCTCTCAAAATCCTCTAAAAAATCCCTCCTCCAAAATCCTCTAAAAAAATTCCTCCTCTCAAAATCCTCCCCACAAAATAAAAAATAAACCTTCTATTTATAGACTTCAAAAAGGGCAAAATGGGAATTACACAAAAAATGCGGTTCACTATTCACGCGATTTACTATTCACGCGGCAGATACTATTCACGATCATGCGGGTACTATTCACGATCACGCGGTACTGTTCACGCATGCGGATACTATTCACGCGGTGTTACTGTTCATGCATGCGGATACTATTCACGCGGTGTCACTGTTCACGATCACTGTTCATGCATGTGGATACTATTCACGATCACTGTTCATACCTCCGTTTGATTTGTCTTGCTTTGTTTCGTTTTTTTCCAATTTTCTCCAAACAAACAATAATTAGTTTCTTTTCTTTTTCTTATTTTTTTGCATTTTTTGAAATAAAATAAAATAAAACAAAGTTAATTATAAAATAAAGTATAAATTTTTTTAGGGGGTGGTCAAAATGTCGTGTCTACAACGAGTTGACATCGCCTCCTTAAAACTCTTAGGATCACCTTCTACCATATAGGTAAGAAAGTCAGGACCAAATGACTTTGTTGTCTTACCCCTCTTACTATGTCTAGATTCATTATCTTACAAAAATATCTCATTTTGGACATCACCTATCGTAGTATCCAGTGTTCTTTTTAAAGAACCAAACTCTCAAGAAGTCTTATAATGAAATATATCCTCATAAAAGAATGCATTTCTGGATTCCATTATTATATTCTCATATACATCTTCAATCTTAGACTTGTGAACTAAAAATCGATAAGCACTACTGTTTTGGGCATACCCAATGAATATTCAATCAATTGTTTTAGGTCTTATTTTAGTCTTTTTAAGAATAGGAACCGCCACCTTAGCAAGACACCCCCACACTTTCAAGAATTTATAAGTAGGAGTCTTACCTCTCCACATTTCATATGGAGTTTGATCCAATTTCTTATGTGACAACTTATTAAGAACGTAATTGGCGGTAAGCAATGCTTCTCCCCACATGTTCTAGGTTAGTCCAGAACTTATCAACATAGAATTCATCATTTCTTTTAAAGTTCTATTCTTCCTCTCAGTTACTCCATTTTGCTGAGGTGAATAAGTTGCAGTTGTTTGATGAATTATTCCATATTGAGCACAGAATTTTACAAACGGTGATTCATATTTACCATCTCTATCACTTCGAAGAACTTTAATCTTTTTGCTAAGTTGATTCTCAACTTCGTTCTTATATTGCATAAACTTTTTCAAGGCTTCATCTTTACTCCTTAGAAGATAAACATAACATTATCTTGTGCAATCATCAATAAACGTAATAAAATACTTTTTACCACCTCTAGTTTGGACAAATTTTAAATTACAAATATCAATGTGAATTAACTCCAGAGGTTTAGTACTTCTTTCGATGGATTGAAAAGAAATTCGAGTCAACTTGGACTCCACACAAGTCTCACATTTATGATTTGAACCAATTTTACATTTTGGCAATAAGTCTAAACTAATCAATTTACGTAAAGAATCATAATTAACATGTCCTAATCAAGCATGTCAAACATCAATTGGCTCAATTATATAAATAGAAGATGTAGTTTTATTAGCTTTTGGAATCACAGTCATTATATTCAATTTGAAGAGGCATTCATTCATGTAACCCCTTTCCCACATACACTTCACTTTTGGTTATTACAATATTTTTAGACTCAAAGACCATTTTAAAGCCTTTCTTACTCATCAAAGATCTAGAAACTAGATTCTTGCGAATGTCCGGCACATAAAACACATGATTGAGAGTAAGTTCTTTTTCAGAAGTCATTTTTAGCACAATCCTTCCATGTCCTTCAACTATAGAAGTCGAGGAGTTTCCCACATAGAGTTGTTCATTTTGATCCACCGGTTGATAGGTGATGAACATTCTCTTATCTGAACAAATATAGCGTGTAGCCCCAGTGTCCATGTACCATTCTTTCGGGTTGCCAACTAGGTTAACTTCAAACACCACTACTGAAAGGTTCATTTCGAAAACATCCGAAGTAAGATGCTCGACTTTAATTACGTTACCTTGATGTGTATGCCTCTTTACATTATGTTTAACTCGGCATTCACTTGCACGGTGTCCAGCCTTTCCACATAAAAAACAGTTCTCCTTGAATTTCTTCATTTTCTTTCTTTTGGGACTAAAGCTTTGACTCGTTCCAAGGTTATGAAACTTTCGTTTCTTCTTGGTCTTGTGAACCTCCACAACATTTGCCTTTGAGTTCATGGAATAACGACTATCAGGATTCTCAGCAAACCGATGTTTTTCTTCAATTCTAAGTCTCACAATCAGATCTTCAACATTCATCTCTTTGCGTTTATGCTTGAGATAATTTTTGAAATCACTCCAGGTCGGTGGTAACTTCTCAATAATAGAAACTACTTGAAATGATTCACTCAATGACATTCCATCAGCGAGAATGTCATGTATAATGACTTGAATATATTCGGCTTGATTAACAACAGATTTGAAATCCACCATTGCATTATCAAGGAACTTTCCAACTACAAATTTCTTTAAGCCAGCGTCTTCTGTTTTATATTTTTTATCTAAGGATTCCCATAGTTTTTTAGTAGTTCAAATCCCTCCATATACTTTATACAGAGATTTGTTGAGAGCATTGAAAATGTAGTTCCGACACAGATAGTCAGAATCTTTCCACGTTTCTACCATAGCCTTTGTATGATCATCGGCATTCTCAGTCATAATTGGAGCATCTTCTTTGAGAAAACGAATCAATCTCAAAGTCGTAAGGTAGAACATCATCTTTTGTTACCACCTTTTAAAGTTGCTTCTATCAAACTTGTCAGGCTCTTCAGCCTTATATAATAAAGTAGGCACCGTAGTAATAATGGTCTGAGTTATAAGAGACGTCTCAATTGGCGTAGTGTTTTCACTTGTCATCACAGAGTGGTATGTCTACAATTTTAACAAATGTATAATAAATACTTTGAAAATTTTACAACTCAAGAACAGACTAAGGAATCAAATGTTTCACTAACCAGAAACTGGAAGTTAACGTTCACACAAGAATTAGAAATCAATTTAGAACGTTAACGTTCACACAACAAATTTTGTTTACAATATAGATTTAAAACATAAACATTTACTTATTTATCTTAAAATATTTGAAAAAAAAAAAACTGAATCTACTTTAAGAGTATTAGTGGAAATGCCAAAATTTCAAGATAAATAAATAAATAATCATTAAATAAAACTAATAATTATTAAACAATATTAAAGTGAATATTAATTATTCATGAAAGGGTATTAAAAATAAATTATGAAAATTCTATAAAACAAATTAAGTGTAAACTAAACCAGAAAAGTAACGTTAACGTTAACGTAACAAAAATAAAGAATAACAATTACAAAATGTGTTAACGTTAATGTAATAGAAACAAAAAAAAAAAAAAAAAAAAACAGTAATAGAATATGTTAACGTTAACGTAACAGTGTTTTAAATATTATATAAAAACTTTCCCAGATGTTCAAACAATGAATTGAATTGAAGTAGATCAAGGCTAAAGTTTGACTCTATACCCTTAAAGCAGATTCACGCCCCCATATCGGTGTTAATGGTTGAATGAACGTCTATCTCTCAGGGTACAACGATCTTCAAGTTTTTGGTACTTGAAACCAAAAATTTCGGCGAACTAGACTTGTGCTTGAACTCTCACAAAACTCTAAATGTTTTGTGTTTTTGGGGTGATATGAAGTGATAATGTTGTGTATGAGACGAAATAAAATGAATGACAAGTCCCCTATTTATAGAACACCAAAAGTCACCATTGAATGGATGCAACTTTGGAAAGACATCTATTCACGTTAACGTTAATGCGAACCGTCATCAACTTTGGAAAGACACATGTTCACGTTAATGCTAACGCGAACAGTTACTTAATGAACCTTTATGTCTGTTCATTGGTACTAATTTAAAATTAACGATTAAGCAGTTAATTAACTGCTTAGCTACCACTAATTAAATTTTAAACTATTCTAGCGGATTAAGATCCGGACCCGATCCGACCCAACTCGGATCCGGTTCAAACCAAAACCAAATATGGATCAATTTATCCTAACCCAAACTCGACCCAACCCAATTCGAGTTTGAAGGTTTGATTGTCAGTGGCTTGCATTTGTTCTTAATTTATAAGTTGATACAAGCTTGAGTTTCTTCTCCACAACTAATGTGGGATAACTACACCTTACAACTCA
Organism: Eucommia ulmoides; assembly: GCA_016647705.1. Lineage (NCBI taxonomy): Eukaryota > Viridiplantae > Streptophyta > Magnoliopsida > Garryales > Eucommiaceae > Eucommia > Eucommia ulmoides. Next base: position 2,921,100 of record CM028337.1, on the reverse strand, counting down.
AGTTTCTCCTTTCCAAGCAATATGGAATAATTCATCTCCTTTCCAAATAATGTGAGATAATTCATTCATTTATGTCTTCAATCAATCTCAAATGAATTTTTTTGAGAATTAAAATCTCATTCAAAACTTAATTATTTTAGCATATAAATATACTACGTTGATCCTCAAACAGCAAGGAACGCAACAGAATAATAACCCAATTAATTTAATTAATAGGTCTCATTTTAATTAATCAATTAAAGTAGCAAAAATAACACAATAACCTCATAACGAGAAAAAACAATAAAAACAGATGACTCTTCAAACAAAACAAAAAAAGAAAAAACAAAAGGAAGAAAAAAAACACAAATTAAAAGAAAAACTTAAAAATAACAATGCTAGTGGTGCAATGTCAAAACATAACAGTATATTGAAATAAAATGTGTGTACTAAAATGTGTAACAAAGTTTTGTGCATTACCGAGAGAATTTGTGTACTAAAATGTGTGTATATATGGGTTAATTATACTTTGTCCATTGTAGTTTGACCTAATTGTATTTTATCTCTTATATTATTTCGGTTAACACTTTGCTTCTCTGTGGTGGTGAACTAAAGTGCAACTGTTAAAATTAAAGGTAATTTTGTCATTTCACTTTGAAATTAAGTATAATTTTGTCATCTTATTAAAACTAATTGAAAGGACTTTAAAAAATTATATCCAAACTCTAAGGATAAAAGGTGTTTTTTTTCCACCATCTTTTTCTCAAGGGGCATGCACCATTTAGTCTTAAAATATAAAAGAAATTACCAAATACTCCCATCACTTTTTTTTTTTGCACCAATAAGTCCTTTTGTTTTTTTATGACCAAAATACCCCTCACATGGATGTTGAATGTAATATCAAAATTATTAAAAAAAAAAAAAAATTTTGTTTTTTTTTTTTTAACTATTTTTTTCTGACCAAAATACCTTTCATGTAAATCTTGAATGTAACATCAATTGTTTTTTTTTTTAATGTTATTTTTTAATGTTATTTTTTTCTAACCAAAATGCCCCTCATGTGAATGTTGAATGTAACATTTAAACACCTGTGAGTGTTGAATGTAACATCAACTGTGTTTTTTTTTTTTTTTAATATTATTTTTTTCTGACCAAAATGCCCCTCATGTGGATGTTAAATGTAACATTTAAACACCTGTGAGTGTTGAATATAACATCAACTGTGTTTTTTTTTTTTTTTTTTAACATTATTTTTTTTACCAAAATGCTCATAATGTGAATGTTGAATGCCCCTCATGTGGATGTTGAATGTAACATTCAACACCTGTGGATGTTGAATGTAACATCAACTTTTTTTTTTTTTTAATGTTATTTTTTTCTAACCAAAATACCTCTCATGTGGATGTTGAATGTAACATTCAACACCTGTAGATGTTGAATGTAACATCAACTGTTTGTTTTTTTTTTTGTTTTTTTTTAATGTTATTTTTTTCTGACCAAAATGCTCCTCATGTGAATGTTGAATGCCTCTCATGTGGATGTTGAATGTAACATCAACTATTTTTTTTTTAATGTTATTTTTTCTAACCAAAATACCTCTCATGTGGATGTTGAATGTAACATAAATTATTCTCTTATTTTTGTATGCAAAATAAAATACATATGACGATCGGTAACGGTTGACAGCGGTGGTACACCAATTTGACGATCTTTCTTCTCAATGTGAAACTCATGGAAGGGCATTTCGGTAAACTCAATCCTCACCATTTTTTAAAATGGGACTAATTGGTGTAAGGAAAGGTGTTGATGGGACTAATTGGTGCAAGAAAAATGTGTTGACGGGACTAATCGGTGCAAAGAAAAATCGATGGGAGTAAGTAGTAAATAATTTCTTTTTTTGGGAATAATAGGTAATTTTCCCTTTTCTCAATCCTCTGCTTGAAACCGACGCCAAGTTTCTAATTTCACCACCATGAATACATAGCTAAAGAGGAAATACCACATTTCTCAACACAAATCATTACATTTCTCAACACAAGCAGCGAAAAAAACAACAATATATAGAAAGGCCACAGGATCAAAAGAATGAACCAAACGGTGCAAAAGCCAGATCAATTTTGCCAATTTCAGTAAAGCCTGGTAGAAAGGTGTTCTAGGATGACCACCCCCGGTTATATAGTTCCGTTTATCTAAATTCTCAAAAAATGAAGCATCCATCTTTGGCTGAATAACAACTAGTCAAATTTGCCAAAATCAGAATCTGGGCTTTGGCCGACAGAGTCGAGTGGATCAATTTCTCTCAAGGCTAGATATTAACGGAAGAATGGTTCTTTCGTGAAGCTAAGATTTTCAGGTTTCAAGAAGAAGGTTTCTTCCAGAAAGCCACTAAACATTCTCTGGCAAATGTGGGATTCAAATGCATATTTCTTTTGGGTTTTCGAAGATGAAGCAGGGGTGGGGGTGGGGTGGGAGATGAAGAAGATGAAATAAAAAATACACAATAATCTATTAAGTTTTTTAATATATAAAAATAGTTTTTATTAAAAAACAATTAAGAGTATAAATGTCATTTAACACTATTTGACAGATTTTTGTTGACTTTTGCACTTTGACTGTTAAAGTTAGGGTTAATAGCATTTTACTTCTTTGTGGTTTAGCTGATTTATACTTACTCCTGTGTTAGCACTTACCCCCATGTGGTCTTGATTTAAGTGCACTTATCCCTCTATATCAGGGGAGTAAGTGGTTTGAAAATCTAACCACAAGGAGGGTAAGTGACGATTTTCAAATCATATGGGAGTAAAGTGTAAAGCGGCTAAACCACAGGGGGTAAAGTGTTATTAACCCTTAAAGTTAATAGAAAAGTTAATAGTTGCACTTTAGTCCACCAGCACATTGGCTAAAGTGCAACAAGGCCTAACCCTAACCGTAGGGGCAAAGACTAATTAACCATTTTTGTCTATTTGTTTATGTTGTTTCACTTCAATTCAAGTTTAATCGTTGTATTATTTTAATAGTTGAATATCTACGCTATTTGATACTTATTATGTTATATTTGTGACTAGTTATACCCGAGCCTAAAGACACGCCTATAATTCATTGGTATATAATTTTAATGCACACAATTAACATTGATACTCATAATTAACCGATTTTTTGCTTATATAATTCTCAAATGACTTTATAATTTATTAGCTGTAATAAATTGAGGGTGTAAACGCCCAAAAAAAAATCAATTTAAAATTATAAAAATAAAAAAAATGATAGACTATAGATTTACACATAAAATTAAGAGTTAATCGCACTTTCCCCCCTGTATTTTAGCTGATTTGCACTTACCCCCTTATGTTAGTACTTACCCCCTTGTGGTCTTGATTTAGGTGCACTTACCTCCCTATATCAGGGGGTAAGTTGTTTGAAAATCTAACCACAGGAGGGGTAAGTGACGATTTTCAAATCAAGGGGGGTAAAGTGATATTAACCTTAAAATTAATAGTATATGTAAGGAATACAATTATTATCCCAATCAAAGTTACGTTCTGCAACGTATATCTAAACCATTCATCTTAAGATCTTTGGGGGTTATTGCCTGCCCTTACTCCGCATTCCCCCTCAATCAGTCTCGCCCATGTCGTTTCCACAACACAACCCAGTGACGCCACTAGGGCCAGACCTACAAATGCAATTGATGTCATCAACACACAATTTTCAACACCAACCCAATATAACTACACATGGAATGGAAGCCAAAAAAAAATAAAAAATTAAGATAGAAATCCAATTCTAGAATGTCAATTTTCCAATGATTTAGAATGGAAATTTCAGGTATTCGGGCAAATCTGGTGATCTGGCGAATTCCAAGAAAAACCCCAGATCTGGCCAAATCTAGCCAATTACAACTAAGCGACAATAAGAGAGATGGAGGATTGCGATGGTGGTGGGTAGCAGTAAGGTGCCCGAACTCACTACTATCACCTCGCCATCTCTATTCCATGCCATCTCTCTCTCTCTCTCTCTCTCCTGTTACAATTGATTTTTTCAAATCTGAAATTTGTGTGCATCAGATTTAGCATTGTTGAATTGCTCACGATCTTAGCATTTAAGAGAGAACGATTGTTGGGATTTGGTTGAAAGTGGGGTTAGATTATGACTAATTTTTTATTTTCCATCTTTTTTTAACTTTTATAATCTTACATGACGTTTGTTTAGTGTTTGTGTTCCTAGATTTCTGTTTCCATTCGCAAGAAATTGGATAAAAAATAGAAATTTATTTGTTAAACAAATGTTTCTAGTGTGTTCTCAAATTTATACAACAAATTATTGGGGAGAAAAACAAAATTGTTCTTGGGTTTCTATTTTTGTTTAAAGATTTTTGGGAACATATATGCTACATAAACGCCACCTAAACAAACAAATGCCATATAAATAAATACTAAACAAATGCCATCTCCAGACATGGGATATGTGGAATGAGAACAAGGGAGTAGATCGAAAATAAGAAGAAAATAAAAAAAAATAAAAAAAATGGATTTCACCTTCAAAAAAGTGATAAGACTAATTTTGGGCTGGAAATAGGTGATCAGGAAATATCAAGAACACATAAAATGAAAAGAGAATGGAAAGATAATGATATTTTCACAGAAATTTCAACTCCTAGAAAAGAAATTGAACGATGAAGTTCAACATACCTCAAAATGAATTTGAATGATGAAGCTCAACATACATGAAATTCCCGAAATCAATTCAAGCATCATACAAAACTCAATAATTACATTAATAACTTGATTTACACAAATATAAATAACACATCAAATCCTGAATAGAAATCAAGAATCAAAATAAGAAGAAAATTAAAAGAGAATAGAGATAAGCTTACTGTGTATTGAGAGGCATTGGCAGTAGTACATAGACGGCAACGATTCATCCATATAGGGTTGACACTTCTTGGATGAATGCTTATCATCAACGGGTGGAGAGAGGAGGTGAAGTTGTTGAGGGAATTGCTGGTAATGGCAATGGAGCGGTGGTGCCTCAACTATAGACATGATGGCGATGGGGAGATGTTGATAGAGATGGCGATGGATAAGTAGTGCTCAGGATGTGGCGATAACGTCTTTTGGGAGATTTGAAAGAGAGGGATGTTAGAGAGGGATTGAGGAAATGAAGGTTAGGGCTACAAGAAAAATGGTTTTCTATCACACTTAGTAAATATAATTTATCACGTTTTTTGAATAAACCATGATTAAAAAAATATAAGCTCGTTTAAAATTTAAATTGTGATAATAAATATTTTTATGTCACTATTTTAATAAACCGTGATAATAAGTTGTAGTTTTTATCACATTTATTATTTACAAGTGAGATTAATTGGTGATTGAGTAAAATTGCGTTGAACTTAACAAAAAAAAAAGGTGGGAATTTCGTGTTCTCGCTCCCCTGTCCAAATCCTCTTCTTGCCTTCTTACTTATTAAGCAGGTCCTGAGAGTCACTTTCTCTAAAAACTCTTGAGAATCCTTTCTAAAAACCCTAACCGCTGTCATTTCTTACCTGCTTCGAGCTCACAGCCCCCACCCTCCGGCTCTGCTCTACCTCGCTCTCGGTGATTCTCTCTCTCTCACTTTCTCTCGACCTCACTCTCTCTCCGATCTCGCGATGACGCTCCTCCGAACCTTCATGAAGTCAATATTCCTCAGCGATGATGTCGCCCTTTACCTAGCCACTAACCTCGTCGTCCCCGATCTTGCTGCCCACCTCTTTGCAGAGAACCACATCTTGCTCGAAATGAGCAAATCTGGTCGAATTTGAAGGCGGCATTCCTCGGCGTTGGTCGGCGATCGGATTTGGACGCTCTAGGGGTTTATTTTTGGTTCAACGGTGTTGAGTCGCTGGTGATAACGATTCATTGAGCAGATCTGAGCCACCGAAATTCCTTGTGTTGTTCACTTCGGTAGTGTTGTTTGGCAGTGTATTGTTTGGTTCAACGGTGTTGAGTCGTTGGCGATGATGTTTCACGCTCCCTTGAGCAGATCTGAGCCATTGTTTGCCCTCATAGGTAACATCTTCTCTCAAATTTTTTCTATGTTTGTGGAAACTGGTAACATCTTCTCTCGAATTGTGAATCAATTTTTATACACTTTTTTGATGATTTTTCATTTCAATTGGCTTCAATTGCTTTCAATTGGTGGCGTTTCAATTTAATTCTCTTCAAGTTCAGCCCTAGCAACCGATCTGCTAGTTTGTTTTTTCCTAGCTGTTTTTTCTTTAAGTGGCAAGTGTATTTTTTAACTTAATGTTTTTTTAGCTGCAGGACTTTATTTTTGAATCACTCGATGGCAAAAGCTAGTTGAACTTCACCTTTGGATGCTCTACGACCGAGACATTGGTAAATTAGTTCACCATAAGTTAGTTATTTTTATTTGTTTTATACTTGATAGAAATTTTACATTTAAGACATTTATATTTATAGAAATTCGAGTTTCTAATGATTTTTGTATTAAAGATAATGTTACTTATGTATAATGTTACTTGTGTTTGTTATGTTGATGTAGAATTCTTATGTCATACGAAATTCATTTTTAGTTATTTTTTATAGTATTTTTATAAAATTGTGGGTTTTTTTTTTTAATATGTATATGAGAAACTATTACAGTTTTTAAATATGATAGAAAATAGGATAAATATCTCAGTTTGATACAAAACTGAGACAAATATTGTCCAAATAATCATAGTTTTTTAAATTTCATCACATATGTATGATTTTTTAATCAAATTTGAAAACCGAGATATAAAAAATCTACTGGTAGGGGCGGATTTTGCGCACGCCTACTTACGCTCGCAAGTATACGAGGTCTAAAGTTTTAATATAGTGGATCTTTAAAGATCGAATATCGTTCCCACAGAGAAAATGTGAATAATTGAATTGAATACCGCAATTGACGAAGTCTCGTGTTATCCTGACGACGGAAGACGTGAATTGAAATTAAACTAAGCTAAACTACAATTAGTGGGTTAATTCTAACTAGGTTGATTAATTAGGGATTGATTTCGTTCACTTAATACACGTTTGATTTCGTTCGGTTAACAATAACGGAGTTTAGATATCCGACAATCTCGGTTCGTAAACTCCTCCGTCACCTCTTCCGAGTGTCACACGAGAGAATATGCGACTTTGCGTCGACGAAGAGGTCCCCCTCAATGTCTTAACGACTCTAGGCCGCGTGAGTCTTGACCCAACGTCAACGATTGCACACTAACTAACGCCCTCCCAAGTCGTTAGGTCGTAACGATGTGTTTACCCTAATCCGAATCCAGGATTACCTTTCCTGAGTGTAAAACCCTAGATTCTCAAGTCCAACCCTAATACCATAACAAGCATATTAAGATCGTCATCAAATGATAAACACAATCGGACTTAAAAGCAACAACCGTTAAAGAAACGTATATTAAACCAAACGAGTATTTACACAACTACACATTTCCCTAATTAATCTCTAAATTACGCTAACATGTTCTTAGCCAATACAACATTAAATCAAAAGGAGATCATCATCATCAACAATAAACATTAAATACAAAGATGGAAACAAGGGAAGAAAAGCCAAATCTCAAAGTGGAGTAGTCCACTTTCGCCAAAGAACAGTCCTCCCGAGCTTCCTCTTCTCGCTTAATGAACTTCATCTTCTAGCTCTTCAAGGATTAGCCAAGAACACTCTTTACAACTAATCTAATCTACTTCCTAAACTAATTGGTAGGGTGCAAAATGCGGTCGCCTACTTACACTTGCAAGTATACGAGGTCTAAGTTTTAGTATAGTGTGATCGTTAAGATCAGATTATCGTATCCACAGGGATTATTGTCATTACTATCGAATACCGCGTTTGTCGTGACCTAATTTTATCTAGGCGAAAAACAAATGTATTTGATTAATTAAACTAATACTAATATATCCTAAATTAACTACACTATTATGTTAATATGTTTTAGGGTGAAGAATTGTATAGGGATTAACGTGTTTACAAATACGTGTTCGATTCTGATTTACTCGCGTTTACGTTGTTCGACCTATTTGACAACCTCGGTACGTAAACTCCACCGCCATCTCTTCCGAGTGTAAGACGGGAAAATACATGACTTCGAGTCAACGGAGAAGTCCCCCTCAACGTCTTAACGACCCTAGGTCACGTGAGTCTCGCCCAATGTCATTGATTACACATAATCCAACTCTCTCCCGGGTTATTGGATCGTCGCGTTGTATTTACCCTATCGACAATCTCCATTCTAAAACTCCCTCGCTACCTCTTCTGAGTGTAAGACGAGGGATATAACGCAACTTCGAGTCAACAAAGAGATCCCCCTCAACATCTTAACGACCCTAGGTAGCATGTGTCTAGCCCCACGTCATCGATTGTCCACGATTCAAACCTCGACCGAGTTATAGAATCATGGCGTTTGTTTACCCTATTCCGAATCTGGGGTTTGTTAAAATCCCGTATTCTCCATTTATCAATCCAAGCATAATAAACAAACAATACGATAAATACAATCAAACTATGAAGAACAATCACAAACGAAACACCGAAATCACCCAAACAACGTATTTATAAATATAGTGTTAATCCCTACTACAATCCATATTTAACTCGGGGCCATAGCCGCATATACAAGAAAATAACGAGCTAAATATGCTCACATGCTCCTAAGATAAAGAAATAAGGAAAAACAATTGAAGAACTTAGCCTCATCCGAAGATAAACCGCTAAGAACGCTCCACGATCGATTCGCCGTCTTCCCCACTTCGGGATGCGAGCTCCACCACTAAAATCCCTAACCCTAGGCTTAACTATAGCCTAAAGGGCTCAAAAATGCAAGAGAGGGAAGAGAGATGCCGGCCAAGGGGAGGAGATGAGATATTTATAGCAAAAATATCCTAAAAATATCTCAAGACAGTGCAGGGAAAATCCGCCTAGGCGGTGGAAATTGCGCCTAGGCGGAATTAGGTCGATTAAGTCTGATCGCCTGGGCGGTGAAGTAGGCGATGGACTGAAGAACATTCTATTGGATTTTCGCCTAGGCGGTAGAAATTTCGCCTAGGCGAGCGGCTGTCAGTAGCCCTTCTTCGTCCTCTGCTGGATTTCTGCATAAGCGGTAGAATTTCTGCTCCGGCAATCGTCTGTCAGTAACATTTTGCTTTTCTCTGCATCTTCACCGCTTAGGCGGTGGTCTGGACGCCTAAGCGGTGGGCTTGTTTCATATTTTAGCCTCCGAGCTTGTTTATCCACCGTAACTTCGAACCGCTTTGGTTCGATTTCATCGTTTTAGCTCCAGTTTCCTATCTTTTTGACCCACACACCTGAGTTATACAAAAAGTATGAAAACTAATTAAAACATAATAAAAATAACTATAAACATATTCGAAAACTAACCAATTCGGATTGGAAATAGATAGGTTTTTCATACCTATCACTAATCTAATCTAACTAAGGTGGAAGAGAGCTCTCAAAAACAACCAAGCCCTCTTCCACGTCTAAGGAATGTCTTAGGTGTAAGGGTCTTTTTTTTAGGTTTGGTAGAGAAAAGGGTTAAAAGGAGGGATCTTGAAAATATCTTCAAAATATCTAAAAACAGATATTTCTGTGCAGAGTGTCACTGCCTAAGCGGTGGTTCACCGCTTAGGCGGTGGACTTAAGTCGGTTCAGTTCTGTCGGTAACTTCGCCTAAACGGTGGTTTTTTCCGCTTAGGCGGTGGCTGCTGGCAAGATATTCTGTCCTTTTCTCACCTAGGCGATGGTTGAGCCCTTCAGCACCCAACATTCTGCCTCTTTTCCGCCTAAGCGGTGGAACTTCCGCCTAGGCGGTGATCTTCATTCACCGAAACCCTGTTTTGCACATTTTGTTCACCGTTTCTCCACCGTTTTCACTTGTTTCTCGCCTTTTGACGTCCTTTCCCTGTTCTACACTAAAGCACACTAAAACACAATTAAATATAACTAAAATGCTTGAAAACTAACAAATTCGGTTTAGAGATAGATAGGTTTTTCACACCTATCAATACCCCCAAACTTAGAATTTTGCTAGTACTCGAGTAAAACACTAACATTAAACTAAACTAACTAACGAACTAACTAACTAAAAATGAAAAATTAAACTAACACGAAAGAAGTATATGCATGTAAATATAAAGTGCAATCTAAATGACCAATTTGTTCCTCCCTCAACATCCCTAAATTGGATCAAGTTCGGGAAGTAACCCACACCAAGTGGTGTTCTAGAATTTCAACGATCAATATCAATAAAAACCATTCTAGATCCATTTGAAGTGTGTGTGTGAGAACTCAAATGTATAACTAGTCAAATACCGGATTCGATTATTCAATCGTTAAGCTCATAATTAAACCGTTGAAGGATTCAGAAAAACCATAAGCTTGATTGGAGTCTACTATCCACTAATGTAGGCTCGGATATTCACAGAAATCAATAGGATTTGGTTTGGCTTTGGAGAACGACCACGGGTATCACTGGAATAAAAATAGCAAATTGGTTTAATCGATCGATACCCAAGGTAAAATCACTTGTCGCTATCCTCTCTCATGACCCCACATTCTTAGAATACAACTCTGAATAAGAAATGAAAATCATGGTATTCACTTGTTGAAAGATAAGAAAATGAAAACTATATTCACGTTTTTTTTTTTTTTTTAACACTAACATATTCCTAAATTAACTCGATTTGTTACAGTTTTAGGAGAGTGCAAAAAGAAGTTAGAGAAACACACCCCTAAACTTATTCGAATTTATAAAATTTTAGGAATATGTAAAAAGAAATGATAGAAACACACCTCCAAACTTATTTTAGAAGCGTGCAAAAAGAAATACGAAAGTGACAAGTGAATACACTAATACCGAATCAATAAAAATTTATCAAAAACCCGATCGCTCACTTGATTTCACTCAATTTTTAAAATTAGGCTTAGCGACATTGGGTTAGGAAAATTCAATTGAAATAAGTATTTTTAACGTTTTCAGAATTGATTACGTTATCGGCTTCGACAGGGGAAATAAGAAATTTAACATTTTCAAGTTAGCTACAACGGTTCAAGCGAAAAATTGACGGCCTAAATCACGTCTCCGGAATTACCTTACCTAGGATTCCGCCTCAAGTTTTTCCCAAATCAAGTTCTAGTTTCCTCATTTTCTATCATGAGCCTAATATCGAATAATCAACGTCTAATCGTTCAGATAATTATACTTTGAGTTCAAATGTCGTGCAATTTTCGGATCGAGATAATTTTTATCCAATCGACATGTTAAGCACACAAAACACACAAGGAAGGTATTACCCCCGACCTCAATATGCAATTTGGGGATAATTCTCATCATCAGGTCTTGGCCCAAATGAACTCATATCTAACATTCAAACACAACTTTATACATACACAATACTAAACTAATTCTAATACTAACATACATAAATTAATCTAACACTAAACATGCAAAAACAAAAATTAAACTAACTAAACTAAAAAATTTAAAACTAAAACATATAAATTAAAATACATATATAAACTAAAATTTGTACATCAAAAATTTTGCATTCTGTTCAAAAAATAATAATTTTGTTCATCATTTTCTACAAAAAGTCAAAATGGATGAACATCCACTAAACTATCATCCGATCCATACCATCCAGGCTTGAACATGGCAGTGTTCCAACATCAGCGAACCCAATAAACATATAGCATGCTTGCACACAAAATGGATTGAACACATACCTAGGGAATAAGACTTATTCCCTACTGTTCACCTGAAGACGAATCATCACCATCATCACTTTGGGAAGGAGAGTGTGGTCTCTGGAGTAGATGTGGCGGCACAGATGGCATCGGAGGGTAATCGTCCATCTCAAGGCCAAGTCTCTCCCAAATCTTCTGTTGGACTCGATCTTGTTGCCTCGAAAATTGGTCCAAGAAAGAAGCAATCTCGAATTGGTTCTGGAGGATGGTCTGAAGCTTGTTATTTATCCTCTCTTGGTAGTTTTCATCTCGGGCTCCAGAAGGTCCAGCCGTCTCGTCTGCTTGCTCTTCCCCTTCCTCAGGCTCAGGTTTGAAGTGCCTCGTGCACCCCAGTCTTCCACAACCAGTTTATTGCTGACAGAGTAAGTAGAGAGATAGGGTCACACTGGCTTCCCCCGGATACAGTCACATCAGCTAATCTGAAAATATGGGTCAATAGTGACGGAAACGGGAACCCACCCTTTACCGTCTTTGTAGCATGAATGATCGAAGAATAGATTAGAAATCCAACGTTGATTGGTTGTCCGGTCTGAATTTTATAGATCAAAAAGGCCCTGTCCTTTGAGACGTCTGACAAATGTGACGTCGGTAGGAGGCTTCCACAGATGAAGTGGTGCCAGATTTTTTAAACTGGCTTGAGGCAACTTACCAAAAAGGTAGCGACGTTCGGCCCTTGGTGTTTTCACTTTACCGTGCCAGATGTAATCTTTTGGATGACCCTATGCAAAGTAGGGTCTTGGCTTTCAAGTGACTCCGGTGTCGACAGCCCAAAGAGATGGTTAATGAAGTCGGGGCTGAAGATAATAGGTTGGTTCCGAACCCTTGCTAGATCGTCAATGGCCTCAGTAGCATTAGCATAGAACTCTTTGACCAAAGCGATCTCGCCTGGGGGTGGCGATTTGCAGAATTGCTCCCAGTGGCGGCTTCGGATTTCATTCTGAAATTCCACCGGGAGATCTTCAATCAAATCGAAACCCCGTTGACGTATGCAGGCATGATAGTTTTGGTGTTCTTTAAAGTGTTCTGTCACTTGTTTTGACACAAAGCGGGTGGCATCGTAGTCAACGTCGGTCGGCACCCTAGGGTTTGAACTCGACCCTTCGCCTCTGGCCCTTTTCTTTGCTGCTCTTTTCGGCATTTTCTACAATCACAATCACAAAAACCCAATACAACCTCATCATATATGAATAATTGAAAAACATAAACCTCCCTAATCACATTGTCAAGAACATATACATCCCAAAACGAATACCCATTTGAAGTTTTCAAACAAATTTCACAAATGTGACATCCTATATTAGTCCACACACTCAACCAATCCAATTAAACATGTGTATCATCAAGAATCAAACCAAAAACCCATTGAACTTCGAAATCGCGAACTAGGGTTAAGGGTTTTTTGGGCAAAATTTCAAAATCTATTGATTTCATTGATATAATCATGTAAACCAACCAATAATTTCAACAACTAGACTAAATGTAATGTAAAAGAAACTTACTTGTTGAGAATTAATGGTCCAATCGAAAGAAAATGAAGAAATCGCTTCTTTCACGCAAAACCCTAAATTTTTGGAAATAGGGGTGGAAATCTAATTCTTGGAGGTTGAATCATGATGGAAATGACTACTTTTGGTAATGGACGGATGATTTTTTAGGATTAGAACGGTTTGGGAGTGAGGTTTTAGAGAGAAGGTGGAAGATTTGGAGAATGAACCTTGCGTTTTTAATTTTTTTGAGCGACGGGCTGTTTTTAACAGCAGAAGGTTCACTGCTTGGTCGGTGGATTCACCGCTTGAGCGGTGGAACTCTTTTCTTTAAAACCAAACCTTCTAACAAAATTCTGCCTAGGCGGTGGTTTCTCCGCCTAAGCGGTGGAGTGTATTTTGAAAATTTGGTGCATCCTTACCACCTAAACGGTGGTTAACCGCTTTGGCGGTGGGCTATTTTCACCCACTCTGTATTTTTACCGCCTAAGCGGTGGTTCACCGCTTGGGCGGTGGGCCTTTTTTGCTGAAAAACACCTTCTCTGTATTTTTACCGCCTAAACGGTGGTTTACCGCTTGGGCGGTGGGCCTGAAGCTCCCACTTTTGTGTTTTTCTCAAATTTTCAAAATATGGCTCAACCCCGTACGTTTTCACTTCACTTTTTCAATGTGTTTAAACTTAAAATACTTCCCCAAACTTCCATACTCCTAAATTCACTTCCGAACACGTTTCGAAGTCATGCCGGCTTCTAAAAAGAATAAATAATCAAATAAATAGTAACAAAAATTGGGTAATTTGATACCCTGAATTTCACTTCAAAAAAAAGTAGCGCTTGAGTTATCGTCCCTAGCTGGACTATCGTGTCACTAAGTATTTTTCACCAAAATTCCCCATAGACAAGGAATTTGGGCTCAAATGCTTAGTCAGATCAAGATCATGATTTTGAAGTCGGCTTCTCCTCTTAGTCCTTAACATTTGCAATAAGCTCGATCTCAGGATTGAGAATTAACCTTCTTCATCTGTTCTCGCTCTATTTGATCTCATTAACACAATGAAACAAAAATAAAAATTAAAAACAAAACAAAAATGAATGTCAGGATTAACACTCGACTACTTAGTCGCAATATCAACTTAGAATTCACACTAATCCCACGTCAACAACGCCAAAACTTGGTGCGTTGACGGAACTAGGATTCGATACATTTGCTTTTCCTATTTAAAACTTAAGTTCTGAGCCGATACCGCGTTTCTTTTGCAATATTCAAATAAAATTCAAACTACTTCCTGGCAACAGCGCCAAAAACTTGGTAGGCGTTGACTGGAACAGAATTTGACAATATTCAAATAAAATTCACTCTAATTCCCAACAACGGTGCCAAAAACTTGGTAGACGTTGACGGGAACAAAATTTGACAATATTCAAATAAAATTCACTCTAATCCCCGGCAACAGCGCCAAAAACTTGGTAGGCGTTGACGGGAATAAAATTTGACAATATTCAAATAAAATTCACTCTAATCCCCGGCAAAGGCGCCAAAAACTTGGTAGGGGTGGATTTTGCGTACGCCTACTTACGCTCGCAAGTATACGAGGTTTAAAGTTTTAATATAGTGGATCTTTGAAGATCGGATATCGTTCCCACAGAGAAAAGTGTGAATAATTGAATGGAATACCGCAATTGACGAAGTCTCGTGTTATCCTGACGACGAAAGACGTGAATTGAAATTAAACTAAGCTAAACTACAATTAGTGGGTTAATTCTAACTAGGTTGATTAATTAGGGATTGATTTTGTTCACTTAATACACGTTTGATTTCGTTCGGTTAACAATAACGGAGTTTAGGTATCCGACAATCTTGGTTCGTAAACTCCTCTGTCACCTCTTCCGAGTGTCAGACGAGGGAATACGCGACTTCGCGTCGACGAAGAGGTCCCCCTCAATGTCTTAACGACTCTAGGCCGCGTGAGTCTTGACACAACGTCATCGATTGCACACTAACTAACGCCCTCCCGGGTCGTTAGGTCATAACAATGTGTTTACCCTAATCCGAATCCAGGGTTACCTCTCCCGAGTGTAAAACCCTAAATTCTCAAGTCCAACCCTAATACCATAACAAGCATATTAAGATCGTCATCAAATGATAAACACAATCGGACTTAAAAGCAACAACTGTTAAAGAAACGTATATTAAACCAAACAAGTATTTACACAACTACACATTTCCCTAACTAATCTCTAAATTACGCTAACATGTTCTTAGCCAATACAACATTAAATCAAAAGGAGATCATCATCATCAACAATAAACATTAAATACAAAGATGGAAACAAGGGAAGAAAAGCCAAATCTCAAAGTGGAGTAGTCCACTTTCGCCAAAGAACAGTCCTCCCGAGCTTCCTCTTCTCGCTTGATGAACTTCCTCTTCTAGCTCTTCAAGGATTAGCCAAGAACACTCTTTACAACTAATCTAATCTACTTCCTAAACTAATCTAATCTAACTAAGGTGGAAGAGAGCTCTCAAGAACAACCAAGCCCTCTCCCACGTCTAAGGAATGTCTTAAGTGTAAGGGTTTTTTTTTTAGGCTTGGTGGAGAAAAGGGTTAAAAGGAGGGATCTTGAAAATATCTTCAAAATATCTAAAAATAAATATTTATGTGCAGAGTGTCACCGCCTAAGCGGTTGTTCACCGCTGAGGCGGTGGACTTAAGTCAGTTCAGTTATGTCGGTAACTTCGCCTAAGCGGTGATTTTTCCGCTTAGGCGGTGGCTGCTGGCAAGATATTATGTCGTTTTCTTGCCTAGGCGGTGGTTTTCTCGCCTAGGCGGTGGTTCAGCCCTTCAGCACCCAACATTCTGCCTCCTTTCCGCCTAAGTGATGGAACTTCCGCCTAGGCGGTGATCTTCATTCACCGAAACCCTGTTTTGCACATTTTGTTCACTGTTTCTCCACCGTTTTCACTTGTTTCTTGCCTTTTGACGTCCTTTCCTTGTTCTATACTAAAACACACTAAAACACAATTAAATATAACTAAAATGCTTGAAAACTAACAAATCCAGTTTAGAGATAGATAGGTTTTTCACACTTATCATCTACCATATCGGTTTTTAATTGTGATAAAAAATGCTATCATCTCGGTCTTTAACTGTGATAAAAATAAAAAAAAAATAAAAAAAACTACTTTTAATCACACCGCATAGTATCACTTTTAGGTTTGGCACCAAAAAATGTGATAAAAAAACCTTTTATTACAGTTTTTAGCCGTGATAAAAAAAAAAAAAAAAAAAAAAAAAAAAAAAAAAAAAAAAAAAAAAAAAAAGAGTGTTTTTTCTTGTAGTGGCTTGAAATGAGGAATGGGAAACGAAAGTCAAGGTTGGATCTCGAGGAGAGCAGTAGGGGAAAAGGTGGAGAAGGTGGGTACGACAATAAAGGTGGGAGAAAATAGTACGATATGGTAGAGGTGGTCGGTACGGCGATGGATGTGGGATCATGGAATTAAAAGACAAATCGTGAGAGGCTAGGAGGACTGATCATTGGCTGTGGGATTACTGGGTAGGGCTTAAAAACATCAGCCAAACAAAAGGAAAAAAATTTGGGGAGGGGGAGGGGGGAAGGAAAAGAAGATAGGGGTAAGTCTTGATCCCTAGACCTTTCAGCCATTAAGCACCGAAAACATTAGCTCAACCATAGCCAACCCAATGTTAATCTTAGCCCTCCATTATATAAGAAGCGATTTGGACCATCAAATTGTCCTAGTCAACAAAATCAGTTGTGATTTATTATATAGATGTACATTGTTAGTTGGTGATGACATCTAAATATTAATTATTGTTAATTTCTTATTAAAACAGATATAGAATATCGTATAATTAGGTGAGATTATACCATTTTATTCTACACTCATGCCTTCAGGCACGAGTCATGTGCTAGTCTGTATAATAAAATAGTACGAACAAAAATCCTCTAGATAAATTTCAATCGTTCTTTGTTTCCAGAGATAAAGAACGGTCCAAATTGATCTACAAAATTAACATGAATAGTTATTAAATATTTATTTTTAATCTTATACATCTTATACCTAATCGACGAGAGAGAATATATATATATATATATATATATATATATATATATGGTTAATAGCACTTTACCCCCTATGGTTTGGCCTATTTGTACTTTATCACCCTGTGGTTTGAACTTCGTCACTTACCTCTCCCCCTCCCCGGTGGCCTTGGGCCTAAGTTCAAATCTAACATTTTCTGTTAAATTTGACAGATTTGCTGCACACGCGCCACTTATGAAGCTGAGCATGATTTCTCCCTAAATCACAATTTTATTATTCCTATTTTTCCCTTATTACTCCCCTACATAATATTCAACTATCTATACACATCTCACATAATTTCTTACCTTCATCAATCTATTTTATTTTATTTTTCTATTTTTCCTCTTATTATTATTTTTCATATCTTCAAGTTTTTATAGTGATGATATTGGGATTGATTTTAGAAAAAAATAAAAATACAAATATTATTACAATTTTTGCTATGTTTATTGAAATGCATGTGTAATCTTTGAACTATCCATCTTTTTGTTATTGACCTATTATCCAATGAAATTCAAAATATAAAATAATTTGATACATCTCAAAATTCACAATTTCATTGTAATACTAATACATCATGTTAATATATCAAAATACATCAAAATGTCAACAATTACAGATTAGCCTCTTTCAGAAAACCAAGAATCGGATCAATGAAAATTTTCATACATAAACCCATGACAAATTTCACCATTGTGTTCCAAACAAGCCGCAAAATCTTCAGCCACTGCACATCGAGATTCCCATGCAAATTCATCAAGTTTAACAAGCACAATTTGGTTTATTACCCCCATTTGCCATGAAAATATGGAATAAACTACTACACATTCTATTTCAGAAGATCAAAATCAAAACATGAAAAATCTTATTTTCGAAAATCTAAACTCTAGAAATCAAATAAAATGAAAGAGATACGAATTTTACCTGCAAATCATTCGATTCTTCCAGAACTCTTCAACAATCGTACAGATCGAACAAATCTGAGAACAAATCGAACACGAATCGAACAATTAGAGAACAAATTAAACACAAATCGAACAATATCAGAACAAATCGAACACGAATCAAACAATCAGAGAACAAATCGAATACGAATCGAACAATCTCAGAACAAATAAAACACGAATCGAAGGTATGACAACCGTCGGATATCGTCCACGCCCGTAGCCATTACCGATTGTGAGGATTTTACAGAGAAATCGCGAGAGGAGCATAAGGAGAGAGCGCCTTACCGACCAGATCCAAATCGATATAGATCTGGAGCAAAAGAGAAAGAGAGAGTGAAAGGACGTCGGCAGCAAGATCTGTCACACCCCATCCCGGACACCCGTCACCCCTAGACCGGCATGACGTTGACATGACATCACCTATCCAACTATATCAACCAAAAATACATCAGATATGCCAAATTAAATTCTATACAACATACATAATTTTTCAACTATAAAGACATTCTCGCTTCAACAATAGGAACAATAAACTAAAACTCATGAACCTGCCTTAGGTTCACTTCTGACAGCTTGTCTCAAATTTCACTCCTACGACTCCAACGCATGACCCGGATAACTCTATCTAGTGCCAGTAGGGGACCGACCGACTCATATCCGCTCCATCTGCGAGTGTATTGCCTTCTTAGTAAAAATATTTTTAAAATAATAATTCATTCTACAAATCAAGCGTAAGTATATAAATATCACATAGCCTGTAAAAATCTTCATAATATATGCAATGAAAATAAAGCAATATATATAAATTCTATTTCAAAACCATTCAGTATAAAAATCATACAAATCACCATAATAAATAATAAATCACCCAATATAAGCAAAACACTATATCTCCAAACACCACTCCACCACAACACACACTGGCTAGCCATAGTGATCGTTTTAACCTCACGATCGGGAGTTGTAACGGTACCGTAATATCCCTAAGAATGCCTTTCTACGAAATATCCACACCCCTTTTGGGGAGAAATATAATCCACACCCCTTTTGGGGAGAAATATAATCCACACCCCTTACGGGGAGAAATATAATCCACACCCCTTTCGAGGAAAACAACTATGGTATCGTCAAAATCATCAGTATAGTTAAAAATTCACATCTCTTACGGTAAGAAATACATTTTCACACCACATCGTCAAAAATCCACACCCCTTTCAGGGTGAATTTCGAAAATCACATTTTTCACTCTCCTTTTTAAAAGTACCACCAATTTCACTAAAACTGTTTTTTTTTCCACCTTTGTTTTTAGAAAACCAAACATTTTTAGAAAATCATATATTTTTCACTCTCTTTTTAAAACCACTCATATCCAACGAAAATTATTTTTAATCATTCTTTTTAGAAACCAACACAATTCTCCGGAAATTCATTTTACCAACTCACCTAAAAAACCTGCTTGATCCATATCATTTATGAAATCGTACAGTATAAGTAAACACTTATGTCATCATATACATACATAGAAAATAGTTTAGTAAAAAGACAATACACTCACCTAGATGTCCATTTCCGTAAACTCTTACCCACTATCCTTTACCAATACTCCTGTACCTGCGAATCTAATAGGGACAGGCCTAAATTAATATTTTATATAAACATAACTAAATCAGAAATTATAGACTCCAAATTTCGTAATTTCCTATTCGCCGCGCTTTAATATAAAATTTACTATATCGATCTATTTCCTATCACCATTTTTCAATTTAGACACTTAAAATACATATATTAAGGAAGTTTGAAATTCTACCTTTTCCAAAATTTTCCGAGGGCCGCGAGATTGGATCATTAATTTTAGCGAGGTGGTTTGTACGAATTCCCCCTTTTTCTTTTATTTTTCTCCTTCATTTTCCTGCGTTTCCTTTTCTTCCTATTTTGTTTGCTGTTTCGGTTCCTATTACAGCCTCGGCCAACCACCCTCCGATCATGCCACCGCCTGGCGGCCATCCACAATCACTTACAACTGCACACACACACACATACAAATGCAGACCAAGCAGAGAAGCACATACACACCCCGACAGTTTCACACACACCCACTTCTCTCTCTCTCTCTACACCCCACTCCGGCGTCAACTCCGGTGACATCCTATACCACCATACACACACAACATATGAACAACCTCCACCACCCACAACTAAACACTCACGGCGGTCCAACGACGATGGCCGAGCGACACCCTCACACACCACGTCCGAACCACCGTCGGACCAAACCCACATACATACACCAACACCGGACGACGAGTAGCAACACACACCCACTTACTGCCGAACGGAACACTCACACTTACACAACGGCACCCACACACCGCCTACCTGAAATCGTCGACGAACCATCCTCTCTCTCTAACCCACCGCCGGCAACGACTCCGGCGATCAACGACGAGTACTCCCACGCTTACACACATGTGGAACGGCTGACCGAACATCACTGGACAACCGCTTGAACCTCTCTCTCTCTCCGGTTTCTCACAGCCGAACGACGACACTGCCGACCACTTCCTTCTTTCTCTCTATCTTTTTTTTTCTCTTTTGATTTGTTTCTCGATTCTTCTTCTTCCTCTCCATCTGTATATATGTATAACTGTGTGTGTGTGTATATATATATATATAATATCTTTTTTTGTAATTACACTAACCTTCCTTCTTTTTAGTTAGGATATTAATTAAACTCATATTCTACTTTCAATACATTTGAAAATTACAATTCGACCCTTAATATTTTAAATCACACAATTAATATCGCAATTCACCCCGATATTTTTGAGATATCTTAAAATGCGACTAAAATTGTTCGTATACAAAAGTCAGGGTCTTACAACATCAGTTTTGAAAGAATAAAAAAAATCAAACAAACCTTCAGAGCGTCTAGATCTGACCGTCGCTAGACATAGCAACCCAAAACAGACCGTCACTGAGGAATGCTGTCTTCAAATCTGACCAGATCTGCTCATTTCGAGTGAGATACAGTCCTCCTCATAGAGGGGGAAAACGAGATCTGGGACGGCGAGGTAAGCGGCTAGGTTGATGGCGATATCGGCGGCGGGGAACATTGACTTCGTGAAGGTTCGGAGGAGCATCGTCACAAGATCGGAGAGAGAGCGAGAGAGGGAGAGAGAGAATCGTCGAGAGCAAGGTAGAGTAGAGTTGTGAGCTCAAATCAGGCAGGCGATGGAAGCAGTGGAAATATCTACCGCCGCCATCACCTAGGATAAAGAATATGTTTTTTCAATATTTATAAATCTATATACAGACATTAAATTTAGTAATAATATTAAAACATCAAATTTATAAAAATTAAATTAAATAAATAATATATAAAAAATATAATATACGACAATTAAAGACATTAAATTTATACAAATTATAATAATATATGCACATTAAATTTTTTAATAATACTGAATGATTAAATTTATAGAAATTAAATTAAAATAATATCATAAAGAGAAAATTTAATTTACGAAAATTATGGAAATTAAATTTCTGAAAATTATATAAATAACATCTGGACAATAAATATAGTAATAATGCAAAAAGATTAAATTTACAGAAATTAAATTAAAAATAATAATATACAGAGAAAATGGACATTATGATGAAGGCGTTGAGCTTGAAGAGCCTCCTGAAGCGAATTAGGGGGAATTCATAGCTTCAATAGCTTCTATCCGGTCTGTTGGCCCAATGAGCTACCCAAAATGGTGGTAGATTGGGTAGTTATAAAAAATATAAACAAATAAATCTTTCAACACTTAACTAACAAATAATCGATTTTTCTTAAATTAATTATTATCTTCGTTACGTAACGGATAAATATTTAATTCTAGGTGCACACCCAAACAAAATGCAAAGAATAATAACAATGCAACACACTAAGATATATTCTGATTCAATAAGTTAGCCTTGCTTAACTCAGTTTTCTGAGCTCCATGGAGATTCGCAACCTCTAAACCTCTTATTCCTTTAACGGTAGGAACCAAACATTTGCAATGATTCTTTTCCCAAACTTAAAATCAACCTTTACAATTTTTCTTTTCTGAAACTAAAGAAGAAGCTTATCTTTTTACTAGACTAAAGACTAACTTAATTCTATTATAGGAAAAATCATAACCTCACAACTCTCACAAATATCATTTTCCCAAGTAAAGATTGAACTTTTACAATGCACTCAAAATTAATTCAATTTCAGGAAGAATCAAAAATTAATTCCTTTCAAGAAAAAGAATAACCTAACATTTTTATACCTTAGGATAAATATCAAATCTCAACATTTTTCACTGAAAAAGATTGAAACCTAATTACCCTGACTAGACACCGGCCCAACCGTGTCCGTCCTCGTAGTGATATGGATGCATTCTAGAATTAGCAGTGCTACGCTGAAACATATACTAACCATGACTCCTCCCTAAAATCTCATTTACACCCAGAGAGAAGTAAGGTGCCTCGCAGGAACGTGTCGCCTTGAGTTCTGCGTCGTGCCCTAGACGGCCAATTTCAAAGACTCAGCCATTCACCTCGACCAGCTCCCCCATTCTAGCTCGCTTTTCCTCCAGGACTCCACGAATATCCAGTCTCCTCCACCAGCTCACCACCATAGGTTTGACAGAGGCCCACGGGCTTTACCAAATGGGCACAAAAGCCAAAGCCTAGTTATTATCTCTTAAACGTCTCGAATTATCAGCTAAACACATGATTTCACCTAATTAACCGTGTTTAGGCCTAACTAATCATCTCCAACGTCTATATATACCAGAGGTTATACAAGCCTGAAATACGCTTTATTTTACGCACGAATGTTTTGAGTTCATTTGCTTACTTGATGCATTTTTGTACATCTTCTCTCTGAGCTCTTATTCACATAACGGAGGGATTTCGCGGGGACAAATCCCGACCCGAGCCTTCTGCAGGTATCACTCCTCGAGGAACAGAACTATGCACACAGAAGTTCAATCCTCCCAGGACCCAGTAGAGCTCATGTGAGGAATTTTCAATCGCCGACTCCATCTTGACAAAAGGACATCTATCACTTGATTGGACCATACTCAAGGTGTGTATTAATTTTATACATCAATGAGAATGAAATTTAATACTATGTACCAAATATAGAAATAAAATTAGTATTTTTATGGCCATTCTAATTATCTCGTGCCGAATTTCATTTACCAAAGACAACTTACGAGATATGTCTTGTAACATGCATGCAGGAGTAAATTAATTGAGATATGTCGTGAAACATGCATGCAGGAGTAAATTAGTTGACCCTATCACCATCGCCGCATTTTCATTATGGGAGGACAATGTCCTTCATCTCGGGTATTGGGGGGGACAATGGTTAGCGTTGCCATTTTTTTCCCGCCGTAAAGTGGTACCTGCATTCAAGTCACATGTCAGACATTGACGTACATTGCATTATTTTAGATTCCTCCTAAATAAAAACTATGAGTGTAACCAAAACTTTTCCAGTTTAACCGTACTGGTCAAAATATTTATACCCACTAATATTCATTTGCTTAATTTTATTTTATTTTCCTTTTCAATGATAGGTCGGGTTTGATGTAAGAGCATGTTTGTCATTTTATGCAATTTTATTATTTAATTAAAGGTAAACAACACTTTGCACCCCTATGGTATGATCTAATTGTATTTTGCATTCTTATAATATTTTCGTCACCACTTACATCTCTATATTTCAAATTTAAGTGCAACAATCAACTATTCCGTCAACTTTAACGGTAAAAAAAGTCATTCATAATCCGTTAATTAATGTAAAATGACGTTTATGCCCTTTAAAGATTTTAATAAAGATCATTTTATTATATATCTCAAAAATGTATTTTGACTACCATTCGTTTATCACCTTCCTCAACCAACATCGTTCAGACATGAAAAAATACAAAGAAAAGAAAAAAGACGATGACCATCACCTCCCTCAACACAACACCGACAGCCACCACTGCATCGATGGACGGACATCACCATTACAAACGACCACCAACCAACCAACGCTACTACCGTCTCATCTCGTCTCCTCTCTCTCTCTCTCTAAATGTATGATTAAGCATTGAATCATTTCATCTTTCCATCTCTAGAATCGTGACTTTCATTTTTCTTGTTGTTTTCCCATTAAACAGTCTCTTTCTCTTCCCAAAAATATTTCACTTAGGGCATGTTTGATAAAAAAATTAAGTACTTAAAATTGATTATATTAAGTACTTAATTAATTAAGTTTGTTTGATAAATGTAATTAGTATCACTTAATTAATTAAGTTAACTTAAAAATTAAGCCAAAATGTGAATAAAAAATTAAGTCAAAATCCCTTCACTTATTTTATTTTGCTTAATGCACTCCACTATTTCTCACTTAAACAAAATTTATATTTTGTCCATTTTGCCCTTGATCCCCTACGAGGGTTTAATTAAAATTATGATTAATGAGAATTGAATTAATTTTGGATTATTTTATGATTTTAATTTTATTTTATATTTAAATTATTGTTATAATTTAATTTAAGTAATCAAACTACGTAAAAAAACACATAATATTTACATATTTTTAGGTTAATTTCTACTTTTAATTTTAATATAATTTTATTTTTTTAAAATGACACCTTGATTTTATTGCTTTGTTCTCAATTTTTTTTTTTTTTTTTTTTTTTTTTTCACATTATCTTAATTCAAAGGTAGTTATCTAAATTAAATAATTTTTAGCATACAAATTTTGTACTTATCAAACAAATAAAAAAAATTCAGCACTTTATTTTCAACACAATTTTATCAAACAACCTTCTTAAATTTTTAGCACTTAAAAATTAAGTTGTTATCAAACAAGTTCTTAAACTATAATGGTCAATCTCCCCTCACTCTTGCGCACACATACGCAGAAAAAATCTTCGTTAAACTGCGTGGATGGCCGCGGGGGTAGCTTCAGCCGCAATGGTGGCCTCAATTTGTGCTTCCTCAAGGAATATTCTATATGCATCTCAGTCGAGTTCAGGTAACAATGCCAGTTCCTCTGTTTCTGGCAAATACGGTGAGTAATCAGAATCTCTGCTTCAATTAAAAAAAAAAAAAAAAACTACTTGGGATTGAAGGAAAATGGAAAATTAAGCATCTAGAATTTGGTTTTAGGGATACATAATTTATGAATCACAGCTCAAAAACTTCAATACAATTGATCCCTATAAATTTATTCTAAAAACATTATTTTATTATTTATGTTATTTTGTTGTCAAAAATTCATTTTTGATGTGATGAATTCAGTTGAACATACAATAGATTTTTCCTTGGGAAGATCTCCTCAAAAGAAGATAAGTTTTATTAAAATCAATGGAAAAGTAAGTGCTGCTGCTGTGACTTCTCCTATTGAGGAAGATGTCAAAGTAAGTTTTTTTATACCAGAAACAATAATCTTCCTATAAAAATATGAGGATAAAACAAAAATTGTTTCTGTCTCTCGTCCCTCTATATGTATGAATATATGTGTGTGTATTATAGAGAGAAAGAGAGAGAGGAGATGAAGGAAGAGAGACAAAGAGAAAGAGATCTAGACACCGAGAGACAGCGAGAGGACGTTGCCGGACGAAGGAGATCTAGACACCGGTCGGAACGCTGGAATGGATGAACCGTTGAAATGAAAAAGGAAAAAGAACATTTGGGACCCTCATGTAAAATGCATTTGACAAAAATATTGGTAACATATTTTTTATTTTTTTTAGGGATTTTCAATATTTAACCCAAATCTCACACTCTCTCTCCTCAATAACCCTTTCAAACAAAAAAGTTATTATTTAGTATTTAGTCATTTGTACATAGTGAATGGACTTATTCACCCTTCTATAAATATAAAAGAAAAAAACCCTAATTTGTTCATTCATTTTCTTCGCCGCCACTACTCTTCAAACAATGGTTTCTCTCTCTCTCTCTCCCTACCGACAATGGATGGCAGTTTCAGATGTGGAGGTGGTCATCAGTGACTGTCCCCATATTTGGAAGCAGTGTTCTTCACCAGGTGAAGCAAACCGAAGGCAATTATGAACGCTAGGATGACGAAATTGGAAGAGCCAATTCAGATCCAGTTTGAATCCACTGAAGTGCATTGACAACCAGAAATCACCGTCGTTCCGAGGGATTCGAAATGACTGGGGTTTTTCATCAATGCATCAAAATCGATATATATGCATGTATATATCACCGTGTCTGTGAAGCTTTTTCTTGGATTTTTTAAAGAGAAAAAGCTAAAAGGGAATGTTCATATGAGCATTCACATTGAGCCAAAGGGAGAGAATCGATTTCTTGTTCGTCTTCTTCGTCTAGGACTCCGTAGACTTCTTCTTCGTATGGAACGACGACAGATCTGGACAGTCTGGAACGATGATGATGAATGTTCTCGCCAATCGATTTCTTTCCATTTTTATCTGAATTTTTTTAGATCTTAGAACAATTGATGATGAATGTTCTCGCGGTTCTAGATTTGGAAGTCTTTCCTATTTCTAGAACGATTAAGGTCTGGGATGACAATGATGAATGTTCTCGCTGAACGATTTCTTGTCGTCTTCTTCCATTTTTTTTTCTGAAATTTCTCAGATCTGGGAACAATCAATGATGAATGTTCTCGCGGTTCCAGATCTAGAAGCCTTTCCTATTCTGGAATGACTAAGGTTGTCTAAGCCATTCGTCATGCCGCCATTCGTAGTCAGTTATCTATGAACATTCATAAGGTATGAACATTTCATAATTGAACAACACATTAACATTTTTTGAACATTAGAATTGTGATGGTATGATTTGATTTTTTTTCATTCACTATCATTTGTTTGAATGTTCATCAACTGGGCACAAAATGATTGCGAGATTTACAGAGCACCAACAAATTATGAACATTAGCTAGTGATTGTGTTAACTGAAATATTCAGGATTGTGTTAAATGAACATTTCACAAATGTTGAACACATATAAAACCAGTGAATGTGTTAATTGAACGTTCACAAATTCACATTTTTATCCAAAAATTTCATAAATTATATCATTAGAAAGATGATTTTTTATACATTAAGTTGATGTATATTTTTTTGAACAGGGAATTGGTATATAGCAGTGATTTTCCCAGATGAGGGTGATATATTTGGAAACTGTGCAATTCCCATAAATGCAACAGTTACATAGCTCGGATGACATGGTTTTGTAAATACAATATCATTTGAGGGGCAAATGTTAGGGGCTATTTTCTAATAACTAAAAATTTATTGTTCTAAGTGAAGGGTTTATTTTATGAGTTGTACATCTCTTGAGGACTATATAATAAAATTTCCTTTTTTATTGTTTATTTAATATTTTTAAGTTTTATTTTCTATTTTCTACTCTCTCTCTCTCTCTCTTTCTTATTCTTATTATTATTATTATTATTATTATTATTATTATTATTTATTTTATTTTGTATTTTTATTTTGTATTCGTAAAAATTGAAGAAGATCGTAATCTAAAAAACAAAATGTAAAAAATAAAAAACAACAAAAAGAATAAAAAAAGGATTTAAAAAATAAAAAATGAATTTTAAAAAATAAAAGCAAAAAAAAAGTTTTTTATTTATGTTCTTTGTCTTATAATTTTTTACATTATTTTTTTATTTTCTATAAACATCACATGTGAAAAATAAAGAAATAAAAATAAAACAAAGAAAATATAAAATACCGAACAAAAGAAAAATATCAAAATGAAAAAAAAAAATATCAGTATTATATATCAAAAGTCCAAAATCAACAAACGACATAAAGTCGTAATTTTTTTCATAAAAAACTTGCAAGGAGTTTCATGTAAAATAGTAACTTTGGAAATTTGAAAACAATACAACATGGACTGCATTGAAAAAAAATCAATTTCCAAAAAGTACGAGGTTGAGTCAATTGGGCGAAAGTGAAACATTCTTGATCTTCCATATTTCCAAAAAAGAAAACGTAGAAAGCACGTTCAATAGGGTACAGTAATGTGAATATACTCTTTTTCGGCGCATAACCTCCTATAAATAGAACATTTGGGACCCTCATTTGACAAAAATACATTGGTAACATATTTTTTTTAATGTTTATTTAATATTTTTAAGTTTTATTTTTTATTTTCTACTCTAAATCTCTTTCTTATTTTATATATTTTTATTTTTATTTTTTACCTCTATTTTGTATTTTTATTTTATTTTGTATTTTGTATTCATAAAAATTGAAGAAGAATTTAATCTAGAAAACAAAATCCAAAAAATAAAAAAACAACAACAAATATAATAAAAAAAACAGGATTTGAAAAATAAAAAATGAATTTTAAAAAATAAAACATTTTTTTTTTAATTTAAAGTTTTCTTTTTTGTTTATTTATGTTCTCTGTCTTCTAATTTTTTACATTTGTATTTTTATTTTCTATAAACACCACATGTAAATAATAAAGAAATAAAAATAAAACAAAGAAAATATAAAAAAAAAATAAAAAAATATCAGCATTATATATCAAAAGTTCAAAATCAGAACATAACATAAAAGTCACTGTACTTTTTTTCACGAAAAACTTGACTGCATTGGAAAAAAAAAAAAAAAAAATTGTAGAGAGGTCAACGAAAATAAATGATAAATTTTTTACCTAAATAAATGATCTTCGTACTTCCATATTTCCATTTGTCGCAAAAAAGAAGACGAAGAAAACGACGTTTTCACCCAAATAGGGTACAGTAATGTGAATACACTCTTTTTCGGCGCATAACCTCCTATAAATAGGGTACATACACACATGAAACACACTCTTTTCCCTACGGATAACCTCCTATAAATGGGGCCAAATGAAATAAATTCAAATACAACAAAAAAGAAGACCAAGAAAACGACGTTTGACTGTATCAAACGTAGAAACATGCAATAGGGTACGATAATGTGAAATGGCCTCTTTTTCGGCAGATAACTGCCTATAAATAGGGCCAAATTTTTCAGAAACCAAACAACTTGAAGATCCACCAAAAGGAATTCTTCATAGTAATCCGAAGTGTCTTGTTCTGCTACATGGTATATAACTCAATGTATTAGTTTTTTTGAATGGATAATTCTTGTTTTCTAGCTAAGAATCTTGTTTTCTTGCAACTAACGGTTGCCTCATGCAGGAAGAGTTATCACTCAAACATGTATTTTGATTCATTTATCACCTTCCTCAACCAACATTGATTAGACCTAGAAGAAAAAAAAAAACACGGACAGCCACTACCTCTCTCAACACAATTTTTAAAATGTGTCTTATTGAAAGACATTATGATTGGGTGTCTCAATAACAATTTAAAAGGATACTATTTACAAATTATTTCTAAAAATGTTGCTCTAATATGTAGTTTTTGTTGTAGTGATGGCGCCTCAATTTGTGTGTCAAGGAATATTCTATATGCATCTCGGTCGGCTTCGGGTAGCAACAGTAATTCCTATGTTTCTGGAAAATACGGTGAGTAATTACCCCTGTGGTTGGGCCACTTTGCACTTTACCCCCTATAGTTTGGAAATCACCACTTACCCTTTGTGATCAGATATTTGTTGCACTTACTCCCCTATATCAGGAGACTAAGTGGATTGAAAATCTAACCACAGGGAGGGGGGTAAGTGGCGATTTTCAAACTATAGAGGGCTAAGTGCAAATCGGCCAAACTACATGGGTAAAGTTTAATTAACCCAAATATATATTAAAAAAAAAAAACTACATGGATTTGAAGGAAAATGGAAAATTAAGCATCTAGAATTTGGTTTTAGGGGTACATAATTTATGAATTCACAGCTCAAAACCTTCAATACTATTGATCCCTAAAAATTTATTCTAAAACTATTATTTTATTATTTATGTTATTTTGTTGTCAAAAGTTCATTTTTGCTGTGATGAATTCAGTTAATCATATAATGGGTTTTCCCTTGGGAAGATATCATCAAAAGAAGATGAGATTTATCGGAATCGCTGGAAAAATATGTGTTGTTGCTGCTGTTCCTAGGGCTACTCCTGATGAGGAAGATGTCATGGTAAGTTTTCATTCATTTCAATTTTTGGTGAAAACTCATACCAGTAAAAATAGTCTAAGGAAAACTGTTTTGGTTATGTTCCATAAACTTTATCTAAAAATAAGAGAATAAAACAAAAAATGTTTCTCTCTCAGATCTCTCCCTTTATATACGACAGTAAAAAAAAAAAAAAAAACTGTTTCGGTTTTAATGGATAATTCTTGTTTTCTCAGGAAGAAATATCACTCAAACATTCACAAAAGTTAGAGGAAGTTAGGCACCTTTTGAACGAAGTAGATGACCATGAATTAGATAGTCTCATTCTGATTGATACTCTCCAACACTTGGGCATTGATTACCTTTTCCGAGAGGAGATTGAAACCATTCTGGGGAGAGAATATATTAGATTCCAAACTCATGGTTACCCTCAATATGATCTTTATGACGTTTCTACTCGCTTTCGGCTACTCAGACAAGAAGGTTACTATGTGCCAGCAGGTATTTGTGTGTATGCGCGTCTCTTTTCTATTTTCGAAACCAAATTTCCTTAAGTTAGCGTCTGGTTTTATGCAAATTGAAATTGGAAATGAGTGCATGCAAAAACACGAAAATTTCCATGCGTTCTTTTTTAATTCCAATTCCATGCAACCAAACCCTACCTAAATGTTTGCAAAATGGGTTTTCTATTCTTCTTCATTATTTATTTTTTTTCTTTTCACTTTTTTTATATATGAAGAACAGAAATAAGACTCGAGCTCGAAATTTTATAACCTAATGAATGAAACAGATGTGTTCAACAAATTCAAGGACGAGAATGGAAATTTCAGATCAACACTTAGAGGAGATATCAAGGGACTGATGGGTCTTTATGAAGCCTCACAGCTAAGCATTGAAGGAGAAAACATCCTCGATGAGGCTGCAAAATTTAGCAGCAACCTCCTCAAGTTGGGGAAGGAGTATCTCGATATTCATCAAGCTAAATTGATTGAAGAAACACTGGATCATCCCTATCGCAAGAGCTTGGCGAGATTCATCACGAAAAGCTTCCTCGAAGATTTCAAATACCCCTACGAATGGATCAATCTCCTGAAAGAACTAGCGAATCTGGAATTCAAAATGTTTCAATCCACGCAGCAAAAGGAAATAATCGAACTTTCGAGGTAAAGATTAAGTACTTTTTATAATAAACATTTTTTCTTAAAAATGAAGTGAAAAAACTTACTGTTATACATATAAACACCTTTAATCCAAAAGAATTACGTTGAGGCCCAGTTGAGAAAATTTGGATACAGAAGTCCTAGTCCATCAATTTCTTATAATAATAATAATAATAATAATAATAATAATAATAAAAAGAGTTGATTGTCTTTTACACTATGTACTTTGATCTTGTTTCATTTTACCCCCTCCATTTTAAAAACGTATATTTTACTACATACTACATTCCACCTGTACTAAATTCGAAAAATAACTTTTTTTTGTTTTAGTTAATGGATATCCTAAAAAAATGGGTGAAATTAAATTTTCCATACAAATTTTACATAAAAGGGAAAAAAACTACCATTTATTTTAATATTTTTTATTATTATTAAAAAAAGAAAAAAGGAAGTGGAGAGAGAAGAAAGAGGGCATGAGAGAGAATGTTTTTCGCCTTTTTTTTTTTTTTTTTTACCTTTAAACATTAAATTTAAATTTAAAAAATAGAAAGTCATTAAGTAATTTTATACTTTCACAATAAAATGTTGAAATGATTTGTAAGTTTTTGAAATATATTTGATAAATGAAAAACCATCAAATCACTTTTTTAGATTGCAAAATAAACCCCCGTTTTAATTTTTTGAAATATTTTTAGAGTGGAAAAAAATGCTTAAAAAACATTGTCAAACAGTGCCTAAGAAAATCTATCATGTGATAATGGGGATTATTCCCATCTAACACTCACATGTATCTTTGTTATCCCAGATGGTGGAAACACATAGGTCTGGACAAGGAGTTGAAGTTTGTTAGAGGCCAACAACTAAAATGGTACATGTGGACATATGAGATCCTTAGGGATCCAAACTTGTCAAACCAGAGAGTTGACCTTACAAAAGCGCTCTCTCTTATCTACATAATAGATGATGTTTTTGATGTCCAAGGAGAAATTGATGAACTTGAACTTTTCACAGATGCCGTGAATAGGTAAGTATATTTGGACCCCGTTGGTCTAGTGTTTCTGTTGCTAGATTTATCTTTGTGTTCCCTTATTTTGAAGACAAATTTCTAAGAACAAAAACAAAATAGGAGGGAAAAAAAACATTTTTTTTTTCTGCTCTCAGATTTTT
Organism: Eucommia ulmoides; assembly: GCA_016647705.1. Taxonomy (NCBI): domain Eukaryota; kingdom Viridiplantae; phylum Streptophyta; class Magnoliopsida; order Garryales; family Eucommiaceae; genus Eucommia; species Eucommia ulmoides. Next base: position 2,888,412 of record CM028337.1, on the reverse strand, counting down.
AGGACAATTTTTGGAACACAAAATCATTTCTAGATTTGTGCTTCTTTTTCAAGTTTGCAGAGAACAAAAACACTGAAAAAACGCCACCCTAATTGTTAGTTGAACATTGATGCAGGTGCGATTATGCTGCTGTTGAGAAACTACCGGAATATATGAAGGCATGTTTCAAGGCTCTTTACAACACAACTATTGAGATTAGCAACAATGTCTACAAGGCACATCAGTTAAACCCTAAAGCTTCTCTAAAAAAATTGGTAAAATCGCTCTCTAAAACACGTGTTTATAGGTTTATAAAACACGTGTCTATGCAATGCATTTCTAGTGGAAGCAAAATGGTTTGCTTCTGGAAAATTGCCGAAGGCAGAAGAGTACATGAAGACTGCCACTGTTACCTCAGGGGTGCCGACAGGATTACTTTATGCATTTCATCTCTTAGGTGAAGATCTAACCTATGGAGATGTCGATCTCACCAATGAAATTCCTGAAATAATGTCGTCTACGGCAACCATTCTTCGTCCCTGGGATGACTTGGGAAGTGCCAAGGTAAAAAAAAAAAATTGTTTCGTGAGACTGTGTGTGTGTGCGCGCGCGCTATATATATATATATATATATATTCCACAACTCTTCCTATACGTGTGTGTGAAAAAAATCATTCCAAAGCTCTCTCTCTGAGTCTACATATACACACGCATGCACATATATATACACGCCGTGAAACTACACCCTCACTAGTGCACAACATTCGGTTTCTTATTACCAATAAAGCGAAACTACATTAACTCAACCTTTGGTTACTTGTCTGTTAGTCTATTATCCAAACCCCCTCCTGAAAAAAAAAAAAAAAAAAAAAACACTCCAGGGGAAATAAAGGAGTCCATCTACATTTGAATACAATATATCATGAAAGACTCGCATATACATATATATTTAGTGTTAGATGATGCTCGCTAATACATGAGACTTTCAATTGGTAGGATGAAAATCAAGATGGTAATGACTATTCATATATGAAGTGCTTCAAGAAGGAAAACCAAGGCGCTTCAGTTGCAAGTGGAAGAAACCACGTTCTAAACATGATTTCAAATGTGTGGAAGCGCCTCAACCAGGAATGCCTTTCCCCAAGCCCGTTTTCATCAAAATTCAGAAATGCTTCGCTTACTGGAGCAAAGATGGTTCCACTGATGTACAACTACAACGAAAATCACCGCCTTCCAATCATTGAAGAGATAGTGAAGTCAATGTTACCTGACAGTGGTTCTTTCACAGAGATTTAGGAGAACCCTCGGTTGCCACTATGTTCTTGTACTAAAATTCAGGCAGATAAAGCCTTGCTAGATTTCCTATAAAATATCAATGCATATGTAGTGTACAACTCTAATGGCACGGATTTTAATTTTTTTTCTGAAGGACTCAGTGTTGAACTTATTGGATCCTTAGCAATTCACGCGAGACTTGGCCATTAGCGTTGTAAAATTTATAATTAATTTTATATAAAAAAAAAATCGCATAATTTAGCAAAAAAAAAAAAACAATTGACATAATCCCTTTTATTTCTATAACATTTCGAAATTATCAACTTCTATTTTGTAATAAACACGACATAAACATACACGACCAATAAAAAATTTAAAATTTTTGACATAAACTCATTTGTTTAAACGACACTCCAATTTTGAAAAATTATTTTCAAATGAACACAACCATTAATTAATGTAAAAAAAAATTGGACATGATCTTCTTAATGTATATGACATTCCAAATTCCCAACTCCTATTTTGTAATAACACGACACATTAACAAACACGATCAATAACAACCAAGCATGACAATAACACAATCATATTATAAACAATTGTTTTTGAATGAACAATAATACCATAATCTTCAATATGAACTTAACAATGCTACAAATAAAAAAGAAAATTAATAGTATACATTATAAACTTAGTAAAATAAGTCCACTACCCAGGCTAATGGAGCCCACCACCTAGGGCTACTAGAACTTATATTATTATAGAAGCCGTAAAAGTTCTCCATTCGTATTTGAAATATTTAAAGTGCCACATGTTTGTATCTCGGCTAGGGTTGTAACTTTAACTCGCAGATCCGACTAACCTGCCTCTACCCAAACCGCCCTCAGGGGTGGCTGGATATCTGCAAGTTTTTTTTCAGCTACCTGAACCTGACCCGCCCATGCCTCCTCACACTTCGGCCTGATTATCTAAATACCCTTGCGCGAAGCACCCGAACCTTCATGTATTACGAAACACCCTTAAATTTGGTATATTACGAAAACCCCCTATATATCAACAACAACAATAACTAAGTCTTTCCCCACTTATGTAGGGTTAGCTACATTAATCTATTTACATTATAGAAATCGATCAAGGGTCATTCCCTCCGTCAGGTTTAATGTCCCCAAATCATTTCTAATAGTCACATCCAACGTCTTCTTAAGTTTACCTCTCCTTTTAGTAGTCCCCTAAACTTAAACTAAATTATATTTTTTCACTGGTGCTTCTATAATTCTTCTATGCACATGCTCAAATCATCGTAAACGATTTTCTCTAATTTTCTGTTCGATGGGTATTATTCCTAAATTCTCTCTAATAGTTTCATTCTTAATTTTATTCAGTTTCGTTTCCACACTCATCCACCATAGCATCCTCATTTTTGTAACCCTAATTTTCTGGACGTAATTCATTTTTACTACCCAACATTCTGAATCATAAAGAAGTGCTAGTCTTATAGCAGTTTTATAGAATTTTTCTTTAAGTTTCAACGGAATCCTATAATCACAAATCACCCCAACTGCACTTCTCCACTTTAACCAACTTGCCTTGATTTTATAGGTAATATCCTCTTCGATTTCGCTATTCCTTTGAATTATTGAACCTAAATATCTAAAATGATCAACCTTCGACACTTCCTTGTCTCCAATTTTGACCGTAACACCATCTCTCCGGAAATTATTAAAATTGCAATGCATGTATTCGGTCTTATTTCTACTAACCTTAAAACCTTTAGACCCTAATCACTTATCATTTCTTCAGACCTGCCGTCTCTTCCTCAGTTCTTTGACTTCTCTCTATCTCTCCCAAATCTCAATCATCTTCCTCAATTCTCTCCAACAAAGATCAGGCATTACTCCTTTGTGCTCTCTATCGTCGTCATCATGCGATGTTGAGATTCGACGATCTATTTCTTCTCTCTCTCTCTCCATCATCTACTTTGCCGCCTTTGCTACCATGTATTTAAGAACTGAATCTTTTGATCTGTAATGTTTTTTTATTATTAAGACTTTAGATTTGTAATTTTTTTAATTGTTTAATTGTTTACAAATTTAGGATTTAGATCTCAAACGAATCATAATTTTTTTAGTTTGAGCACAAAAAATAAAAATAAAAAATTGATTAGGGTTTAGATCTCACCGATTTCCAAAACACCCAAACCCGACGGGTGTTCGGCCCAGGCCGTTTGGGTTCGATCGGATTTTGACTCCCCCAAGATGTTTAGGGCAGCCCAAAAAAACCTCCCCAGTTGGCCCGCCCGACCGATTTAAACCCTAATCTAGGCGAATGAAAAACAAACACAATGGAGTGAGAAAGAGCATAGGTGAAATGGAAGATCGTGCGATTCTATCAATGGCGGCAACTGAAAGAGAAATACTCAATAGAAACTAATTAAAGACAATAGAAACGGATTAAAGGGTTCGTTAATCAAATAAATAATCAAAATCAATGATACATGGTAAATAAAGCAAAATCAAGTTCAAGTTGAGATATGATTGACTTCAATAGAATTAAAAATGTATGCATAGGATGAATAAAAAGGTACTATAATCATGTGTTTTTTTTTTTTTTTGATAAGCCAATAATTTGTATTGAATAGGAAGGTTACGCCTTCAAAGAAGCGTACAAAATTACAAACTCCAGCTAAAAACATCCGAGCCTTCTAACTAATCTAAGAAAAGAAGCAGAGAATTGCACCTAAATTACAAACATGCCCCCCTTCCGAACAAAAGTACTATTTTTTATTTATTTTTTTAAGATTCCAACAAGGTCTAAAGCTCTCAAAGGCTAGACCCTGCAGTAAATAAGAATGCAAGGTAGAAAAATAAATAAAAAGAAGTCCAGAAACGGTTCATTAATGTGAACCACTCGAGGCGGCCCCCAAAGTTACTAGGCAGCAGGCTAGCCAAAAGGTCAGCAACTTTGCGGGCTGCAGCATGATTGTAGCTTCTAGTGACTGGCAGTAGACTTGGTAGAGGAAATCTCCAAATGGCAATAAATTTGAGCCAACTAGATGCTAAGAGCATTGAATCTCGATGCAATTATTTCACGCCAAGGATAATACGAGCAACAAAAATGAAACCACATGTCTCTCACCGGCCACTGCTAAAACTTGGCTCTACCGGAGAAAATTACCAACAAAATGCAACAGGGGTGCAAAGGCTAAATCGAAACGATTGTCGCCGAAAAACTAGCCCCCAGCCACAAAAAGAGCACAAATAAAACATTCAAACACCAACAATAATTTGTAGGGTAAATAAATATCCCCTACTCCTCTGCAAATAAAAAGACAACAAACTCCATGGTCTTCTAAGCTGACGAACCCCTGGTCTTCTTCTTTACATGAAAACGCATACTTCTTAAAGCTCTGGGACTGTTTCACAAAAACATCCCAATCCCTATTGATCATTTCCATTACTTTCTCTTTAATTTCAACCTCATTATTTTGTAATGTCCATCCCATAATTGATTCCAACTCAGTGACGTAGAGAACAGGTGAAAGTTTGTAAAATTCAGTTACCTGAAGTATCTTTTTTCATCTCAAATTTTTTATATATTTTTTTTGTTTTATGGGTACAGATTTTATTGCCATAATCGTTTATTTGACTTCTGTTAAGCCTAATTTTCATGTGTGCTATTGTGTTCCGTTGTTTGGTTTGTTGAAAAATAAGATATACATGAAGGTGGATGATTAAAAATGTAAAAATCAAGTGTGAAATGTTAATTGGTTAGTATGTTAAGTGTAAAACTCAGAGACAGTTATTTATTATTTGACTGAATATGTACAACAATAATAACATGGATTACAAAAAAACATTGATTTACTTCTAAAAATCATGCAGAGCAAAGGTCAACATACTGATGCAGATTTTCTCGTGAGAGGCAAGGAGCCAAAAGAAGAGGTCCAAATATATACCTGAATTGATGCTACTCTTTGCGAGTTAATTGATCGGGTACGTAGAGTCGTTTCTCTCTCTATCTATCCATATATATTAGTTTTAGCCCATGCAATGTGCGAGTTTAGACAAAAATAAAGAAAATTTGTATTAGGTTTGTTTATAATAATATGAAATAGTTGTTTACTATTTGGATGTTAAACCAATAGGAATTGTATTTTCTTCTTCATTATGTTTGCATTTGATACTCTTAATAAAATTGATCGAATACCAAATTTTCTGTCGCAAGACCCGTTTAAAAAAAAAAATAACATAAATTAGAAGCATAAAATATAAATAAACAAGATAAAAATCACAAAAATATGGAATGGCAAAATTGGTTTATGACCTCGGAGAAAAACAAATTACAAAATTATCAACATATTACTTGTTTTTCAAGTTTTGTAAAATTACTATGAGCTAGTAGACTGTACGAACATTAAAAAAAAAAAAAATAAATAAATAAATAAATAAATAAATTGTGACTAATATACGAACTTAAAATTTTAATCAATGTGTTTTGCATTGGACAATAATTTTGTTATGAATCGAAAAATATTTTACTATTTTAAAATAACTATAATTTTCATATAAATAATTACAATAATTTTTGTGGCATACATTGATTTTTAACTTTTGAAATAATTATTAGTTTTTCTTAAAAATCAATGCACAAAGTGAATTAGATAAATAGTGAATCGTAAAATTTGGATTTAAAAAAAAAAATCACTTTTAACTGAAGAAATGCTCCAGACTGAGAAGATAGCCATTGATCGTTCATTATGGCGTAAAAGGATTCATGTAGCCGACACTACTGAAATGGGACAAAGGCTTAGTTGTTATTGTTGTTGTTGTTAATTTATGAAATGCTCATTAAGAACACATTTTTATTCTTATTTTTCAATTATGAAAAAAATCTTGTTAATTCTAAGATTTTGATGAACAATTAAGTATTGATGTTTTTGGTGGAACTAACGAGTTTATTGAGTGTTTCAATATAAAAGTTTCATTGATGATATTATCATGAAGAAATTTTTTAAGATGCAAAAGATGCTAAGAGACTGTCAAAGAGTTAGATATTAAGAGACTGAAGATTTTGAAGAATCTAGGTGAAAACAACTCAGGTTAATTTTTACTTTTAATGTATCTCGATTAGGATCACACACGACACAAAAATGAATTTATATTTATGTGTGTTTTTATTAGGATCTTAATTAGTTAAACATAGTTGCTCCAATTTGAAATTGAAGAAGAAATATTTACCTAAAAAAAATTAGTATTTAAAATTGATTAATAGTATCAATTAAGTTAACTGAGAAAATGAATCGGTCAAAAGAGGCAAAAACGTCGAAGGTTGGAGTTAAAATTAATTAAGGATGAAGTGTTCCAGCAAGGATTGGTCGACTGACCAGGGAGGATCAGTCAACTGACGAGAACTGGCTGAGAATTGGAAAAGTCTTTGGATCGATCAGTCAACCGACCAAGAGAGATCGATTGACCTATAGCCAATACTTGAACCCTCTAAATCGATCGGTTGACAAACCATAGATAATCGGTCGACTGACCGTGGTTGAAAAATGGCCAAGGGAGCATCCTAAATCGATCGGTTGACTGGTGAGTTTTGGTCGATCAACTGATGATGTTATTTCAGGATTTGAGGATTTCGTGGATTTGATCAAACGTGGTTGTTACTAGCCCTTTTTTGGCTGAAATCTGAGAGATATTCTAGTGATTTGAGTATATTATAGATAGGGTTAATAGTACTTTACCACCTGTAGTTTGGTCGATTTGTACTTTTTCTCCTATGGTTTGAAAATCACCACTTACCCCCCCCCTGTGGATAAATTTTCAAACCACTTACCCCCTGATAAAGGAGGGTAAGTGCACATAAATCAAGACCACGGGAGTAAGTGCTAATACAGGGGGATAAGTGCAAATGAGTTAAACCATAGGAGGTAAATGGCTATTAACCCATTATAGATATATTGTTGTTATTTTGATATCCCTAAAGATATTGTGTATATATTAAAAATGTTTCTCAAATTGGTATATTTAATACTTTCTATCCTATTGATTTGAGATTGAGAAATATTTGAGCGACTTAATTGAATGTTTTAAAAGCCATATTTAAGTGAAATATATCAGGAATGAATGGTAAACATATATGGGGTCTACATGTGCATTTAATTTTTATAACATGTGGAAACTAGCCGTTATAGGGCCTATTTCAAATTATTATTTATAGACCTGGTTTTTTCTCTTGTGAGTGATCCCAATTAATCAAGAACTAAATGTTTGTGAGCTTTCTGAGAATTATCATTCTATCTAGAATCTTGAGTTCGTAAGCTTTCTGAGAGTTATCATTATGAGATTATATTGAGCGACTATTGTGAGATTTTTCTTGAGAATAAGTGTTGTAAATTTTGGGGTCACCGATCTAAGTTTTGTCGCGATTCAATTTTCATTCTTTCGGTGATATTTTGGTGAGATTGTTCCAAGTTTTAATTCTTTATTCTGATTAAATATTATTTTGCTTGTTTGGATTTTTAGATATTGTGAAGTCGTTTTTGAACTTTAAAATGTATGAAAATTATTTTAAAACAATTTTGGTGATAATCTAATTACGTGTTCAATTATGTGTTACTCATTTATTTTATAATCAGATTTTAAATTTCTTACATAAAATTCTATCACTAGTATTTATCGGGATATTAATCAAATTTAAATTAATTTGAGGTAGTAAAAGTTCCAAGTGGAAAAAACTTTTCAATTTTTGTATTTGGTAAGTTGTGCGCGGATTAAATATTGTTAAGAATATCTAATTAGGGGTAACTGGGTTATAATCTCTTCCAGTAAAGAGATTGAGGATTGATCTTTTTCTAAAATATAAAAACATTAGGTTACTCTTTTCTCGTGAAAAAAAAATAGGCGTAATTCTTCCTGATTAGAATTGAATTTGTGTGAATTGTAACGGTTCCATCCTTACGTGTGAAAATGATACTTGGAGTGATTTTTGTAAGATTTAATTCTTAGCCTAAGGTATAAGAGTATTAGGTTTCATCCTTAACTTATGAAAGGATTAGGTTTATTTTAAGTTTGAAAAAAAAAAAAAAAAAAGGGGGTTATTCCTGTGCCTGGGAAAATGATGAGGTGGTAATTCTTCCTTGATAGAATTAGGTTAATTAATCTTAAACCTGGTAAAAAGATAAGATTATTCCTGAGCCTCAGAAAAGAAAATTGTAAAGATTATAATGCAAGGATTGTAGCTCTCAAAAAAGAGAGGGAGACAATACTTATCGAAATGGGCATTCATGAAATCATGCAAAAACATAGGGATCAACCGGTGAATACAGAACTTAAGGAGATAAAAAAGAGATGCGCAGATCTCGAACTGTAAGTGAAGGTGGCGGATCAGATCATGAAGGGGGTGAAGGAGTCGCAGAAGGCTGGTCGTAGAAGCTATATCTCGAAAATCAAAGAGCTTGCAAACAAAAACAGGAAGTTAGAGGACCGAATTAACAGGTGCGTGTGTGCTGGGAAAAGACATGTTGATTCTACTTCTTTTGCCCACAGGAGAGCTGCGGTCGGTGAACGTTTTGTACTATCATCTGTGACTTTCAAACGCAAATCATCTTCTGCTGCAACTGAAAAACCGTCATGTTCCCCACGTCGTGAAAGGTTGAACCTTATAGATGTAGAATCGATAAAAATGATTATGCCCGATGACGACGACGTGGTAGATGTGACTCCAACACCACGTTTGACCTGCCCCCCACAACCAACTGATAACACGTTAAAAGTCGGTTCAATAATAAAACGTGTGAAGGGTAGGGTGAGGAATGAACATAAAATGGGTTGCGATTATGTATATCCTAAGGAAAAGGGCAAATGGAAGATCGTGGAAGAAAAAGACTCAATCGATGTCGATCAGCTACCCGAGAGGGATTATGAAGACACCATAAAAATGCCCATCCGGAAACGATCAAAAGTAGCAACGATGCTTGATGATAGGGATTGAGAGTTATTGCAGTTGATACATACTGAGGAGAGGGTCGGGTGTCTGCTAAAAACTTTTATACTTGTTACCTTATTTTTTCTAATGACGTTTTTTAGCTGATTGTTTGATTCTCGTTTTTGGCAATGCATTTGTGTGGGGTGGTGAGGGTCCAACTTCAACATTCACATGCGGTGACGCGATATGTTAAATTCAGGGCAAGCAAGTTGCTAATAATATATGCAGCTTAACCGACATTGTTGTTTCTGGGATGTTCATTAAAATTATGATCCCCGTAATTGTGTTTGTACGATATTACATGTGAATGTTAATGTTTTCGTTTTTTTCACTTTTTCAATTCACAGGTTATTGATTCGTTTGGCGAATTCTTGGAAATACAAATGTGGACAATCAACACCCTACACAATACAAATGAGGTGGGGATGCTGGATTAGTCGAAGTTCGTTATCGCGAGTATGTGGGTAAACATTAATTGTCTTAATTTGTCTACTACTAATGACATCAGGGCTAACATATGATTTATGCCACACAGACTGTTCTAAAGAAAAAACAAGAGAAACTCTTGGATTATTTACACGCAACGATCCAAGCTACGTTTATCAACAACTGTCGGTACCTACTATTCCCCGTAAATTTAGATGGACGTCATGCATACGCAAATCATTGGACGTTATTAGTACTTGATATAAAGAAAAAAAATAGACATTCTATAACTTCCTCTTGCCTAGACACCAGATGTCTAACCACTACTTCAAGGTTGCCCGATGGGTGGTATGTAATATACGGTGCTTAATTTTCGTACACATTTTTTTGCAAAAAAACACAAAAAAATGCTGAAAAAAAAATCATTTTGTGAATGTTCTATAGAAAACTGCCGTTGAGTTGTTTCTCAACAAACAAATTGGCCACGAATGGGGAGATGCTTCCATTGAACAATGTCTTAGAACGACGCAGCAGAAAGGATCGTAAGTGTGTATAACTACTTTTTATGTACCAACCGTTTTTATGTAAATGTATAAATCAAAATTTCTCTTGCCGTTCAATTGGCTGAAAAGTCACGTGTGAAGAGTGTGACACATTTTCTGAGCATCGAAACGTAAATAATATCGGACAATCTAAACGATTCTAACGATAAGACTAGTTGATACACTGTTGTACCACACAGAATATCATGATCAAAAATGTTCTTGATCTGATTCAAATGTTTACTTATTCTTCACTCTTGTTCCAATTCCAATTTAGAAACGTCACCAATCTAGTGAGCAATCATTCCACGTGCGATCGATAATCCTTGTTTTGATTAAAAAATATTTTTATCCAAGATTGGATTTTGGGCTTCCATACCTTGTAATAAAAATAAATAAATGAGTACTAAACTTAAAATTTCATCAAAGGCAACTACACATAACATAAAGGATGAATTTGACTACAATCTCTATGTACACCTTTATATTTAATTTTCACAATATACTTTCAAAATTTTGAATTTTACCTCTAATTAGGCCAATCGACTTGTTTTAGCCATCTTAATTGTAATAACGACAACACTTGTATGACACTTGTTAATTTTTATCCGTCAATTATGATTCACGTTTTGTTACTCTAACAATTAAAATGGCCAAAATGTATCGATTGGACTCGTTAGAGGCAATAATCAAATTGCAAGAACACAATACAAGAATTAAAACATGGGACACATTGTGATCGCAGCTCTACAAATTCTAAGCTGCAATACGCTAACAACTGTAAATTTCACGCAATCCAATCTCCCACCGTGCATTGATCAAGGATTTGTTATAATAAAATCGGCCTCAGCCCCACACCAACGACATTGGATTGTTCAGGACAAAAAAAAAATATGGTAGGTGAACTACGCCTTTGAATGCAGAGCAGAACAGTGAAGGTTTTATCATCTTTTTTTTATGGTGCATGTCTCGCTCTGCTAATTCAAGTAATTCAATGTGAACCTCACAAATAAAACATCATGGGTTTTGACAAATCGTGCAAATGAATTCAACGGATTTCTAAATTCTGCCTAAATTTATTATCTATTCAAATAAGAAAATTAAGAAATTACACAGTCAAATTCTTCGACTAAAATAGTTATCCAAACAATGAATTTATAAATGATGAGATTTCAAAATCTTAGCTTTTGAAATTTCATCATTTATAAATTCCTCGAATTTGTCAAATACATTACCTAAACGCAACCTAAGAGATATTATTTCGTGTAACATGCCTGCAGGACTAAATTGATTGACCCTTTTACCATGGCCTTCATTTTCCTTAGGGGGACAATTGCGGCCATTTCTGCCGTAAGTACAATAGTAGCCTACGCTCAAGCCACATATCAGACATTAGTGGCAATAGCATTGATTAAATTGGCATATATTGCATTATTTGGGGGAGGGGGGCCTCTACTTAGAGGACATTCCTCTCAAAAGAGAAAAAAAGAGAAGGGTTAATGACATTTTACCCCCTATGTTATTTGCTAAAGCACTTAACCCCTCTTACTATAAACTAAAGTACAACCATAACTTTTTCCATTAAAAGTAATGGTCAAATCTCAAAAAGTCAAAACTTAATAAATCATTTAATATTAATTGACATTTATACCCACTAGTCAAGTTAGATAATATCTATTTGCTCTTTATTTTTTCCCCTTTTCAATGATGTCTAGGGTCAAATCGGGCTTGACATAAGGGTATGTTTGTCATTTTATGAAATTTTGTTTTTTGTTTAACTGTTATACTTTTCTTTAAGTTACAAGGAGGTAAAATGGTTACTAAAATATCAAAGGGGGTAAACTGCAATTCAGGCAAACCACACGGGGATAAAGTTCATTAACTCGAAAAAAAAAAGATATTTTAGAGATTTCTGATCAAGTTTGATTTCAAATATTGAAAATAGTCCCTAATTCAAGTTATACCATGAAATAAAGCAAAACAAAGACATACCATGGAAATTGGATTTTTAGTCATCCGTCTCAAATTTTGCAATCCACTATTCGCCTAACCCACTAGATAAAATAACTTTTTGAGAAGTTCAACATTATGTCAAAAAAGTTCAAAATCACTGCACAACATAAAAGCTACTATAATTTTTTACATGAAAAACTTGTACTGACTTTCATGTAATGTAGTAACTTTCCACATTTAAAAAAAGGGTTAATAGCACTTAATCCCCCTGTGATTTAGCTGATTTGTACTTACCCTGTGTTAGCACTTACCTCATGTGGTCTTGATTTAAATGCACTTATCCCCCTATATCAGAGGGTAAATGGTTTGAAAATCTAACCATAGGGGTGGTAAGTGACGATTTTCAAACTACATGGGGTAAGGTGCAAATCGACTAAATCACAGAAAGGTAAAGTGCTATTAACCCTCAAAAAAATTATTGTACAACGTGAACTGCTTTGAAAAAAAAAGGGTTAATTACACTTTACTCCCCTGTGGTTTAGCCTATTTGCACTTTACCTCCCTGTGGTTCAAATGTCACCACTTACCCCCTGTGGTTTTGGGCCTAAGTGCAAAACTAACATTTTCTGTTAAATTTAACGGAATTGGGCTGCACGCGCCTGCAGCGAGAATTGGCTTGTTTTTTGTGTTTTTTCCCTCCAAAGTGCATTATCCTTATTCCCATTTTACCCCTACATTTCTCTATATAACTTCAACTATTCTCACTCTTTTTTTTTTTTTTTTGCACAAACCCAACTCTTCTCACTTATTTTTTTTTTTTAATCCATAATTAATATTTTTATTTTTTAGATCTTCTTCAAGTATTTATGGTGATGATTTCGGGGAAAATGCAAATGTAGCCAAATAGCCGATTTGAAAGTCGTTCAAAGGGAAAATGGTACTACGAATGTAACAAGTAAAAATATTTCAATTGAAATATTTTTAAAAATTGAAATTAAAAATATTTTCTACTGAATTGAAGTCAATTAAAAATAGTAAATTCAATTGAAATATTTTTAAAATTTAAAATTAAAAATATTTTTAATTGAATTGAAATCAATTGAAACATTTTTACTTGAATTCAAATAAAAATATAATTAAAATATTTTTAATTTGAATTTAATTCAATTAAAAATATTTTTAATTGAATTTAATTTAAATTAAATTCAAATAAAAATATTTCTAATTGAATTGAATTGAAATTCAATTCAATTTTATTTAAAAATATTTTAATTAAATTGTAACCTTATTTTTTTTTAAATCTTTATTAAAAAACGAAATAAAAAAGAGTAGAAATTAAAAGAAAAAAAAAAAAGCCTTATTTTTATTAAAGTGTCAAAATACTTAAAAAAAAAAAAAAAAAAAAAAAAAAAAAGTTGAAGCCATTTGAGATTCACTCTCTCTCCTTTCTCTCTGTGTCACTCGCCGGAATTTGGCCGGAATTAACCGACATCTTCCACCATCACTGCCACCTCCAACCTAACACCATCACCGCCACCTCCAATCCATAGCCATTCCCAGTCACCGAACAACCCCCACCATCACTGTCATTGAGATTTCCTTCTACTCCATATCTCTCATACACACGCACGAACATAGAAACACAAGGAACAATAGAAGAGAATGGCTATGGATTTCGAACCCGCCGTCGAATTTCATACCCAGATCGTGGTATGGTTTCAAATCTGTTGAGCTTGAGTGCTTTTTAAAATCGATTTCGAAACCGAATTCGAAACTGGGTTTCCATTTCAATTTCGAAATCGATTTCGAACCCTCGTTATCGTCTTCGCCGTGACAGATTTTGAAATCGATTTCGAAACCCTCACGTTTTCGTCTTCGCCGTGAGGGTTTCGATTTCGATTTCGATTTCGAAATCGAAATCGAAATGGAGAGGAAGACGAAGACGACGGCGAAGACGGGGACGGTGACGGCGAAAACGAAGAAGCAGTGACGGACACCAGACGAAGAAGACCGATGGTGATGGTTAGTGGTGTCGATGGTAGGCGATGGCGATGGTCCGACGATGGCCCGGCGATGGTGGTGTCGATGGGAGGTGACCAGATTGAGGATGGCAACGAAATGGCGAGGTCGGCGGCGAAGTCTCTCAGTGGAGACAAGAGAGAGAGAGAGAGAGAGAGAGAGAGAGTAAAGCCTCTCTCAGTGGAGACGAGAGAGAGGGAGAGAGTAAAGCCTTTGGGTTAATTGCACTTTACACCCCCAAAAAAGTAAACAATTACATAAAGGTAAAATCGACATTTTGATCTTTCCGTTAACGGAGTAACTATTGCACTTAGGTCCACAAACCACAAAGGGGTAAATAGTGACGTTTGCACTACAGGGAGATAAAATGTAAATGAGCCAAACCACAGGCGATAAAATGTAATTAACCCAAAAAAAAATAAAAATTGTAGACCATTTACTGAAAATCCCATGAAAATAAACATTGATTTATTAACCACACACAATACACATCATGTACGAGGTTCACTCAATGGGGGTGAAACATACCTGATTTTCGACGTATGTTCCCATCCAAATAGATTATGCATTTTTTACCTAAAAGTAGCAGTACTTCCATATTTCCATTTGTAGCCAATGAAATAAATTTAAAATATAACACAAAAGAAGATAAGAAGAAAACGAAGATGTATCAAGCGTAGAAAGCACATACGCACACGAAACACACTATTCTCTACCGGCTCGTTTGGTTAGACAGAATGGAATGAGAGTGGAATAAAATGGAAGAAGTAATGAAATGAAAAAAGTAATGGAATGAAATTTTCAATGGAATTACTATTCCATTCACTTGTTTAGTTAGTATGGAATGAGAATTTTATTATATTTCACTATTCCATTTTTTCCCTCATTTTATTATATTTCGTTATTACATTCAATTTTCATTTTGTTCTCTATTTTTGTTCTCAATTTTCAGCTTCTTTTCTCAATTTTCAGTTTTTATTCTCAATTTTCTATTCTCTAATTTTTTGTTCTCAATTTTCTGTTTCTATTCTCAATTTTCAGTTTCTGTTCTCAAATTTCTGGATTGAGCTAGATCATGCTATGGGTTTTTTTGTAATTTTAGTTTTGATTCCATTGGGCTGGACTTGATTCTAGCCCATTCAAATGAAATCTCATTCGCTTGGTTTTCATTCCTTTGTGATTCCATTGAAGAACCAACCAACAGAATGGGAATCGAAGACGGAATGGCAATTTCATTCCGTCCCGATTCCGTCCAAACAAACATGCCGTACGGATAACCTCCGATAAATGGGGCCAAATTTTTCAGAAACCAAACAATTTGAAGAACCCCTCGTGCCAAACCGACTATAGGAATTATCCCATAGTAATCCAAAGTGTCTTGTTCTACTCTATTACTACATGGTATATGTTATGACTGGATTTGGTTACTGTCTTCCATGAGGATCATGAGGAGGAGGTTGATCAAAGAGCTGTGACAAGTGAGGAGAATGGGCCTCTCTTGGGCCAACTATCCCATTTGCTTGATTGTAATCTTCCCTATTGAAGTTTATGAATACATGGAGCTATACATTTCTTCTTCTCAATTCCTCCCATATCTAACAGTATATAACTCAATGTATTATTTTTTCAACTGATAATTCTTGTTTTCTAGCTAAGAATCTTGTTTTCTCGCAACTGACGGGTAGCCTCTGGCAGGAAGAGTTATCACTCAAACATGCACAAAAGTTAGAGGAAATTAGGCACCTTTTGAACAAAGTAGATGACCATGAATTAGAAAGTCTCATTCCGATTGATACTCTCCAACACTTGGGCATTGATTACCTTTTCCGAGTGGAGCTTGAAACCATTCAGGGGAGAGAATATATATGATTTCAAACTCACGATTACCCTATATATGATCTTTATGAGGTTTCTACTCGCTTTCAGCTACTCAGACAAGAAGGCTACTATGTGCCAGCAGGTATGTGTGTGCACCTGTGTCTCTTTTCTATTTTAGAAACCAAATTTCCTTAAGGCAGCGTTTGGTTTCATGCAAATTGGAATTGGAAATGAATGCATGCAAAAAACACCAAAATTTCCTTGCAACCAAGCGCTACCTAAATGTTTGCAAAATGGGTTTTCTACTCTTCTTCTTCTTCATTTTTTTTCTTTTTTTCATTTTTTTTTTTTTATATATGAAGAACGGAAATAAGACTCGAGCTCTGAACTTCCCTAGGGAAAGACTGCTACTATACCATTTAAGTAAAGGATTAGTCTCGAAATGTGAGAATTTTACAAGTTGATGAATGAAACAGATGTGTTCAACAACTTCAAGGACGAGAATGGAAAGTTCAAATCTACACTTACAGGGGATATCAAGGGATTGATGGGTCTTTATGAAGCCTCACAGCTAAGCATTGAAGGAGAAAACATCCCCAATGAGGCTGCAGATTTTAGCAGCAGCCTCCTCAAGTCGGGGATGGAGTATCTCGATATTCATCAAGCCAGACTGGTTGAAGAAACACTGGATCATCCCTATCGCAAGAGCTTGGCGAGATTCACCACCAAAAGCTTCCTTCATAATTTCAAATGCCCCTACAGATGGATCAATCTCCTGAAAGAACTAGCGAATCAGAAATTCAAAATGTTTCAATCCACACTGAAAAAGGAAATAATCAAACTTTCGATGTAAAGATTAAGGCAATGTTTGGTAACATTTTTTTTAAGTACTTTTTATTTTTGAGAGCAAAAAATAAAAGACCGGTTTTATTTTTTGAAGTATTTTTCGAGTGAAAAAAAAATTAAAAAAATAAAAAAAAAAACACAAAACACAAACTAGTTTTAGTGTGGAAAAAATGCTTAAAAAAAGGTTATCAAACAGTGCCTAAGTTAATCTTTCATGTTATCATGGAGATTATTCCCTTCTAGCATTAACATGTACCTTTGTTATCTCAGATGGTGGAAACACATAGGTTTGGACAAGGAGTTGAAGTCTGTTAGAGGCCAACCACTAAAATGATACATGTGGACAGCTGCAATCCTCACGAATCCAAACTTGTCAAAGCACAGAGTTGACCTTACAAAAGCGCCCTCTCTTATCTACATAATAGACGATATTTTTGATGTCCGAGGAAAACTTGATGAACTTGAACTTTTCACAGATGTCGTGAATAGGTAAGTATATTCGACCCCATTAGTTTAGTGTTTCTGTTCCTAGATTTATGTTTTTGCTCCCTTATTTTGAAGATAAATTCCTAAGAACAAAAAAAATGAAGGAAAAAAACTTTATTTTCCGCTATCAGATTGTTAGGACAAAATTTTGGGAACAAAACAAATTCGTTTCTAGATTTGTGCTTCTTTTCAAGTTTTCAGGGAACAAAAACACTGAAGAAATGCCACCCTAATTGTTAGTTGAACATTGATGCAGGTGGGATTATGCCGCTGTCGAGCAACTACCGGATTATACGAAGGCATGTTTCAATGCTCTTTACGACATTAGCAACAATATCTACAAGGCACATCAGTTAACCCTAAAGCTCTTCTCTTAAGAATCGGTAAAAACTATCTCTAAAACGCGTGTTTACAGGTTTATAAATGCTTCACTTTGTTAAGAGATTTTTTTGTTGTGGCAGTGGGCAACTCTATGCAATGCATTTCTAGTGGAAGCAAAATGGTTTGCTTTGGGAAAATTGCCAAAGGCAGAAGAGTACTTGAAGACTGCCACTGTTAGCTCGGGGGTGCCCACCGGATTAGTTCATTTGTTTCATCTCTTAGATCGTGATCTAACCTATGGAGATGCTGATCACACCAATGAAATTCCCGAAATAATATCCTCTACGGCAACCATCCTTCGTCTTTGGGATGACTTGGGAAGTGCCAAGGTAAAAAAAATAAAAAATAAAAAAATCATTTCATGATACTCTCTCTATATATAGACACACACACATATATATATGTTTGTGAGAGAAAAAAAAAACCATTCCACAACTCTCTCTATATATGTATGTATGCATGTGGAAAAAATCTCTCTCTCTCTCAGCCTATATATACACATGCATGCACAATTGCACATATACATACACGTCGTGAAACTACACTAACGCACCCTAGCGCACGACATTTGGTTTCTGATTACCACTAAAGCGAAACTACACTAACTCCTAACTTTTGGTTACTTGTTTGTCTTTTAGTATTTGTCTCCTTTCCAACCAAGAAAAGAGCTCCAGGAGAAAGAAAGGAGTTCATCTACACTTGAATACAATATACCACGAAAGACTCATATATATATATATGTTGACGCTTTCTAATACATGAGACTTTTAATTGACAGGATGAAAATCAAGATGGTAATGACGGGTCATAAATAAAGTGCTTCATTGAGGAAAACCAAGGAGCTTCGGTTGAAAGTGCAAGAAACCACATTCTAAACATGATTTCAAACGTGTGGAAGCCCCTGAACCAGGAATGTCTTTCCCCAAGCCCGTTTTCATCAAATTTCAGAAACGCTTTGCTTGGTGTAGCAAAGATGGTTCCACTAATGTACAGCTACAACGAAAATCACTGCCCCCCAATCCTTGAAGAGACAATGAAGTCAATGCTACATGATTGTGGTTCTTTCATAGAGATTTAGGAGAACCCTCGTTCGCCACTATTCTTGTACTAAAATTCGGGTTGATAAAGCCTTGCTACATTTCTCGTAAAATATCAATGCATATTCTCAGTCCTTCTAAATCTTATTTTCTCTTCTTTTTTTTTTAGCAAAACTATCAAAATCGAATTAAACTTAATCTCAGCATAGTAAACTAGCAAAAAGCATCAATCTAATAACATAACATGAAATAAACAACAATATAGCAGAAGCGATAATACTACTCATCTATTGGAAGCTTTAGTGAATCATGGTAGTGATTATTCGAATTGGCAAGATCAACAAGCTCCTTTGCTGCTTCTGCCTTTGATTCTGTAAGCAATCCATCAACCACGCTTTGAAGAGCTTCAGCATCAACAAGTTTCCACCCGATGGCTGTTTTACACAACTCAAAAGCAAAATCATAATCTCCCTTTTCGCAAGCAAGTGGAAGAAGCATACTAAATGTCTTCCTATTTGGCACACACTCATTGTTCTTCATCTCACCATACCACCTCTTGGTTTCCTCCAAACTCCCATTTTCTGAATACCCTTTGATCAATGCATTAAGGCTAAACACATCAGGCTTTATGCCCTTCTTTTGCATTTCATCGAACAGATCGACTGCTTCTGATATTCGATTATTAGCCACCAATCCGCGCAGTTTAGGACTGTAAGTCCTCACATCAGTGATCAAATTCTTACTTTCCATTACAACCCACAATTTTTCAGCTTCGGAGAAACGATTGTTCTTATAAAATGCCTCTAGGAGAGTATTGTAGGTGATGAGATTAGGTTTAAGCCCATTTTTTCCCATTTCATCGATCAACAGAACAGCTGAATCCAGTGAACCCATTTCACAGAAAGCTTTAACGACAGTATTATACGAAACTATATCAGGCTGAATCGACAATTTCTCAGGCAATTCACAGAAAAACTCGTTGATTTTATCAACTCTCTTTGAATTAACGCAAGCAGCGAGGAGAACGTTTAAAGACAAGACGGTCCGCTTACATTTTAGTTGCGGCATTTCATCGAACAGTTTGACTGCGTGGTCCAGCATGCCGGACTTGCCGTAGAGAGAGATGAGACGAGCGGTGAATCGTTCGTCGGTGATATCGGTGTACTTCTTTTGGTGTTCTAGGATAGTCTCGATGTGGGAGAAGTGTTTATCCACTGCAAGGCGGAGCACGGGACCGAAATAGTTGGCGTTACGCCGGCGGAAGCGGCTGGAGTTTGAGTCTTTCTTGAATTTGTTGACGATAATTTCGAGCCTTTGATCCTCGGTGAGAAGTGGGTTCGATGTTAATGGGTGGTTCTTACCGGCGGTTTCGGTGGGTTTAGTTAGCTTGGGAGTGTTGCGGCGTGAGGTAGCGGCGAAGAGGCCGTGGAGACGGCGGCATACGGAAGAAGATACTTGCTCCATGAAACTTGATACACTCCTACAAATGAAGCACGATTTTCTTGTGTTTGTAGCAGCTCCAAGGGGTTTGCTCGCTCTTTTAAAGAAAAAAAGATCACCTAGTTAGATTGCGTTTGGGTAAGGGTTTGGGTAAGTGATTTGTAAATGAGGGTTGTGTTTGGGCATGGGATTTGAGGAAGAGATTTAAGTTAGATAAAGGATTTGAGAATTGACAAATACCTTATTTTATTTGAGTATTTATGAAAAATAATTTGTAAAAATTTTTCAATTAAAAAATAGTGATAAATAAAAGATTTGCAAATCCTTTCAAATTAGGTGTCATTTACAAATCCCTCGAAGGAAAAATTTCAGATCCGACGGCCAACCACCTCCGCCGGCCACAGTCGCCGACCACCACCACCCGGTGACCACCCCCTCAGTAGTGATAATGATTATCCAAATAAGGAAATTATAAAATTATACAATCAGATTATTTGCCTAAAATAGTTATACAAATAAGATATATGTAAATTATGGGATTTCAAAATTCAAGATTTTGAAATCCCTTCATTTATAAACTCCTTAAATTTGCCAAATTTCCTACCCAAACGCAAACGAAGAGATTTTGAAATCACATCATTTACAAATCTCTTATTTGGATAACTATTTTAGACGAAGAATTTGATCGTGTAATTTTATAATTTCCTTATTTGGATAACCACCATCACCACTATGGGGGTCGGCGACGGGTGGTGGTGGTCAGCGACGGTGGGTGTGTCATATGCTCAAATACACACTAAAATAAGGGTTAATTATACTTTATTCCCCTGTGGTTAGGCCGTTTTGCACTTTACCCCCTGTGGTATTTGCTTCACTACTTTGCCTCCTATGGTTAGGCCTTTGTTGCAGTTTACCCCCCTCATCAGCACTTTGTTCTCTGTGGTTAGGCTTACATCAAGTGGTAAAGTACAACCAAATCTAACCACATGGGGCAAAATAGTAACGAAAATACCCAAATGGACAAAGTGCAAAATGGCATAACAGGATAAAATATAGTTAACCCCTAAAACTAATATAGCGCATCAAAATTAAATAAATATTCCAAGAAAGTTATTATACGTTGATTTGATATCTTTTTTATATTAAATTTAAAATTTAAAAAAAAAAAAAAAAATTGAATGAAAATTTTATAATTACAGTCAAATTTCAATTTGACAGTCAAATATAATTTTTTTTATTTCAATTTGACCATCACATTTCAATTATTTATTTCAATTTAACAGCAAAATTTAAATTGTGTTTCCAAATTAAAGCGCTAAAATTGAAATATTAAATTTTAGTTTAACTGCCAAACTCTAATTTTTAGTTTCAAACTAAAGTATAAAAATTAAAATTTTAGATTTTAATTAAACTGCCAAATTTGGTTTCAAACTAAAACGTCAAATAAAATAAAATTAACAAACTAATTAATCTAACTCAACCCAAATAAAATAAAATTAATAAACTAAACTACACTACACTACACCCAACCTAATTAAACCCAATTAAACATAACCTATCTAAATCCTAATTAAAGTAACACTTAAACCCTAACTCAATCCTAATTAAATTAACACTTAAACCCTAACCATAATTAACTCTACCTCAACCCAACAAAATCCTAATTAAGTAATTAACCCATCCCAACCCACCCTTGGATTTAAATAGGTTTTGCTTAGGGAAATTTATTATATAGACCCTGAAAGATGTACAACTTATAAAATGAACCCATCAACTAAAACAATAAATTTTTTAGTTCTTAGAAAATAGTCTCTAACATTTGCCCTCCAATTGATATTGTATTTATAAAACCATATCATCCGAGTGTGTGTAACCGTTGCATTTATGGGAATTGCCAGTTGCCAAATATATCACCCACATCTAAAAAAACCGCTGTTATGAACCAATTCCCTGTTCAAAAAATAAAAATATATACATCAAATTAATATAGAAAAAATCATCTTTCTAATGATATAATCTGTAAAATTTTTGGATAAAAATGTGAATTTGTGAATATTCAGTTAACACAATCCTAAATATTCAGTTAACACAATCACTACAATCACTGGTTAATGTTCAAAATTTATTGGTGCTCTGTAATCTCGCAATCGTTTTTTGCCCAGTGGATGAACATTCAAACAAATGATAGTGAATGAAAAATATTCAGCTCATACAATCACAATTCTAAAAATGTTCAAAAAAATGTTGATGTGTTGTTCAATTATGAATGTTCATACCTTATGAAATGTTCATACCTTATCAGTGGCTACGAATAGCAGCATGAACGAACAACTCCGATGACCTTAATCGTTCCAAAATAGGAAAGACTTCCAGATCTGAAACAACGAGAACATTCATCATCGATTGTTCCCAAATCTGAAAAATTTCAGATAAAAATGGAAGAAGATGAATGAGAAATCGATCGACGAGAACATTCACCATCGTCGTTCCAGACCTTAATCGTTCCAGGAATAGGAAAGACTTCTAGATTTAGAACCGTGAGAACATTCATCATCACTGTTCCTAGATCTAGAAAAAAAAAATCAGATAGAATGGAAGAAGACGAACAAGAAAACGATCGGCGAGAACATTCATCATCATCGTCCAGACCGTCCAGATCCATCGTCGCTCTAAACGAAGAAGACGACGACGGAGTTTCTAGACGAAGAAGACGAGCCAGAAATTGATTTGGCTCGATCCACAGGCGTCCTTGTCGTCGTAGTCATCAGCAACTGTCATCGTAGTCATTGGCGAGCGGCAACGTCATTGTCGTCAAGCGAAGCACAAGCAGGAGAGTTGGTGTTTGGAGCATCATCGATCTGGTCCTCCAACTGTGCAATTGTTTGCGACGGCTATTATTAAAACCCTAACTTCACAATTGGGATTATTCAGGTGAGCTTGAAGATCCAATGCTATTCAAATTAATGGTTGAGATCACATCCGAGGTACGTAAATCCAACCCTAACATTCTTTTTGGCTCATTTTCCACCATCTCCTCCTTTCTAGATCCAATATTTTCTTCCATTCTTCAAAAAAGGAGTTTCAGATCTCGAAATCCCAACTCGCCCTATGTTCCTTCAGTTTCGCTTCAACCTCACTGCATTCATTTTCATTTTAGGGTTTGTTGGTTATATATATAAGGGTAAATATGTCTCTTCATCATCTACAAAGAATTAAATACTAACAATGTTTTGGTAGAGAACTAAATAATAACATTTTTGCTTCAAAGGTTTATTGAGAAGAGAGTGTGTGATATTTGGGCTAAATATTAAAAATCCCTTTTGCTTATTTGTGTTTAATTAAGTTTGGTGGAGTTTAATTTATTAATTTCATTTTATTGTGTTAGATTGAATTCGTGTTATTTGGGTTCAATTTGATTAATTTTATTTGGTCGATTTTAATTTTAATACAAAAATAAAAAATGACATACCGTTTTACCACAACCTTTGAAGTGCCCATATAAATAATGTATACCATATTAGTTTTGATATGCCATCTTCGCAAATTGCTTAACGAAAAATGGCAACTCCAAGGGAGTTGCCTTTATTGTTAAACTAGGTGGACATCACGTGTTTCGCACGTGCTTATTATCTCATGTTCCAATATATTTTATGAAAATTAAAGGATAAATTCTCTATATTTAAGTACAAATCACGGAATGTAAATTATTCAAACTTTGGTATGTTACGATATTTCAGTTCTTGAACAACCACTTACATCAAAGAATAAAATATCTGAATTAATGTCGTTCACTATGAACAAACATTCCTTCAATGTTTCAGAAATTGTTATACCAAATGTTCACACCAATCAGAATTAAATATGCACAAAATATAGTAATTAAATGCATTTAGGAGTATAAATATTTTAGTAAGGACGGTTTGGTGAAGAAGAAACAATGACAAAGTTGTTGATATCTGTACCTAGTATTGTATAATTCTCATTTTCGGCATGATAGTCGAGAAAAATGAGATCTTCGATTGATAATAAGTATAAATAGTTTGTAAATATGTCTAAACCATGTTATTAGATGTTTAATATTAAAATGGCAAAAAAAAAAAAAAAAGACTTGAATATATATATATATATATATATATATATCATGACAATAATTTAAACAAAAGTCTATATATATATTCAGTGACAAAAGATGACATGTATGTAAAGTAATTTGAATACATAATATTTTAAAAAAAAAATCTTCATAAAGTAAAGATATTAAAATATCTACATTTTTTTGTGATTAAAACTATTTCAATTGAAAAGTCAAAATCTAAATCTTAAAAAAAAAAAAAAAAAAATTAAATTGAATAGGTGTATTTTATGTTTATGGTGTTACATATTTTTAGTAATTTTTTGTACTTTTTACTTTTCCACACATAGTATTTTATTTTTTTTACACCCAATAAGACATAGTATTTTATTTTTTTTACACCCAATAAGACTATCTAATTTTGTTTTATTTTCTTTTCTTTTCAAAAAGTAAAATTTAGGAGTACACTTCCTTACAAAAATATTAAACAAAAAGATTGTTTATGCATTTATTTGATTATTTATAATATATAAATATGTTAAATGATTTTTTTCTCAAAATTTGAAAAAAAATGTACCTTAAAAGAAAAGTTGATTTTGTTTTTAAATTTTGAGCGCTTCAATAATTTTTATCATACAAATGAATAATAAATTAAATTTTCCCTTATATAAGGATATAAATACAAAGGTTAAACGTTTTTTTCTTTAAAAAATTAAAAAATTATGCGTTAAGGACAAGTTGATTTTGTTTCAAAATTTTAAAAAGCTTTTTGGTAATTTTACTTATGCAAATGAATAAATGATAAGTTGATTTTGTTTTTTTAAAATTTTACAGGACATTTTGGTAATTTTAATTATACAAATGAATAATAAACTAAATTTTCCTTTATATAAGAATATAGATACAAAGGTTAAATGTTTTTTTCTTTAAAAAATTAAAAAATTATGCGTTAAGGACAAGTTGATTTTGTTTCAAAATTTTGAAAAGCTTTTTGCCAATTTTACTTATACAAATGAATAAATGATAAGTTGATTTTGTTTTTTAAAAAATTTACAGGACATTTTGGTAATTTTAATTATACAAATGAATAATAAACTAAATTTTCCCTTTATATAAGACTATATATATATATTATGTTTATGGTGTTACATATTTTTCATATTTTTTTGTATTTTTTATCTTTCTATTTATAGTTTAATTGTTTTTTTATACCAAATGAGACTATTTAGTTTTTTTCCCTTAAAAAGTACAATTTACAAGCCTATTATTTTTAATATAAGTATTAAACATTTTTTATGCATATATTTAATTATTTATAATATATGTGTGCACGCGCACACGTTAAATAATTTTTCTTTAAACATTTGAAAAAGTATATCTTAACATAAGTTGATTTTGTTTTTAAAATTTTAAAGGACAATTCGATAATTTTACATCAAATGAATAATAAACTAAACATTTACTTAAAGGGTTAATTATACTTTACTCCATGTGGTTAGACCATTTTGTACTTTACTTCCTTATGATATTTTCGTCACCACTTTGTCCCTTGTAGTTAGACTTTGTTGCACTTTACTCTTGAATTAGGCCTAAGTTCAGGGGGACAAAATGCTAACGAGTGGGGTAAAGTACAACAAAGGCATAATCACAGGGGGTAAAGTGGTGACACAAATACCACAGGGGGCAAAGTGCAAAATGGCTTAACCACATGGAGTAAAGTGTAATTAACCCTAAATTAAACCTTATTGAGATAGATATAGAACGTTGAATAGTGTTTTTTAATTTTTTTTAATAAGAATATAGAGAAAAAAATATCAATAGTTTTTCCTAATTGATAGTACTTAAAAAGGGTTAATAGCACTTTACCCCCATGTAGTTTGGCTAATTTGCACTTTATCCCCTGTGATTTGAAAATCACCACTTATCTCCCTGTGGTCAGATATTTATTGTACTTACCCTCCTATATCAAGGGGGTAAGTGGTTTGAAAATCTAGGGTTAATTACACTTTACCCCCTGTAATTTGGCCAATTTGCACTTTATTTCCATATAGTTTAGAAATCGTCATTTACCCCTCCTGTGGTCAGATTTTCAAACCACTTACCCCCTGATGTAGGGGTTAAGTGCACCAAATATTTGACCACAGGGGGGGTAAGTGCAAATTGGCCAAACCACAGGGGTAAAGTATAATTAATCCAAAAATCTAACCATAGGAAAGTAAGTGACGATTTCCAAACCAGATGGGGTAAGTGCAAATCGGTCACACCACAGGAGGGTAAAATTTAATTAACCCTACTTAAAAAGCCCTAATACTAATAAAATTACTTAAATTTAATAGGGTTAATGACACTTTACCCCTTTGCGGTTTGGCCAATTCGCACTTTACCCTCATGTGGTTTGAAAATCGTCACTTACCCCTCTGTGATTATATTTTCAAACCACTTACCCCCCCTAGGAGGTAAGTGCACCTAAATCAAGACCACATGAGGGTAAGTACTAATACAGGGGTAAGTGCAAATCAGTTAAACTACAGGGGGGTAAAGTGATATTAACCCAATTTAATATCTATATTTATTTTTTTGGTTACATATTTATTTAATTATTTTCACATTTTATTTTTGTAAAATAGTTCGAGTATTTCTTTTACATCAAATAACATTGTTTTTAAGCGAACAATTAAACACTTGGTATATTATTTTTTTAATCGCTTAAATGTCATTTATAAATTTAGTTTGTGTATATTTTTTTTTTTAAAAAAAAGATATGCTTATATTACACATATATCTATGTAATAAAATAGGTTATCATCTATTTTCCAAATATATATTTTCAGATATATTTGGTTTTCATATTTTAAGAAAAATATTTAAAGAAATAATGTGTCATTGCACATGGATCTCTCTCAATTCTTTCAACTTTTTCTCCACAATTTTCCTTTATTTTTCAATTTTTAACTATGAAAATTTCCTCTATTAAAATCCACATTTTCTCTCTCTCAATCCATCTCCCTATCTCACTCTCAAATTCAATGATCAACGCACTACACACCTCTATTAACAACACCACAAGTCATCATATAACAATCATTCTTCATCCCACCATTTGATTTGTTAAAATATATAAAAAAATTAATTCTATAATTCATGTTTAATTTATTAGGATTAATTACACTCGGTATCCCTGTAGTTAGATAGAATTACACTTTGTACCCTTATGATATTTTCGTCACCACCTACACCCGTTATGCTTTAAGACTTAATTGCAATGGTTAAGTTTTTCGTTAACTTTAATGGTCAATGGGTAAAAGTCTACTAAAATATGTTAATTAATTTTAAATGACATATATACCCTTCAAAATTTTTAATATGGACTATTTTTATACAATTCAAAAACTTCGGGGTTACTGTGTATTTTATAAGGATAAATTTACATTTTTTCTTATACACTGAATAGGAAAAAAAAAAAAGTTTACTTTTATAAAAACTAATAGGTTTTGAATAAATATAAATAATAGTTAATCTATACATACGTAGAAAAAAAAAAGTGAAAATTAAATATTTTTAGAGTAATTATGTAATTCTACATGTGCAAATGAATAGTAACTGAATAGATATAGAAGTTTAGGGCAGAAGGGAAAATTGTAGTTTTAGCACTTAAAGTTTGGGGTGGTAGCTATATGGTTCCTGAGGTTTTTAAACTACGCATTTAGTCCATTAATTTTCACTTCCAGTCCAATCGCAAACTATCTTCACAAATCTTGACTAAATTCCATTAGTTGAGGGAATTTTCGCCGATTTTCTTTATCACTTAGGTTCCAATTTAGCTTTAATTTGGCCTAGTCGAAAAATCTGTTAAAAACGTAGGTCAAAATTCCTTCAATTTTGGGGCATTTTCGTTATTTTTGGTGTTGCTCACTTTTTTTTCAACTAAAGTTGTTTTTCATCTCAAATATGCTCTTAGACTCATACACCTTCTTTTCTTTTCTTTTTTATATTTTTTTGGGTAATACGACGAGGGAGGAGGTTTAACTCTAAACTTTCCATAAAATAAGTGAGTTATATATTCACTAAGTTACAAATATTCTATAAAATAAGTGACTTACATATCCACTAGGTTATAAATATTGAGATCATAGACTCAGATATCTCCTAATTATAGAGAATGAACATTTTACATTTACATTTTAATAAAAAATCAATTAAAATTCTTAAAATTTTAATAAACTCGTTTTGATTTTTATAAATCTTGTATTAAATTTTCCATTCCAATAAAAATTGAAATCCAACCTCACAACCCTTCTATACAAATATAATCTCTCTGCACTCTTGCTTTTGCAAACAAACCACAAATTTCCCAATGCAAAACCAAGATCTAGGCCTGAGAATATGGGTATTGTAATTACCTGATTTTTCAGGGCCGCCACTAGATTTCTCCCATAGAGAATTCTACCTTAAATATTTTACCATTTATAAATAAATTAATATTATTATTAATTCAGCTTTGATATCACTCTGTAACGATCTGATTTTCCAGAGCTGCTACGCAATTTCTCTCCTTGAAAAATTTAACGCGAAAACCGAATGACCAAAATTTTATTAAATAAAAATTCGAGAAATCTTTACAAACTACAGCGATAAATATAATTATCAATTTATCGAGTCGATTTTACAACGATAAATAATAAATCAAATTATTACAAATAGTATTTTATTAAACCCACTAATTAATTCCATATTGAAGATATTACTTAATGGGTAAGTAATTCCAATTGATAAATGTATATATAAGAATCTGACGAGTGTATACAAGAATTCCTCCCCGTGATAAATATTGAGAATGCAACAAAATAATTCTAAAATCAAATATTTCATTGGATAAAATCTAAAAATTATTTTTGGAAATAATTATGATTATCGATTTATCAAATCAATTTTACAATAGTAAATAATAAATTCGACTATTACAAATTAAATAGAAATTTAAATAAAATTCTTATCGCCGTTTTATTCTCGCCGGCCCTACAATCAAACTATGGGGTTGTGAGTTAACCCTCAGTAGAATTTCAACCTCTCTAATACGAACATTTAATCAATTCCCAAACAAAATATATAGCCACGTTTTTTCACATAAATTCCACATAATAATCCTAAATATTCCACGAAAACTAACTAAAAATTAATATCAATTTTCGCATAAATCACATAATGAAATTAAACACAAATATTAAAAGAGTTAAAAAATTTACCTGAAATCCAAAGTCAAAATCTGAACCGAAATATTAATCTCGCTCAATAACTTTCCGAATAGCGAATAAGGTAACGTTTTATTAGTATACATATACATGTACTTGTATATATATGTATAAGTTTTCTTAATATATATATATATATATATAAGTATAAGTATATATGTATAAGTTTTCTTAATATATATTTATATACTCGTGTAACTTAACATAGTTTGATCATTATTATTATTATTATTATTATTATTATTATTATTATTATTATTATATAATCATAACACATATACACATGTTATGTGTGTATATATATAGGTATGATTTGTTGTCTTAACAACAAATTGCATGATATATATATATATATATATATATAAAACATGACGATTTTTTGGCTGACTAAGACAAATTTATGACTAAAATAAAAAAATATGACTAGGACAAACAAAATTGTTGACAAGGCCAAATAAATTAGCTAACTAAGATATTTTGGCGACATTAATTAAGGACATAATAAGAAATTAAATTTGCCAAAAAAGAAATAAGGTTAAATATATTTGTTATTTCGGACAAAATTTACCATAATTACTCTTAATTATCAATTTCTTTCCTATTTTACAATAATTAATTACTTTCTTATTTGTCTGCCCTTTAATTGTTTTGCTTATTTTTCATTGTTTCACACTCTCTCTCTCTCTTCCGAAATGACAGAGAGTTTTTTCTCTCTCGCTCACTCTTCAAGCTAACGCGCCCCAATTTTTTGAGAGGAAAAGAATATTAAATAATAATCAAGCTTAAGGAGAGAGGGTTTTTTTAAAAGCGCCGATTTTCTTAAAAAATATACTTAGGCCATCTTAAAAAATATACTTAGGCCATCTTAAAAAATAAGGAGTCAGTACCTAGCAATGGGTTTAAATGGTGTGCTAGATCACCGAATTTTTAGAAAATAATTTAAAAGGCCTAAGTAAAAAATTAACTCCAAAAAATACGGTCAAACCAAAGATTCATTTAAAGACTCGGGGGTCGATTACGCTTAGGAAAGGTGTTTTCACAAATAAGGTGAGACAAGTTTTTGAATTTTTGAGAATATTCTCCCGATATAACCTCTTATCAAATATTAAAGATTCGATAAGGATGGTCCCCAAGGGATATTTATATATGTTTCCTAAAAACTTCTTCACTTTAAATGGGCAAATTCAAGTAAATGAACAAATATAAAAATATCAATGCAAAAACTAAAATTATATGAGTTTATTTTATATGCAAAAATGACAAAAAAAAAAAAAACTAAACTAAATGGTTTAATTTAAATATGTCAATGCAAACTGATATGAATAATACATGAATTAACCTAATTATATGTGATAATGATTTAATTATAACAAAAAATGTAAGTGGTGCATGTATCATAACTAGGTATGAAAAAGTAACATGGATTTATGAAATTAAAAAAAAAAAAAAAAAAAAAAACTATGTGTAGAAAAAAAATATGTGAGTGATAAAAGTGTATTAAACATCGTCAAAATAATGCAAGCAAAAAAAAGTCTACTTTGAGTTTGCCCGATTAATTTAAAGAAGCCTCGATTTGAAATCCCCTCAAATTCTATAGATATGAGAATCGAGGGAGATTCACGAAAATAATTTAGTTGAAATTAATCTTTCCGAAACTTAAACGAAATCCCACAAAAAATTTACCGAGGGAAGAGATTTCTTAAAATAATTCGTTTTTGAATTCTACTCGGGTCAGGGAATGGAAACGAGGCCACAAAAAACTCTCTCATGATTTATCGAATCGTCGAATTCAACTTAAGATTCGTAAGGATTAATTCCTACCAATAAAATATTTTATTTATTTTATTTTTATTTTATTTTTATTTTTATTTTTTAGGGTTTTGATAAGAAGAATAAAATTAAAATTAAAATTAAAAAAATGCAGAAAAATAAAAAATAAAAAATACAGCAAAATAAATAATAAAACATCATTCACCTAACGCTCAGAGTTAGGTTTAAGCACGAAAAACTCACTCCGGCATTTTCATCGGATCATCAGACGACTTGCTTATTTAGTTTTTCCTCTTTATTATAATAAAATAAAAAATACAGGAAATAAAAAAAAATAAAAAACAGCGAGATACGGGTGTCCTCGTCTAAACGCGCAAAGATTTAGATCTAGAATTGGGAATCTTATCCTATCGTTTTTCATCGAGTCATCGGATAATAAAAAAAAAAAAAAAAAAAAAAAAAACACTTGCAGGAATTTAAGTTGCGAAGACAATAAAGTAAACTGAAAAAAGAATTAAAAA
Organism: Eucommia ulmoides; assembly: GCA_016647705.1. Taxonomy (NCBI): domain Eukaryota; kingdom Viridiplantae; phylum Streptophyta; class Magnoliopsida; order Garryales; family Eucommiaceae; genus Eucommia; species Eucommia ulmoides. Next base: position 2,856,612 of record CM028337.1, on the reverse strand, counting down.
TCAGAAAATATACTTGTTCTTAGGCCAAGAATCTCGATACTCGGGTTTTTCTCTCGCACAGACAGCTTCCCGAAAGGGTTTACGATGAGAATCACTTTCTAAGGGTTTTTTTCTCTCAATTTTTGAATGAATAAACTAGGAGGAGGAGGGTCCTATTTATAGGAGAATGTGGAGTGAAAAATCCTAGGAAATCCTAGTCCCAATTCGACAAGGAAAAGAAAACAAAACCTAAAAGGAAAGGGAAAAAGAAACCTAATCCCATTTTGACAAGGAAACATTTTTTTTTCCATTTTTTTTAGTCTTTTTTTTTTTCTTTTTTTCTTTTATCTTTTTTTTCATTTTTCATTTCTTCTTTTCTTTTTTCTCTATTTTTTTATTTTTTTGAAAATAAAAATAAAATAAATTCTAAAATAAAGTATAAAAGTTTTATGGGACGGTTAAAATGTCATGTCTACACAGGCTCATCTTCCTCTCTTTCACTATCACTCTATCTTTTCCAAAATGAAAACCCTAAAATGAAACCACACTACTGCCGTTGCCTTCTCTTTTTCCGGCTCTCACTCTAAACAATCTCTCTCTCTACCCAATCTCTCTATCTCACTCTTGCTCTCACCGAACTCACTCCCTCTCTGACCTCTCTGAGCCATCACCATCCCCACCCAATCTCGCTCCTCTCGCTGCCGATCTAGCCACTCACCGTCGTTGCTCTCACTGCTCCCAATCTCGTTGTCGATCTCGCTGCTCACCGTCGTTGCACTCATTGCTGCCGATATCACTCTTGATCTGGTTTGAAATAGCCAGATCTGGACGGCGGTGATCAGATTTGTAGCGATGAAGTTCATAGACTGCCTGCATGGAGATGTCTGGAGGTGGTCATTGAGAAGTTGGATCTAGATGGAGATGCGTCGCGGTGGTCAAATTTGGTGGCGTGAAGTTCGCGGTGGCCGGATCTGGATGGCGATGGCTGGCCGTGGTCAGATATGCACGATCACCGGATCTCGCTACTTCGACTTCTCCCTCACTTTCGATCGCGTCATTCTCGTCGTAGTTGTCGCAGTCATCCAGGTAGCTCTCTCTCATCTATATGCATATTGCCTTTACATTTTCATCACCTTTGTTCTTCACCTCAACAAACTTCAGGTATGTTTTCTGCCATGCGATTTGGGTTTCGATTTGGCCATATCTAATGTTGATTTGGCCTGATCTAATTTAACGATCGGAACTGGTTGGTCGTGGCCGACACTGGTCCGATCTGGACGGCGGTTGCTTTCAGTGGTAGGATTTGGTTTAGTTTGGCTTATCTCTCTACAGGTTCGATTTTAATATTTTCATATGGATTTTATTTTTTTTGTTATTTAACATCTATTTTTATAGATTTATGATACCCTAATCTGTGTGTGAATTAGTGTACGTCGAGGTGTTTGTTATGTGCTCGCGTATTGACTACTCGCAAGTGTACGAGATCTAGTTTTAATATAGTAGATCTTTTAAGATCGAATATCGTTCTCACAGAGACGTGTTGAATAATTGAATACCGCAATTTACATAGTCTCCTATAATCCAGACGGTTAAAGAAATGTTTTAAAAGTAAACTAATTAAAACTAAGCTAAACTACAATTAGTGGGTTAATCCTAACTAAGTTGATTACCTAAATATTGATTTCGTTCACTTAATACATGTTTGATTTCATTTAGTTAACAATAACGGTATTTAGGTATCTGACAATCTCTGTTCGTAAACTCATTCGCCACTTGTTCCAAGTGTAAGACGAGTGAATATGTGATTTCGCGTCAACGAAGAGATCCCCCTCAACGTCTTAACGGGGCTAGGTCACATGAGTCTTGCCCCAACGTCATCGATTGCACACTAACTAACGCCCTCCCGGGTCGTTAGATCGTAACGATGTGGTTATCCTAGTCCGAAATCAGGGTTACCTTTTTCGAGCGTCAAACCCTAGATTCTTAAATCCAACCCTAATACCTTAACAAACATATTAAAGTTGTAATAAAATGATAAACACAATCGGATTTAAAAACAAACAACTGTTAAAGAAACATATATTTCATCAAACTAGTATTTACACAGCTATATCGATCCCTAGCTAATATTTAACTAGTCTAACATGATCTTGGCCATTGGAACTACAAACTAAGAGGTATTCATCATCATTTACAATAAAACATTAAAGTACAAAGAGAGAAAGATCAAATCTTAAAGTGGAGTGATCCACTACCGCCAAAGATCGATCGGACAATGTTTCATCTTCTTCAGATGATGAATCTCCTCTTCAAGAATGGCCAAGAATTAAGGCCTAAGGGTTAGGGACATTCCATGCTCCAGGTATCTTCAATGGAAATGGGAAATGGGTATTTATAGGCACAAAGTTTCAAAATATCTCAAAATATCTATTTGTTATGCAGAGGTCACCGCCTAGGCGGAGGTTAAGTCGATTAAGGTTCTGTCGTTCCACCGCCTAAGCTGTAGGACTGCTTCAAAGTTTCTGCCTCTTCTCCGCCTAGGCGGTGGAATTTCCACCTAGGCCGAAGGACTACTCCAAACATTCTACCTCTTCTCCGCCTAGGCGGTGGAATTTTTGCCTAGGCCGAGGGACTGCTCACATTTTAAGCATCCTCTGTATTCTCACCGCCTCGGTGGTGGATTCCTCGCCGCGACGGTGGCTCTTATAATTTTGAAACCTTATTTCTTCATCATTTCTTTACCGTTTTCCTACCGTTTTCGCTCGTTTATCTCTTGTTTGCATCCTTACACCTGAATTGCATAAAAACAAACTAAAAAGCAATTAAATATAACTAAAATACTCGAAAACTACCAAATTCGATTTAGAAGTATATAAGTATTTTACACCTATCAAATACCCTCAAACTTAGAATTTTGCTAGTCCTCAAGAAAAACACTTTAACACTAAATTAAACTAACTACTCTAATTAACTAACAACTAATCTAAAAATGAATAAACATAACAAAAAAGAAGTATACACATGTGAGTTCCAAATTCAATCGAAGAGACCAAGTTGATCCTCCCTCAACATCCCTAAATCTGATCAAGTTCGGGAAATAATACACACCAAGTAGTGTTCTAGAATTTCAACACTCAATATCAATAAAAACTATTCTAGATCCATTAAAATGTGTGTGTGTGTGAGAGAGAGCTCAAATGTATAACTAACCAAACTTCAGATTGGATCATTCAGTAGACAAGTTCATGATTTAAACCTTAAGGGATTCAGGAAAACCATATGCTTGATTGGGCTCGACTATCCACTAATGTAGGTTCGAACATTATCAAAGATCAATATGGCTTGGTTAAACTTTTGAGAACTACCAAGGGTATCGCAGGAATAAAAAATAGCAAATCGTTAAGATAAAACGATACCCGAGGTACAAACGCTTGTCGCTATCACTCTCTCGTAACCCCACACATTGAAAATACAACCCTGAACAAGAATTTAAGAACGTTGTATTCACTTGTCGATGAAAATAAAAATAAAAACTATATTCACATAGTGTTTTTCTTTTTCTTTTTTTATGAAATATACGAGCACACCCCCAAACTTATTCGAATTTGTAAAATTTTAGGGGCATGCAAATAAAACTAAAAGATTGACAAGTGAAAACGCTAATACCAAATCAATAGAAATTCATTCGAAACCCCGCCCGCTCACTTCAAACAGCATAAACTAACGCTAACTTGATTTCACTCATTTTGAAACTTAGGATTAGCAACAACGGTTTGGAAAAATTTAATTGGATTGAGTATTGAAACGATTATCAGCTTCGACAGGGTAACCAGGGATTAAATTTTTCAGGTTAGCTTCAAAAGGTTCAAGCGATAAAAATGAAGGCCTAAATCATGCCTCCAGAATTATCTCACCAATAATTTCGCCTCAAGTCTACCCCAGATCAAGTTCTAGATTCCTTATTTCTATCATAAACTTATTACTGAATAATTAACGTCAATTCATTCAAATAATTATACATTGAGTCCATGCGATCGTGCGATTTAAGGATCATAATAATTTTTACCTAATCGACATGCTAAGCACACAAAACATACATGACTAGCATTATCCCTGACCTCAATATACAATTAAGAGATAATTTTCATCATCGGGAAACGGCCCTAGACGAATTCAACAACTCATCAAGCATATACGACTTCATACATAAACAATACTATATTAAATCTAAATACTAACATACATAAATTAAACTAAGCATTTAATATGCAAAAACTTGAAAATTAAACTACAACTTAACTATTTAATTAAAGTCTACATAACATAAAACATTTAAATTAAATACAACAAAAACATTGTTCATCCTTCTTCTACAAAAACACAAAAATAGATGAACAACCCCCAAACTTAAACATGGCAATGTCCACACTGTCTAGCAACGAACCCAATAACAATTTATAGCATTCCTGAACAAAATATTGGGTTTGAACACATACCTAGGAGATAAGACATAGGAGTCTTACCTCCTACTGTCCACCTGGGGAAGGATCATCACCACTACTATCATGTCGGAATGGAAACTGTGGTGGTTGCAAAAGGTGCGGCGGCAATGCCGAAGCGGTCGCACATGAACCTGTGGATTTGAAGTGGTCGCACAACGTTTTTGTTACACGCTCGCGTATTGACTACTCGCAAGTGCAAGAGGTCTAGTTTTAATATAGCGGATATTTTAAGATCGGATATCGTTTCCACATGGATGGGTTGAATAATTGAATACCGCAATTTACATAGTCTCATATTATCCAGACGGTTAAATAAATGTTTTAAAATTAAACTAATTAAAGTTAAGCTAAACTACAATTAGTGGGTTAATCCTAATTAAGTTGATTATCTAGGGATTGATTTTGTTCACTTAATACATGTTTGATTTCATTTAGTTGACAATAACGGTGTTTAGGTATCTGACAATCTCGGTTCGTAAATGCATTCGCCACCTTTTCTAAGTGTAAGACGAGTGAATACGTGACTTCGCATCAATGAAGAGGTCCCCCTCAACGTCTTAACGATATTAGGTCACGTGAGTCTTGCCCCAACGTCATCGATTGCACACTAACTAACGCCCTCCCAGGTCGTTAGATCGTAACGATGTATTTACCCTAATCTGAATTCAGGGTTATCTCTTTCGAGCGTCAAACCCTAGATTTTCAAATCCAGCCCTAATACCTTAACAAACATATTAAAGTTGTAATAAAATGATAAACACAATCGGATTTAAAAATAAACAACCGTTAAAGAAACATATATTTCATCAAACTAGTATTTACACAGCTATATCGATCCCTAGCTAATATTTAACTAATCTACCATGATCTTGGCCATTGGAACTACAAACTAAGAGGTATTCATCATCATTTACAATAAAACATTAAAGTACAAAGAGAGAAAGATCAAATCTTAAAGTGGAGTGATCCACTGTCGCCAAAGATCGATCCGACAATGTTTTATCTTCTTCGGATGATGAATCTCCTCTTCAAGAATGGCTAAGAATCAAGGCCTAAGGGTTAGGGACGTTCCATGCACCAAGCATCTTCAATGGAAATGGGGGAACGGGTATTTATAGGCACAAGGTTTCAAAATATCTCAAAATATCTATTTGTTGTGCAGAGGTCACCGCCTAAGCAGAGGTTAAGTCGGTTAAGGTTCTGTTGTTCCACCGCCTAGGCCATGGGACTGCTCCAAAGTTTCTGCCTCTTCTCCGCCTAGGCCGAGGGATTGCTCCAAACATTCTGCCTCTTCTTCGCCTAGGCGATGGAATTTTCGCCTAAGCTGAGGGACTGCTCACATTTTAAGCATCTTCTGCATTCTCACCGCCTCAGTCATGGATTCCTTACCATGGCGGTGGCTCTTGTAATCTTGAAACCTTGTTTCTTCATCATTTCTTCACCGTTTTTTCCATTGTTTTCATTCGTTTGTCTCATATTTGCGTCCCTACACCTAAATTACATAAAAACAAACTAAAAAGCAATTAAATATAATTAAAACACTCGAAAACTACCAAATCCAATTTAGAAATAGATAAGTATTTTACACCTATCAATTAGCTCTATCTTCCTATATTTTTTTTGTTATTTAACATCTATTTTATCTTTATGCTCTCTGTACGAATCTGTTTTTGGCAAAGCATCACACCTCTATTTTGAAAGTGTTATCTCCTTTCGCAGCTTGATTATTTTATTATTATTATTATTATTATTATTATTATTATTATTATTATTATTATTATTATTTCTTGAATTGGTCATGTGATCTGATCCTGAATTTGGAGTCATAGGTGATGGTTTGTCTTCATGCTTATTTTTTACCGCTTTGAATTTTTTACAAGTTCAAATTTGACCCAAAATCTTTTTTCATTTGTGTTTCCATGTTTCTAGATTGTCTTTGTTTTGTCAAATAACCTGAAATAACTTTTAGTTAAAACGTTTCGTAGTTGTGCATTACATTATTTTTTATCATAGATTCTTTTGATACAATGGTAAATGTTTGCAGGACGGTTTTGGGGGAGTAGGCTACTGTGCTCACCCTTAAATTTTGCAATTGACCCGATGTAGGATTTGTAGGCAGTGACGATCTTATATCTATGAGCAAATAGAAATCCCACATGACCTTCAATCTCGGTTGGGCAACCCGGAAGGTACATCAGAGGTGTCGATCCTGTCGTCGCTGGCTTACACGCAACCGGTGTTGTAGCCTTGGCAGTGTCGCCTCCTCATGCCTAATCAAACACCAAATTTGAGCCTCAATAACTATTTTTTTCATAATTTTTGTTTTCTTCTAATATTAAAAATTGTATATTTGATTCTTTATTTCGATTCTTTGTTTGGGTTGCCGGTACAAATTTAAATTTGTTTTACCATCATTTAGATTTAATTTAGTTTTTTTCTTATTAGACTCATTTTTATATTTTTTCCAAACTGTGATTAACCCTTGAGTGAGTACTTAGAAACCACTGCTATTATAGATAATTAATTGTATCTATTATTTGTCGTTTTGTAAAATTCGTGATTATGTTAATTATTGTTATCTGATTGTTATTGGTCGTGTTTGAATAAGAGTTGAGAATTTGGAATGTCATATAAATTAAGGGGATAATGGTCAAATTTTTTGTACATTAATTATTGATTGTGTACGTTTGAAAATAATTTTCGAATATTGAAGTGTCGTATAAATAAAAAGGTGTGAAACAAGGGGATTATGTCAAAGGTGGGATGAAAGTAATGGTAATTTCACACCAAAAATCTTCATTAGTAGCATTTTTTTTTTGTTTATGCCTATTGAGAATTTGATATTTGGTTTGTCTATTGAGAATTTTATATTGGAGTTTAATTTTATTTTATTTTGTTCTTTTTGATTGAGTTTAAATTTTTTTTCTGCTTATATTTGAAACATTTTTTTGTTCCTATACAAATGAGATAATTTCATTTTTTTTTTGGTACAATAGTATTGATAATTGCGAGTTTTGATAATAAAAACTATTTCTCTAATAAAGTAGTGCAATTATTAATATTATTTATATGGAGTTGGTGGTTGGCGGAGGCGGTTGGTGGTGGCGGTGGGCTACTACAGCGGTGAGAGGGTGGGATATGATGAAAAAAAAATTAAAAAAAAAAAAAAACAAAAATAATATATATATATATATATATATATATATATATATATATACTTAAATGTAAAAATAATAATTTCAAAAGTAATGGGGTGCAAAGTGTAATTAATTAATCTATATAAGTTAAACAATAAAAATCACATTTGAACGCGAAATGACTAAAATGTCCTTTGATTTTATTTTTTTAACGGAATAGTAAATGCAGCAAAATTGAAACAAAATTGAAATGTTAGCGTTAATGTGTCTATTTTGTAATGTGGTCCCATGGATCACTGTTTCATTTGTCAAGGACTAAAAGTGTCATTATCCCTTAATATATATTTTTTTAATTTTTAAATATTTCTTCAAACAAAGTTGTGTTGTAATCATTTAATATTTTTCTTTTCTGGTGTATTTTTTCATATCTTTTTTTTTTTTTTTGTATTTTAATTTTTTTTAGGGGGTATAAAACATAGAAAATAATGATCTAAAACTCTCTCAATTGTTAGTTATTATTGATGTTCAATATTAGTTATTATTGATGTTCAATTGAAATAGATAGAGAATATTAAGTTAATATTTTTTTATGTTATTATATAACATCCGTGCCTTCAAGCACGGATTATATGCTAGTGTGTGTGTATATATATATATATATATTATTTACATAAACATCCCCCTTAAAATAGAGAAAATATTGATTATATTCCAAAATTCTTAAAAATATATTTTAAATTACACAATAGTTCAAAAACTTTGAAAAATCAATTCAAAATAAAATTCAATTCCCAGAAATTATCAAATATTATTTATAATATAAATTTACCAAAACAGTTCCAAAAATATTAAACTTATTTAAAATAATATTTTCAAAAAAAAAAATTCGAGGTATTACATGTATTGACACGAAAACACAAAAATGACACAAAGTTATCTTGTATGGATTAGCCTTAACAAATTTTGAGTCGTTATCGTGTCAAACATAATAAACACAAAAATAAACAGGTCTTTTTTCAGGTTTACCTACTAATCCGATAATTGACACAAAATGACAGGATAAATTTTGAATTGTATGTTGAATTACCCATTAATAGGTGACACAATAAGTGACACGCAATTAATTAATCAATATATTAGATATTTTAATAAGATATTTTGAAATATATATATATATATATATATATATATATATATATATAAAAGAAAATGAGGGAAAAATAATATTCATTGATCCAATTGCAAGGGAGAAAACACCTTTAAATAGGAAAAAAATAACGTACGGTTGCTAACCCTAGAATTCATATAATAAATAAGTTTCCTAATTTATTCAAATCACTACTTTCCTAAATTATTCAAATCTCTAATCAATCAAATCCATACCAAAACTAACCCTAATTTATTGACACTCCCCCTCAAGTTGGTGCAAGGATATCCATCATGCCCAACTTACTCACTTGAAGCTCGAAAGGTTGTCTCAACAGTCCCTTTGTCAAAACATCTACAATTTGTTGTATGGTGGTTACAAATAAAGTACAAATTATTTCTTCTTTATGCTTTTCTTTTATAAAGTGTCTGTCATTCTCAACATGTTTCATCCTGTCATGTGGAACCGGATTATGTGCAATGTTGATAGCCATCTCGTTGTCACAATACAATTTCATATGAAGACTTACTTGTCTTTTAAGCTCTTCCAAAATCGTTTTTTTGCCAAAGAATCTCACACACTCCCTGCGCCATTGATCTGAATTCCACCTTAGCACTACTTCTGGCAACAACACTCTGTTTCTTGCTCCTCCAAGTGACTAGATTGCCCAATAGAAATGTATAGTATCTTGACGTTGACCTTTCATCAATAACCGAACCTGCCCAATCAACATATGTATACACCCTAATCCCTCTCTTCTCATTTTTCTTAAAGAATAATCATTTTCCTGGTATGCTTTTCAGATAATGAATAATTCAATACACAACTTCCATATGTTCTTCATGCGGAGAATGCATAAATTGACTTACACACTCACAGAGAAAGCAATATCAAGACGTGTATGTGACAAGTAGATCAGTCTTCCAACCAGTCTTTGGTATCTTTCCCTGTCTATTGGAACGCCATCTTTTACATCTCCAAGTTTCGGATTAGCTTCTATTGGAGTGTTAGAAGGTGTAAAACCATTCATTCTTGTTTCTCTCAAGAGATCTAGAATGTACTTCCGCTGCGAAACTACAATGCCCTTTTTTTACCTTGCCACTTCCATTCCAAGAAAATACTTTAATTGGCCAAAATCTTTAATCTCAAATTCCTTGGCTAGGCTCTGTTTCAATCTGCTCATCTCTTTTAAATCATATCCAGTCACATCCACATAGACAATCAAGACAAAGATCTTGTCTTTGGTAGATTTCTTTGTGAAGAGAATATGATCAGATTGTCCTTGGCTCTTGACGAACTTCATAAATCTCTCGAAGCAAGTTCTAACAGACTGTTTAAAACCATATAGAGACTTTTTTGGTTTACATACCTTGGTTCCAAACTTCTCAGTAAAGTCAGGTGAAGGTTCCATATAGACTTCCTCCTCTAAGTCTCCATTCAAAAAGGCATTTTTCACATCCAACTAATTCAGAGTCCAATCAAGATTAGCAGTAATAAACAAGAGTACCCGAACTGTATTTAGATTTTCCACTGGAGAAAAGTCTCAGAGTAGTCTACTCCATATGTCTAAGTGAAACCTTTAACTACAAGATGAGCCTTGTATCTTTTGAAAGATCCATATGAGTTGTACATCACTGTAAATACCCATTTACAGTCAACAACAGTTTTCCACTCAGGGTTAGACACTATTAGGAATAACCACACTAGACACTTGTGAAATGAAGGCACAATATGAAGATAAAATATTTTTGTAAGATACAAAATTTGACAAAGGGTGTTTAGTACAAGACCTAACACCTTTCTTGAGAGCAATGATAAGATCAAGCTGACTAGAAGAATTTGACTCAGAATCACCTGGAGGAATCTTTGACGAGTCATCATGAATTTCATGATACAACCGCTGATTATATTCTTGGTAGTGTTGTAGGATAATGCCTCTTTTTTGTACTAGATACTTCTTTGAATATGCAAGACCTTTATACTGTTTCGCACACATCTCTGTAGTTTCAGTATTTTGATTATGAGATGGCATTACCAAAGGTCGTTCATTGGTAAGTTCAATATTTTCAATATTTAATTCATTTGTTTTCCTAAATTTTGTATTTTCCATATCATTCTCTTTTGGTAACTAGTTGTGAGATACATCATCGTAAACAAACTCAAAAAATGAACCATTTAAAAAATGGTTAATAGCACTTTACCCCCATGTAGTTTGGCCAATTTGTACTTTATCCCCTGTGATTTGGAAATCGCCACTTATCCCCCTATGGTCAGATATTTGTTGCACTTACCCCCTATATCAGAGGATAAGTGGTTTGAAAATATAACCACAGGGGGGGTAAATGGCGATTTTCAAACCACAGGGGGGTAAGTACAAATCGGTCAAACTACAGGGGATAAAGTTTAATTAACCCTTTAAAAAATCATCTTCACTAGTATTCTCCCCCTGAAGATAGGAATTGTTGTGGTAGGATTGTCCTCTAAAAAATGTGACATCCATAGACACGGACATTTTTTTGGAAACAGGATCAAAACATTTATAATCTCTCTGATTTGTAAAATAGCCTACAAAATACATTTATATGCCTTTGGATTAAGCTCAGAACGTCTAAGATCATAATTATGAATAAAGGTCACACTTCCAGAAGAAAAAAAATTAAACGAATATTTGTTGGAAGCCGAGTGGTGGAAAAACAGTCGATGAAAAGTTTTATAAGTGTTTTAAAGTTCAAAATTCTTATAAGTAGCCTATTAATCAAGTAAGTGATTGTTAAAATAGCTTCTCCTCAAAGATACTTAGAAACCTCAGTTTGAAAACTTATAATTCTTGCAACTTCAAGGAGATGTCTATATTTTCTTTCAACCACCTTGTTTTGTTGAAGTGTATTATTACAAGAAATTTGGTGAACAATCTTTTTTTTTTTAGCAAAAACATTCTCTAACATAGTGTTAAAAAATTCATTTCCATTATCACTTCGAAAATTTTTAATCTGAATCTGAAATTGTGTTTGAACCATATTATAAAAAAATTTAAACACAGTTTCAACATCAGATTTTTCTTTTAAAAGGAAAACCCAAGTGATTCTAGTGTTATCATCAATGAAAGTAACAAACTAGCGTTTCCTAGAAAAAGTTAGCACTCTAGAAGGACCCCAAACATCACTATGAATCATGGTAAATGATTTTGATTTTTTATATGATTGAGGTAGAAAAATAGCCCGATGATGTTTTGTTAACTCACAAGATTCATACCGAAAAATAAAATGATTTTTATTTATGAATAACTTGGGAAACAAATGTTTTAAATATTGACAATTTGGATGTTCTAATCGATAATGCCATAACATAATCTTACTGTCACTAGAAATAGAATTGAAACAAGTCTGCTAATCTTGTCTTCCAAAGGTTGATCCGTTAATAAAAAGGTAGAGGCCACCATCTTGTTTAGCAACCTCAATCATCTTCTCTGAGATTAAATGCGAAAATCACAACGAGAAGACCAAGAATTAACTTGACAATTATGATCAAGGGTTAATTTGCGGGAAAAGGTCATTGTACCTTTCCCAGCAACAGTAGCAAAAGAGTTATCAGCAATTTTAACTTTTTGATTCCTTGAACAAAGTATATATGAAGAAAAAAAATTGCGAAGTATTGGTTATATGATCGGTAGAACCTGAATCTAATATCCAGGAGCCATTACATTTGGTACAAGCGATGGTAGTAGAGAAAGAGTTACCTGATTATGCTAGAGAACAAGATATTTTAGAATTTCCTAAGGATTAGGACTGAAACATTCTATATAGGTGCTCTATCTGTTCTTTTATAAACGGAAGTGATTCTGAGGAAGATTATTGCCATGGATCTGAGTGCTAACTTGAAATGTGCGAACATATCCCCCTGACCTGGTGGACGCGTCTACTTTTTCACGTCTTAATATACTCGCAAGTGCACGAGATCAAGTTTTAATATAGTAGACCTTTTAATCGGAAATCGTCATTTGGGAAATTTGATTAATTGAATACTGCGATTTGCATAGTCTTATATTATCTCGACGGTTCAAGAAATGTTTGAATTTGAATATTTAAAAACTAAGTTAACATAACAACTATTGGGTTAATTCTAATTAAATTGATTACCTAGGGATTGATTTCATTCACTTAATACATGTTGGACTTCGTTTAATTAACAAGAACGATGTTTATCCTATCCGACAATCTAGGTATCTCAAACTTGTTCATTACTTCTCCCGAGTGTAAAATGAGCGATTATATGACTTTGCGTTAACGTCGAAACCCCCCTCTAGCGTTTTATATAACACATAGTCACATGAGTCTTGATCCAACCTCATAGATTGCACAATTTCTAACGCCCTCCGGGGTCATTAGATTGTCATGATGTGTTTTACCCTAGTCCGAATCCGGGGTTACCTCTCCTTAGTGTCAAACCCCGTATTCTCAAAACTAACCCTAATACCTTAACAAGCATATTAAAATTGTAATAGAACGGTAAACATAATAGGATTTAAGCAAACAACCATTAAAGTAATATATATTCAATCAAACATGTATTTACATGAGTTACATCAATCCCTAGATAATATTTATCTAGCCTACCATGATCTTAACCATACAAATATTAAAACAAGAAGGATTCATCATCATTTGATATGAAAAGTTAAGTTACAAAGATAGAAACAAAGGAAGAACGATCAAATCTTATAGTGGAGTGGTCCACTGTTGCCAAAGATCAGTCCTGAATTGATTCATCTTCTCCAAATGTTGAATCTCCTCTTTGAGCTCTCAAAATATGCATAAGATCATGTATGTTAAGTGTGGAACGTTTTTTTTACAAATGGGGGAAACAAGGGTTTAAATAGAAGGCTTCAAAATATCTAGAAAATAGATATTTCTTGCACAGAGGTGATGGTTCACCACTATGGCGGTGAGTTAAGTCGGTTAACTTCATCGCTGCGGCAGTGAACCAAAACCTAAACTCTCTATACTTTCACCACCTCGGCGGTGAATGACCGCTACGGCAGTGAAACAAAACCTACGCTCTTTGGACTTTTACCGCCACGACGGTGGGTTTGCTGTCCTGAAACCTTGCTTCTTTCACCGTTTTTCCACCGCTTCGCTTGTTTATCACTTGATTACGTCCCTACACCTGATTTACATAAAAATAAACAAAGATGCCATAAAATATTACTAAAATACTCGAAAACTACTAAATTCGGCTTATAATTAGATAGGTATTTTCAACCTATCAAATACCCCCAAATTTAAAATTTTGCTAGTCCTCGAACAAAACACCCTAACACTAAAATAAATTGATTGTACTAATTAACTAACTAACTACTAAAAATGAATAAACTTTAACAAATAAGAAGTAAACGAATGCGAGTTCCAAGTTCAATCAAAGAAACCAAATTGTTCCTCTCTCAACAGCCCTCATTCATATCAAGTTCGGGAATAACACACACCACGTGGTGTTCTAAAATTTCAACACTCAATATCAATAAAAATCATTATAGATCCATTTAAAGTGTACATGTGAGAACTCAAATATATCATTATCCAAACACCAGATTAGATTATTCAATAACTAAGCTCATAACTTAAACCGTTTAAGGATTAAGAAAACCATATGCTTGATTGGGCTCGACTATCCACTAATGTAGGTTCAAAAATTCAAAGAGATCAATAGGGCTTGGATAGGCAATGGAAAACGGCCAAGGGTATCTCAGGAATAGAAAACAAGTAATCGTTATAATTACAATAATTCATTGATACCCGAGGCACAAACGCTTATTGCTATATCTCTCTCGTAACCCCAAATATTTAAAACACAACCCTGAAAAAGATTTTAAAAACTTTGTATTCACTTGTCTAAAGAATGATAATAAAAACTATGTTCACATAGTTGTTGTTGTTTTTTTTTTTTAAAGTAACACACCCCCAAACTTATTCGATTTTGTACAATTTTAGAGGCGTGAAAATAGAATTCAATGAATGACAAGTGAATACATTAATACTGAACCAATAAAAATTCATCTAAAACCCAATCGCTCACTTCAAGTAGCATAAAATAATCCTAACTTGATTTCACTCAATTTATGCGTTTGGCTTAGCAACAATGGTTTGGAAAAATTTTAATTGGTTATGGTTTTGATATATGTTCAGAATTCAATAGGTTATCGGTTTCGACAGGGTAACAAGGGATAAAATTTTCAAGGTTAGCTTCAAAGGTTCAAGAGATAAAAATGAAGGCCTAAATCATGCCTCCTGAACTACCTCACCTAGGATTTCGCCTCAAGTTTCCTCCAATCAAGTTCTAGATTCCTCAAATTTGTCATTAACTTATTACTGAATAATCGGCGTTAAATCGTTCAAATAATTATACAGTGAGTCTATGCTATCGTGCAATTTAGGATGAAAATAATTTTTACCTAATCGACATGCCAAGCACACAAAACACACATGAATGACATCACCCCCGACCTCAATATACAATTAGGGGATAATTTTCATCATTGAAAAATGGCACAGATGAACTCAACACGCAAATACTACTTCATATATAAACATCTCTACATTAAATCTAAATACTAACATACATACACTAAACTAAGCATTTCACATGCATAAACAAAAAAATTAAAATTAAACTTAACTATATATTAAAATCTACAATATACATCAAAGCTTCTACAAAGCATAACTAAGCATACATAAAACATCCAAATATAATATATCAAAATTTTGTTCATCATTTTCTAACAAAAACAAAAATTGGATGAACATCCCCCTAAACTTGAAATAGGCAGTGTCCACATTGACTGAGTAGCAAACCCAATAGCAGTATATAGCATTCATAAGAAAATATTGGATTTTGAACATATACCTAGGAGAGAAGACATAGAAGTCTCACCTCCTGCTGTCTACCTGGAGGAATGTCATCGTCACCACTGTCTTATCAGAAAAGAAAGTATGGCGGTTGCAAGAGGTACAGCGATAATTGCGGCATTGGCGGATAAGTGCTCATGTCGATGCCGAGGCACTCGCTAATGAGCCGTTGGACTTGATCTTGTTGACGTGTATATTGATCCAAGAATGTCCGAAGCTTGGCATTTCAGAGATCCGAATTATATTGCCCATGGCAAAGAACGCGATTATCGAGCTAGACATCCTGGAGCTCCTTATAGACCCTCTCCAAAGTGATTGAGGGGCCGCTGGGTGCTTCTAGAATTGGGGCCTTAGATGGCCCCGCCTCTTTCGCTTCGGGCTCTTCCTCTTCTTTAGCTTCTGGCTCGCCCACCCCTTACGTTCTACCTTTCCACATCCAAGTTATCATAGCTAGATAAAGCGGAACGATAGGGGGACAAGGGCTATTCCCGATTATTAATACACCGGCCTGTTGGAATAGGTTGGTCAATAACGATGGAAATGGAAGACCGACCTTTGTTGTTTGGATGGCATGAAGAATGGAGGAATAGATCAAGAACCCGACATTAAGCGGCTTGCCCGTATGAATCAAATATAGCGGCATGGCCTTTTCTTTGGAGACGTCCGACAAGTGAGATGCCGGGAGAAGGCTTCCGCAAACAAAATGGTGCCAAATTTTGGGGATCAGATTGAGAAACTTAGCTGGGAAAATGGCTAGACCCGACCTTGTGTGAGTCTATTGGACGTTGCCTGAAGTTATGGATCGAATCACAGTTTCCATGCTCGGATCTCTACCCCCATATGGTTCGTCAGTGGGTGTTGGGGCAACCAATCCCAAAACTTCATTGATGCTCTCGGGACTAAACGAGATTGGGCAAGTTCGGACCCTTGTCCGGTTGTCATTTGCTTCGGTAATGTTTTCATAAAATTCCCGCACTAAAGCAATCTCGCCCCGAGGTGATGATTTGCAAAAATCTTCCCAACCACGACTTTGGATCACATCCTAAAACTCCGCTGAGAGACTTTCCAATTGCCCAAAGCCTCGTTATCGAATGCATGTTCTTTTATGTTCGAAACAGTTGAAATGCTCCTCAGCCTATTTGGAAACAAACCGAGGAATCATAGTCGGCGGTGGGACCCCCGGCGCGAGAACTCGAACCTTCTCCCCTTGGTCTCTTTGATGCGGATCACTTAGTCATGGCTCCTTGATAGGTGTGAAAAACCTATCTATTTCCAATCCGAATTTGTTAGTTTCCAAATATGTTTATAGTTATTTTTATTTTGTTTTAATTAGTTTTCATACTTATTGTATAACTCAGGTGTGTGGGTAAAAAAATAAGAAACTGGAACTAAATCGATGAGATCGAACCAAAGCGGTTCGAAGTTACAGTGAATAAACAAACTCGGAGGTTAAAAGCTAAAATAGGCCCACCGCTTAGGCGTCCAGACCACCGCCTAAGCGGTGAAGATGCAGAGAAAAACAAAATATTATTGACGGATGATCGCCTGAGCGGAATTTCTACCGCTTAGGCAGAAATCCAGCAGAGGACGAAGAAGGGCTACTGGCAGCCATTCGCCTAGGCGGAAATTCTATCGCCTAGGCGAAAATCCAACAGAATGTTCTCCAGTCCACCGCCTACTTCACTGCCCAAGCGATCAGACTTAACTGACCTAACTCCGCCTAGCCGCAATTTCCACCGCCTAGGCGGATTTGCCCTGCACAGCCTTTAGATATTTTTAGATATTTTTGAGATATTTTTGCTGTAAATACCCCCTCACCTCCCCCTTGGCCGGTATCTCTCTTCCCTCTCTTGCATTTTTGAGCCCTTTAGGCTATAGTTAAGCCTAGGGTTAGGGATTTTAGTGGTGGAGTTCACATCCTGAAGTGGAGAAGACGGCGAATCGATCGTTGAGCATTCTTAGCGATTTATCTTCGGACGAGGCTAAGTTCTTCAATCGTTTTTCCTTATTTTTTTATCTTCGGAGAATGAGAGCATATTTAGCTCGTTATTTTCTTGTACATGTGACTATGGCCCCGAGTTAAATATGGATTGTAGCATGGATTAACATATAATTTACAAATACGTTGTTTGGGTGATTTCGGTGTTTCGTTTGTGATTGTTCTTTGTAGTTTGATTGTATTTATCGTATTGTTTGTTTATTATGCTTGATTTGATAAATGGAGAATACGAGATTTTGACAAAACCCCGGATTCGGAATACGGTAAACAAACGCCACGATTCTATAACCCGGTCGGGGTTTGAATCGTGGACAATTGATGACGTAGGGCAAGACACACGCTACCTAGGGTCGTTAAGACGTTGAGGGGGACCTCTTCGTTGATTCGAAGTGGCGTTATATCCCTCGTCTTACACTCGAAAGAGGTGGCGAGAGAGTTTTAGAACGGAGATTGTCGATAGGGTAAATACAACGCAACAATCCAATAACCCGGGAGGGAGTTGGATTGTATGCAATCAATGACGCTGGGCGAGACTCACGTGACCTAGGGTCGTCAAGACGTTGAGGAGGACTTCTCCGTTGACTCGAAGTCATGTATTCCCCCGTCTTACTCTCGGAAGAGGTGGCGGCGGAGTTTACGTACCGAGGTTGTCAAATAGGTCGAACAACGTAAATGCGAGTAAATCGAAATCGAACACGTATTTGTAAACACGTTAATCCCTATACAATTCTTCACCCTAAAACATATTAACATAATAGTGTAGTTAATTTAGGATATATTAGTATTAGTTTAATTAATTAATTACATTTTCTTTTCGCCTAGATAAACTTAGGTCACGATAAACGTGGTATTCGATAGTAACGACAACAATCCCTGTGGATACGATAACCCAATCTTAACGATCACACTATACTAAAACTTTGACCTCATATACTTGCAAATGTAAGTAGAAGGCGCAAATTTCGCTTCTACCACTCCTATCAATCACAATCACAAAACACGGCAGCCCAATCATATATGAACAAAGGAAAACAATCCCCCGAATCAACACCGTCAAGAACACGTCACAATCTCAATACGCACACACCAATCGCAATGATTTCAACAAAATTTCAACAATGTAGCATGCAATTTTATATCACACAATGAAAAAATCCATAGAAAACATGTTCATCACCAAAAATCAAACTGAAATCCTCTAGTGATAAAGAAAATCGCGAAAATGGTGTTCAACGGTTTAGGGCACAATCCGAATTCAACCATTCTTGATATGAATATGAAAATCAACCAAAGATTTTAACATACAAATGAAATATAGGATCAAAAGTACTTACTTGTTGAAATAATTCGGTCCAAACGATTGAAAATGGGAGAAATCGCCCCTTTTGTTCCTTAAACCCTAGGATCCGAAAATGGGTTGGAAAATTGAGTTTTCAAAGATGATTCATGGTGGAAATCACAAATTTTGTAAATGGAATTATGGATTTGAAAACGGTTTGGGAGGATGAAAATTGAGAGATTTGGGATTTAAGAGGTGATTGTGGTGGTTAAAATGATCGATCTCTTTTTTATTTGAACAGAGGCTTCACCGCCGCAGCGGTGGGATCATCGCCTTAGCGGTGGAGAGCCTTTTTTAAAACCCATACATTTTATTGTTACACCACCTCAACGATGAAGTACGCTTTTTCAAAACATTGCAACCTGAAGTTTCACCGTCTTAGCGGTGGAGTGTTTTGTTTAAAACCTTACATCCTGTAATTTCACCGCCTTGGTGGTGTGCTGCTTGCTGGTTTTCGATGATTTCTTCAAGTTTCACAACAATGCTCCACACCACACGCTTCCACTTTGCTAGTTGAACAATTTTAAGTACAAAACACATCCCCGAGTATCCACACTCCTTAATTCACCTCCAAACACGCTCTAAGACCATTCCGAACTCCAAAAAGTAAGTAATAGTAAAAGTCGGGCAAGATCATACCCTCGGTTTCATATCAAAAAGTGCTTGATTTACCGTCCCCAGCTGGACTTAGCGAATTCCAAGATCAGTCGTCAACGAGGGAAATACTCTCCACAATTCGCTCTTCGCTTCCGAAGTAATGTTTGATCTACTCTCCATGGACTCGAAAAATTCGTCCGTCATCGCCTTTCAATTCAACGGAACCGAATGAAAATACATGCTTGATTCGGAACAGTTTGAACCACCTGGACTTCACATTCCCGATAAAGAGCCTCAGTCATGAATTGAACAACAGAACTTGTTGACCCAGGCTAAACTCTCTCTCCTCTCTATCTTCTTGTCATGCCACCTCTTCGTTTTGTCTTTGTAGAGCTTGGCATTTTCATACGCTTCATTCCGGAATTCCTCCATTTCATTAAGTTGGAGGAGATGTTATTCACCTGAAGCTTTTAGATCGAAGTTCAATTTCTTTATCGCCCAAAAGGCGCGGTGCTCCAACTCGACTGGCAAGTGACACATTTTTCCAAATACCAACCGATACGGCGACATGTCGATCGGTGTCTTAAAAGCCGTACGATATGTCCACAGTGCATCATCCAACTTCACTGCCCAATGCTTGCAATTAGAATGAACTGTTTTCTCCAAAATTTGGTTGATCTCCCTATTTGGTACTTCAACCTGATCGTTTGTCTACGGATGGTACGGTAGCGCCACCTTATGCCTCACCCTATACTTTGTCAACAAAAAATTGAACATTTTGTTATAAAAGTGGGTTCCTTTCATCATTAATTATGGCCCGAGGTGTCCCGAACCGCGTCATGATGTTTCTCTGAGGGAACTTAAGAACCACTTTAGTATCATTTGAAGGCATCTCCACAGCTTCGACCCACTTAGACACGTAGTCCACCGCCAGTAGAATATACTCCTGACTGAATGACGATGGAAACAGTCCCATGAAGTCTATACCCCATACATCAAACAACTCTAATTCAAGAATAGACGTTAGCGACAATTCATGCCTCCTTGAAATGTTACCCACACGTGGGCGTCATTGCAAGTTTTCACAAAAGTATAATCATCTCTAAACAATAATGGCCAGTAAAAACCTAACTGAAACACTTTTGCAGCCATCCGAGTCACTCCAAAGTGACCACTACAAAGTGATGAATGGCAGTGATAAAGAATACTCGCCATCTTTTCCTCCGGAACACATCGTCGGATCACCTGATTAGCACACTTCTTGAATAGCAAAGGCTCGTCCCACATATAGTGCCTCGAATCGAACAAGAATTTTTTCCTTTGGGCACTTGTAAGATTCAGTAGTAACACTTTGCAGGGTAGAAAATTGATGATATCCGCAAACCACAGAAGTGTATTGTCAATTTTGAACTGCTCATCAGGAAACACCTCCGTAATACAGGACTCATCACCGACGTCCTCTTGCACCAGCCGTGACAAATGATCGGCAACAACGTTTTCACTCCCTTTCTTGTCTCTTATCTCCGCATCAAACTCTTGCAATAAGAGAATCCACCTAATTAGACGGGATTTGGCGTCTTTCTTGGTGAATAAGTACCGGATGGCGGTGTGATCCGTATAGATGATCACCTTGGATCCTATAATATAGGACCGAAACTTATCGCATACAAAAATAACCGTCAGCATCTCTTTCTCGATTGTAGTGTAATTCTTCTGTGCATCGTTCAAAATCTTGCTTGCATAATAAATTGATTGAAAGATTTTCTCCTTGCGTTGGCTTAAAACTGCTCTAACCGCATAATCGCTAGCATCGTACATTATGTCAAATGGCTCGTTCCAATTCGAAGCAACTATTATAGGAGCCGTGATCAATTTTTCCTTTATTGTATTAAAAGCTTTCAAGCAAGCTTCGTCAAAATCAAATGGGGCGTCCTTCTCAAGTAAGTGACACAACGGCTTCACCGTCTTTGATAAAGTGTCGGTAGAAGCCGACATGCCCCAAGAAACTACAGACTCCATTCACATTTATCGGAGGTGGAAGTTTTTCAATTGTTTCAATCTTGGCTCGGTCTACCTCGATCCCCTTCAAAGAGACTCGATGACCTAAGACTATTCCTTCTTTAACCATAAAATGGAACTTCTTCCAGTTCATAACCAAGTATTTCTCTTCATAACGATCAAAAACAAGCGCCAGGTTGTACAAGCAATGATCAAATGATGAACCAGAAACTGAAAAGTCATCCATGAAAACCTCCATAATGTCTTCCACCATATCCGAGAATATCGCCATCATACACTATTGGAATGTGGTTGGTGCATTGCATAGGTCAAACAGCATACGTCAGTAGGCAAACGTCCCATAAGGGCATGTAAAGATAGTCTTCTCCTGGTCTTCCAATGCTATGGCTATTTGATTATACCCCGAGTAGCCATCAAGAAAATAATAATGATCATAGCCGACAAAACCATCAAGCATTTGATCAATGAATGGAAGCGAAAAATTATCTTTCCTTGTTGCCTTGTTCAATCTCTAATAGTCAATACACACTCGTCACCCAGTGATGGTTTATGTCGGAATAAGATCATTATTCTCATTTTTCACAACTGTCATGTCGCCTTTCTTTGGCACCACCTGAACCGGACTAACCCACTCGCTATCGAATATAGCATAAATAATTCCTGCGTTTAAGAGCTTTAACACCTCTGCTCTAACGATTTCTTTCATTGTCGAATTTAGCCTCCGTTGATGCTCAATGCAAGGTTTGAACGAATCTTCCATTAAGATCTTGTGCATGCATATTGTTGGGCTAATTCCTTTAATATCGGAAATAGACCACGCAAAGGCGACTCTATGCCGTTTTCGAATTTTCAGCAACTTGTACTCTTCCTCCTCCGTCAAGAATGATGAGATTATCACCAGATTAGTTAAATTCTCTCCCAAAAAGGTATATTAGAGGTGATCCAGTAATTGCTTGAGTATTAATCCACCGTGAGGCGAATTAGATAGTTCGAGAGAACTAAATTCTTCTTCCATCATAGACACATGAATCGGATCCTCTACGTCTTTAGATTGAGCCTTCATAGCAAGAATGTAGTCCACAACACCAACTTTCGTAGTTGAGCCCTCCTCACCAAAATCCCCCATAGATAAGGAATTTGTGAGTATATGCTCCCATGGATCCATATCCATATTTTCATGAAAGAATTCCCTCACACACGAGTCAACAACATCTACTTGGTTGCAGTTAGGACATTTATCCAGAATGTTCATAGTTTTGAAAAGGTTGAACTTTACCTCATCTTAATTTACTCGCAACGTCAAATTGCCATTATGCACATCAATTAAAGCATTTTTTGTTGCAAGAAAAGGCCTTCCAAGGATGATTGGAATCTTCCTGTCCTCCTCCATTTCTAGCATGACAAAGTCCACCGGGAAGATGAACTTATCCACCTTCACCAAAACATCCTCAATAATTCCCTTCGGATAGGTCAACGATCGGTCCGCCATTTGAAGGGAAATCATGGTTAGCTTTGCATTACCAAACCCAACTTCCGGTAGACAGAAGATGGCATCAGGTTGATACTAGCACCAAGATCACATAATGCTTTGTCAAAATGAGATTTCCCGATAGTACACGGAATCGTGAAACTACCGGGATCCTTCAGCTTTTCAGGCAATTTCCTTTGCAGTATAGCACTACATTCCTTCGTCATTTTCATCGTCTCGTATTCCTTTAACTTCTTTTTCTTTGTCATTATATCTTTCAAGAACTTGTCATAGTTGGACATTTGTTCTAACGCATCCACAAAAGGTATGTTGATTTGTATTTTCTTGAAGATGTCAAGAAACTTTGCAAATTGATGGTCAAACTTCTTATTTTGGAATCGTTGCGGATAACGCAAGGGTGTGGTTAGAATTGGTGCATTGTCCGGGAATGTAATTCTTCCCGGAATCACCTTTTGATCTCTTCTCTTCTACTTTCTCTTCTTTCTTCTTCTCATTTTTTATCCTCCATCTTGTCTTTATTCTTCTACTCCTTTCTCTCATCAACTTCCTCCTCCACATGTCTCTTTGGTTCATTTTGGTTAACATCATGGCTTACCCCCAGCTCTTCTTCCATCGGTTTTCTTGTTTCAACCTCTTTTTAGCTTCTCAACGTAATAGCCTTGCATTCCCTTGGGTTAGTTTCTATGTTGCTAAGAAACTTTCCCTTCGTCTGCTCTTGGATTGCACTTGCAAGTTGCCCAATCTGAGTCTCCAATGATTTCACAGTAGCCTTTGTGTTTGTACATGTGGTCTCAATCGAGTCAAGCCTCGTCTCGTGCTTGTTAAGCCTATTGTGCATCTCACGTAATATTATTTGCGTTTCCTTCATAAAAGATCTCATCATATCCTCCAAGCTCGGATTTTGATTTAGAATTTAAGGTTGTTGCATTTGACAATTTTGTTGCATAGGATAACCTTGAGCTTGAGTTCCATAACCGGGAGGTGGCCGCAACGTATTCTGATTGTTCACATATGAAAAGTTTTCATGGTTGCTAAGTCCAAGATGATAGTGAGTTGGAATATTGGCGGCAGGCCTGAAAGTATAAGCCCGATTATTGACGAAGTGACATTCTTCGAACTCACTATTTACTCCGGGTTGAGAACTACTTGCAAATTCTCTGCTTCATGACTTAACGAAGCATCTTTAGTTAAGAAGGCGACCAATTGATCTGAAAGTTTTGTGACTTGGGCCGATAAGGTAGCAATATGATCAGCTTCTTGAATTGAAATTACCATTCGTCCTGTGTTTCTCTCATTTAACCATTGGTAATTATTGACCGACATTTCTTCCAATAACGCATTTGCTTCAACAAGTGTTTTTTACAACAATGAACCTCCCGAGGCGGCATCAACAATGGTTCTTGTTTGACCATCCAACCCATTGTAGAAGAGTTGGGTTTGAAACCAATCTTGATACCCGTGTTGGGGGCACCGATGCAATGGATCCTTAAATCTTTCTCACGCTTCAAACAGTAGCTCGAAGTCCCTCTAGCAAAATTGCGCTATTTCACCTCTGAATTGAGAAGTCTTCGAAGGTGGGAAAAACTTAGTAAGGAACCTTCGAGCAAGGTCCTCTCAAGTGTTGATACTTTCCGGTTGAATCGATTGTAACCAACCCCGTGCTCGATCACGAAGTGAGAATGGAAATAACCTCAACCGTATTACATTCTCAGCAACACTGTTGATTTTTACTATATTACATATCTCCAGAAAAGTAGCTAGATGGACATTTGGGTTCTCATGCAGATTGTCGCCATATTGGTTTTGTTACACCATATTGATCAGGGCGGGCTTTAGCTCGAAGTTGTTGGCCTAGATCGACTGCCTCCAAATTCCTGATCAGTTATCGAACATAACTAGCCGATAGTAGTCCCTAAGGACCCATTGTGGAACTTCCTACTCCAGAGGCTGCTGCGGTAGTGCCTGTGGAACCGGCGGTTGTTGAGGCATATGTGGCATACGATCATCTCCACCGTCGGCCATAGTTTGAGCTTGGTTTCTTCTCTTTCTCTTTATCCTTGTCAAAGTACGCTCGATCTCGGAATCAAGAGTAAAGAATTTCAAACTTCTACTACGTCGCATGCACTGCTCAATCACAACAAATTAAACAATTTAAAAAAATAATGAATTGAAAAACAAATAAAACAAAAAAATTGTCTGGATTAATATTCAACCACTTGGTCACAATATCAACCAATTCAAAACACCGTTCTCCGGCAACGGTGCCAAAAACTTGGACACATCTACTTTTTCACGTCTTAATATACTCGCAAGTGCATGAGGTCAAGTTTTAATATAGTAGACCTTTCGATCGGATATCGTCCTCTGGGAAACGTGTTTGATTAATTGAATACCGCGATTTGCATAGTCTTATATTATCTCGACGGTTTAAGAAATATTTGAGTTTGAATATTTAAAAACTAAGTTAACCTAACAACTATTGGGTTAATTCTAATTAAATGGATTACCTTGGGATTGATTTCATTAACTTAATATATGTTTAACTTCGTTTAATTAACATGAATGATGTTTATCCTATCCGACAATCTAGGTATCTCAAACTCGCTCATTACCTCTCCCGAGTGTAAAATGAGCGATTATATGACTTCGCGTTAACACCAAAGTGCCCCTCTAGCGTTTTATATAACACATAGTCACATGAGTCTTGACCCAACCTCATGGATTGCACAATTTCTCACGCCCTCCCGGGTCGTTAGATTGTCGTGATGTGTTTTACCTAGTCCGAATCCGGGGTTACCTCTCTCGAGTGTCAAATCCCGTATTCTTAACAAGCATATTAAAATTGTAATAGAATGGCAAACACAATAGGATTTAGACAAACAACCGTTAAAATAACATATATTCAATCAAACGTGTATTTACATGAGTTACATCAATCCCTAGATAATATTTATCTAGCCTACTATGATCTTAACCATACAAATATTAAAACAAGAAGGATTCATCACCATTTGATTTGAAAAGTTAAGTTACAAATATAGAAACAAAGGAAGAACGATCAAATTTTAGAGTAGAGTGGTCCACTGTCGTCAAAGATCAGTCCTAAAATGATTCATCTTCTTCAAATGTTGAATCTCCTCTTTGAGCTCTCAAAATATGCTTAAGATCATGTATGTTAAGTGTGGAACGTTTTTTTTGACAAATGAGGGAAACAAGGGTTTAAATAGAAGACTTCAAAATATATAGAAGATATATATTTTCTATAAAGAGAGAGCGCCGCGGAAGTGAGTTAAGTCGGTTAACTTCACCGCTACAGTGGTGAACCAAAACCTAAACTCTCTGTACTTTTACTGCCTTAGCGGTGAATGACCACTGCGGCAGTGAAACAAAACCTAGGTTCTCTGGACTTTCAACGCCTTGGCGATGAATGACTGCTGCGACAGTGACTTCTGCACAATTCTCCCTGCATCTCCACCGCCTCATCGGTGGGTTTGCTATCCTGAAACCTTGCTTCTTTCACCGTTTTTCTTGTTTATTACTCGATTACGTCCCTATACCTGATTTACATAAAAGCAAACAAAAACGCCATAAAATATTACTAAAACACTCGAAAACTACCAAATTAGGCTTAGAAGTAGATAGGTATTTTCAACCTATCACCTGGTGTCATTGCCTAGTTTTTTCTTCCAATTTATAGGTTTTTCGTGCAGCTTCTACCAACTTTCCCGGGTATGCCACGGCTTTCTACAATAGTCACACCAAGGCCTCTGCTTGCCTCCTCGCCTATCTCCCTTTGAATTTGCACCTCGGGCCACAAGAAAAGATCATTTACCATCTATTTTTGGTTCATCGATGTTCTTTGACATCACTTCCCGCCATGCTTCTTCTCTACATACTTCAGAAAAAATCTCTCTTATCATCGGCAAGGGTTGCTTTCCTAAAATACGTCCTCGAACTTCATCGAGTTCTTTAATCAAACTAGCCAAGAACACAAACACTCGACTTCTCTCAACCTTATTTTTGTACCGAGCACAATCATTTGGATTTTTCCATTGTTTAACTTCAAACATATTTAATTCCTGCCAAACCATCATCATATCATTATAGTAGGTTGTTACCTCACGATTGCCTTGCTGCATCTTCCACATTCAGGTGCTTAATTCGAATAATTGTGAGTGATTGTCCAAATCTGAATAGGTTTCCCAAGCTATTTCCTGAACATCGCGAGCCGTCTGCAGATACAAGAAAGGTTTTCCAACAATTAGTTCCATGGAATTGATCAATCAGGCAGTCACCATTGAGTTTTCCGAATGCCATTGCATGTATCTCAGATTGTCGGTGGCTAGTAGTGTCACTTCGCTATTCAAGTGCCCGAGTCTCCCTTTGTCGTCGATCACTAACCATACGGACTGAGACCACTCAAGGTAATTTTTTCCATTCAATTTGTGAATGGTGATTTAAAAGGAATTTTCAAAAAATAAGGCAGCCAAAAAATGCGACTACGAAGAGACAGCCAAAAGCGGTGACTGTGCAGCTCCCCCCAACGACATCATTAGAAATGGTTACTACGAACCCCCTGACGACATCGCCGAAGGTGGCGGCTGCGAACCCCCCCGACGCCATTGCCACGCTATTGCTGGTGTTCGACGAGCTAGAGCTGGAGCCAACCATAGCGGGCATGAAATTCATGATCGAACCCTAAGGCTCTGATTCCATATAGAAAGAAATAAGGGAAAAAAATCTATTATTCATTTATCTAATTACAAGGGAGCAAACACATTTAAATAGGAAAAGAATAACACACGATTGCTAATCTAGAATCCAAACAATGAATGAGTTCCCTAATTTATTCAAATCACTACTTTCCTAAATTATTCAAATCTCTAATCAATCAAATCCATTCCAAAACTAACCCTATATATATATATATATCAATTAAATTAATCTGCACTGGGTGAAACAACTTTTATATGACATGATTAAGTGTTGTGTTGTGTCATTACATTATACTAATAGATAACACGTGTCTGAAGGCACGAACTTAAAAAGAACAAAAAAAAAAAAAGGTAATCTTAATTTGAAGAAAAAAAAAACTTTCAATTACAATTGAAATAATTTTTAAACCAAAAAAAAAATTATAAAAAATAAAAATAAAAAAATCTAAAGAAGAACAAAACAGTTCTAAAAATTGGAATGAACCACAATTAAACACAAATTAATAATATATATACAAATTTAAGAAAAAATGAAAAAACTCTCATTGTTTATACAACATTCTCACGGTCCGACCCTTGTTTTTACATGAATAGAACAATAACAATATATAAAACTGTTGCTGCAGAAATTAAAAAAAAAAACAAGTTTACCGAATTAGCTTGGGTTGAGTCGCGGACTAGGTCGCTCTCTTTAAGACGTTTCTCGGCTCTGCCCAAGAAGCGTGTAAGCAGTATATTAGCCCGTCATCCCCAAGATCAAACACCCCCACACACTGTTCGTAAAACAAACAAACTACTCAGAAAACAAAGTCGAAGTGAAGAAACAGTACCAGAACAGAACAGATCAGAACAGTGAAGAACAAAACTATTTCAGAACAGTTTCGAAACAGAACAAAACAGTTCTGAAACGAAGAAAAAAAAATTAAAGTTCTTTCGGAACAGTTTTGAAGAAGAAGGGAAGAGACTAATTTTTTTTTTTTAGGGGACGAACTGATGAATTTTTTTTTGATTTTGCAGTTCTTAAAAACTGATGAAGAACGTCTACATTTTAGACGAAAGAGAAACGAATCATATCTCCAACGGTTCGAAAATCGTAGAGAGATTTCGGGAATGTGGAGAGAAAATCGTGGGATATGAAAAACCGTTTTTCATACCAAGTCAAAAAACGATTCTGAACATTTTTTAATTAAAAAAGAATAATTATTTTGAATAAATTTTGTCCAAAAAATTATATATATATATATATATATATATATATAAGTGTCACCTCATCACTCGCGCTACTCGACTCGACACGGCACGGCCGGACGGACGGCGGAGCGCGCGTGTGTGGTAAACCAGTAGGGATGTAACTCCTCTCCCCTCCACAAAATGTGGGTACCCCTTAGGGCACACCCCAAATGTCTTACATACTCCTAGATATACTCTTCAATTCCTCTTCTCCCAACCAATATGGGATAGAAGGAATTGAGAGAAAAACATTTGACACTTTCTATAACAAAAACGATTTCAAAATTCATTTGCTCCAACAATCCTCCACTTGAATTTTTAAAACAATTTTTTATCGAGCAGTATTAAATAATATAAGATCGTGCATAAGTAAAGGTGTCTGTCAACTTGAGCCTTTACATAATGAAGATGATTTAGATTATACTAGAGTAACTCGTAATTTTGAACTCTATCTCTAACAACATCACACACACAACCTTATCAGGGTGTAGTCCAAAAGCTCGTGTTTTACGGCCATGCACGTATATCCCAGTATAGTGAACTCTCTAGAGAATTTGCCCAAAATTCCATAGGAAGCGGCCATACTTCCACATTTACATAGGTGAATATATTAAGAGTACTCCTGTAGCTAGGTACTCAACTCCAAATACAGTATAGATCTCATTAAGAGTTAATAAAAGAAAACTCAACCTTCTATCGCTTCATGATGTCATACTTCAAACAACACATATTTGGAATAGAACTCAAAATTATTATTATAGTATGATTCTCTTCATATCACTTCATGAGTTGTTATTACCCTTTAAACCTATTTCTTAGGATCTCCAGTTTATAGATTGGGTTTTCCTCACAAGTGACTCGTCAATCCATGGGCTTGAGTCCCATTCCTTTCAAGGTTTTGTAAATCTTTTCTCGAGCTAATCCTTTCGTCAAAGAATCAGCTAAGTTAACATCAGACCGTACATGATCCACTCTCACAGCCCCTATAGAGATATACTCCCTAATAGTGATGTGTTTGTGACGTATTTGTCGTATTTTTCCATTATAATAACGGTTCTAAATCTTTGCAATAGCCACGGTACTATTGCAATGGATCAAGACAGTTGGAATCGGTCTCTCCCATAAAGGGGTATCAGAAAGCAGGCTCCTTAACCACCCTGCTTCCTCACTAGCCGAAGCTAGCGCAATTATCTCAGACTCCATAGTAGATTGAGCCAAAATAGTCTATTTCTTAGATTTCTAAGAAACAGCTCCACCAGCTATACTAAATATATTGCTGCTAGTTGCTTTGGAGTTATCTGAAAGGGTGTTCCAATCAGCATCGCTATATCCTTTCAGAACAGCGAGAAACTTCTGATAATGTAATCTAAGGTTCATAGTTCTTTTTAGGTATCTCATGATCCTATCAATAGCATGTCAATGCTCAATACTAGGTTTGCTTGTAAACCTGCATAGTAATCCTACAACATACGCTATGTCAGGCCTAGTGCAATCAGTGGCATATCGAAGACTGCCTATGATGCTCGCATACTCAGATTATCTAACACCGTCACCGGTGTTCTTGAACAACTTCACATTAGGGTTATAAGGAGTACATGCTGGTTTACAATCAAAATAATTGTATTTCTTTATAATCTTCTCTATATAATGAGATTAATCCAAAGAAATTCCATATTTAGACCTAGTTATTTTAATATCAAGAATTACATTTGCTTCACCAAGATCTTTCATGTCAAAATTAGCACATAGCATGGATTTCACATTATTCACAACATGAATATTAGAACCAAAAATCAGCAAGTCATCCACATAAAGACATATAATAGTGCAAACATCATTTTCATATTTATAATAGATGCATTTGTCACTTTCATTTACTTTAAAACCATGTGAAATGACTAGATTATCAAATTTCTCATCTATTGCTTAGGTGTTTGTTTCAAACCATAAAAAGATTTATCTAATTTGCATAATTTATTTTCTTGACCAGGAATAACAAATCCTTCAGGTTGGTCCATATAAATCTCTTCTTCTAATTCACCATTTAAAAAAGCAGTTTTAACATCCATTTGGTGCACAACAAGATCATGAATAGCAACAAGTGATAAAAGCATACGAATAGAAGTAATTCTAGAGACAGGTGAGAAGGTATCAAAGAAATCTACATTCTCTCTTTGTCTAAACCCTTTGGCTACAAGACGAGCCTTATATTTATCAATGGTTCCATTGAGTTTTAATTTCTTCTTAAAAATCCATTTACATCCTATTGTTTTACAATCAGAAGGTAAATCTACTAAATGCCAAGTTCTATTTGACTTGAGAGAGTTCATTTCATCATCTATGGCCTCTTGCCACAAATTGGCATCTATAGAGGACAATGCCTCTTGGAGGGTGTGCGGATCCTCCTCTAAAGTGTATGCAAATAAATTTGAATCATAATCCTTAGCAGTACGAGTCCGTTGACTTTTCCTAGGTTCAAATTCTAATTTAATATCAGGCTCGTTAATTCTAATGATAAACATATTACTAGATGTCGAGCCCCCACTATTCTTAAAATTAAACGGAAATCTATATTCATAAAAATCAGCATCATTAGATTCAATAATAATATGATCATGCAAGTCGTAAAATCTATAAACTTTGTTATTCACAGCATAACCAATAAAAACATATTCATATGCTCTACTTGCAAGTTTTCTCCTTTTTGGATTAGGAATCCGAACATATGCCAAATAATCCCAAATTTTAAAATAAGACAAATTTGGTTTCTTATTTTTGAAAACTTCATACGGTGAAATTTTACTATGTGATTTGTGAACTCAATTAAACACATAACAAACAGTCATTAAAAATTCACCTCACCAGTGAGAAGCAGCACCAGAGTTAAGCAAAATAGGAACTACAGATTCAACAAAAGTTTTATTTTTCCTTTCTGCCTTACCATTCATTTCAGGAGAATATGGTGCAGTTCTTTCATGAATTATCCCATGAGAATTATAAAATTCAATAAACATATCAAAATCATATTCGGTTCCTCTATCACTACGCAACCTCTTAATTTTCTTATTGCACTGATTTTCAATCTCAATCACAAACAATTTAAACATATCAAGTGCTTCACTTTTATTTTTCATGAGATAAATATAAGTAAAATCAGAACAATCATCTATGAATGTAATAAAATAGCGTTTACCATTCCTAGTCAAGACACCATCAAATTCACAAATATCAGAATGTATCAAGTCAAGAGATTCAAATTCTCTAATTACTGATTTATGAGGGGTTTTGGTAATTTTAACTTGACTACAAAATTCACACTTTTCAAAATCATTCAAGGACAATTTAGGAATTTGTTCTAAGTTGCTTAAGTTTTTAATAATGCGTTTGTTAACGTGACAAAGTCTAATATGTCAAATATTAAAAGAACACAACATATAAGCAAAAGAAGAAATTTTATTAGCATCAACATTCAGTTTGAACATTCCATCAGTTACATAACCCTTCCCAACAAAAACAATATTTTTGGTTAAAGTGTACAAATCAGCCCCGATAGTTTGAGTGAACCCCGCCATGTTAAGAAGATAACTCGAAACTAAATTCTTTCTCATCTCTAGGATATGCAGAACATCCTTAAGAATGATCGTCTTTCCAGAGATAAACTTCAATTCCACGTTACCAAAACCAGCAACAACAGTGGAGTGAGAATCACCCAGCAACACTTTCTTATCTTCACTTTCAGAATAAGTTTTGAACATTGCACGATCATAGCAGACATGGAATGAAGCACCGGTGTCTACCCACCACCCTTCGGATCCACTAAATATGTTGATTTCAGAAATCATAGCAATAAATTGGTCCTCCGTAAGATTCGCCTGCGGAGCAGGACAACGTCTTTGCTGGCAGTTCCGAGCCATATGGCCCTCATTTCCACAGTTGAAGCAAGTAAATTGTTCAGAAGTATTTCTTGAAGGGGGTTTCAACTTATTCTGATTTTGATGTGTATTTTTGCTCTGGTTGTTGTGGTGACGATTTTGATTCTGATTCTTTATATTTTTTCTTTTAGGTTTCAGAATTGCAGATGATGATTTTCTGTGAGCGTTGTTGGACACAACGAGCACTTCATCTTTTTTATCTTATTTTCGAGCTTCCTCCTCGATTCGAAGACGAGTGATCAAACTCTCTAAAGAAAACTCTTTTGTTTTGTGCCTGAGAGTATTCTTAAAATCTTTCTAAGAAGGGGGTAATTTGTCAATTAAAACAGCAACTTGAAATTGTTCATCAATAGACATACCTTCAGCAATTATTCATGAGCAATTTTCTAAAATTCATGCGACTGAGCTTCCACAGATTTGTCATCGGTCATTTGATATTTCATATACGGACTTACATCATATTTCTTCGTTTTAGCCTCCTCAATGTCGTATTTCTTTGAAAAAAGCATCCCAAATTTCCTTAGCAGTTTTGTTAGAACAGTAATAATCATACAGATCATCAGACACACCATTAAGAATAAAATTCTTACAACGAAAATCATTTTCAACCCATGTCTTATCTTCCTGAATCTGGGCATCGGTAGGATCTTTCGGTAAAATGTTACTTTTTCGATAGTCAGAAAAAATAGCATCTTCTGTCTCCATCTTTTAAAATGAAACCCTTCAAAACGAAAGGGCATATTGAAATCAACAGCAGACATCGTAGTAGATAATTGGCAGAAAATAAACGTCTTAAAATTGTTGCAGCAGAAATTAAAAAAAAAATGAGTTTACCGAATTAGCTTGGGTTGAGTCACGGACTAGGTCGCTCTCTTTAAGACGTTTCGCGGCTCTGCCCAAGAAGCGTGTAAGCAGTATATTAGCCCGTCGTCCCCAAGATAAAACAACCCAAAAATATTCTCTGTTTAGGACGTTCTTTGCACTGTAGAAGTCTCGAAAACCAAACACCCCCACACACTGTTCGTAAAAAGAATAAACTACTCGGAAAACAAAGTCAAACTGAAAAAACAGTACCGGAACAAAACAGAACAGATCAGAACAGTTCCGGAACAGTAAAGAACGAAACTGTTTCAAAACAGTTTCAGAACAGAACAAAACAGTTCTGTAACGAAAAAAAAAATTAAAACTCTTTCGAAACAGTTCTGAAGAAGAATAGAAGATACTATTTTTTTTTTAAGGAACAAACTGATGAAGAAATTTCTGATTTCGCAGTTCTTAAAAACTGATGAAGAATGTCTGCATTTATAGACGAAAGAGAAACGAATCAGATCTCCAACGATTCAAAAATCGTGGAGAAATTTCAGGAATGTGGAGAGAAAATCGTAGGATATGAAAAACCGTTTTTCATACCAAGTTAAAAAACGATTCTGAACATTTTTTAATTAAAAAAGAATAATTATTTTGAATAAATTATATATATAAGTGTCACCTCATCACACGCGCGACTCAATTCGACACGGCCCGGCCGAACGGACGGCGGCGCGCACGTGTGTGGTAAACCAGTAGGGATGTAGCTCATCTCTCCTCCACAAAAATGTAGGTACCTCTTGAGGCACACCCCAAGTGTCTCACATACTCCTAGATATACTTCTCAATTCCTCTTCTCCCAACCAATGTGGAATAAAAGGAATTGAGGGAAAAACATTTAACACTTTCTATAACAAAAATAATTTCAAAATTCATTTGCTCCAACAAAATCTTAGCTAACAATTCATAGAAATGACAAAACACTAATTATTTTCCAATTTCTCAACTCCCGATTTTCAAGTGAACACAACAATAACACACATTTAAAAAAAAAAAAAAAAACATAACTTGCTTTGTTTATACAACATTCCCAAACACTCTAGTTTTTAAACCAATAAAAATTGAAATCCAACCTCACAACCCTTCTATACAAATATAATATCTCTGCGCTCTCGCTTTCACGAACAAACCACAGATTTCCCAATGCAAAACCAAGATCTAGAGTTGACAATATGGATATTGACATGAAAACACAAAAACGGCACAAAGTTATCATGTATGGATTAGCCTTAACAAATTTTGGGTTGTTATCGTGTCAAACATGATAAACACGAAAATAAACGGGTCTCTTTTTAAGTTTACCTACTAATCCGATAATTGACACAAAATGACAGGATAAATTTTGAATTGTATGCTGAATTACCCATTAATAGGTGACACAATAAGTGACACGCAATTAATTAATCAATTTATTTGATACTTTAATGAATTATTTTAAAATATATATATAACAATTAAATTAATCTGCAATGGGTGAAACAACGTTTATATGACATGATTAATTGTCGTGTTGTATCATTATATTATATTTATTGTGTGACACAAATAATTATCGTGTCATGTCAACAACATAAGCAGGGTTTTAAATATTGGACGTTACGTACCGTAACGGCCGATTCGTACCGGAAAATGGGTAGGCCGATACCGATACACAGCCGATTCCGGCATCTAGGGCTAAATCGCACCGTATCGGGCCGATACGGGCCGTTACCGTCTATAAAGAACAAGATTCTTCACCGACCGACCAACCGACTCGCTGATTTCGCGCATACTTTTCAGATTTCTTCCACGTTCAAAGATTCTTTATATAATTGAGCAATGAGGAGAAAAAATTAGTAGAAGATAACCAAACACTTACCGATTAGACCGTATCCATCTAAAGAGCTCGTCAAACGTTGAGGATTTCGTCGCGGTTCGCCAATCCCTAACAGAAACAGCTCAACGCCGCCGAACATAGCTCTCGCGTCGCTGGCGACATCTCCTCTCCTTCGCGTTGCAGCTCGTCGCCGTCGCCGTCTCGCCTCCGCTCCGGTCTCGCCTCTGCTCCGTTTGTCTCTCTCTCTCTCTCTCTCTCTCTCTCTCTCCATTCGGGTGTTAGAGATTTGGGTGTGTTTGATTTGGGCGTTTTTGGCTATTTGGTTGAAATCAATTTAGTTATTAAAATTATTTATAAATTATAATTTAGAAATAATTAAGGGGTTTAAAAATAATTTTTGTTTACAATTTAGTCCTAAAATTGTTAATTAACTTGTTTACAATTACAATTTAGTCCTAAAATTATTAATTAGCTTTTTTATTAGTCCTAAAAAAATTTAACTTATATTTTTGTAGCAATTTTTTTTTTTTGTCATTATTATATTTTTGTAGCAATTTTTTTTTTTTTTGTCATTATTATTTATCACATTATATATATATATATATAATGGTTAACGTAGTGTTAATTAGCTTCAATTATAATTTTAGTAAATAGTATGAATTAAATTTGTGTATGTAAATTGCAGAAAATTAAAATTTAACAATGTCGGGTGAAGAAGGATCACATCCTCCTAGTGATGATATTGGATGGAAATTTGGGATTCCTATTAGTGGTTCTAGACACAAATTAAAATGTAAATTTTGTGGTAGAGAGATAAATGGTGGAATAACTAGATTGAAGCAACACTTGGCAGCCAAAAAGGGTCAAGTAGCTCCATGCCAAAGTGTTAGTGCCGATGTTAGAACGCTTATGATGAAACATCTTGAAGGTAACTTGGAAAAAAAAATGGATAAAAGAAAACAAAGAGAAGAAGTAATTGAACAAATTCGAGCTTCTCAACGTGATCAAGATAATCCTTACGATTTGAGTGACGATGATAACTCGGATGATCCGGATATGGCTTATGCACGAAAAGAAAGTATGAGGTTGCATAGAGAAGAAGAAGATAGGGAGAGATATAGGAGGGATGCAGGCAACCGATATGAGACCGAGAGTAATAGCGGGGTTGGTGAAAGCACCAGACGGGGAAGCACTACTACTCGCATTGCTAATATGTTTCGACGATCTTCTACTGTTCGTGAATCGAGTTCGAAAAACACTTGGATTGATTCGTCTTTACCTGAAGCACGGTTGGCCGAGATTGATGTTGATTTACACCGTAGCAAAGCCCCCAAACAACAAAAGATCTCAACAAGGGTAATAAAAGGGTTGAGGAAAAAATTAGGGGTCACAGTTAGTCAATTTGTGTTATACACACGTTTGCCAACAAACGTTGTTAATTCGCCATAGCTTGAGCCAATGTTGAATGTTGCAAGGGAGGTTGGAAAATGAGTGAAAGTCCCTACTCCTTACGAGGTGACTGAAGTTTTCTTATCTAGAGAATATGAAGAATTGAGAAAGTGGATCGAATCTCATAAACCAAGTTGGGAGGAGAGGGGCGTTATGATCATGTGTGATAGATGGAGCAGACCTACCCGGAAGCACATTATCAATTTTTTGATTTATAGTAATCGGGGGACTATTTTTCATAAATCAGTGGATGCCACCGATGTTGTTAGCAGAACTGCCGATTATTACTTCGGACTTATGGACAAGGTGGTAGATGAAATTGGTGAAAAATATATTGTTCAAATCGTCACTGATAATGAGCCTGCAATAAAAGCGGCGGGGAAAAAACTTATGTTAAAAAGACCAAATTTATATTGGACAGGTTGTGCTGCACATTGCCTTGATTTGATATTGAAAGATATTGGAGAGAAAACAAATGTGCTGAAAGTTTTGGATGATGCAAGAAGAATATCACGCTTCATTTATAACTCTAGTTAGGTTATTGATTTTATGAAGAGATTTACTGAAGGAAAAGAGTTATTACGCCTTGAGATCACACGTTTTGCCACCAATTTCATGATGCCGAAAAGTATTGTAAGGTATAAGAATGCCTTACAAGATATGTTTAATTGTGATGAGTGGAAAAGTAAAAGATGGGCGAAGGAGAACTGTGGAAAAAAAGTTAGAAAAATTGTGTACGACAATGGTTTTTGGATAAAAGCTTCAGAAATTTTAAAAGTTCAAGAACCATTGGTGAGGGTGCTTAAGCTTGTTGATGGAGATGAGAAGCCTACAATGGGATTTGTCTATGAAGCTATGGACAAAGCGAAGATGGCCATTGAAAAAAATTGTCATTACTACAAAAAATATTGGAAAATAATCGACAAAAGATGGCAATTTCAATTACACTATGATTTGCATGTGGCTGGTAAGTAATTGACTAATTGTAAATTCAATTTTAAAAACTCTTGTTACTTGTTAGAATTAAACTTCCTTTAACAAAATGTGCTTTTTGTTTTGAATTCATGTAGGTTATTTTTTAAATCCTCAATTTCAATATGGTGGTAAACTTTCTGACCATAGAGAGGTAATGGAGGGAGTTCAAAAAGTGATTCAAAGATTGGAGCCGAATATTGATAAACAAATTCAAGCTATTAATCAAGTTAGTTCTTCTTTTTTTTTTAAGTAACAACTAGCGACTAACAAGTTACTAAGTTTTATATGTTTTATTTGTGGGTTTTTGATTTGTTACGTTCTAAATATAGATTATGACGTTTCGTGATAAAGAACATTCTTTCGGGACAGTATTGGCTCAAAAAGCAGTAACACGCACGAATCCAGGTAATACAATGAACAATTAACTATTAATATAAGAATCTCAATCTTCGTATCGTTTTAATTCATATTGTTTCTACAGCTGAATGGTGGATCCACTTTGGTGCATCTGCCTCTGAACTTCAAGAGATTGTAGTTAAAGTGTTGAGCCAAACAACATCGTCTTCTGATTGCGAGCGTAATTGGGGCATATTCAGCTTGATACATACAAAGACGAGAAATCGTCTAAAATATCAAAAACTGAATAAACTTGTTTACGTGGTTTATAATATGAGGTTAAAAATTAGACATGCTACGACATTAAGCCAAAGTGAAATTGAAGACAACTTCAACCCTATAAACTTGGATTATATCTTTGAAGAAGATGATCCCCTATCTCCATGGCTTCAAGAGAGAGAAGAACCATTGTTAGATGATCAGGACAACTCCAGATGGTTAGACGTAAGCGATGATGAGGTCACTACTTCCAGTAGCCAAGCACCTCGACGTTGGCAAAGTGATAGTCCATCTGGAGATGGAAGTGATACTTATAGTGGTCGTGGTTTGAGCCTACCTAGTGGAGAGTCTAGTGGTGATGATGGTGGAGGTGGAGGTGGAGGAGACACTAGACAATCGCCGTATCATGGAGAGTTAGGAATGGCTGGATTTGCAGACAATGTCAAACGTGGGGATATTAGTGAGCCACGAAGGCATTCTGTTTCAAGTACAATTGGATCATCAAGAAGAATACCAAACCCACAATCCTCAAATTCCGAAGAATATGATGACATGGCAAACCGCTTTGATATGCTTGGAGTTGGAGGATACGGATATGGATATCAAGGGGATAATTATCATCAGTGGCCTCAACCACAACCATATCCTTACCCTTATTATCCCTCTTCGGAATATGTTTCGGTGCCACATTATGTGGGTAAGGGTCCTTTAGGATGCCCACAACCTCCTACTACTGGATACTCATATCCACCACCACCTTCTTACCAATACGGTGTCCCTCCTCCACATCAAGAGAGTTCGAGTTCTACTTTCGGTCACTGCGAAGAAAGAGCAGAATCTAGCGGTACCGGTGGTAGTGGCCCTAGCAACACCAATTATGATCATTACACCTTTAACTACTTTGGTGGTTATGGTGTTGCACAACAAAATCAGAGTAGTGATCATGCCGATGCCGACTATGAAGAGCCTGCGCGCAATTCGTTTTGGTATTGATAATTTTATACGAGTGTATTGTTTTTGTAATATGATATACAAGTACAATTTACTCTTTTATTATATTTGTATAATATATTTTTATTAAGTATTGTGTGCATCATCTTATTCTTTTAAGATTGTTAAGTACGATGATTTTTCGTATTTTTTATATCTTTATTGTGTTGTATATAACCTTAAAATGTCATAAGATCTATTATAATGTGTTTATTAAAGGTTAAATGAGTGAAACAATTATTCTTATTGAGTTTTTAGGGATGTTCTAGTGATTTTAAAAAATTCACGACCGTTACGGCCGATTCCCGTTACGGACAGGCCGATACTCCCGATACCGTTGCACCGTGACCATTACCGTTACGTAACCCGATACCGCGATTTAAAACCTTGAACATAAGATATCATGTCGATGTCGTATTGTCGTGTTCTTGTTTTAATATCTTGATACGATATACTACCGTGTCGTGCTCATGTCAACTGTTATCGTGTTCGTGTCAACAAATTACACAACAAGAAACATGACTTGATGACACGAATACCACAATCATTTTCATTATTGTCACAACAATTTGATTGGTTCAAAAAATCTTGTTGCTCAAAGATCAATACATAGATTCAACCAAGTATGAACTTTCACCATAAACTTAATCTCATCACAATAAACCAACAATTAGACAAAATTAAAGAAAGCAATGGCACTACTCATCTGTTGGGAGCTTCAATTTATACTGAAATTGATTATTCGAATTGCAGATCTCCACAAGCTCTTTCGCCGCTTCGATCTTTGATTCTTTAACCAATTCATCAACCACGTTCTGAATAGCACCCGCATCAACAATTCGCCGTTCTTTTCTAGCCTCCTTAAACAACTCAAGAACAAAATCAAAATCACCCTTTTTGCAAGCAAGAGGAACAAGCATCCTAAATGTCATCCTATTTGGAACACATTCATTGTTCTTCATCTCATGATACCATTTTTTAGCTTCCTCCAAATTCCCATCTTTACTAAACCCTTCAATCAATGGATTGAGGCCAAAAGCATCAGGCTTTAGCCCCTTCAATTTCATTTTTTCGACCAAATCAACTGCTTCTGAAATTCGATCATTAGCCACCAATGCTCGAATTTTTGGATTGTATGTTCTTGGATCAGCGATCACATTCTTGTTTTCCATTAGAACCCATAATTTTTCAGCATCAGAAAGGCGATTGTTCTTGTAAAATGCTTCTAAAAGTGTGGTGTAAGTGAAGAGATCAGGCTCAAAACCCTTTTTTTTCCATTTCCTCGATCATCAGAATGGCTGAATTGAGTGAACCCATTGCACAGTATGCTTTAAGAATGGTGTTATACGAGATTCTGTCGTGTTTAATCGATAATTTCTCGGGCAATTCATGGAAAAGCTCTTCGATTTTGTCGAATCTCTTTGAATTAACGCAGGCCGAGAGGAGGATGTTGAATGACAAGACGGTTCTTTCGCAGTTTAGTTGCGGCATTTCGTCGAACACCTTGAGAGCGTGGTCGAACATGCCGGACTTGCCATACAGAGAGATAAGGCGGGTGGCGAAGCGTTCGTCGGTGATGTTACTGTACTTCTTTTGATGTTCGAGGATAGCCTCGATGTGGGAGAAGTGTTTACCTTTGGCAAGGCGGAGCACGGCGGCTGAATAGTTGTCGTAATGGCTGCGGAAGCGGCGGAGGTCGGAAGCTTTTTTGAAATTATCAACCAAACGATCGAGTCTTTCCTCCTTGGTGAGACAGCGAGGGTCCGGTGTTGAGCGGTTGTTGTCGGCAGTTGCGGCGGTGGTCTTGATGGGAGTAGCTAGTGTATGAGTGTTGGGCCGGGTGAAGACGCGGCGGAGACGGCCGTAGAGAGAAGAAGACATTTGCTCCGGTGAAAAATGAATTGAGGGGTTTTGGTGGGGTTTTTGAACAGAACTGTGTTTACAAATCGGAGAAATTCGTTCCAAATAACTAATTCCAACTAACTGAATTCATCACCAACAACTATAGTCGTTATTATTTCCGTCTCAAAATTTTAAGGTTAATATATAAAAAAAATATTTTTGTTTTACTTGATAGTATTTTTTAAATTTCTTAAAAATTAGAAGAATTTTTTTTTTATTCTTATTCACCTCCAAAACTCCTTTACCATTTCCTAATCATCCTCACCCCGTCAGTCACTGTACATTTAAAGAAAAAAAAACATATTACAACCAAAAATATTTGTTTTTTTTTGGCTCTCATAATAATTTCAGGATATTATTAAACATATTTTTTATCCTGAAATATTTCAAAACAAAATATGCAGAAAGAGAAAAGCAAAAACGTTAATAAATTCCACTAAGAATCAACTATTCAAGTTAGGGTTTTTAACACTTTGTACCCCTAAAGTTTTTCCCTATATCACTTTGGTCCCTGTGGTTTCAATCACTTGCCGTAAGTGTGACTATTTTTAATTGAATTTATTAGCATTTTTAGCCTTCTCATCCCTCACAAAAACTCAATAAGTGTGTGGGTAAAATAGTTTTTTGGGAATGGGAAAAAAAGAAAGAGGTTGAAATCGTTCATAGAGTCCCCATAAAAAAAGGTAAGCTTCTTCACAATGGCCCCCAAAATTTTGTGGCCCAATATGCGTCCAGTTCAACAAATTACCAGGCTTGTCTAGTAATCCATTTCTTATATATATTTTTTTGTAATAAGTCTAAACTTATCCTTTTATTGGTTTGTAATAGTCGCCAATTAAGGGATTACGTTCAACAACTCCATATTATTGAATGATCTCGTTTTTTAAATTGAATCAACTTATTGAGACTTTTTTTTTTTTTAAAGAGTTGCAGAGGATAAAAAAACATCACTTTTTTTTTTTTTTTAAATTTGATGGAGATATGGGGATATTTTCGTTCAAATAAGTTTGATGGAATTGGTATGAAAGGTCTAAAAGTTCTAGATGTTATGGGTTAAAATTTTGAAACGGTGAACTATTGACTGAAAGTCCCAATATAATAACATACAGGGAGAGAAAGATATTTTAAAATAAATTTAAAAATAAAATAAAATAAAAGATTCAATCAAATTAAAGAAATGGACGAAAATACCCTGAGGAAATATATTACAACTATTAAAAGATGCGTAACAAATTTTGATGGGAAAATGTATGATAATTTTTGATACCATCTTTTTATCAGAGTTTTTTCGCTGCTCTAAATAATATTAAGAAAAATGAACTCCAATGCAAGAGTCAGACCCCGTTTGGTAAAGTAATTAAACACTTAAAAACTGAATATATTAAGTATTTATCAAATTAAGTGTATTTGATAACAAAATTTTATAATCATTTTAAAAATCGTTTAAAAATTGTTCAATTAAGTGATGTGTGTTTCACTTAATTTTTTAACACTTATCACTTAATATTATAAAATATATAATTATTATAATTGACATTTTACACCAATACCGTAAAATATTAAGAAAAAAAATTATATACAAAAAATTGGTGATAGAGAAAATAGTAAATTGAGAAAAAATAGAGAGAGAAAATTGTAGAGAGAATATTTCAGAAAAATAAAATTGTAAAAATTATTTCAAGAACAAAAAATTGTAGAAAGATAATTTTTTTTTAAATTAAAATCAATATATTCAGCACTTAATAAATTCAACACTTATAATTTCAGTATTTAAAATTTTCAACACTTAAAATTTAAACAATATCAAACATGTCTTTATTTTAGTAAAAATAATAATAATAATGAAAAAACAAATAAAATGGACCCAGCTCTAGCTAAAGCCAGCGGCTTGTGATGAAGGAATTTCTGTCAAAAACATAAATACAAGCACATGAACCCACTGTTCTTGGCCTGCAAAAGATATTCAATGGTACATAAAGGGTAATTACATTTTATACCCTACCTAAAGTTTGAGTGCAATTTTAATATATCATTTGATAATTTAATTTTCCCAAAGTACCCTCTAACAATTTAATTTTGTCTCTAATTGGTCTAGTTGACATGTTGTAACGCCCCCATACGGTCCAGTAGCCTATTACATTTTGGACCGAGTCCACATGGCCAAAAAATATTTAAGTCAAGGTATTTTATATATTATACAATTTTTTTTTATACTTTCGAGTTGAAATCTCACAATATCCTCAACTCTAAGGCACAACGCCTTCGTCATGTTGGCCCAGTTCATCTTTTTGGTTGTTGGTACAAATAATAATCCATAAGTGGACATCGAGTAGCACATAAAAAGGGCAGTATCGTGTTGAAAATAATTGTGAAAATACTAATTTTAATTAATATAAATAAATACTAATTAATATTATTTTTCATTAAAGATTTCTAAATATGTCACAAATATATTTACAATAAAATAATACTCATAAACAAATAAAAAAAATATAACTCTTCATGAAATTTATTGTTGAATGTTAAATATTACAAAATATAAAATATTTAACCGCAAATATTCAGAATTCCAATACTTGTGACGGTAAATATTTCAGAACTTAAAATATACGACAACGAATATTGTAGAACATTAATAAACATTATAAAAATTATATTCTTCAATAATAAATTAAAATACATGAAATCAGTAAATAAATAAAATTATACTTACAGTTTTTTACCGATGACAATATCAGAAATTTATACCGATCGAGACACTCGTTTAATAATATTTTCTTAAAGCAAATTTTTTCTTTGCTCAGGTGCTTACGATTACTCAGGCGTTTGCTTTCCAGGATACAATGATCACAATCATTCAATACTAGCACTAGAAATCAAAGGATTCAGTGAACAAAATAAGTGTTGAACTCTCTCTCACGAATAACCTAACATAGACTCAAAGTGTATGTATAGTGCAAGATGTCCTAAGTTTACGGGTCTAAATGATAATGCAAACTTCTCTATTTATACTATAAACAAATGAGTAACTCCAACACACCAAAAGTCTCACTTTAAAGCCACTAAAAATTATCACATGTA
This sequence comes from Eucommia ulmoides, assembly GCA_016647705.1. NCBI lineage: Eukaryota > Viridiplantae > Streptophyta > Magnoliopsida > Garryales > Eucommiaceae > Eucommia > Eucommia ulmoides. The sequence continues at coordinate 2,811,930 of CM028337.1, read as the reverse complement.
ACTTCTTATTAAAAGTGAGTTACAAATATGAAAAGATAAGTTTTGTTTGATTAAGAAAATTGCTAGAATCAATTTAAAGAAAATTCTAAAAAGAATTCTCTTTAGTTAGATCAACTCAAGTCCAAACCCAAATCCACAACCCATGACCCGACCTGGATCCACAATCCAAAATGAATTATAAAAGTGGTTTAAATGTTTTTTATTAACCATTGTGAAATTACTCATTTTATATATTTCAATCAACTTCACGGGACTATATTGAAAGATAATTTTCCATTCACATCTTAATGATTTTTGACAAATCAAAAGTTCGCATTCGTCTTCTCACTAAGACCAATGTATTGACATATAAACATATATCAATAAATAATTAAATCACATAAAAAATTAAACTTAATATAGTCCAAAAATTATTTTCATCTAACATATCGTACCTACCCGAGGCCTCCACTATCTTCTAATTAGGATGTCACGCACATTTTGGTCATTTTACTTGCCAGAACAACAACACTTGCATTACACGTGCTTATCTTTTTCTCTAATTTTTTTTTCTCAATCATGATGCACGTGTGACATCGTTGGTGTTGTTCTAGCGATTGAAATGTCCAGAACGTGTTAATTGGACCAATTAGAAGGTGCAAAGAAAAATCAAACTTCAAGGGAATACGTTGCAAAAATTAAAACATTAAGGAGCAAATTGAGATTTTTATCAAACATCAAAGGTACAAAGTGTTAGCAATACATCAAACATATGGACCCATTTTTTTGTAGTGTATGTATGTATAGAAGTTTGATGTAATGTCACAAGCGATAGATAATAAGCTGTTTGCGTTCAGACATGAAAAACTGTTGTCCAATTCAAAGGTTCCAAACATGTCCCTTTCACTTGAATCTTATTGCAACCTTGATTTAGTAACCTCTACTCTCTTCTAAAAGCTCGAACCTCGAATGTTGTATTCACTAGGCTGTTTGGATGAATGTTTTTTTATTAAAAAAAAAAATTATAAGAACCCATATCATATTTTTTATTTATTTTTATCTACCAAATATATATATATATATATATATATATATATATATATATATATATATATATATATATATATGTTATACAAAACAAGACGGACATAAGAGGCTTACATATTTTTCTATTGTTGTCTGATGTTTTAGAAGACAAACAACGGTCAAGATTAAATAAAAATATAAAGTATTTATATTTAACCCTATATATCTTATATCTAATTAAAGAAAAAGAATATATATATATATATATATATATATATATATATATATATATATATATATATATATATATATATATATATATATATATAAAATAAATCAGGACTGTTATATTCACAATCATCGTATAAGAGAAAAAAGTCTAGACATTTTCTGACCGTCTGATCAAAATTAGGGTTAAGTCAATTAGGGTCGCCGATACACTCCATCGTAATACTCTTGTCATTTTCATTTCAGGTTATAGCACCGCCCTTAATTTCCTCACTCCTGTTGCATTCCACCGCCACCGCCGCTCCGCCACGTTGCGACGTCGTCGCCTCACGATCTTCGCGTTCTATCTCTTCCTTGCTCCTCCTCCATATACTAGCCACCACCATCCCTTAGCTGCCGCCAAGTCGCGTTGCCATCGTCGACGGGGTCGCGTCGCCATCAACTCTCCATCTTCTCTCTTTGGGCTTCTATCCCATCTCTCTCTGTTTGAGCTTTCTCTATCTACAGGTACTTTTCTTTCTTTCTCTCTCTCCCTCTCTCAATTTTGGGTTTGATCATCTCTGTTTGTCTATTTCGAAACCCTTAAAATTCAAACCTTCCACTAATTTCTATTTCGTAACTCTTCTTCCTCCCTTATGATGACGCTGCAAAGGTGGTCGACTATGGTGAATCCATTGCAAACAGGAATTTTTTAACCTTCTCCTTCATTTTCTATTCCTCTCCCTTCCTCTGGCTCAGATTAATTGTTGTTTCCATTTTTGATTTGTGATTTGGGAACAGACCATCGAGATCTAATTTGTCTTCTTTCAGCAGTTTTAATTTCAGATCCGTTGATCTGTACGCGTGTGATAGAGAATAGTCATCATTTCTCTCAGTTCTGATATCAGATCTGTCCAATTTTTCTTCTTTCATTTCTGATTTCAGATCCGTTGATGCATATCCTTGCTTTATCTTACTGCCACGCTCTCAGATCTAGATCAATTAGGTACATTTTTCTCTCAGATCCGATTTTCTTCTTTCAAATCTAATTTCATTACATTGATTTCATTTCATATAGATGACCCGTTTGGTTGTTCTACAATTTAGTAAATTCGACTATTTTTTTAATATTTGACAATTTTGTGAATTTGTTGAATTTAAAGTTTGGCTGTAAAAATTAAAAATGTTCAAGTTAGGTTAATATCACAGGTTCATCCAGGTGTAAACGACAGTTTTGCAGTGTGGGGCGGTCTCTTATCCACTTTCAACTGTACCATGGTGTATAGCCGCCTTTAAGAGGACCCTTAGAACTTGATCATCGCCGAAGCAGCCACCAGAGGGTTTCTTCAGATGCGTCAGGGGCTAGGTCTACCATCGAGATTGGCGGCGACGTTTGTATGGATGTTGTTGGCACTGATTAAAGGGCTTGGAATCATGTTAAATAAGTTGATAAGCGCACCTCAGAATTTTCTGGGCAATAGAGGAGCCAATGCCGCATATTACCGGACTTTCTGGGTTTCTGACTCCAGCGCTGGTGGATGTCAGCTTCCTCTTCTTTATCGTCATGGTTTGGAGGGTTGTTTGGTGTTGGAAAGAAGCAAGACTCCAATGATAGTGTCAGCTGTAAGGTAGAGGTTTTGGAGAGATTTGATGCTCCAAGCCCACTGTCTTTCGAGTACAAATAAATGATGCATGGTGAGTTTGACCTGGTGGTTTTTAGTTTCTGTTTTTGTTGCTAGATGCAGATAAGAAAAAACAAAAAATGAAATCTTGGAAAAAGAAGCACCAACCAAGGATAAAAAATAAATACCTCCAGGTTTGATTCCACTTTTCCTTTGACTAAATTTGGCTTCTTCTACAAAGATTTAGATACACGTTTGTGAACAAAGTATTTGAATTGCGAGTGGAAAAATTGTTGTTAGATTGGTGTATATTTGTGTGCGATTGAGAGAGAAAAAGGCACATGAATTTTTTCTATTTTCATGGTATAATTGAGTTATTTTTAACTGTGATGTTGGTAGTGAAAATTTTGTTTTTGATTTTGATTTTGATTTAATGACAAAACCACACAAGCGCCACATGTTTTTTGGGTTAACGGCTCAAGATATTTAATTTTATCTTTTGGTTGAATTGAATACCTTTATTTAGATACTCATTATCAAGTGGTCCAATTTCAAGGATAACCAAACAGACTTTTAGTTTATTTTAATTAGAAAATCCCTTTGATGATAAAGTGTAGAAATAACTAAAAAGAACAATTTTAAAGAACTTTGGATTAGGTTGATGTTTATTGTTCTGTGGTTTCATTTCGCATGGTATTTGTTGAGATCTAGACCTTCATCTCCAGGCTGTCACCGTCATTGTATATCCAATCACCCGTCGCCACCATCAGAGTCGTCGTAGGTCCACCCCCTACCGTCACCGTCGTCGTAGAACCCTAAATAGGTATTAGATTTTCATCTCATAAGTTGATGCAACCTTTCATTATATTGATAGAACAAATTTTATTCATCATTTTAATTGTAATTTATTTATTTTTTAAACCTAACATGTATAATAGCTTTATTTTGTTCTAATTCAAAAATGTTAATATTTAGGTGATTTATCCATTTTCTCAATATGACTTCACTGGCTACAAGTGCTATTGCCAACTCTATATCATTACACAATAGGTATGAATCTTTTCATCATGTGTATTACAAGCTGAAAGAAACTGAACTCACTTCTTGGCATTGATGTACAAACTATTGTACCACACTTTCCAATTGTTACAGCAAAACATCGCAAGTGTTTCATTTTTGGGTTTTTAGTTACTTGCTAACAAGTTCTGCCTGCAATTTCTGGCCACGATTGTAAATTTTGAATCTCACTATTTTATCCTCAATTATTTATGTATTTGGTAGGTTTTTTTCTGCTTAACTGTATTTTTCCTACTTTTTATTTATTCTATTTTCATTGTTAATTTTATATGATGATTATCTTTTGTTAAGATTCAATTTTAATTAGTTGGTTTTATTCACTGATTCTCCTATCTTTTTTTTTTCTTTTTTTTTTTTTTTTTCTTTTTTGCTTTTATTGAAGACTGCATTATATATATATCATTCAATTGGGCTACAATTTGCAAGTGAGATTTTTTTTTTTTGAATTTTATTTATGTAATTATATGGTAATTATAAGTTTTCATAGTCACATGTTAATTATGAGTAATTTTCTAATTTCAGAAATTCAATGTCTTTGTCCCTTTTGTTATGATGTCTCCCCCCCTCTCTCGATGAGTCCCCAAATTTGAGAGCTAACTTGGAATTAAGAGTTTCATTACGTGGTGGAGCTAGAAGTTGTTGGAAACAAAAAGGTTGTTGAATGTCGCCCTCAAACTTTGATAGTCTCTCCCGACTGCATTCTCTACATAAGTTATTTTAAAATTATCTCGAAAGTTTGTTGGAATGATATATTGTTTTGTTAATTTTTCGAATGGTGATGATTAGGCTTCCTTTGTATATAAGGTGCATTATTAAACCTTCTTTTCTTTATTTTCATGTGTTGAAATGGACTTTTATTGGGAATTTTATGCATGAAGAAAAGTCATCTATTTACTTATTCAATATGTAGGGAAGTTCAAGTTTGGTTTGAATAATATTTTAACAAATTCTCACTTTTTGGGTTTATTTTTTTATTTAATGTTGTCATGTGATTTTAACTATTTGTAACACTTTTAATCAATTTTTAATTTTTTGTCCATTTGGGAATTAAAATTAATCCTAATCGATCTCATTAAGTTAATGTTTAAAAATATTATATTTATATTCATTTTTTTATAGATGGTTATGGTTAGATTTATGGTAGTACTTTTGAGAATTGTTCACATGTTTAGAATTAGAGGCAATTATCATTCATTGACAAATATGTGTGTGTGTGTGTATTTTAACATAATCGTATAAATAAGAGAATGTTTTTTTGACTTTGTAATGGCATACTATTATTTAAAGAGAATAAGATTGATTGGCGAAAAATCGGGCAAGAATATTGGCACAGATGTTCTAGGAATAGAAGAACTGGCAGACGCTTTAAGAGATATCAGATATGCGTGCGTGAAGAATTGTATTTTTTTTAAATATCTGGTACAATATATGTAGATGGACTTTATAATGGTACACAATTATGTTATTCTTTTCACTTATGTTATGGAGAAATATCACACTAAATGATGAATTTTATAATGTCATAAGATTAATGGTTGTCAAGTGCTCTTCACCTGTAATCGAAGGTCGAATATTAATAGGGGATAAATTGAAAAATTTATCATTCATTTGGAGAATATCCTTGACTCCATTCATAAAAAAGTGGATAATGTTAGTTTCGATTGTTAGTTATTATAGATGTGATGAAATTGATGTAAAATGTTGTATATACAAAAAATAATGTCAATTTTTTGTTTTTGTTGTTTTACACCCGTGCCTTCAGGCACGGGTTATGCACTAGTATATATATATATATATTATAATGATAGAAGTAATTTTTACTATTTAATCATGTATAAATATGGACACTATATTTTTACCTTCATATTTTGAGAAACTATTTAAAGACTTTTATATTTTGAGAAACTATTTAAAGATTTTTTAATTAAATTAATAACAAAAATAATTTTTTATTCTTTAATAATTTAAATTAATTATACATAAACATGAAAACTATATTCTGTCCACATATTTTGAGAAATTATTTTAGAAAATAATATGTTCTCGTTCCCTCTTTTCCATTCCTCACAATTTTCCATTATCTCTCTCTATTTCTCTCTTATTTATTTTTCAAATCCCTATTTTTGTTGCTATTTTTTTTTTTTTTTCAAAAGGACATGTAGTTTGATTGATATTCACCCTTAGATTTTTATGATCAATATCAACTAGACCAAAGCCCTTTGATCTAAAATTGATTAGAAAATTGCTAATAATGACCAAAGCGTGTGGACGAGTGTGATCAGAAATAAATACTCTATCACTCTAATAGCCCTTGTTCTTGGAAATCTAAACAAGCAAACTGTCACATTTGGAAGGTATTTTGTGTCAAAGAACACCCTCCAAAAAGACATTAAATGGAGAATAGGAAATAGTACCTCAACTGACCTGTGGACTAACTAGTGGTGTGGGGACAAACCCCTAGGTAATCAGGAAATCCAAAATACATTTGATCTTAAAGTAGGAAAATTAATTCCTATTTTTTTTTCTATTAGTTATGCTTACTCTTTGTTGAATAATAATAATTTGAACATTAGTGTTTTAAGTAAATGGAGTCGGATTTGGAAACTCAAAATTCTCCGGAACTTGAAAATTTTCTTTTGGACTATTTTTCATAAAATATTAGTCACCAATGCTTTTAGAGCCATCAGAAGTAATGAGATGTCTAGTGTATGCCAAAGATGCTTTGGAGCGACTGAAGACATTGAACATGCTATTAGAACTTGTCCCAAAGCTAAAGCGATTTGGGACCAAATTGGTTGTTCCAGTTTCAGTTACCCTGTTTCATCCCTGGGTATTTGGGATTTGATTAGAAAGAATTTCGAAGGGAGTTTTTCGAACCCTAAGTTCTATTTGTTCATTGTTACTATTTGGAAAATTTGGAATGATAAAAATAAAGAGGTCATAGAAAATAATTGCAATTCTCCGTCTTCTTCCCTAACTAGAATTGTCAATTATGTCCGTGATCTCTCTAAGTCTTTATTGGAACCAAACTTCCTAAATGGGTTGATTAGACCTAAAATTATTTGGTCTCTCCCAATTACAGAATTTTTAAAGCTAAACACGGATGAGAGTGCTAAAAGAAACCCTAGTAAGGGACGCATCAGAGGTGTACTAAGAAACAACTTGGGTGTATGGAAAATGGGCTACTGCAGTTGCATTGACAATTGCACGGTGCTAGAAGCAGAACTCAAAAGCCTGGTGAATGAGATCAAGATTGTGGCCAATAAAGACTATCCCAAAGTCATGGTTGAAACACACTCGGCCAATATTGTCATGCTCATACAAAATCCTTGTCTTAAAGAACACAGATTCAAGGAGTGGATCGAAAAATGTAAAAGCTTCTCCTCCTGAATAACTGGACACTACAATTTGCCTCCTGGGAGTCAAATAGGTGTGTTGACATCCTTACAAAGAGAGGTGCGGATGGTGATTGCACTTTCAACTTTCTGAAGACTACTAATCTTGAGGATATTTTGTTTGAAGAAATAGATAAGAGAGCCTTTGAAATGTGCCCAGAGTGTTTGTATTTACTTTTATTTGGGTTTTGTTTTTATTTTCAAAAAAAAAAAATAAATTAAACCTTAAAAAGTAAGAATTTATAATAGTATCACCATCAATATTATTTTAATTTTTATTTGGCAGATAAAATATCATGTGTTATATTTATTTTTTGAACACTTATTGTCATGAGTTGGTGTATAATTAATATTTTTCTTCTAATAATTTGCGAAATAGTTTATACAAAGTGATTAATATTCTTTTTAACTAGTGATAAAATATTTTATTACGCATTTATATAATAGAATATGAAACAAAATGGCTTCAAACTATATTCTCAAAAGATTTATATATATATATATATATATATATATATATATATATACAATACTCTCTTGATTATTAAAATTAATCTTTTTGTTTTATTGTTTTATTTTAAAGTTTTTATTTATTTATTTTAAATTAAGGTTATTTTTTAGTTTGTGCCCGGGTTATACTTATACACTAGTAGATATTATATATTAGATTTTTTTAACCATGGTTGGGTTAGATACAACCACAATCTCTTACAATTTCTTCAATCCAAAATTTGTCAAAATTTCATTCCAAAATCTCTCATCAAAATTCAACGTTTTTTTACAAGCCTACTAGCATCTACATTAGATCCTCATCCCCACTTCTTCTTAAAAAAAAAAAAAAAAAAAAAAACATAAATCAAAAGAGAATTAGCAATTGAGGAGAAGGATATATATATATATATATATATATATTATATTATCTTTGAACTTGAAACCCAACTCCTTCCTTCCTTCCTTTCTTCTTCCCCATTGACAAACCTGCATTTCCATCAAAAAATAAGAATTAATCCTATAATAAATAACCCAATATTTTTTTTTAAAAAAAAATGTTTTTATGTTGGTTTACAGATAGAGAGATTCATCACAGAGAGAGAGAGAGATTCAGCACACACATCCAGAGAGAGAGACCACAGAGAGAGACAGAGAGAGATTCATCATACACACACAAACACCGAGAGAGAAAGACCGGGGAGAGAGAGATTCATCACAGAGAGGGGGGGGGGGGGGGGACCACACACACACACAGAGATCGGGGGGAGGGAGATTACCCTGGGGACTGCAAAGAGGGGGATCTTCAAAGAGCGAGAAAGAGAGCTGTTTATAAGCCAGTCCAATGTCAAACAGTATAAGCCCGGAGGAGGGATCATAAACGATGATATCCTTCACCGGCAGCCATAGAAACAGCTCCTCCTGAGACAAACCCTCCACCCCAATCAGACCGCCGTAGCTCAAATTAGCCCTAACCACGCTGTCGAAAAACACCCTCGTCTCGAATTTCGCGACGCAGGGTCTCTCCAGAAACACCTGAAGCTGGCCGTGCTCGTCCAGATCGTATGATTTCACAACATTCCTCGGGAAAAGACCCGCCGGCAGGCCCCTGCTCCGGAGGAGGTCGTGAATGGAGTCATCGGCGGCGGCGGGATGTAGGAAATTTAGTGAGAGAAGGAGTGTGTATATCATGGGGGCTGCGGCTGCGAGGAGGAGGAGGAAGGTGGTAGCCATGGGGTGGCGGACGGTGTGAGAGGTCGAAGGGATTAAAAAAGGACGATTTTGACAGGGTTTATTGTGTGAGGGGTGCGGGGAACCCGTGAGGAGGAAAAAGGTCATTGGCGTGGTATATTGACTAAATTGCCCTCTATCAATTATATTTTCAGCCCCTAAAGTATCTGTCTATATTAACCTTGATATTTGTTAAATTGCGTTTTACACTTATGTCAATCCTCTAAAATTAAAAACTGTATACATAATTTTAGATAAAAATAAATTGTACTCAATACATGATCTTCTAATGAAGATATTTTCATCATTTCAACAAAACTAAACCTAAGATGATTTTTCCTAAAGTTTTCCTAGCAAAGATTCATCTCAAGAATGAGAGATATCTAAATATTTGTTGTTAGATTTTTATAACACATCGATCACTTGAAAATTCTCAAACCACTGGATAAATCAATGGAGTTACTCAACTTGTCATTATATGGTTTTAAGTTAGAATCCCCCAACATCGTATAGTCAAAATTATAGGTATTTTATTCCCTCTTTTGTCAAATTATTTGTGCTAGTTGTTGATTGGACTTTTCTCATCATGGTTTTAAAGTCAAGGTTATAGGTCGTTCATTATCTCTTCATGAAATTATCTATGCTAGCCGTGGATTGCACATTTCTCATCATTCTTTCGTAGTCAAATTATTTGTGCAAACCGGGAAATGCACTTAAAGATGAATGTTAGATTATTTTTCTACATCGATCATTTGAGAGTTTTCAAACCATTAAATAAATCAAATGAATTACTCAACTTGATACTCTATAGTCTTAAGTTGGAACATCCTAATATTTATCTTATATTTTTTATTGTTTGTTTGCATCACATATAAAACATGATTGCGCTAATTCACTTGGTATGATTTTAAGTTACAATCGCTTAAAAAAAAATCTTTTCTCGACAAACTTTGAAGGCTTTTTTTTTTCACTCTCTCCCTCCATTGATTATTTTTTAAGGTAATAATAAAGGGAACCAACTGGTAGGACTCTTGTGGGGACATGCATGAAGGGTAGTATAGTAAATAAAACAACCAGCATACACCTGACAGATGGCTTCATTCTAAAGGTTTGGTTGAAACCGTGCATGAGAAACACAGAGAACAGAATACTGTCAGAGGAATCAGAAAAATAAATAAATAAATAAAAAATGTAAAAAAAGACGAATAGGGAAAGAGGAGAACAGAACAGTAACTGTTTGTCGTCTTTTTTCAGCGTTTCCAACCGACGGAAACTACGAGGTTTTACTTATTTCTCTCCGACGGCTTTATTTTATTTGAAAAAATAAATTAGTGATTACGTTTCGATGTGCTGAGTTATTGGTGAATAATTTATAAAATTAAAAAAATTAACAATATAGTGTAAACGTTATATTAATTTTTTTAAAAATTCAAAATTATTATATTACTTGAAAATTACTATAATATTTTTATGAAAGTTACTATATTTTTTACATTTGAAAAAATTAAAATAACCTTTAAGAGGTGCAATGACTTTTAATTTTTGACAGAATTATTAAATTTCTTAAATAAATATTGTACCGACTACCGAGTTGGCTGGCTAAATAGTAGCAAAATTTGGGGTCATAAAAAAAATTATCTTTTCTAATTTATTTTCAACTTGTATTTTTTGTCATACCAACATTTAATTTTATATTAATTAATAATAATTAAAGATTAAAACATTATTCAAATAAATAAAATATATATATATATATATATATATATATATAATTACTCTATTGTTTTTTTACTAAATTACTCTAAAAAAAAAATAAAAAAAATAGAAGATTGTATCGTAGAACTTTTATTATATTTTAAGAAAAACAATGCCATAATTATTTATTTTACTTTACTTTTTACTTAATGACCCACCAATGTGGGACCATCCGTCTTTGGAGTGTCTTTGGTAGAGCATAAAAATGATCATTATTAGTCATAAATTTCACTTTTATTTAAAGAAGAAGTTTGTTTATTATGCAACTTAAAATATTGTTAAAAAAATTAAAATTTTAGTGTAGGCTGTCTATGTATTAAAATTTTAGTATATGCAGTATGCGTAATATAATAAATTTTTTAGAAATTTTAAATTACTATATTATGTATAAGTTACTGTAATTTTTTTATATAAAAAATTATAGTAACTTTTATGATATATTGACAAATATAAATTTTTTTAAAAAATTATTGTGCCGAGTAGATTAGATGAATATTAAATTACAAAATTTGAGGTTATGAAAAAAAAAATCTATTATTTTTTATCTTAATTTTGTTTAAATAAAATTTATTTAGAAAAAAATTGATTAAATTTAGTTTTAGATTAATTAGAATCAAAGAAAGGAATTATCACTACCAAAAATGGATATTTTTAATGTATTTTTGAAAATTCTTTGAATATTAAAATAATTATTTTGAATATTAAAAATAATAATACTTTTAATAGATCAATTATTAAAATTAATTAATTTATACGTTAATGGTCTTTTGTTTTTTAATAATTAGAAAAAACATTATTCTTAACGTTAACTTGAGACTCCCGCAAAATGCGGGCATCAAGACATTATACAGGACATAGAGAACAACTAATGAATATCTTTTACTTATTTATTTGGATTAATTAATTAAAAAAATTATCATGATCTCAAAATATATAATTTATTATTTATCCAATTTAATCATTTTAAAATTCAATAATTCTGTAAAAAATTGAAAGTCATTATACGCCATAAAAATTACAATAACTTTTATATTGTTCAGTAAATTTGGAGTTTTGAAAAAATAATGCATTGTGTGGATTAGATGAACACATATTTTAATTTGGTACGTTAATTAAATTTAATTCAATTAATATTTAATAGGAAAAAGACATATATATTGTATTAATTAATAATGATATTATGGACAAACCACTTTCTTTCTCTTTATGACTTTTTAGGTCCCTCTTAATCATTTTTTTCGTACATATCAATGTTTTTTTTTTTTGTTTTGTTGTTGTATTTTTTCACTTTAAATATTTGTAAATTAATATATTAATTGGTCAAATTTATTAACAATATTAAAAAAAAAAAAAAAAAAAAAGGTTAATTACACTTTATTCCCTTTGATTAGCTTATTTTTTGCTTTGTCCACCTTGGTATTTTCGTCACCACTTTATCCCCTGTAATTAAGCTTTATTGCACTTTACCCCTTAAGACAGGCCTAACACATAGAGGCAAAGTGCTGAAGAGGAAAGTAAAGTGCAACAAAAGCTTAACTATAAAGGGCAAAGTAGTAATGAGAATATCACATGGGACAAAGTTCAAAACCATCTAACCACATGGGTAAAATGTAATTAATCAAAAATCATGTTAAAAATTAATAAAGAAAAAAATAGAGAAAAAAATTAATATATCTTAAAAATACATTAGTGATGTATAAACTCCCACTTTATTGTTTTTAAAGTGTGTATATTTATACGATAAATAAGGACTTATTTTATATTTAAAATATAAAAAAATTTCTTATGGTTAGAGACATTTTTAATTTAGATCTTGTTAAAAAAAAATTAAGACGGTACACATTTTTTTTTTTTTATGTAAACTAAATTTCAATCATTTAATTAGAAAGATATTTTTATCCTTTTAATTATTTATTTTGAGAGATCTTAGGTTTTATATTCATAACCTTAATTAATATGTGGAACCATGACATTTATAATATACATTAGATAATTTAAAATAAATAAATAATTATATATAAATTTATAACTTTAAATTATAAATTATTGTTATTTATTTTTTATTTTTTTATATATATATATATGAGAGAAAATATGAACAATGTAATGTCATTGTCATCTATTTTTGTCTGTCATGTCCATTTTTTTCCAAGCTTAGGATCAAAGAAATGTTCCAATAACTGGTGTTTTTTTTTTTTTTTTTTGTATATATATATATATATGCAAGTTGATATAGTGTAATTAGTAATTGGTGTTACTGAGGACATTAATTGATCAGAAGTAGTAATTGTCAAGTTATTTCATTTATACTGTGTGTCCGGATCCGTTTTACGCATATTCTGACTAATTATCTATTTGGACGATCTTAAATGCACTATCTTACATCAGTCTGGTGCATTCAATATTTTACTCTTGAAGTGCTTTCCAATAGATTCAAACATTGATTGATAGGAAAAGAGATATCTCGCTTTACCAGCCAAACTAATCATCTTACATAATTGTAAAGAATTTTATATATATATATATATATATATATATATATATATATTGATTTTTTTATTAGACGGTGAGGTGTGTCCAGATCAATTTATGCGCACCTCGATTGATTATTTGTCCGAATGATTTTTAATATGCACTCTATTACATTGATCTGCTATGAATGTGGTCCCGGTATAATTTGCTGAAAAACAACACAATTATTACATTGAACAAGAATTTTGTTAATTTGAAGTGGGCTCCACTTACAACCTTCATGGACCCGACCCATCTAATTGGTCTGTTCTTACCCCCATAAAAGGATTGTCAGCATCATATATAATTAGAGAGCATGCCCACGTAAAATTAAAGCTAAATTAAAATCATACATAATGATTTGCATCTTTGAAATTAACAATTAATTAACCATGTTTTCTTTGAGGGGAAAATTAAAATTTTCAAAAATAATATTTTACAAATGTTATTGATGTTGAAGACTGGATTAACGGATAAAGAAGGTGATAATACTAAGTTGGTGCTGAACATGATAGTAGTCAGCCCGGTTGTCCAAAAATCCGTCTAAGAAACATACTCAAGAGCTAGAGTTGAGGTGGGCTTCCATTGTGGGAGTAAGTATATGAGCAGAATACTGACGTAACGGCTAAGCAGGTTTAAAGAATTATGTACTTCTAAGAGTAAAATTATTTTTTAAAATAAAAGAATTTTTTTTATTAAAGCGTTTCTTTTATTGTTTAACCTTTATTTAAGAATTAGTTTAAAAAAAATTCTTTTACATAATTATGTTGTAATTTAGTCTTTTGAGAAACATTGTTAGTGGATAATCCTTTAACCATTGACCAAATTAATGTACAAACATTTATACCTTTGTATAAATATAAAAAATTGAACTTCTCTCTCATTTCAGTCCCGACCCCTCTATTTCTTTCTCTTAAAAATATAGGGTCAATCCGTCGGTGGTCCTCAAAATCGCAGCAATTTGTTAAAAACTCCTGAAGCCAAAAGTCACTTTCGTTTTAGTCTCACTCAATATAACAAGGCGGGATGGCAAATCACACGCACCAATGCACGCACCCTGCCAGTATTCCTGCCGAACTGCAGACCGCATTCGCCAACCTACGCGAAAATTCAGAGGTCAGACCATCATGGCGCAGCGTGTCAGACCGCAGGGCGACGTTCTACGCAACAAATTGTTCCACTAAGACGCAAAACAATCTCGTCGTCTTCTTCATCCTAGAAACCCTAATAAAACCCTCTAAAAAAACCGTGTCTTCTTCTACACTGAAGAAAATTGTGTTTTAAAAAAACTCTCAAAAAAATTCTTTTTCCCTAAAAAAATGTCGAGCACACACTCCGGCGCTGACTCACCTTCTGCTCCGAAAAGAGGTAAAAACCCGTCCATTTCTTTACGATTCTACTCTGTTTTTTGAGACTACTAGTACATGTGTCTACTATTACACGATTTAGTAACTATTCAGACTACAATAGTTACATGCACCTCGAAACATTTTGTGACATGTAACTAGAAACGTATATATGTCATTATCGGAACATATAACTGAATATTACCCTTTTCTGTACAATTTTCGACTTATATCTGTGGCTTATATCTTTTTTGTTTATGAAAATAGTTACTTGTAACTAATATTACATAAATACGTGTTATTATGCACATGCAAAACGTATTCGAGATATATCGGAAATATCAAACTTTTTAGTTACATGATATCAGAAACATATAACTAAAAAGTTACATATTATTAGACATGTAATTGAATATTATCTTTTTTTGTACTACTTCCGACTTATATGTGTGAAAATAGTTTTGTGTAACTAATATTACTGAAAATATGAACTAAAAAAAGTTACAAGAAAATATCAAACTTTTTAGTTACATGATATCAGAGACATATAACTAAAAAGTTACATATTATTAGACATGTAACTGAATATTACCTTTTTTTGTACTACTTCTGAGTTATATGTGTGAAAATAGTTACGTGTAACTAATATTACTGAAAATATAAACTAAAAAAAGTTATAAGAAAATATCAAATTTTTTAGTTAGATGATATCATAGACATGTAACTAAAAAATTACATATTATTAGAACATGTAACTGTGTATTACTTTTTTTTGTACTACTTCTGACTTATATGTGTGAAAATAGTTACGTGTAACTAATATTACTGAAAATATGAACTAAAAAAAATTACAAGAAAATATCAAACTTTTTAGTTACATGATATCAGAGACATGTTACTAAAAAGTTACATATTATTATAACATATAATTAAATATTACCTTTTTTTTTGTACTACTTTCGACTTATATGTATGAAAATAGTTACGTGTCACTAATATTACTGAAAATATCTGTCGTAATGAACATGTAACTAAAAATGTTTGTAATATTTATGATATATATATATTGAAGCACAGTAACTAAAAAAGGACATAAAAAAAAAAAAAAAAAAAAAAAAGTTTTAAAATTTTATTTATCAGCTACTAATTTGTAGTAACTAAATGTACTTTGTAATAAAATACAACTAACTTATATTGTGATAGATTCAAGAAAAGGAAAAGCACCGGTAACTGAAGAAGAAGATGTAGTAAATGTTCTTTCCTTGACTCCAAGTCAAGAAAAAAAGTGGTACCATCAATTCAGATCATCATTGAATCAGATGATAGATCTTTTGAACGAACTAAACCTTAGAGACGACCACAAGGAATGTTTAGCCAAAACACCTTTTTGGTAAACATTTAGAGCCCTAATTGAGAAAGATGTCACTCCGCAACAGTGTAAAAAAAATGATCACCTAATTCTAGACATCATTTCTCGATATAATCCCCGTAAAAATGCATTCAAAGTTGCTGGGAAGTACCTTAGGCTGAAGCCCTATAATGTACGACTCATATTTGGGATTAGGTCTGAAATAGAAGTGATCAATTGCAACTACGGGACGCGAGTGTCATCAAATTTTGTAATCAGAAACAGACTGGAAGGTGTACCAAAATTTACAGTCCGCATGATCAAAGAGATGGCAAAAAATAAAGTAACGAGTACAACACCACTTAGGGTTAGTGATGTTGTCTGCCTACTATGCATGCATTTGTTTGCAACTTGTTTTTATGCAAACAAGGGACAATTTATTCCCTATGGCTTGGTCAAGTATGTGGATGACATTGACAAGATGATGACATACGCTTGGGCTGAGTCGATACATGAAAATCTGATGGCTTCTATTCAATCAGACTACAGTAATCCAGTAGCGGTGAAAGGATGTGTCTTTGTTCTCCCAGTAAGTACATATTCTAACAAAAAAATCCTTAAATTGTCAAGTTGCTAAAAATATTATTGTATTCTGACATAAAATGTAATCTTTGTTGAAAACAAATGCAGTATTGGTTGTGCGAGCATACGACAATACAAAAACCAATTTCGGGAAGACTGAGAGTAATTCCACGTTTCACAAAATGGGATCTAAAGAGATTAAACAATAAGCTAAGAAAATTAGGATTGCTCTATGTGACACCAAATCAGGTACCAGATCTCTATTTTTTCTCATATTTCTTGCAAAAAAATACTAAAAAAAATGTAAAGTAGAAAGAGTCAAAACATGCATACAATTACTACAAAGAAACTAGACACATGTAACTAAAAATTTTGAGAAAATGTAACTAAAAAAACTAGCGGAAAATTGGTGAAATATCTCATGTTTAAAGTCTAATTATTGAAACATGTAACTGAAAAAATATAAAACTTTTTAGTTGCATATAAGATATGTGTAATTAAAAAGTTATATATTATTAGAATATGTATCTGGAAAAAAATAATTAGTTACCTGTAACTAATAAAAGTAGTTACCTGTAATTCATGTATACGATTACTAGACATGTAACTAAATATATGCAACTTATTAGAGACGTCTAACTAAAACACTTATATTTATGATTACAGGTTTTGTTGATTGAGGTATCTCAGAAACTGGGTGAAATTCAACAAGGAATTTGCAAACCAGTAGAGAGAAAGACAGCAGAATATGATTCAAATATTGCAATAATAGAAGAGCGTAGTGCAAAGGAAAAAGTAACTGATGATACTCATATTGGAAAAATAAGGAGAAAATTAAGGAAATCGGTTCATCTGCTAGATATACCCAGTTTTGATTTGGGGATTTCTGAATCTGACACTAGAGCCCCAAGCATAGATTGAGAGAAAGAACAACTGAAGGAAAGAATCCTACGTATGATAGAACAGAATCAGGAGCTGAAAATGCAATGTGCCCAATCTACTGAAAGGATTGAGGAATTGAATGGAGTTATTGAGGTGTTTACTGAAAAACAAGAGAAGTTAGAGAAAGAGATAATGGAGTTGAGTGTGCAGCTTGTCACTCAGCAATATCGTATTGAGCATCCATTGAGAGAGCAGATCCAAGACCTCGATTGCTACTACCAACAATTGGTGGCAAGAAAAGATGAAGAAATTGAGAGTTTGAAAGATCAACTTGCTGGACTTGGTGGCAGAGAACCAAATGTAAAGATGAAAGAGTCATTTGACGATGAAGAATCATATGTGCCAACAACACATTTGGGTGCAACTTGTGACTTCAGACACAATCCAACAGAGGAATCGTTTGAGTAGAAATTACATATTCAGGACATAATGACAAAAGAGGCCACGCCACAAATGGAAGAGGCAGTTAGGCTGTCTGCTGATTCGATTGATGATGGAAAAAGACAACTTATTCAAGAAGAAAGTGCTGCTGTCAAGCCTTCACACCATAAACAGAAAGTCAAATCGAAAGACAAAAAAACTGGTGACCCAAACTCTCTTATCAAACGAATCAAATCAAGATCACGGAAGCAAAAGGCACATGAAGAAGAATATGTGTATAATAATCCTGTGAAAATGATGAAGACAAGAAAAGATGATGAAGAGAAAGTGGATGAACCCATGGAGGTGGACAGTTATGCAGTCCCTGATGAAGATCCCATAAAAATGCCATCAAAGCGGAAAAGTTCTGTTGCGCCATTCTTAGATGACGAGGACTGGACACTCATGAAGACCATTTATGATCTTAAACAATCAGGGTACTAATTTACATCTAACATACATTTTTTTTTACCAACTACATGTACTAAATACAGAAAAATATGAAATTCTGCAGGTGTTTTGTGTTTGGAGGAGAAGGAGTAGAAGTACAAATGTCGTTGCGTGATTTGTTTGGAATGCTTGTCGAAACAAAAGTTTCAAATTTTGTAAGTTTCTATAATGTCTCTAAATTCTAAATTTATAATGTTACTCATATATAACGTATAATTTTTTTTTTACTATTTTTGTAGATTATAAATGGATATACTGAAGTTCTAATGAATAAGCAAAAACGAAAGATTACGGAACTTAGTCTAACGCAACAGATTTTGTTGAGCAAATCATTCTTCACAATCAACTCAGGATGGGTAATTTTGTATATTATTATAAATTTATTATGTTTTAGCGAAAAATATCTAACATCTGATAAAAAAAAATTGCAGAAAATGATGAATAACAATTCAACAAAATACCTCGAAGATTATTTCTATCCACAGTTGGTAAAAGCTTTAAGCGAGAACTATAGATACATCCATTTCCCAATGAATTCTCTAGGACGAAGTATGATAGAGAACCATTGGACATTATTCGTTCTGGATACGCATGAGAATACATGGAGATTCTATAACTCGTTGCCGCCTAGAATTGGAAAACAAAAGGTTGACTACTATTTCAAAGAAGTAAGGAAATTGGTATGTTAATAACATGGAAGCAATACACATTTGTTTAATTATTATTTTTTTTATATATATTTCATATATGTTTGTTTTTTTCAGAAATTGTTTGTTGAAACATTTATTAAGAAACATCGAAACCATGATGCATCAGACCCTAAGTCTGAATCTAGGATGACATATGTCAAGAACACTCTACAACAGCACCCCGGCAGGTTAAAAAAAACTTTTATTTTCTCTGTATGCTAGTCTTCTTAATTTGATAACACTAACTTTTTCTTAAAAAAATACAGCAAAGATTGTGGAGTTTTTGTGATGTACTTCATGAAGCAAATAACACTGGGGGAGGAAATTGATCCAGATTTCACAAGAGATGAGATCAAAAAATAGAGGGCATTAATCATTGCATCTCTGTTGCATCATCCAACAAAATCTTGGACAATGAATGACTATTTGGCAAAAAAATTAGCAGCAAAACTGGATCAACAAGCCATACGCTAATTATTTTGAACAAAAATCGTTTCATGTGTGTAATGTTTTTTGATGGTTTGTTTTCATGCAATTTTTGCTATCAAATTTCATTTTGTACCAATCGTATTCTAGATGCATGTATGTCCAACGATTTTCGTAGTAATATATTTGATGTTTTTTTGTTTCTAAACAATTATATAATCTAGTTACATGTCACTAAACGATTCACATTTATTGTACTACTTAAATAAAACAAAAATAAATAACAAATAGTTGCAAAGAACTAGAATCCATATCATTTAGTTGCACCTATGTTTTATTAAAAAAAAAAATAATTTAAATAAAAACTAGTTATAAGTAACTAGAATCCCCTAATTATCATTACTTCTAATTATATGTATCTGCACCTCTTCTTTATTTAAAATATAAAAATAAATACTTTTATATGTTTCAAGTGAATGTGAAAAGGAACATTAAAACACATCATGCGTCATAAGTATATTTATATATTTAAATATAAATATATTTATTTATATTCAATATTCATATTTATATATTTAAATAAACAAAAAAAAAATATTTACAACAAAACACGTTTCCCTAGTTACAAAGTAACAAAAAATCTCTAATTATGATTAATTATATATTTGTTAATTTTAAAAAAAAATCTAGTTATATGTACGTATACGTGTTCTTTATATAAATATATACATAAACACTTCTATATATTTTCAAAAGTGAACTGTGAAAAAAGACACTAAAAACATAGCATTCAACATCACTGCAAAAACCAATATATTTATTATATATTTATAAAAATATATAAATCTTTTCATATTTATATATTTTAATAATTTAAAAATAAAAAATTATTTAAAATAGAACACATGTCCCTAGTTATATTTTGTAACTAACGATGGATTATTAGATTCTTTTAGTAATATATTTGTTAATTAAAAAACTAAATTTTAATACAAAACACTTTACCTAGTTACATGTACCTAGAATATTGAACTACAAAATTAAATCTAGTTACATGTACCTAAACACACCATGCCTCATCGCTTGTACATTTCAAAAAAGTGAAATATGAAAAGACTAATCACAACATGCGTCATCACTGCAAAACCGACGTGATGGACTCTTAAATGCACTACAATACTAAAAAAAACCTCTTCATATTTATATATTAAAAAAAATTAAACAAACATGTGTCCCTAGTTACAAGTAACTAAAAATAAAAAAACTCTAAAAGTTAATTAAAAAATAAATTTAAAATAAAATATAATAATTACTTTTATAATTTAGTACTATTAAACCACTATACCTAATTACATGTACCTAAAAATCTTGAACTATAATTAAATCTAGTTACATGTAACCATAAATAAACTTTCAATATAGTCCAAAATAAAAATAAATAAATGGTAAAAAATAATAAAAAAATGATTTAAATAAAATTTAATTTAAATTTAAAAATTACTCCAATTAATAATTTAATAATTCCAAAAAATAAATAATTTAATGATAATATACTCACATGTAAAATAATAAAAAAAAAAAAAATACTATGTCGAGTTACATGTACCTAGAATGTGTAAACTGCATAGATTCTAGTTACATGTCATCATGATAAACGTATTTATTATATACGAAACGACGTGATGGACGTTGTATGCAAGAAAATGATTCGAATGCTACATGTAATCGTTGTTCTATCTAAAAAAATCAACTATAAATACGAAATCGTCATCATTCGTGTTCATATCTTCTGCACAAAAAACTCCTAGAGCAAAAACAAATGAAAAACAAGTTTGAGACTTCCATCAAGACATGTTTATCAAAGTGCAACCATTTCAGGAAGACGATAGAAGAACTAATGTGGAAACTAGGCACATGTCAGACAACTTATCGGTGGATGAGACAAGAGAGAGATCAAGCAATAAAAGCTGCAGAAGATATACGATGGAAATTGGGTGCAGCGCAGTCAGAGTGCCGATGGATGAAGGATGAATGAGATGAAGCACGACGACAAGCACGCTGGCACGAGATAGAGATCAAACTCCTCAAAGATGATGTCGACTTTTACAAGAACGTTCTCGCAAGACAAATCGCAAACAAGTAGTACCACATCTGTTTTTTGTCTTTTCAAAAGTTTTTATATGTATTTTGTTCAGTGAAAAAGCCTACTTTTGTATATGCCTATGGATTTTTTTTTGTTATATATATTTTGAATTTTTGTATTGTAATCACATATGCCTAAAAAATCTAAAAAAAAATTGTTGCATGTTAAACAATGCACAAAAAATCGCAAATTTCAGTGACATGTAACTAAAATTTATTTCAATTAAAATTGAAAAGAACTGAAAAAATCAAGTAACGCTTTCTAAAAAATCAGAAACTGAAAAAGAAAAGAAAAAAAATGTAAAAACATTCTTTAACTAAAACACAAGTTTGCACGTTTTCCTATTGTGTCTACCTATTCGACCACACTTACGCTCCTTCACCTCACCCCTTGAAGGGATTCTTTGTTTTTTCGGTCGTCTAGGTTGCCTTCTTGATAAAGATGGCAATATGATAGGCTCTGTCTGTTCAAAAATAGGTCTTTCCATTGTTGGCACTGGGTATATGCTTTTCGAATAACTCTCACGATAGAAACTACAGTGAAAGTAGTCTTCCACAAAACCATATACCAACGAGCATGTTCTCATAATTGCTGCACAGGCATGCGAACACGGGAAGGAATTCAATTGCCACAATTGACACGAACATTTTCTTTTATTTAGGTCAACATAAATAGAGGGTGGCAGTGCACTTCATAGACTCCTTCTTCGCCCTCGCTGACCAACCATGTTCGACACTCACTTATATGCCATGACAATTTCGCATCCCAATGAGGACATATAATTCCACTTAAGCATAATGAATCATTCCTCCATTGAGACATTTGTTCCATTAATGAAATCCTTATCTTGTCAACCATCATAATAATTGGCATATGCTTGTAATTCCTAATCCATGCATTAAAAGACTCAGCCAAATTTGAGGACATCTAGCCATACCTTGTGCCTCGAAAAAACGCTCGACTATATATTTCTTTTGGCAACTCTTCCATAAACTTCTCCACCCGTGCTCCCCCTTGAACAATCATGTCATCATATGCAACATGGTATAATTCTGGGGTAACTGCATAAGTACACTCAGATAATTTGACAACAAAAAATTCCTTTGTTTTGGTAGTTTGTCCACTCAATGCAGCTTTCAAGTTCATTTTGAGATGGTGTAAACAAAATGCATGATAACAATGTGGAAATACATTTCGGACTCCTTGAATAATGTCGTTGTGCCGATCAGAAATGAATGTTATGACACGTTCCGGAGGTAATATAACAGACAATTGTGTCAAAAACCAGAACCAATTATCATCATTTTCAGCATCAACAATGACAAATGCAAGTGGAAACATACCTAAACAAATGAAAAAACAAAAAAAATAACAGTACAAAATCAAAATTTTTATAAATGTATACAAAAACAAAAAAAAAAAACAAAAAATCATGAAAAATATATAAAAATTAGATAAGAATAAAGAAGAAAAAGTATAATGTGATTAAAATGGTATAAAAAACTTATATTGTATTTTGTTAACAAATAAAAAAATATTTAAATAAATTATTGACATGTCACTAATATTACATCTTAAAAATGTAATATAAACTGTGACATATTATAAAAGAAGATATACATGTCACTAATATTACAAATGACTCTACTTTAAGTGACATGTAACTAAAAAATGATTTAAAATTAAAAAATTTGAAACTTAGTTACATGTAATAGAAATGTGTTAATTTAGTACCTTGATTGCCGTCCTTACCACAAGCAGCAAGAAGAACTCCTTTGTATCTACCAGTCAAAAATGTCCCATCTAGAAATAACATTGGGCGTATAAACTGAAATCCATGAATACACCCATGGAAAGCAACAAAAAAACGCTTAAAACGATTTGTGTCGCCTTCATACTCCAACAACATGTAACTGTTGGGATTTGTTCTATTGCATGCTTCTACATACCATCTTAATTGATTATATGCAGATATATGATCCCCAAAAAGGCTATCCCTTGTCTTTTCAACTCCAAGCCAAGCATGATTGTATGTAATATCAAGACCATAACTTTTCTTAAACTCATAAAGAATATCAATATGACGTGTTTCAGGTTTATCCTTGACAGTTTCCAACAAACAACTAGCAACAACATTAGAACTCATCCTCTTGTTCTTCATAGTTCTATATGTTGCACCACATGTATGTTCATTTAGTAACTCCTTTATCTTAAAAAATCCATTCAAGGTATCAGTACGCGTATGTACAAACCACTTACAATCTCTTGTATCTCTAAATGAACAATATGCAGTGATACGGACTTTATCATTTTTCTTATACTTGTAATTAAATCCAATTTCAATCGAATACTTCCTCAAGACAGTACAAAATTCTTCCAACCCACCTTTAAAACACTGCCCTACGCAATTAATACCTTTTGCCCACTCCGAAGATTGCAAATACTTCTTCTCATGACGCCAAGAATAAGGCAACATATCATCATCATCATAAACACAGACTTGATTCCCCTGATCCACTAGGACCACTATTTGCTACATTACTTGAACCCCCATAAGATGTAGCACTAAAAACATGTCCAGGGATTATAGTATTGCCCTTTATTACAACTTCCACAAAAGCAACACTAAATGATCTAATCAACACAATCATACCATCATAGTCATCTTGATCACATAACATACAGTTTGGATGACCAGGCAGAGAATAATGCATATAAAAAAAGATTGATGACAAGCTATTCCATCGATAGACAACCTTTTCCGTGAAACTAACAAAATTCATCTCACTATTAATTTTCACAATTCCACTGTAATTCTCGTATTTGCACAAAGCAATCGCCAAGTTTGACTTTTATATCTAAATGCAGATATTGCTACAAGAAAAACACAGAATTACAAAATGTAACTAAACTTACTCTAAAACTACTAGAATATAACAACTTTTGAACTAAACTCATAACATAAAAAACATAACAAAAAACAACACACAATTAAAAATGTAACTAAAAAGTTACATTAAAACTAGTAGCATGTAACTAAATTTGCACTAAAAAATTTCTAAGGTCAGAACACAGATCACATAATTAGTATGTAAACTAAAAGCTTACACTAAAACTAGTAGAATATAACTAATTTTTCACTAAAAAAATCCAACTAAAGATCCGAATACGTACTCTAAAAATCTAACAAAAATGATCAAACACATCAACGAAGGTCAAAATCTGTCGCGTTTATCAAACCTATATATCACCTTACTAAAAAGATCTCGTCCTATATGCAAAAAGACTTAAAGATTCGAAAATAAATTAATCAAATACTTTGTGAAAAAATACAGTCAATTCATATCCCAAAAAATCAAGATCTAACCAAATTTGCGTCATAAAAACCAACGATCAATAAACAAATCACTAAAAAACAGTGCAAAACGATATATGTTACTTACATTCGATTCGCAGTCGACCTTCTAAATCAATAGAATCCGAGATCTGCAAAATCCTAGCTCGCCAACGAACAAAATCACCGAAAATAGAAGCCAAAAACTCTGAAACTGAAACTATATATAAGCGCGAATTCAAACTACAACGACTAAACGATCTCAAAGAATTGCCCTATACGCTCCAAGAACCATACGTGAGCATGCGTGGGACTAAAACAGGGGAGAAAAACAGATTTAGGGACTAATTCTAAACCTAATCATAAAAAAGGACTAATCGCGGATTAGACCATATAATTAGGACTAATTGTCAATTTTCTCAAAAATATATCATCCATAGCCGGTTCTTATGGATACATCGCCCCAGGCTAGTAAAGACACCTTACTACAACAATTGATCTCCCAAATCCATGTTATTTGTCTAATTCATCTGCATAATCAAATCTATATCATGCGATTGAACGATCCGTTGCCTTGTAAGTTATGAATTCAATATCCTCTATTTCGTGTCATAAATTCCAGAGACTAAGTGGATACCATCAGATGCAGCATCAGTGCTAGCAGTGGTGGATGAGAGGCTAAGTGGGTACCCTTAGGTGGCGTTTGGTAGGCGGGATTCAAGGTGGGATTAGAATGACCATTGGAATGGTCATTCCATTCCTATGTTTGGTTGGTGAGATTGATTTTCATTCTCATTCCCATGTAATAACTAATCCCACAATTCTTGGGATTGGTCAATCCCAAATGAAATGAGGTATTAGGTGATCCCAGGATTACCTAATTCCAAATGAAATGAAGAATTGGGTAAGAAAAATGACCTATACTTGTGTTTCCATATTTTTCACAATAGAAAATAAAATTCTAGGAACAAAAACAAAAATCTGGTGGTATTATTTTTATATTTCTGTTCCCAGAAAACGTGGAACGAAAACAAAAATATGGGAACGAAATCTAGGAACAAAAATAAAAACAGAAATTTGGGAACAAAATTAGAAATCTAGGAACAAAACAAAAACAGAAATATGGGAACAAAAATAAAAACAGAAATCTGGGAACAAAAATAGAAATCGGGAACAAAAACGGAAATATGAGAACAAAAACAAAAATAGAAATATGGGAATAAAATCTGGGAACAAAAACAAAAACATAAATCTGGGAACAAAAATAGAAATCGGGGACAAAAATAGAAATATGAGAACAAAAACAAAAATAGAAATATGGGAACAAAATTTGAGAACAAAACAAAAACAGAAATATGGGAACAAAACAAAAACAGAAATATGGGAACAAAAACAAAAACAGAAATCTGGGAACAAAAACAGAAATCGGGAAAAAAAACAAAAATATGAAAACAAAAATAAAAATCTGGGAATAAAACAAAAGCAGAAATCTGGGAACAAAATCAGAAATATGTTCCCATATTTCGGCTTTTGTTTTTGTTCCCAGATTTCTGTTTTTGTTCTCATATTTCTGTTTTTGTTCTCGATTTCTGTTTTTGTTCTCATATTTCTGTTTTTGTTTTTCTTCCCATATTTCTGTTTTTGTTTTGTTCCCATATTTCTGTTTTTGTTCCCATATTTCTGTTTTTATTCCTATATTTTGGTTTTTGTTTTGTTCCCAGATTTCTGCTTTTATTCTCAAATTTTTGTTTTTGTTTTTGTTCCTAGATTTTTGTTTTTATCGGTCATTCTAATACCATGTTTAATGTATTTTGTAACTAAACGTAAGAATGGTAATGACCATTCCAATACCATGTTTAATCCCATTTGTCACCAAACATAGGAATGACAATGACCATTTCATATCAATACCACATTCATTCTAATATTAACACTCATTCCATTCCATTCCATTCCATTCCAGCGTACCAAACGTAGCGTTAGCCTAATTAGTGTTCTCTCTCTCTCTCTCTCTCTCTCTCTGATATGATTTTTTCTGATCTGGAATTTCCATATCTGAAAAATCCAGAGCTTCTAGTCGTCGTGCTCGTCGTTCGCCGCCGTGCTCGTTGTGCTCAGTGCTCGTCGCTCTTCATTCGCTGTGCTCTCTCTCTCTCTCTCTCTCTCTCTCTCTCTCTCTCTCTCTATATATATATATATATATATATATATATATATATATATCTGATCTGGAATTTTCAGAGCTGAAATTTTGAGTAAACATTTGTTCTGAAAATTTTTAGTGAACATTTATTTTTTATTTATTCTGAAATATTAAGTAAACATTTACACAGAAATGTACATTCATAACGGAATTTTTTCAACAATTTTTATTTGTTCGAAAATATTGAGTGAACATTCACACATAAGTGTACATTTATAACGATTTTATGACTAAATGAGTGAAATATTGAGTGAACGTGAAATGAATTATTGTTATAAAATATTTGAGTGAAATATTGAGTAAGCATTCACATAGAAGTGAACATTGAGTGAAACATTATTATATCTTACAAAAATGACATTTTATGTAAATTAGGGGAGTGAAACATTATTATATCTTACAAAAATGACATTTTATATAAATTAGGGGAAAATGATGGTAAAAGAGCATGAACTATTTTCTAAAAAAATCTCTAAGGATTGAAAAATTAAAATAGTTGGAGATCTTTTTTATAGTTTACCCTACTTTCTTAAGAACTAAATAATAAATTTCCATTATTACATTTATTTTTTTACTTTTGAAAAATATTACCAAACCATGCCTCTAGAATTAGATAATGGGTAAGGGCCCAACTTTTTGGGACAAAACTACTTTATGGGCCATGTTTGGACATAAGAGAAAGTAAACAATTTGCAATCAGAAATAGCCCAATGTATTGGCCCATTAATTTCATGGGACTTTACGAAAAAAAAAAAACTAATAACAAAATTTTCTATAACAAATAAAAATAATAAAATTTTCTATAATCAAAATCGCAAATTCGTAAAAAAAGAAATTATGTATTTATTAAATTCGTAATATTGTAAATAAAAATATAACTAAATATAAAACATAAATTTCAAATAAAATCAAAACTAAACCACAAAATCATTAATTCTTATAATAAATATCCCAAACATAATTAAAGTATAAAACATAAAGTTTACTTTTAATAAATAACAAACAAACAAAACAAAACCAAAAGATATATAGAGAGATAAAAATGTAAATAAATACATATGAAACAAATATATAGCAAAGGTAAAAGTGTAAATAAATGAAATAATAGGGATAACACGTTATTACACGGTTCGGTTATATGGTTACTATTTTAAAATCAAAACCAAAGCCAAAGCCACTTTAGTTTTCAATTCTAAAACCAAAATCGTAATCAATACCATTTGACTGGTTTCAAAATCAAACTACTTGGTTCGGTTTGGTTTGATTACCTAATAGGGTTCAATTGCCATCCGTATTTGGTTGTATTTCCTAATCAAACTTTAAATATATAATAATAACGCCATCTAAATTGTAAATTTTGATGAAATATCGATTAATTTTCATCAAAAATTTGAAAAACAAAAAAAAATTGCTAGTTTCGTTGAAAATATTATTTTACAATGAAAATTTGATCCAAATTTACCAATTTAAATTCAATTTAATATAAAAAAAGTGATATGCAAATGTCACATTTTATTCTTTTTTTCATATATTGGTCGGTAATTATTATATATGATATACTCATGAATTATAATTAAACGTCACAACAAGGAATATTAAAATAAATGTCAAATTCCACAAGAAATAATGATATCTTATTCATCAAGGAATTGATTAAATAATTTCATGCAACAAGGATATAGATATTTAGCTACTTAATCTATGTAGAGTACTTACAAGATTAGGTATAGCTTTTACAATAATTCATTTTCCTAATACTTACTTTTGACTTGTATATAAGTCATATATACAAAAAAAAAAAAAAAAATCTAAATAAATCATATTTTTTAATATGATTTTCTATATTTTGCGAAAAAAACAACCGTGGTTATTAATTATAATTCCATTAATCTTCTATTAAATTAATTATAAATAATTACATTTAGATTACTTATTTGTTTTAATTACACAAACGCATTCGTCTAAAATAATAGTTTCAAAATAACACCTCCATCAACCATTTTAGCAACAAGAAATAACCATATGAAATTCAATGTGTTGTTTAATAATAATTATATTGTGAATTATTATTTAGTTTATTTAAGAAAAATAATTACTGATTTGAATTTCACTAAAATAATAATAATATTATAATAAATGTTATAAATTTTACACCATATAATTAACAACCACCCTCATTCTAAATGATCTTTATAAATCTTGTACTTAATTCACAAGGGCAGTTTAACCTTCCCTTGATGGCTCTTTGGAATGTAGTTCTTGGATTAACACAACATTGACTCTTACAAGATAAGAGTTTTTTTTTTTTATATATATATATATTAATTTGTTTGACTAAAAATGGTCACTCCCAAATCACAAAAAAATTAACCTAATCTTAATAATATTGTCTCTCGTATTTGCTTTGTGTTTGTTTGTATTATCATATAGGGCAAGTTGCTTAAACACCTAGCAACTTATACAATCTGTAAATTTAAAAAAATCGACATCATTTGGAAAATATATCTGAAATATTTTTATTTATTAAATATTAAATTATTTATTTGTCCCTATTATTGTACTATTAAAATTTATTAAAATTATTTACTAAATAATTATCATAACCCTCTTATAAAATTATAATTTTGGTCAAGTTTGATTTTTGTTTTTAAATTTTGTTTATGTAAAAAAAAATTATTTTTTATTTTTTAAATTGTTTTGGTGAAATCTTCGTATGAGATTTTACTTGGTCATAATTTCAAAGGGTTAAAAAATAATGGGTTTGTGGATTTTCTAATTGTTATTTATATACTTTTATTTTATTTGTCATTTTATCTCATTTTGTATATGAAATTGTTTATTTAAAAACTGAAACTAGTTTTTTAATTACTTCTATTAACACTGATAAACACATAATATTGAAAAAGAAAAAGAAAAAGAAAAAAAAGAATTAAATTAAAAAAAAAAAAAAAAAAAAAAATCTCGTATGTAAATTATTTATAATTTTTTGTTATTTATTTAAAAAAATTATTTTTTATTTAAAAGAATAAAATTATCACGTTAGGTAAAAATATGAAACAAAATTAGATGGTATTAATGAAATTTAACCTTCTCTCTCCAAACAACACTTTGACCTGAAAACACACTCTCTCTCTCTCTCTCCAAACAACCCTTTAACCTCGAAACTCACGTGTGTTCTGATGAGAATTATTGGTTTTTTTCTCTCTTTTGAAGATAAGGAACATATAACACAAGAAGATGTGTGACGAGGACCTTTGTGTGTATAGCAATAATGAGAAGGGAGAAAAGAAAAAGAGAGAGAAAAAGAAAAAGAAAAAGAGAGATCTAGAGAGAGAGTAGTTCCAACCCATCTCGCAACTCCATCATACCAGAAGGAAACCTAAAACATTATTAACTCCCCCAAAATGCAGAAGGAAAAGAAATTATCGATTACTCCGATCATTTTTTTTAAATCAATAACTTTTTTTAATTTTTTTTAACAAAATACTTTCACGTGGATGTTGAATGTAACATTTAATGAGTATTAAATGTAATATTAATTTTTTTTTTTTTTTTTTATGATATTTTTTTTTTTTACCAAAATACCCCTTATGTGGGTGTTGAATATAACATCAATTTTTTTTTTTTTTAATAATATTATCTTCTTTTTTTTTTTTTTACCAAAATACCCTTCATGTGAATGTTGAATACAATATCAATTGTTTTTTTTTTTTTTTTCATCAATTGTTTTTCTTATTTTTTTTTTAATGATGTTATTTTTTTCTGACCAAAATACTTCTCATGTGAATGTTAAATGTAACATTTAACACCTGTGGATATTGAATGTAACAACATTTTGTTTTTTATATGATATCTTTTTCTGATAAAAAATGCCTCTCATGTTGATGTTGAATGTAACATTCAACACAAGTAGATGTTGAATGCATCAATTGTTCTTTTTTATTTTGTTTTATTTACAATGTTACATTCAACAATTGTGAATGTTGAATGTAATATCAATTGTTTTCATATTTTTATGAATCGTATTATACGTAGATGTTACATTCAACACCTATAAAGGTTGAATATAATATTAATTGTTATCTTGTTTTATGTATCCACTATTAAAAACGATATGATGTTATATTCAATACCGGTGAATGTTGAATGTAACATCAACTATTCTCTACTCTCGTTTTATGTATTCACGTTTAAAACCATATGATGTTATATTTAACACTAGAAAATCGCGTTGGATCGCAGGAGAAAATTTTCATCGATATGTAAATCAATCTCAGATCGTTTGGTAACCCAAACACATTTGTTTTGCTAAGTCAATCCAAAAGCATATATATATATATATATATATATATATATATATATATATATATATATATGCAAAATGCAAACAAAAAAGAAAATGGAAAAACAAAAAACAGAACATAAAAAATTAAGTAAAAAAAACAGACAGAAAGTAATTAAGTCAAGATATCATGTGTAGAGAGAGAAAAGGTAAAAAAAAAAAAAAAAAAAAAAAAAGGGCAATAGCAGAAGACACAAACCCAAAAGAAACAGAGAGCTTGGAGAGAGAGATCGAAGGGAACATAGAATCGACAAAGAAATTGAAATCATCTTCCAAAGATTCCAATCTTGAAATCAATCTCAGATTGATTGGTAAACCAAATGAAGCTCACAATCTCAGATCGATTTACCAATGAAATCAATGATTTCACCCCCTCAATCCTAAATCGATTTCTGCAACGACGACGACGATGGTGGTGGAGACAACGATGGCGCTAACTGATGGCGAAGTGAAAAAGACGACGATGGCGAAGTGAGAACGGAGATGGAAGACGCAAATCACAAGAGGACATTTCAGTAAATTCGTCCCTCGCCGTTTTTGAAAACGAGAGTTTTCGGTGCAAGATTTACTAGTGATGAGAGTATTCGGTGCAAGGAAAACGCGTCGATGGGAGTAATCAGTGTAAGGAAAAGTCAACGGGAGTAGGCGAAGGCGATAAATACTTCTCTGTTTTGGGAGTAATTGGTAATTAGTCCTAATTTTTTTAAGGAAAATTACATTTTTGGTCCCTAAAGTATGGAGTGAGTGTCTAGGTGGATCCGTATGTTTATGAAATTGCACATTTGTGGCCTCGTAACTTACTGTTTATGTTCCCAGATTCATATTCTCGTTCTCAAAATTTTGGAATTAATGTACGGAAACGCTTTTGATAAACACGTTTATGTTTCTAAAATTTTGAGAGTAATTTGGAACTATTTGTTGAATTCTTTAAAATCTGATAAACAAAAAAATGTTGATTCCTATTTACTCCCATAAAACTATTTTTACTACCATCTTGCCAGCCACCACCACCCCACTGACCCACCATACATTTAAAAAAAAAAAAAAAACATATGTTGCGCCCAAACGTGTTTATTATTTCTGTTCTCATAAATTAAAAGAGACAATTTCAAGATAATGGTTATTACCAAACATGCATGTTTCTATTTCCGGAATACTCTAGAACGAAAACATAATTTTCATCCCATTCCATTCTAATTTATTGGAGGTAGAAACAAAAAAACAGAAAACACTAACCAAATGTCACCTTAACTTCCACATTTGTTTTAATTCCACAAAATTGAAAATATTGTTAATAATTTTGGACGAAAAATAAGTTGTGCTCAATACATGGTCTTCTAATGAGGATATTTTTGTCATTTCATAACTACACTAAACCTAAGACATTTTCTCCTAACAAAGATTCATACTTCTGTTTCTCATTTTTCAGAAGAATCGTCGTTAGGAAAATGTTAAACGAAAACAATTTAGGCTTTGTGGAACGATAAAATGATAAAAAAAAATATCCTAGATCCGGAGCAAAAACTTAGACAAAAGCGATCTTCTCTGTTGAGGAAGCGATCTTGGCTGTGGCGGAAGCGATTCAAGCGAATGAAGAAGCTATCTTGGCCAGAGCTCGGAACACGATCGATGAGGAACGAATGGAGAGATCGAGAGAACAAAGAAAATAAAGATCGAGAGGGGTGGCGATTGAGGAAGTGAGTGAAAGTATAAGAGATCAGATCAGAAGTTAAGACATGTTTGTATATATATAGGGGGACATATTCGGTTGGGTTTGGGTATATCGGGTAGTGCTAAATGAACACCCGATCGGAAGGGTGTATATTATCGGGACGGTCGGGTTCAGGTGTATAGGGAAAAAAGAAAAAAATAATCGACTGGGCCGATGTTGGGTTAGCCGGGTCCACACGATCGGGTCGGGTCACCGGGTATTTTTTACACCCCTAAGTGATATATATATAGATTCCAAATTTTATTTTAATTCACAAGTTTATATAAATATATATATGAATTAAAGGTCCCACAACATAGAGGGCTAAATGTGAACATTATAGAGGACATAAAATTGCCCAAATTTCAATAATTGTCCCCATATATGGAGGGATTTATGGATTGTGGGTCCTAATGATTGACCAAAAGGACTTAATATTTGATCAATCAACAAAACAAAGAGTCAATTAGCCCATGTCAAACCCATCAAGAAATGGGGGAAAAATAAATAAAAAAAATATTTGGTGAGATATTCATAAGTCCAATGATTAATTATTTGCCACAAGTAGGACCTAACACCTATTCCATGAAAATTTCAAATTTTATCTGTAATGCATTACGCGACCTACTGACTCAGTACTTTTTGGTTTCAATTTACGTGATCCAAAATATTTAAACCAAAATAGCAATAATAGCCCACATAGTATATGATGAGATACCAGACAATCTATCATAATAGTTCCAATATGAGATCTTCTATTATCACGGGGAAAGTTCCTCTCGAACTATCAAAATTGCTAATAAATTTTGATTTCTCGTGTTTAAAAATATTATATCGATTTTCAAATCTATAAAATAAAAAAATAATAATAAATTGACTAATACACACACACACACAATAAAAGGGTCTTATTCTATGTAGTAAAACCATGTTTACCTACCTTAAACTAATTATTATATTCGTGTCTAAATCAATCTTTTTCACATCAGTTTTTTAAACTCAAAGGCATGAATTAATGTCTGTGATTGTTAATATGTAGTCTTTTATTGGTAATATGTAGTCTGTAATTGAATTAATATCTGCAATTTTCAACCCCAATTTTATGATATCAAATATAAATTTTATATTTAGTAAACAATAACTCGATTGATTTAATTCAATCAATATTAGTTGACTTATTCAAACGTGTAATTGGCTAATTTTAAAGACAATCTACCGATTTCCTCAACTGGAAAAAAATATTAATATACCATAAAGATTTGAACAATCAATTTTTATTTTTTTTTAATTTATGACAAAATTTCTTAGATTATCGAAGGCAAAGGAAGAGATCCTGGCTGGAAGACCGACAACAACATGGGTGTGCGCTGAAATTTTGCAACTGAATCATTTACCCTCAAGGTAATTGATTTCTTATTTTGTTTGGTGTTCGGTAAATTAATGTTAGATGTGGTGGTCAGTATATTTGTTGTTTATTTTTTTCGTTAAGCGTGTATTTTGTTTCTTTGAGTGTTCAATCAACGACCCTGGGGATGGGTGATGCAAGGATGTTGGCAGTGGGTGGGTTCCCTGTAAGGCAGGTAGACTCTTCTCTGGATTTTTAGGTATGTATAAACTACGTATTTTGACTAGTGTTGTTCGTCTTGCTGGTTAAATGAAAGGTTTTTGCCGTGTAGTAAGGAAGACTTTTTCCCTAATTTTGTATAAATAATGCTTATCAAAGAATAGATTAGTAAAAGATAAAAAAATTAAAAAACCAAAAATAAAAACAAGAATCTTTATAAAATAGGATTAATTATTTCCATATTGTATTGGGCACTGCACTTTTAATGTGTGTACCGTCAATTTCTATAATAAATTTATAGTTATGTCACTTGCTACAGTAAACCGCCAACTGACGTTAGAACCTACTAGATTCCCCCGATTGCCACAGACCGATACTACCACCGCCCACTTTATATATATATGCACACCTTATATTCAATGAATTTTATTTTTTGGAGTTAAAGTAACCATAAAACTACGAATTTAGATCTAACAATAAAATATAACTATGAAACAAGTGTGAAAATGGGAATGTTGAACAAATAAATTTTAATGGCCCTCATTGAAGGTTGGTTTTAGTGGTCTAGGGTTAAAGGTCGCAACCCAAAAAATGTTAGTCTGATTCGTACTAACGGGAGTTGCTCTCTTTCTTTATTAATCAGAGTTTTATTCTCTTAGAGAGTACTGTGCAAATTAAATCTTAAATGTGCTAGACCGATATAGGAAAGTACGCTTCTAAAATTATTCGAGAAGGTAATTAGTTAAGATGCGCATAAGATGGACTTGATAGTATCTTACCCTTAATAAGAAAAAAGAACAAAGGTCGTGTATGGACTGACATATGTGCATTCAAATCTACATGATATTAAGGTTAAGGAGTTGACAGGACCATCCCCATAGCCATATATATACATTCTTATCGGGTTATCGGTTTGACACGATAACGATTCGATATCTGATAAGTAAAATCTAAACCTGATAATTTCACGTCGATTTCGTGTAATATCATCGTATAAATACCTGTTTT
The DNA here is from genome assembly GCA_016647705.1 of Eucommia ulmoides. Classification (NCBI taxonomy): domain Eukaryota; kingdom Viridiplantae; phylum Streptophyta; class Magnoliopsida; order Garryales; family Eucommiaceae; genus Eucommia; species Eucommia ulmoides. The sequence continues at coordinate 2,776,131 of CM028337.1, read as the reverse complement.
GTCAGCTTCTAATTATCCTAGCCTTCAGTGCGTGGCTGACTTTTACTTGTTGTTTCTGTCTTTGATGGAGACTCCGACCCACATGCTTAACCCTAGCCCACTCACTCATATATGTCTCTCTCTTTCTCTCTCCAAATTTTCTCCAAATTCTTCTTCTTCTTCTTCTAACCATCATTATGTGGGGGCTTCTCCCTCGTGTCCCCTCCTGCAGCCCATAGAACCTTTTATAATTCTCTTAAAACACCTCAAAATTACGTCATATTGACGTCACACATACAGATACTTGTGCTTTTACATTAAATATTCACTGTAATTAGTGAACACATGATTATTTGAATATGAAGGGAATATATATATAAGAATTAGAAGCGAGTAGAATTTGGATGTAAAATAGCAAAATATAAATGTGCAAAGTTCGAAATTAGTCTTGGTAATTTTTTCCGAAAGTTCAAAAATTTTATAATACATAAAATTTATTATAGTTTTTTTATATAAAAAATTACAATAACTTTTATCACGTACAGTAATTTTAGATTTTAAAAAAAATTACTATAGCACATGAATTGTATGAGTTAAAATTTTAATTACGTAAACTGTTAACTAAAAAATATTAAATCTCTCTTGATTATGTATTATTATATCAATTACAAATCTTCTTTATTACCATTTAAGAACAATTACAAACTTTCTTCGTTATTATTTAGGAACAGTTACAAATCATAGTTCTTATATGAATTTAATCATTCTCCATAACAGAAAAACATTGAGTTTTCATTTCTTACACCCAAAAAAAAAAAAAAAAAAAACAAAAAAAAAACCCATATATATTTTTAGTTTTGAATGTAAATTAATAGTATATAAAAAGAGTTTCTTCAAACTTTGGAGGAGAGGGTGGCTAAAAATTAGACTAGGGGACATTATTATTTTTGAAATATTTTTCGAATATTTTCATAAATTAGAGTGAAATTGTGTAAAATTTAAAATTTTTCATTGAACTTTTCAAGAAAATAATTAAAAATAAAAATTATTAACAATTTAAGAGAAATCATTATTAAAATGGGTTGGTATTTTTGAAAAATAAAGTAAAATATTTTGGTGTTTTAGGTTGACTATATATATATATATAAAAAAGTATAAATAGCCACCACTAATTGAGGTGAAAAAAAAAACAGGAGTAATTATAATCATGTGTTACGCTCTAATCATGTTTTATTAAACACAAACATGGATTATGCTAATCGCATGCAAGTGGGTGTTAATTAGGAGACAGGCATGGGTTTCAAGAGTTGACATATATTGACCCTAGTGAGATCGTCCGAATGTGGAGTGTTTTCTACCATAATTTTGTACTGAAATTGCATTTTATACCCCTAAATTTTGCACCCCAGTGCACTTTACACCTTTAATTTGTTTCCCAAAGGTCCGATCGACAAATTTTAGAAGAGCAAAAAAAACAATCACCTAATATGATGGGATTTCGTTGATTTTTTTTTTTTTTTTTGGGAGATTTTATCCAAATTTGTTCAATGGATCTCTTATACATAATTTGTAAAGTTTATAGCACGATAAGTGATAAATATAATTAAGTGTAGATTAGGGGTGCATTGTGTTTTTTTAGCCAAATTATGTTTACTAAATTGTCATTAGCAACATCCTCTAACACCCAATATTATCTCCTGATATTTTGATTTTTTACAATGTGCCCCCTAAAGTTTGATTTTTGTCTCTAATTGGTTCAATCAACATATTTTTACCATCTTCATTGCTAGAAAAACAATACATGCATCATAATTAAGGGGGAAAAAAATCAAAACACGTGATGCATGTTTTATTGTCGGATGGATTAATTAGATGCAAAATTCAGAGGGTATATAATATTGCGAAAATTGAGATCTCAACGGATATATAGAGATTGCACTCAAATTACGGGGGTAAAAAGTGTAATTTAACCCAAAATATATTAGGTGTGGTTTGGTCGGAGTCATAAGCCATGACATGAGCAGTGAAGGGCAAAATGGTCATTTCACTCAATAGAAAAGGAATTAAGAATATCACATTGCATAAGAATACAAGTAGAAAATCCAACGTGAAAAGCATGAGAGTGCCAACGTGAAACCCTAATTCCTATTTTGCACCTAGAAAATGACTTCTTTTAACCTCATTTTTTTTTTTTGATAGGCTTCTTTTAACCTCAATTAAGAGGGAAAAAAAGTAAAATAGGATACGAAACTAAAAAGTATAAAAATAATTAAATTTAACTATTTTAAAATTGAGATAATAAAATTTTTAGGCGATATTTTTTTTTTTTAAATATTTCATCAATTTATTTCAACCATCTATTTTCTGTTGATGAAAAATATTTTGAAAATTTTGTCTTAATTTATTAATAAATTTTATTTGATAGTGAGAATAAAAAAATGAAAATTGAAATGATATATGTACACAAGTCAATGATTTTTTTTTTTTTAATTATGGGATTTAATTATTGATGTTAGAAGTACTATATAATATAAGTACTCTTTGACATTTTTTTTTCTCATAATAGAGGACAATTGTAATATTCAAAACCTAGTCCACATATGAGTCCATTAAGTCAATAATACCTGTTTTGTGTATAATAAAATAAGGGATTTTGGGTGACAAAATTAAATTTTTACTCTATGCTATGCATTTTTTTTAGAAATTCAAAATTAAAATAATACATAATAGTTTCTGTAATTTCTCATATAAAAAATTATAGTAATTTCTATGGCATACAGTGACTTTGAATTTTTGACAAAATTATTGAATTTTTTTAAAAAAAATATTGTAATACACCAAAAGATCCATAAAATAATCAATTCAAACTTGGTTTGAATTAACCGATATTACGGTGAAAATCTATTAATAGATCGGGACAGTTTTTTTCAAATGTATTTTCATTAACAGTTTAGATTTATTTGGGAGAAATAGATGGTTGTAATGAGTCGATGAAATATTTAGAAGATAAAATTCTCACTTAAAAATTTTACAGTTTAGTTTAATTACATTTTATATCCTCTAAGTTATATATATATATATTATTAGTAATTTTTTATTTAATATTTTTTATATTTATAAATTTAAAATCGTTATAGTGTTTTTAAACACGGAAAATCTCTAGTAAATTGTGAAAATAGATTAATTAAAATCTTATTTTAATATTAAAAGAATTTAATGCCTAATTTCACCATTTTTTATTATTTTTTTGTATTGTTATTTTTTGGAATAAAAATATTTGAAATGAACCGTGAATACCAAGTCTCCCCCATGGTCCCAAAAATTCTCTCGGAATAAATATTTTCAGCCGTTGATTTAACAAGAAAAAAGGTACATTATTCGTCCCAAAACGGTGACGTGGCAGCTCTAGCATCACCATCATGCCACGTCACTTGATTTGTAAAGTAACAAGAATTTTTCATACCCGTACAAAATTAAAAGTAAATTTTATTTAGTTGATTAATATCAATTATTTATTTAATTTATCTCAATTCTTCAATTAATATAAATTAATTATTAATTATCTAATTAATTTAATTAAGACTCAAAAATAAATTCTTTTTCAATATAAAATAAAATAAAATCAACCCTTTTTAGATTGATTCGGGAGAAATAGATGATTAAGATTGGATTATATCCATCCCGAAATTGTATATATTCATTTCTAAGATGATTAAATTAATTTATATGTTGTATCTTTTAATTGCTTATTATTATTTTTTATATCTATAAATTAAAAAATTGATATAGTATTTTTAGGCAGGGCATATTAGAGATTCTCCGTGTTTAAAGACATACATCAATTTTAAAATTTATACATATAAAAAATAAAAAATAATAAAAATTAATTACTAAAATAATTGTATATATAAAACTCAAAAGGTACAAAATATAATTTAATATAACGATATTTTAATGGGAGTGTGAAAATTTTGAACAGAATTTTAAAAAAATAAAAATTATAATCCAATCTCATACATTCAAATATTCAATCCCCTGAAATTCACCACAACCAAAAAAAAAAAAAAAATCATAGATATTATATAATAAAAAATCTAAATTAAAATACATAATGCATAAATAACTACCACCTCAAAGCTGGATAGAATAAATAAATTAATTAAAAAATAAAAGAGGAAGAACAAAAGTTGACCCATAATTCCTTTTTATTGCTATTTTTTTTTTCTATATAGTTCTGATACGGTGTTAATTAATTTATATAGCCGACCCTGCATAAATAGGACAAAAGTTTAGTTGTTATTGTAGTTCTGGTAGGGTGCATGGAATTATAAAAAATTAAGGGATTTTGTGATGAGTATAGGAAATTAAAATTTTACCTCATACACTCTATAATATATTTTTTTTAAATATAAAATTTCGTGTAATACATAAAAGTAATTATAATTTTTTTATGCAAAATATTGTAATAAATTTTATAAGGTATAGTGATTTTTAAATTTTTTATAGTAATATTAGATTTTTGAATGTATTATTATAGTGTATGGACCGTATCGGTTAAAATTTTAATTTTTAATGGTTGAACACCCCCTCTCTCATTTACCGGAGAAAAAAGGGAACTACTCCTTAGGGTTATGTCTAATCATCGCCTCTTAAAAATGTCAACCATAATTTATTCCGGTAGTTCTATATTCCGTACACCCAACCGTTTCACATACAAGTGTGTATATATACACGCATCACCCAAACATCAACACGCAGACTTCACTTTCTCATAAAAAAAAAAAAAAAAAGAACGAATTAGCTTTAGAAGAAAAAACAAGGCAAAAAGGAGGAAGAAAAAAGAAAAGATCAAAATAGAGTAACTGGATCAATAAGTTCTTGGCAATCTTTTGGCTATGGCGGAAGAATTCCAAACTGGGGTTTGTGGAGGAAGTTTGTTTAGATCTTTCAGAAGCGCTTTTGGGTCGTCGCCTTGTTCTTCCGCCATTAATGATATGGGGAGCTGTTTTGGCTGGCCAAGCAGTGATTTGATCAGCGCAAAAGCTATAATTACGTCCAGTCCCGAGTCTGATTCGTTGGTGGTCGACTCACTCAGTGGCGGCGGCGGCGGCTCCTCCAACATGTCCATGGATTCCACCTTACAGATGATGGGTATTGGCCTTTCTTCATCTTCACCCACAGACTGGAGTGATACTCTGATGTAAGAACAATCTCTCTCTCTCTCTAAAAATCCTATATTTTATGTAGCATAAGTATATAATTAGTGTAAAAAAAACATTTTTTTTTTTTTTTTTTTTTTGTAATATACCCATTTGGATTCAATTTTTGATGACTTCAGATTCCCACTAAACATTGCTTCCCAATTTTATTTTTTTTAATTGAATTAAATTGGGAAAATAAAGGGAATTAATTCATTAATCTTTATTCTTATGTTCTTACTTTTTGATTAGTGGAAGAACTGAGAGCAATTTCAGTGAAATTCAACAAGAAGACCTGAATTCAAGCTTCAATAATTATCAGCAACAAGCTGCTGCAGCTGGTTTCAAGCCCATGAATCAAGAATTACTAATGCTACCCACAAGTTTTCCAATGAATTCTAATTCAGTCCCAAACTGTATTAATTATCGATCGGATTTTCTGCAAACGTTGTTTGAATCAAATCCTGAACCACAACAATCGTTATACGGTGAAGAATCATTGAACTTGGATGAATTTTCGATGAACAAACCTTCTTCAATATTGCAAAAGCAGAAGCACTTCTGGAATAATAATGCTTCGGCTTCAGCGATTAACGATATTCAGACAAGCCTTTTGCCTTCGCAGTCTCAGTTTCTTGTCTCGTCGCTTGGTGAGAGAATCAATTGTCCTAAAATCAATCCAAAGGTACAATTTTTTTTTTTTTTTTTTTTTTTTTTTGTTCTTTCGAATGGTATGATCACCACATGTACGAGGGTTTTCCAGACTCAGTTTTTTTTTTTGTCTTGTTTTTTGTGAAATTTTTTTAGCAAAATAAACATAATGAAGAAGCTCGTGATCAATCTAACATGGCGAAGAGAAGCAACAACATTAGTAATGAGTCTTCGTTTAAGAGACCGCGATTCGAAACTCCATCACCATTGCCAACTTTTAAGGTATATATATATATATATATGATCATAAGAATTACGTTCAGTTGGAAAGAAAAAAGGATGAAAATTTGTTTTTTTTTTTGGATCAGGTGCGAAAAGAGAAGCTAGGGGACCGAATAACTGCTTATATATATATATATATATGATCATAAGAATTACGTTCAGTTGGAAAGAAAAAAGGATGAAAATTTGTTTTTTTTTTTTTGGATCAGGTGCGAAAAGAGAAGCTAGGGGACCGAATAACTGCTCTCCAGCAATTGGTTTCACCTTTTGGAAAGGTAATTTTTTGGATTTTTCTTTTACTTTTTTTTTAGTTGAATTCCACTTCTTCTTTTTTTCGGCTTATAGTTAATTTCAATCTTTCCTTATTTTATTTCAGACTGATACTGCTTCTGTTCTCCACGAAGCCATAGAATACATCAAATTCTTACATGATCAAGTCAATGTATGCTCCGTTATCACCTAAACCCTATATATATATATATATATATATAGAGAGAGAGAGAGAGAGAGAGAGAGAGAGAGAGAGTATAGCTTTTGTTGCTTAATGCTAATCACTTTGAATTGTTTCCAATAACTGCAGGTCTTAAGTACACCATACATGAAAAATGCAGCTACCCCTCAATGCCAGCAGGTTTAATATACATACATACATTATATATATATATATATATACAGCCTCTCTTTTTTTTATATATATTAGTTATTTTCATGAATTTTATTTTTTAAACTCAAAAATTAATGTTAATTAACTTTAATTTTTGCAGACTCCTGATAAACTCGAAGAGACCGAAGGACCAAATTTGAAAGGCCGAGGTCTTTGTCTTGTTCCAATTTCCAGCACTTTTCCGGTGGCCGCCGAGACAACATCTGATTTCTGGGCACCCTCATTTGGAGGAGCTTTCAGGTAGCAAAATACACATATAGCAACAACATAAGGGTACATAGTGTAATAAACTTCACTCCAAAAGAGAAGGAAATGCAAAACATGGAAGCTACAGGGCCGGATTGTGTAATTATTTATAGAAGAAGAAAAAAAGAGGCAGCAAAGCTGGTCCAGGTACAAGCAGAATGATGAGGCTACAAATGATTTGGTTCAATGGAAGGATATATTATAAAAATATATTTTGTAATAATTTATGTATTATATTCTGAGTAAAGGTGGGTTAGGAACAGGAACAGGTTCTTAATTATAATTAAGATTATTAAGTATTTCTTTTTAGTTTTTAATGAAGATTAATTCAGCAAAAAGGGTTTATGTTCCTGCTTCTAACTTAATTATTTAAGTGGGAATAATAAAAAAATAATTTTGTTATTCTTTCGTTGATATTTTGTGCTGTGTATATATTTCATGTGTTTATTTTTTGGGAATGTTTTTGTTAGGAGGTTTTAACTTAAAACTATATGGTTTTTAGTGGAGTAATTATTTCGACTTATATAATGGTTTGGAAACTCTCAAGCAATCGATGTTGGATAGGAATTTAACACCCGTTTTTAAGTGCAACTCTTGGTTTGTACTAACGTTTTGACTACGAGGGAATGAAAGAGGAAATCTCATAACTTTACCACTAGTACCATGTTAGGAGATTCCAACTTAAAAGTTAAAATAAGTAGTCGATGTGGGACATGGTATTAAATGGACTAACTTCTTCAATTGATATAGTATTTTGGGAAATGTTAAGTAATCGAAATGAGACAAAAATCTAGCACCCATCTTTAAGCGTAATTTTCAATTTGCACTTAGGGCTGTGCAAAAATACTGACGGCCCAACCCACCCGCCATAACCGACTGGCCCGGCCCGTAAAACTCGGGTTTGCTAGTGTTAAGAATCGGTCGAACGGGTTCAACCGATATATTGTCTCAATTTCAGATCGGTTAGCGGGTTCTCTTTTCCCCACCCACTTGACACCCGACCCGACCGTATAGCCCTAATAAATAGTGGTTTTCTAGGGTTTTCTCAGATCATTACTCCTCCTCCTCAGTCATCGTTTCATTATTCCTTCTCCTCAGTCGCCGCTTCATCCGCGAACCACAACATCTCAAAACCAAGCAGTCATTCGTCGCTTCAATTGACTTGCTCCTTCAATTCTTCTAATATTCTCTCTCGAAACTCTCTCGTTCATCAATTCTCCAGACCAGAGTCTCTTCGTTTCTCCTTCCACGTTCAACTTCATTCATTGATTTCATTCATTCTTCATTCCCTTATCCGAAATGGCTATAAAGATTGTACTATTAGTGAGACGGAAACTGCGGCAACAATCTTGTGGCTGTGACAGTGAGACAGAAATAGCGGAGACAATCGATGGACCAACGGTGGTGAGTTCTTCTATTTGTTCTTTGAGTTTGTTGTTTATTTTTTTTTATCTTTGATTTTGATTTCTGTATTTATTAGGGTTTTTTAATTTTGTTTTGATTAGGGTTTTTTGATTCAATTTCTTGATAGTGTTTTGTTACATTTTTTTTTGTAAATCTATACCGTTCTTCTATTTCTTTCGATTAGGGTTTCTCATTTCTATTTCGTTTACTGGATTTGATGATTTCTATATCGTTTATCCCAATTTGAGCTGCTCCAATCGAATCCGATCGGAACCCGACGTAACCCGCTAACGTCAATTTTCCCCTTCAGTTTGGTCGGCATCGGATTTTGAAATTCCAAACCCGACACATTTGAGTCGGGTCTCATATTTGTCCAAAATACCCCTCAACCAACTCGAGCACACCCTTATTTGCACTGATGATTTAATTATGAGGGAATGTGAGACGAACTCTCATAAAAATTAACTCTGATATTACATGTTAGGAAATTTTAACTTAAAATCATATGATATTAAATGTAGTGACTTCTTTGACTTATATATAATCGAGGTCAGACATGAATTTAACAGTTTTTATTCTTTTTTTCTTTCAACAAATTAAAAAAATAAATAAAATGAAAATGCTTTGGAATTTATTCAATGTTTTTTTTATCATGCAAAAAAAGTGCTTTTTTATATTTGAGATTATGCCATATACCATTTGGGATAAGAATTTAAATATTTTTGGATTAATTAAGCAATTTAAAAAAAAAATAAAAATAAAAATAAAAAAAAAAAAAAAAAAGTAACATAAAGCAATATGTATAAAAGTAAAAGCATATTGGCATCATTGTGAAGTGATAGTGAAGTTTCAGCATAAGACTCCAAACTCATCCAATCTGTTAAGGCTTTCAACACTTTGCACCCCTAAAGTTTATATTTTATGTATATTCCACCCCGTTATTTTAATTTTCATAGTATTGCACTTTCTAGTTATGTAAATTTTGTGTAGGAGGCCGGGCCGGTGAACTTATTAGGGCCTTGTTATACAAAATTTACAGAGTTTAGGGTTTGATGTACTGAAACAAAAAGTTTAGGGTGCAAAGTGGAATTAAGTGAAAAGTTGAGATTTAGTCAATCTTTCACCATATATTTTTCTTCTGTAGGCCAATCATGGCAGGCTCGTTGTTTTTTGTCTTCAGCAAGAAGTTTCTTTCTCCACTTAAAAGTTTTTCTTCTTTTTAAGGTTTTTGCAGTTTGTACCCTTGAAGTTTTGGAAAATCCCATTTTAACCCCTATATTTTTTGAACATATTAAATCCTAAAATATCTAAATCATGTCAAGTCAATCCTAATCAATAATTCTATCATTTTTATGACTGAAATTTGCCATGTATCAAATACGAAATCATCCACGTAGATAAATTCCGTCATAAAAATTTTGGAATGACTAATTTAACACTATTTAAATATTTCAGAATTTAATATATTCAAATTAAAAGGCCATTGGCTAAAGTGAAATTTCTCTCAAAATTTTAGGAGTGCAAAAAAACCTCTTCTTTTTATTCAGAAACTATGAATCTGACTTTTCTAAGCTTTTTCATACCAAAATCAACCCCTTGAAAACTTTATGATTGTCTATAAATGGTTTAAGATTAAGAATTTTACTTTACACTATGGTATTTTGGCAATCACTTGCCCCGTGTGGTCACAGCAATGTACAATAATGACATTTTTCACCTTTTTGGAATTTTTTTTTTTTTTTTTTTTTCACTTATTCTCTTTTGAAAAATGTTATTTCCTAACTCTTTTGGAAAATATTCTTATAAAAAAATCATTTTTAAAATTAAAAAAAAAAAAAAACAAATAAACAATTATACCCTTATATATATATATATATACATGAAATCCTAGATTTCTAAATATCATTCCCATTTGCTTGAGCGCTGATGCTGAAGCAACCGATCTCCAAATGCTAACCAATAATCTGGCAATGATGTATCAGCAAATGGATTTCGCCACTCCGTGTCCTCTATTATTCTTCGGGAACCCTTTTAGAGCCGGAGATGAGCTGGAAGACGGACCCGGCACTATCGAGAACGTTCCACACGTTCCGGTACACAGATGAACCGGCAACAAGAACCAGCCGAACGGGGAAAATATGGGTAATTTTTACTCAGCGGGTCGGGATCCAATTTTCTATTCCCACCACGCCAATGTCGACCGGATGTGGACCATATGGAAAAACCTAGGCGGCAAACGACATGATTTGAAGGATCCCGACTGGTTGAACTCCACTTTCTTTTTCTACGACGAGAACGCACGTCCTGTTTTCGTGAGGATTGTCGACTGCTTGGACCTTGACAGGCCAGGGTACCGCTACCAAAAGGTTGACATCCTCTTGCTTGATCGGTTTGTGTTTGTGAATGTTTGATTCATGATTTTTTTTTTTTTTTTTGTTTGTGAATATTCATGTGCTTAGGTTTTGTTTTTTGTTTAATGTTTATTTTTTGGTGTTGCGGTTGTTTATTGTTGAATGTTCATTATTTGTAAATATTCATGTGATTAAGTTTTGTTTTTTTGTTGAATGTTTATTATTTGTGAATATTCATGTGGCTAGGTTTGTTTTTTTATTTGATCGATTTGTGTTTGTGAATGTTTTGTTTTTTTGTGTTTTTAATCTATGAATATTCATATGAATGTATTTTCTATGTGAATGTTCAGGCAATGTGTTCATGAATTTTATTTTTCTCCGTTTCTAAATCTGAAAAATTTCAGATATGGAATTGGTTTGAATGTTCACATTTCGTTTCGTCTGAATGTGAAAAACCTAGCCACATTTAGATCTGAATTTTCCATTTTCCATTTTCCAGATGTGAAAAAATTTAGATCTGAATTTTTATTAATTTTTTCAAAAATATGAACATTCACAAATTAGCAAAAAAGTTACTCAAAAAAATTGAAATTCATTTCGTCGGAAAGAGAATTTTTTTAAAATTAATTTGGTGCATTTTTTTTTTAATTTTCTGTCAACTGTGAATCGCATGGGATGATTTTGATGATTTGGTGGATTTTGAAAAAGTAAACACTCACATTTTTTAACAGAATGACGTAAATTGTAAATATAGTACAGAAGATCACGGGAATAAAAAATTTAATGTAGGCATTTGGAGGATTATTTTCTCAATACACTCTCTTATAAAGATCAAATAATGATTTTTTTTTTTTCTCAAGTTGGATATAAGGATAAATTTGTCATTTTACTCAATTTTGTTTAGTAGTTAACTGTTACTGTCTAAACAATAGAGGATAAAGGAAGACGAAAATACTTCATGAATATAAAGTGTAATTCATTCAAATTATAGGGAGTAAAGTGTAATTAATCTAACAATTTATTTAAAAAATAAAAAAAAGAATGATAGGAGAGCCTTAAATTTGCCTTATATGGTTATCTCAAAATCATAAAAATCAAGAGGATCAATATCGACCACTCATTTTATGAAATAGGGCAAATTACATTTTTAGCCTTCCTATTTATAGAGTATTTTTGTATGTGGTTTTTAAATTTATTTATTTTTTAATATGGTCGACTTTTTCGTTGCCAAATTTCTATGTAACCCTTTCTACCTCTAGTTCGTGTTAAGTTGGACGGAATTTGATCATGTAAGTTATTACCATCCTTTCAACAATAAAAAGGAAGACCACGTTGAAAAAATAAATAAATTTGAGAGTTTTATAAAAAACACTGCAAATACGAGGAAGAAAAGTATAATTTTCAGAGTGAAAACGTGACGTCAATACTGATCTCTTGAGTATATTACAATATTCAAGAATTAAATTTTCAGCAACGAGAATTAATTGGATCAAAATCTAAGAACCCTTTGAAAACTACACATTGAATATGTAAAATCAATTTTAATTTTTCAGGGTCTCCAAACTAGAATATAAGTCAAATTTTTATCGGATAAAATTGAAGTATTAATTTATTTTTATTATTTTTTAAAAAAAATAAGCAGATCCCAGAATTTTCTCAATGAGAAAGTCTGTACATTCAGTAGTCTAAAATATCAGCGCTGAAATTTTATCTAATTTTATCGTTTTTATTTCAAATCTCATGCACAAAATGGACCACAAGTTCAAGAAATTAATTTCAACAATGATGGATTTAACACTGAATCAAACACTGTATTTAGGAAATAAATTACATGGGCATAACAATTAAGACATTTATTTATTTATTTATTTTTACTAAAAATACAAATCAAGACTTTTAGGGCGAAAACACAAACTAGAATTCTTCAAGGACTGAAATATGAAAAAATAAAATCAGGGTGTAGATTTGTAAAGAAGTAGTGGGAAGGGGTATTAATTGTAAATATCAAGCAGTAGTTTCCTTGAGTTTCTTGGCAATGCCGGCGATGTACTTTCCCTGGTGAAAAGCTTGTTGGAGCTCGAGATCGGAGGGCTGTCTCGACCCGTCTCCGGCGAACGTTCCGGCGCCGTACGGGCTGCCGCCCTTGATTTGGTCCATCTCAAACATACCGGCGCCGAATGTGTAGCCGATCGGCACAAAAATCATGCCGTGATGAACTAGCTGCGTAATTGCTGTCAAACTGAAAAAAGAAAAAATGGGTTATGTTTATAAGAATTTTAATGAATAAGGTCCCTTTTGTTTAATGTTTCTGTTCTCAGATTTCTGTTTTGTTCCCAACTTTCTGGGAACAGAAACATACATATGCCGACAAAAAATATATTTCTGTTCTGCTCCCATATTTTTAGAACAATTTTATGGAACACTACAAATATTCCCCTGGTTTTGATTTCTGTTCCAAATTTTATTGGATCAGAATAGTGGGATTAGAAAGTCAATCCCGACAACGTTCCGAAGACGACGTCAAAATTCCAACAACATTCCGGCGATTATGCCAGAGTTCCGCCAACAGTCCGACGAATTTGCTGGATGTCTGGCAATATTCCGGCGAGGTTGTGGCTAGACATCCGGCGAACTTTGCCGGAAAAGGCGACTGGATAATGTATCCCGCGTTACCAGAACATGTTGTAAATAAACGCTAGTGTTTCTATTCCCAACTAACTTGGAACAGAAACAAAATTACGAGATTTTTGTAAACAAATTTCAGGGAACATAAAAAGAAATCGTTTCCAATTTTCCTTTTCCGTTCCCATTTTTTTGGGGAACAGAAACAAGATCATGAACTCACGCCGTAGTCTCTTGGCCGCCTCCTTGTGATCCGGTACTATAGAAAATTCCGGCGGGCTTTCCGGCCAACTCCTGAGTCTTCCATAGCCCTCCGGTGGCATCAAGAAACGCTTTGAACTGAGCGGGCATCATGCCAAATCGAGTCGGGAATCCAAAAACGAGCCCGTCTGCCTCCACCAGCTCATTTGGGGTAATGATCGGGACGTCGCTCTTCGACGGGGCCCCCATCTTCCCGAGAATCTCGTGCGGAAGCGTTTCCGGAACCTGTTTTTGTTACACAAATTTATAAGTTTTTTTTTTTTTTTTTTTTTTTTTTTTTTTTCCGATTAAGGCAGTGTTTGGTAGAATTGGAATTGAAAATAATCTGATTTTAACCTGCCATAGTTTTGCCTCTACTCCTTCCACGGTGTCTGCGCCCTTTTTGATCTCATGTGCCAGCTTCTCAACATGTCCATACATAGAGTAGTATCTGCAAAAAAAAAAAAAAAAAAAAAAATTGCTTAAATTTGAGTTCAAGATCGCTAAGGCGGTGTTTCCATTTTGGAGTATTCCAAGAACATAAACACGATTGCTAACAACTATTATCTTGAAATTGTTTCTTTTAATTTATGAGAGCAGAAACAAGAAATATGTTTAGTTGCAACATTTCTTTTTTTCTTTCTTTCTTTAAATGTATGATAGTTGGCATCGTGGTGGTGGTCAGTGGGATGGTGGTAGGAATAATTTTGTGGGAGTGAATAAGAATCGATATTTTTTTGTTTTTCATATTTTTAAGGAATTTAGAAAATACTCCTAAAATTTTGGTAACAGAAACGTGTTTACCAAACCCGTTTTTGTACATTAATCCAAAAATTCTGGGAGGGAGAATAGAAATCAGGGCACGGAAACAATAATCAAACGGGGCCTAAATTATTCAAAATTTTAAATACATGCATTTCTGATTCATTATATGATCACTTTTGTTTCAGAATCACTTTCAAAGAAAACAAAAATAAAAATGCCCTCAATGAATTGGAAGAACAAGTCAACCTTCTGTACTTACAGTTCTAAACAACTACTGTTCTTACATAATCAATTTTGTTTCAGAACCAATAATGCCCGTAATGAGTTGGAAGAACGAGTGATCCTTCTAGAACCATAGTACCAAACACCTACCATCCATTACATAATCACTTTAAAAAACAACCCAAAATGCCCGAACGAATTGGATTATAGCCCCAAAACACCGATGATTCATTACATAATCACTTTTATTTCAGAATCACTTCCAAAAAAAAACCGAAAATGCTCCTAACGAATAGGAAGAACAAGTCAACCTTCTATTACCAAAATCACAAACACCTACCGTTCATTACAGAAACACTTTTGTTTTAGAATCACTTTCAAAGACAACACAAACCGCCCATAATGAATTGGAAGAACAAGTCACCCTTCTACAATCAAACGCCTATCGTTCATAACGTAATTGCTTTTGTTTCAGAATCACTTTCAAACAACATTTCAATAATTCTGACTAATCTTAAAATATATATATATACACACACACACGGCCATACCTAATAATAATATGATATGGGGCCAACCACCATGAAATTTATGACTTTAATTTCTAATGCACAAACCTAATCCACAATGATGTGAGGTGCCACTATGTTTCCACCTCTCTATCACTAACCCCTATTTCCATCAAAAAAAAAATTCAAAGTCTTCAATCAAATCAAATATATATACACATATGTGTGTGTATATATATATATATATAACCACTTCCATTATCACCTATCATGCTACATGATATAATTACAATAAAATAAAATTAATGGAGTATCAATTATCAGACAATAAAAGATCTGCAATTAGGGTTTGTATGGTTTATAACTGCAAAATATTTATTTATTTTTCGCCGATTCAACAAAAGATTAACCTCAATCTTAACCCTAATGACCCATTTGGTAGAAGGAAATAGAATTGAATTCAGATAAAATCAAAATTTAAACAAACGTCCATTTAAAATTCAATTTTATTCTATCAAAATGCAATTCCATTAACTCTTACCAAACAATAAAAGATCTGCAATTAGGGTTTGTATGGTTTATAACTGCAAAATATTTATTTATTTTTCGCCGATTCAACAAAAGATTAACCTCAATCTTAACCCTAATGACCCATTTGGTAGAAGGAAATAGAATTGAATTCAGATAAAATCAAAATTTAAACAAACGTCCATTTAAAATTCAATTTTATTCTATCAAAATGCAATTCCATTAACTCTTACCAAACATGCCCTAAGAAAACCACAAAGAGCTTTGCCCCTCCTACAGATTATGATGAAATTTAGGCAACTCCAAGAACATTTAGGCAGTGTTTGGCAGAACCGAATTCGAGCCCGAGAATTGAAATTGAAAATAAAAACATATAAAAATGAGTTCATTTCCAATCCCAATTTCGAAACACCAATTTCATGGAACCAAACACTACCTTGCAGAATTCCCATTTTTCCCCTTTTTAAGTGATTTTTTTTTCTTTTTTTAGACAAATTAAATGTATGAAGAACATTTGAAATTAAGTTCTCTACAACATAAATCGTCAAATTTGGAGATCAACCCAGTTCAAGATTAAGCATAAAAATGAGAAAACAATCATAAACAAACAAACCCATGATCAGTTCATTTCAATAAATGTGTGTGTGCGTGTATGAGAATAGAGAGAGAGAGGAGAGAGAGAAACGTACACAACGTAAACCTTCGTCGCCATTGGAGGAGTTCCTGTCTCTTTCTGAAGCTCTTTAAGCTAAAATGCGTCTTTGGGGGATTAAAGCGCTTTAGAGAGAAGAGAAGGAACTCCCCAAACGCTGCCTTATTTATAATGCAGAGATGGGGGTGGGGGGTGGGGTGGGCGATGGGGTGGAATAGTTAAGGCTTCTGATTAATCATAATTATGAAGGCTAATTACGTAATTAGTTGGGTCATTTTTTAAAATTAATTTCAAACTTCCATTTAGCTGTTTGATGTCACGCTTATCATCATTATCGTAATAATTACATGATTTCTCTTTTTAAATAAACAAATGAACAATCAAAAAAAGGGCGAAAATTACGGTGGCGTTTGGTAACCGTTTCTATTTCAATTCCAGCAGTGGGATGGGAATGGGATGGGATGGGATGGGAATTTTGTTTTCTTTTTGGGAGTAGAATTGCGTTTGGTAACGATAATTTTTTCTTTGTTTTGGGAAGGGAATTGTGTTTGGTAACGATTTTATCCTAAAATTTTTTTTTTTTTTTTTTTTTTTTTTTTTTCATTCAGTTTTGGCCGGCCGGCGGTGCTCCGGCGGCCCCGTCGCCGGCCGGCCGGCAACTGCCGGCGACGGTTCTCCGGCGATGACCGGACGGCGGTGGCGCCGTCGCCGGCGACTGCCGAAAGTGGCCGGAAAAATTCCGGCCGGACGGTGACCGGCGGCGGCGGCGGTTGGTGGCCGGCGGCGGTCGGCGGCGGCGGTAGGTGAATAGTGATCATGGGTTTTGGGAATGGAATGGGAATAATGAGAAACAACTTTTTTTTGTTTCTCATTTCTTAAGAAAAAAGTGGGCACAATTCTCAAATGGAAATGAAATGGAAACGGAAACAAAAATTACCAAACGCTATTCTCAAACAGAATTCCCAAAAATCTGGGAATGGAATGGGATGGAAATGGTTACCAAACGGGGCCTACATTTTTAGTCCCTAAATTATGGGGTGAGTGTCAACCAAATTGGACATTTAGTCCTCTTTACATTCGTTTTATTAGGTTCTACTTTAAAATTATATCTGTAACTCTTTTGACTTATTTAGAAGTTTAAAAACTCTCAAGTGATCAATGTGTGATTAAAATTTAATAACTGTCCTTAAATGCAACCCTCAATTTACACGAATTATTTGACTACGAAAAAATGAGAGGCAAATTCTCATAACTTTAACTCTGATATCATATTAGGCGATTTCAAGTGAAATAATTCTTTTGACTTATTTAGTGGTTTGGAAACTCTCAAGTAATCGTTGTAAGACAAGAACATAACATGTTTTCTCATGAGAATATTTTGTCATTTTGTCACTCTACTAATTTGAAACGTTTTTTCTTAACATTTCCCTGATAAAAAATTGTCTAAAAATAAGAGATAGAACAATAAAAAATTGTTATTAAGAAAAAACGTGTTAGATTTCTGGATTGATGGAATGCGTTGAGCACAATGCATTTTTCATCTAAAATCATTATTAACGTTTTAATTTTATAATATTAAAACAAATTTACAACTTAAAGGATCAAATGTAGAATTTGACAGATCTCAAGATATGTATAGACATCCCCCTATACTTTAGAGACCAAAAATGTAATTTAAAAAAAAAATGGTGTTTTTTGTAACTTGGCATATTCTTTCCATGTAGGGTGGAGAAAATAAGACAAAAATGATTAGGACTTGTTTGGTTGGTTTGTAATTAAAAAAATAAAATAAAATTGAGAAGCTAAAAAAAAGTTATTTTAAATTGCAAATTTGAAGAAGTTTTTTACACTATAATTTGTGCTATTTTTTTCCAATTTTTTTTTATATTTATTTATTTATTTATTTTTCGTTTTAACTTCAATAAAAAATAAGTATCATAAAAATGCAATAACTAGACAAACTATGAAGACTAAATTAGACTTGGACAAAAATGGGGTCCACTTCAAAATTATTGGCTGCTAAAAAAATAATTTATTATTTTTGGTGATCTTTTTTGCGAGTCGTAGTGTGGATTTGGAGGTTGTAATCAACAAATCGAGTGAAAGGAAATAAAAAAAAAAAAAAAATGAAAAATTAATTTATTGTATTAAAAATGCATTAATTTTAAGAAAAATCAGTAAAAAATCTCATTTTTTTAAGTCTAATTGGTGAAAAGTACTTTTGTTTTATTAAATTTGATTTAATCCTTTAAATTAGATTTCATTTGTGTTTTAGTCCCGTATTGCAAGAATTGTAGGGAATTTTTTAGTGAGTACATTCGGTTTTTATAGTAAATTATGTTATATGTAACTAATGTTAGTTACAATTTCATAATTATTACTTTTCACACATATTTGAGTATTTTTAGTTACATGTACTTATCTAATATTAATTACATGTTACAATTATATATATATGCATAATATTTTGTGAAGTAACTGAAAAAATATCAAACTTTTTAGTTATATATTAGAGATATGTTACTAAAAAGTTATATATTATTGAAACATGTAACTGAAAAATATCAAATTTTTTAATTACATATCAAAGATATGTAACTAAAAAGTTACATATTGTTAGAACATGTAATCGAAAAAAATAAATAAATAAATTAGTTACCTATAACTAATACAATAATATTACACACAAAATAGTTACATGTAACTGGCGCGTGGTTATCATGTGAGCAATATTTTTGCTTTTTTAAAATAGATGGGATCAAATCAAAATTTTTTACCGCATATGAGACTTTTAATCAATTAGAACTTAAATGGAAGATCTCCCACCGATTGTCTCTTAATTTTAATATTATTTTTAGGATTTAGGGTTTACTCGCGCCTCAATTAATCATCTCTATAGTCAATTTTAATTAAGAGCGTACTCTCCCATGTGTCTAGTGTCTAGTGTATTTAAGATTTTATTTTAGATTTTATTTTTAAAATATTTTTCAAAACAATTAAACATTGGTTATAAAAAAAAATGGGATATCTCCACTTTATCAATAATATCAATAATACAAGGGTCAACCCCCCCCCCCCCCACACACACACACACAAATGAGGACATATTTACATTTGAGATATTTTTAGTGTTTGGTTTGAATATACAAGGGTCAAAACTATACGATTTTAAAAAAATATTTTAAAACCCTTAAAATCTCAAATTATGAAACAAGCAATATACGATTTTATTTTTCGCTTTTTTTTTTTTTTTTTTTTTTTTTTCAAATAGTTAGGGAAAGGGAATTTGAACACTTGATCTCTGACTAGAGAGCCACACGAGATAATCACTAGGTTACAAGCCATCGGTTTATATATACTTATTCAAAAGAACCATCCCCAAAAAAAATAACAATTTAGTTGTGAAAAAAAAAAAAAAAAAAGGACCAAGGCATAGGCCCATAACTCAAATCTGTCGTGTCAGCCACGCGTCTGACTGTTTAGCGCTAAACTGAGCTTAATACCCTAATCATGGGGAACGTTAATTACTTCTCTGTCTATAAATAGAAGGATTCTCCAACACCTTTAAGCAAGCGAACTGCCTGTTGTAAGCTCCCAGCTAGGTTAGTATAACTATCTTGCTTTCGACCCTAATTTTCCACCGAGCTCTTACTCTCACGCCGGAGGGAACACACTGGGAAAAACCCAGCCCAACCTGTGCGCAGGTGACGCCGTCTTAGCTCAATCCGGACAATAACAAAGAAACAGAAGACCATGGCTTGGACTACAGGCCGGACAATGTCCGTCCAACCCGTATCAACTTCAATCCCCTAACCAGAGGGTGACCAGACCATACTGTTGGTCGAAACAATTTTCGACACCAATAGTTTAGCGCCGTCTGTGGGAAACACGCTAAAAGCCTTCTCCAAATCATCAGCTATTTGCTCTGCTAAGGTTTGATGAACACAAGGTCTAGACACTCACTACCATTAGGAAACAAGAACGCCATGGTGAGTAGCAACCTCACTGAAGATATGTCACGAGCACCAAGACCGAAAACCAGGGTCACAATCCGTAGAATGATCGGCGAAGAAGATATAGAGACCGAGAGGCGAAATATCAATATTAAAGGACGATCCCATCCCCCAATCTCGGCCTCAAGAGCCTGCCAGGGGCAGGTGTCCGAAGCCTTCGATGTTACCCAGCTCGACAACGTGGAACTCCAACTCGATAAGTTCCAGGAGTATTTCGACATCCTCCTTTACCGCCTACCTCCGGTTTCAGTTGAAAGGGGGACTAGACCTTCATATTGTAGGGGAGAGGGCCCGTCCACAGAAGTCCGATGATCGAGTGTATGCCTCTCACGGGCAAGTGGCGCAGGTCTAACCTCAGGCCGATCTCACTAAATCCAAGAGGTGGACTCCTACTCTCTGCCACCAGCTAGAAGGCGAGAAGCCGAAGCCAGACCAATTGCCAGTCAGGTCGTCGCCCTGGTGAGGGTGACGACCGCTATGGAGCACGCGCATGGCCGAGATGGAGTCCGTCCTTAGCCAGATACGCAACACCGGAAGAACATCCGGGCCGCAAACTAAGGTCAGGTCCTCTTTTATTGCCGAGATTGCAGACCATCCAGTCCCGTACTGGTTCCCCAATCTACCGCCTGCCTAATACGATGGAACGACTGATCCCATCGATCACCTCTCCGTCTAGGTCTCTCACATGGATCTGTACGCTGCCTCCAATACGGTAAGGTGTAAGTTCTTCTCTCTAGAGTTGACAAGTCTTTCTAGGATGTGGTTTAACAACCTACCGCCGATCTCAATCTCCACCGTTCTCGAGCTTGAACAGCAGTTCCTAGAGAGGTTCAGCCGATCGCGGTGAAGGCCTAAGACCATCACCCATATCCTCGCCGTTAGGCAGGAGGAGAATAAGAATTTGGGCGATTATGTACACAGGTTTTGGATGGAATCCCGTGCTTGTGAGAGGGTGTCCAATGATGTGGCCCTCAACGCTTTCATTGATGGGCTAAGTCATCAAAGGCTCACCTACGACCTGAACTCTAGATCGGCCACCAGCTTGCGTGAAGCCCTAGACCTCGGTGCTAATTACTACAAGGTCGATCTAGTGGACAGAATAAAGAAAAAGAGGGAGGATCTCCTCATGAAGAAGGCCCGACCCGATGAAGGGACGAGTCAATCTCAAGCCTCTAGAAGGCTTCAGGCGGAAGGAAGGTTGGGACCACTGCTCGGCGATAAAAGGCCGCCTCCAGGCCCTCGTTAGCTTGTTTTTACTCTCATAATCGCTTCCGTCACCACCAACTTCACTGAGAATGCCGGGAAGGGAATTTTCTCGCCTGCCCCTCCCCTGAGGGGGAAGCCTCTAGGCAGGTCAGTCGATAAATACTGCGACTTCTACAGGAGCAACGATCATGCTACCAACGAGTGCTTCCAGTTAAAGGAAAAAATTAAGGCCCTCATCCGAAGAGGTTATCTCAGCAATTACGTCCGCTAACCAAGCAAGGATCGGTCCGATGCGAATGACAGCTGCAACGAGCACTGCGGATAGCGCAGAAAATGGATGACAACCGGTCTCAACCCCGCAACGAACGCGCTGGTAATGACTCTAACCTGAGGATTGACGGCGAGATTAACGTAATCCACAGTGGCCTGGGTTTCGGCAGAGAAACGCCTTCTTCCTGAAAGAGGTACAAAGGTAAGGGCAAGATGTGTACGAGGTCAGCATGATAGAAGTTGTCTCGCATAACGTCATCTCTTTCAGCGAAGCCAACCTGAAAGGGGTACATGTTCCGCACGATGATGCCCTGGTCATCTCAGCCTTGATCAATCATTTCAAGACAGCGATGATACTCATTGATAGAGGTAGCTCAGCGGATATTATCTTTAAAGGAGCCTTCGATAAAATAGGCATAGACTTCAGCACTGTGCAACTCATAAGGTCTCCCCTCGTCGATTTTGGGAGAAACGTGGTCAGCTTGGTTAGTTGGGTCTCTCTACCCGTCACCATCAGTTCCAGGCCCAAGATCGCCACCATCTGGTCTAAATTCCTTATAGTAGATATGTTATTGCCCTACAACGTGAGAAATGGGTCAGCCCACCGTGGCGGCCCTAAAGGCCATTTTCTTCTCGTATTACCAGAAAATGAAATTCCTTATGGACTCCAAGGTAGGAAAAGTTCAAGGAAACCAAGAAACTGCTCGGTCCTATGCAAGAAGGGCTATGGAGAAGAAATAACAGTTACAGTTGGGGCTAGAGCTGAGCATTCCGTGCCGAGCTCCTGAAAAGCTCATGGCCCTAATCGGGGAAGTTGAACCCGTCCCGATCGACGATCCCCAAGATGAGGAGCCCATCCTCCGGTCTCATGAAGACCTAGTCGACATCCCTATTCACCCCGTCATAGTTGAAAGGACAGTGACGATAAGGGCTCAGCCTGGCCTAGAGAAACAGTCCGACCTCACGTAACTGCTAAAGAAGAACTATGTTGTTTTTGCCGAGTCGCACGACGAACTTCTCGGAATCGAGCCCAGTGTTTCCATGTATCAGCTGCATGCCGATGTGCAGCACCCACATGTTCTCCAGAAGAGAAGAAAGTTCCACCCAGACCGACAAAGAAATTTTCGGCCCCCGGTGGAACCCGCCTCGCTCCTCGTCCTCCTCCCCTTCAGAGGCCCACTGGGTATGTCGGAAGGCTGAAAGGTCCCCACTCTGGCCTCCCTTTGGGACTCTTCAGGAAAAGATGACGTCTACTCAACGACAACCTCTTGCTCACCCACCAGCTTGGTTGTCGAGGGAACCTCTAGCTCATCGACCTCGGTCGCAGACGAGCTAAGCTCGATCTGAACGACCTGGGGGTCATCCAAGACCTTTTCAGATTCGTACGGGTTGTACCCCAACGAGCTGGACTCAAAAGTAGAAGACATGAAGAAAAATAGATGAAAAGAAGAAAAAGAGGAGTACCGTGCTCGGAGGTCGGGTGGAGCTTTTCACACTACTTTGGTGAAGAAATGCGGAGGAATGAAGTGTGAATTTATAAAGGATCCTAGAAGTCGAACCGTCGCGTTGATCGGACGGTTCGCAGAGCGTCGATTCACACGTTATCAGCCATGTGTCGCGCATCCAATCGGGGTGATAGTCAAACTTCATAAGGAAGCCAAAAGGCACGACCAGACTAACCTTTCCGATTGGGCCGACCTTCTCTTCATTAGCCCAGTCGACCGCTCTTAGCAAGCCGATGACATAACCCTCAACGTCTCATGTCCCATTTCTATGCTAAGGCTTGGGGGGCAATTGATGTGGGTAAAATCGGGTTCCTTCCATGTGTCCGCTAGCTGGGCAGATTAGCCACGTCATCAAGTCCACGTCAGGCCAGTTTGAGTGGCCAGGTGAATAGACAGCCCGGATACCTCTCAGGTTGGCGAATATGAAGCACTCGAAATCTTCACGCAACAACGTCCCGAAAAATCGCCACCTAGGGGCAGGTCGGTAAACTCAGCTGACCTTTGTTCTGGTTCCCTGGGTCGACCTGCCTATCATGCCTGGCTTGGTCCATAGGCTTCGCCATCTACAGTAAAGGGCCCAAGGCCTAAGCCCATAACTCTAATCTACTGTGTCAGCCATGCACTTAACTGCTTAGCTCTAAATCAAGCTTAAGGCCCTAATCATGCGAAACGCTAATTACTTCTCTGCCTATAAATAGAAGGATTCTCCAACACCTTTAAGCAAGCGAACGGCCCGTTGTAAGCTCCTAGCTAGGTCAGCATAACTATCTTACTTTCGACCCTAATTTCCAATTGACCTCTTACTCTCACGCTTGAGGGGACACGCCAGGAAAAACCCGTCCCGTCCCGTCCCTTGTACAGGTGACGCAACCTTAGCTCCACCTGGACAGCGGCAAAGAACAGAAGACCCCGGCTCGGATGATAGGTCGGACAGCGCCCGTCCAGCCTGGTTGCGATACTCAAGCAAGGACTACGGTCATCTCCATATCAACTTCAATCTCTTGACTAGAGGGTGCCCAGACCATATTGTTGGTCAGACCAATTTTCAATACCAACAACACGCGCCTCGATGAATCACCTCTATAGTCAATTTTAATTAAGAGTGCACTCTCTCACATTATTTAATGTATTCAAAATTTTATTTTTAAAATATTTTTTAGAATAATCGAATACTGATTAATAAGGAGACGAAGTACCACCCTTTACCAATAATATTAATTTTCTTGGGTTTCTCTATTTTTCTTTCTCAATAGTATAATTAGAGTGCAACTACAATACCAATAACATTTCCCCACAAACACACAAATGAGGACATATTTACATTTGGGATATTTTTAGTGTTTGGTTTGGATATAAAAGGGTCAAGACTACGATTTTAAAAAATATTTTACAACCCATAAAATCTCAAATTATGAAACTAGCAATATACCATTTTTTTTTTACTTTAATTTTTTTTTCCAAACAATTAGAAAAAGAGAATTTGAACACTTGATCTCTCATTAGAGAGGCATACAAGATAATCACCATGATACAAGCCGTCAGTTTATGTATATTTATTCAAAAGAATCATCCCAAAAAAATTAATAGCAATTTAGTTGTGGAAACAAAAAAGAGAAAGGCCGCGCATGATCAATGACCCAAAATCCATATAATAATAATAATAATTAATTAATTAAATTTAATATTAAGAATTTAATTATTTTTAATGACAAATTATTAATTAAAAGTAATTAAAAAGATTAATAGTGATGCTCCCCATGTATATAGATACAATGATGGGCCAAGTTCATGCACGTTCACCAACTACATGGGATGGTGACCGCAAGAAGACTTGTCAAACAAAAAAATAAAAAATTAGGAGAAATATTTTAATTTAAATTAAAAAATTAAGAGAAATTATTTACTTTAAATTAAGATATAAATAGGAAAAAAATAGCTCTTTGTCAACGTGTGCATTAAGTCATCATGATCATTCATAATCTCTTCATGTAGAGAAGTTAAAAAAAAAAGAGTAAAAAAAGGTTAAGCGTGATTATCAAGTTCTAATGAGGATAAGGGTTCTTTGACAAATGCTAATTACATATTGATGCCTTTTATTAACTCGTGAATTGTTCACAAAGTCTAAACTTGAGCACAAATATTTCTTTTCAAGTGGGAAGAGTTGGGGATATCCACACGTTGAATTTTAAGTGGTGAATTTTTAAATTCTAAAAATATATGAAGTTTAATTGATAAAATAAAACAGTATATGTCCTCTGTCATTTTGCATTATATCAAATACTTCTCTTGTCATTTTGTAAATATCAGAAATCTTTATTGTCTTTTTACTCAAACACCACTTACCTCTCTTTTTAATTGAAAAATAATAAAATTTTTATTATAATACTAATTTTATTCTTGATTATTTAAAAAATAATTAAATAATTAAATACTAAAATATATAAATAACCTTTTAATTTATATATATTCATCATCACTTCTTACCACCGCACTCATCGCTGCCACCACCTCCTATCGCCACCACCACCCGCCGCCACCTCCCACCGCCGCCGCCGCCCACCATCTCCCACCGCCGCCACCCAACCAACACCACCTCCCACCACCGCCACCCACCACCTGCCGCCACCTCCCACCGCCGCCGCCACCACCCACCGCCCTCCGCCACTTTCTACCGCCGCTACCACCTACCACCCTCCGCCACCTCCCATCGCTGCCACCCACCACCTCCCACCGACACTATTCAACCCCATTTTAAAAAATATATATATTCTTTAACTATTTCATTAAAAAAAAAAATTAACTCTTTCATTAACCATTTTTTTTTCTCTCCAGTAGAGGTGGCGGTGGGCGGTGGTGGCGACGGAGGAGTTGGACGGTGGGTGATGGGAGGTGGCGACGGGAGGTGTTAGTGGGAGTTGGGTGGGAGAATTATTTCTAAAATTCTTAAACAATTCAAAAAATAATTTTAAATTACTCCCAAAATTTTAGAAATTAAACCGCTTTTACCATCCGTAGATTAACCTCAATATTTTGGGAGCAAAGACCGGAGTCAGAAAACAGTGACGAGCACCTCATTATGATATATGATTGTATCTTAAAGCATTGCTCTCCTCTCATCATATATCTTCTCCCTCTATCTCTTAATGTGTATTTGAGAAACTTCAAGTACTTGCTTAGAGCTTCTTCCCCCACAATGATGGCCATTATGGGCTTTAGGAGTTCGTTGAATTGTTGTTGGCCTTTAAGGGAATGCCATCATTTTTTTATCTTCTTCCCCCCACCCCACCCCCCATTAATAGTGACACCTTTTGCTTTCTGTAATAGATAGTGAAAGTTCACTATTCAAACAAAAACAAAAAGTAAAGTTGCCAGACAACCTGGAAATCCGTAGGTCAAATTTCCATGGAGGGTGTAATTTTTCCAATTTGACAATCAAAAACAGAGACATTGACATTGATTATAATAACACATTCAAAAACAGAAGAAATCCTCCTTAATTTTTACAAAAACAGAACTCATCAATTTTTTTAACAAAAATCAACCCATGGAATTCCTTTTTCCCCTCAAAACATTGATCAAATTCGAGGCGTTTTTACGAATCTTCTCATTTTCGTCTTCCATGAACCCTAGACAAAGCTCGAACACCCCTTCTCTAATGGCTGCCAAACACACCTTCTCACTGCAACAGCAGAGCATATTCATGGTCAAAACAGAGTATTGAACGCCTCTTGAACTTCCGTTCTTCATCAAATTTACCAGAATTCGGACAAAATCATCGTATTTCGCCATTTTTTCTCGTCCCTCTTTGCATTTCGCTAACAAACCCAGTACTTCGACGGCGCGTTCGAGTCCGGAATCGGTTAATCCGATCAGAATCGGCACCGCACCGCACTCCACCGCCCGTCGACGGTTATCCGGAAAGGAACAGAGGGCGTAGAGCGCAGTCGCCGATTCTTTTCTCTCTCTTCCGCTTCCGTCTCGTAGGAGTGAAATTAGAGCTGAAATTGCGCGTGGGTAGGTTCCGATTGTGGCTTTGTTTACCTCCACCACCGCTAAACTCGTTAACACCGTCGCCGCCAGGGCTCTGCAATCGGCGGTGCCACCTCGCAGGGCGGCGACGACCGTCCCAATCGCACCCTCCGCCACCAAACCCACCTTGTTATCGTCGTCCAAGCTCAGATTCAGCACCAAATGAAGCGCTTTTTCCCTCAGAACGAAATTTTCCGAGCCGACGCAGCCCAACACGGCGGAAACAGCTCCGGACTCGGTCAATCTCCGTCGAATCGACGTGTCGCGCTTGGCCAAACGGGTCAGAAGGTCGAGCGAGCTGAGCCTGGATTCCAAAGAAGACGCCGGCGAGGTCAAGGCTCGGATTAGGGATAGTGTGTCTGGGTTGGAAAGTAGGTTGGGGAGGGAGACGAGGGTATAATTGGAAATGAGACTGCGGAGGGCGTGGTTAGGGATGAGAATCGGGGGTTCAGAGAGGGGTAATTTGGTGATTGGACATGTCCGGTGGCCGGCGTCTAACCACCGCTGGATTGACGACCGGTCAAAGGTGTGACCGGACGAGAGTATCACTGGGTCCGACATTATCTCTAGCGAAATGGGACATTTGAAGTCATCGGGAAACTGGGTCGCCATTGTTGAATTCTCTCTCGCCCCTCTCTCTCTAGGTCGTCCTTTTTCTCAGAGAGCTCTAGAGAGAGAGAGAGAGAGGTTTATGAGGTTTACGTGAAGCTGGAGAAAAGCAAACATGTGAAGCAAGCAACTGCACAGACTGTTGGCTAAAAGACAATTATGACCTCAACGTTTATCGAATTTTCATCGGTATGCCCTCTGGATCATCTCTAAAACCAGTCTAATGCAAGCAAAAGAAAGATTCCTTTTTTTTTTTTTTAAATAATAATTATTTTCACAAAATAAAATCGATTTTTATAATAAAAAGGTTAAATTTCACTTACCACCCATGATGTTTGAGTGTCATTTTAATGTCCCTGATATTTTTATTTTTGCAATATGCCTCTTAAATTTTGATTTTTTCCTCTAATTAATTCAATCAACACCTTTTGACCATATATTGAAGAAAAATTAAGGGGAAAAAAAAAGCATGTGTCATTCGGATACAGTTTTTCTTGAAATTTAGATGAAAGAAACATATCGATTGGACCAATTAGAGATTAAATTAAAATTTGAAAAAGGATAAAAATGGAGATATCAAGGCCCTGTTTGGAAACGGTTTCCATTCCCTGATTTTCGTTCTCGCTCCCAAAATTTTGAGATTAATATAAAAAAATGCGTTTAATAAACATGTTACTATTCCAAAAAATTTGAGAGTAATTCCTATTTTTTTTAAGAATTTGAGAAACAAAAAAAATATGTTGATTCAAATTTACTTGTACAAAACTATTCTCACTACTCCCCGTAGGTCACCATCAACCCGCCGATCACCATACATTTAAAGAGAAAAAAAAAAGACGAATAAATGTTGCAACCAAACATGTTTTTTGTTTTTGATCTCATAAATTAAAAGAATTAATTTCAAGACAATGGTTATTATCAAATATGTTTCTATTCTCAAACTATTCTAGAACAGAAATAGAACTTGAACTTTCTTCCAAGTATATGAGAAGTAGATTCTAAAAAGCGAAAACACTAACAAACGTTACATATACTTGAACTTTAGGGGTACAAAGTGTGATTTAACCTAATT
This sequence comes from Eucommia ulmoides, assembly GCA_016647705.1. Lineage (NCBI taxonomy): Eukaryota > Viridiplantae > Streptophyta > Magnoliopsida > Garryales > Eucommiaceae > Eucommia > Eucommia ulmoides. The sequence continues at coordinate 2,747,114 of CM028337.1, read as the reverse complement.
AAAAACAAGAAATGTGAAGAGGATGAAGCATAATTTGGGTGAAATTTGAGTGGACGTCTTTATCTTAAAATTGTGTCCATGAATTGCGTTTTGGTCGGTTGATTTGCCGGAAACAAAGGGGAATTATGGCAATGGAGGTTTCTTTCTAGAGAAGGGTAAATTTGGAAAAATCATTTTGTCTATTCACTTTTCATTCAACAACAACAAAAAGCAAGGAACTAAATTATTATTTATTTGCTATTTAATTGCTCTCTATTCAATGGTTTTTTAGACAATTTAACAAAAATTAAAATTTTATTCCATACTTTTTAAAAATTTAAAATTATTATAATACAAAAAAATTAATTAATAATTTATTTTACCCTTAATTTAAAAAAAAAATCTCATATGCAATTGTAACTTGTATTTTAGTATTGAACATTAAAAAAAGTGGAAGACCCAATACACGGGTTGCACTTTCGCCGTTATATGTATTTAACTCGTGTATAAAATATTTATTAAATCTATGTGATTTATAACGTGTAACTAATATTACACATGTACGTACATGTAATTAAATATTATACTGACGTGAGCACATGTACGACTAATAATCAAGTAAAATTAATTTAAGAGATTAAATTATAATTTATGTTTTTAATGGAACTAATAACATATTACAGACTAATCAAAATAATCATAGTAACTCATAATACAATGTAGATTCAGAATTTAATTTGTAAACTGTATATTCTAAGTTAAAAGGGTTAAGAAGAGACTACCCTTTGTAGATTAGATATATATTTAATTTTTGTGGGACTCATAATAATCATAGTAACTCATAATACAATGTATTTAAATACTTTGTTACAAGTTCAAACTTGTACTTCAAAAATTATAAAATAAATAAAGTATTATTAGATGATATATTTTAATATTTTTTATGCTAAGATATTTAATAGTTAAAAGTAATGTCTTCTTTTTATTTAAAAAGTAGTTTTAAAAAAAATATAATTTCTTTATAGAACTAAAATTTATATATTATATATTATAAATTTTTTAATGAATAATTCGCGAAATTAAACATCTCAATTATTCGAGAAGCACTCTCAAGTATGGTGATTTTTTGTGTCTATGGAACACAGTTCAAACGCATTTATGTTATGTGTAAGAAATTCAGCAAACAAATCTAAACATAAACGCAAGACACAAGATCTAAACAAATTATTGAAATTTTGAAACAAAACTAAACACATACTTGACAGACATTGATCCTACTCCTCCTTTTCCCCTAATCTTCTTCCGAATCGTCTTTCTTGGAGTCTCCACAGTGTCGTAAATTCCATCCACCGCCACCACATCAGAAGTCATAGACGATGACTCGTCTCCGATTGTGTGTCCATGGAACGCAGTGTTTCTGTCCAAACGCGCGCTTAAGTTTTTGAATATTATAAAAATAGTCTCTAAATTGTTTTTGGACGCGAAATGATAAAACTAACGGTTTTGATCGTGTGCTTTGACTAACGGAAAAATTAAATTGAATCCAGATTTAAAAATGAGAAACTAAGTATGCGTATGGCTAAAAATGTAGAAAAAATTATTCAAGGCAGCATACTTTGACTATTCTTTCTTCAGATAAAGACATTTTTGATCCTTGACAAATAGCTTGAGTATTCAATTGACCCTTAATTTTTGTAACTCGACACATTTATCCTTAACATTTTAAAATAATGCCAAATTGGCCTCTAAGTCGGGTTCCGTTAGTAAAATTTGGGGTAATTGGATAGAAACAGTCATGTGACAAACACCTATTTGGTCAAGGGTAAATACGTCATTTAAATTTTATTAATTTAATAGGGCATATTTGCATATGTTGTTAAACTTACGGGTCAAAATATTTTTTCCCACACCTTTTCTTGTTTTTTTTTACCTTTGTTTTTTTTGGCTCCTCAATCCTCTCATTTATTTGTCTGCACCACCGACACCACCACACCGCCGAACAGAGTTGTTTACATTTCTAATATAAATTTAAAACAAAATTACTGAAATAAAACATTTTTCCATCTTATTTATGGAAATAGTGCTACCTCGGATTTGTGGGGCCGGCGGCATGAACCCTAGGTATATGAATTTTTTTTTTTTTTGGTATACGTCGTTATACCCGGGGTTTGGTACCCCGGGTTCTATGTAGAACCTGGGGTACCAAACCCCGGGTATAACCCGAATTTAAAAAAAAAAAAAAATCGTTTTTGCCCAACAAAATTTTAAAATTTTCGGCAACTTTAAACTGATTAACGGTGGTCTATCGATATTTTAAATAAATATAATTTTTTTGTGCATAAATTAGGTTCAAAAAACTACATAATGCTTTTTACAATACTAAAAACGGACAAGTGGATGAATTTTAAAAAATCGCCAAAGTTGACCAGATAAGTTATTTCGATAACGGTGGAATTTTTTTCGGCAATTTAAAATTAACAAAAGATTGCATGCCCGTAACAGAAATGAACCAAATTTTTTGTATATAAACTATGTTTATAACACTACATAACAAAACTTAGAACACTAAAAACGGATAAATGGATGAATTTTAAATAATCGTTAAAGTTGATCAGACGAGTTGTTTTGATGACGATGTAATTTTTTTGAAATTTTGAGTTAACAAAAAATGATCGTCTATCCGTAACAAAAATGAATCTGATTTTTTTGCGTACAAACTATGTTTATAACGCTAAATAACAAAATCGAGAATATAAAAAATAGATTAGTGAATAATTTTTAAATAATAGTTATTATCATAATATTTTATTACTCTTCAACGTTTCAAAAATACTATATTGCTCCTTAATGTTTAGATGAACATAACTTTGCGCTCAGTGATCCGTTGGAGGCAATTTTTTTTTTAAAAGTTGGGTCTGATTTGAGTCATCACTCTGGATTTTGAAGATTTCAATTTTATCAACAAAACAAGACATAAAGATTACGAATTTATTCATTCAATACTTCGAATCCAAAATTGAAGGTGCAAACAGGCTTTATTTGAAAAAATATTGGACCAAACCGCCTACGGCAGCTTGCCACGCCTAGATCTCGAAAAAATACCTGAAATAAAAAAAAAAATCACCCCAAACGGACCATTGAGCGTAAAGTTATGTCCATCCAAACTTTTTATATTATTTTACATAAATTTTCTCTTCTCTCAACAACATATATTCCCTTATCTATTTTTGGTATTCTCGATTTTATTATTTAGCGTTATGAACGTAGTTTGTATATAAAAAAATCAGGATCATTTCTGTTACGGTTAGATGACCATTTTTTGTTAACTCAAAGTTTTCAAAAAAACTGCATCGTCATCGAAACAACTCATCTAATCAATATTGACGATTATTTAAAATTCATCCACTTGTTCGTTTTTAGTATTCTAAGTATTGTTATGCAGTGTTATGAACATAGTTTATATACAAAAAATTTGGTTCATTTCTGTTACGGGCATGCAATCTTTTGTTAATTCTAAATTGCCGAAAAAAAATCCGCCGTTATCGAAACAACTCATCTGGTCAACTTTGGCAATTTTTTAAAATTCATCCACTTGTCCGTTTTTAGTGTTGTAAAAAGCATTATGTAGTGTTTTGAACCTAATTTATGCGCAAAAAAAATTAAATTTATTTAAAATATCGATAGACCACCATTAATCAGCTTAAAGTTGCCGAAAACTTTAAAAAAATTTTGGGCAAAAACGATTTTTTTTTTTTTTTTAATTCGGGTATAACGACGTATACCAAAAAATAAAAAATAAAAATCGTATACCCGGGGTTCAGAACCCCGGGTATACCGCCGGCCCCACAAACCCGAGGTTCCGAACCACGGGTAACACTACTTATGTAAATAAGATGAAAAATGTTCTATTTCAATAATTTTGTTTTAAATTTATATTAGAAATGTAGACAACTCCCGCCGAACAACAAAGAAGAGGGGGAGCGAGAAGGACTTAACTAGTTGCCCCAAGCCCTAACCTCCATAGGCCCAGCTTCAGCTTTAGCTCCCGCCGAAGCATGCGGTGGAACTTCATTAACCGTTCAACGATGTCCTTTCAATTCCACCCCCAAATTCATCAACTCCATCCCTCCCCTCTTCTCCAATCGCAAATCAAAACCAAATCCTTCTTTCTCTCACTACACCCAGATATATAACTAGAGAGAGAGAGAGAGGTAGAGAGAGAAAGCAGACGCCATTTTCGTTTCTTCTTTCAATTTCTTGGTGGGTTTTGTGTTCTTCGCTTGGAGATGGGGAAGGGAAATCATAGAAACGGAAGATTTGTGGGGTTTGGTGGTGATTCGGGGAAGAAATATTCATCATCTCCTCCTCCCTTCAAATCTTCGGGTTCATCCCACTCTCTCTCTCTCTCTACTGTACTGTTATCTCTCTTTCTCTCTCTAAATTGTTAGGTTTGTTTCACTCTTTAAATGGAAGAGACAAGAGAGGTCGGATTCACGGTGAATCAATGGCAAGAATTGCAGAGACAGACAATGATCTACAAGTACATGATGGCCTCTGTTCCTGTTCCTCCTGAGCTCCTCATACCCATATCCAAATCCCCTTATCAATCCAACAATAATAACAATTTAGCTCAGAGCTTTGAATTGATGAGTTTAGTAATAACAATTTAGCCTCCTAGTCTTTTTTGTGGGTATTGTTCTAATTAATGATTTTTTTTTTGTGATTTTTGGGAGAATTTAGGCTCTGGTTTTTTTTTTTTTAGCTCAAAATAATGGGTTTTGTTGGAGATGGTAATTTTTTGGCGGAGGCGGCGGTGTTGGTTTGTTCGGTGGTGGAGGAGAACAGGTTTGATTGTGAAAACGAAATCGAAATCGAACAATAGGTTCGATTGCGAAAACAAAATCGATTTCCTTGGTGGTGGTGTTCGGCGGTGGTGTTAATTTTGGTGGTGGTTTTTGGCAGTGTTGTTATTCGTTTCGGTGGTGTTGTTCTTTTCGGCGGTGGTGGACAGTGTTTTTCCTTGGTGGTGGTGTTCGATAGTGTTGTTCGTTTTGATGGTGTTTTGCGGCGGTGGTGTTGTTCGTTTTGGTGATGTTCGTTTCCTTGGTGGGTAGGAGTAGCATTGGTTGTCATGGACGAGTGGAGCAGGGGTCGCCGGAGATGGAGCAAGGGTGGGGGTTGGGCTCGCTGGAGATGGAATGGGGAGGAAGATGATGAATTAAAAGAAAAAATACACATTAAACCCTTAACTTTTAGATAAAAAATTAAATGACTCCCAATTAAATAACTTTTCAAATTAATCTCATTGAATAAAAAGACCAAAATACTCTTAATAAAACGTTGACCGTTAGTTTGACTTAACATAATTTACCTCAAGGGCCAATTTGACACTATTTTAAAATATTAAGAGTAAATGTATCGAGTTGCAAAAGTTAAGAGCCAATTGCACATCCGAGTCATTTGTAGGAAAAAAAAAAAAAAAAAAAATGTTTTTATCCATTCTTTCTTTGGTTAGTATTGACCCACGTGGTTATTATTACTACATCTACAGGCTACAGTCTTTCCGTCAACCACAGATTGGGATCGTGCTAGCTACTTTTCCTGTTGGGAGTCTCCACTCTGACTGTTGGGAAGATGGTTTCAACGTGGAAGACATGGTTTATTCTCTTTGGATCAGACACCATTTCATTAGGCCAACCTCTCTCTTCAAACCAGACCATAGTCTCCAAAGGAGGAAGATTTGAACTGGGTTTCTTCTCTCCAGGTAATTCTAGCAACTATTACATTGGTATATGGTATAGAAACACCTCAGAATGAACGGTGGTTTGGGTTGCAAATAGAGACAAACCCATCCCTTACTTTTCCCATTTCAATTCGGTACTAGCAATCTCCAATGGCACCCTAGTCCTGTATAATGACTTGAGATCCGTAATTTGGATCACAATTTCCACAATAGAAAACTCGAATGCCACAAAGGTTGTTCTTCTCGATACTGGTAATCTTATTTTGAAAGATGGGATAGCTGTGATATGGCAAAGTTTCAATTGTCCGACTGACACCTGGCTGCCAGGAGGAAAGGTCAGATTCGATAAGAGCTCTAATAGAACACAGGTCCTCACTTCCTGGAGAAATTCGAAAGATCCATCTCCTGGATTTTATTCACTGGGGATGGATCCAAATAGAACTCCTGAGTTGTCCATTTGGAGAAAAGGGTCGGAAAGAATATGTAGATGTGGTGTTTGGAATGGCCAGAGATTCCCTTTTCAAAACAACTTCGAGAACATTTAGGCCTTGTTTGGTTAGTGTTCCCAACCAAATTAAACCCAATCCAACCCAAAAATTTTGGGTTTGATTTTTGGGAACGCGTTTAGCAAACACAAAACTCAACCCAACCCAACCCAAAAAATAGGAATTGATTCTCAAAATCCTAAAGAAACCAGAAATAATAAAAAAAGTTATTTTTTTTTGTGCCCAAAAAACTCAACCCAAAGTTCTCAACTTCCGTTTTCATCTGCTGGCCGACCACCACCACCCGCCGCCGGCCACCTCCGGCTACCGTCCGCTACCTACCGGCGACTGTCGCCAGCCACCTCCGCCGCCCCGCCGCCCGTCTGGCGACCACCGCCGCCGTCGCCGTCTGACACACCGCCGTTGCAGGTGTCCGGCCACCATCCACCACCGCCGCCGCCATCCGGCCGCTGTCAAACACAAAAAAAAAATTCAAAAAAAATAAATAAATTAGTTTTAGGATAAAATCGTTACCAAACACATTCTGTTCTCAGCACAAAACAAAAATTGTCATTACCAAACGCAATTCTGTTCCCAAAATTCTCAACCCAACCCAATTCAACTCAACCTGACCCATTCCAGTTGGGTTTAGAAAAGTGGGAACACTAACCAAACGCCACCTTACTTTTCCAATATCAGTTATGTCTTGAACGAGTTTACCAACTATTTTACATACAATATATTCAATGCATCTGTCACGATTAGGTTTCAAATAACTTCTATAGGAGTGTTACAATTATGGTTTGAACGCCAGGGAAACTGGTTTGTCTATTGGATGCAACTGTCACAGCAGTGTGAGGTTTATGCTGTTTGCGAGAGTTTTGGAATATGTAGTATTGATGCTAGTCCCTTCTGTAGCTTTTTGCCAGGCTTTGAACAACGTTCGCCAACAGATTGGCAACTGAGGGATTCGACCAGTGGGTGTTGGAGGAAAGCCTCCTTGCATTGCAAGGGTAATGAAATAGGATTTCAAAGGATGGCAAACATCAGGTTGCCTGCAAATTCAGAGTCGCTAGCTGTCGGAAGGGCTGATATATGTGAATTTGTGTGCTCGGGTAATTGTTTCGTGCTCTGCTTATGCTTACAGCAGTAGCAGATTGTGCCTAATGTGGATGGAAGATCTGTTGGACTTGGAACAAGTCTCCAATGGTACCGGTGCAGATCTATATCTTAAAGTCAATTCTTCCAAGCTTCCTAATAAAGGTTAGACGCTTCCCGAAATTATGAAGCCTGTGACGTCAAAATCCTTCATCAAATTTCTTTTCCATGCATGTAAAATCCATTTTTAAAATCATATTCGCTTTTCAAATACCTCAACCAAATCTACTCTAATGCTTTTCCTGTCGTGGTTCAGGATGTAAAAAGCTGATGCATGCTCTACTAATAGTGTTAACAACCATTCCGTTTATCATCTTTTGCTCCATCCTGCTTTATTTTTGGAGGAGAAAGCTCCAGGGAGATGGTAAAACACTAATATTTATTTTCTTTGTACTTTTATCTATGATATCGCTCGAAACATGGGTGCATCATATGGCATTTGATAATGGCTAGGAAGCACAGATACATCTAGCAGGACAACGTATCCGACACGGATACGCCCTGGACACTCCTAGATACGTATATGACATGCTTAAATTTGTGTTCTAATGTTTTATAATTAATTTGTTGTTTGGGACTTATTGGACACGTGAGGATATAGGAGGACACACTGAGTGATACTTTTTGTAATATTTAGCAATTAAAAGGCTTGAATCTGCCAAGATATATAAAGATGAGACGAGCTCTAACTCCACATTCTTGGAAAAATCAGTGCTCATCTCCTCTAATAGGAAATAGGAAACTATTGACTTATTGGTTATTTTAGCATGATCTCCTTTCGTGCTAGTAGTGTTCTTCTATTGAATAGAAAGGGTTGACAAGACGGGTATTTTCTCGAACATGAAAGCGGCACAAAATAATTGGGTATCGGTTTTGCTTAATGGGTAATGGGTCATTATCGGATCAAACACAATAAACAACATGTCGTATTTCAGGTGTAACCATAATCTGATGATTGTTTCACGTTAAGAGATGATATAACATGTTAAGAGATGATATAACATGTGAGATGATAATTTAATAAATTATTTTGAAAATAAAAAAATATTATCATCTACTTATCTAATATTATAATTTAAGCTATATTATATATATTACTAAGATTAAGGTGCTTTGTTGTTATAGATGAATTAACAGATTTATAATTTTCCATGTGTAATGTGTTTCATTATGTGAATTATTGTTAAAAATTAATTATTAACATGTCTATAATATGTAGTGGGTTAAATAAATCTTTATTGTGACCCGGTCCGGTGCCTCATCGTCTCGTGTTATTATGTGACGCAATCACTTATTGTGTCGCGTTGTGTCGACACGATAATATAACGTGTCGTATTCGTGTTTTGATTTCATGATAGGTTATTGTGTTATGTTTGTGTTTCGTGTCAAACCCTACATTCATTATGTAAATTTGTCTATAACTCTATTTTGGTTAAATATTAACAAATTTAATTTATATGATTATACATAAATAAAATACATAACTATCGTTTCCCCTATCCTAGCTTAATCTGTTTCCTACTCTTTTAGGATCTCAGTATCTATCTCTTCTCGTATGCGTCCGTGCTTCTTAGGATAATAGTCTTACGCCATCCTAACTGACCTGATGTTATGACCTTTATCTACGTGCACAGTACAAGTCGTGTTAGTTTAATTGTTCATCTTTTTTCTCCATTTCAGTCATGGGAGAGACGAAGGACACAAATCAAAATTTGTTGTTATTCGACTTGGATTTGAGAAGCAGCACATCAGGCACCAATAACAAAATGAGAGGAGATAAGGATTTTGAGTTGCCAATGTTCAGTTTTTCAAGCATATCTGCTGCAATTGAGAGATTCTCCGATGCAAATAAGCTTGGTGAGGGTGGGTTTGGACCGGTTTATAAGGTAAGAAGACACTTTCCAATAAGTAGAAATTTCATGGTCCCTCAACAATAAAAGAGGAAGTTTTAACCAAAAAGAGCATGTTTATTTTCAGGGAAAATTAGTTAATGGTCAATGCGTGGCGGTGAAGAGGCTTTCAAGAAGGTTTGCACAAGGGTTAGAAGAGTTGAGAAATGAAACGGTACTAATTGCTAAACTCCAACATAGTAATCTCGTAATGCTCTTGGGATGCTGCATTGAACAAGATGAAAAAAATACTAATATACGAGTACATGCCCAATAAAAGCCTGGATTTTTTCCTCTTTGGTTAGTGATTAAAAATAAGTTGAAAAAGAAAACCCTTTCACCTTTTGTATTGATCATCTATTTCTTACATAGGGTAACTTACTGCTGATGTGTACAGATCCTAGTAAGCAAAGGATATTGGATTGGGGAAAACAGGTTTGAATCATTGAAGGCATAGCTCAAGGGCTTCTATATCTCCATCAGTACTCCAGATTACGGATAGTTCATAGAGACCTGAAAGCTAGTAACATCTTGTTAGATGGTGACATGAACCCTAAGGTATCCGACTTTGGCATGGCAAGAATTTTTGGAGGAAATGAGTTGCAAGGAAATACAAATCACATAGTGGGAACCTAATACAGTGCTCTTAATCCACAAAGTCAATCGTCTTGGAATTCATTCTCTGATGCTCCATTTGTTCAGTGTTTCTGTTCCTAAGAATCTGGGATTGGAAATTTATTTTTATTTTTCTCCTAGTTTTTTAGGAAATTTTGGGAGCATAATGGAATTGCTTTTAGATTTTTGTTTTTGTTCCATGTTTCACAGGAACAAAAACACTAAACAAACGCCACCCGATTAACTCAATAGGCTCACAATAACTATAAATCGATTTTTGTTGTTGTTGTTTGTAGTGGTTATATGTCTCCGGAGTATGCCTTAGAAGGACGTTTCTCTGTAAAGTCTGATGTTTTCAATTTCGGAGTTCTGTTACTAAAGATAATTTGCAGTAAAAAAAACACTGATTATATTTATTTTTTATTTTTATTTTTTTTCTTAAATAAATACTCAGGCATGGGAATTATGGAAAAACGACAGAGGAATCGAGTTGATAGATCCAACACTACAAATCCCCAACTCCCCATCTACTCTACTAAAATACATTCATGTGGGTCTATTATGCGTTCAAGAAAGTCCAGTGGATCGACCTACAATATCGGATGTTATTATCATGTTTAGCAATGAAAATGCATCACTTGTCCCTCCCAAACCGCCTGCTTTTATTGGTAAAACACTAATATTTATTTTCTTTGTACTTTTATCTATGATATCGCTCGAAACATGGGTGCATCATATGGCATTTGATAATGGCTAGGAAGCACAGATACATCTAGCAGGACAACGTATCCGACACGGATACGCCCTGGACACTCCTAGATACGTATATGACATGCTTAAATTTGTGTTCTAATGTTTTATAATTAATTTGTTGTTTGGGACTTATTGGACACGTGAGGATATAGGAGGACACACTGAGTGATACTTTTTGTAATATTTAGCAATTAAAAGGCTTGAATCTGCCAAGATATATAAAGATGAGACGAGCTCTAACTCCACATTCTTGGAAAAATCAGTGCTCATCTCCTCTAATAGGAAATAGGAAACTATTGACTTATTGGTTATTTTAGCATGATCTCCTTTGGTGCTAGTAGTGTTCTTCTATTGAATAGAAAGGGTTGACAAGACGGGTATTTTCTCGAACATGAAAGCGGCACAAAATAATTGGGTATCGGTTTTGCTTAATGGGTAATGGGTCATTATCGGATCAAACACAATAAACAACATGTCGTATTTCAGGTGTAACCATAATCTGATGATTGTTTCACGTTAAGAGATGATATAACATGTTAAGAGATGATATAACATGTGAGATGATAATTTAATAAATTATTTTGAAAATAAAAAAATATTATCATCTACTTATCTAATATTATAATTTAAGCTATATTATATATATTACTAAGATTAAGGTGCTTTGTTGTTATAGATGAATTAACAGATTTATAATTTTCCATGTGTAATGTGTTTCATTATGTGAATTATTGTTAAAAATTAATTATTAACATGTCTATAATATGTAGTGGGTTAAATAAATCTTTATTGTGACCCGGTCCGGTGCCTCATCGTCTCGTGTTATTATGTGACGCAATCACTTATTGTGTCGCGTTGTGTCGACACGATAATATAACGTGTCGTATTCGTGTTTTGATTTCATGATAGGTTATTGTGTTATGTTTGTGTTTCGTGTCAAACCCTACATTCATTATGTAAATTTGTCTATAACTCTATTTTGGTTAAATATTAACAAATTTAATTTATATGATTATACATAAATAAAATACATAACTATCGTTTCCCCTATCCTAGCTTAATCTGTTTCCTACTCTTTTAGGATCTCAGTATCTATCTCTTCTCGTATGCGTCCGTGCTTCTTAGGATAATAGTCTTACGCCATCCTAACTGACCTGATGTTATGACCTTTATCTACGTGCACAGTACAAGTCGTGTTAGTTTAATTGTTCATCTTTTTTCTCCATTTCAGTCATGGGAGAGACGAAGGACACAAATCAAAATTTGTTGTTATTCGACTTGGATTTGAGAAGCAGCACATCAGGCACCAATAACAAAATGAGAGGAGATAAGGATTTTGAGTTGCCAATGTTCAGTTTTTCAAGCATATCTGCTGCAATTGAGAGATTCTCCGATGCAAATAAGCTTGGTGAGGGTGGGTTTGGACCGGTTTATAAGGTAAGAAGACACTTTCCAATAAGTAGAAATTTCATGGTCCCTCAACAATAAAAGAGGAAGTTTTAACCAAAAAGAGCATGTTTATTTTCAGGGAAAATTAGTTAATGGTCAATGCGTGGCGGTGAAGAGGCTTTCAAGAAGGTTTGCACAAGGGTTAGAAGAGTTGAGAAATGAAACGGTACTAATTGCTAAACTCCAACATAGTAATCTCGTAATGCTCTTGGGATGCTGCATTGAACAAGATGAAAAAAATACTAATATACGAGTACATGCCCAATAAAAGCCTGGATTTTTTCCTCTTTGGTTAGTGATTAAAAATAAGTTGAAAAAGAAAACCCTTTCACCTTTTGTATTGATCATCTATTTCTTACATAGGGTAACTTACTGCTGATGTGTACAGATCCTAGTAAGCAAAGGATATTGGATTGGGGAAAACAGGTTTGAATCATTGAAGGCATAGCTCAAGGGCTTCTATATCTCCATCAGTACTCCAGATTACGGATAGTTCATAGAGACCTGAAAGCTAGTAACATCTTGTTAGATGGTGACATGAACCCTAAGGTATCCGACTTTGGCATGGCAAGAATTTTTGGAGGAAATGAGTTGCAAGGAAATACAAATCACATAGTGGGAACCTAATACAGTGCTCTTAATCCACAAAGTCAATCGTCTTGGAATTCATTCTCTGATGCTCCATTTGTTCAGTGTTTCTGTTCCTAAGAATCTGGGATTGGAAATTTATTTTTATTTTTCTCCTAGTTTTTTAGGAAATTTTGGGAGCATAATGGAATTGCTTTTAGATTTTTGTTTTTGTTCCATGTTTCACAGGAACAAAAACACTAAACAAACGCCACCCGATTAACTCAATAGGCTCACAATAACTATAAATCGATTTTTGTTGTTGTTGTTTGTAGTGGTTATATGTCTCCGGAGTATGCCTTAGAAGGACGTTTCTCTGTAAAGTCTGATGTTTTCAATTTCGGAGTTCTGTTACTAAAGATAATTTGCAGTAAAAAAAACACTGATTATATTTATTTTTTATTTTTATTTTTTTTCTTAAATAAATACTCAGGCATGGGAATTATGGAAAAACGACAGAGGAATCGAGTTGATAGATCCAACACTACAAATCCCCAACTCCCCATCTACTCTACTAAAATACATTCATGTGGGTCTATTATGCGTTCAAGAAAGTCCAGTGGATCGACCTACAATATCGGATGTTATTATCATGTTTAGCAATGAAAATGCATCACTTGTCCCTCCCAAACCGCCTGCTTTTATTGGTAAAACACTAATATTTATTTTCTTTGTACTTTTATCTATGATATCGCTCGAAACATGGGTGCATCATATGGCATTTGATAATGGCTAGGAAGCACAGATACATCTAGCAGGACAACGTATCCGACACGGATACGCCCTGGACACTCCTAGATACGTATATGACATGCTTAAATTTGTGTTCTAATGTTTTATAATTAATTTGTTGTTTGGGACTTATTGGACACGTGAGGATATAGGAGGACACACTGAGTGATACTTTTTGTAATATTTAGCAATTAAAAGGCTTGAATCTGCCAAGATATATAAAGATGAGACGAGCTCTAACTCCACATTCTTGGAAAAATCAGTGCTCATCTCCTCTAATAGGAAATAGGAAACTATTGACTTATTGGTTATTTTAGCATGATCTCCTTTCGTGCTAGTAGTGTTCTTCTATTGAATAGAAAGGGTTGACAAGACGGGTATTTTCTCGAACATGAAAGCGGCACAAAATAATTGGGTATCGGTTTTGCTTAATGGGTAATGGGTCATTATCGGATCAAACACAATAAACAACATGTCGTATTTCAGGTGTAACCATAATCTGATGATTGTTTCACGTTAAGAGATGATATAACATGTTAAGAGATGATATAACATGTGAGATGATAATTTAATAAATTATTTTGAAAATAAAAAAATATTATCATCTACTTATCTAATATTATAATTTAAGCTATATTATATATATTACTAAGATTAAGGTGCTTTGTTGTTATAGATGAATTAACAGATTTATAATTTTCCATGTGTAATGTGTTTCATTATGTGAATTATTGTTAAAAATTAATTATTAACATGTCTATAATATGTAGTGGGTTAAATAAATCTTTATTGTGACCCGGTCCGGTGCCTCATCGTCTCGTGTTATTATGTGACGCAATCACTTATTGTGTCGCGTTGTGTCGACACGATAATATAACGTGTCGTATTCGTGTTTTGATTTCATGATAGGTTATTGTGTTATGTTTGTGTTTCGTGTCAAACCCTACATTCATTATGTAAATTTGTCTATAACTCTATTTTGGTTAAATATTAACAAATTTAATTTATATGATTATACATAAATAAAATACATAACTATCGTTTCCCCTATCCTAGCTTAATCTGTTTCCTACTCTTTTAGGATCTCAGTATCTATCTCTTCTCGTATGCGTCCGTGCTTCTTAGGATAATAGTCTTACGCCATCCTAACTGACCTGATGTTATGACCTTTATCTACGTGCACAGTACAAGTCGTGTTAGTTTAATTGTTCATCTTTTTTCTCCATTTCAGTCATGGGAGAGACGAAGGACACAAATCAAAATTTGTTGTTATTCGACTTGGATTTGAGAAGCAGCACATCAGGCACCAATAACAAAATGAGAGGAGATAAGGATTTTGAGTTGCCAATGTTCAGTTTTTCAAGCATATCTGCTGCAATTGAGAGATTCTCCGATGCAAATAAGCTTGGTGAGGGTGGGTTTGGACCGGTTTATAAGGTAAGAAGACACTTTCCAATAAGTAGAAATTTCATGGTCCCTCAACAATAAAAGAGGAAGTTTTAACCAAAAAGAGCATGTTTATTTTCAGGGAAAATTAGTTAATGGTCAATGCGTGGCGGTGAAGAGGCTTTCAAGAAGGTTTGCACAAGGGTTAGAAGAGTTGAGAAATGAAACGGTACTAATTGCTAAACTCCAACATAGTAATCTCGTAATGCTCTTGGGATGCTGCATTGAACAAGATGAAAAAAATACTAATATACGAGTACATGCCCAATAAAAGCCTGGATTTTTTCCTCTTTGGTTAGTGATTAAAAATAAGTTGAAAAAGAAAACCCTTTCACCTTTTGTATTGATCATCTATTTCTTACATAGGGTAACTTACTGCTGATGTGTACAGATCCTAGTAAGCAAAGGATATTGGATTGGGGAAAACAGGTTTGAATCATTGAAGGCATAGCTCAAGGGCTTCTATATCTCCATCAGTACTCCAGATTACGGATAGTTCATAGAGACCTGAAAGCTAGTAACATCTTGTTAGATGGTGACATGAACCCTAAGGTATCCGACTTTGGCATGGCAAGAATTTTTGGAGGAAATGAGTTGCAAGGAAATACAAATCACATAGTGGGAACCTAATACAGTGCTCTTAATCCACAAAGTCAATCGTCTTGGAATTCATTCTCTGATGCTCCATTTGTTCAGTGTTTCTGTTCCTAAGAATCTGGGATTGGAAATTTATTTTTATTTTTCTCCTAGTTTTTTAGGAAATTTTGGGAGCATAATGGAATTGCTTTTAGATTTTTGTTTTTGTTCCATGTTTCACAGGAACAAAAACACTAAACAAACGCCACCCGATTAACTCAATAGGCTCACAATAACTATAAATCGATTTTTGTTGTTGTTGTTTGTAGTGGTTATATGTCTCCGGAGTATGCCTTAGAAGGACGTTTCTCTGTAAAGTCTGATGTTTTCAATTTCGGAGTTCTGTTACTAAAGATAATTTGCAGTAAAAAAAACACTGATTATATTTATTTTTTATTTTTATTTTTTTTCTTAAATAAATACTCAGGCATGGGAATTATGGAAAAACGACAGAGGAATCGAGTTGATAGATCCAACACTACAAATCCCCAACTCCCCATCTACTCTACTAAAATACATTCATGTGGGTCTATTATGCGTTCAAGAAAGTCCAGTGGATCGACCTACAATATCGGATGTTATTATCATGTTTAGCAATGAAAATGCATCACTTGTCCCTCCCAAACCGCCTGCTTTTATTGGTGGGAGAATTATCACGGACATAAACACGCCTTCAATAAATGGATTAACACTTACAGCGTTCGAACCCCGTTGAGTTTTTAACAAACTTTATGAAATTCATTGTTGTTAATCTGCTTATGCATTAATGTTTTTCGTTATTATCATGACTGTTGTAGTTGTACACAAATCGTCGTTTTCTTCTTTCATGCTATCCTATGTGAGAATTACCAAACAGCCCTGGATACCTAGAGTTTGTAAGATGCGGTACAATGCTCTCTGTTTCTAATATCACAAATTGCATTCAAAGTCATTGGCTCTAGACAAGAAAAGCATGTTTCTGAAAATTCAATTGTTTTTGTTCTTTTGTTCAAGTATTATTGTTTGATGTTTTTTGGGAACAGGAACAAAAAGGTGAAAAACAGAAACACTAGCCAAACGCCAATGTAGTGTTTGAGGATTTGGTAACATACCTAGCTCTATTGCATCTACCCTGAGGGAAAAATCCTGACCACCTCGGAGCGATTCCTTTACATCGTCCAATTCTCCATTCCAGACAAAACAACCTCTCCTTCCAACGTTAATATCCTGTACAGTTACACCTCCTCAAACACTCCTCTTCACACTCCTTTAACCCCAAATTCTCAAGCTTTTCCGCCCTCCCATTCCCAGCCTCCGGCAGTTTAATTGCCGGAATCTTCACGAACCCTTCTCCGTTGCCCTTCCTGCACTGCCCGCGGTGGTTATCTGGCCGTTTTTCAATGCACCGGACCCGCCAGTCTTGACGGGACTCCGGCTCGAACCCCCGCATGCACCGGCACATGACTTCGCCATTGGTGTTGCAGACAGCGGAGGTGGAGCAGGCGGCGTACTGGTTGCAACGGTTGCATGGAACACCCCAGAAGGCAGCCCATTGGTTGTTGTTGGAGAGCCAAATTGGGCATTTTTGTAAGTCACGTATACATTAAAATGGAAAAAAAAGAAGGGAAAATTACCTATTAATCCCCAAAAAAAAAATTATTTACCACATACTCCCATCGATTTTTCTTTGCATCGATTAGTCCCGTCAACAGGTTTTTCTTGCACCAATTAGTCCTATCAACACCTTTCCTTACACCAATTAGTACAATTTTAAAAAATGGTGAGGATTGAATTTACCGAAATGCCCTCCCATGAGTTTCACATTGAGAAGGAAGATCGTCAAATTGGTGTACCACCGCTGTCAGCCGCCGCCGCCTGCCGCCTGCTACCGCCGGTCGCCGCCGCCATAAATTACAGCTTTACCCCAAACTTTATCACTTTTATATGTTCCAAAGAAAAAAAAAATCTTAATTTTAGGATAAAATCGTTACTAAACGTAATGTAAAATAAGAGAACAATTGATGTTATATTCAACATTTACAGGTGTTCAATGTAATATCATATGTATTTTACTCTGCATATAAAAATAAGAGAATAATGGATGTTACATTCAACATCCACATGAGGGGTATTTTGGTTAGAAAAAAATAATATTAAAAAAAAAAAAAAACAGTTGATGTTACATTCAACATCCACATGAGGGGCATTTTGGTCAGAAAAAATAACATTAAAAAAAAAAAAAAACAGTTGATGTTACATTCAACATCCACATGAGGGGTATTCAACATCCACATTAGGGGCATTTTGGTCAGAAACAAATAACATTAAAAAAAAAAAAACACAGTTGATGTTATATTCAACATCCACAGGTGTTGAATGTTACATTCAACATCCACATGAGGGGCATTTTGGTCAGAAAAAAATAACATTAAAAAAAAAAAAAAAACAGTTGATGTTACATTCAACACTCATAGGTGTTAAATGTTACATTCAACATCCACATGAGGGGTATTTTGGTCAGAAAAAAATAGCATTAAAAAAAAAAAAAACAATTGATGTTACATTCAACACCGAATGTTACATTCAACATTCACATGAAGGGTATTTTGGTAAAAAAAAAATAGCATAAAAAAAAAAAAAAACAAACAAACAAACAAACAAATTCTTTTTTTAATAATTTTGATGTTACATTCAACATCCATGTGAGGGGTATTTTGGTCATAAAAAGATAAAAGGACTTATTGGTGCAAAAAAAAAGTGATGAGAGTATTTGGTAATTTCTTTTGTATTTTAGGATTAAATAGTGCATGCCCAAAAAAAAAAAAATGTTAATTGTTTGCTTTTGATTTCGGATTTCCCGTTATTAACAGTTAAATACCAGTATCTGAGACATATGCAATAGATATGCAAGACACTTTCTATATATATAACTCGGTCTTGGTTTTATCCTTGAGATATTTTACACGTTGGATCAAATTTTAGATTCAACGGTTCATCCCGTCCTGCCACCAACGTGCGGAACTGTGACCACCACCACCACCAAGAACTGCGAGCACAACCTCCTCACACTTTTTTTTTTTTCTCCGTTCAATTATTCGATCTAAGACTGCAGGCCACCAGATATTTTCTGTTCCGTTCCCAATTTGCTTTCGTAATCATGTTTTCCTGATACGTTGTGTTATTCAGAATTGTTTTGTTCTGTTCCCAATTCGGTTTCTGTTTGTTTTATATTATTGGTTTGGAAATGAAATGGTAGTTTGTATTGGTGTTTTTTAAGTTTTGATTTCCGTTCTGTTCCCAATTTGGTTTGTGTTCATATTAGGTATCACAAGTGATGTAAGATGAGATTTAATAGATCGAATTGTACTTTATATCATTGTGATATTTTTGTTATCACTTATTCCATTTTGGTTCAAACTTAAGTGCGATAATTAAATAGTTAACAATTTTTTTCTTAAACCTTGGAAATAAAGGGAAAACACAAAAGATAAAAGGATATTATTTTATTACACCCGATTCGGGTATAAATATCAATTAATATTAAATAGTTATTAATTTTGACTTTTTGAAGTTCGACCATTAATTTTAGGGAAAATTACCTATTAATCCCAAAAAAATAAATTATTTACCACCTACTCCCATCGACTTTTCTTTGCACCGATTAGTCCCATCAACATTTTTTTCTTGAACCAATTAATCTCATCAACACCTTTTGTTGCACCAATTAGTCCCGTTTAAAAAATGATGAGGATTGAGTTTACCGAAATGCCCTCCCGTGAGTTTCACATCGAGAAGGAAGGTCGTCAAACTGGGGCACCACCGCTGTTAGCAGCCGTCGCCACCGGTCGCCGGTTTCCGGTCGCCGCCTCCATAAATTACAGCTTTCATCCCAAACTTTATGACTTTTTGTCACTTTTAAATGTTTAAAAAAAAAAAAAAATTCTTGATTTTAGAATAAAATTGTTACTAAAAGTAACGTAAAATAAGAGAACAATTGATGTTATATTCAACATTTTCAATGTAATATCATATGTATTTTACTTTGTATACAAAAATAAGAGAATGATGGATGTTACATTCAACATCCACATGAAGGGTATTTTGGTCAGAAAAAAATAACATCATTAAAAAAAAAAAAAAAAAAAAAAAAAAGCACCAAAACAGTTGATGTTACATTCACTACTTACAGGTGTTGAATGTTACATTAAACATCCACATGAGGGGTATTTTGGTCAGAAAAAAATAGCATCATAAAAAAAATAAAAAAATAAAAACCCAAACAATTGATATTATATTCAACATCCACATGAGGGGTATTTTGGTCAGAAAAAAATAGTATAATTTTTTTTTTAATAATTTTGATGTTACATTCAACATTCATATGAGGGGTATTTTGGTCAGAAAAAAAACAAAAGGACTTATTGGTGTAAAAAAAAAATGATAGGAGTAATTGATAATTTTTTTTGTATTTTGGGACTAGATGGTGCATGCCCCTTAATTTTAAGGGCTTATACCACTTACCTCCTATGTCTTTTTGCCGTTAACCAAATACCTCCCATGTTATTTTACGAATACCGATCAATCTATTTGATCAATTTTTTCTTGTAAAAAGACATGAATGTCCTTTTCTTAGTTAAAATAAATATTTTTTCATTCTTTTAATTTATAAAAATTCACTAACTTCTCTTCTCTTTTTAAAATTATATATATACTAGAGCATAACACGTGTTTGAAGACACGAATTTTAATTTTTTTTTATATTTAAAATTAATTAAATTATCCTATTAATATATACTTCAAGTGCTTTGAAAATGAAATTGCAAACCAAACAACCCTTAGGACTAATACCATGTTGAGTTTACAAAAAAAAAAAAACAAACATTTTTATAACCAATTAAAACACCTTTTACTTTTGATGTTCACCTTTTTAATAGACAATCAACTTGATTTTAAAGCATTTTGAAAATTCTCAAATTATGCATCTCCAAAACATGTTGTAGTTCCTGAAGTGACACACAACATTTTTATCCAAAATCGAACAACGAACCAAAATGATTTTTATTCGAACTCATCCCACTTCTAATTCCAGTCATATTCCACATAGATGGATCTCTAAGATTCGAATTTTTTAGTATTACTATCAATGTCAACATTTGTGTTAGCATTTGACGCACTTGCATAACATTGGCGTTGCCTAGTTTAGGCAATGAATCAGTCATGTTTCCTATCGAATAAGCACTCCTAAAAAATTAAAAATATTGACATAATTTGCTTTGTTTATACAATACACTCCAATATTCAAAAGTTATTTTCAAATGAACACAATCAATAATTAATGTAAAAAAAATAAAATAAAAATGGACAAAGCTCCCTCTATTTATATGACATTCGAAATTCTCAACTCCTGTTTTATAACAACATAACACTGACAAACACAATCAATATCAATCAGGCACGACAACAACGGACACAATCATATCATATAACAATAAGACCATAATCTACAATATAAACTTTAACAATACAACAAATAATAACCATGTATATACATTATAAATTTAGTAATATAAGTCCACCACCCTAGATACTGAAACCCACCACCTAGGGCTATTGGAGCCTACCTTAATTATAGTTTGTCAAGTCATAGATTTCTCCATTTGTCTTCAATATTTGAAGTGGCATATGTTTGTATATCGTCTAGTGAAAATCAAACACAATAATTATCATCTAGACAAATAAATTAGAATCATATTTAAAACTAACAAATAAATAAGTCCACTCATGATTAGGAAAGATTACCTTAAACATGGAATCTCAAACCAAAAATTAAAGACGATATTAGAGCATACCAAATAATTGGAATTTACACTAAATGTTACAAATATAACTCCAGTTTTTAATAATCTTGTAAAAAAATTGTCACTGCGTAGGAAAAAAATGACAAATAATTAGATCTCATTTAAATATATAAGTAAAAAAATGATAATATTTCTAAAAATACAGGAAGCAGGCAAGAAACAACTATTCAACAGGTACCAGAACAAAAACTAAAAAATATGTTATGAGAAATTTGGCCATAATCCCCTTTCGAACATGACATTAACAAACGTAGCCAATGACAATGAAACACGATAATAACTAACACAATCATGTCATAAACAATAATCATTTTCTTGATTATGCAAGTTACAATGGAGAAAACGTCTATAATGTTACAATAAATTATATATGTGGCTATTAATACCCATTAATAAGGTACTACTGGTCAGTCTAAAATGTTTTTTTGGTATTTCTGCGCGACATTCTGAACATTCTATGAATATGTTTACTTTGGGATGCTATTAGTTTCCTTGAGTGCTAATATCCAAGTGGCTTCAATATTGTCATCGACAATGTACACTATACTGAGTCTTTTCTAAGACTTCCACATGCCAGGACCAGTAAACTTTTCACCTAGTCTTCAAATAATAATATTTGTTATCGATCATAACAAACAAAAACAGGTGATAGATAAATACAATCTAACTTGATTTTTATAACCATATGAAAAAAAATGCCAAAGTGGTGGATTCGGTAGTATTGGATTTACCCTACGTCATGGTCCATATATGATTTGCTTTCTTCACAGTATGGTAAATTTAACACGCAATTAACATTAACACGTATCGACTTATATATTGTGAGCCAATTACTTCAAATTTGTCCTAGTTCAATGGAAAGAGAAAATATAATAAAATACATGGAGAGCTAAAAGAAGAAAACCACATTGTAGACATTTCTAGAAATACAAAAAAGAAAATTATTTTGAAAAACAAATGGTTCTACAACAGTGCATCTTCCAACATTTATACCTCAATAGACTATAATAATATTTTTTTTGGTCTAAGAAAAGGCTATACAATGATATATGCATTCCATAAAACACATCTCAACAATGGAAGTTTCCATTGATACAAAAACCTAAACATAGACCTTGAACATTATCACTTGCAACAATCCTAACAAAAACCCAAATTCAAATTCTAACAACATGATTAAAAAAAGGGAAGAAAAAGGTTGTTGGAGGTACCAACACCAGTTACACCATGGTCCCTGGCTCCCTGCTCACTACAAAAGACAATTGTAATTGATTCTTTCTCCAATAAAATAAAAAGTACACATCTTTAAAACAATATTATATGGTTTGGGCATTGGTTAAATCAAACAGTTAAATTATATGAGACCACACAATTTTCAACACCAACCCAATATAACTATGCAAGGTCACATACACAAACACAATTATAGAGTTTTTACCTGTGTAGACGACTCTCCAATGAGGGAAATTAGGAGGAGTTGGGTCTAGATGTCCAAGTGTTGAAGCTTTAAAATAGTGAAAACGCTTGAATTGTAAATGAGAGTGAGTGAATGAGAGAAAAAAAATTAAAAATCAGATCTCAAAAAATAGTTTGAGAAAAATTCTCATGGATCTAAAAAAATAGCATGATTGAAGCCAAAAAAGGGGATGGTTAAGAAACTTTAAGGTGTCATGTGTTCAAATACAAAACTATGGCGACCAAAGTCTTATTATGGTCAAACTTCAGGGGTACAAAGTGTAAAAACATCCAACTTCCCAATATAAAGACCCTTAGTAAGAGAGTTAATTTATTAATGACAGGGCAAGCTTAAAAATGAACTCTTCTCATGTTCATTATCATGAAATGAAAATGATGAACACAAAATTTCCAGAACAGGCATGAACAAACAGAGTTAATTGATTAATCATAAAAATTACCTTTGAAGCATGTATTGCGTTGTACTCCCGCTTATCACGAAACACTATCCCTAGGTTTCTTTCTCGAAGAAATCGAATCTAATTTGAATGAGTTAAGAAAAATTGTATGTCTAACCGTTTCCTTTAAATCTCCATTTAGCAGCGAATTGAAATCACATATATAAATTGATTTGCAAATTTCATTTTTGTTCTATTCTCAATGAGTGAAACAAAAGCAAATAATTAAGAAACTGAATTTTTCCCCAGAAAATTGAGAACAGAAACAGAAATTAGAGAACAAATTTTTCCTGTGAGATTTTTAGAACAAATTTCTATTAGCAAAACAGAAGATCCCTAGCAATTTTTTTTAGACCTAATTAAAAAAAGAAAAGAAAAAAAAGAAAAAAAAAAAAAAGGGCAATTAAGACTTAACAATGAATAAAATAGTGCAATCAGAGGTTGTTCTAAAAAAACTGGAAACTGAACATAAACAGAATATGAGAAAGCACAAAACAAACAAATCATATGAAACATAGTCTAATACAACAAAAATGACAAAAAAACTGAACTAAAATGCTCTTCTTTTTCTTTGATTGGACAAAAATTGAAATAAAAATGCAAAAATGAACAAACACAAAACTGGGAACAAAAAGATGTGTATCAAAGTATAAAGCAGAAGCAGAAAATGAAAAGTGAAGAAAACTGAACAGAACACTAAATAAACGTCACAAGAAACAGAAGAAAAATAGAATAAATTTTGGGAACCAAAAAACAATATGTTTCAGTTGTGTTCCCTGATTCTGTTCTAAGAAAAAACTGAGCATACAAAAACACTAATAAAAAACATAAACACTAAAAAGAAACGCAAAAGGAATTGAAAAAAAAACACTGAACAGAAACACTAATCTAGGGGCAAGAGAGAAGAATGGCCGCCGAAACACACTACTATAAACTGAAACACTAATTCGGATATTAGGGTAAATTAGGGTGAACATGCCTGAATGGAGAAATTATGCTTCGAACAATGTCGCGAAATTTTAGAATAGAAACACTAATGTAAACATAAACAATAACGTAAATTAGGGGTGAACATACCTGAAATTTCTAAGATGTAGGAGAAATAGGCGTCGAACAATGTCTCGAAGTTTTAGAACAGAAACACTAATGTAAACAGAAACAATAACGTAAAGTAGGGGAAATAAGGTTTGAACCTGAAATTTCTGAGATGTAGGAGAAATATTGAAGCAACATGTTCAATAAGATAGAGGAATGGCGATAACGATGACTACAACAACAGATTGGTACCAGCTCCATCCAAACCATGTCGATCAACCACCGCACAATAGATATCCAGGGCCAAACGCCGATCAATCACTGCCGAGCGTCGCCATGCAAACCATCGCTGAGGTGCTCGCCAAGTTCTCACGTCGTTGTTAGGGTTCTACGCTTTTGCTGCATCGTTGAAGAGCAAGCAACCAGTAGTAGTGCAAGAAGCCGAAAGGAAGTACATTTTCAATTCAAAAAAGATTATTGTTTTCCCCTGGATAAGTTGATTCAAAGACCATTGTTAATTTTTGATTGTATCAGTTCTTTATTTTAATTTATTAACATTGAAAGTAATTTACCATGCACTTTGAAGCTTGGACATTTTCGATTAGGGCAGATGCTATACAGTTGCTAAAAATTGACAGGAACGACGACTCCACCCTAATTTCTGTGACGCGAGGA
Source organism: Eucommia ulmoides (assembly GCA_016647705.1). Classification (NCBI taxonomy): domain Eukaryota; kingdom Viridiplantae; phylum Streptophyta; class Magnoliopsida; order Garryales; family Eucommiaceae; genus Eucommia; species Eucommia ulmoides. The sequence continues at coordinate 2,722,142 of CM028337.1, read as the reverse complement.
TGGAGAAGTGACGATGGAGTTGGCAGAGCAGCGAGAGATCGAACGCGAGAATGGAGAAGCGACGATGTCGGCTGTGGCGAGGGGATGGCGGAGCGAGGAAGAGGGAAGGAGAATGAGGACGAGCGATATCAAAGGCTGAGATGAGGGATTGGGAAGAGAAGTCGGAGGATTGCGAAGGGGATGGTTAGATACGGCAATGGATATGGAGAATGATTAGCTCAGGAGAGAATATGGAGATTTGGTAGGGATATTGAGAAATTTGGGGATAATTTTTAGGGATTTAGAGATAATTTTTAGGTAATTTTTAAAATCGATTTGATTTTGACCATCCAATGAAAACTGATCAAACAGTCAATAATATCTCTTAATATTATTCAATCTCGACCGTTGGATATTCGATCTAATGGTCTAAAATGTCTCAAATATATAATTTGTCCATATTCAATATATATATATATATATATATATATATATATATAAAATCTTCTTCTTTTTCCCCTCTCTCCCACCACCACCTCGCAAGAACAATATTCCATCACCATCCCTAGAAAATCATTAGGAAAAACATCAGAAATCGTTTCAATTTTGATTTATGTTCTAAGTTTTCTGATAATGGAAAAAAAAAATCCAAGAACACGAAGCCTTAACACCATGTTGCCGATAATGGACCAAATCTTCCTGGAGCTAGGTTTACAGAGAGCAAACTGCATGCAGATGACCTGGGCTCTTCGCCGATCGTCAAGTTCTTGAGGATCTGCTAAAAAAAACATACCCATTTAATGAGAGATTCAAGCCAAAATTGTTGGGATTTAATCCCTATAGATTTGAATTTATAACACCAAAATTAACATGCTAAATCATTAAGAGTTCTAATGTACACGTAAATTGCATACCAGTATCCATTATGATCAATTGACTACCGGTACGGAAATCTGCGACGATCGATCATGAGATCTCCATGGATCAAGCGGGCGACGCACCTCGATTTTTCAGAAAAAATGAAATGAATGAATTTTAAAAAAATATTAAAGAGATGAGATATTTTAAAGTGTCGATTTTCTCATAAAAGTACTTAAGCCAATTTTAGAAAAAAGAGTTGCCACCTAACATTGAATTTAAATGATGTGCTAAGTTATTGGATTTAAAAAACGATTGAAAAATGGTTTAAGTAAAATTTTTACTCCAAAAAGCGCGATCCGACCAGAGATTCGTTTTAAAGGGCTCAAGGGTCAGTTACGCTCGGAGAAGGTGTGTTAGACAACCCAAGACGCTCTTCCGAAGATGGTACCTTATCTAGTTAATTCCAAACAAAATTTAAATCTAAATGTTTTATTTGATTTTGAAATCTCTTCTTAGAAAATATATTTTTGTTTGTTTGTTTTGTTTTGTTTTTTTTTTTTTTTTTAAATGAGTAAAAAACCTTTTTTTTGAATTTCATGAAATAAAATGAAATTTTTTTTTTTTAATGTTTTTCCGGTATGATCGCTTATAAAATATCGATGATTTAATAAGGATAACCCCTGGGGGGTTTTAATGTATCGAGTTTTAAGTCAAAACATTTTTGTTTTTGATTTTTTATTTTTTTAGAACAATAAAGATCAATTCATTTTTTTTTTTATTTTCTTAAGCGAGGAAAGTAAATATTTACAGAAATACAATAACAATACATAGAAATAAAAGCGGGAAAGACACAGAACAGGAAAATAAAAGCGTGGAAGGGTGCGGAACAGAAAAATAAATAAAACCAAAAATAAAGTGCGCAAAAGCGCCATATAGAAAATATGTACAACAAAATAAATGCGCAAAAAAGCGCGGAACAGAAAATAAATACAACAAAATAAAAGCGCGGAAAGACACAGAATAGGAAAATAAATGCAGAAAGGTAAACTGATTTTTAAGTGTTCAAGTGGAAGGTCCTTTTAAGTTTTATCCAATTTTAGGTCCATTAATTTACATATCGAGGACATTGATCTTCTAAACCTAAATCGCTCAAGTAGAAGGCAGAGAGATTTTCACCTCGTTTTGTCTACTTATTAAGTTATTCACAAGTTTATATATATATATATATATATATATATATATATATATATATATATATATATATATATATATATATATATAAAAGAAGAAGAAAAAAATATCTAATTTATAAACCGAAATTTTAGTATAATGACTTATTTTATTTTATTTTATTTTTAAAAATGCATAAGTAAAATTTACAATAGATAAAAGTTCACAACCTTAACTTAGAGATTTTTCTCCTTTCTTCCTTTCTCTTCTTCTCCAAAAAATAAAGATAAAAAAAAAAAAAAAAAATGTTTTCCCTCCAGACTTCTTCCAAAAAAAAATTTCAAAAATTTTGGTTACTTCTCTCCCAAATTTGTTGCCTCCTCTCCCCTCAAATTTCATCCGTTTTTCTTTAACCTTTGAACTTACATTTATAGCTCAAGAGATCAATGAATGAGTAGGGAGACAAGACTCATTAAAACACCATCACACAAGGTAAAAAATAGTGGCAAAATGGAGAAAAATCATGCAGGAGTGATGAATGAACAATAGTTCGGTGGAAATAGGCTGAACAAAGTTGAATGGGCTGCAATTGGAGTGAAACGGGCAAAAATGGGCTGGAATTGTGGGCTTGAATATGTCTCCAAGTGAATGGGCCCAAAATGTTGAATTAGGTTGAAAATAATTTGAAATGGGTCTATTTTAATAAGTGGATTGGAAATAAAATAATTAATGGGATGAAAGTTTGGATTGGACTGAAAATAAGATGCAAAATGGGCTGGCCACCGTTGATCCGCGCACAATGCGAGGCTACACAGGAGAGCCAACTTCAAACGGTTATATTTTTTTCAAACGAACTCCAATTTGGCTCTATAATTAGTCGTTGGAAAGATTAGAGAGTTTAGTTTCATATGCAACTTGTTTCATCTCAAAATTTCAATTGTGTATTTAGTTATGTCCAAAAGAGTGGATAGTGGTTTTCATTCTAGTGCCGAAAATCGCGACTTTTATCCGTTTGATCTTTTCCTTGAGCGTTTTGCTTCCACAAAGTGTGTTTTTTATCTAAATTTTCAAATGAGAGTCATTGTTTTTTTTTTTTCCTGAAATAAAACAAAGTTAACTATAAAATAAAGTATATTTTTTTGCGAGGTGGTCAAAATGTCATGTCTACAACTGTCTCTCGTTGTCATACGAGTTTTACTTGCTTGACAAAGATAAAAGACCACGTTATTTTGATCACCACATTTTTGGATTTTTGAAAGTGTTTTTTTAAAATTTTAACAAAAGATGAAATTAAAAAAAAAAAAAAAAAAAAAGAAGACCTTTTTCAAGGTGTGATGGAAAATGGGAAAGGAATGGAATATGGATGAATTGTAACCGAATCCTATAAGGGTTGTTTACGTATCTCAACAGTGCTAAAAATTAGGTCACACGTAATTCAATAGATGCCCCAGGCGGGGCGAGGAAAGAATGCAAAAATAAAGTAGTACTTACGATGAGACAATGCAAAATATAAAAAGCCATAATAGAGAAGCAAATGCAAAATAAATGAGCCATCGTGGAAAGACGAATGCAAAAATTAGGGCCATCACGGAGAGGCAATGCAAGATGAGCCGTCACGGAGAGACAATGCAGAATATATGAGCCATCACAGAGAAGCGAAAATAAAATAAAGGGTCATCATGGAGAGGCAATGTAAGATGAGTTGTCACAGAGAGACAATGCAAGATGAGCCATCATGGAGAGGCAATGTAAAATGTATGAGCCATCACGGAGAGGCAAATACAAAAAATAGAAAGCCATTATGGAGAGGCAATGCAAGATAAGCTTTCACGGAAAGGCAATGCAAGATGAGCCGTCATGGAGAGGTAATGCAAAAATATATGAGCCGTCACGGAGAAGTAGTGCATAATGTATAAGCCATCATGGAAAAGCAATACAAGATGTATGAGCCATCACGGAGAGGTAATGCAAAATGTATGGGCCATCACGGAGAGGCAAATGCAAAAATTAAAAGCCATCATAGAAAGACAATGCAAAATGTATGAGCCATCATGGAGAGACGAATGACAAAAATGGAAAGCCATCACAGAAAGACAATACAAGATGAGCCGTCGCGAAGAGACAATTCAAAAATATATGAGCCGTCGGGGAGAGGCAGTGCAAAATGTATGAGCCATCACGGAGAGGCAATGTAAGATGTATAAGCCATCATGGAGAGACAATGCAAAATGTATGAGCCATCACGGAGAGACGAATGCAAAAATTAAAAGCTATCACGGAGAGGTGAATGAAAAAATTAAAAGTCATTACGAAGAGGCAATGTAAGATGAGCCATCACGAAGAGGCAATGCAAAATGAAAAGCCATCACAAAGAGACAAATTTAAAATAAAGAGTCATCACGGAGAGACAATGCAAGAAGAGCCGTCACGAAAAGGTAATGCAAAATGTATGAGCCATTACGAAGAGGCAGTGCAAAATAAAAAGTCATCATGAAGAGGTAAATGTAAAATAAAAAGTCATCACGGAGAGGCATAATACAAATGAAAAGTCATTACGAAGAGATATAATGCAAAAAGAAAAGCCATCACGAAAAGACAAAATACAAATATAAAAAGCCATCACAGAGAGACATAATGTAAAAATGAAATGTTATCACGGAGGGATACAAAAATGAAATGTCAGATATAAAATGTGCCCTAACCTGTAGCTAGGGCTACCAAGCTTAAAAACTCCATAGATGCAGAAAATAATAATAAAAAAATCCATATAATGTGCCCCAGCTTGAGGCTGACACTTTAAATTAGAATTTGATTGATAAAATTAATCTTAATTTTTAGTTTTTTGTTTATTATTTTATAATACAATAGTAAAAATAATTTTTCAAAATATTATTTTACTATGATTATTTATGCAATTTTTAATAATATATTTATTTTCGACATTCACAAAACGTCATTATCAATATATAATACTTAAAACTAGAGGGAGATGGAACGTTTTTAATGAGGTTAAAGAAGACGTTTTTCACACTTTTTGGTGGGATTTAATTTTTTTATTTCTTCATATATAAAATTAGAATATGTTGACTTACAAAAAATTGATAAAATTTATCTTAATTTATGGTTATTTGGTTATTATTTTATAGTATATTAGTAGAAAATAATTTTTAGAAATACTGTTTTACTATGGCTATTTATGTAATTTTTAATAATATATTTCTTTTCGATATTTATAAAATGTCATTACTTACTAAAATTTATAGATTTTTATTTTTCATTTTTCATTTACCACAAGTGAAAACAAAAAAATAAAAATTCAAGATAAATGTACAATTTTTTTATATTTTTTTAAATATCTTTGTCAATATCTAATGCTTAAAAGTGAAAAAAGAGATTTTTTTTTTTTTTAATGAAGTTAAAGAATGTATTTTTCAAGCTTTTTGTTGGGTTTTATTTTTATTTTTTATTTCTGTATACATAAAATCAAAATTTGTTGACGTGCAAAATAGATAAAATTAATCTTAATTTACCATTATTTTTTTAATATTTTAGAGTACATTAGTAAAAATAATTTGTAGAATAAATATATTTTCGATATTAACAAAAGGTTATTATCTATATTTAATACTTAAAATTAGAGGTAGAGATAAGATTTTAATGAAGTTAAAAAATGTATTTTTCAAAATTGTTTGTGTGTTCTAATTTTTGTTATTTCTTTATAAATAGGATTAGAATTTGTTATCTAGCAAAAATTGATAAAATTAATATTAATTTATAGTTATTGGTTTATTATCTTATAATATATTTTTAGAAAATAATATTTTGAAATCTTATCTTATTATGATTATTTATGTAATTTTTAATAATGTATTTATTAAAAATTATGATTATTTATAGATTTTTATTTTTTATTTTTTATTTACCACAAATAAAAATGGAAAATAAAAATTCAAAAAAAATACAAATTTAAACAAAGAAAAAAATGGGAGAGACATCTATATCTATATTTAATACTTAGTGGAAGGAGAGAGAAGGTTTTAATGAGATTAAAGAATGTATTTTCAAACTTTTTAGTGAGTTCTAATTTTTATTAATTTATTTTTTATATCTAAAATTACAATATGTTGACTTGCAAAAATTGATAAAATTAATTTTAATTTATGGTTATGTGTTTCTTATTTTATAGTATATTAATAAAAAATAGTTTGTTGAAATATTATTTTAGTATGATTATTTATGTAATTTTCAGTAATATATTTATTTTCAATATTTGTGAAATGTACTTACTAAAATTCATAGATTTTTATTTTTTAGTTTTTATTTACCACAAAACAAAACAAAAAAAAAAAAAAAAAAAAAAAAAGAATTCAAAATAAAAGTACATTTTTTTTTAAAAAAAAAAAGAAGGTGTTTCTTATTTTATAGTATATTAATAAAAAATAGTTTGTTGAAATATTATTTTAGTATGATTATTTATGTAATTTTCAGTAATATATTTATTTTCAATATTTGTGAAATGTACTTACTAAAATTCATAGATTTTTATTTTTTAGTTTTTATTTACCACAAAACAAAACAAAAAAAAAAAAAATCAAAATAAAAGTACATTTTTTTTTTAAAAAAAAAAAAAAAAAGAACAAGCGGTATCTATATCTTTATAAGGATAAATAATACATTTTTCAAGCTTTTTGGTGATTTCTAAGTGGTCCGACCTTTTCATAGATCTCCCGCATAGTGACTGGTCTATTAATAAATTATAATTGTTTTTGCTGACTAGCACATTTCGATGGTTATGTCATGGAATGACAGAATGGATGGCTGAGATGGACGAATAATTGCTGCCTTTAGAATCCAAGGAGTGATTATAGTTTAGATGGTTGAAAAGAACTGAAAATTTGTTTGAGTGCCTGAGCTCAAACCTTATCGGCCTTATTTTCCTTTCATTTTTCTCCTAACCATTACACGGTACACAATATGACGCTCTCAACAGTTGACACTGCTCTCTCCTCCCTCTCGCTGTTGCCGTCATATCTATCGACGGAACGTTACTCGCCACCGGCAGGTACTCTCTCTCTGCTGAAATCGTTTTGCTTTTCTCTCTTATCGATTTTCTCCTTTTATTCTCTCTCTCTCCCTCTCTCTCAATCGACCGCTAATTTCTCCTTTTTTCTTTTTACCCTTCATTCGACGATAAAACTTCATTTATTTTCTCTATAAATCAAAACCCTATTTTTTCTGGAAATTTCCCCAAATTCTCTACACCAAAAGCGATTCTTCTCTGTCAAAATCATCTTTCCGTTACTAGATTTTCTTTCTGGATCAATTGTGTTACTGAGCATTTGATGATAAGACAGATAAAATTTGTTGTTGCGGAAACAGGGATTTTGAGTCCCCAAAGCATATCCTCCTGTTGAGACAGAATCTGCCAACTCGATCATTATCCATGGCTGTGGGCAATCTAGGAACCTAATTAAATTCCAGAAGTACTTCAAGCAAAGTCTTCACTTCTCAACGATCGAAACCCTATTGTAAAATTTCTTTCTCTATTTGATAGGTTGAATTATAATTAGCATTTGTGGACATCCTTTTCAGTTTGAACTGTGAATTCAATGTAACATTATTTCATATTCGTGAAAAAATTTGATCCTTAGGGTTCGAACAAAATGCAGAGCTCAATAGGTTAGGCCCCATTGTGCAAAGATGACATCACTTTTCCCATCACCGCTGGGCTCGCGAAGGAGGCTGGTCAGCTATTCCAGCCTGTAAGTTCGCGGATTGCATCAAGATGTTGAATCAACTTTTGCAGAAGAAAAAGAATATCCTTGAGGTAATTTGTTATGAGATTTTAAAGTTCTTTCTCGTGGGAGTATAGTGTTATTGAAATTTCAAAATTCTATTCGAGTCCTGTTAGCTGTGAATTTCTAAATTTCTAAATTCTATTCGAGTCCTGTTAGTTGTGAATTTCTAAATTTCAAAATTTTATTCGAGTCCTATTAGCTGTGAATTTCTATTTTCACCATTGGACTGCATTGACGAGTAATTTTCTGATATGTGGTGTTTTTTAATAGAAAATGTACATTGTTAGTTTTGGTTTGATTTAGTTTAGTTGATAAAATAAATTAATTATTTGATTAATTTTATTGATCTTTTTTTTAATTGTTTATTATTGAACACATATCCGCTATAAAGATAATAATTGATTTAGAAAAATTAATAATTTGTACTTGTGTTAAATTTAAAATTTTTGTACCTACCCAATTCACCCTCCCTCTTTGGATGGCTCTTTGGGCCAACACATACATACATATATATACATGCATCCACAAACACATTTATATCCACTGTGTACATAATGCATGATGCCTTGCATGCAATGTATTTGCACAATGCCTTGCATCCACAATATGGTCATGCAAAAACGCACACATGTGTGTATATATACGAGGGACTTTATGTCCATTGTGATCACTCTAAACACACATTGTATTGCTTGTTTCAAATTTTCATATCCAGTTTCAATAAAAAAAAATTACACAGTGTTTAGAGTATAGTGTTCTGATATTTTAAAGTTCTTTCTCGTGCGAGTACAGAGTTATTAAAATTTCAAAATTCTATTCGAGTCCTGTTAGATGTGAATTTCTATTTTCACTATTGGACTGCATTGACTGGTAATTTTCTGATATGTGATGTCTTTTAATAAGAAATCGGCATTGAACTCAATTCAATTAGATTGGTGTTCAAGCTGTTACTATCTGAAGCATGATGGGATCTCAAATCTAGCTGTTGTAGGTGTCCAGACCACCGCCTAAGCGCTGAAGAAGCTGAGAAATTACCAAAGGCTACTGATAGCCCACCGCCTAGGCGAAAATCCAGCAAAAAGATTTTCAAGTCCACCGCCTACTTCTTTGCCGAGGCGATCAGCCAAACCGGTCTACTTTCGCCTAGGCGGAGAGCCTCTACACAACCTAGATATTTTTAGGATATTTTTTGTGATATTTTGTTTACAAATACCATCCCCTCTCCCCTCCTTTGAACCCCCCGGTCATTTGGGCACCTTAGGCCATATTTAGGCTAGGGTTTAGGAGTTTTAGAGGTGGAGCTCACATCCCGAAATGGAAAAGACGGCGAATCGATCGTTGAGCGTTCTTAGCAGTTTATCTTCGGACGAGGCTAAGTTCATCGATTGTTTTTCCTTATTTCTTTAACTTAGGATCATGTGAGCATGTTTAGCTTGTTATTTCATTGTAAATGCGGCTATGGCCATAGCTAAACATAAATTGTAGTAGGGATTAGCGATAATATTTATAAATATATTGTTTGAATGATTTTGGTGTTGCGTTTATGCTTGTTCTTCGTAGTTTGATTGTATTTATCGTATTGTTTGTTTATCATGCTTAGTTAGATAAATGGAGAATACGGGGTTTTGACAAATTCCGGATTCGGATCTGGGTAAACAAACATCACGATTCTATAACCCTGTTGGGGTTTGAAGTGAACAATCGATGACGTTGGGGTAAGACTCGTGCGACCTAGGATCGTTAAGACGTTGAGGGGGTCTTCTTCGTTGACTCGAAGTTGCGTTATATCCCCCGTCTTACACTTGGGAGAGGTGACGAAGGAGTTTTAGAACGGAGATTGTCAATAGGGTTAATACAATGCATGATCCATTGACCATGTTGGGAGTTGGATTATGTGCAATCAATGATGTTGGGCGAGACTCACTTGACCTAGGGTCATTAAGACGTTGAGGGAGATTTCTTCGTTGATTCGAAATCATGTATTCTCCCATCTTACACTCGGGAGAGGTGGCGGTGGAATTTACGTACCGAGGTTGTCAAATAGATCGAACACTGTAAATGTGAGTAAATCGAAATCGAACATATATTTGTAAACACGTTAATCCCTAAGCAATTCTTTACCCTAAAACATATTAGTATATTAATGTAGTTAATTTAGGTTATATTAGTATTAGTTAAATTAATTAAATACATTTGCTTTTAGTCTAAATAAAGTTAGGTCACGAAAAATGCGGTATTCGATAGTAACAACACCAATCTCTGTGAATACGATAACTCGATCTTATCGATCACACTAAACTAAATTTTTTTACCTCGTATACTTACGAGTATAAGTAGCGGCGTATTTACGCCCTACCAAGTGTTTGGCATCGTTGTCGGGGATTGTTTTGATGTTATTGCCGGAGAAATGCAGTAACGGCTGGAGACTTAAGTTTTAGATAGGAGAAGCAAGTGTATCGTATTTTGCCGGGGATTGGCGATTTCGTTATTATTGATATTGTGAGTAAATGACTTGATTTTACTTTAGGCATTTCTTTATATATAATTTTTGTTTGTAGTTTTGTTTTTATTTCTCATGCAGGGTACTTGGCGATGTTAGATCGACAGGTATTGATGCATTCCTTTCGACGGGATTCCAAGCCATTTTATTGTGCAGGGCCACGCACATAATTCGGTGAGGCGTTTCGTTGAAAGATTGAGCCGACCAAAGCAAAACCTCGCCAATCTTGAGTGCGTTTTGCAAATGTAGGGCCGAGGACATTAAACCACACACTTCTTGGGAGGCAACCCATGGTCAAATAAGTTAAATCCGTCACATCCGTCACATCAAATAAGTGTTCTAAACACCCTTCGTCATGCTTTAATTTCATATGTTGAGAATGATGATTGGGTTCGCTGAGGACACTGTCTATTTTGAGTTCGGAAGTAATGTGTAGTATGTAGTATTGTTAGTCTATGTGTTATTGTTTTTCTGTATTACATGTGTGTTTAGGATAGAATGTGTTTATATTTTTGTGTTGTTGTTTGCATGCCGAGTTTTGCGTTCATCTAGACCGTCACCCGATGATGATAATTACCCCTGGTTGTTTTCGAGGTCAAGGGTAATACCCATGCATGTGTGTTCTGTGTGTTCGGCTATGTATTTTGGTCAAAATTATTGTAGATCCTAATTTGCACAAGCACATAGACTCAATGTATTTCTATTCAATTAATTTGAGGACAATTATCGATTAACTAAACTCATGACACATTAAGGATTCTAGAACTTGATTGAGGGGAAGTTTGAGGCGAAATCCTAGGCGAGGTAGTTCAGGAGACGTGATTTAGGCATTCTCTTTGTCGCTTGAGCCTTTTTAAGCCTACCCTGATATATGTTTATCCCTTGTCACTTTGTCAAAGCCTAAATGTCAATTCAATTCTGAACACATAAACTAATACCCTAGCTAGTTGACTTTTTTCCAAACTTTAATCGCTGAATTTAAAGACACATTTGAATTAATCAAGTTAGCAATTACAAATGCGACTTGATGTGAGCGGTTGGGTTTAGGATGAATTTTGTATTGGTTCGGTATTCGAGTACTCACTTGTCATATATTTTTTGTTTTAACTACACCCGTGAAATAATACAAATCGAATAAGTTTGGGGGTGTGGTTAGTTTAAAAAAAAACATATGTAAATATAAGTTTAATTCGTTTGTTTTTGACAAGTGAGTACGTCGGTCTTCGTCGGTCTTTTACTGATTGTTCGGAATTGTTTTCCAATCTATATGGGGATTCGATAGTGAATGTGTCAAGCGTTGAGCCTTGGGTAACGTTAAGTTAACAATATTAACCCATTTTCAATTCTGAAATACCCTTGGCCAACTATTCTTAAATCGAACCAAGTTCTTCTGATCTTTATGAACTTCCAAGCTTACATTAGTGGAGAGTGGATCCCAATCTGGCCTATGGAAATCCTAATCCTTCATGGTCTAAGTCATGAATTTCGTTAGGGGATAATCCAATCCGATTGTTGTATAGCCATATTATTGCGTCTCATACTAACACGTCTACAGGATCAAGAATAGCATTCACCATTATTGCATGTCGAAATTCTAGAACCACATGCTGTGTGTTACCGCCTGAACTCGATATGACTGGCGGTTGTTGATGGACAATAAATAGGCCATTAGAAGAATTTAAAACTCGCATGTATTTATGTTTAGATTATTTTAGGTTGTTTGTTATTTAATTTGGTTGTGTTTTTTCATTTTTGTGTGTGTTTGGCTCGAGGACTAGCCAAATTCCAAGTTTAAGGGTATTTGATTGGTGTAAATTACTCATATATTTTCAAACTGAATTTGTTAGTTTTCGAGTATGTTTTTATAGTATTTTGTTATATTTTAATTAATTTTTATCTTTTTATATAAATCAGGTGTGAGGGGGCCTTATTTCTTTAACTTAGGATCATGTGAGCATGTTTAACTTGTTATTTCATTATAAATGTGGCTATGGCCATAGCTATACATGGATTGTAGTAGGGATTAACGATAATATTTATACATACGTTGTTTGAATGATTTCAGTGTTGTGTTTATGTTTGTTCTTCGTAGTTTGATTATATTTATTATATTGTTTATTTATCATACTTAGTTGGATAAATGGAGAATACTGAGTTTTGACAAATCCCGGATTCGGATCTAAGTAAACAAACGTTATGATTCTAGAACCCGGTTGGGGTTTGAATCATGGACAATCGATGACGTTGGAGCAAGACTCACGCAACCTAGGATCGTTAAGCCGTTAAGGGAGACTTCTTCGTTGACTCGAAGTTGCGTTATATCCCCGTCTTACACTCGGGAGAGGTGGCGGTGGAGTTTACGTACCAAGGTTGTCAACTAGGTCGAACACCGTAAACGTGAGTAAATTGAAATCGAACACGTATTTGTAAACACGTTAATCTCTAGGCAATTCTTTACCCTAAATCATATTAGTATATTAATGTAGGTAATTTAGGTTATATTAGTATTAGTTAAATTAATTAAATACATTTATTTTTAGCCTAGATAAAGTTAGGTCACGACAAACGCGGTATTCGATAGTAACGATACCAATCCCTGTTGCTACGACAACCCGATCTTAACGATCACACTGTATTAAAACTTAGACCTCGTATACTTGCGAGTGTAAGTAGCGGCGTACTTATGCCCTACCATCAAGCAATGTTTTTAAAACATAACCGGACATTAAATCGGAAAAGGTCGGTCATAAGTCACCGGTTCAACTATTGGGCGAACCATGACATCATAATTATATTATTAAAATTTATGACGTCATAATTATATTATTAAAATTTAAATTTTAAAATAATTTTAAACAATAAGAAATATAAAAAATAAAATAATCAATTCATTATAGTGAAACATAGTGTTGTAAAAGGCATGAGCGTTGGGCGGGGCAGGGTGTTTTGGTTTACGCCCCACATAAATTTTAAATATTTTAAAAATATTATATGATATATTATAGATAATATATTGTAATTGTTACTTATTAATTATAATTTATAAATAACATATGAAAAAAAAAAATTAGAGCAAACTTACCATTATAGCTCTCCTTACTTATAATTGTATATCAAGATGAAATATTACAAAATTAAGGGGTCGAATGTATAATTTAGTCAATTATTAAATTTAGTGAAATATTAAAAAACTAAGAGGGTCAAATGTATAATTTAATCCATTATTAAACCTAGATCTAGAGTCCAAACTTAGTTCCTAAGTAGTCAAAAGACTTGAAACTCAAAGAGTCTCAAGAGTCACGTCATAGGCGCAACTTCTACTTTTTTGAGCTTGTGGGACTACAATCGAATGAGCCACCACCAGCAACCTCGGCCACCATCGTGCTTCTTCTCTTCCCATTTTTCTATTGCTCTGTGCGTCGTGCTGCTTTTCCTCTCTTTTAACTTGTCATCTCTTTTGATGTTGACAAATACACTTTCCTCTCTCCCACAAACGCTCTCTCTCCCTTTCAAGCTCCCTAGCTGTACGCAGATTGTGATGTTGACTAATGCACTTTCCTTTCTCCGGCAAACTCTCTCTTTCCCCCTTTCAAGCTCCCTAGCTGTACGCAACATTGCTTGCACTTTATTCTCTCCCGCAAACTCTCTCTCTCTCGCCCTTTCCCTTAGCTGAACAAAAAATCCTCCCTAGCTGTACACAGGGAAAACTATACGCAACTAACCAAAAAAAAACAGGAGGAGGGGGAGGGGACTCATTTATTTCCCTCAGCTTTATCTACCAGTTCTCCGATTCCAACTCATCTCACACCAGTCCTAGTCTCGCTCCTTGTACCACTCCAACACTCATTTCCCTCTTACTCTCACAAAATCTCTCTGTCTTGGCTCAATAAAATCAATGTGGGGAAGCAGTGTCTTTTAGAAAGCTCTTTTTTTTTTTTTTTTTTTTCTTTTTTTTCTTTTGTTGTTGTGTTGGGAGATAAATATAACGAAACCAATCGTCAAACTTCTCTACCTCTTCTGCACCATTAGCTTTTGTTTGGGATCGGACACGAACACAATCTCATTGGACCAACCCTTGTCTTCAACCCAGACCATAGTTTCAAAAGGAGGAATATTTGTACTGGGTTTCTTCTCTCAAAATTATTACAACTCATACATAGGTATATGGTATAGAAACACCGGAAATGTAGTTTGGGTTGCAAATGGGGACACACCCATCCCCAATAATGCTTTCAATTCTTTTATGACAATCTCTAATGGGAGTATCGTCCTATTCAATCACTTAAAAACTATAGTTTGGATTGGAATTCCCACAGTGGAGAACTCCAATGCCACCGATGCTATCCTTCTCGACACTGGAAATCTTGTGTTGAAAAATGGGATGGTTGTTACATTGCAGAGCTTTGATTATCCAACGAATTCTTGGCTGCCAGGTGCAAAAATTGGATTTGATAGGACCACTAACAAATCGTTGGTCCTCACTTCATGGAGAAATTCAAACGATCTATCTCGCGGATTTTATTCATTTGGTATGGATCCAAGTAGAAGTCCAGAACTGTTCATCTGGAGAAACGGGTCGGAGAGAATCTGGAGGAGTGATGTTTGGAATGGTAAAAGATTTCCTTCCCCAAACATTTTCAGTAACGATAACTCATCCAAAATGTGGTATGTCTCGAACGAGGATGCTAGTTATTTTACCTACAACGAATCTGATGAATCTATCATGATGAGGATTTTAATAGATTCTTCAGGACAGTTGAAGCAATTAGTATTGTTTTTCCAACAGGAAGGATGGTTAACATCTTGGGAACAACCAAGTGGGGTGTGTGAGGTGTATGCTGTTTGCGACAGTTTTGGAATTTGTAGTGTTGGCGGTCATCCATTCTGTGAATGTTTGCCCGACTTTGCACCATGTTTTCCAAGAGATTGGAAATGGCTTGATTGGTCTAGAGGGTGTGTGAAGATAAACCCCCTGCCGTGCAATAATGATACATTAGGAATTCGAAGACTAACAAACATCAAGTTACCTAGAAATTCAGAGCCCCTAGCCATTGGATGGACTAATAATTGCGAATTTGTATGCTCAACTAATTGCTCCTGCTTTGCCTATACACGCAACAGTAGTGGATTGTGCTTTATATGGACTGGTGATTTGTTGGACTTACAACAAGTCCCCGTTGATTATGGTGGAGATCTCTATCTTAGAGACAACTTTTTTTAGGTTCCCGAGGGTAATGGTGGAGATCACTCCAAAGTTTACATGCTTATGCCTGTGATTTCCTTGGACTAAGATCAAAATCAATTTTTTTTTTTTAAAAAAAAAAAAAACTCTGAGACTGTGTTTGGTGTAATTTCCTTCCAAACAACCTTTTTTTTTTGTTTATATATAAAAAAACAAAGATCCACAGTTTTGTGGTTTTGGTTTTGTTTTTTATAAAATTGAAAAATCTTAAATGATTTTGTGGTTTCATGGTTATGTATAAAGCTAAATGGTTCGATTTTAAAAAAGTAAAAAAAAATCGGCGGTTTTAGTTTGGTATATGTCTAACGATTTTTATTTTGGTTTTATATAAAACCGGACCGAAACCGAACCATTGACATCCCTAGGCTTATCCATGTCTGGATTTGTGTTGATTTGCTTTTGGTCAAATTTTCAGATGGCAGAACCGAAATGGATTAAAACGAACATCGAGAAAGCTTGTTATCATCATCCCAACTATTGCTGCTTCGGGACTGTTTCTTTTGATTTTTTTTTCTTGCTATTTTTGGAAAAAGTGTGCTTCAGGTAACTGAAAAATTATCCGGGACAAATGTGTTTTGATCGAAAGAACAATGGTGATTTCTATTTTAATTTGGGTTGATTGTTGTGATACACAGGCCTGAGGATGAGACCAAACGCCACCTTTGGGTGAAGTCTTTGATCTAGAAACCATACTAACAGAAACCGAAAATTTCTCTCCTGCTAAAGAAATAGGACATGGAGGTTTTGGCTCAGTTTATAAGGTAACCTATTTTTTTTCTTCTTACTGCATTTTGTTCTTATCATATGAGAAAATGTGGTGATGGAAGTATAGACAGAACGATGGTTTTTAAAGTAGTAAGATCATGTTTGGTTCAATTTTTTAAAGTTGTTTTTGAAAATTTTGAAAACAATTTTTGAAAACTATCATTCTGTCTATACTTCTATCACCACATTTTCTCACATGACAAGAACAAAATGTAGAAAGAAGAAAAAAAATGGGTTACCTTATAAACTGAGCCAAAACCTCCATGTCTTATTTCTTTAGCAAGAGAGAAATTTTTTGTTATTGTTAGTATGGTTTCTAGATCAAAGACTTCACCCAAAGGTGGCATTTGGCCTCTTTCTCAGGCCTGTATATCACAACAATCAGCCCAAATTAAAATAGAAATCACCATTGTTCTTTCAATTAAAAAACATTTGTCCCAAATAATTTTTCAGTTACCTGAAGCAAACTTCTTCCAAAAGCAGCAAGAAAAAGAAATCAAAAGAAACAGTCCTGAAGTAGCAATAGTTGGGACGATGATGACAAGCTTTCTCGATGTTCATTGTAATCCATTTCGGTTCTTGCTGCCATCTGAAAATTTGACCAAAAGTAAATCAATATGAAGCCAGATGTGGATAAACCTAGGGATGTCAATGGTTAGGTTTCGGTACGATTTCATATAAAACCAAAACCAAAACCGTTAGACATATACCAAACCAAAACTGCTGATTTTTTTTTTTTTAACTTTTTTAAAACCGAACCATTTAACTTTATACAAAACTGTGAAACCACAAAATCATTTAAGATTTTTTAATTTTATAAAAAACAAAACCAAACCACAAAACTAAGGATCGTTGTTTTTTATATATAAACACACACACACACAAAAAAAAAAAAAAAAAAAAAAAAAAAAAAAAAAAAGGTTGTTTGGAAGGAAATCACACCAAACACAGTCTCTGAGTTTTTTTTTTTTAAAAAAAAATTGATTTTGATCTTAGTCCAAGGAAATCACAGGCATAAGCATCTAAATTTTGGAGTGATCTCCACTACTACCCTCGAGAACCTAAAAAAGGTTGTCTCTAAAATAGAGATCTCCACCATAACCAACGAGGACTTGTTGCAAGTCCAACAAATCTCCCGTCCATATAAAGCACAATCCACTACTGTTGCGAGTATTGGTAAAGCAGGAGCAATTAGTTGAGCATGCAAATTCACAACTATTAGTCCATCCAATGGCTAGGGGCTTTGAATTTCTAGGCAACTTGATGTTGGCCAGCCTTCGAAATCCTAGTGTATCATTATTGCACGGTCTGGGTTTATCCTCACACACCCTCTAGACCAATCGAGCCATTTCCAATCTCTTGGAAAACATGGTGCAAAGTCGGACAAACATTCACAGGATAGATGACCGCCAACACTACAAATTCCAAA
Organism: Eucommia ulmoides; assembly: GCA_016647705.1. Classification (NCBI taxonomy): domain Eukaryota; kingdom Viridiplantae; phylum Streptophyta; class Magnoliopsida; order Garryales; family Eucommiaceae; genus Eucommia; species Eucommia ulmoides. The sequence goes on along the minus strand of CM028337.1, from coordinate 2,704,398 downwards.
ACTGTCACAAGTGGCATACACCTCACACACCCAACTTGGTTGTTCCCAAGATGTTAACCATCTTTCATGTTGGACAAACAATACTAATTGCTTCAACTGTCCTGAAGAATCTATTAAAATCCTCGTTATGACATATTCATCAGATTCGTTATAGGTAAAATAACTAGCATCATTGTTTGAGACATACGAGATTTTGGACGAGTTATCGTTACTGAAAATGTTTAGGGAAGGAAATCTCTCACCATTCCAAACACCACTCATCCAGATTCTCTCCTACCCGTTTCTCCAGATGAACAGTTCTGGACTTCCACTTGGATCCATACCAAATGAATAAAATCCACCAGATGGGTCATTAGAATTTCTCTACGAAGTGAGGACCAACGATTTGTTAGTGATCCTATCAAATCCAATTTTTGCACCTGGCAGCCAAGAATTCGTAGGATAATCAAAGCTCTGCCATGTAACAGCCATCTCATTTTTCAACACAAGATTTTCAGTGTCGAGAAAGACAGCCTCGGTGGCATTGAAGTTCTCTACTGTGGGAATTCTAGTCCAAACTACAGTTTTTAAGTGATTGAATAGGACGATACTCCAATTAGAGATTGTCATAAAAGAATTGAAAGCATTGTTGGGGATGGGTGTGTCCCCATTTGCAACCCAAACTATATTTCCAATGTTTCTATACCATATACCTATGTATGAGTTGCCATAATTTCGAGAGAAGAAATCCAGTACAAATATTCCTCCTTTTGAAACTATGGTCTGGGTTGAAGACAAGGGTTGGTCCAATGAGATTGTGTTCGTGTCCGATCCCAAACAAAAGCTAATGGTGCAGAAGAGGTAGAGAAGTTTGACGATTGGTTTCGTTATATTTATCTCCCAACACAACAACAAAAGAAATAAAAGAAAAAAAAAAAAAAAAAAAAAAGAGCTTTCTAAAAGACACTGCTTCCCCCACACTGATTTTATCGAGCCAAGACAGAGAGATTTTGTGAGAGTATAAGGGAAAGAAGTGTTAGAGTGGTACAAGGAGAGAGATTGGGACTAGTGTGAGATGAGTTGGAATCGGAAGAGTGGTAGATATAGCTGAGGGAAATAAATGAGCCCCCCCTGCTTTTTTTGGTTAGTTGCGTACAGTTTTTCCTGCGTATAGCTAGGGAGGATTTTTTGTTCAGCTAAGGGAAATGGCGAGAGAGAGAGTTTGCGGGAGAGCGGGAAGTGTAAGCGATGTTGCGTACAACTAGGGAGCTTGAAAGAGGGAGAGAGAGAGAGTTTGAGGGAGAGAGGAAAGTGCATTAGTCAACATCACAATCTGCGTACAACTAGGGAGCTTGAAAGGGGGAGAGAGACCTTGCGGGAGAGAGGAAAGTGCATTAGTCAACATCAAAAGAGAGGACAAGTCAAAAGAGAGGAGAAGTAGCACGACGCACAGAGCAATAGAAAAATGGGAGGAGAAGAAGCACGATGATGGCCGAGGTTGCCGGTGGTAGCTCCTTCAATCGTCGTCCTACAGGCTCGAAGAAGTAGAAGTTACGCCTGCGACGTGACTCTTGAGACTCTTTGAGTTTCGAGTCTTTTGACTACTTAAGAATTAGATTTGGACTCTAGATCTAGGTTTAATAATGGATTAAATTGTAAAGGCTCGTTTTCAGTGAAATCTGATGTTTTCAGCTTTGGGGCTTTACCACTTGAAATCATAGGCAGCAAGAAAAACAATAGTTACTATCACGACAACGCCGTGAACTTAATTGGACATGTAAAGCTTTTTTTCTTTTTGGTCCCAAAAAAAATCTTTTCACAAACAAAACCTCGAACTTGTTCGCCAAGTAACCATGATTTAACAGACTAGATGCCAAAAGAATTTTGGGGAGCGTCATTTGTAACTCTCGAAAATATTTAGTAGCACTCCACTTTCACTCTCTGTCTCTAACAGAAATAATGTAATCGGAATGCACTTTCTTTTTCTTTTTCTTTTTTCCTGTAAAACAATAGGGGGAAGAAATCTAATTCAAAACAGAGGATTTTGGATCGGGGTGTTTGATCTTGCAATGAGATTCAAGATGACCTTGCTTGGAGTAGATATTACAGTAGGATGGGGTAGATTCATAGGAAATCAATTGCCAAGAACCTCTTGAACTGCAGCCAATCCACAATCGTTTGAGAGGGGGGCGCTGCGAATCCACTACCACACAAACCCTAGCTATTTTAGGCTTAGACAAATTGAAGGTTGGAGAGTCGATTTTAAGAGGCGTGCCAATGGCAGAGGCCAGAGAAAACAAAGCCTATTTGTTGTGGAAATGAATAGGCAGAAACTCAAAACGAATCCAAATATGAACTATTGGGGATTCAACATTAACATGGAAATCAAGGGTCTATTTGAAAGTTCGAAAAGGGTATTGATGAACATACCATTGATCTTTAATCCAAAGCCTTTGGAAATCTTCATCGGAGTTGAGTTGAATGAGGATGTGCTTTTGATCTAGAAATCCGATTTCAAAATCGGCGACCAGGTTCAGAGCAAAGAACATTTTCCTAATTGCATCGAAGGAAGGCCGACCCTGGATGAACTTACCCACCAGTGCATAACGAAAAGGAGTTGCGAATTTGTCCACTTCTTCGTCGGAGAAGAAGACCGCAGGTTCGCCATGGTATGAGTCCACTCGTTTCCTGGATAGAATTGGGGTATTCGTCTGCAATAAACTTGCGAACGATTTTTGGGCAAAAGGAATTTGATGGGTGATTTTTGGGATTGATTTGGGAGGGACGGAGGTTGAAGAAGGAGGCGGTGCCAGGGTCCGATCGGAGGAGACAGGCTGAGTAGACGGTAGCGGCGGCGGCAAAGTTGCCATTGCTATTAGGGTTTTGGGGGGAGAGAGCGTTTTCTAGAGAGAGAAAGTCTCATTTCTCTTTCCTAATAATTATTATGGTTCGAACTCGGTAATTGGAATGCACTTGGACAAGGCGTCGATAGCATTTTTATGGACAAACTTTTGTTGGGTATTTTAGTTTTGGGATCTATGGAGACAAGGAAAATCCATGGATCTTGATGATTTATCAATTTGTGAATCACATGGAGATGATGATGAAGAAGTTGTGAAATGCATTCAGATTGGGATAAACAATACACACACACACACCAAAAAAATAAATAAATTAAACGATACCAAACTTATTTAAAAATCAAAATAAAAATAGCTAAAAGAGCAGAAACGTATTCAGATTTCATAGAACAGAAACATATTCAGATTTCATATAACAGAAATGAAAAACAACGAAGTAACAAAACCTACGAAACCATGAAGCTTAGCACATGAGAAGATTAACAAAAACCAGATGAGAGAGAGAGATCCAAACCGAATGTGCGTAAAGATCTGGTGAACAAAAAACCGCTGCGACTAGATATATATAGAGAGAGAGAGAGATCCAACAAAGCTGCAAACAAAAAATGAGTACAACATAAGTTTACATCAATGACCCAAAAAAGGATTTCTAGAGCCTACAAGAGGGAAGAACAATAAAGGATAAAACCCTAATATTCAACTTACCTAAGCACCGAGACCTGAAGCTGAAGCGATTAAACTTCTGTTGTTGAAGGTGGAGAGGAGACCTGAAGCGACTGAATTGTAGGGAGCAGAAATGTGAACTCAGGACTGTAATGAGAAGTGGATGGAAGTGAGAACTGAGAAGTGAAGAACGAAAATGAGAGAGGACTGAGGAGAGCAACGTCGGGTGAAATAAAGACCTGAGAAATGAAGAATGAACTACATATATATATATATATATAAATCCGGAAATGACCTTCCTGAGATAGGACAAAATATAACCTTAATTTGATAGGCAATTATTGAGGATGGGTGGAGATAAGATTCTCCCTTAAATAGTAGTGAGGATTTACTATTTACCAACCAAAAATAATTGTTAGGAATTAATGCTTTATTTTTGGACTTCAAATTAATGTGGGTTCGAAGTAAAATCCCACACTTGTTGCCCTTTTATTTATTTGGACTCGAATTTTCTGTTACATTTGCTGGTACTGTAATAAAAATTAGTTTTAGCCATGCACTAAATTTTCACTTGGATTTTATTCGATTATTTGAATGTAATTTTATATTTGTTATTTTTAAAAAAATATTTGGTATTAGTCAGTAGAGTTTGTATATATATATATATATATGGATGAAGTATGTATTATTTTGAAGTGTTTGAAATTTTATTTTATTTTATAATATATGTTTTCGCATTTTAGTTTTAAATGTTGAAATTAAGAGTATTGTTTAATATTTGATAGAATAATGAAATTTTAATTTAAGATGATTATAATTTTAAAGAAATGTGTGTGTTCAAATTATTATTTTTATTTGTCGTATAGTTACAAAAATATCATATTTTAGTAAAATTATGTGCAATTATTTCGGTCATTGTTTTTAAATTAATATCATCTAAAGTGTTAAAAATTACATTGCGTATGATGTAGTGTTAATGCTCCATTTTTAATTGAACCTAATTTAAATTTTAAAAAGAAATGTAGCGACTTAATATTTGTGTTTATAGTTTTAAAAAAATAATAATAATAAATTAATCTATTTAATAAAACAAAATAGGGTATATTTTGCCTGAGGTATTATGTTCTATTTCATGTTATGATATTCAATAATATCATTTATCCTTCCCAAAACAAAATAAAATGATAATAACAATAATAATAATAATAATAATAATAGGGGTTAATTACACTTTATCCCGTGTGATTAGCTCGTTTTGCACTTTGTCTTCTAGTGGTATTCGCGTCACCACTTTGCCCCATGTAGTTAGGATTTTATTGTGCTTTACCTCCCTTTGTCAACACTTTGTCCCCTGTAGTTAGGCCTACATCAAAGGGTAAAATGTAATAAGGTCTAACTACAGTGGGTAAAGTAATGACGAAAATACCACAGGAGGATAAAGTGCAAAATAGTCTAACCACAGGGGGATTAAATATAATTAACCTTAATAATAACGAATTTCAGCCAACATAAAACACATACAGAGAAAACTCAACGCTTCATACAGTTTTTCAAGCATTTTTGCGGCAACTGAGAGATTCTCCGATCAAATAAGCTTTGAGAGGGTGGGTTTAGACCAGTTTATAAGGTAAAAAGACCCTTCTAAATAAGAAGAAATTTCAAGGTCTCCGCAACAAGTGTTTTGATCAATAAAAGTGAAATTTTAACCAAAAAGAGCGGTGTTTATTTTCAGGGAAAATTAGTTAATGGTCAATGCATGGCGGTGAAGAGGAAAATTAGTTTGGACAAATTTTGGGAACATAATGGAATTTAAACTAGTTTGGACAAATTTTGGGAACATAATGGAATTGTTCTTAGATTTCTATTTTTGTTCAATGTTTTACAGGAACAGGAACAGGATAAAAAATAAAAAATATATTATATAATAAAAAACTTAAAAATAAAAGATTTGATGATAAGAACATTTAATTTAATTTTTCAATTTCAGAAAACTATAATTTTGTATAAACCAAAAACACTACCTTAAATCAATTATTTTTTATAAAATGAAACTTTTTTTTGGTATACCCACGAATGTCCCTACACCCACACTAGGTGTGAGACAATGTTGCAAAAGGCTTTCGTGGGACTCGCCGAGAGGTGGGGCTGTCCTAAACTGCCCAGGACTATGAGGCTGGGCTATTTTCCAGCTGGGCTTGCGCCCATATGCCGTGGGCAATACCCAACATCGCCTAGGGCTAAGTTTATCAAGGCTTACGCCCTATGTTTCCATCATCAAAAAAATCAAGAGAGACAAAATTTGATTTTGTACTTGTTTGGTATGTTTGTCTTCGTCTTCATCACTTCGTTGGTGCCAGACAACGAAGGCTGGAGGTGCGGCTAAGGTTTGGGGTAGCAAATATTATTATTCAGATAGGGAGCAGAGATCGATAGGAGTAAAAATAAGAGAATTGTGGAAATAGGAGAACTATGATTAAGTTATGTTGTTTTCTTATGTTTTATTTGGAAATAAAGTAGGCATTCGATAGATTAAATAAGAACAAGAAAAGAACAATATTTTAATAGTATCTCTAAATAGGTTGATCTCATATGGAAAAAAAAAATTTAATTAAATTATTTTTTATGATTCATAATTTTTGTCATCTTATGATTTTATCTATATTTATTTTTCATATATATTCTTTTATTTATTTTTTATATCTTTCAATTATATATTATATTTTAAAATATTAAAAATTTAGGTATCGTGGGACTTATGCCACACGCCTCAGGGCTTACGCCTTGCCCCGAACAAGTCAAAACGTCCCGTCCAACGCCCTCGCCTTTTACAACACTATGTGAGACTATCTCGTTCGGGGTTTCGTGTCTGTCTTTCCCAACAAGTACCTTTTTGTAGGCTCAAATTCTTGACCTTATAAAGACCCTCACCTGTCTTTAACTACTTAGCTGCTTGAGCCTAGTGTTGGCTTTTATAAAATGAAACTGGCACATGCCTTTCATGCAACATAAATTGACCAGTTGGCTTTTGCTAGTGGCAATGTTTTAAAAATCGGATCGGACCAGCCGGTTTGACCGGTTGAACTGTTGACCGGCCCGAATCTGGTCCGGTTACCCATCAAAAACCGTTTTGGGTCAAAAACCGTCAAAACCGTTCAAACTGACCGGTTGGACCGGTAACCCAGTGAACCGGAACGGTTTTCTTCAAACCGGCCGGTTTTTTGAGATTTTTACTTATAAGTATAAAAGGCACCTAAAAGGTAGAAACCCTAATTTTCATTTCTTCTCTCGCCCGATATGTGCAGCTGCGTCAACCCTTTCTAAAGAGGGGAGTGAGAGAGAGAGAGGTTAATCGTTGATTTTGTTTCATTTCCAGATGTTAAATGGAGTAGAGGCCGGTAAAGATCTTCACATGTTTGTGTGGAGCCCTAGTGCTTCGCCAGTGTCGGAATGAGGGATTCCTGTTTTTTGATTGTTTGGTAATTTTTGGAGTTTTCTATAATTGATGCGAATACATTTGTCTTGTTGAACCTGTTATTAATTCTTTTTTTATTGCAACGATTATTAGTATCATTTGATTTCTTGAAATTTGAGCTCTTCATTGTTTGATTCTTGATCTGGCCTTCAATTTATGTTCTAAATTCATAGGTTTTCAGATAAAGAGACTGTGATTTCAACCACAATACAAGTATTACCTGTAAACCAGATTTATTTATTTTATTAATTTTTCATTCTTTGTTGTCTTTTTTTTTTTTTTCTATCTTTTTTTAATTTTTGCTTTTGATTTTTTTGTTATTTACCATATTTTTTCTTCAATGTGTGTGTATTATATTAATGATGTAACTATGACGTCACCGGTTCAACCGCGGTTCGTCTACTGGTTGAACCGGTGACCCGTGACCCGGTAACTTTTCTGATTCGACGTCCGGTCCGGTCCGGTTTTAAAAACATTGGTTGGTGGCAGGTGGGGTAGTTAAATGCATTGGCCCCATATTTCTTCATGAGGCCATGAAAGAAGACAGCATTGGTGAAGGGGAAATTAAATTTTTTATCCCCCAAAATATTAAGTAAGGTGTGACCCTGATATTTTTTATATTGTACATTTATTTCAATTCCTTAAAGAAATCGTTGTTAATGATTTTGTTTTGAAAAATTGATTGTTTTAAATTTCTAAAAAAGATATTTTTGTCATTTCATCATTAAATTAAATCAAATATATTTTTCTCTAGAATAATTCTACATGTACACCTTTTTTTTCTTCTCCAAATGTACACTCTATTTAAAAAATAATTCTAGATAATTTTGAAATTGCCATTTTATCTTTATTAAATAACTTTAATTCGTTTTCTCTTTTATCCCCTTTCTTTTCAAAAAACTCACGCTAACCCCCCATTGGTAGGGATGGTTATGGGCCGGGCTATGTCTAGAAAATTACAAGAAAATTGAAGGCCCTTGGCCCTGTCCGGTGACCGGGCCCTATTATCTTGCCCAAGTCCGACCCTAAACAAAAAATTCAAAGCCTTAGTTCGGCCCTATAATTTTTTTTAATAATTAAAAAAAATCAACAAAATGACTAATGAATGTGTGTAAGCAAGCAGGCAGAGGAATCCCATCGCAAACCCTAGTAGTAAAAATTATACATCAATTTTGAGTGAAATAAAATTTTCCAAAAAAAAAATGTAGCTAGGTTAATAATCTAACCTCCGTCACGAGCAAGCAATTGAGCGGCGGTGAGACAGCCATCGAGGATGAGCAATTGATCGGCGACGATGACGTCAATGGGCAAAATACTACCACCAACACCAGATCCTTGTGCAACCCCAAAACACCACCACCATCATCCTTGAGCATCACCACCACTTCAGATCCACAATCATCCATGCTTGGATCTACAGATTCGAAGCTCGGATATGTAGATCCAAGCATATACACACAGATTTTGTGTACTTTAGAGAGAGAGAGAGACAGAGAGAAGAGATGAGAATAGAGAGAAATCGAAGGCTAGTGCGGTGATTATGGAGTCGGCGACGATGGCAGGCGGCAACGACAGTGTTGGCATCTGTGGTCGAAGGTCATGGTAGTGTTCACTGTTCAGCATGGAGGGAGCACATTTGTTTTCGGGACTGAGCTAAGCGGAGGCGGTGAGGGCTTGTGCTTGTCTTTAGTTAATTATCAATTGAATGAATTAGATACTTGCCCCAAGCTTAACAAAGGAATTGTAAAGGTGAAGTGAGCAACAATAGCTATATATATATTGGGGCGGGGCGGGCCAGCCCTAAAATTAGTCGGGCCTGCATTTTGAAGCCCGGCCCCAGCCACGGGCCCAAAACATATTCCCAAGCCCAAAAAAAATAGGGTCAGTTTGGACGGGCCGATCAAGCCCAGGGCCCATGACCACCCCTACCCGTTGGTCACCCTCAAGGCCCAAACCCACCCACCCGGTTGCCGGCAGTCACCCTAACACCCCCCATTGCATTCGGTCATCTCCACCACCATCCATGATTATCTTTTTCCCCTATTTTCCAACGCCGCCTCTTTTTCTCTCTCTCAGTCATTCCTTCTCTCAATATATAAACACACGTGTGAGTGAGTGCATGCGCATATATATATGGTGAGAGAGGGAGATGAGAGAGTGAGATGAAAAAAAAGTTAAAGAAGATGAGGAACTGGGAAAGGAATGTCAGTGAGGGAGAGAAAAAAAAGGGTTGGCGACGACGACCATCTTGCCAAAGAAGGAGAAATGGAAGCGGAGGAAGGAGGAGGGGGGAAGCAGGATTGGGGGTGAGAATGTATAAATAAAATATTATAAGGATATATGCAATAATAATTTAATGGTAAAACAATAACGAACTTAAACAATTTTATTTTTTTAAGGGGTGTATATCTAGCAAAAAGCGGTGTACATTTAGAAGCATCATTTCTCCTAATATTAGATTTCTCTCTCTTTTTTTAGACAAATAATTTTAAGAAAAAAAAATTAGAAAAAAATATTTTGAATTTAATGAACTAATAAAAAAATATGCTCATTAGAAAATTATGTAACAAACATAATCTATTTTTCATTCAACAGATTAAATGTGAATTTGACAAATCTCGAACATCCATATAGACGGACAAAAAATATAATACAACCCATTGGATTTAAATTGGTCGATCGGTTTCAAATTATTCTTTATTCATTTTAAATTTATTTATGTGAATCACTTTCAGTTGATTGGTTTTTAAATTTAAATAGGCTAGCTTAAAAAAATATGTAAATTTGAGGGATCTAAATGAAAATTTTAGGGTCTTACTAAAATTTAAATAAAAGAAATATATATATATATATATATATATATATATATATATATATATATATATATATATATATATATATATATATATAATTCAAAATTAGAAATGATATATAAAGCCATATACATAAACATTTATAGTCAATGAATTAAATTTTAAAAAAAAAAATCAGGATAAAATAATATTGACGTCAGAAATTCAAACTTTACCACTAATAATTTCGTCATTAATAATTTTTTAATTGGGTTTAAGAGTTGTGTCCAAATTTAGTAGTTGGTTAAACTACCACCCAACTAAATAATTACCTTAATTTATGATTTTTTTTAAAAAAAATCAAAAATATTCCCTGAAAAACTAAAATTTTAAAATACTATTTTTTTTATTAAAATTGTTTAGTAAATTTTTTAATAAAATTGTCCATGAAATGAGTCATTTAAAATTTTAACATCAACTAGATTCAATATATTGAATTAATGTTAATTTGATATAATTATTGTTACCAAAATTATTGATAAAAACTAAAAAAATATTTAAAAATAAATTAATCACAACTAAAATAAATAAATTTCTTGATGAATAAAAATAATAATAAGAATTAACTTTCAAATAATTTTTAAAAGGGTAAATAGCACACTGTCCCTGTAATTTGACTGAATTTCACTCTATCTACGGTATTTTCGTGGTTGCAACGGTGAAATATTTATCAACTCAGTCACGGTAGAATCGGTAGATCAAATTAAGCTGTGTTAGCTATTTATATACTCAATTAGCGGAGCTTATGCAAGCAAGAACACAAAATCACTAATCGTAAATTGTATCATAGGGCAGAAAATGTAGAGGAGAAATTGGAACAAATAAGTTCATAGCGACAATCAAACGAAAGCAAACGAATTAATTCATGAAAGCATGATTCTCTCGTCAAGAACTATAAGAAGAACAAGGAGTTCGAATGTAATTAGTGAGCCGAGAGAGAGAGGGTACCTCAGTTCACACGATTTTGATTTTACTGGAATTCGGTTTCAAGTGCTGTTGATTTCCGATAATAAAATTTCATACCTGAGGAACTGCCTGAATCTGGATCTAGATCACATCAATCATCAAATCTGGAATACAAATGATTAACGAAATGTAAAAAATGAATGTAACATCAAGATCCATAGAAGCTTCAATCTGATTGCAAATCATACCCGAGAGAAATAGCATGAGTATGGAATATGGATCTAGATCTGAATTGGCGATGGCGAGCGAGATGGCGATGTCGAGAGCGACGGAACTAGATCTGGATCTAGATCCATGAGGTGATGGCGAGAGGTGTTTCAATCTCGTCGACACGCTGGTGGTTGGCGTCGGCGAGGAAAGATCGAGATGGGGTGGAGATCGTTGACAGAGAGAGTGAGGAAATGACGAGACAAATCTCAACAGGCGAGAGAGAGTGAGCGAGAGATCTGAGTGGCGGAGGCTAGTTATATACAATTATAGGGGGAGGGGGAATTGTGTGGTTCTGGAAGTGGGGAGGTCCAGAACCAAATGCGAACTAAACATTTTCTTTTGTTGTTCAGTTAAATATTTTATTGATCATCATAATAGCTAATTTTTTAAGTTATATTTTAATATTATAAATTTAGAAACAAAATTATAAATTTAGAAACAAAATTAATAATATGATATACATATTTAATATTTAAAAATAATAAGAAAGAATATTTTTCATTATTTGAGATATATATATCATTAGTTTTTTTTTTTTTTTTTTTTGTAAGGTGTTATATGGATCAGTTTATGTGCATATTAACTAATTACTTCTCCGGGCGATCTCCTCCCGATCGGTTTAGTACAATTAGAATTAAATTCAAGACTAAATTTTCGAAGTGTTCTCCAGAAAAGTCAAACATTGGTTGATAAGAAAAGAGATACATCTCATTGTTAACTAGACTAGCATCTTTTATGTCAATAGATCGTTAGCATGAACTGAAAATTAGTTTAATTAATTACTGAAAAAAATTAATAGTCAAAAAATGAATGAAGGACCTCATGTCACCATAAGAAATACAAAACTAGACCACAAAAACCATTATTCCCTCGCTTTTTCTCTATAGTTTGCGTGTGATTATTGGAGAGAAAGAAAGTGTTTGAGAGATAAATAGGAACCCAACTCAATTGGCCCCCCAATAAATACTGGAGAGAGAAAAGATAAGAGAAAGATGACAAGATTCAAAAAATTATTTTTACCATGTCATGTATTAAAAAATTAATGTTACAAGACTCCGCAAAATAATAATTTTATGGAACGGAACCTTCTACCAAATTTTCTGTTTTTTTGGGGTGGGCTGTTTGCGTAAAATGTTCTGTTTGCAGATTTTTTTTTTTTAAAATTATATTTAATATGTAAACAACTCGATGGGTTCGGGGGGTTGGTAGAGTGGGTGCTAGGCTTCAGACTTTCCCTAAGGTGGTTTCCTAAAAGGGAAAGGAGGGTCACGTGTCATAATGGGTAGTGCAGTAGTGCTTGCCCTTTTAAGGTAAAAAATCTGACACCATTTGTCAGCATGGGTCCCACTGCATTCAATACTATGTATTCCTACGTAACTGTCTTTAGAACAAAATAATTTAGGGTGTATAATAAATATTTAAAAAAAAATAAAATCGTGACAATACATTTTTTTAAATTTAATTACAAGAGTTGAGTAACTTAGGCCCCGTTTGGTAACCATTTTCATCACATTCCATTCCCAGATTTTTGAGAATTTTGTTTGGGAATAACGTTTGGTAATTTTTGTTTCCGTTTCCATTTCATTCCTATTTGAGAATTGTGCCCACTTTTTTCTTAAGAAATGAGAAACAAAAAAAAGTTGTTTCTCATTATTCCCATTCCATTCCCAAAACTCATGATCACTATTCACCTACCGGCCGACCACCGTCCACCGCCGCCGACCGCCGCCGACCACCGTCCGCCGCCGCCGACCGGCCACCGTCCGCCGCCGCCGGTCATCTCCGGCAACCGTCGCCGGTCACCGTCCGCCGGCGCCGGAGGTCACCGTCCGGCGACGGTCGCCGGTCACCGTCCGGCCGGAATTTTTCCGGCCACTTCCGGCAGTCGCCGGCGACGGCGCCACCGCCGTCCGGTCATCGCCGGCGGGGGCACCGCCGTCTCCGACGCTGGAGAACCGTCGCCGGCCGTTGCCGGCCGGCCGGCGACGGCGCCGCCGCCGGCCGGCCAAAACTGAAAAGATAAAAAAAAAAAAAAAAAAAAAACATTTTAGGATAAAATCGTTACCAAACACAATTCCCTTCCCAAAACAAAAAAAAAAATTATCGTTACCAAACGCAATTCTACTCCCAAAAAGAAAACAAAATTCTCATCCCATCCCATCCCATTCCCATCCCACTACTGGAATTGAAACAGAAACGGTTACCAAACGCCACCTTAGTATTGTGAACATCGAGACCTATTTAATTTTTTTTTAATTTTTTTGATTCCGGCGTTTTAAACACCGAGACCAAAATAAATCCAAACGACCTAATCTCGGCGTTCACAACACTAAGCCTAAGTCCTTTTTTTTTTCCCACCAACAGACAGAACAGAGAGAGCACAGAGAGAGGGAAAGAGAGAAAGAGAGAGTAGAGAGAGCACAGAGAGATGGAGAGAGAGAGCAGAGAGAAATAACATGAAAATTCAAGAGTTTTTTTATTATTTAGTCCCTATTAGAGAGACTATTGAGTAAAAAAGTTTTTTCAACTGTTCACTCACAATTCAAACTATATAGTACAACCAATTAAATTTTTTATCCTTGAGTAAAACAAAATAGGACGTGAAAAGACACATATACCACTCCCTATCATATTTACGTTAACTCTCTCTCCTTTTATGTCTGATTCACAATCCTCACTCTCTCTCTCTCTAAACCTTACCCACGTTCACTCTCTCTTTCTGAACCCTACCCACAATAATATTAGTGGGTTTGATATATAGATTCATATATATACACACCTAGTGTTCTTCCATGAAAAAACATTCATTAACAACAATCTAACCACCACCACCATTCTCTCTCTCTCTTTGCAAGTTCTTAAAAGTTTTCAGAAATGGGTATTAGTTTTTTGGCCATTTGTTTAGAGAAGTTGATGTCAAGCACTTCATTTGAAATGGAGATTTCACGTAAGGATTTTAATGTGGAGGTCTGCAAGTTGTGGGGTTTTCACACTCTCTCTCTCTCTAGCTTCCCTCTTTCTTCCTCCCCCTTTCTCTCTTGGACTTTTATCAGATCTGGAATTTCAGATCTGGAAGTTCAAGATTTGAGAATTTCAGATCTGGAAGTTCCATATCTGATAGGTGGTTCCGACAAAATTATTAACACCCAATGTCGCCGCCGTTGTCGGAAATTGTAAGTTCCGGCAACTCCTCACTTCGTCGTTTTTGGGATCTGTGTTTGAGTGTTAATTTTATGTTAATATTAATGTTTTTGAGTGATTTTTTCATATATTTTTCTAGATAATATTAAATGTGTTAACGTTAACACAAAGATAAATAAAAAAATATGCGTTAATGTTAACGCAATCATAACCCAGGACATGTAACTTAATTGCATTAACGTTAACGCAATTACAATCCTAACCTCAATAACTAATTGTGTTAATGTTAACGCAATTACAAATCAGAACATGTAACTTACTTGCGTTAATGTTAACGCAATTACAAATCAGAACATGTAACTTAATTGCGTTAACGTTAACGCAATTACACCATAGTCTAATAATTAATTGCGTTAACGTTAATGTATTTATAATCCAACCCATTTAATTTACTTGCGTTAACGTTAACGCAATTACAATCCAACCTCATAATTGTGTTAACGTTAACGCAATTACAAACCAACACATATTACTTGCGTTAACGTTAACACAATTACATCCCAACCCAATAATTAATTGCGTTAACATTAACGTATTTATAATCTAACTCATTTAACTTACTTGCGTTAACGTTAACGCAATTACACCTCAGCCCAATAATTAATTGCGTTAATATTAACGTATTTATAATCTAACTCATTTAACTTACTTGCATTAACGTTAACACAATTACAACCCACACATGTAATTTAATTGTATTAAGGTTAACACAATTATAATCTCAACCCCAATAACTAATTGTGTTAACGTTAACATAATTACAAATCAACACATGTAACATATTTGCGTTAATATTAACGCAATTACACTCCAACCCAATAATTAATTGCGTTAACGTTAACGTATTTACAATTCAGCCCATTTAATTTATTTACGTTAACGTTAACACAATTACAACCCAACTCATAACTAATTGCGTTAACGTTAACGCATTTACAATCCAACACATTTAAGTTACTTGAGTTAATGTTAATGCACACAAGACAAAACATACACTATTGTAATAAATGTATAATTACTGTAATAAATACAAAATTACTCTATGCTACAAGACAAAACATGCACTATTTAACGTGAATATATGTAATGGGTATTGTTTGTATGTTTTACGTTAACGTTAATATCTCTTCTGTCCGATTTTGTCTTGCACTATTTAACGTGAATATATGCAATGGGTATTGCTTGTATGTTTTACGTTAACGTTAACATCTCTTCTGTCCAATTTTATTTTGTTGCATAAGACAAATGGCAGAATCGTAAATATTACTGAATAAAGTGACCAAAATGCAGGGACTTTTTCCTAAAGAATTAGTGGGGTCTGAAAACTAAACTAACAATGTCAGGGGGTCTGAATCCTTACTAGCATCTCTACAAAGGACTAAAAAATGAAAATCCCAAAATTAAATGGGTTCTTGAAAACTCAAGTATTGTTTTACACTTTATAGTAGATTTCTACTTCAAAAAAAAATCTTTTATTTAGTAATAAACAATTGAATTTTTTTCAAAAATAAAAAAATCATACTAGATTTTTTAAAGAAAAAAAATAAAATAAGTATGATTTTTCAATTGAAGTAAAAATATTTTTAATTTTTAATTTTTTTCAAATTTTGAATTTTTTATTTTTCAAAAAAAAATCAATTGTTTATTACTAAATAAATTTTTTTTTTTAATTGAATTCAATTGAAAATTAAAAAATTGAAAAAAAATATTATGTAATGGCCCGGTCTCTTAGAGCCGTCACGCAATTTCTCTCCTTAGAGATTTAACGCTAAAATCGAATAGCCAATATCTCACTTCATAAATTTGAGAATTTTTATAATGCGACGGCAAAAATTATAATTAATGATTAACAAGGTGAACATTGGCTATTGGCTAATCACCAAGTATATTTGGAATAATATTATTATTATTATTATGGTAAAACAAAAATCATCAATTAGTATAACGTTATGATAAATTATTATTATTATTTGACTTTGCTCATAAATTTAGGATTTAGAGTTTAATATCATCACCTTCACTTTACGGTTAAATTTTTAAGTTACATTTTATTCTATTATTTTAATTACTTTAATTGAATTAAAAATAAAAATTAAGATAATCGGTGATTTGTCCTATTTTTAGGGTCTAATTCGCGATTAGTCATTTCTTAATATTACGATTAGAATTAGTCACTTAAATTGAATTTCGCTTGAGTTTTAGTCCCGCATTTAAGAGATTGTAGGGACATTGCAGGGATTGTAAAGAGAATTTAGTGAGTAAATTCGGTTTTATAGTGCATATTAGTTACATGTAACGAATATTAGTTACAATTTAATAATTCTTATATTTTTACATATATTTTTGTATTTTTTTATTATATGTATTTATGTAATATTAGTTACATGTTATAATTATATATATCTGTGCAATATTTGAGACATGTAACAAATATTACATATCAAAATTAGTTTAATATTAGATACATGTATTTGTATACATTTAGTTGCATTTAACTAATTACACGTATTTTGTGTGATTTTTCTTACTTCTAATAATATTTTACACACAAAATTATTACATGTTACAAAATATAGTAATATTTGTAACATGTAACCACACGTTTGCAGGCGCGTGTAGTGAGCTTCCATCTTTTTAAAATAGGTGGGACTAAAACAAAAATTTCTTTCGCCTTTAGGACCTTTTTAAAATTAAGAGTGAAATAAGGGATCTCCCATCGAAAACTCCTAAAAATTATTAATCAATATCGTAACATGTTGAATTTCACATAAATTTAATAACATTTACATCTAAACGTGACTACTTTACACAATTATTTTGGATACCTTACCAATTTAGTTAAAATTTACCAGAAATAATAAAATTTCATGTGTTAATGGATTTATAAAGGCATGTATAGTTTGCATTTAATTGAGCAAAAAAAAGTAATTCAAAAATTAAATTTAAAATAGGCTATTAGTATTTTGAAAACTTGGGTGTAATAAAATTACAGATCATAATATTTTATTTTTACATTCTCACCTGCAATCCTTCTTCCCCGTCCTCCTTCTCCCACTTCCATTCTCCTTCTTCGACAAGATGGTCTCCATGCCAACCGTTTTTTTCTCTCCCTCACTAGCATCCCTTTCCCAGTCCCTCATCTTCTTTAACTTTTTTTACATCACACTCTCAGAGTCCAGCTCCTCAATGATCTTCTGTGATCAGGGTCCTCTTCCTTAGTGACCTATATTTGCACATAAAATCTGATCGGGAGTTTCTCGAAAAGCCCATTCAGCGTGACAATCAGAGCTCACAGAGAAAAAGAGTTTAATATGCGTCAATTAGAAAAATTATCATCAAGATTTGTGTCAAGTACGTAAATAATAAAATTCACATCACCATATGGCGTTGATTTGTTCCAGTATTTATAGAAATGAAAAGTGCATAGTAAAATTGCATGGTAATGGACTTAGGCTTTTGAGCCCATTTGGAGAAGTCAGCGGGCCTTTTTTTAGGCCTGTGAAGAAACTATTGGCGATGGGAAACACAGGGGCGAAGTCCAAGTGCTGACTCAAAGATACTCAAAAATATCCTCATCAATATTATTAATGTATTATATGAGCTTGACCCACGTGGCCCTTTAGGGCAAAACCCTAGCTCTCATTTCTCCTATAAATATGTGTATATCGTTGTATTATTTCTATATCACTTCTCATAATATCAATATATGATTCTTCTCTTACTTTTCAATTATCTTTACATGGTATCAAGAGCAAGTCGTTCTTGAACCTGTTCTCCCTAAAATTTTTGCAACCCTAAAACTTCCGCCGTCGCTGCCCTTATTCTCCCGAGACTTTTGTTGCTATTGTAGGGTTCATTCTTTCTCCAATATCAACAGCCATCCCACCACCACCTTCGTCTTGTAGAGACGAACCTAACGCCACCAAAATCACCGCCACAGGAGATCACATCCGCTGTCACTCGCCATTAACAGCCTGTAGTATCGTCATCCTTTGCCGTCTCGGATTTTGGGACCTACAGCCTCAACCAGGGCTCCAAATCAATCCCATGATATACCATTGGAACCGTCTTGACGAGATAATTCGAACTACGCAAAAACAGTTCCATTCCGACACCACACACGCATCCACGCGTGGCACAAAGAGTCGACTTCATATTCACGTTAGATCCACGCGCTTGTTTTCAGCCCGCCGTGCCATGTCAGCCTAATCTAGTCAGCATCCACATTAGCGCCACATCAACAGGTTGACTTCCACATCATCCGCTGACCGCCGCATCACCGGTTCTTGAGGTAATTTTCTTCAAACCGGTTCAGGCCTTTTTTTGACCTTTTTTTGCAAACTTGGACCGATTTCGGGGATTTTTCGACGTTCTAATTCTGTTTTTGGCCTCCGTTTTGTGATTTGAGGCTCACAGAATATACTTTCTGTTATATCTGTGTGGTTCCTACACCAGTTCACCCATTTTTCACCTGATTCTTGAAGATTGAATATTGGTTCCTGGATAATTTTAGCATTCCAAATTTATTTGTCATCTTCGTCAAATCAAATTCAGATCATACAATATAGTTCTCTTTATATTGTTGATTCGGTTCATCACAGAGATTTGATTGGTTCAAGGGACTCTCAATTGGTTCTTCATGAGTATAGATTGGTTCCTAGATAATTTTGGCATTCTAAATCTATCTATGACAACAGTTTCTCCAGGTTCAACAGTAATGTCTATGGGTTCTTCGCTCATTTTTAATGCCAAATTGTGTGTGTTAATTTTTTTTTTTTTTAATATTCATGAGTCCACACCCACAAAGGGTGTGAAACTAATCTTGTTAAGGATTTTGTGATTGTTTTTCTCGACAAATATTTTTTTACTGACTTAAACTAATAATTTTGTAGAGATTTCTCAACTAATTTAATTCGAACTTTTATGGACCACTTTACATTTCTGGTGGAGACTAATTAATGATGATATAGGTGTTGGTGCATGCATCGATATTTATTGTCAATTTGAGGCATGCATTTAATTTGTTAAATTATTAACCGTTGACCATGTACCCCTATTTATATCGATATGACTTAATAAATTAATATGCTTTATCATCTCAAAACGCCAGCAACCATGGCCTATCCTTCAATCCATAATCGGGCCAATGCATTTACCCACCCCACCTGCCACCAACTGGTCAATTTACGTTGCAATGAATGGCATGGCATGGCATGGCATGTGTCACTTTCATTTTATAAAAGCCAACATTAGTGTCAAGCGATTAAACAGTTATAGTAGTGAAAGGACCACTGTAAAATTAAAAATTCGACCTTATAAAAATGCACTTGTTAGAAAGAACAGATACAGAATCCCGAACGAAATTAGTCTCGGTTAAAACAATTGAGTGACTTCTGTAAAATTAGAGATTCGAACTTATGAAAAAACACTTGTTATGATGAATAGACACAGAACCCCGAACGTGATTAGTCTCATTCCCTATGTGAATGTGGGGACATTTATGAGTATATATAAAAAAAAAAAAAATTGATTTGAGGTGGTGTTTGGGGTTTAGCAAAAATTATAGTTTTCCGAATTTGAAAAATTAAATTAAATGTTCTCATCATTAAAACTTTTATTTTTAAGTGTTTTTATTATATAATATATTTTTTATTTTTTTATCCTCTTCCCGTAAACTATTGAACAAAAATAGAAATCTAAGAACAATTCCATTATGTTTCCAGAATTTGTCATAAAATCTAGGAGAAAAACAAAATCCAATCCGAGATTCTTGGGAACAAAAGCACTAAACAAATGGAGCATGAGAGAATGAATTCAAACACTATTCAGCTTGTGGAATTAGAACACTTACTAAGTCTCCATTATGTGTTTTGTCTTTGCTTGCAACTCTTTTCTTGCAAAAATTCTAGTCATGCCAAAGTCGGATATTTTAGGGTTCATTTCACCATCTAACATGATGTTACTAGCGTTAAGGTCTCTATAAACTATACGTAATCTAGAGTACTAACGAAGATATAAAAACTCTTGAACTATGCCTTCAATGATTTGACTCCGTTTTTCACAATCCAATATCCTTTGCTTTCACATAAATTTAACAATATGTACATCTAAATGTGATTATTTCACACAATTATTTTGGACACTTTACCAATTTAGTTAAAATTAACCACACATAATAAAATTTCATGTTTGGTGGATTTATAAATCTTTAGTTCGCATTTAATTGAGCAAATAAAAAGTAATTCAAAAATTAAATTTAAAATAGGCAATTAGTATTTTGAAAATAAAATTATAGATCATAATTGATATCTCAAATTTTTAATTCAAGTTGTTTTATAGGGTAGAATAACAAAATTTTATATTAATTATATAGATTTAAATCCGAGATATTATTTTGACAAATACTAAAAATATTTTCTATCATTTTTATAATACTTGAGATATCATTTATCTTTTCAGTTTGTTTACTTAAGACATTTACGATCATATTTTTTTGAAACATTCTTTCAAATTATAATATTTTTTGTTGTTTATTTTATATTTTGTCTCTGTCTTCTTTTTTATTTTGTATTATATATCTTATTTTTATAGGTATGGTACTTGTAGAGAAATTATTTTTATAATATTTGAGATATCATTTATCTTTTCAGTTTATTTACTTAAGACATTCTTGATCATAAGTTTTTGAAACATTCTTTCACAACATAATATTTTTTGTTGTTTATTTTATATTTTGTCTCTGTCTTCTTTTTTATTTTGTATTATATATCTTATTTTTATAAGTATGGTACGTGTAGAGAAATAAAAAAGTAAAAAATTTAAAAAACGAAATACAAAAAATTTTAAAAAAATGAAAATGGGATTTGAAAAATGAAAAAAAAAAATTAATTTAAAAAACAAACACACAAAAATAAATATTTTTCTTTTTAAATTCAAATTTAATCTTTTTATTTTTTATTTTTTGAATTTTTTTTCTATAAACACCGTATAAAATATATATATATATATATATATATATATATATATAGAGAGAGAGAGAGAGAGAGAGAGAGAGAGAGAGAGAACAAAACCAAATTGTAGAAAACAAGAGAGAAAATAGAGAGTAAATAAAAAAAAAATATGTTACAAGTGTATTTTTATCAACAAAATATAATAAGAAATATCTCAGATATTATAAAAGGTAATCTTAGTAAATGTTGAAATAATAAGAAATATAACCTAAATTTCTTTCCCACCGTAAATTTAAAATTTTTATTAATGATTTTCAAAGAAAAATAGATGGTGCTTGGTATTCGTCTAAACATAAGATATTTTTTCCTAATATTTTTCTAACAATGATTAATTTGAAGAATGAGAGACAAATTTGAATCATTGTTGTGAGAAAAAAAACGTCTTACGTTTATTGAAGTGATGAAATAACAAAAATATTCTCATTAGAAGACAACATTTTCAGTACAACTTATTTTACATCTGAAGTCATTAATAACGTTTTTAATTTTGTTGAATTGAAATAAATGTGGAACTTGAGGAAACAAATGTGCAAATTGTCAAATCTCGGGATCCACATAGACACTCAACTTATATTTTAGAGACGAACAATATAATTTTCCCACAATATAATAAACTATAGTAACATTTCTCAATGTAGACTCCCTCAGCCTACTACATTTTTTATTAAATTTAAGATTTAATTTTTAAAGTGTTTTTCAGGAGATTCGAACTCTAGTTGACTAATTTTTTATTGTTAAAAGACATAAATGTCCTTATGTTACTTTTAAAAAATTATGTTTTTAATTTTTTTAAACAATTCATTAGCACCTCTTATTTTTAAAATTATATGTGGAACTTCACCGTTTAGTGGCTCAATTTAAAGTAATTTTTGACATTTTTACCAAATAAATACAGCTTAAAAAAGTTAGTTGTGTATACCCGGTGTTCGCAACCTTGAATATAGGGTCTTATTTTTGTTTATTTTTTTTATTTTTAAATTAGATTCGGATTCTTAACCTCGGTACAATTTCCAAAGAATATATGCAGAGGCTGAACCCAGCTGTTGGATAGAAGCGGTGGACAGCTGTTGGTTTCTTATTTTGGTGAGTTGTTTACCAAATTTGGACGGTAGTCTTCCACTCTTGGCTAACTAGAGAAACCAAAGCCAAAGATGGGACTATGCAATGCATTGGTAAAAGATGAGCTGAGTGGGAATGATGGGGATGGCTGGTATTGCATTTTTCTTAAAAACGTAATCCCAATCTGCGTTTTTCATTTAAAAAAATAAAAAAAAATAAAAAAAACAACGCAGTAGGAAAAACATTTATACGGTTATCTCATTTTGTGATAAAAGTTATCCCTTCTACATGCATGTATTTCTTTCTTTTTTTTTTTTTTTTTGGTTTTCATTAATTAGACAAAATATTTAACAATAATATACCAGTAAAATTTAAAAAAATGGTGGCGAAGACCCTCACTGGGTACTACCTCGATCTGCCCATGTATGACGTTGTATTGCATAGACCGTATTTTACTGTCAAATTGTTTCTTAACTGACATAGGATTTTTTTTTAGTTTTTATATATTGTTATTTTTTCTAATTTTGTAAAGCCCAAAAAAAAAAAAAAAAAAAAGGACTTTTGAGAGCTTAATAAATAGATATATATTTCAACAATAAATAAATGGAAAAAAAATAAAAAATCTACTCCATACGTAGAATTTTAGAGAGCAATATAAGAGATTCATATTTTAAAGGTATAGAAAGTGTAATTTATATCTGCTGACAGAAAAAGCAGAAGAAAGAAACATGATACTGGAAAACAGGGCAGCATCAGCTGCCATTAAAAGGCAAGACCCATTTCCCAGTACTCCCCTATTTATTCCCCCCAAACAAACAAAGAATCACCTCTCTCTCTCTCTCTCTCTAAACATGGGAAAATCAGATTTTCTTCTTGCGTTTCTTAGCAAGAAACGCAAGACCCACTTGCGTTTATCACTAAGAAACGCAACACTGTTTCTTTCTTCTCCAAGAAGCAAAAGCAAGACAATGAAGGTTCCATTGGGGAAAAAAAAAATTATACTATTAACCCTTTAAGTTTTAAAATAATGTTAACATATGCTCTATTGAAATATTTAAGGATATAAATGTCATTTAACTCAAACTAACCGATTTACGTTTTTTTTTTTTGTTGTTGTTAATCTAGCTAGTACAAAGCTTGGGAACTACCTCCATTTGAAAATAAAAATAATTATTTTTCTTAAATTTTTGTTTAACATTTGATGATAAAATAATTTTTTATTGATATTTTGTTTTTTATTTGTGTAGATCTAGGTGGTTAAATTATCGGTGAACAAATCGAGAGTTGGATTTAAAATATGAGACTTAAATTTTTATCTCACATCGATTTTATGAGATTGTCCAAACTATTACATAAGATAAATAAAAATTAGAATAAACACGGTCCTAACGAATGCAAGAGTGAGTGTCATCCTTCTGAATATACAAAAATTGCTAATTTAAAAGTTAAATTAAAACTTAAAATTAATTATATAAATTGAATCCCTAAAGTTTGACCAAAATCTCACTTTCGTACCCATTGTTTCAATTTGAATATATAACGCCTTAAAATTTTTTAATCATTACAGGTCATTATCTCTATTTATTTTTTTATTTTTTATTTTTATTTTTTTATAATTTAGGATAGAAAATAGGCATTCATCATGTACCTGACTATACTCAAGAGACTTTATGTACAACTCCAGTCTCATCAATTTGAATATATAACGCCTTAAAGTTTTTTAATCATTATATGCTTGTAATATAATATGCGTGTGTGTGTCTCTTTACACGATAGTTGATTGTTTGTCATTCAAAATGAATGTATTGATTTGGACATCAAGATTTTATGTATTCAGAGTGAAATGATGAGAACCAAAGTAAAATAATGGTCTTCGAGCTCTATGTTCGTAATGGTTTGTTTATGCTTTGCTCCATAAAGCCTAAATTTTAAGACAAAGCTACTGCAATCACTGAAAATATGTTCACGGCGCCAAAAGTAGTGCTCCAATGGATATTTCGATGTCGAATGCCACTGACATTACAATGCCCGATCAAAATGATGGCATCTCCAATTCAGTTCCTATTCCTCTTTCTTCGGAAGCTAAGAATGGAGTCTCGATTTCGTCGAAATCGAACCATAAAGACAAAACCAAATCGATTCTGAACAGATTTGCGATGTCGATGAATGTCCTACATGTTGAATGGTCCAATATTTCAACTAAGATCCAAACATAGTTGGTCCAGACGTTTGGGCTGATCGATATGGAGCTAAGGTTACAAAGGCTGATGGAGAGAAAATCTGATGGTCACAATCTGGAAAACAACAATCATGGACCACTGGATGAACAAATCCGATGTGTTTGCGTTCGATCGAATCTCAGATTTGATGATGAACAGATTGATTGATTGAATCTTCGACGGTGTACTGTCGCAATCGAATCTCCGACAGTGGAAAAGGTTCACAATTGGATCGAAAAAAGAAGAAATGAAACACAATCGATGATTAAAGAATCAACAAATAAGAATCGGATCGAGAACTGACTTGGAAGAATAAGTCGAATAAATTGCAATAGGAGATATGGCTTCAATCAAAGATCTCTCCTCAATCGCAATCACAGATATCTCAAGAACAATTTGTTGATGAATCAACTTAGCAATGAATCTCAACTGCAATTTGCGAAATCAATGATCGATGACAACGATGAATCAATAAACAAGAATCAATTCGATGAACGTTCAATAATCTAAACAAAAGCCGAAGAAAACGTCAATGAGATCGACGCTGAAAGGAAAACAAGAATCGATTGAGACTGAACTGGAATTGATGTCAGGGTTTGGATGTTGAATTACAGGGGACAGATTTGGGGAAAATAGAAAAAGAAAAAAAATAAAAATAAATAAAGAAATGAAAAAAATATTTTGGTTTGTTACACATTAACCCAAAATATAAGCAAGGGCACTTTTGTCTTTGAAAATAGAATGGTAGGGTCAAATTGGAAAAGAAAAAATATAAGTTGACTTTCAAAGGGTATTTTCGGAATAAAAAATAAACAGAGAGTCTCAGTGTCCTTTGACCAAAAGTTCAGTGGGTGTTCCATGTAGTTTTTCAAATTAAGTGGATTCCCGTGTTTCCGGTCAATAGTTAAGGGAGTGTAAGTAGTATTACCCCATCATTAAATGCATCACCATCTTGTTGCAAGATGGTGGCAACAAGTGAATCAAACGGTTGGGAAATGAGTTTTGAACACCAAACTTACCACTAGAAAGTCATACTAAATAACTATTATGTTATATTTCTTGTTTTTTCGACAGATACACAAATTATCCTTTATAATATTTTATAATATTTGAGATATTTCTCATAACATTTTATTGATAAAAATGCACTTGCAACATATTTTCTTTTAATTTTAATTTTAATTTTTTACTCTCTATTTTTCTCTCTTGTTTTCTACCTTTTGCTTTTGTTCTGTATTTTTTTATTTTTTATATGGTGTTTATAGGAAAAAATAAAATAAAAAATTCAAAAAATAAAAATCATAAAAAAAAAAATAAAAAAATTTAAATTTAAATTTAAAAACAAAAAGGAAAAATATTTATTTTTGTGTGTTTGTTTTTTGAATTGATTTTTTTTTTTAATTTTCCAAATCCCATTTTCCATTTTTTTTATTTTAAATTTTTTGTATTTTTTTTTTACTTTCTTTTGTGTTCTCTACAAGTACCATACCTAAAAAAAAAAAAAAAGATATATAATACAAAATAAAAAAGAAGACTGAGACAAAATATAAAATAAACAACAAAAAATATTATATTTTTAGGGAATGTTTCAAAAAAAATATGATCGAAAATGTCTTAAGTAAACAAACTGAAAAAAAATAATTGATATCTCAGGTATTATAAAAATGATAGGAAATATTTTTAGTATTTGTCAAAATAATATCTCGGATTTAAATCCATATAGTTAATATAAAATTTAGTTATTGTACCACATAAAACAATTTGAATTAAAAATTTGAGATATCAATTATGATCTATAATTTTATTACACCCAAGTTTTCAAAATACTAATTGCCTATTTTAAATTTAATTTTTGAATTACTTTTTTTTTTTTTTTTTTTCGCTCAATTATATGCAAACTAAACATTTATAAATCCATCAAACATGAACTTTTATTATGTGTGGTAAATTTGAACTAAATTGTTAAAGTATCCAAAATAATTGTATAAAATAGTCACATTTAGATGGAGTTCTTAACCAAAAAAATATGATTTAAAAATTTAATTTCTGAAAACAATAGGGTTAAAATTTATTTACAGGACTGAAGTAAAATGCAATTGCGATTTGCGTTTTTGTAAAAACGCATTTGCGAAATGCGGATTTAAGGGGACGAAACGCGAGGTGAAAACGCAAAAGGGAATTGCGTTTCTTTTAAAAACGCATTTCCCTTTTGCGTTTTCCAAAACAGAAAAAAAAAAAAAAAAAAAATTAAAAGTTTGAAAAACTCAGAAAGCTTCTGCGGTTTTCAAAAAAAAAAATAATAAAAAAAAAATTAAAAAAATGAAAAGTTAAAACGTAGAACGCTTTTGCATTTTTAAACAAGATTGCCCCACCACCCACCTTCTTCTTCCTCATTTGTTGCATCCGTTTCACTAGGGGTAAAAAAATAGAAGGGTTTTTTACAGTGAACGTTGCCACCGCTCCGCCGATCTGCCACCATCGCCGTCGCTTCTCCGGTCGTTGTCTGATTGTTGCGTCCGTTTCACTGAGGGGTAATTAAATTTCATAGCTAAAAAATATTTAATTTTTAGAGTAATTTTAAATTTAAAAATTTCAGCAGCAAGAACTCTTTAAGCACTCAAAAAATACAAAAAACTATCGTTTGATTAAAAAAAAAAAAGTTAGAATAAAAAATGTATTGCATAAATCAACAATTTTTAATTCTCATATTTTAAATTCTAAAAAATCTGCACGAAGTACTTTTTAAATATTAAAAAAATGTAGCAACCATCTTTTGATTCCAAAAGTATTAACAAAAATTTATAAATATATTTACATAAACAGAATTTTAAAACCAAAATTATAATTTTTTTAAGAGAGTTATAAAAATAATTTTTTATTAGATAGTTTTAATTAATTTTTTAATAATATAGTATCAAGGATAAATATGTAATTTTATATTTAATATTAAAGGAAGTGAGAATCAGAGATATGTTCAAAATAGCAGGAGATATCATTGTAAATTTTCCTAATGATAATAACACGGACCTTTACTGAAATTTATTCATATTTTGATTGAAAATTATTTTTATTATAACTAATTATACGTAATCTTATCTCTTCATCTCTCTTTCCCTCTCCAATCATTTAATAAAATTCTCTCTCTCTATAAATTAATTACATATAACTTTTAAACAATATAATAATAAAAAAAAGACGTATTAGCTTATTTTAAAACTATTATTTAAAAAAAAAATAGAAAATTTAAAAAATCCTCTAGGAGATTATTTACATATTATATACTATTTTCTAAAAATAAATGTGAGTGATGAGCAATAATTATTTCAGAGGTTGACATTATTTATTTTTTAGCTTACAATTTTATTTTTATTTTTTAACATTAACTTTTTTTTTTCTCCATATGCGGGTCTAAAACTTAGTATATATATATATGAGGACGGTGTGAACTTCATACATTATCTTTTGTCAATAGAATGTTTGGGATATATTAGAGGATACGTAAAGTAAATCTCATCCATTTAATTGAAGAGATATTTTTATCCCTTGGATTATATATTTAGAGAGATTTTAGTCTTTTTATTAATGACTTTAATTACTTCGTCGAGGCATCATCCTGATTTATAATATAAGTGAAATAATTTAAGATAATTAATGAATTATATTTTAAACTTATAATTTTAAATTTATATAATTTTTTTATTAAACTAATATTTAAGCATGTCTTTAGGCATGGGTAATTACTAGTGTGTGTGTATAACACGCAAAACTACAAAGTTATATATACGTATAACTAAACAAAAATCATGTTAGCGAAAACAAGAAATGTCTAAATTTCAATTGTAAGTTTAAATTTAAATTGGGTTCTTATTATATATTTCTTCTATTTTTGGTTTTTTTTTTCCCCCTTTTTTAAGAGTGACTTATTTTTCAGTGTTTACTCCTTACTCGATTCATTCAAGTTGATATTAACTGTCTTGAAGGACTAAAAACTCATTGGAAGGACTTGAATGAAAATAGAAAAAAAGCAAGAATTGGTTTTATGATATGAATACTTTCTTTGTGCATGGCTGTTCACCGTTTTTCGAATCATTTGTGATAGGATACTTACGTGGCTTTGCCGAGTTTAAAAGGTTTGCCTCATGGTATAATTCAAGGAAGATCGGATTTGGAGTTGAAGCCGCTATGGTCAAGTAGTTCAAAGTCAAAGGTTAGCTTCTCATCGTATCATATGATTTTCTCTACTAATGTTGTCTTAATTGTGCAAATGCTCGTTGATGTATAATTACATGTTCATTTTCTTTATTTTCCCCTCATTTTCAGGGTATTGTTTCGGGCCCTCGTAGTTTGTTGGCGATCCCAGTTGGCATAAAACAAAAGGACAATGTGGATGCAATTGTTCGAAAGGTATATCAATTGGTTCATATTGTTCAAAAAATTAAGGCACCATTTGGTGATACTTATTGAAGTACATTTTTGCTTAAAAGTAAGCATTGGTTTTGCATTTAAAAAAATTACTTTTAAAAAATTAAATAAAAAAGTAAAAACATAATTTTATTTACTTTTGTTGAATGGAGGAAAAAGTTGATATATATATTATAAGAGATGGATGGGATCGATGAACTAGGGCCTCTCCACCCACTTTTTCTCAATCGGTGTCTTTTTTTTTTAAGAGGTCATTAATAGGTGTAATGCTAAGATATTATATTTACCCTATCAAACATATATCTTTTTTCCTTTTGCTTTCTTTCTTTCGAATTAACTTTTTGATTTTAAAAACTGCTTAAAAAATGTGTTACGAGCCTGTCAAGTGCTTGTCATGTCTTCAATTTCACTTCGACTTAGTATACATGGATTCAGTTTCTTCCAAAGAATTTTATAATTATGTTGTTCCACTACGATGGCAATGTTGATGGATGGCGCGATTTTGAATGGAGTAACAATGCCATACATATCGTCGCTCAGAACCAAACAAAATGGTATGTGGGAAAGGGTCTCTCTCTTCCTTTTTTTTTTAAATTATTGTGAAAATTCATGGTCAATGAAAGAAAATAAAATTACTTAAGGCAAAAAATTAATTGCTGATTTCTTCAATTCTCATAGTTCAATAGATTGATGAACTATGACCTCTATACCCAAATTTTCTTAACCTTCTAAAAAATTATTTTCAGTTAAGAAATTGCTTATATAGATGACAAAGATGTCATCACTACCTTATCAAACACATTTTTTATTTTCACTTTTGTTTTTAAGCAGAAGTATTCTTTACTCAATTAACCATTTTAATTAAAATAAAAAAAAGTACTTACAGAAGCTTTTGGTACCGAATGGTGCCTATAAATGACACTCTTTTATACACAGCAGTTTAGACAAATCAATAACACAATACATACTTCACATATCTTACCAATATAATTTCAAAAAATCAGCAGGTTGTAAAAAATAAAACATACGTACAGATCTAAAAAAATAAATAGAAACCGAAACTGTGTTCTATTATATGAACGGAAAAAATACATTAACCTCAAACAACAAATCGAAACCACAATCGAAAAATCATTAAACTAATCAAACCCTAAACCACAATCGAAATCGAAATCCTAAACCCTAATCAAAATTGAAATCGAAATCGAACTTTAAACCCCAATTGAAATCGAAACCTTATTTCGATTTCGAAATCGAAACCCATAAACAGACGAAATCGATGATGACAGCAAAAAGACGAAGAACACTGTTGAAATAGATTTCGAAATCGAAACGTCGATTTTGAAATCGAATGTTTCGATTTCAAAATCGAAATAGAGAAGAAGACGAAGACAATGCAAGTAAACGAACTAGGGTTTCGATTTGGGTTTTGATTTCGAAGAGGGTTTCAATTTCGAAATCGAAACCTGGTTTTGAAATTGAATCAAAATAGAGAAGACGACGAACGTGATGGAGAAGACGACGACAAAGACGACGTAGGTGATCGCGAAGAAGAAGACGAAGACAATGCAGGTGAACGAAGGATCAGAGCACGCGTCGCTGACGTGGCGGAAGGATTGGAGGTGCCGTTGGCGAGGGAAGAAGATGACGTATTGGTGACAGTGAGGGAGAGCAGTGGCGAAGACTTGTGAGAGGAGGTGGCAGTGGCGAAAATGGCTACGGTGGTTGCTCAGTAGAAGGTGGCGGTGGAGTGGTGGAGTTTGGAGGCGATAGTGCTAAGGAGGAAGAAAAAGACCTAAAAAAAATTAAAGAAAAAAAACATAGTTTGCCCCTTAAGTTTAACAAAATATGTAAATAGGTCTCATTCAATTAGTAAGAATGAAAATGAAGCATGTACCCTTGGCCAAACGTCTTGTGCTTGTCACGTGACTTTTTCCATCCAATTTTCCTAAATTTTACTAACGAAATCCCACCCAAGGGCCAATTTGGAACGATTTTGAAATGTCAAGGGCAAATGTGTCGAGTTTCAAAAGTTAGGTGCCAATTGGACACTCAAGCTATTTGTCAGGAACCAAAAAAGTCTTTATCCTTTGTCTTTCTGCTTGAATGATCTTGTTCATGGATGGGGAATAGATATGAAACTAGGGTAATGGGCTTGGCCTACGTGACCCATTAGGGCAAAATCCTAACGTCTACTTCTTCTACAAATATATGTGTATAATGTTGTAGTCTATGTATATTTTCTCATAATATAAATACATGATTCATTCTCCTACGTTTCAATCATCTTAACATGGTATTAGAGCAAATATTTTCTGAACCTGTTCTCAATATAATTTTCACAACCCTAACACTTTCGCCATCGCCACTGTCCATATTCTTCTGAGACTTTCGTCGCTACTGCAGGCTTTATCCCTTCTCCGATATCAACAAACATCATACCACCGACTTCGTCTTCCATAGACAAACATAACTCCACCAAAATCACCGCCACCGGAGTCCAGACGCGCTCTCACGCGCTTCCAATAGCCAGCATTACCGCTCTCACCCGTGCCACATCAGCATTGACCATCTATCACGTCAACATTGATTGCCACGTCAGTACCCTGCTGTCTCCTCAACCCCTGCCACGTCATTAATACATTCTTTGTCCCTGTTCAGGCCTTTGTTGACCGATTTTCTACAAACTTGGACTAGTTCCTAGCATTTTTTGACATTCTGAATCTGTTTTCGGCCTTTGTTTTTTGATTTGGTAATCACAAAATACACTTCTTTCTTTATTTGAGTGTTTTCTACGCTAGTTCACCTTCTCTTTTGCTCCTATGGCTGAATCTGATGCACTTGGGGTTATTACTACTATTCTGAATGAAACTAATTATATCTTATGGGCTGAAGAGATGTCTAGTTTTCTCTGTGGACGACGATTGTGATGTTTTGTGACTGGAGATATCACTGAACCCGAGCAAAATGACAACGAAGATAAGACAAAATATATTGACCGTCTAGAGGAATGGGATAACAAAAATCACCAGATTCTCACATGGTTCCGTGCTACTATCATTCTAGAGATCAAACTTCAATTTGGTACAATCCAGATAGCTAAAGAAGTTTGGGATCTTCTCCAGGATCGTTATACCAAGGCAGACATCTCGAATCAGTATCGCCTTCTCTCTACCCTCTACAGTTTGTGCCAGGAACCTGGGCAAACCGTTAATAGTTTCCTATACCAGATGACTGTCGTGTAGGATCATTTGGCTATCATTGAGCTAACCAGGAAATGCACAAAAGACGCCACCATTCATGCCAAATACCGAACATAGACACACATTATGCAATTTCTGATGGGCTTGAGGGAAGAATTTGAGCCTGTACGAGCTTCAATCCTCCATCGGGCACGCTAACTTCTCTAAATAGTGATTTTTCTAATCTACTCAATGAGGAAACACGTCTTACGACACTATAAAATTCACATACAGATGTTGCCCTAGCAGTGATAGTTGCTTCTACAGCACCAATTACTCTTGCAACACTAGGAGGAAAACCAAAATCATCCTAGAAGCCCTTATACTACAGGTATTGTTATTCACAAGGGCATTAATTGCTCAAATGTCCTTATCGCCTGTATAAGGTCTGCATAGAACCGGGCCATTATTTTGTAGACTACCCTAAACTTCCATTTGACAATCAGTCAAATGGGAACCAATATCGCTCTCGAGGCTCTCGCAATCGGTCATATTTCATGCTAAAGAATGCTGCTGCTGTAGCCACTGATGCTACACCAATTTCATCCAGCTCTCCACCTAATTGGAATAGTTTTTGCACCGCACTTATTGAGGCTCTAAATAAAACTGGTAAAACTATAGCCATGTCAGTTACACTAGGTACATCTCGATGGTATTTTGATTCTGCCTGTTGCAATCATATGGCATCTGATTCCTCTATATTTTCTTCTAAAACCCATGATGAGGATGCACCTATTGTTCACACTACTAATGGATCAAATATGTTGGTTAGCCATATTAGACATGATGACAGTTCTCGTTTATCTCTCCCTGATACATATTTGGTCACTAAGCTTATGCTCAACCTTATATATGTCGGATAATTATGTGATCTTGGACTTGATTTGTATTTTTCTTCTACTGGTTGTCGTGTGTAGGACCCTCAGACAAGAAAACTCCTTGGGACCGGCCATAAAGTTGGATGCCTCTTTGAGCTCACTTTCCTTCAAGTCCCATTCTCATCATCACTAAACCAATCAGCTGCATTCATCCCAAGACTCTCACCCTTGGAATTGTGGCACTCTCGTTTAGGTTGCACTTCATTCAGTCGCCTTCATTATCTTATTTCTAGTAGTCAATTAGGTTCATTTCAGCATGAGTCTTTCCATTGTATTCATTGTCAACTTGCAAAACAATCAGTTTTACCTTTTAATGAGAGTTAGACTGTTTCCCTTGCACCTTTTGATTTAGTACATTCTGATGTTTGGGGGCCTTCTCCTCATGCAACAATGGGTGGTGCTCGTTATTTTGTTATATTTGTGGATGGCTATTCTCGATATACATGGTTGTTTCTTATGAAAAACATATCTGAATTATTTTAAATATATTTTGACTTTTTTTTCTATAGTTCAAACTCAATTCTCTCGGAATATTAAAGTTTTTCGCTCAGACAATGCAATAGAATACAAAGACCGTGTTTTTTCTAAACCTACTTCACAAAAATGGCACTCTTCCCCACCGCTCATGTCTTGAAACCTCTCAACAAAATGGACGAATCGAACGCAAATATAGACACATTCTTGGCACCGTTCGTGCTCTACTCATTTTTTCTTCATGTCCTGAGTGCTTCTAGGGTGAGGCTGCCTTAACCGTAGTGTACACAATCAACCGTGTTCCTTCCGCCACAATCCAAAATCAGTCCCCATTTGAGTGTTTTTCCAATAAGCCTCCTAATTACTCTGAACTCAAAGTCTTTGGTTACGTTTGTTTCGTTCTTCTTAAACCACATGAACATAACAAATTGGAACCAAGGACTCACCTATGTTGTTTCATTGGATATGATATTGAACATAAGGGGTATCGGTGTTGGGATCCTATTTCTAAAACCCTTCGTATCTCTCCTCATGACGTTTTTTTGGGAACATCAAATGTACTCTTCCTTACGATCATTTGACATGTCTACTATCCCTAACTTCAGATTTTTTACTGATCTATCTATTGAGTTATTTCCTAAGGACCCAGTTTTAGGTACTGTCGAGTCCACCTTTGACCCACCAGCTGATTTCACCCCTCATGATCCAACTCCAGCTCCAGAACCGCCAGCTGACCTCACCCATTCGACTCAATCGGTCGTCCTTGAGGATATTCCTATGTCTGATGAGTCTATACAGACTTTCTCTGAAGGCCATCCTCTAGATCACCCTCGCAGATCTACTAAGGTAACTCATCGCCCCCTCTCTTATCTCTATGATTTTCATTGTTTTTCTACTATACTTCATCTACATGAGTCTCAATCCTATGAGGAGGCTAGTAGTAATCCTCTTTGGCAGAAAGTAATGGACGAAGAACTTCAGGCCCTAGCCAAAACTCATACTTAGAATATCGTGGATCTGCCTCTTAGGAAAACTCCTATTGGGTACATATGGGTGTTTAAGATCAAGACGCTTTCTGATGGCTCTATTGACCAATATAAAGCCTAACTTGTTGCCAAAGGTTTCGCTCAGGAATATGACATTGACTATGAAGAGACCTTTGTTCCAGTGGTGAGGCTGACATCTATTCGTACACTTCTTTCCATTGCCGCCATTCGAAAGTAGATTTTTTTTTTCTTCAAATGGATGTCAAAAATGCATTTCTCAATGGCGACCTACTTGAGGAAGTTTATATGCATTCACCTCCCAGCCTAGCTACCATTCGAAATAAAGTTTGTCGTCTTCGTCGTGCTTTATATTGATTTAAACAATATCCACGTGCCTGGTTTGCCAAATTTAGCACTACTATTCATTAGTTTGGGTTCACATCTAGTGATCATGATTCGGCTCTGTTTATTCACCACACTGCCAACGGTATTATTATTTTTTTACTGTACGTGGATGATATGGTTATCACTGGAGATGATCTACGTGGCATTTCTAAACTCAAACAGTTTCTCAGTGGCCAATTTGCGATGAAAGATGTTGGTGTACTCACCTATTTTCTTGGCCTCAAAGTCTCATCCGGTTCAGATGGATATTTTCTCTCTTAGGCTAAATATGTCTCTGATCTTCTTTCCAAGGCTGGGATCACTGACTCCACCACTGCCACTACTCCTCTCGAGCCAAATATTAGAATTACTCCACTCGATGGTTCACCTCTTCAGGAGGTCACTCTATATAGCCAATTAGTTGGAAGTATTGTATACCTCACTATCACTCACCCCGACATTGCCTATGCTGTTTACCAAGTCAGTCAGTTCTTGTCCGCTCCTTTGATCACTCATTACTCGACTGTTCTTCGTATCCTTCAATATGTTAAGGGTACTATGTTTCATGGACTTCATTTCTCAGCTCAGTCTGCTCTCATCTTACAAGCTTATTCTGATGCTGATTGGGCTGGTGACCCCACCGAGATAAGTTCAACCATTTGTTACTGTTTTTTCTTGGGTAACTCTCTCATTTTCTAGTGTAGTAAGAAACAAACTGTGGTTGTTCACTCCAACACAGAAGCTCCGTCTGTTCAGCTGATCAAACTACAGACATTTTTACTAAGGCTCATCCACTTGGATGTTTTCACTATTTGGTTTCGAAACTCAAGTTCACCTCCCACTTACCGTCTTGAGTTTGAGGGGAGATGTTAATGTAATAATGGGTTTGGCCCATGTGGCTCATTAGGGCAAAATCCTAACCCCTACTTCTTCTATAAATACATGTGTATAGCGTTATAGTCTATATATCTTTTCTTATAATATCAATACATGATTCATTCTCCCACGGTTCAATCATCTTAACATTCACAGGTGAGTCCTCCAGTCATACTCCTTTTGTTTAGTGTTTCTCTTAATTTTGTTCCTAGAAATCTGAGAATAGAAACAAAAACATGGGAATAGAAAAAAAACTCTGTAGGAAAAATGCCACAGGAGGGCAAAGTGTCATTATCCCTTGTTCTTAGAGCTTTGAACAAACTCTATTTTCTGCAGGGAGACAGAACAACAATTCTAGCCATGCCAAAGTTGGATATCTTAGGGTTTATTTCACCATTTAACAAAATATTACTAGCTTTTAGGTCTTTGTGAACTATACGTAATCTGGAGTACTGATGGAGATATAGAAGCCCTTAAGTTATGCCTTCAATGATTCGAACCCGTTTCCCACAATCCAATATCCTTTGCTTTCTAGGATCTGTATATATCAGACACAGATTACCCTATGTAAGCAATAAATGATCAATAAAAAATGTGATCAAGTTTTCTTTTTCTACTTATTTTTAATCACTAATCGAAGAGGAAAAAATCCAGGCTTTTATTGGGTATGTATTTGTATATTAGTCTTTTTCCATCTTGTTCAATGCAACATCCCAAGAGCATTACGAGATTCCTATGTTGGAGTTTAGCAATTAGTGCTGTTTCATTTCTCAGTTTTTCCAACCCTTGTCCAGACCTTCTCGAAGGCCTCTTCTTTGCCACAAATTGACCATTAACTAATTTTCCCTGAAAATAAACACCGCTCTTTTTGTTTAAAATTCCACTTTTATTGATCAAAACACTTGTTGTGAGAGACCTTGAAATTTCTTCTTATTTTGAAGGGTCTTTTTACATTATAAACTAGTCCAAACCCACTTTCTCCAAACTTATTTGCATCAGAGAATCTCTCAGTTTCCGCAAAAATGCTTGGAAAACTGAACATTGGCAACTCAAAATCCTTATCTCTTCTCATTTTATTATTTGTGCCTGATGTGCTGCTTCTGAAATCCAATTCGAATAACAACAAATTTTGATTTGTGTCCATATGAAGATAAAACTATTATCCAAGACCATATAGTAAAAAGCGATGTAGTAGAAAAATAATAACAAAACCACTGAAAAATCATCTTTCACCTTTTCTGTTGAGTTTTCTTCTACACAAATAACATAGGATAGAGCAACAAATGATAAATGGTATGGCCATTAACACAATTAATAGAGCATATCTCCGTTTTTTACTTCCTGAGACGTGCTTATTACTTCCTGAAACATAATAGGAAAAGCATTAGAATGCATTTGGGCGATGTATTTCAAGAAATAAGTTAATTTCAAAAAAGGATTTTAAGAAATTTTACAATTAACTTATCCAAACACGTTTTTTTTTTTTTTTTTTTTTTAATAATTGATTTTGATCTTAGTCCTAGGAAGTCACATGCATCATAATGTTTGGAAGCATCTAACCTTAATTGAGAACCTCAAAAGAGTTGACTCATAGTTAGAGATCTCTACCATTACCATCAAAACCTTTTTCCAAATCCAACAGATTTCCCATCCAAATTAGACACAATCCGTTACTGCTGTAAGCATAAGCAGAGCATAAGCAATTACTTGAGCATGCAAATTCGCATATATTAACCCTTCCAATGCCTAGTGACTCTGAATTTATAGGCAACTTGATGTTGGCCATATTTTGAAATCCTACTTTATCATAATTGCATTGCAGGAGGTTTCTCCTCAACACCCACCGAACCAATCAAGCAAATTTCAAACTCTTGGAAAATGTGGTTCAAAGCCTGACAAACAGCTACAAAAGGGACTAGTATTAATATTACATATTCCAAAACTCCCGCAAGCAGCATAAACCTCATACTGCTGTGACGATTGCATCCAAATGAGAAACCATTTTTCCTGGCGTTCAGACCATACTAACAACTGTCCTGTAGAATCTATTACAAACCTAGTCGTGACAGATGCATCGGATTCATTGTATGTAAAATAGTCGGTATCCTTGTTCGAGACATACCTGATATTGGACGAGTTATCGTTCTTGAAATTGTTTTGGAAAGTGAATCTCTATCCATCCCAAACACTACTCCTCTAGATTCTATACAACTCGTTTCTTCAGATGAACAATTCTGGACTTCCACTTGAATCCATATGAAATGAATAAAATCTAAGAGATAGGTCTTCCAAATTTCTCCGCGAAGTGAGGACTTGCGATTTGCTAGTGTTCTTATCAAATCCAATCTTTGCACCTAGCAGCCAAGTATTGGTTGGACAATCGAAGCTCTGCCATGTCACAGTTATCCCATCTTTCAAAACAAGATTACTAGTATTGAGAAGGACAACCTTTGTGGCATTAAAATTCTCTACTATGGGAATTGTAATTCAAATTACGGATTTCAAGTTATTATATAAGACTAGGGTTCCATTGGAGATTGCTAGTACCGAATTGAAAAGGGAAGAGTAAAGGATAAGTTTGTCTCTATTTTAATTTATTGATTAAATTTTGTAACTACCCAATTCACCCCTCTCGAATAGATCTTTGGGCCAACATCTTCTATTTTATGATTATGAAATTTGGTGAGTTTTCATTGACTAAGTATACTTCTGTAGATACTGGACCCTTGTAATGAATACATTTTCATTTACAACCTCTCATTCTTCGTCCATATGATAACTAGGAATTTTTTGGTTTCTACTCCTGTCTATTAGGAAGATGGTTTCAATGAGGAAGAAGACATGGTTTCTCTTACCAATCCTCTATGCCTTCTGCATCTTTGCCATGTGCTTTGGATCGAACACCGTCTCATTAGGACAATCCATCTCTTCAGGCCAGACTATAGTCTCCAAAGAAAGAAATTTTGAAAACCGTAATTTGGATTACAATCCCCACAATAAAGAATTTCAATGCCACAGAGACACTAGTAATCTTGTTTTGAAAGATGGGATCGCTGTGACGTGGCAGAGTTTCGACTATCCAACGAATACTTGGTTGTCAGGTGCAAAGATTGGATTTGATAAGAACAGTAACAAATCGCAGTTCTCACTTTGTGGAGAAATTTGGAAGACCCATCTCCCAGATTTTATTCATTTGGTATGGATTCAAGTGGAAGACCAGATTTGTTCATTTAGATAAACGGGTTGTATAGAATCTGGAGGAGTGGTGTTTGGAAGGGTCAGAGATTCCCTTTCTAAAGCAATTTCAAGAACGATAACTCATCCAATATTAGGTATGTCTCGAACGAGAATACCAACTATTTTACATACAATGGATCTGATGCATCTTTTACGACTAGGTTTGTAATAAATTCTACAGGCTAATTGTTACTATGGTCTGAACGCCAGGGAGAATGGTTACTCTTTTGGATGTAACCATCACAGCAGTGTGAGGTTTATGCTACTTGCGGGAGTTTCGGAATATGCAGTATTAATACTAGTCTATTTTGTAATTGTTTACCAGGCTTTGAACCACGTTTTCCAAGATATTGGAACTTCCTTGATTGATCTGGTAGGTGTGTAAGGAGAAACCCCCTGCAATGTAATCGTGATAAAGTAGGATCTCAAAAGATGGCCAACATCAGTTTGCCTACAAATTCAGAGTCCCTAGCCGTTGGTAGCGTTGATATATGCGAACTTGCATGCTCGAGTAAGTGCTCATGCTGTGCTTATGCTTACAGCAGTAGCGGATTGTGTCTAATGTGGATAGGAGATCTATTGGACTTGGAAGAAGTCTTTGATAGTAATGGTGGAGATCTCTATCTTAAAGTCAACTCTTTTGAGGCTCCCAATGAAGGTTAGATGCTTCCAAACATTAAACATTATGATTCCTATGACTTCCTTGGATCTATAATGTCACGACCTATCCTAGAACCCGTCATCCCGAGGCTGGCGTGACTACAACATGACATCACCAATACCCAAACAACCAAATTTAAAGACAATATGTTCCCACCATATAATACAAACATTTAAATGGGGGACACACCCATCCCAATTTTAATCTAACAAACAGTATTCATCTATGAACCTTTTACAGGTTCGTCTTTGACAGCTTTTCTCAAACACCTCTATAACTCCATTACGCAGCTCTACCTAGTGCCAGTAGGGGACCGACTTCTAGCCGTTGTAGCTGCGAGTGTACTGCCTTCTTAGTAAAACATTTTGAAAATATTAATACTTTCTAAATATTTCCACAATCTGGTATGGATCAAGCACGAGTATATAAGCAATGACAATATAGATGAGTTTCATCTATCATAACGTCCTACCAATCATCATAATAAATAATATCAAACCAACCAATACACGTAAAATACCACATTTTAAGCACCAATCTCAAACACACACCTCCAACACCCACGCACTGGCCAGTCCTAGTGATCGTTTTAACCTCACGATCGAGAGTTGCAACGGTACCGTAACATTCATAGGAATGCCTTCCTATGAAATATCCACACCCTTTACGGGGAGAACAACCATGGCATCGTCAAAAAACAAATACAGCCTCATCAAAACACAACTCAATAAATATCATCTACTCCACATTGTCAAATCACCACGCCTACCACATTGCTACAAAACCCGCTTTTAAATTCAAAAATCATATTTTGCACTTCCTTTTAAAGAAACATCCGATTTTATCGAAACCATTTTTTCCATCCTTTATTTTTAGAAAACCAGGTATTTTTAGGAAAATAAATATTTCTTATTTTCTTTTTAAAACCACCGTCTAATTTCACCAAATTTAGCGGAATTAATTTTCGGCTTCTTTTTCGAAATCTATCGAAGTCCAGTTACCAATTCATTTAAATCATACTTGATCCACATCATTTATAAATTCATACAGTTTAGATAATCATAATTTTCATCTCATATATATATAGAAAATAGTTTGGTAAGAATACAGTACACTCACCTCGATCCCCGTTTTGCACCACTGACATTGTCCGCACTCTATCTGGACGCCAGTGCCTGCGAACCTAATAGTGGCAGAGTCTAAATTAATATCTTATCTAAAATATCCTAATCATGTAATGCAGACCCTATTTCCCGAATCGTTACTAATTTTATGTACTACGTACTTAAAATTAATTAGTCGTCACGAAATTATTATGGTTTTAGGATTTATAACACTAATTAAAATTTAATTTAATGAGAATTAAATAATCGATCGAAGCTTCACCTGTTTCCGAAACATTTGGCAACCACAAGATGGATTTTGGATTTTTCTGGGGTAGTTTCTGCAATTCCTCTTTCTTTTTTTTTTTCTTTTTTTTTTTCCTTCTTTCTTGTCCTGATCGTGCCACTGTTTCGGTTTCTGTTTCCGTTCAACTTTTCGGCCGGTCATTTCCTCCCTCTCTCTACCATTACCACCCACCAGAGGCTTCCCACGCCTTGCCGCCCTCACCGTCGGCCCTACTCCATCCCCTACTACCGATCACCAACCTCCTCCGACCACCCCATCACCCTGCGCACCTACCCACAAAACTACCGCCACCACCATTGACGGCCAACTCACGTTCCCCCCCCCACACAGCCATACCCGACGTTCGGACTCACACCTACAACAACCATGATACTCACTATCACACGCACAGCAGACACACACGCATACACACAACTTTCTCTCTCTAACTCACCGATCGGCGGCTCACCGTCGACGAAGTCCCCTCCGGCCCATGCCCACCGGCGATCACATACACACACACAACGGCAGCTGAACACCCCCCACATACCATCGCATGACCATTCCTGCCTCCGTTTCGTTTCAGTCGTCCGCCGGAACCGACCCCCGACACCGGCAAACCCTTCTCTCTCGTTCCCTGTCGCCGACCCATCTCTCTCTCTCTCTATTTCTCTCCGCCATCTTTCATCATGGTGATCAACTCACCCAAGCTCAGTTGATAACGAGCCGAACACATTACCGAACGCTTACTGGACGACCGGCGACGATCACCACCACCTATGCCGAACCACCCTTTCCGTCGACCACCGCATGCCCGTGCACGCCCACAACCCTGTAACCGAACACCCTGCCTCGCCGGCGATTACTTTTCAAACCCCAACTCCGGCCGGCTCTCGCTCTCTCTCTCTAGATTTTCGGATTTTTCAGGTTTTCGTTTTCTTTTTTTTTTTTATCATCGGATTCTGTTTTTTGATCACAACCGGTGCGTGGTTTCAGATTGTCTAAGCGTGCCACGTCGTTCCTCTTATCAAATTCCTTGTCGGCCATGCGTTTCGTCCGACCGTCGGCGTGTGGGTGTGTATAAATAATAAAAAAAAACATTTTACCTTAATTGCTCTTTCCTCCCCCCAATTTCCTTTAAACCCTGATTTTAATCCTTTTCAACTTTTAAAAGTTCCTAAGATTTTCAATTCCACCCCTGAAAGTTTCATTTAAATGTTAAATGTCAATTTACCTCCCTAAATTGGGATTTACTGTTTCTATATTTCCAATTTGACCCCTAGACTTTTTATTTGAATTTTTAATTGTCCCAGTTTCACCCCGAATTTCACCATTACTTTAAAAATACCACTGTAATGACGTACTTGCTACGATTGAGGTCTTACATATAAGATCAAAATCAATTATTTTAAAAAAACTTTGAGGCTGCGTTTTTTACCATTTGTTTGGAAGAACAAATTGCAATGAACTAATCTTTCGTCGACTGGGTTAGGATTGTGGTAAGTATTTTGGCTTATGTAATATTATAATTTTCTAGTTTAATTTCGGATCATGTGTAACAATTGTATGGTGTTGAATTTCGTTCTTGATTAGTTTAAATTGTGATTGGATTTAATTTCAAAGTTTTCTTATAGAGATTTTTGTTTAAAATTCAATTACTGTTAGAACGTTAGATCTAGTACATGTGGTCTAGATCTAACGATCATACAATAGTATTATTGGAATTTGATTATTAGTTTGGATGGTTTATACCTAGATTTTATTCACCCTAAATTAGAATGAAGTAAGAATTAAATATCGAAGATAATCATGCCAATGAATAATCAAACTAATATTTCGGAGTAGTTCTGGTTTGTAGTTAAGAACACTCGTTTGCACAAATCCGAATTAAAAAGAAAATGCAAAAACAATGTAAATACCAAAATACGAAACCTGAAATTCTTAACCCGGTTCTCTATTTATTTTAGATTTAGTATTTATTTATTTTTATATTAAAAATACAAACTTAAAATCAAACTTCATTTTCGTGAAAAAATAAATAAATTAATAAT
The DNA here is from genome assembly GCA_016647705.1 of Eucommia ulmoides. NCBI lineage: Eukaryota > Viridiplantae > Streptophyta > Magnoliopsida > Garryales > Eucommiaceae > Eucommia > Eucommia ulmoides. The sequence goes on along the minus strand of CM028337.1, from coordinate 2,661,306 downwards.
TAGAAATAATGTTGTTGGGATTAGGGTAGATTGATGATGTCTTTGGGAGGTTAGCTACTTTACTTGAAAAAATAGATCAACCTAAGACTTTCAGACTGCAACATAACTCATATTCATGTAACGTATGTCATAGTCCTACTCATCTCACTAATCAATGTCCTTACAATTATCAAAATCCCACATATCCCCATAATAATGTTTATTCTGACATATATTATCCGTCACCCGATTATAATCAATACTCGAATAATTATGGATGAGATCAACTATATTATAGTGAGCCTTCAGGATCGTCCTTTTACGATCAATCCTACTACCAACCCCAATGCAACCATTGTTTCCCTAAGAGGATACGAATGCTCAATCTGTTGAGCTGCAACAGATCCTTACACTCTTAGAAGAACAACAAGTCCTTAAAACATTGGAAGAGCAAACCGTAAGTATATACAGGCTAGAAGCCCAAGTCAGGGGAACTGTTGGAATTTTAAATGAGAAAAATTGAAAGAATAGTATAATGGTTGACAATCGAGTAGGTGCTGAGGAAAGTGGTCTAGAGCATGAGAATGAAAATGGAGAGTTGCCAAGAGGACCACAGCCGAGCGAGACTGGTGAGGAACCCCAACATTATGATCCTAAGTTTGAGCCATGTTTGGCTCAACCTTCACCATATGAGATACAGAAGAAAGCGAAATATGATAGTGAAAGTGAGTAGACGAGCTTAGAAGATGAGAATACATACATGGAAGAGATTAGTGTAGAAAATCATAAGAAAAATGAGATTGAACCATCGGTGACACATTTAGATAATTTCCTTATGATTAAAACATCCATCATACCCATTCCATCGCATCCCAAAATTAAGTGATCTTTTTGATCCAGTGGACTAGCCGGCAACTCTAACCCAAGATAATTCATTTCATATTCAATGGGTTGACGTAACTCAACTTTTCTTTGGGGGATTAACAAAAAGACCACCAAGTAAGTCCCATCCGAAAGAAATAAGATTTGATTCGGGAAAGAAATTGAGAAATATGAGTGTCACCTACTACTCAACTCTCACCGACTGGAAAGTAACCCAAGATAATTCATTTCATATTCAATGGGTTGACGTAACTCAACTTTTCTTTGGGGGCTTAACAAAAAGACCACCAAGTAAGTCCCATCCGAAAGAAATAAGATTTGATTCAGGAAAGAAATTGAGAAATATGAGTGTCACCTACTAGTCAACTCTCACCGACTAGAAAGTAACTTAACAGAAGGTGAGAAGTAAGTTACTTCACTACAGATAGGGGGTTTAAGACACTCATCGTCTGGCTGAAGATGCTAAATTTAGCACTGAATGGGAGGTAACCCGTGCATAAAAAAAAAAAAAAAGAATAAATAAATAAATACAACTTCGTGAGGATTGGATTGATTGACTAATTTCTTTAACTCAATTTTTGTAATTATTTTGATAGTGCAAATGCATAGGTTTGGGGGCATTTTTCGCTCTATCAAGTGTGATGTTTTTTGCTAATAAATCAGGTATTATTGTTCCTTCACTTACGACCTTGTGTGCTTTTATCATTGAGGACAATGTTAGATATAAGTTTTGGGGGATAAATGCTTGTATTCTTTATGATAATTTTATTCCGCACTTAATTTTGTCAATCTATCCTATGGTAACATGTCTGTCTGGTATAAACTTAAGTTTACTAAAATAATCATTGGAATATAACATCGATTTTGAAAAATAATTCATTTTTCGACCCTTACATGCATGCTAACTTTATTTTATTTTAAATTTAATACATGAGCTGGTTTACTAAATTTGGACATGAAAATAACTTATCCCTGAAGTTTAAATATATATGGCTAAAAAAAATAATTAAAAAAATTAATAATAATGATTTTCTGTCTTAATGATGAACTTTCGCTGAGTAACTGGACCTCTTGCCTCAATAAGCTTTGAGTGTTCGCGTCAAAAGGGGAAAATGATTTGTTAAGACGATAAGTGACTCGTTAACTTCGAAACTTAAGTTGTTCGAGTTATTAAGTCTAAATGGTGCCTTAACACCTAATACCCTGAGCCAATTGGATTGGGATCATTGGCCCAACACTCGCTACATGGACATCTTAGAAAGTCCAGTGGAGTTAACATTGCACATGTCACTTATTAAGAGAGAATTACTTATTTTTATATGCAAAAAAAATAAATAATAATAATAATAATAATAATAACAAAAATAAAAACAAAAAGATTTAAGCAAATATATATTTTTTCAGGGAACAGATTTTTTTGTTGTTTAAAAGCAGTTGACTGGTTACTTGTTCTAAATTCATTATAAATGAGAGTTATATGTATGTTGTGAGTGCAAAAATAAATATTACTAGAAATTACATGCTATGATATCAATGAATATTTCAGTAACTCTTGAATGACCTCGATTTGATTTGTTAGCATTAGACAAGACTGATAAACCTTTAGTGGGGAATAAAATGTGGAATAAGGAATTTGAGAAGTTTGTGGGTAACATTACTATAAACCCTTATGAGACTAAATTTGTACACTCGAGGACTAACAAAATCTAGGTTTGGAGGTGTGATCACGTCACATTTTACGCGTACTAATCTATATTTTGTTATTTTTATGAATAAATTAAATTAGTATAATTGATTTATTTTATTTGTTGTTGTAGATTTTTAGAATTGAAACAAAAACAAGCAAAACGGAACAAAAAAGGACAAATCATTATGACCCGTAAAATCGGTACGACTCGCAAAATGACCAGAACTGGATTTGGCCCGGGCTGCCAGACACGTATTCAACTGCGAAGGAAAGTACCATTTTGATTGGGAGTGAGAAGCAAAAAAGGAAAACAATTGTTTTTTTGGGGAGTTGACAATCATCCCTTTTTTAGTTGGATTTTCGAACCTGAGGAGGCATCCCCATTTTTTTTTTTTTTTTTTTTTTTTCTCTTTTTCTATAGTTTTAGTGAACAATAGCTTTTAGGTTTATTATTTTCCTCTTCTTTGTAGTTTTTCTTGACAGTGCTTCGACACTGTTATTTTATTTCTCTACTTTTTTTTTTTTTGGTTTTTTTCATCTTTTCTTAAAAAAACTATTGGAAGTTTATTGCTGAATTTTTGTGTTGGAATTTCTTCATGGAGCTATTGTTGACCATTTGTATGGAAGAACAAACCGAACAAACTGCAATAAACAATTAATCTTCCGTCGACTGGGTTAGGATTGTGATAAGTATTTTAGTTTATGTAATATTGTATTTTTCTAGTTTAATTTTGGATTATGTGTAACAATTGTATGGTGATGAATTTCGTTCTTGAATCGTTTCAATTGTGATTGGATTTAATTTTAAAGTGTTTTTTTAGAGATTTTGATTTGAAATTTGACTACTGCTAGAACGTTAGATCTAGTATATGTGGTTTAGATTTAACGATTATACAGTAGTATTCTTGAGATTTAATTATTGGTTTGGATAATTTATACCTAAATTTTAATTCAACTTATATTAAAGTAAAGTAGGAATTAAATACTAAAGATAAATCATGCCAATGAATAATTAGTTTAATATTTCTGAGTAGTTCCGGCTTGTAGTTAGGAACACTCGTTTGTACAAATCCAAATTAAAAAGAAAATGTGAAAACAACGTTAATCCCAAAATATGAAACCTAAAATTCCTAACCCGGTTTTCTATTTTTATTTGATTTAGATTTAGTATTTATTTATTTTTATATCAAAAATTGAAACTTAAAATCAAACTTCATTTTCGTGAAAGAAAGAAAAATAATTAAAAATTAATAGTTATAAGACCAATCCCTGTGGTTTAACCCTGTACTTTGAACATTGTACTAAAACAGTATCGCAGTACCACATTAAGAGTATTATTTTTTAGGGATTAAGGGACCAAACGGAAAAAACATACATGTCCAATTAAGTTTGCGGCATTCTAGTAACTATTGTTTTTCTTGTCGCTTATGATTTCATGTACTAAAACCCCAAAGCTGAAAACATCGGATTTCACTGAAAATTGGCCTTCCATTGCATACTCAGGTGACACGTTGCTGGCCTTTAGATCCCCATGAATGATCCTTAACCTAGAGTCCTGATGAAGATATATCATTCCTTGAGCAATTCCCACAGCTATTTCCATCATTTTTCTCCAATCTATAAGTGAAGTTTTTTCTTTATCTGCAACACAAATTTCAAATCTTGAGAACCGATTTTTTATTTTTAATTTTATTTTTTTTCCATGTTTTTGTTTGTGGAAACAGAAACATCAAACAAACATGAAAACGAAAGTATTCAAGCACTGAAAACCCTAACGGCTCGTTTGGTTAGACGGAATGGAATAAAAGAAGTAATGGAATGAGAGAAGGAATAGAATGGAATTGTCAATGGAATCGCGATTCCATTATTTTATTTGGTTGGTATGGAATGAGGGAAGTAATGAAATAGTAAAATATAGTAAAATTCTCATTATGCCTTTATGAAATTATTATTCTATTATCTTATTTGGTTAATATGAAAAGAGTGAATGAATGAAATGAAATATAATAAAATTCTCGTTATACCCTTATTACAAAATTTTATTATATTTCACTATTCCATTATTTCCCTCATTTTATTATATTTCACTATTCCATTCAATTTTAAGTTTCTGTTATTTAATTTCTATTTCTGTTCTCAATTTTCAGTTTCTATTCTCTAATTTCTATTTCTGTTCGTAATTTTCAGTTTTTGTTCTCAATTTTTCGTTCTCTAATTTTCTGTTTTTATTCTTAATTTTCAATTTATGTTCTCAATTTTTTTTTTGTTCTCAATTTTCTGTTTCTGTTCTTAATTTTCAGTTTTCGTTCTCAATTTTCTGTTCGCTAAATTTTTGTTTTTGTTCTCAATTTTTAGTTTATGTTCTCAATTTTCTGTTTTTGTTCTTAATTTTCATTTTTTCCATTCTCAATTTTATATTCTCTAATTTTATGTTTATGTTCTCAATTTTCTATTTCTATTCTTAATTTTTTGTTCTCAATTTCTGTTTCTATTCTTAATTTTCTATTCTCTAATTTCAATTTATGTTCTCTAATTTTTATTTATGTTCTTAATTTTTAATTTTTGTTCTCAATTTTCAAGGGCTTAAATACAAGAGTTATTATGTAATTTAGGATGTTCATTTCATTAGGTTGGAATCTCATTCTATCCCATCTCAAATGGAATCTCATTCTACCCTATTTCATTCCAATGAAATCCCAAAAGTGATTCCAATGGAGAACCAAACAACGGAATAGGAATTGAGGGCGGAATGCAATTCCATTCCGCCCCCTATTCCGTCCAACCAAACATGCCGTAAATCCTTGTTGGGAAAGATGACAGGATAATTTTCACAGTCCCAATTAATTTTTCAAAACCAAAATAGAACAGATCTAACATAACAGATTTTAGCGTGGAAAACCCTCATCAATTGAAGGTAAAAATCATGGGACCCGTAAGCCACTTAAATCTTCCACTATAACAAATAATGAGATTATAAATCTCACACTTTGATGGATCTCTCAAACAATACATAAAAATATTATCTTCAATTTGTGGGTAAAAATTTCATAAATTGGCTCTCACTAATTTTCTCAACAATTTGAGGTCTCTTTCTCTTTTTCTTCTTATTTTCCGTGCAGAGAGTTGTATCTTTTTCATTGCTCATCTCTTCTATTTATAGAGGAGAGATTGAGCAGATTTCAATCTAAACAAATATTAAGAAGGATCAAGATTTAAGGCGCAACTTCAGACTCTTTATGTGCAGTAGCCTTCTTAGAAAATTACCATGGTGAGCTTTTACATAGTTTTTTCTCTCAATAGCTGTTTTGTTGACTTTTAATTTGTTTGTTTGTGGGTAGGTAGGCCACTGAAAAAAATCACTCCCCAAATGGGAGTGATTTACCCAACAAATTTTCCCTTCACGACCAATTTGGAGTTGAAGTCAAGTCTGCAACTTCCTTACAAGTTTCTAGTTTTTCTCTTGCTTATTTTTCATCCATTTGTGTATATCCATATTTATTATTATTATTATTATTATTATTATTATTATTATTATTACCGTGCAAGTGCTGCTTTATTTTCATTGATAGGAATTTTGTAACCGAGTTCTTGAATTCAATTATCACTACAATGTACGGAAATCAAGTTATATACTTTATTTTGTAACTCTTCCTTTTTTAGTATATTATCTTTTCTAAAAATATATATTTATATATATATATATATATAAAATTCTTAAAAAAAATTGAGACTAGGGTAGATGGATAATACCCTTTGAGAGAATAGTGACTTCAATTGTGGAATTTATGCAGTCTAATCTCTCAAGATCGCAACCCGACTTAAATTCATGTAATGTACGTATATCAGAATCCAAATAAACTCACCAATTAATATTCTTACAATTTTCAAAATCCCACATGTTTCTATAATAATGTTTATCCCGATCCATACTATCTGCCACTTGAGTATAATCAATATACAAATAATTATGGGTGAGATTAATAATATTATATTGAGCTTACGAGGTCGTCCTTTTTCAATCTGTCCTATTATCAACCTTGATGCCAGCCACCATTTTTGCAAAAAGCTCGAAATTTTGAACCTGTCAAAATGTAACAAGTTCTGAAAGACTTGGAAGAGCAACACCAATTCTTAGCAAAGACCCGCCAAACTTTAGCAAAAAATTGCCAATCCTTACCAGAGCAAGGGGAAATCTTAGAAATTCAAGACCAAATCTTAGAAAGGCGAGCCCAAGGCTTAGAAGAGGAAACCAAAAGGATAGAAACCCGAATTAGGCGGATCTTTGAAGTGTTAAGTGAGGAAAATGTATAGAGTGGTCTAGAAGTTGACAATCGGATAGGTATTGACGACAGTGGTGTAAAGTACAAGAGTGAAGATGAGGGGGTGACCGTAAGAGTTGATGATACGTAATGTAAGAGTTGATGATATGTACATGGAAGAAGTCCTGGTAGAAAACCATGAGGAAGATAAAATCAAACCCTTAGATATACATTTAGGTAATCTTCATTTGATATCCATCTTTCAAGAGACACCGCATCCGGAAAATTAAAAAAAAAAAATTAATTGATGCGGTAGAACAACCGCCAACCCAATTTGAGGATAAATCTATTCATTTAGATTGGGTTGACGATAATCATTTATTATTGAAAGTTTTACTAATGAGACAACAAAAAAAAGCCCCAAAAACAAAAGTTGAGATTCGGTTCCAGAAAAATATTTATGGGCTTTAGCACTATTTGCGGGTCATCCGTGGTAGATTAGAGGGTGACCAAGCAAAAGGTAAGAAACGGGTTAATTTACTACGGATAGACCCTCTCATGTCTGGCTCGAATTCTCCCAACCAATCTAGGTACTCACGATTCCATTTGCGACCATTGTCTTTGTCATGGTTTACGCCTTCTGGTTTGCAATCCAGATCGGATTAGCGAGGGATTGCTCCGGATTCGTGACGTAATTCTGATTCTATTGATGATTTGCATTTTTATCAGCCATGTTGGGGTGTTTTGGATGCATTTTGTGGAAGGCGATTACAACAAAATTAGGGCATGGATCTTCAATTCGGTGCTCAATGAATTTGGTCTTTTACTGTTCTTGAAGTTTCACGTGAAAATAGAGAAGTTGTCGGTGTGTAGGGGTGGTTTGTGTTGGAGTGGTGGTGGCAGCTCGCCGTTGCGGTGGTGGTGGTGGTGGTGGTTGTTGGTTGGTTGTTCTGTTTCTATTTTTTTTTTCTTTTGTGGTGGCGTGGTGGTGGACGTCGATGGTGGAGATGATGTTCAAATGGATGTGTGTGTGTGTGTGTGTGTATATATATATGAGAGAGAGAAGGTTCACTGGAGAAGCCTCGCTGGAGAATTAAACAAAATACACAATAACCCCTTAAGTTTTTGAATATATCCAAGCAATCTTTACTAAAATAGTTAAGTGTATAAACGTCATTTAACACTATTTAACTGATTTTGGTTGATTTTTACCCATTGAACGTTAGAGTTAATGAAAAATTTAACCGTTGCACTTTAGTCTACAACCACAAGGGGGTAAGTGGTGACGTTCAAACCACAAGGAGGTAAAATACAAATCATCCAAACTAAAGGGGGCAAAGTATAATTAACCCAATAATAAATAAATAAATAAACAAAAAATTACTAAATTAGGTGTTTTCTGAAAGAAATAATAGTTATATACTTCGATAAGCATGTATTCGATTAATAAAAATATTTTCGAATGCTACCTATTGTGCTTAATAAATTATTATAAGATGTATAGATATTTGTAGATATCATCACTGTAAACCTTTACGAGTCTAAAACTCGTTCATTAGAGATCACCTATGGGTTTAAAGTCTTATTGCACACGCTAAATGCAAACATATTCCTTATGAAAATGGCCTTTTCATTTTAATTTTTTTTTTGTTTTGCTCGAGAACTAACAAAATGTAAGGATGAGGGTGTGATCGTTCTTGAATTTATACCGAAATTTCACGTTTAAACTATAATTTTATTAGTCTTTTTATTAATTTTAATTAGTAATAATACAATTTAATGTTTTATTGCAGAAATAAAGCCCGAGCAATAAAAATGATGAGTTGGAGGACAAAAAAAGGCAAAATCGGAATAAAAAAACCACGATCGAGAGTAGAGTCGGATCGTGGCCACGACCTGGGTTAGTAGAACCGTTACAAATTTAGCAATAAATTAATGGGTTAATTACACTTTACTCCCTTGTGGTTTGACTAATTTTCACTTTACCCCCTGTAGTTTAAAAATAGCCACTTACTCCCCTGTGGCGAGATATTTGTTGCACTTATCCCCCTACATCAGGGGGATAAGTGGTTTGAAAATCTGACCACGGGAGGTAAATGACAATTTTCAAACTATAAGAGGGTAAGTGTAAATTGGCCAAACTACAAGAGGGATAAAGTGTAATTAACCCTAAATTAATTAAAAAACTTTTTAGTGTTTACGGCAATGTGGCGCATCAAGATTGGGGAGCAATTAATATTTTATTTATTTATTGGGCATTTGTTATTATGGCAATGAAATTGTATTGAAGGCAATTGGTTGACATTAATGTGTTGTGCTCTCCACTTCACTGTTGAATCCCTTTTTCCTTTTGCATGCAATGGCCCATTGATTATCATTAAAATACATTAATGATCATAATATAGCCACTGCCTAAAATGCATGAAACCAACCCAAATTTGGTCACTATTACTACTTAAAATGCATGAATAATAATATGGTCACTAGTACTAGTGGTCTTTGCTGTCGGATGCAACGTGCGACCAACCCAAATTTAGGCTTTTGGGCCTAAAAGGGTCTGGGCCGCTGTCCCTGTAGGTCAGCCTCACAGATCGGGCCGGGTCGTATTGTGATGAGTATTCTTGCCTGTCACGCGAGTGACCTGGGTTCGATCCCCGCAACGTCACCACGGTAGACTAGTAGGAATTGAATCCCAAAGATAATTCATACCGATTAAACGGTCGGTTAATTGACGTATTTGATAGGATAAACTATACTTAGAGAATGGTTCACCGTAGATTAGGAACTAAATTTCGAAGATAGTCCATGCCGATTAAATAGTCATACTGTCGTTGTAATTTTTATTGTAGTTAAATTACATCATTATATACAGAATTAAAAAAGATAAAGAAAGAAACTGCATTAGGATAATCGGAAAACAAATACGTGCCCTCAACCCAGTTAATTATTATTTAGTATTTTAATTTAATTATCTTTTTATTTTTTAATGATTTAAAAACCAAAAATCAACCTTGTTAAATTCAACCAAAAAAATAATAAAATAATCAATAATTACAATCCAATCCTTGTGGTTCGACACCCGATTTTAAGCATTATACTATGATATATTTTGCGTTTAAATTGGGTATTAAATATGAGCGATTAAATTTTGGCGCCGTTGCCGAGGATTGACAACGTTAATTATTAATTTTTACTTATTTTTCATCCATTTGTGTATATCCATATTATTATTATTTTTTTCATTATTACCGTGCAAATGCTACTTGATCTTCACAAAGTGGAATTTTGTAACCGGGTTCTTAAATTCAATTATCACTGCAATTTATGGAAATCAGGTTATACGTTCTAATTTGTAACTCTTCTTTTTGTACAAGAATAGCTGAGGCAAGCCGATGAGATCCACCCTCGCCGAGAAATCCCCACTGGCCGAGTCATTTTCCGACCTCTATTTCCCGTCAAACCTATATGTAATTCCAAGCAAAGCTGTATCCGTCAGCTCTTCGCTGCTTTGCCAAACAACCGTCCCGTTTGTCGCCGTCAACACTTGATGTGGGTAAAATCGGATCCTCTCCACGTGTCCGCCATCTGAACCAGATCTGAAACGTCACTAGCGCCACGTCAGTAATGTCTAAATAGCCCGGTGAATAGATGGTCCGAGGCGGCTGCCCATGTCGGTGAAGATGGAACGCTCGGCCGCCAAGCGACAATCTCCTCGAAATATCGTCGCAGAGGGCAGGTCGGTGAATGCAGCTTGACCTGCATCTCTTGCCTAGGTCGACCTGCCTATCTCAGCAGACTTTACCCATGGGCTTCTCCATCTACAGTGTAAAGACCCTGGCCCTGGCCCACAGCTCTAATCCGGCACGTTGCCCACACGCCTGACTACTTAGTACTAAACCGAGCTTAAGGTCCTAATCTTGCAGAATGCTAATCACTCTTCTGCCTATAAATAGGAGGTTTCTCCAACACATTTGAGGAGAGAGAAAACCACCACAGATTGCCCAGATAGGTCGAGGTGACAAATTGGAGTTCAACCCGGACAACGGCTTACAAAAGAAGACACCGGTTCGGATATAGGCCGGACGAAGCCTGTTCAGCCTAGGCCTATGGCTCAAGCAGGAACGAAGATCATCCCGTGATTGCCTTCAACACCCCTTGGAGGGTGGTCGTACCATACTGCTGCTCGGACCAATTTTTAACACCAACAACACTAACTTGCCGGATTTCAAGAGCTTTGCAGTTCGTCCGGCACCTCCCGCCAGAATTGAGACGTTACTGTACCAGAGCGGTGGGTTTCCTCCGTCGTTCCCATCAAATACTGCTAGATTCCCGTCGCCGTTGATCTTGAAAATGTAGTTTCTGCCTCCCAGAGGGGCGTTTCTGTTGGCAACCCAGACGACGGTTTGAGGTATAGAAACTCTGGCGAACCATATTCCGACGTAGCGGTTGCTGGAGTTTCCCGGGCTGAAGAAGCCCAGGCAGAAGCAGCCGTTTGAGGACAAAATGCTTTGGTTTTTAGCGTCGGAGATGAACTGGGTCGACGTGATGACGTCAGATCCGATTCCGGCAAACAAGAAACAGGAGAAGTGGATGGGCACGGCATGGGAAAACTTCCATTTTTCCATGATCAGAAGAGCTTTTTCCAATGAAATGGAAATTTTCGGACATTCGATGATGCATTTTTACAGACAAAATTTGAGTTTGACAGCCCATTACTTTAAATTAAAGGAAAAATTTTATTTTCAACTCTTTAGGTACTGACACTTTTTTAAATGGTTACTTCCCGTTTCAGCGTTTCATTTTAAACCTTTTAGGTATAAACACGTTTTTAATTGGTCATTCCGTCAGAAATTCTGTTAAAATTAACAGAATAAAAGGGCAAAACCATTATTTTACATATTTTTCTATTTTTTAATGATTTTTTCCTTTCGCTTTTTTCCCCTACATTTCTCTCTCTCCATCTCAACTCTCTCTCTCTTCCTCCTCCATTCTTCCTCCTTCCCTCCCTCTCTCTCTTTCTATTCCTCCTTCTCTCCCTCTCTCCCTGCCGGCCCGAACAAGAGGTGGTAACAACCGGGGTATTTTCACCCCCTGTTGCAGGGGTGAAACCACCCCATGCAACAGGGGTTGGTTTTCACCCCAATGCAATAGGGGGTATTTTCACCTCCTGCACCAGGAGGTGGCACCCCCTGTTACGGGAAAGGAACCACCCCCTGCTTTGGGGGTGCCACCCCCCATAACAGGGGGTGGTTCCGGCTGGCGGGGAGAGAGAGGAATAGAAGGAGATGGGGGAAAGGAGGAAGAGAAAGAGAGTCTTGGCGGGAGGGGGTCAACTAATAAAAGAAAATAAAAATGAAAAAAGATTTTTTTAAAAAAATAAAAATAAAAAATGATTAAAAAAAAAAAAAGAGTAAAATGACGGTTTTGCCCTCAAAATCCTGTTAGTTTAGATGAAATATCTGACAAAATAATCAATTAAAAACGTGTTTATACCTAGGGAATTTAAAATGAAACGATCAAACGGAGAGAGACTGTTTAGAAAAGTGTCAATACCTACAGGGTTTAAAATATAATTTTTTCTAAATTAAATTATTTAATAATCTTTTTTTTTCTTGTAGAAGGCAGTGAATACTAGGTAAAACCATGCATTTTTTTGTCGTTGTTATTGCTTTTTTAGGGTTAGTTTGGTCTTAAATCTTTGGAATATTTAGGCCCCGTTTGGTAACCATTTCCATCCCATTCCGTTCCCAGATTTTTGGAAATTCTGTTTGGGAATAGCGTTTGGTAATTTTTGTTTCCGTTTCCATTTCATTCCCATTTGAGAATTGTGCCCACTTTTTTCTTAAGAAATGAGAAACAAAAAAAAGTTGTTTCTCATTATTCCCATTCCATTCCCAAAACCCATGATCACTATTCACCTACCGGCCGACCACCGTCCGCCGCCGCCGACCGCCGCCGGCCACCGACCGCCGACCGCCGCCGGGCATCTCCGGCGACCATCGCCGGTCACCGTCCGGCCGGAATTTTTCCGGCCACTTCCGGCAGTCGCCGGCGACGGCGCCACCGCCGTCCGGTCATCGCCGGCGGGGGCACCGCCGTCTCCGACGTCGGAGAACCGTCGCCGGCCGTTTCCGGCCGGCCGGCGACGGCGCCACCGCCGGCCGGCCAAAACTGAAAAGAGAAAAAAAAAAAAAAAAAAAAAAAGGGATTTTAGGATAAAATCGTTACCAAACACAATTCCCTTCCCAAAACAAAAAAAAAATTATCGTTACCAAACGCAATTCTACTCCCAAAAAGAAAACAAAATTCCCATCCCATCCCATCCCATTCCCATCCCACTGCTGGAATTGAAACAGAAACGGTTACCAAACGCCACCTTAACTTCTAAACCTTGAAAATTTTTGTTACCAATTGTAGCTTGCCATTTTTTTTTAATTTTTATTCGTATTTTATATATATTTTTTAAAAATCTAGTCAAACAACGAAATATATAATTCATATATCTACGAATATCACAGAATCGACCAAATACTGCTAATTATTTTAAGATAAAAATAACAAAATTCGACGAAATACTATAAATTATTTCAATAAAATTTTTAAAAATAATAAAATTGAACAATTGACTGTCAAAACGGAGAAATTTGATGGAAAATTGCTCTAAGCCACAATATTATGGTAGGTTTTGACTGTTGATGATGTTTTTAATTAGGATTGGACATTAATAGTCACTAATTATGAAAGTGATACACATCGTGAAAGTAAGGTGTCTTAAGTTTGTTTAATGTTTAAACAATTTCAACATGTGAAAAAAGTAACACCACCAGTAAAACACACATAGTACACTGACTAGAGAGAAAAAAAAAAGAAAAAGAAAGTATAATTAGAATCAACTCCACTTTTTTAAAAAAAAAAAAATCACATGTTTCTGAGGTCCAATAAAAACTTTGACAAAATAATTTTTTTTGAAGATCACAACCACCACAATTCCGATATTCCATTCTGACATTGAGCAAAACTAAAACAACCATGTAGAATATCTAGAATAATCACATCCAAAACCCTCACTACACTAGTAAGTCCCCATATGGTTGTCCTACTATTCACACTAATAGTTATGAGATTTATCATTTTCAAAAGAGAAAACAGTGATCCCACAAGTTAGTCCAAATTATCAAAGACTTGTTTTAACAATTCAACTTAGCTCGTAACATTTGATATATGAGTTACCAAAACATCTATGATCTCATTCATTTTAATCATTATTAAAAGTTAAGATATTTTCCACTTAATATTCAGGGTTATACAACATCGTATAATATAGAATAATATTAAAGACACCTTATTAAATAATACTTGGGATTATAATTTTACCAAAAAAATATATTATAAAACAAGATTGACCATAGAGCTTATAATCAACATTTTTAACTCTGATTCTTGTTAAGTTCACCTAACCTATCCTCACACAAATTTAAGCTATCTATAACAAATAAACGCTTAGAGAAAGCATAGAAAAAAAAAAAGATTTGTGGGATAAAATATGTTAAAAAAGAACATACTTAAAAAAAAAAAAAAAAAAAAAAAAAAAAGAACAAAACAAAACAAAACGATCATGCTTAAAAAACCTATTAATATTATTGGAACACTTAGATCCTTCTATCGTCCATCCAAGGTTGTAATAGTAATTTCGTTGAAAGTAATATCAGTTTTCCCATTGCATGGTCGTGAAGAAATTTATGGGAACAAAGTTGGTTCCTTTGGTTCGGACAAAACAACCATCTCATTACTCAACATGAAAACTATTGAACACATAGTTGGTTTGTCGTCTGAGCGTTACATGTCGTACGCACAAAAGACCTACTTGTATACACCTCACAACCTCGCTTAGGGAAAATGATGAGTCCATCCGTTTATCAATTACTTCCATTTGATTTTTTTTGTTCCATTGTTTCCATGCCTGAAACATTTATAGATTAATATCGTTATTCATGGAGACAAAAATTATGCACTTACATTAAGAATGTAAAATACTATGTTCTTGCACTAATTATGTATGTGACTCACATGTCCGAGAAGGTTGAAGTCATGGTTGGGGTGATAAAATCCCCAGTTCTTCTGGCCTCTTATGATCTCCAACAGCAAAACACCAAAGCTGAATATGTCTGATTTTACTGAAACATGTAACCGCTTCGTTCAAGCATAAAACAAATACATTTTTATTTTTTGAAAAATAAAATATATAAATCCAAGAGATATAGGGCATGTTTGATTAATAACTGGAACACGAATGCCTTGTTTTTTAAAATAAAAAATTCAGCTACTTCACTTTTACAATATAACTCAAAATAATTTTCACAATTCTCGATCAATCACGTGGTCTCTTTCTAATTAATATTATATTTTTATTAATTTTAAAACATAATATTAACACTCATTTCTCTACTAGTATATATATACATTTTTAACCAATTGCATAATTCAAATCAATAATCTCTCCACATTTTTTTTTCAAAAAATAAATAAATAAAAATAATCAACCACATCACGTCACTTCTACTTTAATTTTTAACAAACTTGTAATAAAGATTTTATTTCCAAAAAAAAAATAAAGCAGACAAATTTTCACAATTTTTAGAAACTTTTTTGAAAACTGTTTTCAAATTTTTGAGAAAACTATTCTCAAGTTTAAAATCAAACAAGCCCAAAAAAGTTAATTTACTTACTATGTTCCAACAACTCTCCTTGTTTTTCTTCGGTTTGATTGCCTCTGAAGATTCTTGCCATGCCAAAGTCTGAAATTTTGGGGTTCATCTCACCATCTAGTAAATGTTGCTTGTTTTGAGATCTCTATGGATGATTATCAACCGCGAATCTTGATGAAGATAAAGCACGCCCCTCGTGATCCCCATAATAATGTTAAACCGTTTATTCCAAGGGAGACCCTCTTGTTTAGTTCCATCTGCATTAATCGATTAATAAATCAAGATGAAAAAAAAAAATTAATGGTCCAAATTTAAGTTTACAAAATGAATGGTTGAGATTGAACTTGTGCAATCTCTTAATCACTAATTTCAAACTTTTTTACACCACTTAATTACTTAAAAGAAGAGATAAAATATTTGGAGAAAAAAAATCTACTTAAATATTCTACACTTCCACTCCCAGTATTGCGGTTGAATTTAATTATACTTTATACTCTTAAAGTTTTATATAGGTACTTTATTAACTAATTTTTTTTTATTTATTTACTAATTTTTTTAAACTTATAACTTTAAAAATCTAAAAATCGATATAGTGGCATTAGGACGTGTATCCTAATATTAGAAATATTACATTTATTTAGTTTTTTGTTTTTTTTTTTTTTTTTTTTTTTTTTTTTTTTTTTTTTTTTTTTTTAACTCTATTGGCTAATAAAACTATTAAAATTGTCTTTTCTATCTATTTTTATTGTAGCTTTGCTTACAATATTTGCAATAATAAATCCTAACATCATTTTTGTTGTTTCTTTGATTCTATAATATTAATTAATCTTAACATGCATCTTATAGCATCAAACTCGAATCAAAATTTTCGTTTAGCAATGCATGTGTCCTATTCATAATAAAAATGTGGGTAAATGATATTTGACCTCCTTGTGGTTGGTCACCACTTTGACCACTCATAGTTTTGCAAAAAATGCAACTGTTAACTTATTGAAAGAAATAAATTAAGAGATTAATTTACCTACAAGTGGGTAAAGTACAACTCAGCCAAACCATACTGGGAAAAAAAACATTTAGCCTAAAAATGCTACAGATTAGATAGACGAACCGAATATGAAATTGTCCAAGCTTCTATTAGGCAGGTATTCATAAACTAAGAGTTTTTCTTTTCCATGGATGCAGCATCCCAAGAGCCGGACGCTTGCAAGCAGGAGCGTGGATCTGAGATAGGAAATGAAACTGTTGTTTCTTTCGACGTGTGGAAGTGCGTACAAGGTCATATTGAGTTGATTTTTGCATCGTTGGAATCCTCTCATTGAGACAATTATGATAGTATATTGTGAGTTGGATTTGAAGCCCTGGTTGAGGCGGTAGAGCCCGAAATCCGAGATGTCACAATTAGGGGGTACTATAGGCTGTTGGTGGCGCGTGTGGGCGCGTCGGTACTCCGATGGCAGTGACTTTGGTGGCATTGTATTCGTTTCTGCAAGACGAAAATGGTGATATGGTAGTTGTTGACATCGAAGTGGTAATGAAGTCTATAGCGGTGACGAAAACTGTAGGAGAAAAGAGACGGTAGCGGCGAAAACTTTAGGGTTTCGAAAAAAAATATTTAGAGAGAATAGGTCCACGAAAGACTTACTTTTGATACCATGTTGAGATAATTGAAAAGTGTTATATTGATAGTATGAAATGGAGGCTAGAATACATATGAAGAAGAGATGGAAGAGTACAACATTTAAACAAGTATTTATAGGGAAATGGGGACTAGGGTTTTGACTTAATAGATCTAAGTGGGCTAGGCCCATTATTACATTAACATTAATCATCATTAAAATTTAAGATATTTTCAACTTAATATGCAAGGTTATACACCATCGTATAATATAGAATACTATTAAAGACACTTTATTAAATAATACTTAATATTATAATTTTACAAAAAATATATTATAAAACAAGATTGACCATATAGCTTATAATCAACATTTTTAACTCTGATTCTTGTTAAGTTCACCTAACCTATCCTCACACAAATTTAAGTTATCTATAAAAAAATGAAAGCTCAGGGAAAGTAAAGGAAAAAACAGATTTGGGGGATAAAATATGTACAAAAAGAAGGATTGATCATACTTAAAAAAAAAAAAAAAAAAAAAAAAAAAAAAAAAAAAAATCATACTTAAAAAACCTATTGTCATTATTGGAACACTTAGATCCTTCTATCGTCCATTCAAGGTTGTAATAGTAATTTCGTTGAAAGTAAAATCAGTTTTCCCATTGCATGGTCGAGAAGAAATTTTTATGAAAAAAGCTGATTCTTTTGGTTTGGACAAAACAACCATCTCATTACTCAACATGGAAATTATTGAACACGTAGTTGGTCTGTCTTCTGGGCATTGTTGTACGCACAAAAGACCTACTTGTATACACCTCATAATCTCGCTTAGGGGAAATGATGAGCCCATCCGTTTATCAATTACTTCCATTTGATTTTTTTCATTCCATAGTTTCCATGCCTGAAACATTTATAGATTGATATCATTATTCATGGAGACAAAAACTATGCACTTACATTAGGAATGTCAAATACTATGTTTTTGTACTAATTATGTATGTAACTCACATGTCCGAGAAGGTTGAAATTATGGTCAGGGTGATAAAATCCCCAGTTCTTTTGGCCACTTATGATCTCCAACAGTAAAACACCAAAACTGAATACGTCTGATTTCACTGAAAAGTGACCATCCATTGCATATTCTGGTGACATGTAACCGCTGCGTTCAAGCATAAAACAAATACATTTTTACTTCTTAAAAAATAAAATAAAATATATAAATCCAAGAGATATAGGGCATGTTCGGTTAATAACTGGAATACAAATACCTTGTTTTTGAAAATAAAAAATTCGGCTACTTTACTTTCACAATATAACTCAAAATAATTTTCACAGTTCTCGATCACTCGTGGTCTCTTTCTAATATTATATTTTTATTATTTTCAAAACATAATATTTACACTCATTCGTGTGTATATATATATACACACATTTTTAACCAATTGCATAATTCAAATCAATAATCTCTCCACATTTAAAAAAAAATAAAAAATAAAATAAAAATAATCAACCATGTCACATCACTTCTACTTTAATTTTTAACAAACTTCTAATAAATATTTTGTTTCCAAAAAAAAAAAAAAAAGACAAATTTTCACAATTTTTAGTAATTTTTTTGAAAACTGATTTCAATTTTTTTAGAAAACTATTCTCAAGTTTTAAATCAAACAAGCTCAAAAAGGTTAATTTACTTACTACGTTCCAACAACTCTCCTTGTCTTTTCTTCGGTTTGATCGCTTCTAAAGATTCTTGCCATGCCAAAGTCCGAAATTTTGGGGTTCATCTCACTGTTTAGTAAAATGTTGCTAGTTTTGAGATCTCTATGGATGATTATCAACCGTGAATCTTGATGAAGATAAAGCAAGCCCCTTGCAATCCCCATAATAATGTTAAACCGCTTATTCCAAGGGAGTCCCTCTTGTTTAGTTCCATCTGCATTAATCAATTAATAAATCAAAACGGGAAAAAATTTTAACGGACCAAATTTAAGTTTACAAAATGAATGGTTGAGATTGAATTTGTTCAATCTCTCAATCCATTAACTTCAAATTTTTTTACACCACTCAATTGCTTAAAATAAGAGGTGAAATGTTCGGGGAAAAAATCTACTTAAATATTTCACACTTCCACTTTCAAAACAGTTGAATTTAATTATATTTTGTACTATGCAAGTTTTATATATGTATTTTATTAACTATTTTTTTTATTATTTACTAAACTTTTTACACTTATAACTTTAAAAATCTAAAAATCGATATAGTGACATTAGGACAGGTATCCTAATATTAGAAATATTATATTTATTTAGTACTATAAAGGTAAAATAGTTTAGTTTCTTTTTCTTTTTTTTTAAACTCTATTGGCTAATAAAACTATTAAAATTGTCTTTTCTAACTATTTTTATTGTAGCTTTGCTTACAGTATTTGCAATAATAAATCCTAACCTCATTTTTCTCGTTTGTTTGATTCTATAATATTAATTGATCTTAACATGCATCTTATTCATAATAAAAATGTGGGTGAATGGTATTTTACTTCTTGTGGTTAGTGACCACTTTGACCACTCAAGTGATGTTTGGTACGCGGAATTTAAGATAGGATTGGAATGACCATGAGAATGGTCATTCCATTCCGATGTTTGATACATAGGATTTAATTACATTCTTATTACTAAGGAATCCCTAATTTCACAAAATATGGGATTAACCAATATCAAGATAAACTTGATATTGGTTAATCCCAATTATATAGGATTAGGTTTTAATCAATAATTGGCTAAAAAACGAGACCAAATACTAAATAAATATCTAAATTTAAATGAAATTTAATTAAATTAACTATTATACCGTTTGAAAATTCAATTAAATTACTATTTAACCCTTTGATGTCGTTGCAATACCACATGTAATCTCTTTCGTCACCAAACATAGGAATGGTAATGACCATTCCATTCCATTACCATACTAATTCCAATCCTATTGTCATTCCATTCCTTTTCATTCTATTCCACAATCTGCCCACAGACTTGCACCGTTCCGTTGCAACTCCCTGCAACGTGTTTATCCATTGCGTCAGCCAGTCTTCACAATCTGCCCGCCGACTTGACCCCTGTCCGTTGCACCTCACTGCAACGTTTTTGCCACAAAACCCCCGTCCGTGACCTGGACTAACCACCAGCCCAGTTACTACCGCATCAACTAAATTTGGCATATGTCTATGCCGATGATACTGCCACAGCCTCCTCATTCTGCCAGCAGTATTTCTCCACCAGTCCGTTGCAATCTGTTGCAACGTATTGGCCACAGAGCACCGTCCATGACCAGAATGTCCACCAGTCTGCTACCGCAAACCCAGTGTGAAGATCTCAACGGTAACCAGCCAATGCCGGTTATTTTCAGCACAGGCATAGGATGTTTTCTGGAATCCCAAATGCCCAAAATCAGGAAACACAGCGTACCCGATTTCAGACCACACCTGGTTAGAATTGTTGTCCATTGACAACGTATTTTCAACGTGTACCCAACGACTTGGTCCAACGCTTCGACATTCCTCCAACAATGTAAGGTGTCCGTTTGCAAATCGGCAGCACGCCGCCAATTTCCGACCGCTCCTGGTCTGTCCGTTGTGCTCCAGCAACGCAGTGTCAACATTCGTCCAACGACTTGGTCCAACAATCCCCATCCTCCAACGAAGTCAGACGCCCGTTTGGAAACCCATAAATAACCAGCCTCCTCCGATTATTTTTCAGCACGGGACATAGGACTGTTTCCGGTATCCTACATCCCAAACAGGTTCATTACATACCTGTTTTTCAGACCACTCCTGGTCTGCTCGTTGTTGTCTGCCAACAACACTACACCGACGCGCACCGTCTCCTGTCCAGAGCCTTCCTCGTCTGATTCCTCCCGAACCAGTGCCGTCAGTATTTCTTTCTTCGGACAGTCCCTCATCCGGTGAGGACCGTCACAGATAAAACAACCCCGGCGCTTACCCGCAGCCGACATCGGTTGTGATTTTGAACGGGGTCCCTCAGAAACGTCGGCCTGCACGCCTCTGATTTTCCACTCCTTCGTGCCCTTGTTCATTTTCTCCTTGCCTTTCCTACCTGACTTTCGGTCTGCTCCCTACCGTCTCGTGTCAGGTTGTAGTCGGTCAGGCTATCTGCCGCTGCCACAGCAGTAGGCAGGTCACGCACGCCCTGCCGTCGCAGTTCCGCTTGCGCCCACAGTTGTAAGCCGGAAATAAAGTTGAAGAGCTTGTCCTCTTCCGACATATTTTTCACATCCAACAGTAAGGATGTGAACTCCTTCACGTACTCATGCACTGATCCAGTGTGCTTGAGTCGCCGTAATTGATCCCGAGCCACCCAACTCGAGTTTGTTGGTAGGAACTGCTCCTTGAGTTCCTTCTTCAAGTCTGCCCACGTCGCTACCGCCGGACGTGTGCTGTCAGCCACACGCATTCGCCACTACAGCTTTGCGTCGCCCACCATGTACATCGTTGACATGGAAACTTGATCACCGTCATGAACATGAGCAATCTGAAAATATTGCTCCATGTCCCATAGGAAGTTCTCTACCTCCTTGGTACTTCGAGTGCTTGAAAATGCCGTTGGCTCCGGCACCTTCATCCGTGCTGGTCTGTCCCCTGACGTGCGCTGTCCAGCACCGTTCTGCTTCAAAACAGCAACTTCATCCTCCACGCACTTGATGTTGCTTTTCAGAACGTCGGCCATCGTAATCACGTCCTCCGCCATGGACGAGAATCTGGCCGTCGCATCGGTACAGAATTCCTCAAAAGAATTCCGCAGGTTCACCAGATCGACCCTCAGTTCAGCGTTCTGCACGGACAGGTTCACTTCACCGGCCATCGGTGGCGCACCGACGTAGTCCTCCAACGCTTCCAGTCGACTGTTCACACTTGACGCAGGAGCCATCCTGCTCGTTACTGTTCACCAACAGCAAAAAATATAGATGAACGCCCAATAGATTGGTCCAACGCCTTCGCCCGTTCCTCCAACGTTGTTGGTCGTTCGTGCACCGACGCAGAGCCCACTCGTAACCTGGCTTTGATACCCACTGTCACAGGGTCAAAATTTTCAGCACCAATTTCAACCGAGTGATGGCCTGATCATTACACAATCAGTCAGCCACGGTGAATGCACTGCCTCGCAACGGAATTACACCGAAAGAATTGTAAACACACACGTTTCTGTAACGAAATACAACCGGAATGCACCGAAATACTACCGAAACGCACCCACGCAACAGTACACACACGTATTACGGGAAAACCCAACCTTGTATTAATAAACTCCGGTTACAAGGAACCAAATACAACACTTTGTCTGTAAAATCCGCAGGCAAGCATTCTAACCTTTAAAAACAGACCATACGTTACAATTTATAGGCAAAAACGGCAGTTGACAGCCCCAACTGCATAGGCAGAAAGATGACACCTGTCCCGACATGTGTCAGCACCCTGGGAGTCGGTTTTCTGTCTGAAAACCAACCAAAAACCACCAGAAACTGCCCAGAACTGCCCAGAACCGTCTGGTAACCAACAGTCCACCAGCTTACCACAAGCTCAACATCCTTCCAGCGTTTTTGCACCGTCCCAGCATCTGCCCGTTGTCGTTTCTTCCCAAAATTAGCCAACGTCCTCAAACGTCTTGCCACGCCGCCTGCATGGCCGGAACATGTCGTTGTGCCCAACGATCTGCCAACGTTCCGTGTGCTATTTCCGCACCAGAATGCACCGTTGCCCAACGGTGCGTCATGCCGCTACATAACTTAGCCCAAAACGTAGCGTTGCGTCTACGTTCTGTTTTGTTGCATCGTTCTGCCCAACGACGTCCCAACGCCGTATGCATTTTTCGCACCAAAATGCACCGTCGTTCCCAATAATCCACCACGCCGCACACATGACACTGTTTACAACGTATCGTTGCGCCTCCGTTGCACCATTTTGCCTCGGTACTGCACCGAGATCTTCCTTTGGTCCCGTTACTCCCCAACGAGAACCCTATTATCAGCAACCTTTGCCAACGCCATCAACGTGCGTCCACGTTGCCCAACAGCGCACCGTTTTGCCAACGCCTGCCCAACAGCTTGGTCCAGCGCCTTCCCGCTCCTCCAACGCATGTTCTTGCGTCTAAAGCACCATTTACAACGTAGTGTTGCACCTACGTTGCACCATTTTGCCTCGGTCCCGCACTGAGGTCTTCCACACTGCCCAACACCCGCCGGTGTTGTGCAACAATGCTGATGCCCACCGATAGACACCAAGTTGGTGCCCTTTCTGCAAACGAACCCATCTATGCCGCATGCACCATGTCCGGTAGCAAATCGCACCAAGTCGGTGCTGTTTGGTCCTCCAGCATTGTTAGGGTCTAACAGTACTCCATTACAATTTCTATTCGATGTGTGCATTGAAGAAGTGAAATACAAGTGGTGCCTTTTAGAGTGCCAATAGAATTCTCCTTCCAATGACCTAGCAATTAGCTAGAGTTTTCTGCAAAGCGAACCCGAGGATATGAACCCGAGTATAAATTATATATAAAAAAAAACTAATATCGTATACCAGGTGTTGTAAACACCATGTATACAAAATTTGGATTTTTTAATACTCAGAGTTGGTAACCCCAGGGTTTGGTACACAGGAGTTACCAACCCTGGGTGGTCTGTGTTGTGTAAATAAGACGAGAAACATCTATTTTCAATTTTTATTTTTAAAGTGTATTTTTTACGTAAACAACTCTGGTCCACTATGTTGAACTCTAATTTCACTAGGAAAATCAAACTTTAACCCTACCAAATTTACCTTAGTCACCTCCTATGTATACTTATTGTATATCTCTGTAATTATATCTTTCTTATATATCAATATGATTCTTTCGTGTTCTGTCAGTATCCTGTCTCTCAACTATTCTAGCATGGTATCAAGAACCAATTTTTTCTGGCGTTGCTTTTACTAAATTTTTCACAACCCTAATATTTTCAAGTCATCCGCCGCGTCATTGCCCACCTCATTTTCATCATTCAACACCCCAACATCGTATCCTTCATCACCATCAGACTCGTTTCGTCAAAACGAGTTCACCAACATAAAAATCACTACCAACAGGGTTCTCACGCGTCTCCATGTGCCGTTTCAAGCCACCGCATTATCAAAGGAGACGATGATGGGGGCTGCCATCAGCAGTTGGCATGATGCCGTTTCACTGCCACCATGGTAGGATTGTCACATCAGAGGGGAGGATGATGGGGGGCTGCGCCGGGTGGGGGAATGGGGCTGCATGATCGTTCTCGATTCCATACTAAAATTCTACATTTAAATTATAATTTTATTAGTCTTTTTATTAATATAATATGATTTAATGTTTTATTGCAGAAATAAAGGTCGAGCAATAAAAATGATGAGTTGGATGACCAAAAAACGACAAAATCAAAAAAAAAAAAAAAAAAACGATACAGAGCAGTGTCGGATCGCGGACACGACCCGCCAGATTGCACCCTTTACCCGGGTTAGTAGAACCGTTACAAATTTAGCAATAAATTAATTAAAACACTTTTTAGTGTTTACGGCAATGTGGAGCGATCAAGATTGGGGAGTAATTAATATTATTTCTTTATTGGGCATTTGTTATTATGGCAATGAAATTGCATTAAAGGCAATTGGTTGACATTAACGTGTTATGCTCTCCTCGTCACTGCTGAAACCCTTTTTCCTTTTGCTTGCCATGGCCCATTGATTATCATTAAAATACATTAATATAGCCACCACTTAAATGCATGAATAATAGTATGGCCACCAACCCAAATTTGGTCACAAGTTCTACCTAAAATGCATGAATAATAATATGGCCACTAGTACTATGGGTCTTAGCTCTCGGATGTAACGTGCGACCAACCCAAATTTGGGCTTTTTGGCCTAAAAGGGTCTGGGTCGCTGTCCCAGTAGGTCAGCCTCACAGATCGGGCCGGGTCATATTGTGGTGAGTATTTCTGCCTATCACACGGGTGACCTGGGATCCCCAGCAACGTCACCACCGTAGACTAATAGGAATCGAATCTCAAAGACAATTCATACCGATTAAACGGTTGGTTAATCGACGTATTTGATAGGATGAACTATACTTAGAGAATCGTTCACCGTAGATTAGAAACTTAATCCCAAAGATAGTCTATACCGATTAAATAGTCGTACTTTCGTTGCAATTTTTGTTGTAGTTAAATTATTTTATTATATACAGAATCAAAATATATAAAGAAATAAAATGAATTAGGATAATCGAAAGACGAATGCATGCCCCTCAACCCAGTTATTTATCAATATTGTAGTTTAATTTAATTATTTTTATGTTTTTTATGATTAAAAAAACAAAAATCAATCTTGTTAAATTCAACCCAAAAATACGAAAATAATTAATAATTACAATTCAATCCTTGTGGTTCGACATCTATACTTAAACATTATACTACAATATATTTTGTGCTTAAATTGGTTATTAAATATGAGCGGTCAAATTTGGCGCCATTGTCGGGCATTGGCCACTTGAATTATAATTTTTACTTATTTTTCATCAATTTGTGTATATCCATATTTTTTTTTATTATTATTATTATTATTATTATTATTATTATTAAAAAAATTCATGGTTACTGTCCAACTGAGTTTTTGAATTCAATTATCACTGCAATCTACGGTTATACGTTTTAATTTGTAACTCTTCTTTTTGTACAAAAATAGCTGAGGCAAGCCGGTGAGATCCACCCTCGCCGAGAAATCCCTACTCGCTGGGTCATTTTCAGACCTCCATGAATTCAGGAACGGGGTCCTACCCGTTTTCCCGTCAAACCTATATGTAATTCCGGGCAAAGCTGTATCCGTCGGTTCTTCGCTGCTTCGCCAAACAACCATCCCGTTTGTTGCTGTCAACACTAACTCACCGGATTCCAAGAGCTTTGCAGTTCGTCCGGCACCACCCGCCGGAATCGAGGCGTTTCTGTACCAGAACGGTGGGTTTCCACCATCGTTCCCATCAAATAATGCTAGATTCGTGTCACCGACGATCTTGAAAAAGCCGTTTCTGCCTCTCAGAGGGGCGTTTCTGTTGGCAACCCAGACGACGGCGTGATGACGTCAGCTCCGATTCCGGCTAACAGAGAACAGGAGAAGTGGATGAGCACGGCGTGGGGAAAACTTCTATTTTTTCATGATCAGAAGAGCTTTTTCCACTGAAATGGAACTTTTCGGACATCCGATGATGCATTTTTACGGACAAAATTTGAGTTTGACAGCCCATTACTTTAAATTAAATTATTTATTTATCCTTTTCATGCATAAGGCAGGGAATACACCTATACGAGTTGACTCAAGTGAAAAGAATTTGGATTCCCTTAAGCAACGTCCAGGGATCGAAACTTGGAGGTTGTGTATGGAGAGTGCTCTGTTGGGAGAGGTGCCCGCTTCGACACCCGACAGTACCTCGAGAGATTAATCTCCGCCGATCGTGATGCGGGGATACCCTAGGTTTACTCAAAAAAAAAAAAGAAAAAAAAGAGAGCAGTGAATACTAGGTAAACCCATGCATTTTCTTCCTCTTTACGCTATTATTCTCAATGTTTTGTGTCTGTTATCATCAAAATTGGTTTTTTGGGGTTAATTTGGTCTTAAACCTTTGGAATATTTAACTTCCAAACCTTGCCAATTTTTGTTACTAAATGTACCTTGCAATTTATTTATCGGTTTTTTTATTCGTGCTCTATATAATTTCTAAAAAATTATAGTCAAACGTTGAAATATATAATTCATATATATATATATATATATATATATGAATATACTAATTATTTCAATACAAAAATAACGAAATTTGACTAAACACTATTAATTATTTTAATATTTTTTTTAAAAATAATAAAATTGAACAATTGACTGTCAAAACGGAGAAATTGGATCGAAAATTGCTCTAAGCCACAATGTTATGGTAGGTTTTGACTTTTTTTTATGTTTTTATTTAGGAATGGACATTAAAAGTCACTAATTATGAAAGTGATACACATCTTAAAAGTAAGGTGTCTTAAGTTTGTTTAATGTTTATATCCGACGCGATTAAGTAAAACCCACAGTACAAGGACTAGAGAGGGAAAAAAAAAAAGGTATAATTAGAGTCAACTCCACTTTTAAAAAAAATAAATTCACATGTTTCTAAGGTCCAATAACAACTTTCACAAAACAATTTATTTTTTAAGATCACAACCATCACAACAGTGATATTCCATTTTGACATTGTACAAAACTAAAATAACCATGTAGAATATCTAGAATAAACATATTCTAGGCCCTTACGAGCTACACTAGTAAGTTCCCATATGGTTGTCCTAGTATTTACATTGATGGTTATGAGATTTATCATTTTCAAAAGAAAAAAACATTGATTCCACAAGTTAGTCTAAATTATCAAAGACTCGTTTTATCAATTTAACCTAACTCAACATTGGTATATAAGTTACCAAAATATCTATGATCTCATTCATTTTAATTGTTGAGATAATTGAGAAGTATTATATTGATAATATGAAATGGAGGCTAGAATACATATGAAGAAAAGATGGAAGAGTACAACATTAACATAACTATTAATAGGGAAATGGGGCCTAAGGTTTTGCCTTAATGGGCCTAAGTAGGTTAGGCCCATTATTACATTAACATCTCCCCTTAAACTCAAAGTGGTAAGTGGAAGCTGAACTTGAGTTTGAAAACCAGAGAGTGAAAATGTCCGGTTGGATGAGCCTTAGTAAAAATGTCTGTTGTCTGATCAGCTGAACTGACGAATTATAGATGAATCGTATTTTGGAGAATGTGATGATAGATGAAATGGCAATTAGTCTCAATGTGTTTTGTCCGCTCATGGAAGACATCATTGTGAGCGATCTGAATAGTACTCTTATTGTCACAATGCAGTATAGTGGTAGTATGAGAAGAGATGCCCATGTCAGTAAGTAGCCATTGATGTTAGAGAAGTTATTGAGTTGTATCAGTCATGGCACGATATTCAGCTTCAGTGCTGGAGCGAGCAATCACAATTTATTTCTTACTACGCCAGGAAATGAGAGAGTTACCCAAGAAGATACAATAACCAATAGTTGAACGTCTGTTGATGGGGTCTCCGGCCCAATCGGCATCAAAATAGGCTTGTAAAATGGGAGCAGACTGAGCTGAGAAATGAAGTCCATGAAATAAAGTACTCTTGACGTACCGAAGGATGCGAAGAACAACTGAGTAATGAGTGGTCCAAGGAACGGACAAGAATTGGCTGACCTAATGAATGACATAGGCAATGTCGGGGCGAGTGACGATGAGATATACAAAACTTCCAACCAGTTGGCAATATAGAGTGGCATCCTGAAGAGGTGAACTATTGAGTGGAGTAAGTCTGATGTTCGGCTCAAGAGGAGTAGTGACAGTGGTTGAGTCAATGATCCCAGCTTTGGAAATAAGAACCGAGACATATTTGGCCTGAGAGAGAAAATAT
The DNA here is from genome assembly GCA_016647705.1 of Eucommia ulmoides. Taxonomy (NCBI): domain Eukaryota; kingdom Viridiplantae; phylum Streptophyta; class Magnoliopsida; order Garryales; family Eucommiaceae; genus Eucommia; species Eucommia ulmoides. The sequence goes on along the minus strand of CM028337.1, from coordinate 2,632,639 downwards.
CCATCTGAACCGGATGAAACTTCGAGGTCAAGAAAATAGGTGAGCACGCCAAGATCTTTTATCTCGAATTGTCTCTTGAGAAAATTTTTGAGCTCAGAAATACCGCATAGATCATCTCCAGTAATAACCATGTCATCTACGTACAATAAAAAAATGATAATATCGTTGGCGATGGGGCGAATAAGTAGAGCCGAATCATGAGCACTAGGTGTGAACCCAAACTAATGAATAGTAGTGTTGAATTTGGCGAACCAGGCACGTGGAGTTTGTTTCAAACTATATAGGGCACGACAAAGGCGACAAACTTTATTTCGAGGGGCAGCCAGGGCGAGAGGGGTATGTATATACACTTCCTCAATAATATCACCATTGAGAAATACATTTTTGAAATCCATTTGAAAAAGAGTTCATTTTCGAATGGCAGCGACGGCGAGAAGTGTACGAACAGATGTGAGTCTCGCCACTGGAGTAAATGTCTTTTCATGGTCAATGTCATATTCCTGAGCAAATCCCTTGTCAACAAGATAGGCTTTATATTATTCAACAGAGCCATAAAAAAATGTTTTGATCTTCAACACCCAATGAGAATTATCTAGGGGTAGATCAACAATATCTCAGGTGTGTATTTTGGTAAGGGCCTGAAGTTTTTCGTTCATTGCTTTCTGCCAAAGAGAATTAGTATTGACCTCCTTATAGGATTGAGGTTCATGCATATGAAGTATAGTAGAAAAGCAATGAAAATTAGTAAGGTAAGGTGGATCATGAGTTACCCTAGTAGAACAGTGGGGGGTGATCTGGAGCGTGGGTCTTAGAGGCTATCGGTACAGAATCATCGGCTATAGGAAAAGTCTCAGGCATGGTCGTTGGAGTTGGAGGAGTGAGATCAGTTAGTGGTTATGGGGTGGACTCAGCGTAAGGTGCAGGACTGGGTTCAACTGGTGGTATTGGAGTAGACTCAACAGTACCTGAAATTGTATCCTCAGGAAACAACTCAATGGATGAATCAATAAAGAATCTGGTATTGGTGATGGTTGACATGTCAAATGGCTATAAGGAAGAAAATATTTTATGTTCCCAGAAAACGACATGTCGAGAGATACGAAGAGTTCTGGAAATGGGATTTCAACATCGATACTCTTTATGTTCGATGCCATATCCAAGAATACAACACAGACATGCCCTTGATTCTAGTTTGTTGTGTTCATGTAGTTTGAGAAGAACAAAACAAGAGCAACCAAAGACTCTGAGTTCAGAGTAATCGGAAGGTTTACCGAAAAAGTGCTCAAATAGAGTCTGGTTTTGGATTGTAGCGGAAGGGATACTGTTTATTGTGTAGATGGCTGTGAAGGCAACATCACCCCAAAAACACTCAGGACATAATGAAGAAATGAGGAGAGCACGAATTGTGTCAAGAATATGTCTATGTTTGCGTTCGACTCGTCTATTTTGTTGGGATGTATTAGAACACGAGCGATAGAGGAGCACTATTTTGGCAAAGCAGATTAAGAAATGCACGATTTTTGTATTCCATTGTATTATCTGAGCAAAAAACTTTGATATTTCAAGAAAATTGGGTTTGAATCATAGAGAAAAACGTAGAGTATATTTGGAATAGTTCGGATCGATGTTTCATAAAAAAACAACCATGTATATCGAGAGTAGTCGTCCACAAAGATAACATAGTAATGATAACCACCCATCAAGGCATGAGGAGAAGGCCCCTAAATATCATAATGAATTAGAACAAATGGTGCAAAGGAAATAAACTGACTCTCTTTGAAATGTAGAGCTGGTTGTTTTGCGAGTTGACAATGGATACAGTTAAAAGACTCATGCTGAACTGAACCTAACTGACCACTAGAGATAAGCGATTTGAGTCCACTAGCTAAAGTGTGGCCTAACTAAGAATGTCAAATTTGGGATAGTAATAGAAACACTAGTGGTTGTGGAGATAAGGATGGTGATGATAATGACGATACTAATGGTGGTGGTAAGGTTGCACAGGTTGATAAAGGGGCATATGGTTGTGGTAGTGATGGAGTTGGAGATGGAAGGTGCAAACTGCTGAGTTCAAATAAACGTCCAATTTTATGACCAGTCCCAAGGGTTTCTCCTGTCCAAGGATTCTGCACACGACAATCACTATTAGAAAATATGACTTCAAATCCCAATTCACAAAGTTGCCAAACAGACAAGGGATTTAAGGTGAGTTTCAGAATCAAATACGTGTCAGGAATAGAAAGATGGGAAGTTGAAACCTGACCGATATGGGTAACACGCATTTGAGAACCATCAGCGGTATGAATACTATGGATATTCATAGCGCAGAGTTTGGTTGAAAAAATATTGGGATCAGATGTCATATCATTACAACAGGCAGAATCAAAGAACTAAGAAGAGTTACCTGTAGTAAGTGAGAGAGTAGGGGAAAGGTTTGTAGTATTTTTGGAGAATATATGATAGAGAAGTGAAGCCAAATCTGCAATAGATATGGTAACAGTAGTGATGGTGGGATCTAAACCCTCTTTAACATTGATAATGAGCGAAGAACCCATAGACATCGTTGTTGAATTCGGAGAAACAACTATCACGGATGGATTCAGAAAGTTGAAATTATCTAGGAACCGGTCTATACTCATGAAAAAATCGATTGAGAGCCCCTTGAACAGATTAAATCTCCATGATGAACCGAATCAACAATATAAAGAGAACTATATTGTATGATTTCGAATTTGATTAAACGAAGATTACAGATAGATTCGGAATGATAAAATTGTCTAGGAGTCGATATTGAATCTTCAAGGACCGGGTGAAAAATGGATGAACCGATGTACGAACTGAACGAATATAACAGAAAGTATATTCTGTGAGCCTCAAACCACAAAATCAATGCCAAAAATAGAATCAGAAAATTGAAAAACCCTAGGAATTGATCCAAATTTCCAAAAAAATGGGTCCAAAAAGGCTTGAACCGGTCCAAGAAAAAGTACTCAAATAAACCGGTGACGTGATAGGGGCTGGTGACTGGATGCTGACGTGGAGGCCATGTAAGACCCCGATTTTTTTATATACAAACAATTTTAGTTGCATTTTATAATATTTCAAAAATAACGGGATAAATGGCGATATAAATTATGTAATTTAAAAATTTAGGGGTCAAATTGTAAATTTTCAAAACATTAAAATTGAGATTGGGTTTAATTTATAACATAACAAAAATAGAGGAAGGTTAGTGTAAATTGAATATTATATATAGAGAGAGAGAGAGAGTCGGTGAAGGAAACCGAAAGAAGGAGAAATGGCCACTTGGCCGCCCATTTAAACACACACACACACACACACACACACACACACACACATATATATATATATATATATATATATATATATATATATATATATATATATATATATATATATTGGTGCATATCCATAGAATTCGAAGAAGAGCAGAGAAGAATCGAGAACGATGAGAGAAAAAAAAAAAAAAAAAGGGCCGCCCGGGGGGGGTGTTCTGTCGTCGGTCGTGTAAGGTCGCCGGCGGTGGATTCTCGTGTTTCGTCTATGTGTGTGTTTGATGTATGGGTGTGTCTCGTCGCCTGTAAGTGAATATGTGTGGGTTCCTTGTTTTTCAGTTCATCCATCGTGGGTGTGTCATTCGGCTGTTTTGTTTGTGACAGTGTGTATGCGTGTGTGTTCGTCGTTGCAGTGCCGAAGTGTGTGTAGGACGAATGTGTGTGGTTGTTGTTCTGTTCAATTGCTGGACCGACGGTGGTTTGGTTGTGTGGCGTCGTCGACGTAGGTTTTGTCATGCATGTGTGTGTGTTGTTACTTCTGTGTGTGTGTGTATGTCTTGTCGGTGATTGGGTGTGTGTATTTGGTCCGTTGGTGTGGGTTTTGTTGGTGGTAGGGTGGGTGGTGGTCGCCGGAGTTGGCAAGGTAAAGAGAGACAGAGAGAGAGTGTGGTCGGTTGGGATCCAAAACAGAGCAGAGAGAAGAAGATGACCACCGCCGCAGCGGTGAGGCGATTTGCCGCGGCGGTGGGAATTCAGTGAAGTAGGAGTTGGATTTGTCGCATGTTCGCTATGGCGGTAAGAAGTCAGTGAATTAGGAATTTAATTTGTTGAGCGTTCGCCTAGGCGGTGATTTCTTCGACTCAGCGGTGATGGATTAGTATGCCAAACAGAATAAAAAGGAGGGTGGCTTTGCTGCGGCGGTGGGCGTTCGCCAAGGCGGTGAATACAGGAGCTGACATTAACAATTTTTAAGGGAAATCGACAACCATTTTGGAACGGGTAACGTTTCTTGTTAAATTTTATGATTTCTAAATTTAATTACTAACATCGAAAATGTCGAAATGGTGATAAGAAATAGTGAGGCTGTTCACATGAATAAATTCAATATATTAAGCTGTAACGGAACAATACTCGCTGAATAGTAATATTTCACAATAAAATGGCAGGGAATAGGAAATTATGGAAATTAGGGCCTGCATTGCATGGTTAGGATATTTTTTACATAAAATATTAATTTAAGCCCTGTTACTATTAGGTTCGCAGGCACCGGATTACCGGAGGATGATAATTGGTAAAAGTCTTCGGAGCGGATAACCAGATGAGTGTATTGTCTTCTAAGTAAATCTATTTTCATATATATATATATATGATGAAAAATGTGTTTACTTAAAACTGGACGAATTTATAACTTACATGAATCATGCGGTTTTAGGTGTTTTTGGAATGTGAATTTAGTTGATTTTTAAAAGAAGATGGAAAAATGATATTTGGATTAAATCGGTTTTGGAAATAAAGGTTGATGTTCTTGATTTGTAATTTGACGATGATTTTATTGATTTGATGATATTATTGATTTGACGATGCCATAAATTATATCATGTCCGGAGGGTTAGTTTGGTAGGTAGTTATTGATATTATGTCATGTCCGGATGGTAGTTCGGCATGTGGTTATTGATATTATGTCTTGTCCGGAGACGTCCAGCAGGTGGTGATTGATATTATGTCATGTTCGGAGGATTAGTCCGGCATGTGGTTATTTGTCCCGTTTGGGAGCAAACCCTGCGGGTGGTACGGTACCGTTGCAACTTCCGATCGTAAAGTTAAAATAATCACTATGGCTAGCCGGAGAGTGGTGTGGTGTTTTGTCATATATAGTGTTTTTTCGTATATGGTGATTGGGACAAGTAAATTATATATTATTTTCTATTGGATTGGCGTATTTACTTGTGTTAGTATATCTATTGTTCTGATGTCATTACTCTACATGGTTAGCAGTATATTCTGATTGATTTTTACTACTTAGTTGGGTGTGATATATATATATAAACGTTAATTCTATGGTGACAGGAAAAATGAGTTTTCCTTATATGATGAGATGTTTATACTACGAGATTTTTATATTATTGTTTGTTTTGTAATAGTTACATGTTTTATACTTGATCCATCTAAAATGTTTTTATTAAAGAAGACAGTACACTAGCAGGTGCAACAGTTAGGAGTGGGTCCTCTACTGGCACTAGGTAAAGTTATGCGATGGAGTCATGTGAGAGTTTCTGTAGATGAGCTGTTTGAGGCAAACCTGTGAGAGATTCATGGTTATTATATTTTTGTTATTATTATAGTTGGGGACAGGTGTGTTCCCCCATATGAGAGGATGAATATGGCCTGTATATGCGATTATATAGTTATGTATGCATAGTGTCGTTTTCTAGTATGTTGGATGTTCAAGTGATGTTGTGTCGACGTCACGCTAGCCCAAGGGTGATGGGTGTCCAGGGTGGGGTGTGGCAGGCCAATAAGACGACATGGCTACTGATGTGATGCTGGCATGGCAAATGGTCAACGATGACATGGTAACGGTCAACAATGACGTGGCGCCACGTGGTGATGACGTGGCATCAAAACACCTAATAATTCTGACGTGGCAGCTGGTATGGCAAATGACATGGCAAGGGATCAACGCTGATGTGGCTAAAGTCAAAGCTAACGTGGTGCTTGTGTAGCAGCTGACGTGGCAGAACGCAGCAGGTACGCGTAGATCTGACATACAAAGACACTTAGGACGTACGTGTGGGCGCATGGAGTGTTCGATCGGGCTAATTTTTGTGTCGTTGGAATCATCTCGTCAAGTTGGTTCAGTTGGTATATTGTGAGATGGATTTGGATCTCTAGTTTAGGCGGTACATTCCAAAATTCGAGATACTTGCAAGCAGGCGCGTGGATCTGAGATGGGAAATGAAACTGTTGTTTCTTTTGGCATGTGGAAGTGTGTGCAAGGTCATATTGAGCTAATTTTTGTATCGTTGGAATCCTCTCGTTGACACGGTTCCGATAGTATATTGGGAGTTGGATTTGGAGCCCTAGTTGAGGCGGTAGAGCCCGAAATCCAAGATGTCACAGTTGGGGGGTACTACAGGCTGTTGGTGGCGCGTGTGGGCGCGTTAGTACTCCGATGGCAGTGGCTTTGGTGGCGTTATATTCGTTTCTGCAAGACGAAGACGATGATATGGTAGTTGTTGACACCGGAGTAGTGATGAAGCCTATAGCAGTGACGAAAACTGCAGGAGAAAAGAGACGGTGGCGGTGGAAGGTTTAGGGTTTCGAAAAAAAAATGTTTAGAGAGAACAGATCCAGGAAAGACTTACTCTTGATATCATGTTGAGATAATTGAGAAGTGTTATATTGATAGTATGAAAGGAGGCAGAAAACATATGAAGAAGACATGGAAGAGTACAATATTTAAACAAGTATTTATAGGGAAATGGGGGTTAAGATTTTGTCTTAATGGGCCTAAATGAGCTAGGCCCATTATTACATTAACATTAATCATCATTAAAAGTTAAGATATTATCAACTTAATATTCAAAGTATACAACATCGTCTAATATAGAATACTATTAAAGACACCTTATTAAATAATACTTGATATTATAATTTTACAAAAAAAAAAAAAAAAAATTATAAAACAAGATCGACCATATGGCTTATAATCAACATTTTTAACTCTAATTCTTGTTAAGTTCACCTAACCTATCCTCACACAAATTTAAGCTATCTATAACAAATGAACACTTATAGAAAGCATAGAAAAAAATATATTTGTGGGATAAAATATGTACAAAAAGAACATACTTATCCAAAAAAAAAAAAAAAAAAAAAAAAAAGGACAACCAAAATGATCATACTTAAAAAACCTATTAATATTATTGGAACACTTGGATCCTTCTATCGTCCATCTAAGGTTGTAATAGTAATTTCGTTAAAAGTAATATTAGTTTTCCCATTGCATGGTCGTGAAGAAATTTCTGTGAAAAAAGTTGGTTCCTTTGGTTCGGACAAAACAACCATCTCATTACTCAACATGGAAACCACTGAACACATAGTCGGTCTGTCGTCTGGGCATTGTTGTACGCACAAAAGACCTACTTGTATACACCTCATAACCTCGCTTAAGGAAAATGATGAGCCCATCCGTTTATCAATTACTTCCATTTGATTTTTTTCGTTCCATAGTTTCCATGCCTGAAACATTTATAGATTAATATCGTTATTCATGGAGACAAAAATTATGCACTTACATTAAGAATGTAAAATACTATGTTCTTGTACTAATTATGTATGTGACTCACATGTCCGAGAAGGTTGAAGTCATGGTCGGGATGATAAAATCCCCAATTTTTCTGGCCACTTATGATCTCCAACAGCAGAACACCAAAGCTGAATACGTCTGATTTTACTGAAAAGTGACCACCCATTGCATATTCTGGTGACATGTAACCGCTGTGTTCAAGCATAAAACAAATACGTTTTTATTTTTTGAAAAATAAAATATATAAATCCAAGAGATATAGGGCATGTTTGGTTAATAAATGGAACACAAATGTCTTGTTTTTGAAAATAAAAAATGCAGCTACTTTACTTTTACAATATAACTCAAAATAATTTTCACAATTCTAGATCAATCACGTGGTCTCTAATATTATATTTTTATTATTTTTAAAACATAATATTAACACTCATTACTCTACACGTATATATATACATTTTTAACCAATTGCATAATTCAAATCAATAATCTCTCCATATTTTAAAAAAAAAAAATAAATAAATAAAAATAATCAACCACATCACGTCACTTCTACTTTAATTTTTAACAAACTTCTAGTAAAGATTTTGTTTCCAAAACAAATAAAGCAGACAAATTTTCACAAGTTTCAGAAACTTTTTTGAAAACTGTTTTTAAATTTTTGAGAAAACTATTGTCAAGATTAAAATCAAACAAGCCCAAAAAGGTTAATTTACTTACTACGTTCCAACAACTCTCCTTGTTTTTTCTTCGGTTTGATCCCCTCTGAAGATTCTTGCCATGCCAAAGTCCGAAATTTTGGGGTTCATCTCACCGTCTAGTAAAATGTTGCTTGTTTTGAGATCTGTATGGATGATTATCAACCGCGAATCTTGATGAAGATAAAGCAAGCCCCTCGCGATCCCCATAATAATGTTAAACCGCTTATTCCAAGGGAGCCCCTCTTGTTTAGTTCCATCTGCATTAATCGATTAATAAATCAAGACGGAAAAAAAAAAAAAAAAAATAACGGTCCAAATTTAAGTTTACAAAATGAATGGTTGAAATTGAATTTGTGCAATCTCTCAATTCACTAACTTCAAACTTTTTTATACCACTTAATTACTTAAAAGAAGAGATGAAATATTTGGGGAAAAAATCCACTTTTCACACTTCCACTCTCAATATAGTTGAATTTAATTATATTTTGTACTCTTCAAGTTTCATATATGTATTTTATTAACTAATTTTTTATTATTTACTAAGTTTTTACATTTATAACTTTAAAAATCTAAAAATCGATATAGCGACATTAGGACGGGTATCCTAATTTTAGAAATATTACATTTATTTAGTATTTAAGGGTAAAATAGTTTTTTGGTTTTTTTAACTCTATTGGCTAATAAAACTATTCAAATTGTCTTTTCTAGCTATTTTTATTGTAGCTTTGCTTACAATATTTGCAATAATAAATCCTAACATCATTTTTGTTGTTTCTTTGATTCTATAATATTAATTGATCTTAACATGCATCTTATAGCATCAAACTCGAATCAAACTTTTCGTTTAGCAATGCATGTGTCCTATTCATAATAAAAATGTGGGTAAATGATATTTTACCTCCTCGTGGTTGGTCACTACTTTGACCACTCATAGTTTTGCAAAAATGAAACTGTTAACTTATTGAAATAAATAAATTAAGAGATTAATTCACCTACAAGTCGGTAAAGTACAACTCAGCCAAACCATACCGGAAAAAAAAACCATTTAGCCTAAAAATGCTAAAGATTAGATAGACGAACCGAATATGAAATTGTCCAAGCTTCTATTAGGCAGGTATTCATAAACTAAGAGTTTTTCTTTTCCATGGATGCAGCATCCCAAGAGCCGGACGAGGTTGCGGTGTTGAAGCTTTGCAATCAAAGTAACTTCATTCTTAAACTCTCTGAGGCCTTGGCCCGAATTCTGTGAGAGCCTCTTTACCGCGATTTTAAGTCCATTAGGTAATACACCCTACGCAATACAAAACATATCAGAAATACTACAATAGTCGTGTTGTGGGCAAACTGGTCCGGACACACCTTATCAAAAAAAAAAAAAAAAAAGGCATTGACATGTGCTATGCAGGGAAAAAAGGCAAAATAAGTATACGAGTTAGTTAATTTGTTCAATGATTTTGATAAAAAGACAAAACTTTTGGGGTTGATATAATAACATTTGAAAAGTTGAGGTGCCAAAATAACAATCAACATTTAAGGTACAAAGTGTAATTATTATTTTTTTATGAGTCAAATGGAGAAAAAATAAATAAAAATAAAAAGTAGGTCCAGATATTTATTGAAAATGAAAAACACTAAAATTAACACGTCTTTGTACTTTGATCTTATTTCATTTTGTCCTATTCTATTTTAAAAACCTATATTTTATCCCCGCCCCCCCCCCCCCCCCCCCCCCCCCTTTTTTTTTAACTTCACATAATAGGTGAAATTAAATTTTCCATCCAAAATTTACATAAAATAAACAAAATTACTCATTATTTTAATTTTTGTTTTATTTCGAAATCCATTAAAATTGCTATAGACGAAAATAATGTTCGGTTCTCCCTTTAGTCAAGAAAAGATGATGGTGATGCGTAATTTTTTAAAGTAGAGAGGTTAAAATGAAACAAAATAATGAGTAAAAAGCAAAAAAAAAAACCTTAATGATAATTAAAAAAAAAGGTTCTCATGCCTACATTCCATTAGAAATATGGATTACAAAATTTCGCTCTCTTTTTATTTTATATATTTTTCTATCATAGATATTAGAGTGATGATTACCTTATAAACAGGACCAAAACCACCATGTCCAATCTTATTTTCTGATGAGAACTTGTTAGTAGCATAGAAGATGGCATCAAAATCAAAAAGAGGTGGTTTGAGGTCATCCTCTTCCTTCTCATTATTACATTCGTTGTAGAGATCGTTATTGTGTGGAACTGTTAACATAGGATAATCGTTAGAAGGCGTAGGAACAAGAAAATGTTTAATGATGTTTATAATCTTATGTTAGGCCACAAAAACATTAAGGTGTTGTTTGGTTAACAATTCAAATGAATATTTTTTGTTTTCAAAAAAAATAAAATCTTAGTACTTTTACTAGTTACAACATAACTATTTCACAGGAAAACGTGTAAAGTGTTGATTTTTTTTGAAATTTGATTGACGGGGTGAGAAGAGAGTTTAGTTTGAGGAAAGTAATAAATATATTTGTTAGAAAAAGGAAAGTGGATTATCTTGGAACAACCTAAAAAGGAAAGTAAGACAAAATATTGTAATAATATTATACTTTGATTACTTTTAAAAAAAAAATCTATTTTTCTTTCTACTCACATTTCTCTTTCAGAATTACAATTTTCATAAATTTCAATTAATTACGTCATATGACTTCTACTTCTAATTTTTTAACACAATAAAAAATATATATATTTAAAAAAAAAATAACCACCAGACCTAGTTTTTGGCACAAATTACCGATCGATACCTATAATATACTAATGAACCAAATAGTCTCATTGACTTGACTTGACAATTTCAGCAAAATAATCCCATTTTTTAATTTTTTTAATTTTGCATGACAACAATGCTCACCACTGATTTTCGGGATTAACATGCGTTTGAGATTTTCTTATTAAATTGTATTCAATAAAACAGTTACCGTAAATAACGGTAGTGGAGATATTCCCAAAATATCTATTTCAAAAAGAACATTTAACATAATTAATTACATTAAAAACTCTTGCAAGTAATCATGCAATAAATCAATTTTATTTTGTTCTTTACATGATTAAATTACACAACCATGATTGTTTATTTTAAAGCTTAAAAATTATATCTCAATCTAATTTTTTGCATGAACGAAATATAATCTGTGTTGAATTTTACACGATAATTTATTTATGGAATTTGAAATTAGTCATTCGCGATTGTGTTGAATGTAAATGTTGTGTAGAGGGACAGATATTTCCATATATTCCAAAACGGTTGCTCGGTTAATGGGAAAATTTGGGGTTTGCTTGGTAATTTTGGGCCCAAAAGAGGACCTCCAGTAAACGCCCAAAAAAAATCTAGGAGCCAAAGCAAACAAATTTTTAGAATTTTTAAAAACCATTTTCAAAAAGTGTTTTCAAATTCTAAACCAAACATGCACAAAAGAACATGAAATACAAACCTTTTCTACGTCTCATCCGCGCTTTTCTTTCCCGATATATATAGCAACCAACACCAGCAACAAGTAAAACACCAAAAATTATCGATGCGATTACGATAGCAATTGCCAACACTAGCCTCCTCCTCTTCGTACTAGCAATCGACTCTGTCATTACATAAAAGGTTGTTCAATTGAGAACAAAGGAAAAACATATAATAATTTTCGGTTAGCTTCATATATACATGTGCATGTGTATGAATGTATGTATATCATATACATGTATATATATGTTATATACCTAATTCAGGGCGAGCCATTCGAATATAAATCACTTCACCTCCATCAGGAAAATCGCGAATATCAATCAATGCATCAAGCCATACAACACATTGAGTGCCATTGCCATTGCCATGGGCTTGAACACCGGTATATGCCATGCATTCACACTTCCTCAAACACTCTGATCTACATTGTTCAATGCTGCGATTTGGCAAGACAATAGAATTATCAGGCAATTTTAATCTAGTATACCTTAAAAACCCGTCTCGGTCGCTGCAGTTCAGCTCATGTATGCGTCTACAGCCGCTCGACTGATCCATCAAACTCCATTCTTTAGGCAACCTTGGAGTGAAGCCTTTCAGACACCTGCAATTTGGATCATCGGAGAAACAAGCTCCATAGGGTCCGCACATTGCATAACGGTCGCAATAATCCCGGTTACGTGTAAACATCATTCGCCATTGCTTATTGTCGTTGATCCACCTGTAGTACCGAATCAAACCTAGGTTTGTCACTGTGAAACGCAACAGCGTCATTTCGTCGAGCACCTGGAAGGCGAAATAGACCTCGTCGGAGTTTGAGATATATGTGGGTCGATACACGGCGTTTGGTTTCCTCATGATGCCGCTGAATCTGTCGCCGTCGAATGGTCCCCACCTGTATGTTTTCTCCTGTCCTCGACGGAGGACCAGCTCGGGTGATTGAGGCGGATCGAGGCTGAAGGTGAACTCGCCGGTTGATGGGTCGTTATCGCTCTTCCACGACGTCATGAATCTATTCTGGCCGGTTTTTAGGTTCCAACCCAGCTTCATGCCCGGCAACAACGTATCCGAAATATAATCAAAGCTTTGCCAAACAAAATCGTCGCCGGAATTTTCTCCGTTTCGGACCACGAGATTGCCCGTGTCTAACAGCTGAAGAATCGGATTCTCCGGTGAGAAAGTATGGTTGGTAGACCAGACGGTGCTCGTGGATTGGTTGTAAAGAAACAAATCGCCGGCGGTGTTCAATGTCAACCGGCCGAGCAAATTGGCAATCGGATTCTCCTTATTCGCCACCCAAACCACCGTCAGAGGGAGGTTGTAGTACCATATCCCCAGATAACGGTTGCTGGAGTTGCCGGGACTGAAGAAACCAAGTTCAAACCGCCGGTTCGAGGAAACCAAGGTTTGGCCGTCCGTGAGGTTCTGCAACGGTCTCAAGGTGTCGGAAATCAGACCGTCGGCGATGAAACACCATGAGAACAACAACAACGACAAGAGAAGAGCACTCATTACTCGAAGCTGTCGAAAATTGAAATTAGATAGAAGAATATAAAGCACGCCATGAATAAAAACAGAACACGTATCCTAGTCAATGTAATAACGACGATATCCGGCAAAACTCCATTGTTGTCATAAAAAAAAACATGCAAAAAAAAGTGACAATGTGCCACCATTTTAGCAATTTCCACATGGTCCTTTTGCTGTCATTTCTCATGTTTTTATTCTGATTTGACACTTTGCTTCAACGTTTTACAATTATTTCACTTTGGTCCTTTTAACTTTGAATTGAACACATGATACCCTTAAGTTTTGTGATGATCCCCACTTCAATCCAAATTAATAACTCCATTATAGTTTTGGCTAGCATCTATCATGCTCCCCAATTATTTTTAAGAAAATTTTAAGAGCATTGCTATCTTTTTCTTTTGCCCTTTTCCTACTTTTCTATATATATATATATATATATATTCCATATCATCTTTTTCACCTCTTACTATTTAGGCAAGAAGGAGTATGGAAGATGATGAAGGGACATCTGAGTAAAATTCAAATCGTTGCCACATGTTCATTAAGCATGTGTCATGCACAAGAAGTTACAAAACCTACAACATCGAGCAACATCACTATCGCCGAGAACGGGCTACTTGCTCGACAGACACCTTCCCCGAGCAAGATTGCTCCCTATATCACCCCGGCAAGGGAAGGCTGGCTTTAGGCCTCAACATTGTACCCCAATCTGGGTGAGAAACCCCGAGACACACCAGTGCCGTTATTCCCGCTCGTTGGCAATTGTAACATCTCCCACTCAATAAGGAAAGAGATGTTATTATCCCCTAATAATGACTCATTACTCCATATCCCACCAATCAGTTACATTAATGGTAATGGACCGAGAGTCGGGGAAGACTTGTCAAATAAATCTTTCATCGTCTATAAATACTAGAAGAGGTAGGTCTAGTCAAGTATGCACATTTTGTTCCTATCTATCATACACACATTTTTTTTTAACTAACACTTTGTCAAATTTATTTCGAAATATTTTACTAATTCTCACACCGGAGGTGTAACGCTAGCAAATCTACCCGCGGTGCATTATTTTGCAGGAATCAGAGTTAGGAGAATTGCATTATTTCTAAGCCCAATGTCCAATATCTAAGGAACCCAAATTTTGGTTTCATCATAAGGATGAGAGAGAGAGAGAGAGACAGAGAGAGACTAGAAATGCCCATAAAACACCTTAAAATAGTCATATAGTCGACAAGTGACTATTTTTTGTCTATAGTTGTAATGGAGATAATGACTTGAATTGTAGTGAGATGATTAGAAAACTTTATGGTGCTATATGTTCAAATTAAAATTATAGAGACCAAAGTGAAGTTTTTGTCAAATTTTAAGGGTCTAAGTGTCAAATACCCTTATGATGAATCATACTGATACACTTTAAAGTACCAAGTTAGTCAAATTATGGCAAATTTTCTTGGAAAAAGAAAAGTATTAATGGACTTTTATTCCCTTTTACTTTTGTCTTATTTCATTTTAATCCCTCTACTTTTAAATTTCCACATTATATCTTTCAATTCAAAAGGAAAAACTCATTTTTTTTTTAAAAATATATATATTTATTTATTTTTTAAAAATAATCAATGAAAAAAATTATTTTCTTTCTTTGTCTCACTGTGGGTATATTTTTTATTAATAAAAATAAAATAAAATAGATAGTGATTTTATTCATTTCATGTAAAATTTATATTAGAATTTTTTTAATTTTATTTTTTAGTATATTCCGTTAAATTAAATACAAAAGTATTAATACATTTTTTTAAATAAAATGGGATACAATTAAATAAAAGTATCGGAAAATTACTGTTTACTGCCATTCACTCTTTTTTGGACTGTTTACTCCCATCGCGACAATTTTTGTATCGATTAGTCCCATTTTAAAAAATGGTCGGCGATGAGATTACCAAAATACCCTCCCGTGATTCGCGCTTTGTCAACCTCGAAGAACAATGTCGACGGCTCTGTTTTCCTAACGTCGACGGGCTCTCGATTTTCCGACACACTGTGCCAGGGAAGCCATCTAGTGCAAGTGAATAGTAAGAAGATGAGAGAGAGAGAGAGCTTACCTCATCTTCAATGGTGGTCGATTTGTAGTTTAGAGAGAGATTTTTTTGGGGGGGGATCAAGAAGAGAGAGAGTTGATGAAAGATAATGCAGAGGAAGAAGAGAGTGTGTGACAGTTGGAGATATTTTCTCCAACAATTGTGAGTGACATATTTACATTTTTTACCCTGCAATGTTTTTGGCTTTGCATATTCGTTAAATTTATGACTGCTAGAGATATTTTCTCTTGCAATTGTGAGTGACATATTTACACTTTTTACCTTACAATTGTTTTGGCTTTGAATCTTGGTTAAATTTGTAATAAGAGAAACGTAATTGATATTACATTCAACATCCACAAATATTGAATATAACATCATATGATTTTTAATCATGAATAAATAAATTAAGAGAACAATTAAGGTTACATTTAACATCCACAGGTGTTGAATGTAATATCCACGCATAATACGATCCATAAAAATATGAGAGCAGTTGATATTACATTTAACATCCACAGATGTTGAATGTAACATCATATGAATTTAACTCTGAATACAAAAATAAGAGAACAATTGATGGTATATTTAAAATCTACATGTGTTGGATGCAACATCCTAAAAAAAAAATGGATTTTACATTCAACATCCACAGGTATTGAATGTCACATTCAACATCCACATGAGGGGTATTTTGGTCAGAAAAATATAACATCATAAAATAAAAAATGAGAATAATTGATATTACATTCAACATCAACATGTGTTAAATGTAACATTGTAAAAAAAAATAAAAAAAATTGATGTTACATTCAATATTCACATGAGGGGTATTTTGGTCAGAAAAAGATAACATCATTAAAAAAAAAAAACAATTGATGTTACATTCAACACTCACAGGTGTTGAATTTATATTCAACATCCACATGAGGGATATTTTGGTCAGAAAAATATAACTGTGTTAAAAAAAATAAAAAAATGTTACATTCAAATTCTCAGGTGTTGAATTTATATTCAATATCCACATGAAGGATATTTTGGTCAGAAGTCAGAAAAAGATAACATCATTAAAAAAAATAAAAAATAAAAAATAAAAAAGAAGAGAACAATTGATGTTACATTCTATATCCACATAATGAGTATTTTAGTTAGAAAATGACAAAAGGAGTTATCGGTGCAAAAAAGAAGTTATGAGAGTAATCGATAATTTCTTTTATATGTTGGGAGTAAATGGTTCATGCCCCTAAAAGTATACTATAGGAAGACAAAGATAACTCACCAAAACATATCAAGAATTTGATTTCCATTTTAAACTTATTAAAAAAAAAAAAAAAAAAAAAAAAAACTGTATGTACTCTAAGTTTGTAAACTATAACCAACTCTAACAAAAACTGGAAAAAAAAAATATATATATATATATATCTAACATTCTTCAAAATGTACAATTCATGTCTGAAAACTCATCAACCTATTTTCGCGGCTACCTGCCATCCAACATAGTAACGGTAACTTGGTTCACAGTACAAGATTCTTCTTGTTTGCTCGAAGAAGAATCCAAATCGGGTTTTCTTCCAAGACAAAAACCCGGGTGTTTTGGCTGAGGAAGCGTCGAATTTTCGCTGCTAATTGTTAGTAAAACAGTCGACATTTTCGGTCTATCTTCTGCATGTTCTTGAACGCACAAAAGCCCGACCTGTATACATCTCATAACTTCGGACGGGTTGTAAGATTCTCCGATCGACGAATCCAATAGTTCTAAGCTTCTTCCTTCTCTCCACAGCTTCCATGCCTACATGATTGTTAACCCGATATTTTAAGGACCTGTTTGGTTAACTGACGCACCGTTTCGTATCGTGTATTTTAAAACATGATTTTACGATTTCCTTTTTTTTTTTTTTTTTAAAAAAAAAATGGTTTTTATTTTTATATTATAGAAAATCGATATTTTTCCAATCCTTTATAAATTGTTCTTGGATTATCAAACACGTTTTTTATTTTTTACATTTGTTTTTAGATAAAAGCATTTTAAAAAGAAATAACTTTTCTACTTTTAAAATGTAGTCAAAAAAGTTATGAAACAGTTCCTAAATTTTGTAGTATATATACATACATTTTCAACAAAAATCAACATACAATTTATTTATTTTTAGTTAAAATTTTAACTATATTTTAGTCAAATTACAGGAGAAAACAACATTTAAACTAGAACCTATATGGTCAGGTAACTAAATTCAGTGTTTTTAATTTTTACTACTAAACACCAAAATATAACAATTCATAGACAGAAAAATAATACACTGTGTGAATCAAAGGACAACAAAACAGGCCCTAAAGTTTATTTTGATATAAAGTTTTTATTAAATAGTACTCTATTTTTTTATTTTTATTTTACCTATTTTAAAAGAAACTTACTTTTCAAACTTTACGAACTTTTTAGTTAATTTTAACTATGATAACAAGTTAAAAAAAAAAAAAATACTTAATATCAGCCAAATAAATAGTTAATATTAGCTGAATGACTAAAAAAAACACTATGAAATATTTCAAGAATAATTAATATTTTTTTTTTAAAAAAAAATGAATATTAGGAAATTTGATTTGAAATCTATTGCACTTACATGTCCCAGAAGGTTGAGGTTGTTGTTTGTGTAGTAAAATCCTCTGTTCTTCTTACCACTCACTATCTCCAAAACCAGAACGCCGAAACTAAAAACATCAGATTTCATAGAGAAGAGGCCATCCATTGCATATTCTGGAGCCATATAGCCGCTGCACCATCATAGTATGAATGTTTAAGTTACTATATTTAAGGTTAGGTTTGTTTAGTGTTTCTGTTTTTTAGAAAATTGAGAACATAAACATGAAAATAAAAAAAAAAAAAAAAAATATATATATATATATATATATTGTAGCATTCCTATTTTTTTTTTCTTTTAAACGGAAGTATTTTTTATTTTTATTTTTTTTGTCAAATTAACTCTTTTTAACTTTTAAAAAGTACCTAAAAAAGCATTACCAAACAATGTCTAAGTTTTAAAAAAATAAATAATGATACTTACTATGTTCCGACCACTTTCTTTGTATTAGCCTCAGTCTGGTCTCCTCCAAAAATCCTCGCCATGCCAAAATCGGATATTTTAGGGTTCATTTCTCCGTCGAGTAGAATATTACTTGCTTTCAAATCCCTATGTATAATCCTAAACCTCGAATCTTGGTGAAGATAAAGCAACCCTCGAGCAATCCCACAAACGATGTTGAACCGCCTCTCCCAACTTAAAAGCGAGCTTCGTTCTTTGTCTGTAAAAAAAAAAAATCAATGATTCCAAGTTCTAAGGCAGGAAATATGAAAAAATAGGGATTCTTATTATATATTCTTCTGTTGTTTGTTTGTTTGTTTTTTTTTTTTTTTTTTGTTTTTTTTTATTCTATTTATAGAGCAATTTATTTTTAGTTCTGACCAACTTATTTTTCAGCTCATGAAGAGAGGAAAGGACATACTGAACAAGATGGAATCTAAACTTTTGTGTTCCATGTACTCATAAACAAGTATTTTTTCTTCCATATCGATACAGCAACCAAGGAGCCGAACGAGGTTCCTGTGTTGAACCCTAGCGATCAGTCTGACCTCGTTCTTGAACTCCTCTATTCCTTGCCCGGAGTTCTTCGACAATCTCTTCACCGCTATGTATTGACCTTCCTCTAACATTCCCTGTTATTACAATCCATAACATTAAAATCAACAAATATTTCTTCACCTACATATGAAATCCATAATATGTACATACATATGTACGCATATATAGACGCTGACCCGCACTATGCACGGGAAAATGTAAATTTGGTACGTATAATTATTTTATTAATTTGCTTCATAACGAGATTTTTTTTTTTTTTTGAAAAAAATAATAATGTGATTCTATCATAAGATAACACATCATTAAAAGTAATTATATTTTTTTAAAACAAGAAAATCAAAATATGATCCAATGAGAATTTGACATGTCGTTAAAAGTGGTTAAAAAAAATATTCTTAGTATATAATTCTCTAATTAGGGTTTAAATTTTTTTTATTCTATTTATAGAGCAATTAATTTTTTAATCTTTACTAATTTATTTTTAAATCATTTTTTAGTTCTTAGTTAACACTAACTACGATAACAAATACAAATTACATATCCAGTTAACATTAACTTAATAGATTCAATTTAATTAATGATAATTAAAGGACTAAAAACTTATTCAAATAACTAAAAAATAAAAAAAAACTGAGGATAAAAAATTAAAAAAATAAATAAATCAAAACTCTTGTCTCCTGCCTCCTACATTTCATTAGATATATAGATATGCATATATATAAATATAGATATACATATATTACCTTGTAGACACAGCCAAAACCGCCTTGTCCTAACTTGTTTGAATCGGAGAAATTGTCAGTGGCCATGGCGATGGTGGTGAAGTCGAACAAGGGCAACTCGAGCTCGTCGGTAGTTGTTTCGCCGGAGTAGTCTCTTTTACTAGGAATAACAGCCTCATTCAACAAGAAATCTTGGCTTCTTTCATTTATGCTTTTATGATCTGTCCTATTTTCTGGTGTTCTTCTCTTCCACAACAAGCATAGGCCTAAACCAAGTATTAAAATAGGAACACCAACTGCAATGGCAGTCACCTTGATAATTGTTAGTTTGCTCTTGCCTGAACCTTTTTCTGATGATCCACTTCTCCCAATTTGCTCTAAGACAAATATAAAAATAAAATAAAATTAGACATGTCCGACGATTTATACCACAAGTATATATATGTAGTAAACCAATGGTCTAACTCATTCTCAAAAGACGCCTTGTAAGATCAAGATTCAGGTAACACAAGTTATGTGGAATTCAATAAGCCCCCTCATGCGCAAGGTGGTGCGAATGGATATCGAGGGAAGGGCTCAACATCGATGTGGGATTCAACACGCCCCCTCACATATAGGGTGGACTTTTTGACAAACCACTACGAACGACGGATATTGAGGGACCCAACATTGATGTGGAATTCAGCACACCCAACATCAGACAAAAGGCATAACTCTGATACTATGTACTAAACCAATGGACCTAATTCATTCTCAAAAGACGTGTACAAGATGAGGATTGTCCTATACTTTATCTTGTGTTGTCATTATGCTACCCATAAATGTAACATGTCAAATAAGCCACAACGGTTAAAAAACAAATATATCATTACATAAAATAACAAAAAAAGAGAAAAATATTCGATGATCATGATGATGCACCCCGTGATATACTGATGTAGTGGATGGACACAACCATGAAAGACACATTCAAAAAGTGACATCACATGTCAGATTGA
Source organism: Eucommia ulmoides (assembly GCA_016647705.1). Taxonomy (NCBI): domain Eukaryota; kingdom Viridiplantae; phylum Streptophyta; class Magnoliopsida; order Garryales; family Eucommiaceae; genus Eucommia; species Eucommia ulmoides. The sequence goes on along the minus strand of CM028337.1, from coordinate 2,611,869 downwards.
AAGTTATACTGACTTGTGAGACCAACCTGTAGTGATTTGCGGCATGAGGGTCATTGAATGTTATTTATTTGAAAAACAAAGATGAAATATGCTATTAAAGTTAAAACTACTAGACTTTGACTTAAATGTCTTTTTCTAGTATGGATGTAACTTGCACTAAGGAGACAAAAACTAAAAGACATAGACAAAGTTCAATTTCTTTTTAAAATTAGAACCGTGCCCCCTGTTTTGTCAATAAAATGGTTGAGATCTATTAGAGAAAATACGGAATGAATCTCAACCATTTAATCAAAGAGATATTTCTATCTATCGGATTATATATTTGAGAGATTCTAACCTTTGTATTCATGGCTTTAATTACTCTGTGGAACCCAAATCATATATAATATAGATTAGATTATTTAAAATTATTTTTTCTTGTGCAAAAATAATATTACATTAACATACCTTGAGATGCAGGTAATTACTTATTTAATTATAATATAAAATAATAAAAATGAGAAAATATTCAATGATCATGGTTCACAAGAAATATTTTTTTTTTAAAATAATTAATCTTGAAAATATATTGATATCACATGTGAGACCGACCTGATAAAATAAAATAATAAAAATGAAAAAATATTCAATGATCATGGTTCACAAGAAATATTTTTTTTAAAATAATTAATCTTGAAAATATATTGATATCACATGTGAGGCCGACCTGATAAAATAAAATAATAAAAATGAAAAAATATTCAATAATCATGGTTTAGAAAAAATATTTTTAAAAAAAATAATCACACGTTAATCTTGAAAATATATTGATATCACATGCGAGATCAACCTGATAAAATAAAATAATATCACCAATATATCATCACATCAAATAATGACATTGAAAAATAATAATAAGAAAAAAAGGAGGAGGAGGTTGTTAAAGTACTAGACTTTGACTAGGATCCAAAAACTGTGGTCCAGGTATTTGTTGTATGGAATTGACCACAGAGGAACGTACCCCTCATAAAGAAAATATTTATTTGGGCCGGGCCCAATTGAACCTAACTTAAGTCAATAACGTCGGCTAAGAGCCGTTGGGTTTTAGAGCCGAAACAAAGGTGGGACCCACGAGGAAAATACCTTCATTACCCTTTCTTACTTTACTTTATATGGGCCCACTAAATTTAAAAAGCTATAGTTAGAGCTAATAAAGTCATGTATTCGGTGACCTATTTTTTTAAAAAATAAAATAAAATAAAACAAAAATATATATAAATAAATAAATTGTCCTTAATTTTTTCGAATCAATTTCTTTATTTTTAATAATTATTTATATTTCTAAATTTTTAAAGTACATAAATAGAAAATAGGTATAAAATATTAAACAAACACTTTTAGAAAATGCCCGATAATAGAATTCAGTATTTAAAATTGAATATAACAAGTATTTATTTAATTAAATTAAATAATCATTTAAAATATGACACTTAAAAGTGAGTAAAATTTTAGTTATTACTTAAAAATTATAAAACTATTAAAAATATAGCCAAAAAATAAAGTACAATCCAAAAAAGTTGAGAGAAAAAATTAGGAATTTTTTTTTTTTTTTTTTTTCGTTAGAAATATTATACAAAAACTTTACAAAAATTGAGACCCGTTAATATTTTTTTTAAAAAAATAATTACTTAATCAATTTAGTATTTAAATTTTAAAAATTAAAATTTAACAATTTTAAAATTTCATCACTTAATTTTTAGTACTATTAAACGAGTTCTTAGTGATTATTTCTCTTATTTCGTAAAGGGAAGCAAAATATTTTTAAATTTTGTTTATTAATTATTTTAATCAAAAGGCCAAAACTAAAAACACTTATCTAAAGGCACCATATGTCAAGCAATAATTCAAGGCAAGCCCACGTCATTAAGAGGTGGTGGACCTAATTAACCTCACCTTTATTCTTCAAAAATAATAAAAATAAATAAAAAAACAAATTTTACGGTCCTAATTTTATTGTTTTTTTTTTTTAAAAAAAAATTATATTAAAAAACACGTGGCAAAAATATAGGCCAATGGATTCATTACAACAACACATGACCGACCACAATGTTAATTATATGCCCAATATCACCAACCCCTAGCTGCCCTACGTGACAACGCCATACACGAAACCATGTAATTATTTTTAATTTTTCAAATTTTAAATTAAATTAAATAGTAAATTTCAAATGATAACTTCAAGTTGTTAGTCAAAAAATAATATAAAAACAAAAAAAAAAAAAATCATTAGCTACCTTGTTTGAGATTAATTTTTGGATTACTTCAAAATATAATCATTGTAGGTAAACCCGGGAAGTTCGACACTATTTTACTTTAGTTCCTGTAGTTTTAATTTGAACACAAAAACACCCTAAAGTTCCTTAATTAATTCAGTCCAAACCAATACTTCGATTATATTTTCGAATGACAAATAGTCAAATGCCGTGTGTCAAACTATTTTTAAGGGGACTTTATTAGCAATTTCTAAACTCTTCATTTCTCCCTAACAAATTTTCTAAAAAAAAAATATATATACATGTGTGTTTGTTATGTCTTATGTATACTTCCGAGCATTTGGACAAAAAGGAGAATGAAAGAGAAGAAGGTGGTTAAAATTACCCATAAAATCTCTTAAAAACAGTCAGGTGCAAGACAGACGAGTGTTTTCCTGTCCAAAATTGTAATGGAGATAACGACTATGACTGTGGTGGGATGATTAAGAAATTTGAAGTGTTATATGTTTAAATTGAAACTACAGAAACTAAAGTAATACTTTGTTGAAAATTTAGGTGCACAAAGTGTGAAAACCCTTTTTGGATTAGAATATTTTATTAGGGCTGTAAAGAATAATATATGTCACTTTCACCCTCAATTTTTCCCAATTGAAGCCTTGAACTTGAAGGAAGATCAAAGGTAACCTTCCAAATATCTATATATTCTATTTTACTCTCCTATCATTTTTTTCTAATTATATTTCATAATAATTTTAATTTCATATATCTTTTTAGGTTCTTATTATATTAATATATTCTATATCTTTTTATATTTTTTTATTGAAACTTTATCATTTTTGGCCCCTAAAGAATGGGGTGGCTATTTATATGGGCAAATTTGTGAAACTACATATTTGGTCTTTTAAGGTTTATATTTGTTTCAATTCAACAAAATTAAAAATATTTTTAATGATTTTGAATGAAAAATGGTTTGTGGTCATCATTTAGCGTTCTAATTAGGCTAAAAAATGAGAAAGAGAAGCGTGAATAATTCTCAAATAAAAATTTCTTACATTTAATTGAGTGATGAAATAATGAAAATATCATTATTGAAAGACCACGCGTTGAGAACAATCCATCATTAACGTCTTTAATTTTGCCGAATTGAAAAAAATGTAAAACTTGAAAAATCAATTATTTGATAAATCTCAGAAGCCACATAAATATCCGTCCAAGTTCATTAATGTCTTCAATTTTGTCAAATTAAAATAAATGTGAAATCAACCATTTGATAAATCTGAGGAGCCAGATAGATATCCGATCCCTATACTTTAATGACTAAAATATAATATATTTTTTTCACTCTTACCTATTTATATTTTATTCATTAGATATTAATCAAATGCAAATTTAATAGAATTAAAATTAATTTATAAAAACTTACTACTTAAGTAGGTAAAAAATCTACTATTTGGAAAATTAAAAAACAAGAAAAAAAAAAGAAGGAAAATAGTATATACTGAAAAGGAATTTCGAACTTACCTAAATCCGAAGCGGCGAGTCTAACGTACATATCTTGTCCGCCGCCGGCGACTGCAAATTGTCTCATATCCAACAGCTCCGTCGTCCAAATGACGCACCCAGAACCGCCGTCAATGATGTCGGAATTCGCATACGCCGTACACGAACAGTTCCTCCGACACGCCGAGTCGCAGTCGGCTATGCTCATGTTCTTGTCGGCGAACGCGACGGAAGTGTCGGGTAATTTCATGTTTCCCAGTTTAAAAAATCCGTCGTTCGGACAGTCCAACCTCGTCCTCCGAACACAACCGTCGGAGCCGTCTCTCAGGTTCCACGCCGACGGGTTTCTGGGCTGGAACCCCCTCACGCACTCGCACACCGGCGAATCGTTCGTGTTGCACATTCCGTAGTCGCCGCATTCCTTGTAGCCGTCGCATTGGTCGGCCGGGGCGTACCAGAAGAGATTCCATTGTTTCCTCGTATCGATCCAGGTATATCGTTGAAGGTCGCCGGAATAATTCACCGTCAACCGTGAATACAGCGAACTGCTGTGTACCTGAAACGAATAGTAAATCTCGTCTTTGTTCATCGCGAACGAGAATGTGAAAGTGTCGCTTGATTTCATCTCCGGCACGCCGCTGAACCGTACGCCGTTCCACGGCCCGCTCCGGTAAGCCTTGATCTCTCTCCTCGTCAAATACACTTCCGGCAAGCCGCCGATGTCGAGCTTAAACGCAGAGTCCCCGGACGACGGATCAACCTCGGACCTCCACGATCTTAGGAACCGATTCAACCCTGTCTTAGAATCCCAACCTAGTTTCATCCCCGGCAAAAGCGTATCCGTCGGATAATCGAAGCTCTGCCATAGATAATTCCCCGGGTCGACGTCATCTCGCCGGCGAATAACAAAATTCCCGGAATCCAGCAATTGAGCGACGGAGTTACCAACCGCCGATTGATTCGACGACCAAACCGTCATCTCCAATCGATCGACGAGGACTAGGTTACCGTCGGTGCCGATTCTCAACCACCCGGAAGAGCTCCGGAGAGGATTATCCCTGTTTGCGACCCAAACATATGTCCTCACCGGAATATTCTTGTACCAAATACCCACATACCATCTGGAGCGGCCGGGACTGAAAAACCCCAATTCGAAAACCTCGCCGGCGGAGACGATGGTTTGGTTTAACCCAAGGGGTTGCGTCGGAGTTATGACGTCGATAGCTCCGACGAGAAATGGGGAGAAAGGCAGTGAAGTAAAGAAACAGAGAAGAAGGAGCTTCTTGTTACTCATTTCCTCGCCCGTTTCTTCTTCTCCTCCTCTGTCTTTGTTTTTAAGGGATTTTGGGCATTTGATTTAAGGGCGTGTTTGGCTTTTTCTTAACTTTTTGTTTAATTATTTTATTTTATTTATTTTTTAAGGGAAAGGCAAATTAGGTGTTCAAATTAGAAAGTTGTGCCAAATTGGAGTGATTTGGAGCTTAGATGCAATTTTATAAATATAACCCATTTTTTAAAAGAGAAAAATTTAAAAATTACCTTTTTAGGTTGATTTTATTTTTTTAGAGAGAAGATAGAGTGAGAACAAGAGAAGATGAGGAGGAAAGGGGGAGGGGAGGTTAGGGGATGGACACCGGGAAGAGAGTGGGGGATGATCGTCGGTTGGGGGGGGGGGGGGGGGGGGGGGGTGATTGTTGGTAAGATTTCTTTAAATAAAAGTTTAAAAAAATAATTTAAAAATTATTTTTTTAAGGATAAAATAGTAATTTAAAATTATTTAGAATTTTCATTTTTAATAAAAATATTTATTTAGGGAAAGAGAAATAAAAAGAAAAATCAGAAAATAATATTTTTATTTATTGTGAAAAAATTTTATTTTCTCTAATGTTATTTAATTTGAAAAAAAAATAATTCACTTTGATATAATTACTATGTTACCTTCATATATTTTAAAAATAAATTCAAAATTCTATTATTAATGGTATAATTGTAATTTTATTCTCTTTTTGAAAGTTCTCCCTCATTTATTTATTTATTTTTTCATTTTCTTCCCAAATTAGTGAAGAAAAAAAAATTACTTAGGAAATTGTGCATTTTCTTTTATATTTTTTTTATCCTAATTTTCATCCATTCCAAATAAACTTTTTCTTTCTCATTTTCTAACCTATTTTATTTTTTATTTTTTTATTCATCATTTTTTCCACCCATACAAACCGAGCTTAGAATTACCTTTTGATTTATAGCTTCGAGTCAATATTTATTTAATTTATTTTTTTTTGTGTCACAAGCCTCAAAATTTAGTCTTTTATTCAACCATCTCATTAACCACAATAATTTTTTAAAAAATTTGATAATTTTTTCGAAAATTCAAAATCACTGCATTACATGAAAATTATTATCATTTTTTGCATGAAAATTTATACTAATTTTTATATATTACAATAATTTTTTATTTTTTAAAAAAATTATTACAACATGTGGATTGTATCGTCACGAAATTTAAACTCATAAACGGTTTACCAGAAATCCTTACATAAATCGGAAGATCTCAAACTCTCCTCATCTCCCCGTAAATAAATAAATGAATGTGTGTGTGTATATATATATATACTTGGTAATTATTAATTTAAATCTAAATTAAACTCATGAGGAACCATACAAATATTTGAAAAATAAAACAATCGAGATTTTTGGGGAGATAATATTTTATATAATTTGTTATTGTAAAAGCAGGACATATTGAGCATTTTTATTTTTATTTTAAGGGTTTTGACACTTTGTACCCTTGACATTCGACCATTATTTCACTTTGATCCATATAGTTTTAATTTGAACACATGACACTTTGAAGTTTCTTAATAGTCTCACTTCAACACTCCAAATCAATATCTCTATTATAATTTTGGATGACAAATTAACCATCAATTGTCGTATACTCAACTATTTTTAAGAGAAGTTTAAGAGCATTTCAACCCTTTTCATTTAACCTTTATAATTTCTATTTTTTTTTTTTCTTTTTTTCTAAAATACTTGCAGATGTGTGTGGGGATATATGACTTTTAAGTATTTAGGCCTGAAGGAAAAGTGAGCAGACTAGAAATACCCATAAACTCCTTAAAAATAGTCACATGCGTGATAAATAACTATATTATGTCCAAAATTACAATACAAATAATGACTTAGATTGTATGGGGATGATTAGGAAAGTTTAAGGTGTTACATATTCAAATTGAAACTATGGTAACCAAAGTGAGATTTTGGTTAAACATTGAGGGTACAAAATGTCAAAATCCCTTTGGCTATCATTGGATCATATAATAAAGGTGCATATTATTTTAGTATTAATAATTTTTTATTGAATTGTTTCTTGTTTCTGTCGATGATTTTTTTTTTTGGTCAAAGATCATAATATTTTTGATAGGAAACAATTAACAAATAAATTATGCTTAATCATTGGGTTAATTATCTTTTACCTCTGGTACTTTAAACACATTTTATTGTATCTCCTATGTTTTAAAAATTATATTTATCTCTTTTGACTTGGACTAAATTAAAAAATTAATATCTTTAGTCAAGGAAAATGCTTAAATGTAGCCCATGAACCTACCAAAGGGATGCATGAGATAGTGTCCAACTTATGCGAGCGTATAGTCGCTTCTGATGGCGTGGAGAATGTGTGCGGTCCTCATTGGTCATTGAATCGACAAGGAAAATATGATGCATCCGATTGGTCAGAGGGGAGTGGTTGGCTTTCAATCCTCGTTGGTCGGTCCTTAGCAAGTAGCAGCATGGACGGATGGGGTTAAAACGGTCTGGTCAAGGTTGACCGGTTCATGGTGATTCGCGACATGTGCCCTTTTGCCACATAGTGGCTTTTGGTTCATGTAGGTGGCCAAGAAGAAAATACCCTTTATTAGATTCCTAGTCTATTTTTCATACTCAATTTCAAGTGTCAAATTATTTTCATTGGGTTCAAATTGGACGAACTATTTGTCTTTAGACGAAAAAATTACATACACAACAACGCGTGATTTTAAGACACGGGGCGAGAGTATTGAGGTTGTACAAGCCAAACTTAATACATGTTAGAAACATCCGTCACGATATCATTTTGTATTCAAATACAATCAAACCAAACAATAACAACGTAGACGATGACATATACGTGTGTGTATATACATATATATATATAACTGCAGATAGACAGGGTAAATGTTGGCTGCATTACGATGAAGCCACCTTGGACTCCAAATGTTAAATCATTGCCTTAGAAGTAACATATCTTGGTTGGACAACCCCCTGGCAATTGCTTAATCTATTAACTCCTCAAATGTCCTACACTTCACAACCCGGATCTCAAGCGGACGGATTACATTGTACCCGACCCGATACTTCTTGTGCAACAAGCTAAACAAATCCTCCATTGTGAGGCAACACCGAGCCAACATGTTGCCTGCGACAGAGTCACCATCCGATAACTCCCAGCATTCCCTGGGTTCGAACGAGGCTCCGCATAGCATGCGTAGTCGACCATGAAGGCACCAAACGGGCACAGGAGCCTGGAGGGCTCTTGACAGCCTTCTCCATCTCAGCCTCGTTTGTTTTTACCCCCTTGATGCTTAAAAATGTGCTCTTTCTACCAACGAACTTGAACTGAGGTGACGAGTTGTGAAACCCTGTGACCAAGAGAATGTCGCCCATTCTGTATCTGTATAGCCCAGCCCCCATAGGTCGTTATCATGATCTCATACTTTTTGCCAATTTCGACATCCACAAGGTCAATGAGTTGGGTTGGCAAGTCTTGGGAGATGACTTGAAGTAAGCCATTTTGGGCAACGTGGTGAAGGAAATATCTGCTGTCTTACACGACGAGCTCAAATTGAGCGCGAAATAAGTCTCGGAAGAGACAAACATGCGGGTCACTAATGGTAGGAACGCATTGTAGTGATCCAACATCAGAATGTATTGGGCCATCAAGCTTGTTATAGCTACTTCGATGCACTTGGCGTTGAGCCGAATTCGTCGAATAATTCCTTCCCAATTTTCCTTCGAACACTCACGAGAGATAAAGTCCGCGAGTTCTTGGCCGGGTTTTAAGATCCGGGTCATGCAGGTCCGGATTCCTGTGTCAGTGATCTCCGGTTCGAGATTTCATCTTAGGATATCGTGGGTTATTTATGGCCATTTTAGTTGGAAAAATGGATTTGACCCGAATGAAGGCACTAGCGAAAGTGGCACATAGACGATTGACTTGTTGGCGCTCGTAAAGACCACATAAGATTTGAGCCTACATGCTCTGACACCAGTCAGGACGAAGGATTGTCTGGATTGGGCTTGTGGACAAGAAATACGGGTTAGACCCCTGTTTTTTGCATTGGTCTAAACCTGGAAAACGGTTGTTGCCAGCATTGATTATTTACTATAATTTCATTCTCTAATATATATTTTTTTTGGAAAAAAAATACCAAATAATCTAGTTAAATCACAAAATCTACAAAATAGTCTCATAACCTTTTTTTTTTACCAAATAATCCCATAAAAAATATTGGTTTGCACCAAATAGCCCTAAATATTTTGAATTGATGATTTTACCCTTCTATGGTGATTGTTATGCTCATAGAATGGACAACGAGGCTGGTGTGACGGAGGTGGCCAGATTTGGACTACGATGGCGATGGCAATCAAGCAGTGGTGACGAAGGCAAGGCGCGGCGTGACGGAGAGAGACGCGGAGAGGGATCTGGGCACGATCGATTGGAGAGGGGTCTAGGCACGAACAACCACCACCGACAATCGTTGTGCGATTTGAGAGAGTTGACGAACGAAGCTTGAGAAATTATTGTGTTTGAAACATTTCTCTTCTCTCTATTCTCGAACATGTAATCTCTCTCTTATCTCTCTGTTCAATTTCTATAACAGATCTGGTGAATCTGTATCTCATGCTTTTTTTTCCCTATTTCTTTCTCTGCATTTTTCTCTTGCTTTTTGTTTTACTTTGAAACAATAGTTACTCGAGGAAAAAAATCAAGAAGGTAGAGTTTGATTGTATGGAATTTTGGCCTTGGAATTGAAATTTAGGATGAAAAAAAGGGTTTTATGTTTGGACGGGGGCTTCCAATGCTTGAAGAAGAACAAGATTGTTAATGGTGGAAATGAGGTTTTTCTCATGCGGGAAATTTGTTCAATTACTGTATCATTATGATCTTAAACATTGTAACTGTTATTCTCATTATATATGGAATAGAGAATATTTACTTTAAGTCTCTGAAATTGTATTTGGATTCTCTGAAATTGTATGTGGATTGATTTTCCATTTGTTTGAAACGATTTATTTCAATCAATTGGTTTATTTGTTTTGGATTGATTTGGTTGGATTGAATGGTGAATTTGATTTTGTTGATTTGATTGGATTGAATGGTGAATTTGATTTGGTTGATTTGTTTTTGATTGATTGTTTTTGGATTTGTTTTGGCTGAATTTGATATGTGAGTGTGTGTGTGATTGGTATTTAGGATTTATTTGGTTGGATTGATTTGATTTGTATTGAAAAAAAATCAAGCATATGAATATAGAAAAAAAAATTATCAATTTGAATGAAAAATAGAATATGATCTCGTGTTGAATATAACATGATGGCAACGGCCCTGAACTCTTCGCCCTAAACAAATGTGACAGGGAAAAAGAGAAAATAGACTTGATGTATGCACCTGGTGGAATGAAGTTTATGTTGGGTATATTGTATAATTGTTTTGTTGAGATGGAATGGGTATGGCGACTTGGTAGAATTCGAACGGCGGTGAAAGTAGAATATAATACGATCTCGTGTTATATTCAACGCGAGGGGTAAAATCGTCACAAAAAGACAAAAGGACAACATGCTTTTCAAAAATGTGTATTTAGTAGTTTTATCCTTATATGAGGATTTCTTGATAACTACCCCTATTTTTTTTTTTTTTTTTGTCCTGTAAAACTTGTTGAATTGAGTCTTGCAACAACGACAATTGATAATTGATGTCACATCTACAAGTTTAGGGGTAAGAGTTTTGTAGAATTTATGATAAAATTATTTATTTATTACTATTAGCCCGCAGATCTATTCAAGATGAGTGTAAATTGGGTAATAATAAAATTTTAAATAAACAATTTATCTAACACACAAATATTCAATTTCCCTAACTGATTATTATCTTGTGTTATAGCAGAAACTTATTTATTTATATTCGCAATCAAACAACCAAAAATAAACAATCAACATTTATTCTGATTTGATAAGGCCCCGTTTGGTTAGTGTTCCCAACCAAACCCAACCCAACCCAACCCAACCCAAAAATTCATGGATTGATTGTTGGGAACGCGTTTGGCAACGCACAAAACCCAACCCAACCCAACCCAAAAAATAGGAATTGATTCTCAAAATCCTAAAGAAATCAGAAACAAAAAAAAATTGTTTCTTTTTGTGCCTAAAAAATTCAACCCAAAGTTCTAACTTCCGATTTCATCTGCCGGCCGACCACCACCACCCGCCGCCGCCGGCCACCTTCCGGCGACCAACCGCCGTCTCCGGCGACTGTCCGGCGACCGACCGCCGTCTCCGGCCACCTCCGGTGCCCTTCCGCTGTCGTCGGTTACCTCCCTCGATCATCGCCGGCCGCCGCCTCTGCCGGCCGGCGATCGTCCGCCGTCTTCGGTCACCTCCGGCGACCTTCCACTACCGCCGCTACCTCCGGCGACCGTCGCCGGCCACCTCCGCCGGCGGTGGCGACCGTCGCCAGCCACCTTGCCGCCGCCGCCGCCGTCTGGCCGCCACCAAACAAAAAAAAAAAAATTAAAAAAAAAAAATATTAGTTTTAGGATAAAATCATTACCAAACACATTCTGTTCTCAGCACAAAACAAAAATTGTCGTTACCAAACGTAATTCTATTCCCAAAATTCTCAACCCAACCCAATTCAACTTAACCCAACCCATCCCAATTGGGTTAAAAAAAGTGGGAACACTAACCAAACGCCACCTAAGGTACCCTTACCTACGTCCAATCTTCCGAACTCCACAGAGATTTTGCAATTCACTAATTCACATTCATTTCCTAGGTAAGAACCAAATGGCTATTTTTTTTAAGAATCATTCGAAAATAGCACATATAGACCCCTTATATGATATATTTTCAAAATAGATATATTTCATTTAGAAATACTTTTTAAAAAGATCAATTGGGACGTCTCAAAAACTTCTTTGATTCAAAATCATTAAATATAAAAAAATAGTTTTACCAATTCAATTCATAAAATCAATTAATAAGATATTCAAAATATGGAATATATATACGTAACATACTTAAAAACCTCATTAAATGAGATATCCAATGTTCAAAAACCATAAAATTAGGGTTGAATATCTCAAAGGCTGAAATAGTCAAACTGGAACAATCCTACCACCGTTGGTCAACCACCTTTGTCACGACCCGTCCCGGACACTCGTTATGCAGGGCCGGCGTGACGACAATACAACAACACACTGAACGCCAAACCAACTAGGAAGCGACAAAGGACATATACCAAATGAATATATATAACCACAAATGTTACCAGATACAACCTCTCTAGTTAGGGACACACCAGTCCCTAGAAATAATATTAACACAAAAATATAAACAACCAAGAACCTGTAAGACCTCAATCGTAGCGCGTACGTTATTTTAGTTGCATTTTAGAGTAATTGGAAAAAGAAAAAAAGAATCGGGGGAATTTGAGTCAATTAAAAATCCAAATTAAAAAGTTTAGGGGTTAAATTAAAAATTTAGGAAAAATATTTTATCCAAAATTAGCATTTAACTTTTTAAATTAAAACTTAAAAGGGGTGAAATTTTAATTTTTAGAACTTTTAAAGAAGTCGATATTGGACTAAAAAAAAGGGTTTTAAGAATTAGGGGGAGAAAGAGTAATTAAATAAAAACTTCTATTTTAATATATATATATATATATATATATATAAACCCATACAGTGCGTGTGTGCTGTGTGCCATGGAGATCCGCCGAAGGTAGAGAAGAATCGAGAAGTGGGAGACGTGGCATTTGTGGATCAACTCTTCAGCCCACTTGATACATGCATTATATACATGTGCAGACTCAATCTGAAGAGAGGAAATATATATATATATATATATATATATATATATATATATATATATATATATATATATATATATAAACCCATACAGTGCGTGTGTGCTGTGTGCCATGGAGATCCGCCGAAGGTAGAGAAGAATCGAGAAGTGGGAGACGTGGCATTTGTGGATCAACTCTTCAGCCCACTTGATACATGCATTATATACATGTGCAGACTCAATCTGAAGAGAGGAAACAAGAAGCACGAAAAGAGAGAAACAGAGAGAGAGCAGGGTTGGACAGCTGGTGTTTGTCGCCGGCGGTGGGTTAGAGAGAAAGAGCTCACCGGCGACGAAAACTCAAAACAGAAAATAGAAATGCAGCGTGGGTAGATGTTCGTGTTCTTCGTATGGGTATGTGTCGTCAAATTTCAGAGAGCGAGAGAGAGCTCGTTGCTCCAGTGGGTGTGGGATCGCTGTTCGTCCGGTGGTGCGTAATCATCGCCGTCGTTCCGTAAAGTGTGTGTACGTGTTCTGTGTGGTTTGTTCAGCGTCACCGGTGTGTGATTGTTCGGTCAGATAGGTGTGTTGGTGTGGTCGCCGTCGTTGCCGAAATAGAAAGTAGAGAGAGAATGTGTCGTCGGCCGGTGGACGTCGTTGATTTCATGGGTTGCTGTGCTCAGATGGTGGACGTATGCGTGCAGGTGTTCTTTAGTGATGACGGTGTGGGTGTGTTCCTCCAGTGGTGTGTGTGTGTCAGTCGTGTGGGTGTGCGTATGGGTGTCGCCGGTGGGCATGGGCCGACGGTAATCGTGGGGCTGTGATCGGAGGTGTGGCGTCGCCGGCGTGTGTTTTGTCAAGTATGTGTGTATTGCTGCTGCGGTGTGTGTGTGTGCAAAACGGTGCAGGGTGGCCGGCGGACAGTGGCAGGAGGAGTGAGAGAGTTCGCCAGTGGAACAGAATCAGACGCAGGGAACAGGCGCGAAAAAGAAAAGAAAAAGAAGAAAAAAAAAGGAAAAAAAAAAAAAAAGAAAAAAATTTGCACAAACCACCCCACTGGAAATCAAAAACCCATCTCGTGGTCGCTAAACGATTCGGAAACAGGTGAAATTTCAATTGATTATTAATTTTCGTTAAATTAAATTTTATTTAGCGTTACAAATCCTAAAATCGTAATAATTTCGTAGCGATTAATTAATTTTAATTACGTGGTACATAAAATAGTAACGATTCGGAATATAGGGTCTGCATTGCATGATTCAGATATTTTAGATAAGATATTAATTTAGGCTTTGTCACTATTAGGCTCGCAGGCACCGGTGTCCTTATAGAGTGTGATCAGTGAAGGTTTTTGGAGAGTGGTTAACGAGGTGAGTATACTGTCTTCTTGCCAAACTATTTATATATATATATATATATGTATGATGAAATATTTGTTTACTTAAACTGTACAATTTTATAAATTATATGGATCAAGTAGGTATTTGGGTAAGTTGGTAAAATGAATTTTCGGAAAATTGTGTTGGTTTCTAAAAGAGAGTGGAAAGTAACTGGTTTTCTAAGAATGTTTGGTTTTCTAAAAACTAAGGTGGGAGAAATGGTTTTTATTAAAATCGGTGGTTCAAAGGTGGAAAAATGGGTTTTACTGAAATTGGTGGTACTTTTAAAAAGGAGAGTGGAAAAACGTAATTTTGGAAATTCTTTCCGAAAGGGGTGTGGCTTATATTTTCCCCATAAGGGGTGTGGATTTTTGACAATATGGAGTGAAAATATATTTCTTCCTGTAAAGGATGTGGATTTTTAACTATACTGATGATTTTGACGATGTCATAGTTGTTCTTCCCACAAGGGGTGTAGTTTCTCTCCGAAAGGGGTGTGGATTTTATTTCTCTCCATAAGAGGTATTGATTCTTCCCATGGGATGTGGATAGTTCTCCCCGTAAGGAGTGTGAATTATATTTCTCCCCAAAAAGGGGTGTGGATATTTCGTAGGAAGGCATTCCTACGGTTGTTACGGTACCGTTGCAGCTCCCGATCGTGAGGTTAAACGATCACTATGGCTAGCCAGTGTGTGTTGTGGTGGAGTGGTGTTTGAGATGTGATGTTTTACTTATATTCGGTGATTGATTATTTATTATGGTGATTGGTATTATTTTACTAGATGGGTTGGAATAGAACTTATATTTATTACTTTATTTCCACTGCTTATATTATGGAGAATTTTACTAGTTACGTGTTGTTTCTATACTCACGCTTGATCCATTTAGATGTTGTAGAATGAATTATTATTTTAAAAAATATTTTTACTAAGAAAGCAGTACACTCACAGGTAAAATAGCTAGGAGTCAGTCGGTCCCCTATTGGCGCTAAATAGAGTTATGCGGGTCACGCAAATGAGTCATTTGAGGAAAATTTTGGAGACGAGATATCAGAAATGAAATTTAAGTGATATTCAGGGGATTTGTTTAATTGTATTTATATTTGGGACGGTGTATCCCTATCAGATGGGACTATTATATGTGTTATATAGATTTACAATTTTGTCATCGACGTATTGCGGTTGGCTAGTCAGTTGGGCGGTGTCATGTCTACGTTACGTTGGCCCCACATGACGGGTGTCCGGGGTGGGGTGTGATAGAACCTCTCAACATGTTCGCCTCAGACAGCTCCTCCCAAAGTTTACTCCCACGCTATACCAACACCGGACTCTACTTAATGCCAGTAGGGGACCGACTCCTATGCTGTTGTATCTGCGAGTGTACTGCATTTTTAGTAAAAATATTTTACAATAATAATTATTCATTTTACAACATCTAAATGGATCAAGCGCAACTATATAAACATCACATATCGAACAATAATATAAATATCTTATAATATAAATATCTCATACCACAAGGGAAACTCTTTTTTCCTGTCACCACAAAATCAACGTATATATATATATATATATATATATATATATATATATATATATATATATATATATATATATATATATATATATATATTCACATCCCAACAAAGTAGTGAAAATCAACCAGAATATTCCAGCGGATCATATAGTGTAATGAACTCAGAGCAATAAATATAAATGCATATACCAATCCAGTATAAAATAATATATATAAAAGTACTCATCACAATCACCATATACGACAAATCACCATATACGACACCATATCACACCACATATCACTCCACATCACACTTCACTATATCACCTTACACCTCGGCTAGCCATGTGATCGTTTTAACCTTATGATCGGGAGTTACAACGGTACCGTACCCCATAGGATATGCTTTCCTAGCGGGATATAACAACGTTTCGCTGGACTATACCAGACGGGTGAAACAACGCTCTGTTAGACTACGTCAGACGGGTGAAACAACGCTCCGCTGGACTATGCCAGACGAGTGAAACACCGTTCCGCTGGACTATGCCAAGCGGGTGAATATCTACCACCAGTCTCCACCTCACCTCAACAACAACTCTGCCCACCATCACTGCCACCTCAACAACAAACAATGAAATCCACAAAATCAGAAATGCCAAAAATAACGCTTGATCCATATAAGTTAGAAAATTCATCAAATCTTCAAGTAAACACATTTTCCCATCATAAATATATGAAAATAAATTTTTTGGTAAGAAGATAGTACACTTACATTGATATCCGTTTTGCAAAACTGACATTGACCACACTCTATCTGGACGCCGGTGCCTGCGAACCTAATAGTGACAGGGTCTAAATTAATATTTTATTTAAAATATCCTAATCATGCAACGCAGACCTTATATTCCGAATCATTACTATTTTATGTACCACGTTATTAAAATTAATTAATCGTTACGAAATTATTACGATTTCAGGAATTGTAACGCTAAATAAAATTTAATTTAACGTAAAGTAATAATCGATTGAAATTTCATCTGTTTTCAAATCGTTTGGCGGCCACGAGATGGGTTTTGGATTTTCCTGGGGCGGTTTCTACAAATTTTTTTTTTTTTTTTTTTTGCTCACTGTTTCTGTTTCGGTTCCAATACCGCCGGCCATTCCTCTCTCTCTTTCTACTATTACCGTCCACCAGAGGCCTCCCATGCCTCGCCGCTCTCACTACAGCGGCCCTACTCCATCCCCTACCACGGATCACCAACCACCACCAATCGCCTCTACCCACTTGACACATACATACCCAACCGTGACGACCCACACATACACTATCGGGCCAAACTCATGTCGCCACCGCCTCTATCGTTTACCCCAGCTGATCACACACCCATACACAGCTGCCCAATCAGAAACACAACACACGCACACATCATCGCCACCACCGCTAACCGAGGAACACCCATACACACGACGATTGCAGCCACTACCATCACTCACAGTCAGAGGAACTCCAACAAATGGAACCACCACTTCCAACGATCACAGTCGCTCCGACGACCCACCGAACCGACACCATGATCCTCTCTCTCAATCTCACTATCACTCACCGCCGGAGTTTGTCCAACAACACCCAACCGAACGGCAATAACTCACCCAAACTACCTCCACTCTCATTCCCACTTCATTCTCTCTCTATTCCTCACTTACCGTTGGCCCAAAATTACTGACCGACTCACCACACACAACAACACACACACCTACATACCCGTATAATCACCGGCCGAACGGAACACCCACACACACTTGGACCCGCTCATCTGACGAACAGACCACACATAATCACCCAACCGACCAAAAATAGAGCATACATATACTCACCGGAGTGACGACCATACCGACGGACGGGCGATGCCCCTTCTCCGCCGGAGCTCCTTTGCCAATTCTCTCTCTCTCTACTTTCTCTTCCTCTCTCTTCGGTTCTGGATCCTTCATCGATCTATCTCCCGATTTCTCTCTCTCTCTCTCTCTCTCTATATATATATATATATGTGTGTGTGTGTGTGTGTGTGATGGTTCTAGAAACCGGCCATGTGGCTATCTCTCCACCGCCGCTCGTTTCTCTCTCTATCTATCTATCTATCTATCTATATATATATATATATATATATATATATATATATATATATATATATATATATATATATATATATATATATATATATATATATATATATATATACACAACATGTATAATATATAGTGTAATTATATTTTCCTCCCCTTCTTTTTAGTTTGGATATTAATTAAACTCATATTCTACTTTTAATGCATTTGAAAATTACAATTCGACTCTTAAAATTTTAAATCACACAATTAATATCGCAATTCACCTCAATATTTTTGAAATATTTTAAAATGTGACTAAAATTGTTCGTATACAAAAATCGGGGTCTTACAACCTTTCTATCGGTTGACCGACCATCTTCAACGGTCATATTTCTGACCCTTTGTGGCCTTGTGTTAGTTGACCGACACTTTTTGTCAGTTGACCGTTTTGGCCAATTGCTTCCTTTCCACATTTTTCAAAGCTACTGTTTCCATTAGTCGACCAACCCATTTCATCAGTTGACTGAATTTACCAAAAAATTCACATTACATATTTTAAAAATATATTCTCAATTTAACACTTTATGAAAAATAGAAAAATATTTTCATGATTTTAATAGATTATAAAAATTATTTATGATACTAAACGTATCACTTCTGACAATAACATACATATAAGATTTACTCAATTTTAATAGTCGTGCATGATTCTAGTTAGATTGTATTAAGAGAATAAGATTATTGAGTTGTTTTACCTATGAATTCAAAAAATCTTCAATGCTAAAAAAATTCTTTAATATCTTCGTTTGTAACCATCTTGAATTCTTTTATGAAATGTCATCAATAATCAAAATCATTTTTACTGCAATCTTTTTCTCATTCAAACCAATGTTACTCATAATTTGAAATCACTCAATAAATATATTAATTTTAAAAAATATCAATATTTAATTGTCCTTGTTATTACGGATTTAATAAGTTTATATATGATTAAGCGACGATCCACTATTCTTGAGCCACCGGTATAAGTTTAAAGGTACCACTAGAAGTTCCGGAACTAAAACAAAGAAAATAACAATAGTATTAATATTTATATTTTAATACGGTAAAATATTAAAAATAATAAATAAAATACAACACAAAAAAAAGTACTTTGTATTTAAAAAACCATTTTCTACTATTCATACATCCCTCTAAAAATTAATAAAAATAATAATAAATTAAATTACTAATTTACCCTTTGGGTTACTAATACATATATTCTTTAATTTTACACATTTCTCCCCTCCATCCTTTTCTTTTCTTTGGCGAACTACATCACTGGCGATGGCGTCAACTCTCTCCCTCTCCTACCCTCACCCTCCTGCTGGAACCCCCCCCCCCCTCCCCCGAACTACCTCATCCTCTTTTTCTTCCTCTCTCTATATATTTATATATAGGGTTTAGGGTTTTGTATTTTCTATTTTATGGCATTTATGAAAAATAAAAAAGTAAAAAGTGAAAATTAGAAAACGAACAACACAAAATAAAAACATGAAGAAAAGTTTAAATTTAAAAATAAAAAAGTGTTTTTTTTTTTTTTGTTTGATTTTTGTTGTCTTCTAAATTTATTTTTTATTAATACAATATCAGAAATATAAAATAAACGAGATAAAAAATACAGACTAAAAGTAAAAAATTTAAAATTAAAAATTAAAAAAAAAAAAAAAAAACAAGAGAGGGAGAGAATAAAAAATAAAAATAAAAAGTATGAAATAAAAATAAAAATGTTATATTGTGAAGATAGTTTTGTCAAAAAAATATGAAAGAGGATGCCACAGCTAACCAAACAAAAAACATCTCAGGTATTATAAAAATGACGTGGAACAATTTTTATGCAATGTACCCCCACACCAAACACACACTATACACTAACGTGGTGAGAAACTCCACAATCTGATCAACAATAAGGATTGCAGCACGGTCGCCGTTGGTTATACGTTGAATGCCCAGACTCCGGCTTAAGATCCTCGTAGTCAATGAACGAAACTTTGGACTTGAGCGTTAGCTTATTAAAGGCGTTGACCAATTGGAATCTTTTTTACCAGGCGAAAAATGAGTTTGCATGTTTATAATGGTTTAATTTGTATTATGCATGTGGGCTAGATTTTTGTCAATTTAGATAATATTCTTTTTGGTCTTTCTATAGTTCGTTCAAAATTGCAGAGAAATGACTTATTGATGAATATCTTTTGTTGATTACCGTAATGGGTTTGGTTGGTAGAAGGCCTTGTGACAAATATGTATATTGCCAAATAAGCATAATTTTCAGCCAACAAATCTGACAAGAGATAAGAAAACTTTTGTTTTTGCATTTTTTTTTCATAATTTTTTTTCGCTGTTTATTATTGAATCATAAAGTGTGTTGTGATATAAAATGTGTTTCTTTTGTGTATGATACATGTTTGTTGAATGGTCTAATAAATTTGAATATTTTTAGTTCGATTTATTTGGTGATTGCCTATTTGGTTTTATTCTTTGGGAATATGCTTCCCTTGATATATCTGTTGGACAATTACCATTCGGTATACCAGCTTTTTAGCTTCTTTTTTTTTTTTTTTTTTTGTGTGTGTGTGTGTGTGTGTTTAAATATGCAGTTTGTGGTTGACAATTGATGGGACTTCTGTTGATCCATAACTTATCTGGTAATCATACTTTGATTATCTTGATCTAGAGGATTTAACTTTTGATTTTGAGGTTGTTAAATTTATATATTTTTTTAGTGTTAAATTTATATATTTTTTTAGTGTAGATTTGTGTAGAACGAGAAAAAAAAAAAAAAAATACCCTACAACATCTTAATGTGAGAGTTTGTGCATGGCATTAATGTAGGTTGAGTATGATCTTAAGGTATTCACAAAATCTCATTTTGGTTGATTGTTCCTCAACTCTCTCATGTGTATTTAAAAAAACACATTTGATGAAAAATTAGAACACTTGAATTTCCTAAGAAACCATTTTATTATTTTCACTTTGCATTGCTATTTTCATTTCTTGCTTCATGTAATCTTTTCTTTCGTTTATTTTCTTCTCTTTTTCTTCTTTGGGGACTTTTTTCGAACAATTTGCCAATTTCTGTTTGGATATTGACAAGTTATTGATATTGCATTCAAACATGGGTTGTACACATGGAAAGTGTTGTGGACAATAAATCTCAGATAACAATGACACGGAAGATCAAGTATTTTGGTTATGGAACAAAAGCACATGAAGATATAAGTTTTTAGATATTGTTCATGTTTCTTCACACAACTTCGATTTGGTGTACTCTGCCCATCACACAACGTGAATACAAACCCAAGACGTTGGATAAAGAAAACCAAGACAGTTACAACATCATATAAACTACATTGTTAGATGAACCAGTGAAAACTTGTACGATTATTTTTTGTATTTGGTGGGATGGATAGTTCAGTATGCTTTTCTAATTTTGTCAAGATTAGGTTTGTTGAAATCCTGTCAAATGATCTACACTGTTAGATGATCCAATGAAACCATATAATTTAATGTGTTAGCAGTAAATTATGCATTTTGAATAGGAAAGCATTATTTTTAGTTTTCCATTTCAATTTGGCAAACAATATTCCTTGCAATATTGTAATTTATATTTTATTATACTTGTTCTTTTGGGATTCTAATTTCTTTGCTCTGAGATCAAAATCCAATTTTGTTATTTGATAATTTTGTGATTTATATTTTGCTTATTTATGTTTTATGGTTCCTAATTTCCATATGAGTCTTCCTACAAAAATTTTGGGTATTCTTGCAATAATCATTATTGGTTTCCAATCAAAGGAGATCAACTTGTTAAGAGTATCAAATGAAAACATCATAAACAACAAAATACAATTTCTATTAGCTTATTATTATGACAAATCAACCTAATATATCTCTATTAGAAATCCTTTGTTTGAAAATTACTTTTTGAAAAGATCCATCATTCTTGACTAATATAAATTTTATTTTAATTTTGTCTAAATCAGCACATTGTGCGGGTCAAAAACTAGTAAGGAAAAAAAAGGAAAGCCTATTAGGACCTTTTTTTTTTTTTTTTTTTTTTTTTTTCCGAAAACCTGCAAAAGGTTTTCTTTAAATGTTGAAGGTGGTAGCTTTTTCTTGAGCACGAAAAACATGAAACACATATTGCAGTAGAGAGAGAAAGAAGATGGGAGAGAACTACTTCGGCTTGACGATCGGATGATAATTGGAATTCTAATTGAGCTGAAATTTCAAGAGTTTGTTCTCAGTATCAAGTAGTTTGTTTTCATCGGTCTTGATATTTAATAACCCTTTTCCGAATTAGAGATTCGGTATTCTTCTCTAAACTTGTATTTTTTGTTTCTTATTAAATCTACCGTTTCCGGTGATGTTTATGTGGTGATCTATGAGTTTTCCTTTTGAAGGTGTGAATAATTGTAATTCCATTATTTTTTTGGTAGTGAAAGTTGATAACGAACTTCGGTTTTATGGTTTTTCCCCCCCTTGGGGTTTTTTACATAAAAATCTTGTTTCCTATTTTATTTGTTACTTGCTTTTATCTTGGTTAATATTTGTGATTGTTGAAATCGATAATCATATTTTAATCACATAAAAACGGAAAATAAAATTGAATTAAGTGGTGATTTTTTCCAACACAATTGTACTCTTATGTCAAATTACTATTAAACTCGTCAATAATTAAAATCAACAAAATATCATTTACTAAATATTCACCATTTTCTGTTTACCTATTCATTGAGTGTACTCTGTCTACCAGTTTTAGATCTGCATATTATACGGTTCCAATAAAAAAATTATATATTTATTTGAATGTTAGACATACGTACAATTGATCTTTTAATTTTATAATTCATATATTTTATGAAAATATAAAAAAATAAAAAATAAAAATAAAGTTATAAGCATTTTTTTTTTGTTAATATCAATCTTTAAAACTATTAATGTCATAACTCATATTTAATTTTTTTTTTTTTAAAAAAGGTTTTTAAAGAGACTTTTCAATTTTTTTTTTTTTTTTTTTGCAAATAATTGTTTTAAAATAATATAGAAGGTCATTTTTTTTTTATATTATTTAATAGTTTCTTTTAATTGGAATCCTCTTTTGAGCAAATGAAATTTAATAAATTTTATATATAATTAATAGATGGAGAGAGAGAATTTTATTAAATAGTTAGACAAAGAGAAGGTGAGGAAGTGAATAAGTCACATATAATTAAGGAATTTTTATTCTTTAGACCAAATTTCACACTCTTTCTCCTCAACAAACTATTATAGAAATGAGATTATGATTTAGTCTTCTAACAAAATTTAGTTATTTTTTAATCATTTCATGAACATGAATGAACATGTTTACCCTTATATATAAGGGTAAGGAGAAACCCTAATTCCACATTCATTTTGAAGAATTTCGACCCTGTTTAGAAGTTGTCGTCCCTCTGTCTCTTTCATGTGCTCGTGCAACGACGACTCAATCGTTGTCGTTGGCAGAGGCCGTTTCGTGCCTGTTTTATCGCACCACTTGGAGATCGTCGTTTTGAGTGCCAAATTGGGGATAACGGCGGAAAAATTTGGCTCCGAACCGTCTGACATAATTGGTACAAAACCCAATTCTCGACAGATTTGAACGGAAGTCAGCTCAAGAGTTTCACTGGAAGAGACAACAACCGAATCAAACATCAAAGACCCATGAATCGGACACATGAACTCTATGGGGGGAGGTTCTTTCTCATTAATCTTCAAAGAAGACGATCTATAAATGGAGAATCTCCACCTGTGCTTGCCATTAGTAGCTCCACCACCCATAGGGTTATTGACGTGACTGGAGTATTATAGATACAGAAATTGAGGCAGGTAGAATGTTCATACAATTGTGTTTTTATTGATTTTTTGTGTTTCCGTTTTGTTTTTATGAATGTTTACATGTTTTGGTGGAAAAATGTCCACACTGATTGTTTTCATTGATCTTATTTTAGATTTGGTTTTGGTGAATGTTAATACAAGGTGTTTATATTAGGATTGTTTTTGGTAAATGTTCATACGAAGCTTGTTTTTCAATGTACTTGGGTTGTTTTATTTGTGAATGCTCGTATAGGAGTTAGATTTGTTCTTATTTTTCATTGTGAATATCCCATTTTGTTTGATTTTGTTCATATCGATTTTTTCAGATCTGTTTTTTGGAGGGGTTTTGGTTTGATTTTTATTATGAATATGCCCCAAATCTGTTCAGATTTTGAATGTTCATACGAAATGTGTTTTCATTTGATATTTTTTGTTTTTAGTTTTGGTGAATGTCTATAAATACTGAAACGTATTTTGTAATGACCGGTGACATTCATATGAACATTCACTATTTTTCATTGATTGTCCAAAACACTAGAAAATTATCTTATTAGAAAGAGGTTTTTGTAAATATTAATTTGATGTTTTTTGTTCACTTCTTAAGCATGGATTTCAATCACAGCAGCCATTTCTTTGTGATTGGTTTTGATGTTTTTGGAAATTGTAACTTTCCATAAATAGTGGTCGTGCATAGCACTCAATGGCAGTGGTTTGTAAATATAATATCAATTGGTGACAAATGTTAGAGATTATTTTTTAAGAACTAAAAAATTTATTATCCTAGTTGAGAGGTTCATTTTATGAGTTGTACATCTCTTGAGAATTATATAATAAAATTCTCTGTAATTAATTATAATAAAAATAATAATGAACTATATGGGTAAGTTTCAGTGATGCCTCTTATTATTTGGAAAACTTAAAATGATATCCTGCGTCATTTGAAAAATATTTCCGACATCCCTTTCGTTTGATGTTAAATATAAAATTATTTGTTTGTCCTTGTTACTATAGTATTAAAAATTTATTTAATTTATCTAATAACAGAATTACTCTTATAAACCTCTTAAAAGAATTACAATTTTGGATAAAATATGATTTTTGTATTTAAATTTCGTTTATGTATTACATTTTCAATTCTAATTTTTCTTTTATTATTTTTCGGATCAATTATTGATTGCTGCACAATTTTTTAGTATTTTAAGAGTACTTGGTGTTGAATTTTTTTAAATTTAAAATTATTTTGAGAATTAAACATTATTAGTTTATGTAATTGTTGGTGTATAAAACTAGTACACACCTTGAGTATGGTCCAGTCGGATGACAGGTGGGTCTTCCTGCTGAGGTGGAGTCGTCGGTTCAAAATTGATTACGGGAGCTGTGCTGGGTCCTGGTTAGACTGACTTGCTGTGTCCAGAGTCCTGCTCCTCAATGAGTATATCTGCAGAAGGCTCAGACCGGTATTTGTCTTGGTGAAGCCCCTCCACCATGGTAATCAGTGCTCAGAGAGAAAAGATACAGAATGCAACAAGTAAAAACTGGTACACATCTTGAGTATAGTCCAGTCGGATGACAAGTGGGTCCTCTCGATAAGTTGGAGTCATCGGTTGAAGTGAGGTGATTAGGGATATCAATTCCTGGTTGAAACGGGCATTCTGGAGACTTCGAAGGGGGCAGCAAGGTGCAAGGAGGGAAGAGGCAACACACTTCAAACACTTAGAATATTTTGGAATTCTAAGAGCCTTAGTTCACTTTTTATTTTACATCCATGAATTTATTTATTTTTAGATAAGCCCCCATCTTCCTCCTACCGACCTGAGGCAGCACGGCAGGGCGAGGAGAGCATGAAAAGATGACGATAGCCCGATGAGATGTGGTGAAATTTCTAGACGACACTCCCCGACGACGTTTTTGGAGAAGGTCGTCACCTCAACCCTGCTGGCTAGGAGTAGCATGGTTGGGTAATACCCGTCACTACCTGGACCCTGCCTGCTAGGGGTAGCACGGCAGGGTATTACCTGTCAAACCTGATAGTTTCGGTTATAAGGCACTGAGGTTGAACCCCTGGACGGTGCAGCACACAAGGGCGTCGAGGCAGACGGTAACACACAAAAGGGCACCGAGGCGGACAGTGCTGACAAGGGGCGTCCCGAGGAAGAAGAGATTGACTCCACTTCTCCTCGCATGGACGCCCCTCACAACGAGGGTGAAGAGGAATGAGCTCAGACCATCGCTTTTTTAGTACTTAGGATTTTGTAGACTCTTTTTCGCTAATTCTTGTTTTTAGCGCGTGAACGTGTAAGATTTTGAGCGGTATAGCTAGGGTACTTCAGAGTTTATTAATTTCTCTAAATATTTTTACCAAGTCGCTTTCTGCTTGGTCTTGTTTTAAGAGTTTTAAAATTTTAAAGATTTTGTTGAATTTTTTTTTTCATCTCTACCTAGGGCCACGGACCACTAGCCCCCCAGTCCGGGACATGAGTTGATTGTAAAGAAATCGTGTCGTGGACTTAGAAAGAGGGTTTCCTACGGTGCCTAGTCCTCTTGGTCCGCAAGGGTGCAACGCGACTGTTGGACCCCTATGGCTAGTCATCGGGGAGTTCTACATAATCAGCCTCATTCAAAAACTCTTTCAGGTTATCTTTATTTAGTCCATGTAGGAGCACCTTCCCCTTTAGAATGTCGAACTTAGTCGACTGGTGGGGAGAGATATTTAGTTGCAGGCCCTCAGACCCGATCAATGCCCCGCTCTTGGTGGATGACCTTAGTCTGTCCCCGGGTATGGACTATTGACTTCCGAAGAGGGTCTGCTTGTCACCCTCGACACTGAGCACCGGGATGAGGCTTGTGGAGAATTACTCGCAATACCGAGAGTCGGGATGTTGGGTGGAGAATCATCCGCGACTCAGGGGGTCGAAATACCGTTGAGAAAAATCCCTCGCGACGCCGAGAGTTAGGATGCTGATCTAGAGAATCATCCGTGACTCCGGGGGTCGAAATACAACTGTGGAGAATCACTCGCGACGCTAGAGCCAGGATGCCACTCAGGGTGTTAGAATGCTGTTGAGGAGAATCACTCGCAACGCGAGGAGCTGGGATGCAACTCAGTGGGTCAGAGTGTAACCTTGGAGATCCACTTGTGACGCTAGAGCTAGGATGCAACTTAGGGGGTCGGAGTACCGCTGAGGAGAACCATCCACGACGCTGAGAGTCGGGGTGCGACTTAGGGGAGCAGAATGCCGTTGACCGGAGAAAACACAAGGCACATTGCACAAAACGCATTCTTTAATTTGACAAGCAAAACAACAACACTTTGTACAAACTGGAAGTTGTTCAAAAAAGTGGATCATCTATACAGAAACTGCACTTTAGCTAGTCAGTGTTCCGCAGGTGCTTGAGCGAAACATTTTCTTTTGTTTCAAGATTGTATGTGTCCGAACGCGTGACCCTAGTAACTCTATATGTCTTTTGAGGTGAATTCGTCGTGGATGTGGTTAATTTTACCATCCACGCAATGGTGACCCTCCCTAGCCTCAGCCCCTCGGGGCGGTAGACAGTTGCAGTTTTCCCTTCTTCTTTAGGCCTGAGGCTCTCCTTGTGGTTCATCCCCATTAGGCTACTCTTGATTTCCACTCCAGACGTAGTTCAGGAGATAGCCTCTTCGGGCAAGAGTTTCAATCTCCTGCCAGAGCTGGAAACAGTTATCTGTGGAGTGACCTTGGTCTTGGTGGAACTCACAATATTGGGTTATCAATCTCCCGACCGGCCCTTCCTTCGGGGGTAGCAGATGAGGGAAGAAGTCTTTCCCTAAGTTTTCTATGAAGACGGTTGCCACTGAGGCCGTGAGCGGTGTGAACGCTGGTCGGTGACGCCTTGGAGGAGGAAGTGGCCTCTTGTCTCCAAGCAGGGGTCTGAACCTCCCTTCAGTTTGTAATCTTCTCGAACCTTGGGTTTGATTCGAACCTTCATTCCTTGGTTCCCTTAACTTGTTTGCTCCTTCCCGCTCTCTCCTAGTTGCAGTACGGTGGTCAGTACCGTGGAATCTAGTCCCACGGTCTAGAGCTTGATCGAGAGTAGAAGCAGGATTGGAACAGAGGTCGTAAGACAATCTCTGATGCTAGAGCTCATCAACAAAGACATTTAATGCAATAGCCTCAGGAAGATCGTCGCACGTATTTGCTTTTCGACTGAGCCACAGTCCTTGGCCTCCGCCGGGAGCGGCTGAAATGAGCCAAGAACAACTGCTCGAACTCCCTGAACGTGCATATGGACGATGGTTTCAAACCCTAGAACCACGTTCTTGCTGGACCTGTAAAGGTGATGGAAAAGACTCTGCATCGCAAAGCTATAGAGGCCACTTACCTGTCTATATGAGACTTGAACATAGACAGGTGGTCAAAGGGATTTGACGTCCCATCATACAGACTCATTTGGGGTTGAGTGAAGTACATCGGCGCTACTTCTTCTAGAATCTCATCCACCAAATGAGAATTTACCTTCGAAACAACACTTGGTTCTACCTGGCCTCATTACACCTCTTAGAGACAGGCTTCCATGTTGTCTAATCGGTGCTCTATAGCCTCCTCTGCTTGGGGCTCTCCTCGTACCCGAATGCCCGTAGCTCGGACCGTAGGGTAATGAGAGAAAGGTGAGTAAAAGTCAACTTCACTCCCACGCTAACTTCTGTGATCGAACTTGGCAAGTTGATGAAGAGCTCGACTATTAGGGGACACTGACATATCCCTCGGCACAAATTTGCATGGCGGAGGAGGTGGAGATCTCAACATTGTAAGGGGGGCGCTCTCTTGTCCTACAAACTCAGGGTTGAGAGGCGGAGGGCGGTCATCGGGCTCCTGCCCATTAGGAGTGTCCATGAAAACATCGCGGTCTTGAGGTGGCTTCTCAGGTGCTGCAGTCTAGAGAGTTGGTTCATCCTGAATATGGGTAGCAGTAAGCGCTCGAGGAGAAGTTGTATACAGGACTTGAACTCTTGCATTTGGCATTCAAGGAGATCAACCTGGGATATCTCCACAACTCCTGAGGTTTGTCCCATATCCCCAGGTGGCAGAGTTGACGGTCCTGCTTGGTCCTAAGGAGGTAATTATCCTCGTTGGTGGGAGCTGGAAGGTGTGCCCTAGGAGTCCTCGACATATCTTCTCTTTCTTCTATTCCGGGTCTGTCTGTTCGACCAGACCTTGCGATCATCCAAGCTCAGGTGAGCAGAGAGTAATGATCGGAGGAAGGCTTTTCGCACGGTTCCCACAGACGACGCCAAATTGTTGATGTATAAAACTGGTACACACATAGAGTATGGTCCAGTCGAATGACATGTGGATTTTTCTGCTGAGGTGGAGTCGTCGATTGAAAATTCTTCGCGGGAGCTGTGTTGGTCCTAATTGGATTGACTTGTGTTCGGAGTCTTGCTCCTCAAGGAGTGTACCTGTAGAGACTAAGATTTGTCATGTTGAAATCCCTCCAGCGTGGTAATCAGTGCTCAGAGAGAAAATGTACAAAATGCAACAAGTAAAAACTGGTACATACCTCAAGTATAGTCCAGTCGAATGACAAGTGGGTTCTCCTGTTAAGGTGGAGTCGTCAGTTAAAAATTCTTCACAGGAGCTGTGTTGGGTTCTCGTTGGACTGACTTTCTGTATCTAGAGTCCTGCTCCTCAGGGAGTGTACCTAAAGAAGGTTCAGACCGGGATTTGTTCCGGTGAATATATAAGAAACAAAGAATATAAAAAGAAAAAAGAAAATATTTTTTTAAAAATAAAAAATAAAAAATCTAGTACACATTTATAATTTTTATTTATTTATTTATCATTTAAAACTTATTTAAAAAATATTATTTAAAGAGAGAAAATTGAGAAGAATGAATTTTGTGAGAATTTAATAGGGATTTTTAAATGTGTGAATTGAGAATGAATGAGAATGCAAGAAATATATTTATTGAGCTATCATTCATTCTCAAATTTTGTCTTCTACTTTTAGTATATAGATATAGATTTTCTCCTTCACAAACAGACTTCAACCTTAAAATTCTAAAAATCTCTCATTCCCATCGTATTTCGGGCAAGATTTTAACAAAATTTTGAAGAAATCATGAGTAACAAAAAACTCCGCGCATCAATGGTACGTTTTTAAGCCGTTTTGGTATATTTTTTTTTTCATTTTTCCTAACTCTATCGCGATCCTCGTACTTACAAGTATGTGAAAATTGTATTTACACAGATATGTAGGTCCACAAAATTATCGTATTCGCGGACCTTTTGGTCTGCTTAAAAAGACACTTCACAGTTCACAGACCCATAAGTTCACGAAATTTATTGTTACACGGACCTATACGTCTGTGCAATGTCTGGTTTTGCTGATTCCTAGGTCTACACAACACCTGAGGTCCATGCTATTGCTATCTGTTAACAAATTCGACATACTTATTAAATGGTTTTTTCTACCTTGTTATAGGATAATATTTCTACACAATGAGCAAAGTTCAAACACCAACATTTAAAACAAATAAAACATTTAAAAAACACCTCCAAATTTTACATTCCAAACTTTTTCTCCTAATAATATTTCTAAAATTAATTTTACAAACAACACTTTTTTATCATGAATGTACCAGACCGATATAGGGGAGTATGCCTTTAAGATTGTTTGGAGGAAGCGATTAGTCGAGGTACACGTAAACTGATCTAGACATATCTTATTAATAAAAAAAATAAAAGTAAATAAAAATAAAAACTCCTCGAGATCTTATATGATTGATACAATCTGACAAGGTAACGATGGGCTAAAGTAGGATGAGACCACCATTGAGTCCAAGAATTCAATAATCTCTTTAGAAGTAACACATCTTGGAACCTTGTATTGGCTGGACACACCTTTTGCATTTGCTTGATCCATCAACAACTCAAATGTCCCACTCTTCACCACCCGGATCTCCAGAGGTCCGATTACATTGTACCCAGCCCGAAGCTGTCGATACAATACATTAAGTGAATCCTCTATCACGAGACAACACCGAGTCAACACGTCACTAGAGACCGAGTGGCTGGCCAATAACTCCCAGTAGACCACGTAATGCCCGGGGTTCGATTCCGGGTCGGCGTAACAAGTAAAGTCGACGACGAACGTTTTGAACGGTTGCAGAAGCTTGGAGGCATTCTCGACCGCCATTTGTAGCTCTGCCTCATCGGTCTTGTCGGCGTCGATGCTCAGCACAGCGTTCTTTCTTCCGATGAACTTGAACTGTGGTGTGGAGTTATGGAAACCAGTGACCCTGAGAATATCGCCCACTTTATATCTGTATAAACCTGCGTCGGTGGTCACTGCGACTTCATATTCTTTACCCATTTCGACGTCGGTGAGGCTAACGGTTTTGGCAAGTGAATCGCAACCCAGCGACGTTTCACGGGGAATGAACTCAAAGTAAGCCATGTTCGGCAAGATGGTGTATGAAACTTCAGTCGGTTTACACAATGGGCTTAAGTTGAGCCCGAAATTAGACTCCGACGAGCCGTACTTACAGCTGACTAACGGTAAACCGCCGCCGTAATAATCTAGCATCGGAATGTATTGAGCCATGGAGCCCGTTATGACTACCTCGATACACTTGGCATTAGGCCAAATTCTTCGGATTATTCCACCCCAGTTCTCGTTGGAGCACTCCCGGGTAACAAAGTTGGAAAGTTCCGGGTCAGGTTTTATGATATGGGTCATGCAATCCCGGATGGACGGGTCGGTGATGTTCGGGTCAAGTTTTCCAATTCGGATATCTCTGGCGATTTTTGACCACTTTGCTTTGAAAAATCGGACAACCCGGAGAAATCCACTGGCAAACGTGGCGGTCAATCGGTTAACTTTTTTGCGCTCGTAAAGACCACATAGTATCTGAGCGTATATGCTTTGCTTCCAATCAGAACAGATGATTGTCTCGGTCGGGCTCGTGAATGTGGTACACGGGTTAGATCTTTGGTTCTTGAATTCAGCGCTCTTGTAATACTTTGTGAGCACAGATCGGGTCAATAATCCGCCCGGTGCCTTTGCCTCGTGAAAAACACATACAAAATTTAATGACTTGCCCTCATCCAGACCTGAAAAATGGCTGTTGCAAGCAAATAAATATATTTTTTAGTCATATTAACGATAATTTTAATTGTTATCCAAATAAAATCATTATATCAATAGGACTTTATTTATCTAAAAAAGATCATAGCACTCACCAATTCATTACAGATTTAACGAGTTCATCTATGATTGTACGGCGATCCCAACTTTCTTTAGTCACAGGTATAAGTTTGTATGTACCACGAGAAGTTCCAGAACTGTAACAAAAAGGAATACAATAACATTACAAACCAGATCCATGAAATTATTAAAAACAAAAAGAGAATAAATACAAATATTAAATATTAAAACATACAAAAAAAATATTTTTATTTTGGGTTTAAGTTTAATTAATTTTTATGATGCTCAAACAGGCAATTTTTTTTTTTTTAGTTTTGGTTATCTAAGACACCTCTTAGTTTGGTTATTTAAGACGCCTCTTAATTCAGTCTAATTATTTAAGACATCTTTTATCATATTTTATTGATGAAAATATCCTTCTAACTTTTTTTATTTTTTGTTTCATTTTTTACTTTTTTTTTTTTTTCCCTTTGTTTCATTTTTTATTTCATTTTTTTAATCCTTTTGTATGGAAGCAAATCAAAAGTAAAAAAAAAAAATAGAAATTAAAAAATAAAAAATAAACTCAAAAACAATAACAAAACCAAAAACAAATACAAAAATAATTCAAGAACTAAAACAAAAAATATGAATTCAAAAACAAAAAATAAATTAAAAACAATAGTGGAAAAACAGAAAATAAACTTTTGGGGGGGTTAAATTTTAATTTTTTTTCTTTATAATTTTTTATTTTCTAATTTGTTACTTTTGATTTTCTTTTATTATTTTCTATAATGTAAAAAAACAAAAATAAAATAGAAAATAAAATACAGAAGAAATGTAAAAAATGATAGAATATAAATTTTAAGATAATTAACAAAAAAATATTATATTGTAAGGATATTTTTATCCGTAAAATATGAAAAGAGATATCTCTAAAATGATGCCTTTGTTATTTGTCAAGTGGTGTTTGAAATGTAAGCTCATTGTTTATATATATCGGACTATCTTTTCTCTTCAAAGCCTCTACTACTGGAACAACACCATTTAATGTCGTTTGGGTTGATTTTAATATTAGTTATAACTATTAGAAGGTTATAACTTAAAACTATATAATATCAAGTGGGGTAGTCTTGGTTTAACTTATACAATGGTTTGGACATTCTCATTATTTGATATGAAAGAATGTAACACTTGCAATTAAATACAATCTTTGGATTGCACTCATTATTTGATATGAAAGAATGTAACACTTGCAATTAAATACAATATTTGGATTGCACGAATGATTTGAGTACGAGAGAATGATGAGAAATATGCAACTCTTTACTTGCACGTATAATTTGACTGCAAGAGAATGAGGCGAATTTTCATCACTTTGTCTATGATATCATGTTAGGAGGTTTCAATGTAAAATCATATAGTATTGAGTGAATTAATTCATTTGACTTATACAGTAGTTTAAACACTTTTATGTAATCGATGTGAGACAAGAATCTGTAAAAATGATAGTCAAATAAAATAAAAAAGGAGAGCTTAAACAAATGTTTCAACTCGAGTGTGATATGAACATGATTCGAATTCAAACCATGTCTAGCACTAACCTTGTGAAAAACTCCATGACGGGGTCGGCTGTCAAGATTGCAGAACGGTCACCGTTGGCTATACGTTGAATGCATGGTTGAATATCCTCGTACGTAACCACAGGAACCCTGGACTTGAACGTCACACTGTCGGTGGCGCCGTCCAATCCGAATTGCCGGAGGTATTCCGTTTCAGCATTTTTGCTCAGTATATCAGCCAACAGTTTCTCTTGAACCAACTTAGGGTTCCTAGTCATATCTTCTATTGTCTCAAGTGTCTCGGCATCGTTGTCGCGCGCAGGCAGGGCTAATTGCGATAACTTTGTATAACATGTGGCCATTTTTGCAATTTGATGAAATATATAAGATTATCAGAAAGTGAGAGAGAGAGAGAGAAATATATATCTGCAACAGAGAGAGCGAGAGAGAGAGAGAGAGAGAGAGAGAGAGAGAGAGAGAGAGAGAGAGATGCGGTGGGTCGAAAGCATGGGAATGAATCAGACTTATATAGGTGACAGTAAGTGGAGTGCACCCCTTAAGGTTTTAGTGATTCGAACTTACACCCCCCAAACTTTTATTTTATTACATATTGAACTCTAAAATCTATAAATTGTGTATAAAATGCCCCAATTGGCTAACTCCAACAAAAAATATAAACGGAGAATATTAGGTGGCTTTTGGTTTTTTTTTTTTTTCTACTCCCAATAAACTGGAATGTGATAGGATAAGAATTCTATTTTCGTTCTGAAATATTTTAGAAATAGAAACATGTTTGATAACGACTATTATCCTGAAACTATTTCTTTTAATTTATGAGAACAAAAACAAGAAACATATTTGTTTGCAACATTTGTTCTTTTTTTCCTTTAAATGTATATGGTAGTCTGTGGGATGGTGATAATAATTTTGTGAAAGTGAATAGGAATTTACAATTTTTTGTTTCTCAGATTTTTAAGGAATTCCGGAAATAATTCCAAATTATTCTTAAAATTTTGGGAACAAAAATGTGTTTACCAAAATGCAACTGATCATGAACTGCAGGGTTATAAATTGCAATTTAATGAATTTGAATAGTGGATCAACAAAATCAATATGACGTAAGGAATGATCAAAATTGATAAAAATGTTGAAAAATTCAACATAAAATTAAGGTTATCGTGTAAAAGAATTATAGTAATGCTATTTATGCTGACATGGCAGTTGAAACGGTATCTTAGATCAATATTAGGGCCATGTCATAGTCATGATATTGATTTCGTGGCATGTCTTCAAATTCACTTTTTCTTCATCTCTATTATAATTTTAAACAAAAAAAATTCGGTACTCTACCATCTACCCGATTACTTTAAAGAACAATTCTAATCTGCACCTTCCTTCTCATCCAAATACTCAAATATATATATATAGACACACACACTAGCATATAACCAGTGTCTAAAAGCACGGACTAAAAACGACAACAATAATTTAAAAAACATATATATAACTTTTATATTAGGACAAGAAACGAAAATATCAACTTGAATATTTTACAGAGTATTGTATATAAAATACATTTTGAGGTTATAATTTGAATCCATATTCTACTATATAAATATGCAATAAATTATTTTACTTTTTGTTAAAAAAAAATTAATCACTTAGTATAAACTATTTTGCAATTTGTTAAAAGAAAATAATAATTATACACTAACTCATTCTAATAAATATTCAAAAAATAAATATAATGACAGATATAGTATTTTGTCAACCAAATAAAAATTAAAATAATATTGGTGGTGATGGTATTATAAAGTCCTCTATCTATTTTTATTTTTTTTAAATCAATATATATTTTAGTTTTTTTCAACTTACTTTTTAAGGACTATTTGATATTAATCATAAAATTTTAAGGGTGAATTTTCAATCAAACCACATGTTCTTTACAAAAGTAACATCCAAGCTCCTTGTTATTTGAGACCCCTTCTTATTTGTTAAAAATAATGTCAGGATCTCTACCAAATTTATTTTCACGTTAATTAGCTAACGTTATTATTTTTTTAATGAATTAAGTCATTGTTGCAAAAATTAATTCTTTATTTTTATTAAAAAAAAAATTCATTTTTTTTTGTTTTCTTTAATTTATATTTCCTCTTTCTAATACAACTTTTTTACTTTACTTTTTTTCTATTGTTTTTATTTTTTTTCCCTTTATTGTTTGTCTTTTTGTTTTTATTTTTATTTTTATTCTTTTATATTTTTTATCACCAATTTGTGTGTGCGCCCGCCCGTGTTTGTCCATATGTGTATGTATGAAAACATTCAAAATCAAATACGAAAAAAATATAAAATATAAAATAAATCGAAAAAAAAAAATTGGAAACAAAAAAAGGAAACTATATATATATAGCTAACAAATAAAATAATGGTTAATTACACTTTACCTCCCTGTGGTTTGACCCATTTGCACTTTACCCCCTATGGTTCAAACATTGCCACTTAACCCGCTGTGGTCTTGGGTCTAAGTGCAACGGTTAAGTTTTCCGTTAACTCTAACGGTCAATGGACGGAAGTCAACCAAAATCAGTTAAATAGTGTGAAATGACGTTTATACCCTTAAAATATTTTGTAAGGACTGTTTTAATACTATTTGAAAACTTAAAGGGCTATAAATGTAATTTTTTCCAGTTCATTTCGTCTTCTCGTCTGATCTCCTTCATTGTTTCTTCGTCTTCTTCGCCGTCACCGGCGACGTTTTCGCCGTCCTCTCCATTTCAATTTTGATTTCGAAATCGATTTCAAAATCAAAATCGAAATGGAGAAGACGACGAAGACGAACACAAGGGTTTCGATTTCGAAATCGATCGTCGGGAGGGAAGAGAGCAGAGGAAGAAGAAACGGAGAAGAAGACGAAGACGACGGCGAAGTGACGGCGAAGAAGAACACAAGGGTTTCGATTTCGATTTCGAAACCCTAGTTCGTATGTATATTGGTAGCGTGGGAAAAACATGCCGCTACTTACACTCGCAAGTATACGAGGTCTAAATTTTAGTATAGTGTGATCGTTAAGATCGGGTTATCGTATCCACAGGGATTGTTATCGTTACTATCGAATATCGCGTTTGTCGTGACCTAATTTTATCTAGGCGAAAAGCAAATGTATTTAATTAATTAAATTAATACTAATATATCCTAAATTAACTGCACTATTATGTTAATATGTTTTAGGGTGAAGAATTGTATAGGGATTAACGTGTTTACAAATACGTGTTCGATTCCGATTTACTCGCGTTTTCGTTGTTCGACCTATTTGACAACCTCGGTACGTAAACTCCGCCGCCATCTCTTCCGAGTGTAAGACGGGGGAATACATGACCTCGAGTTAACGGAGAAGTCCCCCTCAACGTTTTAACGATCCTAGGTCACGTGAGTCTCGCCCAGCATCATTGATTGCACACAATCCAACTCCCTCCCGAGTTATTGGATCGTCGCGTTGTATTTACCCTATCGACAATCTCCGTTCTAAAACTCCCTCGCCACCTCTTCCGAGTGTAAGACGAGGAATATAACGCAACTTTGAGTCAACGAAGAGGTCCCCCTCAACGTCTTAACGACCCTAGGTAGCGTGTGTCTTGCCCAACGTCATCGATTGTCCACAATTTAAACCCTGACCGGGTTATAGAATCGTGGCGTTTGTTTACCCTAATCCGAATCCGGGGTTTTGTCAAAATCCCGTATTCTCCATTTATCAATCCAAGCATAATAAACAAACAGTACAATAAATACAATCAAACTACGAAGAACAATCATAAACGAAACACCGAAATCATCCAAACAACGTATTTATAAATTACAGGTTAATCCCTACTACAATCCATATTTAACTAGGGGCCATAGCCGCATATACAATGAAATAACGAGCTAAATATGCTCACATGCTCCTAAGATAAAGAAATAAGGAAAAACGATCGAAGAACTTAGCCTCGTCCGAAGATAAACTGCTAAGAACGCTCCACGATCGATTCGCCGCCTTTTCCACTTCGAGATGCGAGCTCCACCACTAAAATTCCTAACTCTTGGCTTAACTATAGCCTAAGGGGCTCAAAAATACAAGAGAGAGGAGAGAGATCCGGTCAAAGAGGGAGGAGAGGGGATATTTATAGCAAAAATATCCTAAAAATATCTAAAGGCTGTGCAGGGCAAATCCGCCTAGGCGGTGGAATTTCCGCCTAGGCGGAGTTAGGTCGGTTAAGTCTGATCTCCTGGGCGGTGAAGTAGGCGGTGGACTGGAGAACAATCTGTTGAAATTCCGCCTAAGTGAAGAAAACTTCGCCTAGGCGAGCGGCTGTCAGTAGCCCTTCTTCGTCCTCTGCTGGATTTCCGCCTAAGCGGTATAATTTTCGCTCCGGCGGTCGTCCGTCAGTAACATTTTGCTCTTCTCTGCATCTTCACCGCTTAGGCGGTGGTCTGGACGCCTAAGCGGTGGGCCTGTTTCATCTTTTAGCCTCCGAGCTTGTTTATCCACCGTAACTTCGAATCGCTTTGGTTCAATCTCATCATTTTAGCTCCAGTTTCCTATCTTTTTACCCCACATACCTGAGTTATACAAAAAGTATGAAAACTAATTAAAATATAATATAACACTATATAAACATATTCGAAAACTAACCAATCCGAATTGAAAATAGATAAGTTTTTCACACCTATCATATATGTATGTATTTATATATATGTATATACATATATATGTATATACATATATATATATATATATATATACATATATATATATGTATATGGTTGGGTTGGGATCGATTTCGAAATCGACGGTGTGGATGGTTGGGTTGGGGTCGACCGGCGATGTTGGATGGTTGGGTTAGGGGTGGTTGGTACCCAGAAGAGAGAGAGAGAGAAGACATCGGAAGTTCGCTGGAGCAAACTTCGCCGTCGGAGTCGTCAGAGTAGAGAAATGTTTTAGGGAAAAATACATTTTGACCCTTTTAGTTTTTAAAAATTTTGCAAATAGATCCCTTGAATTATTTAAACAAAATGACAAAATTACCCTTAATTTTAAAGTGAACAGATACAATTACCCCTAATTTTAACCGTGACGCTTAAGTCCAAAATCACAAGGGGGGTAAGTGGCGACGTTTAAACCATAAGGGGGTAAAGTGCAAATCGGCCAAATGACAAGGGGGTAAAGTGTAATTAATCCATAAAATAAATTAAAAAAAAAAACAGAAATTAAAAATTACAAAAAAAATAAATATTGAAAGCAAAAAAAAAAAGAAGGATAATAAGAAGGAAAAACAAATTGACAAAAAAAGGAGTTTGGAAAATAAATGAGAGAGAGAGACTGGAGAGAAAATATATTATATCTCATAAAATAATTTTTCAAAATATGGAGGCAAAATATTCAAGCAAAACTATAGTTTTCGATTATTTCTAATTTAATTAAAATTTGTTTAAATAGTTTCTCAAAATATGGAGACAAATTATGTAAATAAAAGTATAGTTTTCATATTTATATATAATTAATAAGTTATTAATGAATAAAAAATATTTCTATTATTATTAATTTAATATTGATGTTTTTAAATAGTTTCTAAAAATATGAATGCAAAATAAGTAGGAAAAAATATAGTTAATATAATCAGTTTTAATTAATAAATTATTTAAGCATAAGAATTATTTCTATTATTATGAACTTAATTGATTTTTTTTTTTAAATAGTTTCTTAAAATATAGAGGTAAAATATATAGACACTTTCATATTTACATATAATTAATTTTAATTAATAAATTATTCATGAATAAAAAATTATTTCTATTATTATTAATTTCATTGGAGTTTGTTTAAATAGTTTTTCAAAAATAGTTCTCGGTTAAATATAAATACACATTTTATATTTATATAATATTTTAATCTAATCTGAACCTTTATTTGTTTCCTACGATATCAGATGACTAAGAAAATTTGTAAAGCAAAAATAAAGTTAAAAATGACTATAAAGTTCTCTTCAAAATACTTGGGTCTATGACGGTTAACTACTTGTCATCTAAAAATTGTAATGGAGTTGTTGATTTGGACTGAAGTAGATGATTACAAACCTTCATGATATAGTATGGTCAAATTTCAAGGGATAAGGTTAAACCCCAACTTTCTACTACGATGGGCTCTCTACATGATTGATGTAGGAAAATAAGCGCAGCCCTTGGTACGAGGAATGTTTGATCCATTGAATGTACTCCTTTGATTTAATTCCGTTAAACAACTTTTGGGTTCTCATTAAACATGAAATTAAAGTCAAAAAATAACAAAAATATTTGATTTTACGTAACCAACAACATTGAAGTCAATACCTTAGGCCACAACTTGAAATATAGAAAACATACAAGTATCGGTGCTCTAGAACCTTTAACCACTTCATAATTGCTAAATATACTAAAATTTTTTGCTAAAAATTATTTCAAAATAATACATTAAATTATTCAAAATTTGTATCTCGGATTTTATGAATGTATCCTTTGAATGTAAAGGATGGAGAAGTGTAAAGAATGGAGTTTCGGGACCAGGAGCGGGGTGACGGCGGAAGAATTGAGGATGGTATTGATATTTATTGATATTTTATTGAAAATCATACAAGTATATTATGGAGTATTGAGGATACATGAAACAAATATTGAAAATACATGAGAAGGAAAATATTAAAAACTTAGGGTGTGTTTAGTAGAGTGAAAAATGAAATGGATAATTGGATGGATAGTGTATTTGGTTGTAGGTGAAAAGGAAACAGAAAATGAAAATGGAGATGAAATATAACTCTCCCTCCCCCCCCCCCCCCCCCCCCACAAAAAAAAGGGGTGAAAATGAAAAGTTAGAGGGGAAAAAAAAATCCAAAATTACTATTTTATCCCTTTATTTTATATAACAAATACTCATTTCATTTGTAGTAAGAGGTACAATAGTAAATTAAGATAATGCATATTATTTTTTATTTTTTTTAATACACAAAATATTATTTCCCATCCTTCTATATCTATTCAACCAAATATACTAAGGAAAATAATTTTCCCTCTACAAATGATTTTTTTTTTTTTTTTTCTATTTCCCTTTTCCTTTTCCTTTCCCACCCTTCCAACCAATCATTCTCTTACAGTGGAAATCTTGAATAAACCTTTTACAAGTAGTAGAAATATCTTGAAGGCTAAAAAAGTAACACTCAAGAAAATATTTGAACTCTCATAATTTTTGTGGTGTAGTACTTTTTCCTCGAGAAATTTTTCTCATGTGATTTTTCTTTGTCCTTCAACTGATAACTTCTGATATAGGGAAATCTGATAAGAGACATCACGGGGCCAAAAGTTCACCCAGTTATAGAAGAGCGGCCGGAGCAAGGGCTAAAAAACCCCTCAGTACCGAGCTGGGGTGTCCCCCAGTCGAACTGAGGGAGCTGGGATGTCCCCCAGCTGAACTGAGGACCGTCGCAGTGAAGAAATTAGGACCGACGAGCTGAGGTCCGACCTCCCGAACTGACGGTCGGTGGCACCCTTTGTTTGCCACCACAGCATTCGGGAGTTCGCCAGGCCGGTGTGAGGCCATGGCCCATGGGCCTCCAGTTGTGGGCTCAAAAAGCCAGCCTAGAAGATTAGAGGGCTGACCTGCCTGCTCATTGGTTGTCCAGCAGATTAGGTTAGTTAACCTGAGCTGTCCCCCCTAATTTCGCGGCACTAATCAAGTGCTGGCGCCTATAAATACACCGGGGCATCCACTGCCCGATGGTACGTGACGACTACTGAATTCAATCTATATTTTCAGCCCTCCACTTCAGAATACTTATCCTCACGCCGGAGGGACTTACTGGGAATCACCCCAGTGGGTCTTTGTGCAGGTACTGTGTGCAGAAGAGTGGAGCCCTGCTCGGAGTCCGTCACCACCCCTGAACTCAACTTGCTATTGTCTTACTGGTCGCCCCCCGCCTCAGGTATCCCCCGGGACCATACTATTGACCAGCAACCACTTTTTGGCATCAACAGTTTGGTGCCGTCTGTGGGAACGCACTAAAAGCTTTCCTTGGTCGTCAGCTCCCCACGAGGTTAAGATTTGATGATCACAAGGTCTGGGAAGGAGATTCGCCAGGCTGATCAAGCGCCCGCCACCAGTGGCCATCCGCCTCCCATATCCGTGCAGGATATGTCTAGAGCTCCCAGGTCGGATCCTCCGGTGCCCCCTACGGAGGGGATCCGCCTGTCCGCCATCCCGCCTTCCGGGCTGGAAGGTCTGGCTACTTGGCAAGCCACCCAAGTGGGGCCTAT
Source organism: Eucommia ulmoides (assembly GCA_016647705.1). Classification (NCBI taxonomy): domain Eukaryota; kingdom Viridiplantae; phylum Streptophyta; class Magnoliopsida; order Garryales; family Eucommiaceae; genus Eucommia; species Eucommia ulmoides. The sequence goes on along the minus strand of CM028337.1, from coordinate 2,570,094 downwards.
CTCCCCAGAGCAGCGTGTTGGGCAAACCTCGGGGGCGCCTGAGGCAGCCTGCGTCGATCTTTTGGAGCGTCAGCTAGGTGAATTCCCAACCTTCTTCCAGATCGTCTTGGCCCGCTTGCCACTGGTCCCCTCAATGGATCTTCCTACAGTCCAAGTTGCGAGCAGGGAAGGTCGGGCGTTCGTGGGTGAAGAAAATATCATCCATACCGACAGACGCGACCTGCGCCTCGGGCCCGCAATGTTTATCAGAGAGTAGTGGATGTGGCACCCCATGAGATCTCGGGATCTCCATCTCCACCTCCGCCACGCCGAAGGAGAGGCGACCGAGCCGACTCACCCCCCGCCCATAGTGCTACCGTATGGTCCGATCATCACCCCCGTCGCTATCGGGAGGTTGATTCACATTTCCCACCGCGACAGCTCCCGCCTCGGGCCGCTCTCAATTAAGCTCAGGCCCAGCCAGGAGTTGAGGTGGTGGTGGAAAGACGCTTAGCCGACATGGAGGCAGCCCTACAACAGATCCGGGGAGCCAAGGGCCCGCTTGGGCTTCCCTCGGAAGTGAGGTCTCCTTTCATCAATGAAATTCTGGAAGAGCCCTTGCCCGCGCGGTACACCCATCCTCAGATGGTCCTCTATGACGGTGTCACTGATCCGGCGGATCACCTGTCTATCTTCAGGTTCTATATGGATCTACACACCGCCTCAATAGCCATGAGGTGTAAAGCATTCCCCCTCACCCTCACGGGGGCCGCCGGGGCTTTGTTCCCAACGTTGGCACCAGCTTCCATCTCTAATTTTCACAAGCTAGAATTACTCTTCCTGTCACGATTCGGGCGATCGCGACGTAGGCCGAAAACCATGGCTCACATCCTCGCACTCCAACAATTGCCCGATGAGTCACTGGGAGATTATGTGGAGAAATTTTACAAAGAGATCATCGAGTGTGATGAACTCAGTGACATGGTCGCGATGAGCGCATTCATCGATGGCCTGAAACATCGACGCCTCATGTATGACCTCTGTTCTAACCCGGCCCCTACCTTGGATGCTGCCCTAGAGAGAGGCACGAGGTTCCATAATGTGGATGAGCGGGAAGCAGCGAGGAAGGACTAAGGAGGCGGTCACAAGAAGAAAAGAAAGGTAGAAGAAGGGCCGAGCAAACACCATGGGTCCAAAAGGCTGCAGGCGGAAGGGAGGCTGGGGCCGTTGCCCTGAGATCGGAGACCGTTTCCATCCCAGGGAAATCGCCAGCAGAACTACACGCCTCTCACGGTCTCGGTGGCCACCGTCCTAGCTGAAAATGCAGGGAGGGATTTTTTCCCTTCCCCTCCTCCACCCAGCGGAAAACCGATGGGGAGGTCTACGGATAAATACTGTGAGTTCCACAAGGACCGGGGACATTCCACCGAGAATTATTTTCGACTTTGGGAATAAATTGAAGCCCTCATTAGCAGAGGGTACCTAGGACGTTATGTTCGAAGGGATGCCCGAACTCCCAAAGCGGATGAGCGCGATCCCCGCGAAGAACACAGAGGTCGCAGAAGAAGAAGAAACAGAAGTCACCCCCCTCCCAGGTCGGATGTAGGGAGGGGTGATGACGAGCACAGGATTGATGGAGAAATTAATGTCATCCACGGAGGACTAGGCCTTGGGGGAGAGACCTTCTCATCCAAGAAGATATACGAGCACAAAGCCAAAAGAAAGACGAGCGAAGATGTTTTCGTGGTCAGCACGGTGGACGCAGAAGAACATAACATTATTTCATTTAGCAAGACAGACCTTCGGGACGTGCACGTGCCCCACGACAACGCCCTTGTCATCATGGCGATCATCCATCACTACAAGATGGGACGAATCCTGATCGACGGTGGTAGTTCCGCTGATATTATCTTCAAATGGGCGTTTGAGAAAATGAGCGTGGATCCCAGCATGGTAAAACCATCGACAGCCCCCCCAATCGGTTTCGGAGGGGACGTTGTGAACACCGCCAGGTGGGTTTCACTTCCTGTGACAGTCGGGGCCCATCCACGGACCTCCACCGTTTGGACCAAATTTTTTATCGTGGACAGGCCCTCGCCTTATAACGCAATCATGGGTCGACCTACAGTGGCTGCCCTTAAAGCTGTCTGTTCCCCATATCACCAAGCGATGAAGTTCCCCACTGAAAGAGGTGTGGGAGTTGTGAGGGGTGACCAAGAATCTTCCCGGTCTTGTGCACAGAGGGCGTTGGAAAGGAAGAAATAGCAATCACAGGTGGAGCCAGAGCTCGGAGATTCCGAACTCATGGCTCTGGGCCGGGGGCTGGAGCCTGTGCCCATCGATGATCCTAGAGAGGAGGAGGCTGGCCCCCGACCTCACGGGGAACTGGAAGAGGTTTCCATACACCCAACCATCGGACAGCGAACTGTTAGGATCGGTTCTAGCCTCCCGTCCGAACAGAGGGATGAACTCATCCAACTACTCCGACGCAATTACGACATCTTCACTTGGTCCCATGACGAGCTTCCAGGTGTTGATCCGAACGTGGCGATGCACCGCCTCCATGCTGATCCATACCATCCTCCCGTATGGCAAAAGCGACGAAAATTTCATCCGAAACGCCAGAAATTAATTGAAGCAGAGATAGATAAGTTGATCAGTTCTGGTGTTGTTGAAGAGGTCAAATTCCCGGACTGGTTGGCAAATGTGGTCTTGGCCCCCAAGGCTGGCAACAAGTGGCGCCTTTGTGTTGATTTCAAAGATCTGAATAAAGCTTGCCCAAAGGACTTCTTCCCTCTACCCAGGATTGACATCGTCATAGACGTCACTACGGGACATGAGCGCCTAAGTTTCCTTGACGCTTATGCTGGGTACAATCAAATTCCACTATTCCCCTCCGATAAGAGAAAAACGTCGTTCATCACCGATAGGGGTACATACTATTACAAAGTAATGCCGTTCGGCTTGCGCAACGCCGGAGCCACTTATCAACGGCTGGTGAACAAAATATTCAAGGAAGAAATTGGACGGACTATGGAGGTTTACATTGATGACATGTTGGTCAAGAGCTCAAAAGCCCTTGATCACACACAATATCTCCACGACTGCTTCGAGAAACTCTGAGTCCACCGCATGAAACTCAACCCAAACAAATGTATTTTTGGAGTTTCTGCAGGAAAGTTCCTAGGGTACATGGTCTCCCAGCGCGGCATCGATGCCAACCCCGATCAAATACATGCAATCCTTGGAATGGCCTCCCCTAGGAACAAGAAGGAGGTACAGATGCTGACGGGGAGACTCGCCGCACTCAACTGCTTTATATCCTGAGCATCGAAAAAGTGTTTGCCGTTCTTCAAAGCGCTAAGGGGCAGCGACAGTTTTGGGTAGACGGACGAGTGCGAGTCAGCTTTCCAAGCACTCAAGAACTATTTGTCCTCTACTCCCCTACTCAGCACACCAAATGAGGGGGAGACCCTTTACCTGTATATCGCCGCGTCTGCGACAGCGGTGAGTGCCGCTCTTATGAGGAATGACACCGGGGCCCAGGATCCGGTCTTTTACTCTAGCAGGGTCCTCTCGGATGCTGAAACAAGGTACACTAGGTTTGAGAAACTGGCGTACGCTCTACTGGTGGCTTCTCGAAAATTGAAACAATATTTCCAAGCACACCAGATCGTTGTCCTCATGGACCAGCCAATAAGACAAATCTTACATTCACCAGACATCTCGGGGTGGTTCATGAAGTATAGCCTCGAGCTGGGTCAGTTTCATATTGAGTACCGCCCTAGGACGGCCATTAAGGGTCAAGTCCTAGCAGATTTCATCACTGAGCTCACATTTCCCGAAGATTTCGAGCCGCCCACCGCTCAACCAAAAGCAAGAAGGGCAGGAGAAGGGGAGGTGCAGGGTGAATCCAGCCCGGGTAACGGTCTGAAGACATGGAAGCTGTTCACCGATGGATTGTCCAACACTAGCGGTTGTGGAGCAGGAATGGTGCTCGTTGCCCCAAGTAACGAGGAAGTTGAGTATGCCCTGAGACTGGGGTTTAGGAAAACTAATAACGAGGCGGAGTACGAGGCTCTGCTGGCCGGGCTCCGCATGGCCAGGGAATTTAATGGGACGACGCTGTCCGTCTTTTGCGACTCACAGCTGGTCATCAACCAAGTCAATGGGGAGTACTTGGCGAAAGACCCTAGTATGACTGCGTACCTTGAGAGAGTCAAAGGACTGATGGAGGAATTCGAAGAAATCAATGTATCCAAAATACCGCGGGAGAAGAACTAGCATGCCGATGCCTTCGCAAACCTGGCTTTGGCAGTGGCGTTAACCTTGAAGCGAAGTGTGCCAGTAGAATATCTCGGTGCACCGAGCACAACAGCGTCTGATCATGTGGCTCCAATCTGTGAGCTTAATAACCGTCCCACTTGGATGGACCCCATCCGTAAATATCTGGAAGATGGAACGCTCCCCGACGAACGCAACGAAACAAGAAGGATGCGATATAGATCTTCCAGATATTGCATTCTGGGTGGGGTCCTGTATCGGCGCTCCTTCTCTGGACCATACTCACGATGCTTGCGGCCAGAAGAGGCCGATTATGTAATGAGAGAGACCCATGAGGGAATCTGTGGCAATCACTTGGGGGGCAGGGCCTTGGCTGGCAAACTCCTTTGCTAAGGGTATTTTTGGCCCAAAATGTTAGAAGATGCGAGTGAGTTCGTTAAAAAGTGCGACAAGTGTCAACGCTTCGGTCCCCACCCTCATCTACCACCAACGGCCATGGTGTCCATGACGAGTCCATGGCCCTTTGTCCAGTGGGGAATCGATTTGTTAGGCCCTTTTCCACAGGCCACTGGTCAGAGGAAGTTCCTCGTGGTCACTATCGACTACTTCACCAAGTGGGTGGAAGCCGAACCCCTGGCCCGCATTACCAAGGAAAAAATCTGGGACTTTGTCTGGAGGTCCATGGTGTGCCGGTTCGGGATCCCGAGGGTAATCGTGTCTGACAATGGCACGCAATTAGATAACGACTTGTTTACTTCTTTTTGCTCCGGCCTGGGAATCCGAACACACTTCGCGTCTCCTGGTCATCCACAAGCTAATGGACAGGTAGAAGTCACGAATCGGACGATTCTACATAGTTTAAAGACCAGGCTTGACAAAGCCAAAGGGAGGTGGGTGGAGGAACTTTACCCGGTCCTCTGGGCATACCACACCACCTCCTGGACCCCGACTGGAGAGACGCCGTTCACAATGACTTTTGGATCCGAATCTGTAATTCCTATGGAAATTGGGTTACCTACCTTCCGAGCATCATCTAATGGACAGGACCAGCAGACGAACGATGCAATGCTGGCCCTTAACCTGGACCTTTTAGAAGAACGGCGGGAGAACGCTCGAGTGCGCCAGGCAGCATACCAGCAACGGGCAGCTCGATACTATGACAGAAGGGTACGACCACGGTATTTTGACGTTGGAGATCTAGTCCTCAGGAAGGTAACCCTCGCGACAAAGGAGCCAAACGCAGGAAAGTTGGCCCGCAGCTGGAAGGGACCTTATCGCGTGATAAGAATTGCAAGGCCGGGGACGTATGAACTAGAGACTGAGGAAGGCGTTTTGCTTTGACACCCGTAGAACGCTGACCATCTCAAACGGTACCACCATCGGACTGGGGTCATTTTGTAATCGTTTCATCTGTATACCACAAAGTATCAAGTATTTTGACGGTAATGTAACGACTTTATTACTTAAACGGACCTTCCAGCGCACTAGGGTGCTCCTACCGCAGGCTGGGGGGGGCAGGGTGGTTGTAGCCCCGACAATCAATCACCCATGAGGTGCCATAACATCTTTAAAGTTAGAAGCGTTGAGAATTAAGGTCTGTTAGGACTTGACACGGACGCAGAAAGGAGGGGGTTGTGAATGTATAAGGGTTTGCAATCTTATCCCGAACACTCAAATAGAGAAAAAGTGCTCAAACAAAAAAAAAAATTTGTGTTATATTCCATTTCTTCAAAAAATCAACAAGGGCTTACATCGGCGGGGTTCTAGCCCGTATTCCGAAAAAAAAGGGGGGGGGGTTTAACGAAAATCCAAAAACCAAATTTTTTTTCCAAGTCTTCAAAAAAGGCCGAGGTGAAGACCTATTCTTCCCCAGAAGCACCTTCGACGCCTACAACATCGACATTGGTGTCTTCCTCGGCCTCAGCCTCCTCTTTACCAGCCCCTTTAGCACCAGCTTTGCGTGCTGAACCCTCGGCCGCCTCTTCAGCTGGCCGCTCCACGGCCAACTCACCATGCTGGGAAAATTCCATCCCAACACCCAAGCTATCAAACTCCGGGTAGTGGCGCTGAAGGTAGAGAAGGGTGGCCTTATGCCCGTCATCCATGAATTCGGCAGCAAGCTCATACTTCATATTTTCAAATTCTTCGCTAGCTTTATAGCCCTCAACAGCTTTCTGCTCCGCCCGACGGATGGCTTTTCCCCTCTGCTGCTCTTCCCTTTTCAATCTCTTCTCCAGCTCTTCCACCCTCTTTTCCAGTTGCACCTTCTGCCTCTCGGAGTCGTCCTGTTCTTTTGTTACGAGGACGTGCCTAGCTTATAGGCCTTGATGGGCCTGGGCGGCAAGCTGAAGGTCATCCATCAGGCAGTTCACCTTGGCCTCAGCAGCGTTCTTCTCCGACCTCAGCATGGCCTCCTCCATGGCACTTTCTGAGATCCGGTAAAAAACCACGGACATTCGAAGCATGCCCTGTGGAAGAAAGAAAATGTTATCATACTTAGAAAAATTTAGTCACACAATATAAAGCAAAAAAGTATAAGTGTGAGAAAGCGTTACCGCGAGTTGGTTGCAGATGGCCTGGCGCATCAGGTTACCAGTGCTCTCCCCCTCCATCAATTCTTTGTCATTGGGAGGTGTCATGCAGCGGAGATAGTCGGGCATCACCTCTGGGCTCTTCAGCAAAGCACGGTCGGCCGGTAGCCCGGTGTTCGCCACCCCAAAGAAGGATCCATCAACCGTCAGCTCGGATGACGCCCCGGGCACAAACTTCGCCCTCTTCGAGGACTTGTGCTTCTTATGTTTTCCCTCGTGGGCTTTCCTCTTCCCCTTGTCAGAACGGAGGGGAGAAGAGTCGCCGCTCAGATTTTGCACGGAGTGCCGAGACCCCGATTTGGATTGGGGTGTGTCCCGGATAACCACGCCCGGCAGGGGAGGTGAGTGACTACGGGCTGGCGTCCCGAGGGGCTGAGCTGATTCCTTATCTACCCCGGCAGCTTCCTTTGCCTTCTTCTCCAGAAGCACACGTACTGCCATTGCCTTGTCCATAGCTGCAATATTTAATAAGATTTTTAGAAATCCTTCGGTCCAGGCCGGCAGCATCCGATTCTATACAAGAATATTTGCGTGAATTGAGTGTAGCACGCTTAAAAATTACCTAATGTAGACAATTGACATAGCAGAAAATTCCTTACCGTTGTCCAAGTCAAGAAAGAAATTGGAGGAGGTTGAGACGTCCGGTGGAGAAAACCAGAATGCTGAAAATAACTGAGACGCGATTAGAGTGTTTACGTCTTTGAAGGCAGTCCTCAAGACCTTGTCTCTCTGCTCACAAATTGTTCTGCTCGGCTCCGGTCTTTTCTTCTTGGGCGTCTCCTTAGCTGCAGGAAGTCACGGGAACAAATATATTAGTACATAGACATTATGTAAAGCCAACCAAACTCAAAAGCTCCCCTTATGGGGCCCCAGCCTTACCAACTTTTTTCCATTCCATCTGGAGGGGGTACCTTCCTTCTTCTTCCAAGTCGGATTGCCAACCGCTTCCTCCGACATAGAAGAACTGGGGCTTCCATCGGTGAATGAAAGAGTCTAGGTCCTTCAGGAAAGTCGACCTGGACGAAATGTAACACCACCCAGTACCCCGAGGGAGTGGCTTAAGGAAGAACAGAGCCCTGGAGATATCAATGCTCGGCTCGAGTCCCTCAGCCTAAAAGATGATGTACGAAGCCACCAGGGCTCTCATGCCATTCGGAGCAATTTGTGACGGACACAAATGGTACTCCTCACAGATGGCCCTGACCCACCAGTGGAGGAGAAATCGAAGACCCGCCTCCTACTGTTTCCTGTATACGGTCATATATCCAGCTAGAGGTATACAAGCCCGATCGTCGGGCCCAGGAACAAGCGTCGTGACCTCTTCCAGGATGAAGAACTCACTCCGGCAGGAGAGCACGACTTCCTCGTTCATGGTTGTTTTGATTTTCCAAACCGGACTCGAGGGCGGGACCTTTATAAACAACTTCTCTGGCCCGGCATTGTGCACCTCATTTTTATGAAGCAATTTTGGAATGGAGACGCCAATGTGGATCTCCACCACAGTGACGGGTTCGGGTGGGACCCCGACCCCAGCGTCAAGTGATGTGGAGGCCCCACCACTCTCGTCGGCACGACTCACCACGAATGCACGGTCTTCCAGGCATGACTGGATAGCACCGCTCGTTTCATGGATCCTAGCCATAGCACTCGAGGAGGCGTCTCCCGGAGCGGGGCGCCTCTCCACCCTAAATTGAGGGGAGCTGCCGGACGATCGGTCCGAGGAATCGGACTCCGATCCGTCAGCAGAGCTAGAAGTCAAAAAGAAGAGTAAGAAGGGGATCCCGATATTTTGTTCAGACACAAAGAAGACAACAACAAAAAAAAGAGAATACCAGTACCGGGGAGGAAGAAGGGGCTCTGGACTTTTACGCAAATGTCAAATGCATGGTAGGGGCCACCATTTATAAAAGGAAAATATGCCCAGACGAAAGGTCGCAAAGGGCAACGGCTGGGGATGCCTTGGTTTACACGCCCCTACCACGTGGCACCCATCCAACGATGGTGGAGTGACCTATCACACGATTCAGAAGATGGGGCATGTGTACCACATTCTGTCACGTGGGAAGGGGGAAGGCTCTCAAACTTCCCACCCTCAAAATTCTCCAAGGCATGGAGATGGCTGAGCTCACGACCGTACGGGCTCTCAACTCGGACAAAATCCAAAGGGGGAAGGCTCTCAAACTTCTCACCCTAAAAATTTTCTAAGGCATGCAAGTGGCCGAGCTCACGATCCTACGGGCTCTCAGCTCGGATAAAATCAAAAGGGGGAAGGCTCTCACACTTCCGACCCTGAAAATTTTCTAAGGCATGCAAATGGCCGAGCTCACGACCCTACGGGCTCTCAGCTCGGACAAAACCCAAAGGGAGAAGGCTCTCAAACTTTCCACCTTGAAAATTTTCTAAGGTATGGAAATGGCCGAGCTCACGACCCTACGGGCTCTCAGCTCGGACAAAATCCAAAGGGGGAAGGCTCTCAAACTTTCCACCCTCAAAACACTCAGAGGCAGTGACAATGACCGACCTCACGACCTGCCGGACTCTTAGCTCGGACAAGTTCCCAAAAAAAAAAAACCAACAACAAAAAATTTTGACCGAGCTCACGACTCTACGGGCTCTCAGATCGGCCACTTTTAACAAGGGCAAATCTCTCCAAACTCTTGTTTACCACCACCGCTTCCTTCGTACTGCCGACATACTGAACAGAAGAAACTATTTTCTCGTCAGCTCAAACTCTACTCTTTACCTTCCATTTTCCAGTCGTTTCTCCCCCCAGGGATCTGTGGTGTGCCATTGACGCATTTTGACCCCGATGTCCTCACCTCCTACTACTTACTTGTTTCTTTAAAATCCTGAGGCCGTCATGTTTCACTCCTGCCCTCGGGACTTGGGGGGCAACTGATATAGGAAAATCTGGTAAGGGACATCACGGGGCCAAAAGTTCACCCAGTTATAGAAGAGCGGCCGGAGCAAGGGTTAAAAAACCCCTCAGTACCGAGTTGGGGTATCCCCCAACCGAACTGAGGGAGTTGGGATGTCCCCCAGCCGAACTGAGGACCGTCGCAGTGAAGAAATTAGGACTGACGAGCTGAGGTCCGACCTCCCGAACTGACGGTCAGTGGTACCTTTTGTTCACCACCACAGCATTCGGGAGTTCGCCAAGCCGGTGTGAGGCCATGGCCCATGGGCCTCCAGTTGTGGGCTCAAAAGTCAGCCTAGAGGATTAGAGGGCTGACCTGTCTGCTCATTGGTTGTCCAGCAGATTAGGTTAGTTAACCTGAGTTGTCCCCCCTAATTTCGCGGCACTAATCAAGTGCTGGCGCCTATAAATACACTAGGGCATCCACTGCCCGACGGTACGTGACGACTACTGAATTCAATCTATATTTTCAGCCCTCCACTTCGGAATACTTATCCTCACGCCGGAGGGACTTACTAGGAATCACCCCAGTAGGTTTTTGTGCAGGTACTGTGTGCAGAAGAGTGGAGCCCTGCTCGGAGTCCGTCACCACCCCTGAACTCAACTTGCTATTGCCTTACTGGTCGCCCCCCGCCTCAGGTATCCCCCCGGACCATACTGTTGACCAGCAACCACTTTTTGGTATCAACAACTTCCATATTCATTTATACAGGTTTTGTCCGACATCTGGATCTTGCTGACGAATCCTTCTTTTGAAAATGTGATAACTTTCTTCTGAATAATGACATTCAGTTTGACCAATTTCTTGCCTAACTTTGTTGGCTCTTGAAAGATAGTTGTATGTTGCAATTGAAGCAAATTTTGAAGAAAATATTTTGGTTTTGAGAGTAGTTTTTTTGAAAATAGCATGTACACGGAAACAAATATTGAAAATACATGAGAAGGAAAATATTAAAAATTTATAGTGTAAATCTTGAATAAACATTTTACAAGTAGTAGAAATATCTTGGATTGCTTGTTTATAATCAAGGGGGTAGATACTTGTTTTGAGTAAAGGCTTGAGAAAATGAGTTTTGAAAAAATCTTGCGGAACAATTATCATAGTAATCGGTGATTTTAATAGGTATTGAGGCCATCTTTTCTCTTTCCCTGAATAAAATCTCAAGTTAGAAAATCAGGTAAAGAATTAGAGGATCCTTTGATGAATTCAATCTGGAAATCAAATACTGATAAAATAGTTTGCCATTTAGCAAATATTTGCTTTGAAACTAAATTTTTTGCATATTTTTCTAAAATTTCTTTTGCACTTTTGCAATCAATTCGAAGTAAAAACTCTTTATTATATAAATCATCTTGAAATTTTTGAATATATAAAACAATTGATAAAAATTTCTTTTTGATGGTAGAATAATTGAGCTGGGCACCAGACCAAGATTCACTATAAAATCTGACTTTAGACTCTTTATCTTCCAATTTTTGCTTAAGGATACCTCCATATCCTATATCCGAGGCATCAATTTCTACTACCGTAAAGGCCTGAGGATGAGGTATACTAAGACATGACAAAGTTTTGACATAGATCTTGACTTGTTTGACTACCTTCGTATGTTCTTCTGACCAAGGAAGATGATTCTTTTTTAGTCTTCTAAATAAGGGTTTAAGAACAATTCTAATATTGGGTATAAAGTTAGCAACATAATTAAGGTATCCTAAAAATCTTTGTAGTTGGATTTTGTCTTTAATTTTATCTGAAAATTTATTTGCAAATTCAATTGCTCTGTGAATCGGAGTGATTGTTCTTTCATAAATGTCATGTCCTAAAAATTTAATTTTTGTTTAGAATAATTTTATTTTTAGTTGTGAGAGGACTAAACCATTTTTTTTGATAATATTGAAGAAAATGTATAAATGTTTGAAATATTGTTCTATTGATTCAGAAAATACTAGAACATTATTAATATAGACTATAATGAATTTTGTACACTAGAACATTATTAATATAGACTATAATGAATTTTGTATAAGGATTGAAAATTTCATTCATGACATTTTGAAATTCAAAGAGAGCATTCTTAAGTTCGAAAGGCATTACGTTCCATTCATAGTGACCAAATGGCATCGTAAAGACCGTTTTGTATTTTTCTTCCTCACAAATTTGGATTTTTCAGAATCCTGACTTTATATCAAATTTTGAGAATATTGTTGCATTAAAAAGTCTACTCAGAAGATCCGTTTTATTTGGTATTAGATATTTGATCCATTGAAGAACTTTGTTTAAATGTTTATAATTGATAACTAGTCTTGGTGCTCCTATTTCTATTTCAACTTGATTTCTTACATAGAAAGCCGTGCAACTCCAAGGAGATTTACTTTTTTGATTAATCATTTTTCAAGTAATTCCTTAATTTTCTTTTTGCAATATTCTAGTAGTTATTGATTCATTTGAATTGACTTTGCTTTTATGGGAATTTTATCGAATCATTAAAATAATGATTCCTATTATTTTAATGTACATAAAGATGCTCTAGATCCTTTATGTGTGTCAAGATAATTGAAACGTGAGAGAATGAATCATATATTGAGATTATGAGAAAGAGATACAAATTTACAAACACCATATACACATGTATATATAGGGGAAGAGGGGGTTAGGGTTTGCCCTAATGGGCCTAAGTGGGCTTAAGCCTATTATTACATTAACATCCCCCCTTAAATTTAAGACGGTAAGTGGGAAGTGAATTTGAGTTTGGAAACTAGAGAGTGAAAATATTCGGATGGATGAGCCTTAGTGAAAATATCTGCTGTCTGATGGACTGAACAGACGGATTGTAAACGAACTGTATTATAGAGAATGTGATGACAGATGAAGTGACAATCAGTCTCAATATATTTTGTATGCTCGTGGAATACATCATTGTGAGCAATCTGAATAGTACTCTTGTTGTCACAATGTATGGTAGTGGCAATAGGAGAAGAGATGCCCATGTCAACGAGTAGCCATCGAAGCCAGAGAAGTTCTTGAGTTGCATCAGCCATGACACAATATTCAGCTTCAGTATTGGAGAGAGCAAGCATAGTTTGTTTCTTACTACACTAGGAAATAAGAGAATTGCCCAAAAAGAAATAGTAACCAATGGTTGAACGTCTGTCAGTGGGGTCTCCGGCCCAATCGGCATCAGAATAAGCTTGTAAGATGGGAACAGACTGAACTGAGAAATGAAGCCCATGAAATAAAGTACCCTTAACATACCAAAGAATGCGAATAACAACCGAGTAATGGATAGTTCGAGGAACGGATAAGAACTGACTGATCTGATGAACGGCATAGGCAATGTCAGGGCGAGTAACAGTAAGATATATAAGACTTCTAACTAATTGGTGATATAGAGTGACATCTTGAATAGGTGAACCATTAAGTGGGGTAAGTCTGACGTTTGGCTCGAGGAGAGTAGTGACAATGATTGAGTCAGTGATCCCAGCCTTGGAAATGAGATCCGAGGCATACTTGGTCTGGGAGACAAAATATCCATCAAAACTAGATGAGACTTCAAGGCCAAGAAAGTAGGTGAACACGCCAAGATCTTTCATCTCGAATTAGCCACTAAGGAACTTTTTGAGTTAAGAAATAACATGTAGATCATCTCCAGTAATAACCATATCATCCACATATAGTAAGAGAAGGATAATACCGTTGGCAATATGGTGAATAAACAGAGCCAAATCATGAGCACTAGGTGTGAACCCAAACTGATGAATAATAGTGCTGAATTTGGCAAACCAGGCACGTGGAGCTTGTTTCAAATCATATAGGGCACGACGAAGGTAACAAACTTTGTTTCGAGGAGCAACCAAGCTGAAATGGGTATGCATATAGACTTCCTCAAGAAGATCTCCATTAAGAAATGCATTCTTGACATCCATCTGAAAAAGAGTCCATTTTCGAATGGAGGCGACGGCAAGAAGTGTATGGATAGATGTTAGTCTCGCCATTGGAGCAAATGTCCCTTCATAGTCAATGCCATATTTCTGAGAAAAATCATTGGCAACAAGTCGAGCTTTATATCGTTTAACAGAGTTATCAGAAAACGTCTTGATCTTAAACACTCATTTGCACCCAATAAAAGTTTTTTCAAGGGGTAGATCAACAATATCCCAAGTATGAGTTTTGGCGAGGACCTGAAATTCTTCGTCTATTTCTTTTTGCCAAAAAGGATTAGTACTAACCTTCTTATAGGATTGAGGCTCATGCAAATGAAGTGTAGTAGAAAAATAATAAAAATCAGAAAAGTAATGTAGATGATGAGTTACCCTAGTAGATCGGCGAGGGTGATATGGGGCGTGGGTTTCAAATGAGGGTGATACAGGATCATCGGTCATAGGAGAAATCTCAAGCATAATCACTGGAGTTGAAAGGGTGCGATCAGCTAGTGGTTCTGGAGTGGGTTCGACTGGTGGGTCTAGGGTGGGCTCAGCATAAGGTGCAAGGCTAAGCTCAACTGATGGTACTAAAGTGGACTCAACAGTACCTAGAACTGTATCCTCTTGAAATAATTCAATAGATGGATCAGTAAAGTATTAGGAGTTGGTGAGGGTGGACATGTCAAATGACCGTAAGGAAAAAAACATAACTCAATGGTAAGCTCAACATAAGGTGCAGGGTTAGGCTCAACTGATGGTGTGAGAGTGGACTCAATAGTACCTGGAATTGTATCCTCTAGAATAACTCAATGGATGGATCAGTAAAGTATCTGGAGTTGGTGAGGGTGGACATGTCAAATGACTATAAAAAAGAAAATATTTGATATTCCCAAAAAACGACATGCCACGAGATACGAAGGGTTTTAGAAATGGGATCCCAACACCGATACCCTTTGTGTTCGATGCCATATCCAATAAAACAACACAGATGAGCCTTTGGTTCCAGTTTGTTGTATTCATGTGGTTTGAGAAGAATAAAATAGGCGTAACCAAAGACTCTGAGTTTAGAGTAATCGGGAGGTTTACCGAAAAAGGCGCTTAAATGGAGATTGGTTTTGGATTGTAATGGAAGGGACACAGTTTTTTGTGTAAACAGCTATGAATATAGTAACTCCAAAAACACTTAGGACATGAAGAAGAAATGAGAAGAGCACGAACTGTGTTAAGAATATGTCTATGTTTGCATTTGACTCGTCCATTTTATTGGGATGTACTAGGACATAAGCGATGGAAGAGCGTGTCATTTTTAAGAAACAGGTTAAGGAAGACATGATCTTTGTATTCCATTGCATTATCTGAGCGGAAAACTTTGATATTTCTAGAAAATTAGGTTTGAACCATAGAAGAAAACTCAGAATATATTTGTAATAGTTCGGATCAATATTTTATAAGAAACAACCATGTATATCGAGAGTAGTCGTTCACAAAGACAACAAAGTAACGACAACCACCCATCAAGGTATGGAGAGAAGACCCCCAAATATCAGAATGAATTAGATCAAAGGGTGTAAGGGAAATAGACTGATTCTCTTTGAAAGGTAGGGCAGGTTATTTTGCAAGTTGGCAATGGATATATTTGAAGGACTTATGCTGAACTGAACCTAACTGACCGCTAGAGATAAGCGATTTGAGTCGGTTAGATGAAGTGTGGCCTAAACTAGCATGCCAAATTTAGGATAGTGAGAAATATACTGGTGATTGCTAAGATAAGAATAAGGATGAGGGAGATGATACTGGCGGTGGTGGTGAGGTTGCACAGGTTGATGAAGGGACATGTGGTTGTGGTGGTGGTAGAGTTGGAGATAGAAGGTACAAACTGGTAAGTTCAAATAGGCATCCAACCTTATGACCAGTCCCAAGAGTTTCTCTTGTCTGAGTATCCTGCACACGACAACCATTACTAGAAAATATGACTTCAAATCCCAATTTACAAAGTTGCCCAACAGATAAGAGATTTAAGGTGAGTTTTAGAATCAAATACGTGTCAGGAATATAAAGATGGCGAGTAGAAACCTGACCGATATGGGTAACGGGCATTTGAGAACCATCAGCTGTATGAATACTTGAGATATTCATCGCAGATAGTTTGGTTAAAAAAATATTGGGATCAGATGTCATGTAATTACAACAGGTATAATCAAAGAACCAATAAGAGTTACCTGTAGTAAGTGAGAGAGCAGAGGAAAGAATTTGTACCATTACTATTTTTGGAAAAGATATGAAAGAGGAATGAGGTTAAATATACAATAGACATGATGACAGTAGCAGAGGTAGGATCCGAACCCTCATTGGCATTGATAATGAGATATCCAACGTTCAAAAACCATTAAATTATGGTTGAATATCTCAAAGGCTGAAATAGTCAAACTAGAACAATTCTACCATCGTTGGTCGACCGCCCTTTTGTCAGTTAACCGGCTGTCTTCAACGGTCATATTTTTTACCGTTTGTGGCCTATAGTCAATTGACCGACACTTTTTGTCTGTTAACCATTTTGGCCAGTAACTTCCTTTCCAGATTTTTCAAGACTATTGTTCCGTTAATCAACCGACCCATTTCGTCAGTTGACTGAATTGATCAAAAACTTCCCATTACATATTTTAAAAATATATTCTCAATTCAACACTTTATGAAAAATATTTTTATGATTTTAACACATTATAAAAATTATTTAGAACCTTAAACTTATCGCTTCTGACAATAACACACATAAGATTTACTCAATTTTAAGTGTCGTGCATGATTCTAGTCAAGTTGTATTAAGAGAATAAGAGTATTGAATTGTTTTACCTATGAATTCAAAAAATCTTTAATGCTAAAAACTTTTTCAATATTTTCATTTGCAACTATTTTGAATTCTCTTATGAAATGTCATCAATAATCAAAATCGTTTTCGCTACAATCTTTTTCTCATTCAAACCAATGTAATTCATAATTTAAAATCACTCAATAAATATATTAATTTTATAAAATATTAATATTTAATTGTCCATTAAAATATCTAGGGTTAATAATTACTCACCAAGTCATTATGAATTTAATAAGTTTAAATATGATTAAGCGACAATCCACTATTCTTGAGTCACCGGTATAAGTTTAAAGGTACCACTAGAAGTTCTTGAACTATTAAAAAAAAAAAAAACAATAGTATTAATATTAATATTTTAATACTGTAAAATATTAAATAAAATACAACACACACAAAAAAAAAAATGTACTTTCTATTTAAAAAACCCTTTTCTACTATTCATCCACCCCTCTAAAAATTAATAAATAAAAATATAAATTAAATTACGAATTTATCTTTTGGGTTACTAACACATATATCCTTTAAAATTTTTAATTTTACACATTTCCCCCCTCCATCCTTCTCTTTTCTCTGGCGAACTACGTCACTACATCACTGGCGATGGCGTTGTCACCAGCTCTATCATCTGTGATGGCGTCAACTCTCTCTTTCTCTCCTACCCTCACCCTCCTGCTGGAACCCCCCCAACCACCCCCCCACCCCCGCCAATACCCCATTCCCCCCCCCCCCCCCCCCCCCCGGGAACTACCTCATCCTCTCCTACTCCTCCTCTTCTTCTTTCTCTCTCTATATATTTATATATAAGGTTTAGGGTTTTGTATTTTCTATTTTATGGCATTTATGAAAAATAAAAAAAAGTCAAAAGTAAAAATTAGAAAACGAAGAACACAAAATAAAAACATAAAAAAGGTTTAAATTTAAAAATAAATTTTTTTTTTTTTTGTTTGATTTTTCTTGTCTTTTATATTTATTTTTTATAAATACGATATCAAAAATAAAATAAATAAGATAAAAAATACAGAGTAAAAGTAAAAAATTAAAAATTAAAAAAAAAATCAAGAGAAGGAGAGAATAAAAAATAAAAATAAAAATAAAAATGTTATATTGTGAAGATATTTTTGTCAAAAAAATATGAAAGAGGATGTCACAGCGAACCAAATAAAAAAATATCTCAGATATAATAAAAAAGACGTGGAACAAGTTTTGTGCAATGTCCCCCCACACCAAACACACACTACACACTAACGTGGGGAAAAACTCCACAATCTGATCAACACTAAGGATTGTAGCACTGTCACCATTGGCTATACGTTGAATGCCCGAACTCCAGCATAATATCCTCCTAGTCGATGAACGGAACTTTGGACTTGAGAGTTAGATGGTCAAGGGAATTGCTAAATTAGAATATTTTTACTAGACTAAAGACTAACCTAATTCTATTATTGACTGAATCAACCATAACTCTTTTGCAGGTTAAGAATCAAACTTATATTTATCTCAGGTTAAAGACAAACCCTATTTTTTTTTTCACAGGCTGAAGATTAACCCCTGATTAGATACCAACCCAAATGTCTCTAATCCACTCAAACTCTCAAATACAAAAGATATTTTGTTTCTTCTTACAGTAACTTCTACTACCATAATACAATATATACTCAATTAATTTCCAAAAATATATGATAGAATTACGTGAGAATGATTTTACTCAATTTAATCACAAAGATAATATAAATCAAATTTTAGAGGCAAAAACTGTTTCACAACTAATTAAAAATAATCTCAACGATATTGTTTTTAGAAGATCATAGGAAATACTCAAACCTGGTATAGCAAGAACAATGATTTCTTTGAAGCAAAACCTTTTCTCTTGGAAATACTCTTAGCAAAATGATACTCTCTTTATGAATATATATGATTAAAACTCTTGCTCTTGATTTTTTTTTAAGTTAAAAAATGCAGGTCTTATTATATAGACTTCAAATTATGCCTACAACGACAATTTTTCAAAACATCATTTATGTCACGTATAAACTCTATACAAGATACTCCTTTAAATCAGATATATTTGACTAAAAACTACTTTTTGAAAAGATTAGTTCAATACTTTTTGAAAAGATAAGTTTAGTCCTAAAACTTCTTTGATTCAAAATCCTTAAATATAAAAAGTAGTTTTACCGATTTATTTCATAAAATTAAGCACTAAAAAATAGGATCTTCAAAATATATAGTATATATGTGAAACACACTCAAGACCTTTTTAAATAAGATATTCCAACGTTCAAAAGCTTGAAAATAGGTTTGAAGATCTCTTAAAACGTTCACAAGTCCAGACATCAGGGCGGCGAGGGAGACACCGTTGTCGAGCCTATCCACATCTCTTGCCTCATCCTCAAGGCAATCGAGAAATCAATTTAAGGGTTCACACTCTCTCTGCCTGATTGTGACGAGTGGCGTAGACGGCTTCGATTTTTGGCGACTGTGCTTGAAGCCTCTCTGCTTGATTGTGACGAGTGGCGTAGACGGCTTCGATTTTTGGCGACTGTGCTTGAAGCAAGCTAAAAAAATCTTCTAAAAATGGGCGAAGCAAGCGATGGAACCAAACACGAGGGTGTGATACCACTCTCGGGCCCTACTGACTTTGGTTACCAGGATAGTCTTACACCGCATCGTGTCTGACATCCCTTGTCAATCTAGGAGCATATTGAGCACCAAGATATGGTCAATAGAATCCATCGCTCCATCGTAGGAGGGCATTTGGTTGGTCAGATCGGAGAACCGTGGTGGTACCAGCTCATATAGAATCTTTCTCGTGAAAGGACGACGAGTGGGAAAAGGTAGCTCCTGCCTCGAGTTCGCTAGCAATGCTTCAAGCCTCGCTTTCATTTCTTCCAGGCAACGCTCCACGACTGGAGCATGTCCTCTTAAAGGGAATCACCCACCGGTCAGGAACGGACATGATTCGGCGTGGGAGACCTCCTTCGACGCAAATCAGCTCCGAGGTGAATATAGCTTCCGGGGTTACGCATACGCTCCGCTCCCCCCAAACACATGCCCAATGAAGAGGGACGGTACCCCCAGCTGTAAAACATCCAAGCATGGGGTGTTATCCCCTAAAACAGGTTGCTGAGGAGGCACCTGAAGAACGTTGACTAGTTGGATTATCTGGTGATTGAGCTCTACAACTTGGTTCTCGATCTGCTCAAGGCGAGCATTGCCATGCACCAGTGCACCGCCTGTAGCTAGAGGATCCATAGGAAGGTCTTGCACAGAAGACTATTCGGACGAAGATTCTTGCAAATGTGGTTTGTTCTCCCTCAAGGCGAGACTCTTATGACGAGTGGACATAAGCAAAGACTTGAGAGTGCTATGGCAGAGAGAAAACACAACTCTAATCGTCATTTCCTATGCACGACACCAACTGTTGCCTGGAAGTGGTAACACAGTAAATTCTGTAGTAATTCTCTACACTCCCTCCGTTCTTTGCCGCTAGGCCCTCTGCACAAATTCTTGACACCGGCGGGGTGGATCTCAGCAAAGAACCTCCAACATGGGAATAAATATCTTTCGGAGAGTAAAACACAAGACTCGGTATGAAATCTCCAATTGTCTGTACCTTGGCCATTGCTAACCTGAGTTTATATTTTCTTCTAACGACGATATTGGAGAGAAACAGGGAGAGAACCATCATGATTTCATTATTGGCGTAATCATGGTTCTGTTATTGCCGCATCCCTCTCATACATGAATATTCTATGGTGATTTGGTGCGTGACTCACATTTTCGCTCACGAACTTTTCGCCCCAACTCTGCCTGTCGGCTCAACCTTGGGCTAACCTGATTCCAACCAAGCCCTAGGCTCTAAGTGCATATAGGCTTCTTCGAGCATTCCGTTCTCTCTCCCCCCCCTCCCCCAGTAGGGTTCATGCCCACTGACAATAATGGATCAGGGATCATGTGGCTTGTGGACGCCCCCGGCCAACTCTGGGTCCTTTGGGTTTTTCCGTCACACGATCCATGGCCAAATTCTCCCCCATCAAATTACATTTTTCCCATTATTTCCAACATATCCTTATTAAATAGATTGGGAATAGTTTTTGTTTCTCAAATTCTTAAAGAATTCTGAAATTTCTCCCAAAATTTTAAAAATATTTGAGAACAAAATTATATTTACCAAAAATATTTTTGTACGTTAAACCAAAAATTTTGTGATCAAAAATAGAAATCAGGAAACAAAAACGCTAAACTCACATGCCTGTATTTCATACAAATTTTTGTCCATTAAAAAAAAACTAAAATCACAACTAATAAACACTTATATTTTATCTAATTCAATTTATTTATTTATTTATTTATTTTTATTTTTTTATTTTATCTATTTTGATATTGTGGTGTTTAAAAACAATGGTATTAATTAAATCTATATAAAAAATTAAAATTAGAAGACTACACTTGAGAATGAAGGACAAAACCTTTTTTCTTGATTCTTATTAATTTCTCTTTTTCATATTTTATTTAAATGAATTTTAAATATTATTCATCATTAATATAGTCATTTAAGTAAATTTAATTGTTATTTATTATTAATATAGTGAGTTCAATTTTTATATTTGAAATAGTTTTTTTTTTTTTTTTAAATAAAAAATATTTTTTTTAAATAAATAACAAAAAACTATTCTAGATTTTTTAATTTAAAAATCATTTTTTTTTTGAGATTTTTATATTCTTTGTTTCTCATATAAGTGTTGATAAAAGTAATGAAAAAAAGTTCTCGTGTTTATGTAACCAATTTCATATACAAAAAGAGTTTAAAAATGACAAACATAATAAAAAGTAAAAAATAACAATAAAAAAATCCACACAAGTCAACCATTTTTGAACATGAGTAAAACTATTACTAAATAAAATCTCATACAAAAACTACACCAAACAATTAAAAAAGAAAAAAGAAAAACTAAATGAAATAGTTTATGTATAAACAGTTTTATAAATAAAAAATAGTTAATTCTTAAAATAATTCTAAATTTCAAAAATTCAACAACAAGAGTTGTTTAAATACTAAAAACTTTAAAAAACCATAGTTTGATCAAAAGTAATAAAAATAGAATTGGAAAAGTCTTAGTTAAAAAAAATGTAAATGAAACAATTTATATATAAACAATTTTATAAATAAAATATATTTAATTCTTAAAATAATTCAAAATTTCAGAATTCAACAGCAAGTTGTCTTTAAATACTAAACAAGTGTAAAAAGCTATCATTTGATCTCAAAAGTAGGAAAAATAGAATTGAAAATGTAATACATAAATCAACAATATTTAATTCTTAAAATAATTTTGAAATTAAAAAATTCAGCACCAAGTATTCTTTAAATACTCAAAGAAAATGTAACTACCATCATTTGATGCAAAAAAAAAAAGAATTGAAAATGTATTACATAAATAAAATTAAAATAAAAATCAATATTGACCAAAATTATTTGTAATTCTTTTAAGAGAGTTATAAGAGCAATTCTTTCATTAGATACTTTTAATTAATCTTTTAATAGAATAGTACAAAAAATAAATAAATAATTTTATATTTAAAAGAGGATTCTGGAGAAATTTTTCAAACGACAGAAGATATCGTTGTTTATTTTCTAAATGACTTGATACTTCATTGAAATTTATCCATATGGCCATACTTGGTTTGATGATTATTTTCATTATTATTAATTTTATGTGAACTTATCTCTTCATCTTCGTTTCTCTCTCCAACCATTATAAAATTCTCTCTCCATTTATTAATGACATATAAAATTTATTCAATTTCCTATGTTACAAAGAGTATTCTAACAATTATTGACCAAATAATAAAAACTATTAAACAACATAAAAATAACAAAAATTATTATTTACAAAAATAAAATTTGAAAAAAATCATCTAAGAACTTATTTACTTATCAATTACTATTTTATAATAAATATGAGTGATAAACATTGATAGTGTTGGAGGTTGGCAATAATAGTTTTCAAGCTATAATTTTATTTTATATCTCAATATTAAAATTTATTTTTCTACAATTTTATAATATGTACTAAATATAAAATTGCAAGATCAATTGTAAGTCATATGTAATATTTAAATAAAAAAATATATATTAATAATTTTTTTTTTCTAGAACTAGTAATTCTATAATTTTGAAGCACTATTATATAACTCAAAATTATCATACTTTTATGTATCAGTAATTAACAACCTAAAAAATAAATAAATTCCTTAATATACGTAAATAAGCTATATTTAATGGCATCGTGAATTAAAATTAACAAATATCATTTACTATTCATCCACTACACTCCATCTTCTTTTCTTTTAAATTACATATTTCGTCCCTTTTCTTCTTAGCAAACAAACTTCAACCACGAGCCCCAAGACTTATGTGGTCGATGCAGTCTGACGAGGTAACGATGGACTAAAATAGGAAGAGATCACCATTGAGTCCAAAAATTCAATTATTTCTTTAGAAGTAACACATCTTGGAACCTTGTATTGGCTGGACATACCCCTTGCAATTGCTCGATCCATTAAAACATCAAAAGTCCCAGTCTTCACCACCCGGATCTCCAGCGGTCCAAGTACTTTGTACTCGGCTCGAAGCTGTCGATAGAACTCATTAAGTGAATCCTCCATCACAAGGCAACACCTAGTCAACACATCGTCAGAGACCAAGTTGCCGGCCGATAACTCCCAGTAGATAACGTAATGCCCTGGGTTCGATTGCGACTCGCCGTAACAAGCAAAGTCGACGATGAATGTTTTGAACGGTTGCAGAAGCTTGGAGGCATTCTCTACAGCCGTCTGTAGCTCAGCCTCGTCGGTTTTGTCAGCGTCGATGCTCAGGCCGACGTTTTTTCTTCCTACGAACTGGAACTGAGGTGTGGAGTTATAGAAACCGGTGACCCTGAGAATGTCGCCCATTCTGTATCTGTATAACCCTGCGTCGGTGGTCACAACAACTTCGTATTCTTTACCCATTTCGACGCTGGTGAGGTCGACTGGCGAATCACGACCCGACAGCGTTTCTTGGGGGATGAACTCGAAGTAAGCCATGTTCGGCGAGATGGTGTACGAAACTTCAGTCGGCTTACACAATGGGCTTAGATTGAGCCCAAAATTAGACTCCGACGAGCAGTACTTGCGGCTGACTAATGGTAAACCACCGCCGTAATAATCTAGCATCGGAATGTATTGAGCCATTGAGCCCGTAATGACTACCTCAATAAACTTGGCATTAGGCCAAATTCGTCTGATTATTCCACCCCAATTCTCATTGGAACACTCTCGGGTAACAAAGTTCGAAAGATCCGGGTCAGGCTTTAAGATTCTGGACATGCAGGCTCTGATTGACGAGTCGATGATATTCGCGTCAAGTTTTCCGCTTCGAATATCTCGGGCAATTTCTGACCACTTGGCTTTGAAAAATCGGATGACCCGGAGAAATACAATGGCCAATGTGGTAGTCAGCCGGTTGACTTTTGTGCGCTCGTAAAGACCACATAATATCTGAGAATACATGCTTTGATTCCAATCATAACAGATGATTGTCTCGGTCGGGCTCGTGAATGTGGTATATTGGTTCTTGAATTCGGCGCTCTTGTAATACTTTGTGAGCACGGTTTGGGTCAATATTCCGCCTGGTGTCTTTGTCTCGTGGAAAACGCAGACAAAATTTAATGACTTGCCTTCGTCTAAACCTGAAAAATGACTGTTGCAAACAAATAAATATGTTTTTAGTAACACTAGATGTAGAAATATAATATCCAAAATTCAACGGTAATTTTAATTTTTATCCGAAATAAAAAAAATAAAAATCATTATATCAATGGGACTTTATTAAAAAAAAATATTGTAGCACTAACCAATCCATTATAGATTTAACGAGTTTATCTATAATTGTACGACGATCCCAACCTTCTTTAGTCATAGGTATAAGTTTGCGTGTACCACGAGAAGTTCCAGAACTGTGAAAAGAAAGAATATAATAACAATACTATCATGATTTATGAAACTATATATAAAGAAAGAAGACACACACACACATACATATATATATATATATATATATTATGTTTAGGTTTAATTAATTTTTTGAACGCTCTATACGATTTAATATCTAGATCATTTTGGAATGGAATAAAAAAGTTCAGAACATTTATGTTAAGTTAGCAGTAGTAGGTCATAGGATTGTTTATAGAGTTTAAACTCAAGAAATCCCCCTTAATGTCGACTATTAGATTCTTCTCTTATATCGATCACTGGACAATTTATAAACCACTATATAAATTAAGTAAAGGAGTTATGTCACTTAACACCATATGTTTTGAAGTTGGAATATCCATGGTATCAAATCTAACATTATGAGAATTTGTCTCTCACTTTCTTGTAGTCAAATCATCCATGTAACTCGAGGATTGCACATTTCTCATCATTCTCTCGTAGTCAAATCACCCGTGCAAATTGAAGTTGCAATTAAGGGAGGGTATTAGTTTTTTATCTTACATCCATTACTTGAGAGTTTTCAAACCACTGTACAAGTCAAAAAGTTATTTCAATTAATGTTATAAGGTTTTAAGTTGGAACCTCCTAAAATCAACAAATACCAAAATATCCCTTGTTTATTCTGATAGTATCTAAAACACGCCTTATCTTTTCAATTTGGCTATCTAAAATACTGTATTTTCAGTTTGGTAATCTAAAACACATTCTATCGACAAAAATATGTTTCTTTAATGCTTTATTTTTATTTTGTTTTCAATTTTACTCTCTTTTCCTAATTCTTTTGTACCGAAGAAAATCAAAAGTAAAAAACAAACACAAAACAAAAATAGTTCAAGAACTAAAACAAAAAATATGAATTCAAATAAATAAATAATAGTAAAAAAAAAAAGAAAAAGAAAATAAACTTTTTTTTTTTTTTTTTGGTGTGTGTTTTTGTTATCAGGTTTTTAACTTTTGATTTTCATTTATTATTTTCTGTAAACACCATATAAAAAAACAAAACAAAAGAAATGCAAAAAAAATAAAAAAAAAATAGAAATTTTAAAATAAAAAACAAAAAATATCATATTTACATGAATATTTTTGTCCATAAAATGTGATAAGTGGTGTGTGATGTATTATTAAAAGACAAATTCTATTATTGACCCTTTAAGTATTAACATATTTTTATGTGGTTTAATAAGTTTTGTGCGTTGCAATTTAAACCCTTTAAATATACATTTAGTTTTAAACGGTCATTTAGTTAATATTTTCAATACTGATGGAAAGGTAAACAGGGTATTTTAGGTTTTTAAAAAAAAAAATTCTTCTTTTATTAAGGAAAAAAAATAAATAAAAAAAGAACAAAAAACCTCTGTTAAATGCCATGTATGTTACACATGATTGTCACTACAGCAGTTTGGATGGAAATATTAACAGAATGAAAGTTTAAAATTAAGCACATACTTATAGGATTTAAATGGAAACACAAAACTTATAGAACCATATAAAAATATGTCAATAAGAGGATCAAAAGTGGAATTTACCCATATTAAAATGTTATCTTTGTTATTTGCCAAGGACTGTTCGAGATTTTTTATTTATTTTTATTATTTATTTATTTATTTGTACATGTGTTGAGGATAGAGAATTGAATTCTAAATTTTTGGCAAAGTAGATAAACTATATATCCGTGGGTTATAAATTTTGAAATAGACTATTCGAGATTTAAACTCATTATTTATATATACGAGACCATCTTCTCTTCGGAGACCAACGTAATACCATTTTCATGTTAGGGTTGATTTCGATACTAAAAATGGTAGTAAAATAAAAAAATAAAATAAAAAGAAATAGATGGAAAAAAGGGATAGCTTAAACCAATGTTTCAACTCGAGTGTGCCGTGAACATGAACCTGGAGAAGAACTCCACGACAGGATCGGCTGTCAAGATTGCAGAACGGTCACCGTTGGCTATACGTTGAATATCTGGTTGAATATCCTCGTATGTAACCACCGGAACCCTGGACTTAAACGTCAGACTGTCGGTGGCGCCGTCCAATCCGAATCGCCGGAGGTATTCCGTTTCAGCATTTTTCCCCAGTATGTCAGCCAACAGTTTCTCTTGAACCAACTTAGGGTTCCTTGTCATTTCTTCTATTATTTCAAGTGCCTCGGCATTGCCGTCGCTCACCGGTGGGGACATGTGTGTGTGTGTGTGTGTGTGTGTGTGAGAGAGAGAGAGAGAGAGAGAGAGAGAGAGAGATGTGGTTGGTCGAAGGCTTGGGATTGAATCAAACTTATATGGGTGACAGTGAGTCGAGTGCACACGTAAAGGTTTTAGTAATTGGACAATATACCCCCAAACTTCTATTTTATTACCCATTGAACTCTAAAATTTATAAATTGTGTCTAAAATGTTCCGATTGGTTTATTCCAACAAATAATTATCAATGGAGAATATGACTATTTATCGTCCGGGGTACTTTCAATATAATTTTATGAAATTTTAGCTTTTCTAGTCGAATTTAATCATAGTTTAATAATTTTTAAAATGAAACGTGGAATAATTGAAAGTTTAGGATCAAAATGCAACTGATCATGAATGCAGGGGTGCGAATTACAATTTAATGAATTTCAATAGTGATCAACAGCCCAATTCCAATTTGATGACATATGCAATGATCAAATTTGATAAAAAGCTGGAAATTTCAACATAAATTTTTCTTGTTTTTCTCCTGTTTCATGCATCATAGAATTTATTAATATGCTGGAAACTCAAATGTAATTATTAATTAATACTATTAGCCATTTGAACAATCAAAATTACTCAGATTAATTTTGTCACATAAAAAATAAGTTTATAATTTAAATTTATGTTAATTTCATGGCATACTAAATTTTAAGGCGCATCCAAGAGGTGTTAGGTTAGTTGGAAAAGGAAGGTGTTTATTTATTTGTCAGCTAAGGTTCGATTCTGATGTAAAGTATTTCAGGAATTAAATCCTGAATTTAATTCTGAATACACCAAAGTGATGTGGGAGACTGTGCCCTTAAAACCGTCCATGGAGGTGATTAGTCAATATGTGACTGAACACACCTCACCATTAAAAAAATTAAAAAAAATCATTAAGGATCTCTCACTCACGAATGGAGTATCTCTTGCTCGAGCTCGAAGACCAAATAGTTGCTTACGAATGAAGGATCTAGTGAAGGCTCAGGGGATAGTGTTCACGAGTGAAGGCTCAAGTTCGATGGCTTGGCCATGGAGGTGAAATTGATGAATGATCTCTCCTCTACTCGCCGCTCACGAAAGTGATGAAGGTTCTCCCCTCTCTATCTCATATGAATGAATGGAGGCTCGATCGATCGGGGCATGTAATTTTAATCCTAAGATTACCTAATACCAAATTTTATTTGGGATTGAGTAATCCCACGAGTTGTGGAATTATTAATTACTTGGGAATGAGAATGAAAATCAATCCCACTCACCAAACACAAAATTAGAATGGTTATTCCTGAAGTCATTTCAATCCTGAGCTGAATCCCGCAAACCAAATGTCACCTAAGGGGTTTTGACACTTTGTGTCATTATAATATGACTAAAATCTCACTTTAGCTCCTAGCATTTCAAGTTTGAACATATAACACCTTAAAGTTTGTTAATCGTCCCACTGCAACCCAATTCATTATCCCTATCATAACTTTGATCAGAAAAGAGTAACTTGTCATGCACCTGAATGTTTTTAAGAAACTTTCTAGATAATTTAAGCCTTCTCCTTTCCATCCAAATACTCAATATATATATATATATATATATATATATAGAGAGAGAGAGAGAGAGAGAGAGAGAGAGAGATTTTTTTAGTAGAAAATTTATAAGGGGGAAAAAAGAGATTGAAAATGTCCACGCCTTTAGAAATACTTGGGCCCATGATGGTTAACTATTTGTCATCCAAAATTATAATGAAATTATTGATTTGGACTTAAATGGGCCGTATTACAGAAATTCAGGATATTACATGCCCAAATTATAATTTTAAGGACCAAAATAAAATAATAGTAAAAAGTTAGGGCTATAAAGTGTCAAACCCCCACTTTCTAGTTTTATGAGCTCTCCTCGTAAAGAAGGAAATTAAAAGCAACCCTTTGAAAGAAAATTTTGATAAAAAGATGGAAATTTCAACATTTGGTAACCATTTTTGTTTCCATTCTAGCAGTGGGATGGGAATGGGACGGGATGGGATGAGAATTTTGCTTTCTTTTTGGGAGTAGAATCGCGTTTGGTAACAATAATTTTTTTTTTTTTGTTTTGGGAAGAGAATTGTGTTTGGTAACGATTTTATTCTAAATTTTTTTTTTTTTTTTTTTTTTTTTTTTTTTTTTTTTTTTTTTGCCTGACGGCGGTGGTGCCGTCGCCGGCTGGCCGACTGGCGGTGCTCCGGCGTCGGAGACGGCGGTGGCCCCCTTCCGGTGATGACCGGATGGCGGTGGTGCCGGCGACGCCGGCCGGAAGACAATGACGCCGTCGCCGACGACGGCCGGAAGTGGCTGAGAAATTTTTGGCCGGACGGTGACCGGCGACGGTCGCCGGATATGACCGGCGGCGGCGGACGGTGGCCGGTGGCGGCGGATGGTGGTCAGCCGGTAGGTGAATAGTGACTATGTGTTTTGAAAATGGAATGAGAATAATGAGAAACAATTTTTTTTTTTGTTTCTCATTTCTTAAGAAAAAAGTGGGCACAATTCTCAAATGGTAATGAAATGGAAACGGAAACAAAAATTACCAAATGCTATTCCCAAACAGAATTTTTAAAAATTTAGGAATAAAATGAGAATTTCTAGAATGAAAATGGTTAACAAAGGAGGCCTAAATTACTGAAACTTCAAAGAATCAATGTAACGTGTCAAAACGTCTTAGATTTTTTCTTTTTTCCCTGGTTCATGCATCATAGAATTTATTAATATGCTGGAAACTCAAATGTAATTATTAATTAATACTATTACCCATTCGAACAATAAAAATTACTCAGATTAATTTTGTCACATAAAAAATAAGTTTATAATTTAAATTTATGTTAATTTCATGGCATACTAAATTTTAAGGGGTACCCAAGAAGTGCTAGTTTAGTTGACAATGAGAGCTGTCTCTTTATTTGTCAACTAAGATTCGACTCTCCTGTAAAGTATTTTAAGAACTAAATCTTGAATTTAATTCTGAATGCACCATGGTGATGTGGGAGACTATGCTCTTAAAATTGTCTAGGTAGGTGATTAGTCAAGATGTGCGTACATTGGTCCGAACACATTTTACCATAAAAAAAATAATATTAATAAAAAAAAATAAAAATTACCTAATAAGTATAAAATCAATTCCCTATTACCAATAAATGCCAATTAGTTTATAATAAACCGAAAACTCTTATCCTAATTATCTCACAAACTGATTAATCCCAAATTTAAAAAACTCCAAATGTCAGATTACCAATTTGCCCCTAATTCAATTTAACCTTAATTTCTAGTAATACTCCCACTCTCTCTTCTATTCTCTTACTCTCTGACTCGTCATTCAACCGACTCTCTCTCTCTCTCTCTCTCTCGCCGAACTCCTTCGTCTTTGTCCATTGCCGTTCAACTGTCATTCTCTCCGTCGTCTTCGTCCTTAACCTTCATCGTTGTCCGTCGCATTCATCGCCATCGTCATGTTCTAGCATCGCCGTCATCGTCTTTGAGCATCACCGTCTACTTAGATCAACAAACACATTGATCAACGATGGCGAACAAATCTAGCTTTCTTCGATCTGAAATGTTAGGTTCTTTGTTCTCCTCTGTTTAGTTCAGATCTAGCTTAGATCTGATCGTTTTTTGGTCGATTTCAACGATTTTCAGCAGATCGTTGTTATTTAGATCTAACATTTTTTTGAAAAATCGAATAATCGATTGCTTTAGATTTGATTTTGGTCGATTTCAACGATTTTCTTGAATGTTTGCTTAGATATTATCATTTTTTGTCTATTTCAGCGATTTTCAGTAGATCGTTGTTACATTCAAGATCTGATTTTGGTCGATTTCAACAATTTTTTTGAATGTTTGCTTAGATCCGATTTTAAATGCTACATTCAACACACATGAATTTGTGACGACTGCGATTATTAGATAAGGTTTTCTCTTGTAGAAAATTTAAAGGGGAAAGTAGAGATTAAAAATATTCATAAAGTCCCTTTACAGAGAGTTGGGTCTGTTGGCCTAGTAGAATACCCAAGAGGGAGGGTGAATTGAGTAATTAAAAAATATTATCAAAATATACTTGAATAAATCAAATAATTAATTTTATACCTAAATTAATTATTATCTTTATACCACAGCAGAATTACAATAAATCTAAATGCACACTCAAACAACAAAATTAACCAAAATAATAATGCAGTACACAAAAGATTTATACTGGTTCACCAAGTTACTCTTGGTTAATCTAGTCTCCCGAGCTCCACAGAGGTCGCACCCAGTAAAACCAAGATCTCTTTAAAGGTAGGAACCAAACCCACACACCGATTCTTTAGGCTCAGAATCAACCTTTACAATTTCCTTTTCTCAGGTTAAGAAAGAACCTCTAATTTTTACAGGTTAAAGAATAACATAATTCTTTTTAACACTAAGACTCAAGAATCAAACATCACCAAATCACTCCAACTATCATTTTCACAGGTAAAGATGGAATTTTTACAAAACACTCAAAAACACAATTCTTATTCAAGAAGAATTACTACCTCAATCTCTTTACAGGAAGAGATTAAAACCCAATTACCTTTGATTAAATATCCTCAATAATATTTAATCCGTCACAACTTACCAATACACAAATTGATAAGTAGAAAATCTCACTCGGAGTTTCTACTACCCCAGATAAATAAAACTCAATTAATATTCCAACTAGTGATAGAAATATGTGAAATACAAAAATCTGATTGTAACAAAAATATGGGTAGCAAATTGGAGTATGTAATCTGATTCAAGAAATTATTTGTAAAAATATTTTCTTCAAAAATTAAAAACAATTTCTAAGATCAATTTCCAAATATATAATAATAATCAAGCAATAAGTAATATGGAAAGACCTCACCTGAAATCCACATAAATAATGATTAGAACAATGTAACTTCAAATTCGGTATCAGCATTAATAAATTGCAATTGATTATCAGATTCACTCTTAGAATAACTCACAATATCGTAGAATGATAACTCTTATAAAAGCTCTCTCAAAATTATGTAGAATGATTTACTCTCTTAGAATGATTTTTTTCTGTAATAAAATTCGCAGGTCAATTTAAAGGCATATGTAATCAGCTTTCTAACGGTTAGTTTATAAGTGTCATGACAATAAAAAGTTCTTATAGACCCCTTACAACATAAGGATTTCATTTAGGTTCAATTTCATTTAATAACAACTTTTAAAACTCTCAATTAAATCCTCAAAGTATTTTTCAATCAAAATAAATAAATATAGAATCCATTTTAATTACCAAATTGAGAAACATTAATATTTAATGAACCATATTAAAAAGATTTAATTAGTATATGAACCATATCTCAAATATAGATAATATCCCCTAAATCTCTCTTAAATCCTAACAAAAAATGGCTACTTTTGGATTTAAACTCGAATCAAACAGTATCTGAAATGGTGCATTCAATCGACTGCTCAGTCAACTGGACGATTCATGGATTAGCCATCGTAATGCATCGGTCGACCACTCGGTCGACTCTTCGATTCAGAGTCATACCTTCTCCAGTTGACCTATCAGTCGACTCTTCGATTCAGAGAGTTCAACCACTATTGGTTAGTAGACCTGTCGGTCAACTCTTCGATTCAGAGAGTTCAACTACCATTAGCTGGTCGACTGCCCAGTCGACTTCTATCACTGAATCTCTTATTTGAATTCGTTTTTAACTCACTTTATTTTACAATTTTGCCCCTTTATCCATTTTCTCTCTTTAAATGAGCTTCACTAATATTCTTATATTCCATTTTAGTCATTCGAAAATATTTCTTTTCAATTTATATAGGAGCAAATAATTATACTTAACAAAAATACACATAAAAGATAAAATTCATTTTGTGCCATGTGTGTGTTCCAAAATGGGATATTAAGAGTTAATATTTACCTAGGTTATTTTTCTTAATTTCTTCAAACTCTTTACACTTCATCATCATCTTGATATCTTCATTTAGCATCTATTCAATATGACATCTTCATTACTGGAACTTTAAATCACTGAAACACTTGATCAAACATTAGTTCCACCAAAACATCAATACTTTATTGTTCATCAAAATCTTAGGATCAACAGGGTCCATGACAGTTAACTGTTTGTTATACAAAATTGTTATGGAATTATTGATTTGGACTGAAGTGGGCCGTATTACGAAAATTTAGGAGATTGTGTCCAAATTATAATTTTGAGGAACAAAATAAAATAATAGTAAAACTTTAGGGCTATAAAGTGTGAAACCCCAAAATTCTAGTTTTATGAGCCCTCCTCATGCCCAAGGAAATTAAAATCAGCCTTTGTAAGAAAATTTGGGTTTTTATCAAAACATGAAATACAAGTAAAAAAACCAACGGAAAAAAATGATTTTAATATATAACCAATAGCATTTATGCCCACATCTTGTTTGTTCAAGTGGCAAGACATACTTGAACTAAAACAGTTGAGGGATCTCTGTAAAATCAGGAGTTTGAGCCTGCGGAAAAGTATTTATTGGGAGAGACAGTCACGCACTCCGAATGAGTTAGTTTTTCACCCTGTGTGGGTAGAAAGACACTTGTGGGTGTAAAAAAACAAAATTGATGCCTACATATAACTTGTGTTGATGTCCAAAAGTGGTGAGCGACCAACAGTATGGTCCGGAAGGGTAATGCGCTTACAAGATTGTTGATTACGTGAAGAGCTGATGAATTCGGGGGTATTGATGACCTCAAGGTGATCGCAATACGACCTGAGATCCTATAAAGACTTTGAGATGAGTGCTTCTCTGGACTTTGTTCTGATCTTCGAGTACCTGCACAAAGTCCCACTGGGGTTGTGTCTGGTAAAGTCTCTCCAGCGTGAGAGTAAGTATCCGGGAGAGAAGGGCTAAGAAATGCTCTAGTGTCAATAGAGAAGACGTACCTTGGGCATTAAATGCCACGGTGTATTTATATGGGCTGGACTCGATTAGCATCGCGAGATCAGGGAGATAAGCTCAGGTTAACCATCCTAACTCACCAAGCAGCCAATGAGCAGGCGGATTAGTGCTCTAATCATATGGTTTGGACTTTTGGGCCCATCTGTAAAGGCCCATGGGCCGAAACCTCCATATGGCCTGGAGAGGCCCAGAGGTAGAGAGTCCGTATGGAGATTGCACGAGTTCGCTAGTTCGGCTTGGACTCCGTCGGCTCAGCTCGGAACAACTCAACTCGGCGAAACTACTCTTAGCTCGAACCGAAGGTCTTCATGGTGAGCTCTGGACGTCCTAGAGGAGGATCCTGACTCCCAGGTAAGCTATTTTCCTACACTTGCCACGACGTATGATGAAATTCCCCTACATTAGTTGCCCCCCAATTCCCGAGGACGAGAAAGGAATGTGATGGGGGCGGGATTTTCATGAATAAATTTTGTTTGGATTTGGCCTCTGCTTATTGTTCTCTTCGGCGAACATTGCTAACGTAGTTTTTGTCCAATGACATTATCATCCCAAAACACTCATGCCCAATGCGCTAGGTAATGTCGAGATTGTTGCATTGATGCTAGTTTTGAACGATGCTTCCGTTTGGTAGCTTTCCTGTCCGAAAGTTGGAATTGGCGGCCAAAAAGTGAATTCGCCATCCAAAAATGTATTCTTCATCGGTTCAGAATTCGATTAATGCAACGATCTACTCGAAATGACGGGTAGCAGCCCACATTTAGTCTTCGCAGACGATCAGAAACCTAAGATGGCACAAAAACGGCTTCAGAAACCTCAAAACAGCTCCGAGAGGATAAAAAGACAAAGGATGTAATGCTAAGAATAAGATAGCTCTCCAGCCCATCAGCTCGGAATCTTAAAAATCGAAAGTCTCCATATTTTTTTATGATGTTAGAGCTGAGAGCACGTCAGCTCGTCAACTCGGACATTTCTTCATACTTGAACTCTGAAAACGAAAGAAAGGTTGAGGCTCTCCCTTTTTGGTGATGTCCGAGCTGAAAGCACGTTAGCTCGAACATTTCTTCACACTTGCACTCTGAAATTGAAGGAAAGGCTGAGGCTTCCCCTTTTTGGCGATGTTTGAGCTGAGAGCATGTCAGCTCATCAGCTCGGATATTTCTTCACACTTGGATTCTAAAAAGGAAAGAAAGACTGAGGCTCCTTCATTTTTTGACGATGTTCGAGCTGAAAGCACGTCAGCTTGGACATTTCTTCACACTTGGATTCTGAAAAGAAAAGAAAGGCTAAGGCTTCTCTTTTTTTTATGATGTCCGAGTTGAGAGCACGTCAGCTCGGACTCTAAAAAGGAAAGAAAGGCTGAGGCTCCCTATTTTTTACGACGTTTGAGCTGAGGGCACGTCAGCTTATCAGCTCGGACATTTCTTTACACTTGGATTCTGAAAAGGAAAGAAAGGCTGAGGCTTCCACCTTTTGGCGTTGTCCAAGTTGAGAGTACGTTAGCTCAAACAAATCTTCAATCTTGAAAATGAAGGAAAGGTTGAGGCTTCTCCCTTTTTATATTGTCCGAGCTGAGAGTACGTAAGCTCGTTAGCTCGGACATTTTTTTAAACTTCAAATCTTAAAAATGAAGGAAATGCTGAGGCTTCCCCTTTTTGATGTTGTCTGAGCTGAGAGTACGTCAGCTTGGACATTTCTTCACACTTGGACTTTGAAAATGAAAGAAAGGCTGAGGCTTCTACCTTTTGGCGTTGTCTGAGCTAAGAGTACGTCAGTTCGTCAGCTTGAATAAATATTCAATCTTGAAAAGGAAGGAAAAATTGAGGCTTTCTCATTTTTATGTTGTCCGAGTTGAGAGTACGTCAACTCAGACATTTCTTCAAACTTCAAATCTTGTAAAGGAAAGAAAGGCTGAGGCTTCCCCTTTTTGATGTTGTCCGAGCTGAGAGTACGTCAGCTTATCAGGTCGGACAAATCTTCAAACTTTAAATCTTGAAAAAGAAAAAAAAGTTGAAGCTTCCCCTTTTTTATGTTATCCGAGCTGAGAGTACGTCAGCTCGGACAAATCTTCACACTTCAAATCATGAAAAGGCAAGAAAAGCTGACGCTTCTCCTTTTTGATGTTGTTCGAGCTGAGAGTATGTCAACTCAGACATTTCTTCAAATTTCAAATCTTGAAAAGGCGGGAAAGGCTGAGGCTTCCTCATTTTGATGTTGTCTGAGCTGAGAGTACGTGAGTTCAGACATTTCTTCAAACTTCAAATCTTCAAAATGAAGGAAAGGCTGAGGCTTCATCCTTTTGATGTTGTTCGAGCTAAAAGTACGTCAGCTCGTCATCTCGGACAAATCATCACACTTTAAATCTGGAAAAGGCAGGAAAGACTGAGGCTTCTCTCTTTTGATGTTGTTTAAGTTAAGAGTACGTCAACTCAGACATTTCTTCAAACTTCATGTCTTGAAAAGGAAGGAAAGGCTAAGGCTTCCCCCTTTTGATGTTGTCCGAGCTAAGACTACGTCAGCTCATCAGCTCGGACATTTCTTCAAATTCCAAATCTTGAAAAAGGAGGGAAAAGTTGAGGCTTCCTCCTTCGCACGTGTCACATGGATAACACGTGCCACTATCCAGGCTTGCTATGGAAGCCAACGGTATAGCTGTTGGATGGATAACATATGTCACACGGTGCGTTGATCGATGCAATAAAGACCGTTGGTCTGGGCGACTCTTCGTATGGACACATATTTTTTTATAAATACGAAAGTCTGCATTCATTCAACACTTGTAAAATTTTTGAGAGGCTCCTTTCATCTCGGCACTGGTAATTTTTTTCTCCTATGCCTAGACAAAATGTCAGTCTCCTCTTCATTCTCTTCCTCGAGGTCGACCTCTAGCTCGGGGTCTAGTTCCTCGAAATAGACATCAACTAGCTCTTTGTCCTTCAGGGTTGAGCACTGACCAGCTCCTGGAGACGCCTCGTCAACAGCCCTGGCCAGGATCCACGAAACTAGTGGTGTGGTCCCTTCCACACTAGCCGACTGTGCGGTCATGGCAGGCCGAGGTAACAAGAGTGGGGGCACATCTACATCACATGATGCCAGTATCGGGGTTCTTCCTGGTAGAGTTACAATGGCGGAGATCCCCCCAGG
Source organism: Eucommia ulmoides (assembly GCA_016647705.1). Lineage (NCBI taxonomy): Eukaryota > Viridiplantae > Streptophyta > Magnoliopsida > Garryales > Eucommiaceae > Eucommia > Eucommia ulmoides. The sequence continues at coordinate 2,533,190 of CM028337.1, read as the reverse complement.
TCATCTCCTTACCCAGGGTGCTTCATAAGAGCGAAGTCCACAATGCTAGGCCGGAGAAGCTCTCCATAAAAGTCCCGTTTGCTAGTCCGGTGTGGAAAACACGGTTGACAATGACTAAAAAATTTGTCCTCTCATGTCAAAGCAAGTATTTCATTCTGGAGGGGGTTTACACTATTGTCCCTAGGCCTGAGGACCGGGCGTGTATGCCATCGGAGGGCTACATGACCGTTTATAGACACCAGCTGAAGGTTGGCCTCTTGTTCCCTATCCATTGGTGAATCCGGGCTCTCTGCATGGAGTATCATTTGTGTCTGTCACAAATTGCTCTGAATGGCATGAGAGTCATGGTGACGTCGTACATCATCTTCCGGGCTGAAGGACTGAAACCGAGCATAGAGTTATTTGAAGCCTTATTCTTCCCCAAGCCGGTTCCCCGGCGCGCTGTGTAACGCTGTCCTTCTTGAAAGACTTGGAGACTTTCATTCACAACTGGAAGCCCCAGTTCTTCTATCTTGGAGGGGAAGACTAACAGTCCAACCCGGAGAACGGCGAAGAATATCCCCTTCAGATGAAGTGGGGAAAAGTGGGTAAGACTATGGTCCCTCGGGGGGGGATTACTGTTCTCTACTTTTTCATTATTCCCAAACTAAATCTTCTTCATTTAATTTTACGCAATGAAAGAAGTCTCGAAGAGGAATCGACCCGGACTGAGTGAAGAACTGATCCATCAGAGGGACAAAATCTTGAAGACTCGTTTAAAAGAAGTGAACAAACTCCTCATCTCACATCTCTTCTCCATCTTCTGGTACCTACCACCGGACACTCCCCTCAACCTTGACATACCAGCAGCAGATTCAACCAATCGTAAGTGACTTCTGCCCTGTCAAATTCTTACACTTGGAAAATTCTATATTTTTTATTTTTATTTTTCCATATATTTTGCTTCAACTGCATCGATCTTCTTAGGTAGACCTGGATGCTGTCGGCCTGATCGAAATAATTTCTAAATGTGTTGTTGAATATTGCAACTATGGACAAGGTAATGGCTGTCCAGAGGCTAATGGAAAAGAAGGTCCGCGAAGCAGCGAAGGCCGTCGGCTCAGGACACCCTGGTGGTTCCCAGGCCAGTTCACCAACACAACCCTCCCCCGATCTAATCCAGCACCAACAGCTTCCTGCGACTGGCAGTGGAGAAGAAGACCGAGGCAAGCCAACCGGAGCGAGCCTTGCATTCCGAGGTTGAAGGTGGCGAAGAGGAAGAAGCTAATGAGGATGCCAAGGGCAAGGAGGAAGGCGGAGAGGGGATGACGACGCTACTGCCGGTGTCGTAGATGTCGTGGGCATCTTCGACGAGGAATAGTCCATGGTTTTCAGAGGGGATGACGACGCTACTGTCGGCGTCGTAGATGTCGTGGGCATCTTCGACGAGGAATAGTCCATGGTTTTCTCAACTCGGGCGTTTTTGAACACTTGTAACTTATTCGTCTTTTATTTTGTTTGCAACAATTGTGTATTCGGGCATGAACCCCACCTATGTATTCACTATTTTGTTTTTTTTGAATGGAATACACAAAGATTTTTTGGTTAATTGCTTGTGTGCAAACCTTCTCCCTTCTTCTTTATGTTTAGGGCAATTTTGAGTTCACCACAGCAATGACGATGGAGAGCTTAGCTCGACCAAATTTTAACACTTGGGAAAAATTGGACTTCGTTTGTTTTTCGGTCTTCTAGGTCGACGAATCCGAGCTCAATATTTTACTCACCCTGCCCCCCAACTTGTAGCAGGGGTAGTGACACTGTTCTTGTTGCTGGCTAGTAAAAACAATTTTTGGGGGGGTCTTCAGTACTGTTTTAATACTATTTGAAACTTAAAGGGCCATAAATGTAATTTTTTCCAGTTCATTTCTTCTTCTCATCTGATCTCCTTCATTGTTTCTTCGTCTTCTTCGCTGTCACCGGCGACGTTTTCGCCGTCTTCGCCGTCCTCTCCATTTCGATTTTGATTTCGAAATCGTTTTCGAAATCGGATTTCGAAATCGTTTTCGAAATCGGATTTCGAAATCAAAATCGAAACTCTCGAAATCAAAATCGAAATGGAGAAGACGATGAAGATGAAGACGAAGACGGCGAATACGAACGCAAGGGTTTCGATTTCGAAATTGATCGTCGGGAGGGAAGAGAGCAGAGGAAGAAAAAACGGAGAAGAAGACGAAGACGATGGTGAAGTGACGGCGAAGAAGAACGCGAGGGTTTCGATTTCTATTTCGAAACCCTAGTTCGTATGTATATGTATGTATGTATATGTATGTGTATGTGTATGTATATGTATATGTATATGGTTGGGTTGGGATCGATTTCGGAATCGACGGTATGGATGTTTGGGTTGGGGGTGACCGGCGACGTTGGATGGTTGGGTTGGGGGTGGTTGGTACCTAGAAGAGAGAAAGAGAGAGAAGACGTCGGAAGTTCGCCGGAGCAAACTTCGCCGTTGGAGCCATTGGAGTAGAGAAACGTTTTAGGGAAAAATACATTTTGAGCCTTTTAGTTTTTAAAAATTTTGTAAATAGATCCCTTGAATTATTTAAACAAAATGAAAAAATTACTCTTAATTTTAAAGTGAACAGACACAATTACTCCTAATTTTAACCGTGACACTTAAGTCCAAAACTATAAAGGGGGTAAGTGGCAATATTTAAACCACAAGGGGATAAAGTGCAAATTGGCCAAACTACAAGGGGGTAAAATGTAATTAACTCATAAAATAAATTTGAGAGACCGGAGAGAAAATACATTATATCTCATAAAATAATTTTTCAAAATATGGAGGTGAAATATTCAAGCAAAAATATAGTTTTCGATTATTACTAATTTAATTAAAATTTGTTTAAATAGTTTTTCAAAATATGGAGACAAATTATGTAAATAAAAATATAGTTTCCATATTTATATATAATTAATAAGTTATTAATGAATAAAAAATATTTCTATTATTATTAATTTAATATTGATATTTTTAAATAGTTTCTAAAAATATGAATGCAAAATATGTAGGAAAAAATATAGGTAATATAATTAGTTTTAATTAATAAATTATTTAAGCATAAGAATTATTTCTATTATTATGAACTTAATTGATTTTTTTTTAAATAGTTTCTCAAAGTATAGAGGTAAAATATATAGACACTTTCATATTTATATATAATTAATTTTAATTAATAAAGTATTCATGAATAAAAAATTATTTTTATTATTATTAATTTCATTGGAGTTTGTTTAAATAGTTTTTCAAAAATAATTCTATATCCTCAATTAGGTATGAGATATATAAGGTTAAATATAAATATACATTTTATATTTATATAATATTCTAGTTTAATCTGAACCGTTATTTGTTTTCTAAGATATGAGACGACTAAGAAAATTTGTAAAGCAAAAATAAAGTTAAAAATGACTATAAAGTTCTCTTCAAAATACTTGGGTCTGTGACGGTTAATTGCTTGTAATTCAAAAATTATAATGGAGTTATTGATTTAGACTCAAGTGGATGATTAGAAAACTTCTTAATATAGTGTGTTCAAATTATGATATAGGGATCAAAGTAAAAGTATGGTCAAATTTCATGGGATAAGGTTAAACCCCAACTTTCTACTACGATGGGCTCTCTTCATGATTGATGTAGGAAAATAAGCGCAGCCTTTGGTAAGAGGAATATTTGATCCATTGAATGTACTCCTTTGATTTAATTCCATTAAACAAATTTTGGGTTTTCATTAAACATGAAATTAAAGTCAAAAAATAACAAAAATATTTGATTTTACGTAACCAACAACATTGAAGTCTATATATGACAGCAACAAGAACCGTATAAGTAACTTTTCTATAAAATGTCAATACCCTAGGCCAAAACTTGAAATATAGAAAACATTCAAGTATCGGTGCTCTAGAACCTTTAACCACTTCATAATTGCTAAATATACTAATAATTTTTGCTAAAAATTATTTCAAAATAATACATTAAATTATTCAAAATAATTTGTATCTCGGATTTTATGAATGTATCCTTTGAATGTAAAGGATGGAGAAGTGTAAAGAATGGAGTTCCGGGACCAAAAACGGGGTGACGGCGGAAGAATTGAGGATGGTATTGATATTTATTGATATTTTATTGAAAGTCATACAAGTATATTTTGGAGTATTGAGGATACATGAAACAAATATTGAAAATACATGAGAAGGAAAATATTAAAAACTTAGCATGTGTTTGGTAGTGTAGAAAATGAAATGGATAATAGGATGAGTAGTGTGTTTGGTTGGAGGTGAAAAGGAAACAGAAAATGAAAATGGAGATGAAATATGCCCCCCACCCCCCAAAAAAAAGAAAAATTGGGGCGAAAATGAAAAGTTAGAGGGGAATTTTTTTTTTTCCAAAATTACTATTTTGTCCCTTTATTTTATATAACAAATGCATATTATTTTTTTATTTTTATTTTTTTTAATACACACAAAATATTATTTCCCCTCCTTCTATATCCCTTCAATCAAATATACTAAGGAAAATAATTTTCCCTCTACAAAGGATTTTTTTTTTTCTATTTCCTTTTTCCTTTTCCTTTCCCATCCTTCCAACCAATCATTCCCTTACGGTGGAAATTTTGAATGAACCTTTTACAAGTAGTAGAAATATCTTGAAGGCTAAAAAAGTAACACTCAAGAAAATATTTGAACTCTCATGATTTTTGTGGTGTAGTACTTTTTCCTTGAGAAATTTTTCTCATGTGATTTTTCCGTATCTTTCAACTGATAACTTCCATCTTCATTTATACAGGTTTTGTCCGACATCCGGATCTTGCCGACGAATCCTTCTTCTGAAAAAGTGATAACTTTCTTGTGAATAATGACATTCATTTTGACCAATTTCTTGCCTAACTTTGTTGGCTCTTGAAAGATATCTATATGTTGCAATTGAAGCAAGTTTTGAAGAGAATATTTTGGTTTTCAGAGTAGTCTTTTTGAAAATAGCATGTACAGTGAAACAAATATTGAAAATACATGAGAAGGAAAATATTAAAAATTTACAGTGAAAATTTTGAATAAACATTTTACAAGTAGTAGAGATATCTTGGACTACTTGTTTATAATCAAGGGGGTAGATACTTGTTTTGAGTAAAGACTTGAGAAAATGGGTTTTGAAAAAATCTTGCGGAACAATTATCGTAGTAATCGGTGATTTTAGTAGGTATTGAGGCCATCTTTTCTCCTTCCCTGAATAAAATCTCAGGTTAGAAAATCAGGTAAAGAATTAGAAGATCCTTTGATGAATTCAATCTGGAAATCAAATACTGATAAAATAGTTTGCCATTTAGCAAATATTTGCTTTGAAACTAAATTTTTTGCATATTTTTCTAAAATTTCTTTTGCACTTTTGCAATCAATTCGAAGTAAAAACTCTTTATTATATAAATCATTTTGAAATTTTTGAATATATAAAACAATTGACAAAATTTTCTTTTTGATGGTAGAATAATTGAGCTGGGCACTGGACCAAGATTCACTATAAAATTTGACTATAGACTCTTTATCTTCCAATTTTTGCTTAAGGATACCTCCATATCATATGTCTAAGGCATCTGTTTCTACTATCATAAAGGCCTGAGGATGAGGTATACTAAGACATGACAAAGTTTTGACATAGATCGTAACTTGTTTGACTACCTTCGTATGTTCTTTTGACCAAGGAAGATGATTCTTTTTTAGTCTTCTAAATAAGGGTTTAAGAACAATTCTAATATTGGGTATAAAATCAGCAACATAATTAAGGTATCCTAAAAATCTTTGTAGTTGGATTTTGTCTTTGATTTTATCTAAAACTTTATCTGCAAATTCAATTGCTCTGTGAATTGGAATGATGGTTCCTTCATAAATGTCATGTCCTAAAAATCTAATTTTTATTTGGAATAATTTTATTTTTAGTTGTGAGATGACTAAACCATTTCTTTTGATAATATTGAAGAAAATGTATAAATGTTTGAAATATTGTTCTATTGATTCAAAAAATACTAGAACATTATTAATATAGACTATGATGAATTTTGTATAAGGGGTGAAAATTTCATTCATGATATTTTGAAATTCATAGAGAGCATTCTTAAGTCCGAAAGGCATTATGTTCCATTCATAGTGACCAAATGGCATCGTAAATGCCGTTTTGTATTTGTCTTCTTCACAAATTTGGATTTGCCAGAATCCTAACTTCATATCAAATTTTGAGAATATTGTTGCATTAAAAAGTCTACTTAGAAGATCCTTTTTATTTGGTATTAGATATCTGATCCATTGAAGAACTTTGTTTAAAGGTTTATAATTGATAATTAGTCTTGGTGCTCCTCTTTCTATTTTAACTTGATTTCTTACATAGAAAGCCGTGCAACTCCAAGGAGATTTGCTTTTTCTGATTAATCCTTCGTCAAGTAATTCCTTAATTTCCTTTTTGCAATATTGTAGTAGGTATTGATTCATTTGAATTGACTTTACTTTTGTGGGAATTTTATCGAATCATTAAAATAATGACTCCTATTATTTTAATGTACATAAAGGTGCTCTAAACCCTTTAAGTGTGTCAAGATAATTGAAACGTAGAAGAATAAATCATATACTGAGATTATGAGAAAGAGATACAAATTTACAAACACCATATACACATGTATATATGGGGGAAGAGGGGGTTAGAGTTTGCCCTAATGGGCCTAAGTGGGCTTAAGTCTATTATTACATTAACATCCCCCCTCAAATTCAAGACGGTAAGTGGAAAGTGAACTTGAGTTTGGAAACTAGAGAGTGAAAACATCCGGATGGATGAGCCTTAATGTAAATGTCTGCTATCTGATCTTCTAAATAGACGGATTGTGAACGAACTGTATTATAGAGAATGTGATGACAGATGAAGTGACAATCAGTCTCAATATATTTTGTACGCTCGTGGAATACATAATTGTGAGTAATATGAATAACACTCTTGTTGTCATAGTGTAGGGTAGTGGCAGTAGGAGAAGAGATGCCTATGTCAACGAGTAGCCATCGAAGTTCTTGAGTTGCATCAGCCATTACACAATATTCAGTTTCAGTACTGGAGCGAGCAAGCATAGTTTGTTTCTTACTACGCTAGGAAATAAGAGAATTTCCCAAAAAGAAATAGTAACCGATAGTTGAGCATCTGTCGGTGGGGTCTCCGGCCCAATCCGCATTAGAATAAGCTTGTAAGATGGGAGCAGACTGAACTGAGAAATGAAGCCCATGAAATAAAGTACCCTGGACATACCGAAGAATGCGAAGAACAACCGAGTAATGGATAGTCCGAGGAACGGACAAGAACTGACTGAACTGGTGAACGGCATAGGCAATGTCAGGGCGAGTGACAGTAAGATATATAAGACTTCTAACTAATTGGCGATATAGAGTGGTATCTTGAATAGGTGAACCATCAAGTGGAGTAAGTCTGACGTTCGGCTCGAGAAGAGTAGTGACAGTGATTGAGTCAGTGATCCCAGCCTTGAAAATGATATCCGAGGCATACTTGGTCTGGGAGAGAAAATATCTACTATAACTAGATGAGACTTCAAGGCCAAGAAAGTAGGTGAACACGCCAAGATCTTTCATCTCGAATTAGCCACTGAGAAACTTTTTGAGTTAAGAAATACCACGTAGATCATCTCCAGTAATAACTATATCATCCACATATAATAAGAGAAGGATAATACCGTTGGCAGTATACTGAATAAACAGAGCTAAATCATGAGCATTAGGTGTGAACCCAAACTAATGAATAATAGTATTGAATTTGGCAAACCAGGCACGTGGAGTTTGTTTCAAACCATATAGGGCACGACGAAGGCTACAAACTTTATTTTGAGGAGCAATCAAGCCGAGAGGGGTATGCATATAAACTTCCTCAAGAAAATCTCCATTAAGAAATGCATTCTTGACATCCATCTGAAAAAGAGTCCCTTTTCGAATGGAGGCAACAGCAAGAAGTGTATGGATAGATGTTAGCCTCGCCACTGGAGAAAATGTCCCTTCATAGTTAATTCCATATTTCTAAGCAAAACCCTTGGCAACAAGTCGAGCTTTATATCATTCAACAGAGTCATCAGAAAGCGTCTTGATCTTAAACACCCATTTGCACCCAATAAAAGTTTTTTCAAGGGACAGATTAACAATATCCCAGGTATGAGTTTTAGCGAGGACTTGAAATTCTTCGTCTATTGCTTTCTGCCAAAAAGGATTAGTACTAACCTTCTTATAGGATTGAGGCTCATGCAGATGAAGTGTAGTAGAAAAATAATAAAAATAAAAAAAGTAATGCAGAAGATGAGTTACCCTAGTAGATCGGCGAGGGTGATCTGGGGCGTGGGTTTCAAATGAGGGCGATACAGGATCATTGGCCATAGGAGAAATCTCGGGCATAGTCACTGGAGTTGAAAGGGTGCGATCAACAAGTGGTTCTAGAGTGGGTTCGACTAGTGGGTCTAGGGTGGGCTCAACATAAGGTGTAAGGCTAGACTCAACTGATGGTACTAAAGTGGACTCAACAGTACCTAGAACTGTATCCTCTAGAAATAATTCAATAGATGGATCAATAAAATATCTAGAGTTGGTGGAAGTGGACATGTCAAATGACCGTAAGGAAAAAAAACATAACTCAATGGTAGGCTCAGCATAAGGTGCAGGATTAGGCTCAATTGATGGTGCTAGAGTGGACTCAATAGTACCTATAACTGTATCCTCTAGAATAACCCAATGGATAGATCAGTAAAGTATCTGGAGTTGGTGAGGGTGGACATGTCAAATGACCGTGAGGAAGAAAATATTTAATGTTCTCAAAAAACGACATGTCACAAGATACGAAGGATTTTAGAATTGGGATCCCAACACCAATACCTTTTGTGTTCGATGTGGTTTGAGAAGAACAAAACAGGCGCAACCAAAGATTCTGAGTTCAAAGTAATCGGGAGGTTTACCGAAAAGGCGCTTAAATGGAGATTGATTTTGGATTGTAGTGGAAGGGACACAGTTTATTGTGTAGACAGCTGTGAAGACAGTATCACCCCAAAAACACTCAGGACATGATGAAGAAATGAGAAGAGCACGAACTGTGTTAAGAATATGTCTATGTTTGCATTTGGCTCGTCCATTTTGTTGGGATGTACTAGGATATAAGCGATGGGAGAGCGTGCCATTTTTGCGAAATAGGTTATGGAAGACATAATCTTTGTATTCCATTGCATTATTTGAGTGGAAAACTTTGATATTTCTAGAAAATTAGGTCTGAACCATAAAAGAAAACTCAGAATATATTTGTAATAGTTCGGATCAATATTTCATAAGAAATAACCATGCATATCGAGAGTAGTCGTCCACAAAGACAACAAAGTAACGACAACCACCTATCGAGGCATGGAGAGAAGGCCCCCAAATATCATAATGAATTATATCAAAGGGTGCAAGGGAAATAGGCTAACTCTCTTTGAAAGGTAAGGTAGGTTGTTTTGCAAGTTGGCAATGGATATATTTGAAGGACTCGTGCTGAACTGAACCTAACTGACCACTAAAGATAAGCGATTTGAGTCAGTTAGATGAAGTGTGGCCTAAACTAGCATGCCAAATTTAGGATAGTGAGAAATATACTGGTGATTGCTAAGATAATGATAAGGATAAGGATGAGGGAGATGATACTGGCGGTGGTAGTGAGGTTGCACAGGTTGATGAAGGGACATGTAGTTGTGGTGGTGGTAGAGTTCGAGATTGAAGGTATAAACTGGTAAGTTCAAATAGGCATCCAACCTTATGACCAGTCCCAAGAGTTTCTTTTGTCTGAGGATCCTGCACATGACAACCATTATAAGAAAATATGACTTCAAATCCCAATTCACAAAATTTCCCAACAGATAAGAGATTTAAGGTGAGTTTTGAAATCAAATACGTGTCAGGAATATAAAGGTAGAGAGTAGAAACCTGACCGATAAGGGTAACGGGCATTTGAGAACCATCAAAGGTATGAATACTAGAGATATTCATCGCGGATAGTTTGGTTGAAAAAATATTGGGATCAGATGTCATGTGATTACAACATGCATAATCAAAGAACAAAGAAGAGTTACCTGTAGTAAGTTAGAGAGTAGGGGAAAGGTTTTGTACTATTACTATTTTTGGAAAAGATATGAAGAAGGAATGAGATCAAATCTACAATAGACATGATGACAGTAGGTAGGATTTGAACCCTCTTTAGCATTGATAATGGGCGAAGAACCCACAGACATTGCGGTTGAACCTAGAGAAACTGTTGTCACGGATGGATTCATAATGCTGAAATTGTCCAGGAATTGATATTGAATCTTCAAGGACCGGGTGAAAAATCGGGTGAACTAGTGTAGGAACCACACGGATATAATAAAAAGCATATTTTGTGAGACTTAAACCACAAAACGGAGGCCGGAAACAGAATCAGAATCTCGAAAAATTCCAGGAACCAGTCCAAGTTCGAAGATTACTGGTCAAAAAATGCCTGAACCAGCCCCAAGAATATTATTCAGTGAACCAGTGACGTGGCGAAGGCAGAGATGCTGACGTGGCAAGCGGTCAACGCTGATATGGCACAGATCAACGTTGAGGTAGCGTTGACTAGGTGCTGATGTGGCGCTGACTGGGTGCTGAGGTAGCGCTAACGTGTATTGCTAACTGGGATTTATTACTGACGAGACGATACTGCGAGTAGATCTGACGCACCACGGAAAAGTGGCACGTGTGGGCGCATGAGACTTGTTCTGAGGAGGAGCTTTACGTTTTTGTAATCATCTCGTCGAGATGATTTCTATGGTATATTGTGAATTGAATTTGGAGCCCTCGTTAAGGCGGTATAGCCCAAAATTCGAGACGGTGCAGTTAAGGGGTATTGCAGGCTATTGGTGGCACGTGTGAGCGCGTTAATACTCTAATGGCGGTGATTTTGGTGGCATTGTATTTGTCTCTACAAGACGAAGACGGTTGTGTGATGGTTGTTTATACCGAAGTTGTGATGAAGTCTATAGCAGTGACAAAAAAACCTCAAGAGAAACGAGACGGCGGATGCAGAAGCTTTAGGGTTTCGAAAAAAATATTTAGATAGAACAGGTTTAGGAAAGACTTACTCCGATACCATGTTAAGATAATTGAAACATGAGAGAATGAATCGTATATTGATATTATGAGAAAAAAAATACAAATTTACAAACACCATATACAAGTATATATAAGGGAAGAGGGGATTAAGGTTGTCCTAATGGGTCTAAGTGGGCTTAAACCCATTATTACATTAACAATGTGGATTTTAATGTGACAGTTATACTTGCTTATCTTTGTTCTTGTTGTTCATTCCTCTTATAAAATGTCTCTTCCTGCCCTGCAGGTTGAACAAGCACAAGCCGGTCTAGAATCACTTTCGTTGTCTGAAAACACAATAAATCATCTTCATGAGGACTTTGTTTCTATTGGTAAGTATGGATTTGGTGATTCATGTTTAGTAACTTTCCTATATAAATCTTTTTTTTTTTCTCTTTTTCCAAGTGCTTTTCATACAATTGTTTGCCTTGCATTCCTTGGGGTGTTTTTGTTTCGAAGTTGACCTTATCGTTTTTTCCTTGTCAACCAGTGAGTGCCAGACATTAATTGAAAATCATGATCAGATAAAGCTCCTTAGTAATGCGAGGAACAATTTGAACAGGACTCTGAAGGTCGGTGGACTTTCTTATATTTGTCAATCATATTTTCTGATCTTTAGGGCGTCATAACCAGTTGAATTCATATTACTGCGAAGGTGGTTGGTTTCCACTTGGCAGCTGGCTATCAATGAAACCTCACAACGTCTTTTATATGTTAATATGCTTCTATCTAGTCATTCTGCAGAATTTTGGATTTTTTGTGTCACAATCTAACGATTTACTCGTTTATAGGATGTGTAGGGAATGGCGTCCATTTATGTTGAGTGATGGCAAGGAACTTATAAATACTTACGAGGAGAACAAGACGAAGGCCATTATCCTCCCGCCATGGAATATGGAACACAATTAGCAGCCTGGGATCAACTTAGGCTCAAGACTAGAACCTCACAACTTGCCGTCAGTATCGCGCGTCAAAGAGAAATCCGACTTAGGGTGGTTTATGGTCGAAATTGCCAACTGAATCCTTTTATTTTTTTTGTTTGAAATGTCCTGTTGGATTTGAAATGCTAGTGGTTGTTTTTCGTTATGAGACGTGAAATTGTTGTAAGGTGGCGTTCGTGAATGAATTGGTTCCTTCTAAGCACACACGTGATGATTCTGTTGCAAAATTGACTGAGATTTTAGCAAATTAATCGTGTACTTTCAATAATGATGAATTCAATTGCAATGTTTGTGTATTGTTTTTCCCAGAATTGGTTGAGAAGGAACTGAAACAGTACAGAATGGGGCAGATAATTGTGCTGCTGCTGATTTCTCCATGAATCAGAGAACATGGAGGGAATAACGATGATATGTAAGTATCCTTTCTTTGCATTTTATCTCGTCTTGATATGGCATTCATTTGGATATATCAGTGTCTCTGTGGTCTGCCTCTCTGCATCATTTTCCCGCTTTGATAGCTGTTAGATTATTTGAACTTGTACTTGATCCAACACAAATTAAGCGGGACAAAATGCGGTGTCTACAATAAGGTGGGATGTTTCAGTTGATGATGTCACTTGGTGATGTCATAGATGATGTAGTTACATTTATTATTCCATCCTTCTGAACCAAGTCTACCTAAGAGGGATGGGGTGAATTGGAAAGGCCAAATAACTTAGTCAATTTTTAGCTTTGTTTAGGAAACTCATAGTGTCACATTTTATTGATTATCATCAATTTAATCAAGTGTGAAGTATGTGCAGTGGAATAAATAAGATAAAAATTAAGTATAATCACACAAACTCATAGAAAGGGATAGAGAAACTTGACATCTAACTTATGGCAATTTGACCAGGTCCCTCATTATTTTTAGGTGAGTTTTAACACGTGGAACTTATATAAATCATCTATAGTCCAATACATCCTATATTGGCTAACTATGTGCAATAGAAACGTGCACCACCAATTATATGCAATTCAAGTAGAAGAATAAGTAATCATGTAAAAAATATTTTCTCCATTAAGCACCAGCCATAAGTAGAATCAATATGTTTTACTAATCTAAATAAATAATTAAGATATTACTCAAGTAAGCACCAATTTCAGATTTTGTTAGTTTTAAATCCAAAATATTGGTTGTTTTAATGTTAAAAATAAATATATTAGATTCAATGAAAGACAGTCCAATTGGATTACCTAAACTATATGTATCTGTTGATCTTAAAATTTTTATAGACAATTAAATGTTGATATTTTTTGTGGAACTAATGATTTTATTGAGTATTTCAGTTTATTAGTTCTAGTGATGAAAATAATCGTGAAGATATTGTGACAATGCTAAAGATGATGACAAAGATAATAGAAGATTAAAAGTTTGAAGAAATTGAAGAACCTTAGGAAAACAACTCAGGTCAAATTTTAACTCTTAATGTATCTCGGTTAAGATCACACATGACACAAAATATTTTTCAAAATTATGTGTGTTTTTATAGGATCCTAATTTGTGAAATTATTTTCTACTATGTGTAATTGAAAAATAAATAAATATAATTTATTAAAATTGAATTTAAAACTTTAGTGGAGCTAATCGAGAAAAGAAATCGGTTAAATAGGTGAAAACGTCAAAGAAAATGAATTAAAATCGGATTAAGGAGAGACATTCCAGCTTGAACAGTCGATTGGTCGGTCGACAGATGCTTAAAAAGAGAAGTTGCTGGATCGTTCGGTCGACAGGTAAGTCGACCTATGACCAAAAGAGAAAGTCTCTGAATCGTCTGATCGACAGATAAAGTATAGGCGGTCGACCAATGGGTGAAGGATTTTTGGCATGGTTACATCTTGAATCGGGCAGTCGACAAACAGGTTGGTCGGTCGAATGACCAGTCTATTTCAGATTTAGAGGATTTCGAGGATCCTGATCAAACAGTAGTTGTTACTAGCTGTTTATGGTTAAGATATGCGAGATATCTTAGGGATCTGATATATTTTGAGCTATTTAATTAATATTTAAATATCCCTACAGATATGGTCAAGTATTTTTTATTTGTCTCAATTTGATATATGAAATTATTTCTATCTTATCTAATTGAGTTTGAGTAAAAGTTTGAGGGATTTAATTGAATATTTTAAGAGATATTTTAAGTGAATTATACCAGGAATGAATCATTATGATATAAAGGGTCTATTGGTGTAATTAAATGTCATGATTTATGGGAACTAGCCATTGGAGGGCTTACTTTATTCTCTTATAAGTAAACTTGCGTTTTTTAGGTTTTAATCAATCAAGATAATCTCAATCATTCTGAGTTATTCAACTCTTGTGTTTTCTAAGAGTAATCATACTGAGTGCATTGTGAGATTTGTTCTTGAGATTTGTTCTTGAGAAACATTTGTTGTGAATTATTACTACTACCGATCTGAAGTGTCATTACTATTATAATTATCATTTTTTCGGGGGAATCCTGGTGAGATCATTACTATTAATTGTTGCTTGATTCTATTATTTATTATTTGGAATTTGATATTTGAAGTTGTTTTCCGAATTTTTTATTGAAAATTATTTTTTGAAACAATTTCTTAAGAAAATCTGATTACATACTTTACTGTTTGCTACTCATCTTTATTTGAAATCAGATTTTGAAATTCTCACTTTTCTATTACTAGTATCGGGACATTAATTGAATTTGAATTTATTTGGGGTAGTAGAAACTCTGAGTGAGAAAATAACTTATCAATTGTTTGTAATTGGTGAGTTGAGTGTCGGATCAGATACTACTGGGAGTATCTAATCAGGAATAGTTGGTTTCAATATCTTCTGGTAAAGAGATTGAGGTTTTAATCTTTACCTAGAGTATAAAAAGATTAGGTTTTAATTCTTCCTTTATAGAATTGTAAGTGAATTGTAACGGTTTAATCCTTACCGGGTAAAAGGATATTTAGAGCATGTTTGTGTGAGGCTTAATTCTTGGGCTTAAGGTATAAAAAAGATTAGGTCGTGATTCTCCCTGTAATAGAATTAAGTTAATCTTCCACCTAATAAAAAGATAGAGGTTATTCCTTAGTCTGTTAAAAGAAATTGTAAAGGTTGATTCTGAACCTGCGAAAAGAGTCATGTGAGAGTTTGGTTCCTACCTTTAAAGGGATTTTGAGTTTAGTGGGTATAACTCTCCACGGAACTCGCGAAACTGGATTAACCAAGAGTAGTTTAGTAAACCAATATAAATTTTTGTGTGTTGCATTATTTATATTGTTTATATTTTGTTATTTGGGTGTGCATCTAATTGATAACACATATCCGTTGCTATAATAATAATAATTAATTTTAGGATAAAATTAATTGCTTGAATTTTGAAGTGTTATATTGAGATAATTTTTAATACTACTTAATTCTCCCCTCCTCTTGCGTGGCTCACTGGGCCAATAGTATCCATTCTAAATTACATATGATTACATATAATACAATCATATGTATCTCGGATTTTATGTGATTTAAATATAATAAAATGTTTAGGAAAACAAAATTCTTCATTTCCCCATGTTCTTCCACCAATTGCCTAAGTAAATATACGGCTTCAAGGTTGATCGTCAAGGCATAAATCAACATAGATTCTCTTCTACGTTGGTCTCATGTCTTATTCGATACTCTTTCTCTCTCTCTCCTCCATAGTTCCATTATATGACTCCTAAACTTTATGTCCATATAATTTGTGCACCTTTGGAAATCTCCTTTATTTTTGTAAATAAACACTAAATTTACTTCTCTTTCAATTTTCAGACATTCTCTTATTTCTCAATATTTCATTGAATAACTTGTCAACCAATTAATTCTAAGATCTCTCAAACTCTTCCAAACCTCTATAAGGACCTCATCCAACCTCACTGTTTTCCATTACTCATCTTCCTTAAATTTATGTTAACTTTTGAAGTCCCAATTGTCTTATGAACCTATGCTCTCATTGAATCAACTATAAAAATGAATTTTTTTTCAATCACATATGAACTTTTTTTCTATTAAGAGATCTTTTGTAGGGATATCTCTAAACTGTCGAACACACTTCCAAATTTTAGTAGGTGCAGTTTTCTTAGAATAATTATTTCATAGTTGCAGGTTTTTGTTATTTCTCTTGAATCACAAAAGGTAAAGTGGCTAGAACTGCTAGGCGTTGGTAAGTCAGTAAATCCGTTGGTCAACCCAGGTTGAAGTGATCCCGGTGGTGTTCGTGTTGTGATCGGTCAAAGTGGTGTGTAATTAATAAAACCGAATCAGAATTTTGTCACCAAACCAGTGGACTGTATACTTTTGTCTACTTATGACAGTAACAAGAACCATAAAAGTGCCAAAGCCTGCCTAACTAGAGAGAGAGAGAGAGAGAGGAATGTGATGTTCAACGGTTGTGACATGGAGTTGTGGTGGTTGTGGTGTGGTGATTGACGATGATGGTGGCTATGGCCGGTGATAGATATAGAAGTTTTTTTTTTTTTTTCAAGGGGTTTTTAGGAACATCAAATATAGTTAACAGGTTTTCTTAAATAATTTTGAGTAATTGTATATATATACTCCATTTTTCTAAATGTACACCCATATTTAAATTAAAAAAAATGGAATTAATTTTTAATAATATACTATAAAATAATAAGCAACTAACCATACATTAAGATTAATTTTATCAATTTTTGCAAGTAAAAAAAATCTAATTTAATTAATTTATATCGTAATATTTTCTTTTTGGGTGAAGTTAGTATTTGAATTACAATTATTTTTTGAACTAATTTAAAATGCGAATCAAGGAATTAATTATATATTTTGGTATTAATTAAAAAAAAATATAGCTAAAAAAATAGTGAGTGGAGCCACTCAATATTTTAGATATAAAAAAAAAAAAATTAGAACCCACCAAAAATTTGAAAAATGCATTTTTTAACCACATTAAAATTTCTCTCTCCTTTCACTTTAAAGTATTAGATTAGATATAGATATTGTTAGCCTAGTGATCTACCGAAGAGTGGGGTGAATTGGATAGTTGTAAAAATTTAAACAAATTTCTTATCTTTCAACACTTATTAAATCAAATAATCAATTTATTCTAAATCAATTATTTATCTTTATAACGAAACAAATAAGTGTTTAAATCTAGATGCACACCCAAACAACAATAAATAAATAAAGTAACAAAATAGAACACCACGATATATTCTGGTTTGTCAAGCTACTTGTAAGACCTTGATTTGTTTTATCGCACAATTTGAGTTGCATTTTAGTAAATTTAGAAATAACAGGGTGAATGACGAGATTAATTTTGTGATTTAAAAATTTAAGGATCAAATTGTAGTTTTCAAAACTTTAAAATTATAGTTAAATTTAATTAATACCTTAAAGAAAGTTTAGAGGTTAATTTGCAAATTTAAAAAATATTTATTCTACACTTTGGGATTCAATTTGTCATTTATTTTTAAAAATTAAAATGTTAGGGTGAAATCAGAATTTAGAAAATCTTGAATGTGGAAATTGGACCAAAATGAGGATTTTAAGAAAATAGGGAGAGAAAAGAGTAATAAAATAAAAGTTTATTTTAATACACACACACATATATTGTGTGTGTGTATTTGTTGCCGCGAAAACAGCCGAAAGGAGAGAGAGGTAGGTGGGCGACGTGGCATCAGGAGAGGTGAAGGGAGAGATACGCGACAATAATCTCGTATATATATATATATATATATATGGACGACGGGGGAAAACAGAAAAACGAAAGAAGAGAGAGAGCAGGCCGTCGCTGGCGGTGCTACCTGGTTGTTCCAGCGGTGTCGGTCAGCGTGAGGATTTGTTCGGTTGGCCGTTCAATCGTCCCCGGTACATGTAAAATGTGTGTTCTTCAGTGTTGTTGGTATGTGTGTGCTGTCATTTATGTGTGTGTTTCGTTTGTGGGTATGTATTTCAGTTGTCTGTGTGTGATTTGCAATCAGCATGTGTGTGTTTGTCGTTGTCAGTGTGTGGGGCATGGTGCGTGTGTGTGTGTTGTTTCGACAGCTAGTGTGTGTGTGTTGATCGGCCGATGGGCATCGTCGATTTCATGTGGGTATGCATGTGGGTCGTTATATGTGTGTGTTGTCTAATATCTCCGGTGGTGTGGGTTGCTGGTTCGACGGTTCTTTCAATCGGTGGTGGGTGTCCATCCAGTGCCGGAGTGGGAGTGAGCGAGCGTGTGTGTGTGTTCTGCTGAACGACTGCGTATGTGTGTATGTTTAAACGTTGTTGGGTGTATGTGTGTGTGTGGACGATCGGCAATGTATGTGTGCAGCTGTGTGTGCGTTTCAGTTGCGTGTATGTGTGTATGGTCGTTAGGAGTAGTGATCGCTGGAGTGGAGTGTAGAGTTAAAGAGAGAGATAGCAGCGTGTGTGTGTGTGTGTGTGTGTTACTGTATGTGTTGTATGGGCGGATGGTAGGTGTGCATGGGGGTAGACGTGGAAGTGTGTGTGTTCATTTGTCCGGTGATGCGTGTGTTCGGTTGGTGGGACGGCGAGGCTTGATCGGCAGTGAAACCCAAATCGGAACAGAAAGCAGAAACGCAAAACAACAAAAGAAATAGGAAGAAGAAAAAGAAAGAAAAAGGAAGAAAATGAGAAATTACACAAACAACCCCAAACAAAAATCTAAAATCTAATCTCGCGGTCAGTGGAAAATTCGAAAAAGGTAGAATTCCTATCACTCTTAATATATACATTTAATTGTACTTAACTATCTCGTGGGTGATTATGAAATTATTTAGTATATTGTTGCGATATATTTTATCTGTTGAAATTATGTGAAATATGTTGGACGATGCGGGATTTATGTAACGAGCATGCCTACGTGGTTTATGTGTTAAATTTATTTGATGAGCATGATTACGTGGTTTTATGTGATAATTTAAATGCACATATTAGAGGGGTTGAAGTTCTAGTGAGCGTTGGCTCACAACCCCACAGGATTTAAATTGCAGGGTCGGTTGGGAGAAAACGAGAGAGAGAAGAATTTATTTGAAATTCGAGTTGTAATAATTGCAATTATTATTTATTGTTGTAATCGGAGAAAACAATAGTTATAATTATCGTAGTTGTTGTAAAATACTTCTCTTGAATTTAATGTATTAAAAAAAATGTGAAAATATAATTGGCTTGATTTCATATTGAAATTTGGATTTTAAATTATAAATTCAAGATCGTTTTAATGGGTCGCCATTGTGTAGAAAATAAGCAGATAAATTTTAAATAGATGATTGATTTTATTTGCTGATACTTTAAATGGTAATTATTATCATAATAACGATTCCCGTCATAATTACCGAACGTTGTAGATTAGAAGTTTGACCAGTCGGGTTTCAGGTTTAGGAATTTCTCTATAGGAGAAACCATAGTCCGGCCCTGGGAAACCGGGTCGGGTCGTGACACTACTCTTGGCTAATCCAGTCCTCCGAGCTCCACGGAGATTTACACCCACTAAACCACTAGATTCATTTGAACAGGTAGGAACCAAACATTTACACAATGATTTTTTTCACAGTCTCAGAATCAACCTTTACAATTTTTTTTTTCCCAGGCTCAGAAAGAACTTTATCATTTTACCAGATTCAAAACTAACCTAATTCTATTCAGGAGAAATCACAACTTAATCCTTTTCCTAGGCGTAGGAATAATCTTATCTTTTTTCCACGATCCTTTTCCTAGGTGTAGGAATAATCTTATCTTTTTTTCACGCTCAAGACTAACCTAATCCTTTCCTAGGTTAGGAATCAAACCTAATTCTTTTATACTTTAGGCTAAGAATCAAATCTCACCAAAAACACTCCAAGTATCATTTTCTCAGGTAAGAATGGAATCATTATAATTCACACACAAACTAATTCTATTCAAGAAGAATTAACACCTATATCTTTTCAAAGGAAAATAGTAAACTAACATTTTTATGTCTTAGGTAAAGATTAAACCTTAATCTCTTTATTAGAAGAGATTGAAACTCTTGTTACCCCTGACTAGATACTCCCAATAGTATCTAATCTGCACAAATTTACCAAATACAAAAAATCAATGAGTTTTTTCCCATTTAGAACTTCTACCACCTCAAATCAATTTAACTCAATTAATGTCCCGAATTTACGAGTGACAAAATTTAACGTGATGAAATAAAAGTCTGATTATAAAAATAATGCGGGTAGCACGAAATTGAGCACGTAATCAGATTATCACCAAAATTGTTTTAAAATAATTTTTATGCACTTTAAAGTTGAAAAACGATTTCGAAGATCTAAAATCCAAGCAAGTAAAATAATATAATCACAATAAATAACAAAAACTTGGAATGATCTCACCAGGAAAAATACCGAAAGATTGCAAATCATATCGCTAGATAGATTAGATCGGTGGCGCCAAATCAATTTGCACTTTAACTCAAGAACTTCAACAACAGAATAATCTTACAATGATCGCTCAATACAAAATTAAAATGATAACTCTTAGAAAACTCAGTAACACTTAGTTCTTGATTGATTGGGATTAATAATATTCAAAATTCGTAGGTCTATATGTAAGGAATTAGAACAAGCCCTCCAAGGCTAGTTTTCAAATGATAGGCCTCTAAAAGGTACTTATAGACCCTATATATCATTACATTTCATTTATTGTATATTTGACTTAAATATAGCTTTCAAAATATTTAATTTAGTCCCCAAATTATTTTTCAATCTCAAATTAAATAGATAGAAAGTATTAAATGAACTAAATTGAGAACCACTTTAATTTAATATTAAATGAACTAAATTGAGAACCACTTTAATTTAATGTACCATATCTATAGGGATATCCAAATAGGAGTATCATATCTTCAATATATCCATATCCATAAAATATCTCCAAAAGATATGCAAAAAAATGGCTAGTTTTAGATTTGATCTCGAAAATCTTCAAAATTTGAAACAACACAGTCGGTTGAACGACCTCTGCTCATTGGTTAATCGATCGATGCAAGATACTAGCCAAGCCATTCTCATAGGCTAGTCCGTTGACCAAACCAATCTCCCATGGGTCGGTTGACCAATCGTTTCAAGATGCTCCCCAGACCATTTTTTAGTCTTAGTCGGTTAACTGATCAATTCAGAGAGTTCCCATATCGGCTATCGGTTGACCGATTGAACAGTTGACCTATCGATTCAGAGACTTCTCCAAATTTCCTACCTATACCCATCGGCTGACCGATCCTTCTTGGTCAGTTGACCGATCATTGTTGAAACATTTTTCCTTAATTTATTTCAACTCCAATTTTCGACATTTTCAACTCTTTAACTTATTTATTTTTTCGGTTAACTAAATTTCCATTATTAATCAATTTTAAACACTAATTTTTCTTAGGTCAATTTTCATCTTTCAATTTCACATTGGAGTAAATAATTGAACTTAATTAGGACCTTAATTTAAACACACATAAATATAAATAATTTAATTTGTGTCGTGTGTGATCCTAATCGAGATATATTAAAAGTAAAAGAGATTTGAGTTGTTTTCACCTAATTTCTTCAGAATTTTCAATCTCTTCATTTCTTTAATATACATCTCTGTATCCTTTATAATTATTTTATGATATTATCTTGAATGGAACTCTTTAAACTGAAACATTCAATAAACATATTAGTTCTACCAAAAACATCAACACTTAATTGTCCATCAAAATCTCGGGATCAACAGATATCTCTCTTGTTTTTTTTTAATTTGTACTTTTATTTTGAATTTTGTTTTTAATTTGTGGTAAATAAAAAATAAAAAATAAAAATCTATAAATTTTAGTAATTAATGATGTTTTATAAATATCGAAAATAAATATATTATCAAAAATTAAATAAATAATCATAGTAAAATAATATTTCTACAAATTATTTTTTACTAATATACTATATAATAATAAATAAATAATCATAAACTAAGAATAATTTTATCAATTTTGGCAAGTCAAAAAATTTTAATTTTATATTTTCCCGTGGATTTTCTCAAGTTGAGAGGATACAAAATCCAAACACCAGCATTTAAAACAAATAACACATTTAAACACCACCTCCAAATTTTACGTTCTAAACTTAATTTGCTAATAATATTTTTAAACTAATTAATTTTCACAAACAACACTTTTATTCAAACAAATTACAGCAGATTCATGCACACCCGAAGAGAAAATCAAATGAATGATGTAACAGTATCATCTTTTTATTATAAGCAAATTAAACCTAAATAAACTCCTAAATTTATATGGTCTGATAAGGTAACGATGGACTAAAGTAGGATGATACGACCCTCGAGTCCAAAAGTTCAATTATTTCTTTAGAAGTAACACATCTTGGAACCTTGTATTGGCTGGAGACACCCCTTGCAATTGCCTGATCCATTAACAACTCAAATGTCCCACTCTTCACCACCCTGATCTCCAGCGGTCCAATTACATTGTAGCCGGCCCGAAGCTGTCGATAAAGCATATTAAGCGAGTCCTCCATCACGAGGCAACACCGAGTCAACACGTCGCCGGAGATCGAGTCGTCTGCCGATAACTCCCAATAGACCACATAATGCCCGGGGTTCGATTGAGGCTCGGCGTAACAAGCAAAGTCGGCGACGAATGTTTTGAATGGTTGCAGAAGCTTGGAGGCATTCTTGACCGCAGTCTGTAGCTCGGCCTCGTCAGTTTTATCGGCGTCGATGCTCAAGAAGGCGTTCTTTCTTCCGACAAACTTGAACTGAGGTGTGCAGTTATGGAAACCAGTGACCCTGAGAATGTCGCCCATTCTGTATCTGTATAACCCTGCGTTGGTGGTCACCGCGACTTCGTATTCTTTGCCTATTTCGACATCGGTGAGGTCGACCGGAGAATCACAACCCGACGGCGTTTCCCGGGGGATAAACTCGAAGTAAGCCATGTTCGGCAAGATGGTGTATGAAATTTCAGTCGGCTTACACAACGGGCTTAGGTTAAGCCCGAAATTAGACTCCGACGAGCCATACATGCGACTGACTAACGGTAAACCACCGCCATAATAATCCAGCATCGGAATGTATTGAGCCATTGAACCCGTTATAACTACTTCAATACACTTGGCATTAGGCCAAATTCTTCTGATTATTCCTCCCCAATTCTCATTGGAGCACTCTCGGGTAACAAAGCCCGAAAGATCCGGGTCGGGCTTTACGATCCGGGTCATGCAAGCTCGAATTGATGGGTTGATGATATTCGGATCAAGTTTTCCAGTACGAATATCTCGGGCGATTTCTTGCCACTTGGCTTGAAAAAGTCGTATGACCCGGATAAATCCACTAGCAAACGTGGCGGTCAACCGGTTGACTTTTTTGCGCTCATAAAGACCACATAGTATTTGAACATACATGCTTTGATTCCAATCAGAATAAATGATTGTCTCGGTCGGGCTCGTGAATGTGGTATAAGGGTCGGATCTTTGGTTCTTGAATTCAGCGCTCTTGTAATACTTTGTGAGCACAGGTTGGGTTATTAATCCACCAGGTGTCTTTGCCTCGTGGAAAACACAGACAAAATTTAATGACTTGCCTTCGTTCAGACCTGGAAAATGACTGTTGCAAGCAAGTAAATATGTTTTTAGTAATACCATAATCTTATTTTTTTTTATCCAAAATTCAAAAATAAATCGTTATATCAATGGGATTTAATTTAAAAAAATATGGTAGTACTCACCAATTCATTACAGATTTAACGAGTTTATCTATGGTTGTACGATGACCCCAACTTTCTTTAGTCACAGGTATAAGTTTACATATACCACGAGAAGTTCCAGAACTGTAACAAAAATTAATACAATAGCATTACAACCCTCATTCATGAAATTTTTCTGAAATTATATAAAAAGAGAGAAAATATATATATATATTAAATATTAAAACATGCAAAAAAATATATATATTTTGTGTTTAGGTTTGATTAATTTTTGTACCGCCCTATACGATTTAATATCTAGAACGTTTTGGACTAGATCAACAAAGTTTAAAATACTTATGTCAAAGTTAGCAGTAGAAGGTGATACGATTTATGATTTTTTATATCGTTTAAACTCAAAACCTCTAATTTGGACTAATACAAAAAATAATTTGATAATATCTAAGACGCACTTTATATTTTCAATTTGGTTATATAAGACATATTTTTGGTTATCTAAAATATTCTTTATCACATTTTATTAACGAAAATATCTTTCCAACATAATGTTTTATGTTTTTATTTTTGGTTTATTTTCTATTTTCATACTTTTTTTTTTTTTTCTTTTGTTTCATAATTTTATTTCATTTATTTTTTAATTCTTTTGTATGGAAGAAAATCAAAAGTAAAAAATTAGAAATTAAAAACTAAAAAGTAAAAACAAAAACAAAAACAAAAGCAAAAATAATTCAAGAATTAAGACAAAAATGTGAATTCAAAAAAATATATATATTCAAATAAAAAACAGAAAACGATTTTTTTTTTTTTTTTGTTTTAAAATTTTAATTTTTTTGTTTGTTTTTGTTTTTAATTTTTCTATTTTTTACTTCTGAGTTTCTTTTATTATTTTCTATAAACACCATATAAAAATAAAAAAAAAATGAAAAGATGAAAGACAAATGATTTACAGGGATGATTTGACTACAAGGTAATGATGTAAAATGTGCAATCTCCGGTTTGTATGCATGATTTCACTACGAGGGAACGAGAGATAAATTTCCATAAGCTTATCTTTGATACCATATTAAGAGGTTTCAACTTAATATCATATAACATCAAGTGGAGTAACTCTTTTGACTTATATAGTAGTTTGGACACTCTTATGTAATCGATGTGGAACAACACCGGCGACAAAGATATGTAGTCGAATAAAATAAAATCAAAAGTAGATGAAAAAAAGGAGAGCTTAAACAAATGTTTCAACTGGAGTATGTGTTATGAACATGAGTCCACTTCTACCATATCTAGCACTAACCTTGTGAAAAACTCCATGACGGGGTCGGCTGTCAAGATTGCAGAACGGTCACCGTTGGCTATACGTTCAATGTCTGGTTGAATATCCTCGTACGTAACCACCGGAACCCTGGACTTAAACGTCTTACTGTCGGTGGCGCCATCCAATCCGAATCGCTGGAGGTATTCCGTTTCTGCATTTTTGCTCAGTATATCAGCCAACAGTTTCTCTTGAACCAACTTAGGGTTCCTTGTCATTTCTTCTATTATCTCAAGTGTCTCGGCATTGCCGTCGCTCGCCGGCGGGGCTAATTGAGATAACTTTGTAGAATATGTGGGCATTTTTGCAATATGATGATATGAGAGTGAGAGAGTGAGAAAGTGAGAGAGAGAGAGAGAGATGTGGTGGCTCGAAAGCTTGGGGTTGGATCAGACTTATATAGGTGGCAGTAAGTCGAGAGCACCACATTAGTTTTTAGTGATTGGAACTTACACCCCCCAAACTTTTATTTTATTACACATTCAACTCTATAATTTATAGAATGTGTATAAAAAGTCCAGATTGGCTAACGCCAACAAAAAATATCAACAGAGAATATTAATATTTATCGTTAGGGATACATAAAAAAATTCAATAGAATTTTATGAAATTTTAGCTTTTATAGTTTAGTCCGATCAAATAATATTGTAAGCATAATTTAATTTAAAAAAAAAACGAAATATGCTATAATTAAAAGTTTAGGATCAAAATGCAACTGATCATGAAATTCAGGGGTACAAATTACAATTTAATGAATTTGAATAGTGGATTGACAAAAGGAATTTGATGACCGAAAGAATTATCAAATTTTGATAGAATGTTTGGAAAATTCAACATAAAATTAAGAGATTTTTACACTTTTTACTCTTAAAGTTTTGGATAAATTTTACTTTAATCCCTATACTTTTAATTTGAACATATTAAATCATAAAATACCTAAATTGTGTTAAGTTAGTCTTTTTTTGTCAATTTTTATGACGGAATTCAATCACGTGGATGATTTCGTATTTGACATGCGATTTATATCCGTCATGAAAAATGACAAACATGCTGACTTAAGACAATTTAGATACTTCAAGGTTTAGTGTTAAAACTGGATGTAGAAGGATTAAAATAAAATTTCTCTAAAACTTCGGGACACAAGATGCAAAAAGCTCTAAAATAAATGAAGCTTCAAGAAATCAAGGTGTCGTGTCGTGTCTAAAATAAACTTCAGGACACAAGATGTAATGGTATGCTGAAGTGGAAATTGAAACGCAATCTTGGTCAACATTAGCCATCCAAATTATCAGATTTTGTCACATAAAAATAAAAATAAAAAACAAGTTTTAATGTCAATTTCATGGCATACTAATTTTGAAGGGGCTCTGACAGTTTGTACACTTAAAATTTCATCAAAATTTCACTTTTCAATCATCTTTCAAATTCATTATCCTTATTATAACTACTTTTAGACCCGCATTAAGTGCAAATTTTGAAATAATTTTCACATGTCTTTTATTAAATTATTTAAATATAACTTATATTTATTATTTTTTACTTTTAAATTAGTTAGTGGAGTTTGTATTTTTATTTTTATTTTTTTATTTCAGTGGGTACACTATGTATTAGTTTGCAGTGTTTGAAATATTTATTTTTTCTATTTTGTAATATTTGTTTTCAATTAATATTACAAATATTTTACTTTTGGTTGTTGAAATTAAAAGTATTGTTTAATATTTGATAAAATGATAAAATTTTAGTTCAACATAATTTTCATTTAAAAGAAATGTGTGTGTTCAAATTATTTAAAACGAAATTAATTAATAAATACTCTTAATAATTTAAATATACTCAAAATATTGAGAAAAAAGGAAAATAGTGTTGGTGAGTTCTCAAAAAATTGGGATGTTATAAAATGAAGAGGAAGAGACAATGAATAATTAAAATTTAATTTTAAAAACTAAATTTAATTAGTAGAATTATGTCAATAAAATTAATTTTAAAAATTTTAAAAATTAAATTTACTCAAAATCTTAAGAAGAAGAAAAATATTGTTGGCAAACTCTCGTTTATATAAAAATATGAGAAACAAAGAATATGAAATATATATATATATATATATATATATATATATATATATATATATAAAGTCTAGCGAGTCATTCATAATTTTTTGTTATTTATTATAAAAAAAATAATAATCTTTTATTTAAATAAAAAAATTTACTATTTCAAATATAAGAAAACCTTTAAAAAAAAAATTAATCCGCTATAGTAACAATAAAATAATAATTAAAGTCACTAAAATTATTAAAATTATTATATGAAGGATAGATAATGCTTAAAACTCATTTAAAGAAACCAAAATGTTAAAAAAAAAAAAAAAAAAAAAAAAAAAAAAGAAATTAAAGAAAATTAAGAAAATGAATTTTGTGAGCTCTCGTGCATTCTCAAATGTGATCTTCCAATTTTAACTTCTTATATAGATGTTTGACAGAAAAACAATAATTTGCCATGCATGTCAATATTTTTAAGAGTTATGGGCAATTACACTCCTATCATTCTCTTATTTTCCTTCCTATCCAAATTAATACTCAAAAATATATTTATATATACGTGCGCGCGCGCACATGTGAGATAGGGATAATTGGTACTTGCGTTTTAGTACCATTAATGTCAATACTCCATTCTATCTCCAATCAAATGTTTTTAATTAAGGTAGGTATCGTCGATCGCCGATGTCGCCCTCTGTGGCCACTGGCCACTTCCAATGTCATCAGACTTCAAGCCTCTGATCACCAGAGTCCGGTCGCAAGCTGCCGATTTTTTTTTTAATTACATGTAACTATTTTTTTTTAGTGTATCTGTTCGTTACATGTAGTTATTTTTTAAAGTATACTTTTAGTTACATTTTAGTTATATTTTAATATATCTTTAGTTAATTTTTAATGTATTTTTCAGTTATATTCATGTAATTTTTCACTGACTGATATTTGAAAAATTAGTTTAATATAACTAAAAAAAATATGAAGAAAAAATATATTGAAAAAAATATTATCAAACATTAGTTGAATGTAACTAAAAGAATTTCCAACAACTGGTGATCAGTAGTGGCTGAAATCCAGTGTCCAGAGTTTGGTGGGCAGCGGTGGGCGACGCACCCTAATTTGGCTTAATGTTCTCATGAACTCTAATAGATGTGCCTAAAATTGAAGTACTTATTTAGTTTGAGAGTTTTTACTAATTTAGTGTCGTTATTGAGACCTCCCATCAACTATCCCTATATAATATATATAGTTTTGTTTTGTTTTTCTTTTAAGAAATTTTGTAAAGCGAAAACAAAGAAGTTGAAAATGACCATAAAATTCCCTTAAAAATAGTTGGTTCCACAACAGTTAATTGTTTATCATCCATAATTGTAATGAAATTAATGATTTGGAATAAAATGAGACAATTACGAAACTTTGCAATATAATATTTTCAAATTATAATATAGGGATCAAACTAAAATTATAGTCAAATTTCAAGGGTATAAAGTATCAAACCCCCAATTTCTAGTTATGAGCTCTCCTCATTATTAATGTAGGAAAATAAGAGCAGCCCTTTGTAAGAGAACTACTTGATCCATTGAATTTACTCCTTTGATTTCATTCTACCTTAAAAACAAAATTGGGTTTTTATTTTGCATAACCTGATATGGGAGAAACTCTCGTCCACAGTCAATAAAGGCTTGAGAGCCTTGATAGGTTGGATCGAATTAATGATTCCGACCCAAAAGAAATAACCCGATAATCATTGCAGGTTGAACACACCAACACACCGGGAAAGAAGCCTTAACGGTCCAATACTTAAACAATAGAAGGCCTAGTAAGGAGGCCCAATTGTGGGTAATACAAACCCATAGTGGAAGGGCTAAGAAGAGGTCCGCCCACGAACCCCACAACCCCCCCATGGTTAAAGAATATCGTAACCAACTAATCGTTCAATTGCGAGATCACCACCATATTCCATGCAAATAAGAGAGGATCATGGGGAGTACCTTCTCACTAAGGAAACGATACAAATTGAGAAGTCTATATAGAGAGAATGAATCAACATATTATTTTACAATTTAAGTACTTAAGCTTTCACCCAAAAACAGACTAGCTTATTCCCACGCCAGAGGTTTTTTGACCGTTGCCACACTTGTATCCCTTGGAGCTAATAGGTTTTGCAGGTTGAATGAGAAGGTTGTGAAGGTTTTTAGCACGTGTTTAATCCTTTGCACGTGTTAAGGATTTTTGGTAACATCATTTGGCGTCGTATGTGGGAAACTGAACAAGAAAACTTATCCTCGTAATGATGAAGCAACCGCGAGCAAGAGAAGTAGGTTTGAGCCAAAACAACGATGTTTTGCCACCAGCTAATACTGAAGTTATTTTAAAAGCATCAGAAGAGGTTCGTACCAACCCTCCACCAGAGGTTCAAACCACTAATTCACAAATCAACGCTCTGACAAAGAAGATATCAGAAATTGTAGACGTCATAAGATGGATAGTGCAGCAAATCGCCAACAACACACCACATCTCCCCTTGTTAAAACGGTTTAGGAGAAGAAGTGGAGTCTTGAAAATCTTCGGAACCACCATCATAGAGAGAAAGGGTTATCCAAATAAATACTAGTGATCAACCACCAAAAAGAAAGGTGCTCAGCTAAACTGAGACTGTTGATTCACATCAGCAACCCAGAAATAGAGAGGAGAAATATATACCTCTGGATGAACTGGAAATGCTGTTGAAATGAACTGAGATGCCGTTCACCTTTGACATATTAGAGATACCACTTTCGGAGAAGTTTAACCCCACAAAGTTTGAAAATATATGATGGAAAAATAGATCCTATTGACCATATCCGCCAGTTCAGACATATTGTGGCCTTGTATGGAGCCAGAAATTCTGCATTGTGCAAAGCTTTCGCCACAACCTTTAAGGGGTCTGCTTTGGAGTGGCTACACAAGCTGTCGCCTAATTCTATCTCATCGTTCACAGACTTTGGGTAACAATTCATCAATCGCTTCATAACCTATCATAGGTTAATAAAGGAACCCGGTTATTTGTTGGCCCTACGAGAAGAAAAGAAAGAGTATTTGCACTAGTACATGAACTGCTTCAACGAAGAACTGATGTGTATAGAGGGTTGGGACACTAACCACATCATAAACCCATTTACTTTGGGGTTGTGCCATGGCTAATCCCAATACTCCCTCTCCAAGCATAACCCAAAGAACAGGACTGAGCTAATGGAGAAAGCTAAACCCGACATGAAGCTGGAAGATGTCAAATTTCCAAGAAAATAAAGGGTATTAACGAAAGATAACCCTAGACAAAGCGAGAAAAACCACAGCAGAACAAAATATAGCAGCTCAGATAGGTAGAAAGATCATCCTAGAAACTCAGGTTCGAGACCGAATGCACTTCAGGAACCAAACCTCCCAAGACTAAGGATGCCAATCTCCTGGATTTTGTATGAAATCCGTTCATTCAAGGTAGTTTAGTGGCCTCCTAAGATCCACTCAAAGTCCAATAGAAAGAATAAGGCAAAGTATTGCGAATTCCACAAGGATTATGGCCATGATACATATGACTGTTGGGATCTCAAAAAAAGATTAAGTGACTAATTGAAATGGGTCAATTGTGTGGCTATTTACAAGAGCGTTCAAGGGATAGGAAGTGGTCCAAAAGCGAAATCCATCACAAAAATTGTGACAAGGAGCACAAAAATGACATTCCTAACATCAATCGTAAAGTCATTTATATGATAAACATTGTTGGACCTACTACTAGATAAACCAACCAAGAAGGAAAGAGAAAAATTCATAAGGCAACGTTGGAACGTAGTTACGGAGAGGCAATGTCAGCGACCATGAAACTAGGACCGGTTATCACCTTCACTAATGAGGATTGTAAGAGAATAATGCATCCACATGAAGATTTCCTACTCATAACCTTTTGGATCTCTAGTTTCGAAGTAAGAAAATTTTTTATTAATACAGGCAACTCTGTCAACATCATCTTTGTGAACACTTTGAAACAAATGAGGGTGCCTAGCACAGATTTTGGCTCAACTCAGATAGTGATGGTAGGATTCAACGAAGACCTCTGCTCTTCCAAATGAAAGATCACCTTATCAATCACAGCTAACAAGGAAGAAAATAGGTACACCAAGGCCACAGAGTTTATGGTAATAGAATTATCATCTCCCTATAATGCAATATTGGGATAACCATGGCTGCATGCAATGAAAGCTATGGCATCAACTAAGCATGCCCAAAAGACTGTTACCCAATACCAAGACTAGACCAAATGGTGGATGCAGGAACAAGGCATGAACGACTGACCATGATGGATGTTTATTCAGGCTACAATAAAATTTGGATGAACGAGAATGATGAGAAAGGAATGGGTTTCATCATTCCAAGAGGTACATATTGTTATAAATAATGTCTTTTGGTTTAAGAAATGCAAGAGCAACCTATTAATGATCGGTGAACCGCATGTTCCAAGAGAAAATTAGAACGACCATGGAAGTCTATAGAAACGATATAGTGGTCAAAAGTTCCAAGATGAAAGACCACCTAGGCCATCTAGAGAAATCTTTTGCAATGCTACGTAAGTTCAATATAAAGTTGAACCTAGAAAAATGCGCATTTAGTGTAACATCAGGCAAATTTTTGGGCTTTGTGGTAAACCAGTTAGGGATTATAGTGGATTCAGGATAGACAAAAGCCATCCAAAACATGAAGTCCCCCAAAACTATAAGAGAAGTCAAAGTACTGACAGGAAGGTTGGCAGCCCTAAACAGATTCATCTCCAAATTTGCTAATAGATGTGCTAATTTCTTCAAAATCTTGAAAGGAAGCAAGAACTTTCAGTGGGATGAGGACAATGAACAGATGTTGCAGTTCATCAAAGACTACTTGGGGTCAGTCGAAACGCTAGCCAAAGTAAACCCAGAAGATCCGCTATATTTGTACTTGGTGGTGACCACATTTGCAGTAAGTGTAGTGCTGGTAAAAGATCACTCAGGAGAGAAAAGAGCGATTTATTACATAAACAAGTCACTAGTCCTAGCTGAGACTCGCTATACTGAACTGGAAAAGCTTGCCCTGGCTCTGGTAACTTCAGCTCGGAAGCTGAGGTCGTACTTTCAAGCACATGAAATCAACGTACTGACCACTTATCTCTTTAGAGAAGTAATGAAAAGACCAGAGACCTCTAGACATCTTTTGAAGTGGGCAGTAAAAGTAGGTGAGTTCTTTATCAGGTACATGACTAGAACTGTAATTAAAATATAAGCTTTGGCAGATTTCATTGTTGAGCTGACTTCTCCAAGCGAAGTAGTAACAAAAGATGGAAAATGCTCTGATATGTCGGTTGTGCTGTGGAAGTTGTGGGTCAATGGAGCCTCAAACATGAAAGGATGTGGTGTAGGCATAGTCCTAGAAACACCCAAAAGTGATCAGTTCGAAAAAACTGTACAACTTGGTTTTTGAACCTCCAACAACGAAATAGAATATGAAGCAGTAATTATTGGGCGAAGTCTCACCAAAGGGTTGGGAGCTTAGAATCTGGAAGTAAGATTAGACTCACAACTAATAGTCAACTGGAAGTTCGAAGTTGTTCCAAGAGCTAAAAATGAGAAAGTCGATGCATGTTTAGTAATTGAATATTTCTTTGGACCATATTAGCGGTTTGAAATGGTGGAATTCCTTAAGCAACCATCAATAACAGCACCAGTCAACCTTTGCACATGCATAGGCGAACTAGATCAGAAAGAGAACTAGAGAGCCCCTTTAGTTCAATATCTAAAGGAATGAACTATATCAGACGACAAAGAGTTAACAAAAAATATCATGTACAAAGTGTCGAGGTATATTATAACCGACAACAAACTGTATAAGATGTCTTTTACTTAACCTCTACTACTTTGTTTAGGCCCAAAGGAAGTCATCTACATCCTACAATAGATCCATTAAAGAGTTTGCGGAAATCATCAAGGAGGAAGAACCTTAGCACACAAGGCACTCACAATCGGTTATTGTTGGTCAACAATGCACAGTGATTCACAAGAATACGTTCAAAAAATGTGACAAATGCCAATGTTTCTCAGATGGCATCAAAGTCCCAACTCAAGAGTAGACACCAAAAAATCAACCTATGGCCTTTTGCTCAATGGGGCACGAACATACTAGGGCTATTCACCCCAATATTAGGTAACAAGAAGTACCTACTGGTAGTAATCGATTACTTCACCAAGTAGGTTGAAGATGAAAACTTTGCAACAGTATGAGAAAATGAAGTGAAAAACTATATTTGGAAAAAATTGATCCATCATTTTGGCATTCCACTGATACTGATATATGATAATGGAACCCCATCCACAAGCCAATAGACAAGTTGAGGTGACTAATCGTTCCATCAAGAAAGCGCTAAAAAAATAACTAGAGCTTATCTCGCTTTTTCTTCATCAGATTGGTATACTTATTATAGAGATGCACATGATCGGACAGCTCACGAATCTCCATCTCTGACCTTTTCAGTTGGTCCCTGACTTCTTGGAGTTAGGAGATGGCATGGAAATGAGCAGCCTCCATGGTGTAGAATATTTTGCAAGCATCTTCAAAGGCTCTGAGACGAGGATACTCTTCAGAGATGGTCTTTGCTATTGTCATTAAGTCGCGAAAGTTCTCACCCAAATCGATCTCCTGTTTTCTCTACTTTTGTGTAGCCTCAAAGGAGGTGGATGGGGATGACGTCGACATTATTTCAAGGAGAAAAGGATAAGAGGGTGAAAGACGAAAGGAAAGACTTTGTGAAAATTCAAACAGAGAAGTAGAAAGCGTTAGGTGTGTGTGAAACCTTGATGCATGGTTTGGCTTTAAATAGCCAAACCGATGAAGAAAAAAAAAGTGTAAACAAATAGTCGATATGACGAATAAGTGACGTGCACTGACGAAAGACATACTGTAATAATGACAGTGTATTTCCAATACTAATTAGCGGCTACTATTTAAATAGGTCATAATTACAAAAAATATCATCATTACATAAAAAACTACAGACATTAAAAATTGAAAAGACCATCGTCAAATTCGGGTATGGCATTTTGGTCTGCAACATCTGGTTGGCTAGCAATCTGAAGCCCAACGAGAGCAGAGACAGCATCACAAGGCATGGTTGGGCTTGATCATTATTCGCTGGTTGAACTGAGAATTGAAACATTGGAAGAAGAATTGAATAAAAAATGAGCTGGCTAGAAGAGCTTGGATCTGAGCTGGCTGCAAGCACCTCAGCCGCTGATGTAAGGGTTTTTTAAAGAGGCATTTCACCTTCAGCACAAGGCACATCTCCTTCTACATTAGCACCTTCTCCTTCTTTAGCAACAGTACCTTCTCCATCTTCTTCATTTCCTAGCTCACCCTCTTGGAAGGAGAAGTCAATCTCTGGGTACTCCCTTATCACCAGACTCTAGCAATGGTGGTAGCCTACCAATTGAATACTCTGCCATGGAGTCGAATTATTCCCAAAGCTTGATGATCTTCTTTTTATTCTCCTTCATCTTCGTTGCCACCTCTGTCATTAGCTTCTCTACTGTCTGGATCTGATTGGCAGACCTCATCTCCAGCCCAGCAGACTTGAGCTTCTCCTTATTCAGCTCAGTTGAAATTTGGCTATTTTCGCTCTCTAGACGTTGGAGGGCATCACCTCTAGCCTAAAGAGCAGCGTCTTTGGTCTGCAGGTCAGCCTTCATGAGATCTATCTCTAATCATGTTGAGCTAACATCTTCCCTCATATTAGAGTTCTCTTCCCTCAAAGTAGTGTTCTCTGCCTAAAACCTGCTCTCTGTAACAAACAATTAGTTTCTCTTCTGAAACGCTTCACATTATGCGTTGGCGGCATGCAAGTCAGCTTTGAGCTTCTCTCTAGAAAACCTAACCATAGCTAGACCGTCTTAAGAGAAACCTTATGTTTCTCTAGAAGACCTCGCCATAGCTGATGCATGAGTTGAGTCTCCAACTTTGGCATATTATCAGAACTCCCTACCAGCACTGAAGGAATATGGATGCTCTGCAAAATAATGGCAATTGATCAAAGACCTATAAAACAACTCAAGAAATCCAAAACTTATTGAATAAGAAATTAATTACTTGAAGGAGTGCACAAATAAGGATCCAAAAGAGCTCAGCCTGACTGCAACTCCCAATCTTGGTGGGAATTGAAACTTCTGTAGAAGGGACTGGCATAGAGATGACCCCATGACGATGCCTGCTCAACAGTTGAGAATTATCGAAATCAGAAGACACATGAAGAATAAGCCAAGCTGTTGGAGGACGGAGAGCCGCTAGACGAGCTATAGTAGGCTAAGTAAAAGGCCAGGTAGTGGCCTGAGCAATAGGCTGAGCAGCAGGATGAGGTATTGGTTACCTAGACGGCCTAGAAGGCTTTTTAACTGGTCTTTTTCTCTTCTTCCCAAAAGCTAACTCATGCAGGCGTTTAACTCTACACTCATCCATTTCTAGTTGAATGAATATATTGGAAACGAGAACCTTACAAGACCTCCTTTCTGGAACCAAGAGCCTCCTCAATTTGCCCTCAACCTTAGGTGTAAGGCGAAGACTTTTGCAGACCTTTTCACCTACATAAGAAAATCCAAGAAGATGTCAAGACCACCATTGCAAAGCTCATGACTTTAATTGCAGAAAGCATGAGGAAAATGAAATTTTTCAAGAAGTTGAAGTGCTTCAGCACGACTGAAAGTTGCCCCCATTTCGTAAGGAGAAAACTTCCAATTACCCTTGAAGAATAGGTATTTCCTTTTCCAATCTTCTTTCACCGCGGTAGGAAAGTTGGTAAGAAATGAGTACTTCTTAATGGTTGAGTAATAAAATCTCCCAATGTCCTAAAGAAAATTCAGGGAGCTGACACTCCTAATCATATCTATAGAAGGGGAAACATCGTTTACCTGAGAAAGGGCCATAGTTCCCATGATCTGACAAAAACTATTGGGTATTAATTG
This sequence comes from Eucommia ulmoides, assembly GCA_016647705.1. Classification (NCBI taxonomy): domain Eukaryota; kingdom Viridiplantae; phylum Streptophyta; class Magnoliopsida; order Garryales; family Eucommiaceae; genus Eucommia; species Eucommia ulmoides. The sequence goes on along the minus strand of CM028337.1, from coordinate 2,496,974 downwards.
AGCTGAGGTGTATCGACCCAGTTTCCCAGGGCCACGAATCGATTTCTCCTCTTGGAGAATTTACACTAAAATTGATTGACCGAATTTTCATTCTATAAAATCTGGTATATTTTCTTCGCGCCGCACTATTTTCAAATACATTAAAAAATAACAAAAAAATATGTTATTTCATTTGGGAATTAATCTCGATAATTAATATCGATTTATCGCGTCGATTTTACAACGGTAATTATTAAATATAATAATAATAATAATTACAATTTAAATACAACTGGATAACCAATAATTTATTTCAAAAAATTTTACAAACAATGGCGACAATCACAAATATCAAATTGCTTGATTCAATTTTTTACACTAGCAAATAATAAATTCAATTGTTACAAATTAATTAGAAATTTAGCTGAAAATTCCTATCGCTACATTATTTTTAAATATCCAAATAAATTCTTGGCGCCAGTAAATTTAATACCAATGTTTAAATTTGTAATTTAATATACAATTACAGCGACAATTATAATTATCAATTTAAATTTTACAATACGACGATAATAATTATATTCAATTTATCGAATCAATTTTTACAACGATAAATAATAAATACGACTATTACAATTTTTAAATAGAAATTCAACTAAAATTTTTGTCTCTGTTTTCCTCTCGCGGGGCCCTATAATCAAAACTGTGGGGTTGTGAGTCAACGTTTAGTAGAACTCCAACCTCTTTAATACATGCATTTAATTAACGCAACAAATAGAATACACATAATCACAATTATTTCATGCAAATCAACAGCTATAATTTGACAACAAAATAACATGAATCTCACAATAGAAAAATTAAATACATATATTAAAAAAGTTAGATATTCTACCTGAAATCCGAAATCGATAATTTGAACTGAAATCGATATTTCTCGCTTAAAAACGTTCAAGATATTATATATATCCTCAAACTCCAGCCTTAAAGACTTTTTAATATATGTATATCCTTATATGCTCATATCATAATCGACTATTCAGGATTATTATTATTATAATATATATACGTGTCATATATATATATATATATATATATATATATATATATATATATATATATATATATATATATATATGACATATCGACATATATGTTTGTGCTGTCTTCTTTAATAAGAAGACAACACATTAAGCATATATATATAAATTAACTATTTACATAAATATTCCCTTGAAATAAAAAAAAAAAATATTAATTATATCCCAAAACTCTTAAAAGTATATTTTAAATAACACATTAATCTCAAAACTTCTAAAATCAATTAAAAATAAATATTTGACTGCAAATAAATTATTAAATATTATTTATACCATAAATTCGTAAAACAGTTTTAAAAATATTAAACTTATATAAAATAATATTTTTCAAAAATACAAATTTTCGGAGTATTACATGAGGTAATCTCTATTTGACGAAAATGATTGCGAAGAATGGGAGTAAAAGGAAGTGCATGGCTGTATTTGAACATCCACACAAAGTGACATATTTCATCCTCTTTGGCACTATAGGACGTTTGTCCTCAGTTGGAACCCTAATAGAAATTAACGAGGTAATACCATATTGTTCTCGGAATGGCTCAAGTCATTCCTCCAGGAAAGAACTAGAACCATGATCTCCCTAGTTAACAGGAGAATCGATGGACGGAGGGGCATGGGCAGGCGTCGTCTGCTCCACAAGAGGATTCAACAACGAACCAGCCTCAATTGGACTGTTTGATGGACTCAACGACATTTTAAACAAAATAACAAAAATTGAAAGTAGAGTGTGAACAAATTACACAATCGAGAGATTGGAAGAAGATGAGAACTTAAGCAAACGGGTGAGGTGATCTTTCATCTCTCTTCTCTGAATCATCACGAAAGTTAGGAGGGCAAATGATATGGGAGAAACTCCCCCTTACTATTAATAAAAGCTTGAGATCCTTGATGGGTCGGATAGAGGTAATGATCCGACCCAAAAAAGTAACCTGATAATCATTCCAAGCTGAACACACCAGCCTACCATGAAAGAGGCCTTAATGGCCCAATACTTAAACAATAGAAGGCCTGGTAAGGAAGCCCAATCGTGGATAATCAAAATCAATAGAGAAAAGGCCAAGAAGAGGTCAATTCACGAACCCCATGGTTTTGGGGTATCGCAACCAACTAATCGTTCAACAACGAGATCACCACCATATTCCACGCAAATAGGAGAGGATCATGGGGAGGGCGCCCTTACCAAGGAAATGACACAAATTGAGAGGTCTATATAAAGGGAAGATATTAACATATTACTTTACAATTCAAGTATTTAGGCTTTCACCAAAAACAAACTAACTTATTCTCACGCTGGAGGTTCTTTGTCCGATACGACACCGGTGTCCCTTGGAGCTAATAAGTTTTACAGGTTTAAGGAGAAAGTTGTGAAGATTTTTAGCACTTATTTAATCATTTGCATGAGTTAGGGATTTTTGACAACACCATACCCAACAACATTGACGCCCATACATGACAGCAACAAGAACCTTAAAAAACAATGATTTACTCTTCTTCTTCTTCTTTACTTTATTTTTTCCTTTTTCAAGGTACATTTTTTACCCACGTACAATTGGGTTTTGAGAGAAAATACCTTTGCAATTTCACCAATTTGTTGTTCTTATTAGAACATGTCCAACAATTTTATTAGTAGTTGTGACAAAGTTGTTAAATTTATTTAAACAATATCAAAACCACTATTACCACGACCACTACAATCATGAGTTGTTTACACTTTTAATATATTTTTAAAAAAAATACTGAAATAGAATCATTTTAAATTTATTTGCCATTTTGTGCTACTTGGGAATCTGATCCCCAGGTATTGGAACTTAGGGTTCTAAACCCCGGATTCAAAAAATATGAGACTCATATACCCAGTATTCAAAACACTGATGTGATCCTCAGGTATACACCTAAAAAAAAAAACAACAACAACAACAACAAAAAAGTTGAACTGTAATGAGAGAGAGAGAGAGAAAAGGGTGAGAAAATCAAGATAGAGAGAGATTAAGGTGAGGCTTTTTTCCAACTTAAATGAGAGAAAGAAAAGGGAAAGGAAATCGAGAGAGGAGAGAGAATATGAGGATAGTATTTTTTTTAATATGGGACTCATTTTTCACTTTGTACCCCCTTAATTTATTAAATATTTTAATTAAATTCTTAAACTATTCACATTCTCATTTAATAATTTTTTTGTCTTTCTCACATTGAGAGTTGCAATTAATTATGAGTTTAACATTAAAATCTGATTAGGGATAGGTGGGTGACAGACAATGTTTAATTAATAGATTAAATTACAATTTAAGCTTAAAATTATCCTAATTCAATATTTATTGAAAAAATTTAATTTATAATTTATAACTCAAATCTGAAAAGATAACCGAGGGAATAAAATTAATGGATTAATTTTTTTCAATTCACATTTTTTTGTTATTGTTTTGTCGATTGCATTTTTTTCCCATTAGGATAATTTTGTCTTTTCAGAAGTTAAATGAAAAAAATTATCCTAATGGAAAACATTTAATCAATTATAAATTATAAATTAAATTTTTGGTTGTCTTTTCGGATTTCGGTTGTAAATTATAAATTAAATTTTTTCAATAAATATTGAATTAGGATAATTTTGTCTTTGAAAAAATTAATTATCCTAATTCAATATTTATTGAAAAATTTTAATTTATAATTTACAACTGAAATCCAAAAAGACAACCGAAAAATTAATTTATAATTTATAATTTAATTTATAATTGATTAAATCTTTTCCATAGGATAATTTTTTTCATTTAACTTCTGAAAAGACAAAATTATAATTTTTTTCATCTAACTTCTGAAAAGACAAAATTATCCTAATAAAAAAAAATGCAATGACAAAACAATAACAAAAAAATGTGAATTGAAAAAAATTAATTCATTAATTGTATTCCCTCGGTTGTCTTTTCAGATTTCAGTTATAAATTATAAATTAAATTTTTTAATAAATATTGAATTATGATAATTTTAAGTTTAAATTGTAATTTAATCCATTAATTAAACATTATTTGTTACCCACATATCCCTAATCAGATTTTAATGCTAAACCTATAATTAATTGCAACTCTCAATGTGAGAAAGACAAAAAAAAATTATTAAATAAGAATGTGAATAGTTGAAGAATTTAATTAAAATATTTAATAAATTAAGGGATACAAAGTGAAAAATGAGTCCCATATACAAAAAACATTATACTACCCCATATTCTCTCTCTCCTCTCTCGGTTTTCCCTCCCTTTTCTTTCTCTCTCTCTCTCTCTCTCTCTCTCTCTCATTTAAGTTGGAAAAAAGCCCCACCCTTTCTCTCTATCTCGATTTTCTCACCCTTCTGTCTCTCTCACTCATTACCGTCCAACTTCACTTCTTTTTTTTTTTTTTTAGGAGTATACCCGGGCATCACATCCCTAGGTACATAATTTTTAAAGGAAAAAAAAATCGTATACCCGGTGCTTTGAACACCGGGTATACGAGTCTCGTATTTTCTGAATCCGGGGTTCAGAACCCCGGGTTTCAATACCCGGGAATCAGATCCCTGAGTAGCACTAAAATGGTAAATAAGTTTAAAATGGTTATATTTCAGTATTATTATTAATTTTTTTTTTTAAATATATTAAAAGTGTAAACAACTCCTACAATCATCATTAAAATCACTATTGCTACAACCATCGTTAACTACCATCATTGTCACAATAAACATTCATTGCCGCAACAAAATTTGCAAAAAATAAAATAAAAACAATTAATGAAAAAATGACATAATAAATAAATCAATAGTGAAAATTGCAGCAAAACTATGTTGAATTTAAAAAATTACCACAACAAACATTTATTATCACCGCCACTGCCGCAGCCACACAACCATCATTGCATCAAAAATCACCAACACCACCACTACCACCATCTACCATCACCGCTACCACTAAAATCATTTACCATCAACCCAAATATTCACTATCATCACAATCACTGTCAACTAGCGTAGTAAACATTTACCACAACCGCCAACCATTACATCAAACGTTCAACAACACCGCTACCACCGTTGTCAGTAGTGAAAAAATAACAACAAATAATCAAAATCATACCGTTAAAAACACCACAACATAAGAAATTTTATTTCAATATAAATATAAACAATAATAATTTATAAGGAATTTAATTGAAAAGTCAACAACAATTATTCAAATAATATACAAATTCAAAAGAAAAAAAAAACATAAACCAAAAGTGTGTTGTAGGGTTATTGGATTAATATACTAAATTCAGATTCAAAAGAGCACATCGCAATAATTCAAATACAATAACAAATAAAAAGACAACAAAAAAAAAATGTGAATCCATATTTGAATTTTGATTAGCAAAATTAGAGAAATCAACAGTAAAATTTGAATAAACCAATAACAAACATTAATAAACCATATAAAAAAATGATCTGAAAATTCCAGATCTGACGAAGCTCTACGGTGGTGATGGAAAAGTCAGGAGAGAAAGTAAGAGAAACTAGATCTAAAACCAGATCTGTCCAATAATAGTGGGCACACGATTAGTGGTAATGGCGTGATCGTGACCCTGCGGTAGAGATGGATAAGCCAGTAAAGGGAGAGAAAGAGAGAGCATGGTGGAAAGTTATGGTGGTGGCGGTGTGATGCTCGACTTGGAGCAGTGGTATTGTCGTGTAGTGTTCGACGGTGGTGGTGTCGTGCTTCCACAATGCTTGCTACTACCGATTGTGGTGGAAATGGGAGAGAGAAATAGAGAGAGAATGATAGATATAGAAGAGGGAGTGGTTTTTTTCCCCTCTTTGTTATGGTAGTTGGTGAAGATCAAATATAGTTAATGGATTTTCTTAATTGGACACTTCTATATGCACATCCCTTTTCTTAAATGTACATCTTTTTTTTAAAATATTTTAAATTATTTTGAAATTACAATTTACCCTTTTAAAAATAAATTCAACTTTTTTCTTTTTTCTTTCTTTTACCTCTTTGTTTTCCAAAAAAACAACACTAACCCCTTACCTCTAACACCCCCCCCCCCCCCCCCCCCCCCCCCCCTTTTGGTCAACCCCCCAACCAAAAAAAAAAAAAAAAAAACCACTGGTCATCTCCATTCCCTTTCAGCCCTTCTTCTTCTCTCTCTTTCTTGAACTCTCATCTCCCCTCAAGAGGAGTTGGGGAAGGGGGAGAAAGTGGGCTCAAAGAGAGAAAAGAGGAAAAAAATTACCGTCGTAGCCATTACCGTCGGCTACGACGGCTAGCAATGATACTCGCAAGAGAAGAAGAGTGGGAGGAAGAAGGAAAAGAGATGAAAGTGTGAAAAATAAAAAACAAAGGTATATATATGTTAGTAATTTAAAGGATAAAATTGTATTTGTCTTGAATATTTTTATTTATTTTTAAAGGGATACAGGGCTAGTAAAATTGACTTAAATATTTTTGATTTATTTTTTTAAGGGATATAGGGCTAGTAAAAAGGGGTATACATTTAGAAGTACCCACTTATTTTTATAAAATGTGTTTTGTTAATTTTTTGGATTTAGGATCGAATTGTATTTCTTTATTAAAAGTGGAGCAATTGAGCACTACAATAGTCTTGAACCAGAGATAAGAAGAATCTATAAAAATTTAAGCATAGTGACTAATAGAGGATATTACAAAATAATAGTAGAGATGAATGCGGCAGAAGCTAATAGAAGAAGAATGCTTGAACAACCATTAGTTCAAACCCTGGATCTAGGACCGCGAAAGGATCATAAGGGACAAGGGATACATTATCCAATGTATTCTGAGAAAGAAAAGTAGATTTGTTGATTTTCTTCCAATTTTGGAACGGATAGGAGGGGGAGGATTTTAAGTTAGTGTTTAACCCTCCTGAAATGATGGAGTACTCGATATTTGCAAAGATGAGATCGGAGACTTTTGATAGGTGTCCGTAATCTCTGTTTAATTCCTATGTACCAAAAAAATAAATATATGTCAATCATTTTCTACATGTTACAAACTGCTATCAATTTGCCGTAATGACAAAACAATTTAACAAAACCTCCATGAGATGCCTACTACCATGATCTCAAAGGTTTGAATCTTTTGAAGGTAACAACACCTCTAAACTCATATTTTGCGTTAAAATTGTCCGGATGAAGAACGCTATTTGATGCAATAGTTGGTATGAATTTGGCATCTCAAATGAAAAGTAATCCTATTCCTGTTCATCTGTAGGATCTCTTCATAGGTTATGCTCCTCGAAGAATTTCTGCACCATCCGTTGAAGCTGACGCTTCTCATTACGGGCGGTGTCCCCCAAGTGTCCGACAAAATGCGAAAGAGAGAAGTTCCTCCATTTCTTGCAGTGAGCGTTTGGTTTGATCTTCAAGCAAATGAAAAGCAAGCGTGTTGAATCCCACACCGCTTGTGTTAGTTGCTCCTGACCTATATACAAAGCCTAGGACAATCCTCTCCTTACAAGGCGTCTTTTCAAAGTGTTAGGCACATTGAATTTCTACAATTTGGAACAAAATCGTCAATGTAAAGGCATGAAGCCCTAGCTAGGTGGAAGAATTTCTCACTATCAAATTGTAAGGTCTAATCGTTTGACAATTTCTTCCTTCTGTCAGTTGAATGTGTAAAAGTAATACCCCTAGCAATAGCATCAAGTTGAAGATTAGAAAGCGAAGATTACACTAGGTACCATTTAGTAGTGCTTTTTCCTTTTTACTAGTTATTATTATAAAAAAAAAAAATGAGCGAATAAAAGTGTGTTAGATAAGATGGAGATGATATTTTAAAATATAAATGTATCATAGAAGCAAAAAAATAAAAAAATAAAATAAAAATTTAAATCACAAAACAAATATTATTTTTATTTTGTCCAGCGCTAATACTCCCAAAATCAACTATTATACTACTTTTACATTTTAATTTATTGTAAATTTTTGTCAACTTTAAAATTATAATAAAAATTTCAATCATACCCTCCTCTTAAATTAAGAAATTGATGATGTTTTCACATTTTAAATTATTTTTGTTAAACTTATGTAACCGAACATATCTATAGTGGGTTAACTTTTTCTTTTCGCCAGTGAGCTTTAATAACTTTATTATTTAAGTACAGATTACTATATTTTTATTATCTACAAAAATATTATGCTATAAATAACAGAGTAATAGGTCATTCGTGTATAATTTGAATTAAATAAACAAAACTTAATATATATTTTTTCAAAAAAAAAAAGAGAGTAGAAGATGAAACTAATGACTCCAATAAGTTTAATCGAGGTTGAATATCTGCGTTTTATATTTGTTATAAAATATATTTGTAAGTACTTTTAAGCAAAAAAGTAATTTTAAAAAGCATCATCAAACAGTGACTTGGCCTCTGAAAATGTCTTAACAAATGATAATGACGTCATAAGTGCTGCTGATTATGACATAAGTAATAGTTAAACCAAACAAAATATCCTGATAACCCTAAATAATCAAATGTGCTACTGATTATGATATAAGTAATAGTTTATGGCAAACGGAAATTCATAAGAACCCTACTAAACGGTGGGTTCTACAAGTCAATTGCTTGCTGCTGAAGTCATAGATGGTAATAATAAAAAAATGGAGATCTTTCGACTTCAACTGGTCTTCTATAGATAATATTATTCCATAAGAATCACTAGAGGCCAGCCTCTGTTTTGGTCAATAATTATCTGAATAATAGTAAACAAATTAATCTACTAAGCCATCATGGAAAGGAACTCATGTAACTTTCTACTACGACCGAACCAATTAATTTTTTTCCCTTTTGACTGGTATCCTTGAATAATTGTGGAAAAACCAACAAGACTAAATGCATAAATTCAGTAGATTGCTGAAGCATTCAATTTTGCTGGAATCTTGAGGATAGGCAAATTTGCATGGAGCAAATGGGTTTGATTAGAAGAATTGTCATTTGTTTTTTATCGTTCATCTTGTTCTCATACATTTTGATCATGCAATCAGGACACTGCTCTGCAAATGATACTTTGTCATAGTCAGGCCTTTTTGTCTCATGACGGACGTGTTAAATCACACGTCAATGTTGCCCCCGACATGAGTGGTTGGTCAAAGTCCACTTTGCGCGTGAGTGAGCGTGTTGAATCCAACATTGATATTAGGACTCCCGATATCCATTTGCAATAGTTTTGCAAAGTCCACCCTACACGTGGGGCGTGTTGAATTCCACATCGTCTTTTTAGAGTGTTAGGCACATTGAATTTCTACAGTTCGGAACAAAATCATCGACATAAACGCATGAAGCCCTAGCTAGGTGGAAGAATTTCTCACAGTCAAATGTATACATCTCATTCTCAGGTAAGGACTAATCTTTTTGACGATTTCTACCTTCTGTCAGTTGAATGTGTAAAAGTAATACCCCTAGCATCAAGTTGAAAATTAGAAAGCGGAAATTACACTAGCTACTGTTTGGTAGTGCTTTTTCTTTTTTTCTTTTACTAGTTGTAATAATTAAAATAAATTGAGCGTATAAAAGTGATGATATTTTAGTGTTCTTTTACGATAAAAATTTATCATAAATTAAGAAATTGATGATGTTTTCACATTTTAAATTATTTTTATTAAATTTATGTGGCCGAACATATATATAGGGGGTTAACTTTTTTTTTTTTGCCGTATCACATGTGAGCTTTAATAACTTTATTATTTAAGTACAAATTACTATATTTTTATTATATACAAAATATTATGCTATAAATAACAGAGTAATATGTTATTCGCGTATAATTTAAATTAAATAAACAAAAACAAAGATATATTTTTTCAAAAAAAAGAGTAGAAGATGAAACTAATGACTTCAATAAGTTTAATCCCGGTTGAATATCTGTGTTTTATAGTTGTTATAAAATATATTTGTAAGTACTTTTAAGCAAAAAAGTAATTTAAAAAAACATTATCAAACCGTGACTTGACCTCTAAAAATGTCTTAACAAATTGTAATGATGTCATAACTGCTGCTGATTATGACACATGTAATAGTTAAACCAAACAAAATTTCCTGATAACCCTACAGAAAATGGTGGGAAGAAACGTGGTATGACCCTACATAATCAAATGTGATACTGACTATGATATAAGTAATAGTTTATGGCAAACGGAAATTCATAAGAACGGTGGCAAGAAACTCGGCATAACTTGGTAAACTAGAACAATTATAACTTATTCTACAAGTCTATTTCTGCTGAAGTCATAAATGGTAATACTAAAAAATTTGAGATCTTTAGACTTCAATTGGTCTTCCATAGATAATATTGTTCCATAAGAACATCAGTTTTCTAGGTGTCACCTTAGGCATGGCAGCCGCTTCAGGTTAGGTGTTCCTAGAAGCTACAATCACTAAAGGCCAGCCTCTGTTTTGGTCAGTAATTATCAGGGGAGGAACTCATGTAAATTTCTACTATGACTAAACCAATTATTTTTTTCCCTCGTGACTGGTATTCTTGAATACTTGTGGAAAAACCAACAAGACTAAATGCATAAATTCAGTAGATTGCTGAAGCATTCAGTTTTGCTGGAATCTTGAGGATAGGCAAAATCGTGGAGCAAATGGGTTTGATTAGAAGAATTGTCATTTGTTTTTTATCATTCATCTTGTTCTCAATCATTTCGATCATGCAATCAGGACGCTGCTCTGCGAATGATACTTTGACTAAATTCCAGCAACTCTCAATAGGACAAACTCTTGTCTCTGCAGGACAAATCTTCGAGTTAGGCTTTTTCAGTCTTGGAAATTCTGGCAAACAATATGTTGGCATGTGGTACGCGAACGTTTCGGTACGTAGATATGTATGGGTCGCAAACAGAGAGAAACCTCTTATGGTTAATTACAATACTTCAAGTCTAAAGATTGGAAATGATGGAAATCTCATACTTTTGGATGGGAACCAAAATACTGTATGGTCGACCAAGGTGTCTGCCCAGTCTAATAGCACTGTTGCGGTGCTATTAGATAAAGGAAATCTTGTTCTTAAAGATAATATCTCTGGATTGGTATTATGGGAGAGTTTCAACAATCCCACTGACACTTTATTGCCGACCATGTTTATGGGAATGAACAAAAAAACTGGAGAGAAACGTTTCTTGTCTTCCTGGAAAGCTGAAGATGACCCATCAGTAGGAAAGCTTGTTCTTGGCCTCTCATTCGATACTCCACCACAAGCTTTCACATGGATTGACGGTTCAAGGCCTTACTGGAGAAGTGGTCCATGGAATGGATGGAAATTCATTGGCATATCTGATGCAGGGGAGGGGTACTCGAATGGAATTAATGTGGTAGCAGATAACCAGCAAGGAACTGTTTATCTTATGTTTAATATATTCAACAGTTCCGATGTATCTATTCTAACCTTTACACCAGATCAATCCTCTAGAATTATGATATTGGTACAGGAAATGAACAATTGGACTGTTACTTGGGTGGCACCAGAGAACCCTTGTGATGTTTATGGAGCTTGTGGCCCTTTTGGAGTCTGTAATAAGAAGGGGTCTCCTATTTGCAAGTGCTTGAAAGGGTTTGTGCCAAAGTCGAATAAGGAATGGCACAACAGAAATTGGACAGGTGGATGTGTAAGGAATACTCAGCTTCAATGTGGAGAGAATATCAGTGGCTTAGCTTCAAATGGAGTTAAAAATGACGGATTTCGAAAGATGAGTGGGATGAAATTGCCTGATCATTTCGAGTATCTGTACAATTTGGATGCCTCAGGTTGCCAACAATGGTGCATGAATAATTGCTCCTGCCTGGCATATGCGTTTCCTGATGGAATCGAATGCTTGGTTTGGAGTGCAGACCTCATGGATATCCAACAATTTTCTTCTTCAGGAGAGGATCTTTTCATCCGACTTCCACATTCAGAACTTGGTAAGATTTTTCCTTCATATTTTTGGATCAGACTGTTTTATTTGCTTAAGCATAGCAAATCATGCCAAGATTGCTGACTATTTTGCTTGTTAATCATTTTGTTGTTCTTACTGGCTTAATTACTTCGTAGAGAAGAGAATAGTGTTTTCCTAGTCATGGCTAATGCCGCTGAATAAGCAAACATACACACGTATATTTTTTTGGTGTACTGCCGTTCTATTTTCAGGTCAAGGGAAAACAAGTAAAAAACTCACCATCATCTTAACTCCAATTGCTTGCTTGATACTATTCAGCATATTCAGTTATGGCATGTGCAAGTTCACGACAAATCGTAGAGGTAAGATAACTTCAATAGTGGCATTAAATTCATCAATTATTTATAAAACCTTTTAGAAAAATAGCAGTTCATTTGGAAATCTAAAATTTAAATGGTAAATACTAATTTCCCCAGAAGTTAGAATTGAAAGTTTTAACTATTTAAAGGAAGCTAATTTCTGGACATAATTGATTTTTCCGTTCAAATTGTTGAATATGAAAATACAAGTGAGGATAAGCAAAAGAATCAAGTGCTTTGATGGGGGTGATGCAACTTGCAATTCGACGGAGACCTCACATGAAAATGTATTGAAAGATCAACTTATTCAAAGCGAGCAGTCAGAGCTACCAATGATCGACTTTGATAAATTGGCAGTTGCTACGAAAAACTTCTGCTGTCAAAACAAACTCGGCGAAGGAGGATTCGGCTCAGTCTATAAGGTGAAGTATATAATGCACGTGTTTATGCATCCATCTAAGCCATAAGCATTACTGACTTCTAATATTTTGATGCTATACAGGGAAAGCTAGAAGATGGGCAAGAAATTGCAGTGAAGAGGCTTTCTAGTCACTCGGGACAAGGCGTTGAAGAATTCAAGAACGAGATCATACTGATTTCCAAACTCCAACACCGAAATCTTGTTAGGTTGCTTGGATGTTGTATTGGAAGGGAAGAACGGTTACTTATTTATGAGTATATGGAAAACAAAAGCTTGGACACTTTCCTCTTTGGTTAGTTTTACTTTAGTAGATTTTGAACTATAACTATGATATAATTTCTACATTTTGCACATAACAAATTTTGTGTTTCAGATCCCAAAAAAGGTTTGCACCTTGACTGGAGTAAAAGATTCAACATTATTCAGGGAATTGCCAGAGGGCTTCTTTATCTCCATCGAGATTCTCGTCTAAGGATAATTCACCGTGATTTGAAGGCTAGCAACATTCTCTTGGACGATGATTTGAATCCAAAAATCTCAAATTTTGGATTGGCACGAACTTTCCAGTTGAAGCAAGAGTTGGCTAACACCCAAAGGATTGTCGGAACATTGTAAGTTTCTTCTACTTATGGGAGAAAATTTTATTATACTTGTATCATCAAAAACAATAATCATTTTAGACTTTTAGTACTGTAATGTGTTGTAAAAGGCTTAACTCGGAGAACTTTCATACATAGATTACCTATCATTCTTTTTTGTTTTCATATTTTTTTCTTTTCATTCTTTCATATTCTATCTTTTTTTATGATTTTTTAGATATTAGTTAAATTATATTTAATATTTTTAAAATATAAAAACCATATTCCTAGGGACTTGCGCCCCACGCCTCAGGGCCTACAACTCCCTCCATAAAGGTTAAAATACCCCGCCTCTCACTCTTACCTTTTACAACAATGCTGCAATATATTACAATGGACGCTCCTAACACTGTATAACATTTCAATAAATACAGTGGATATATGTCTCCTGAGTATGCCATGGGAGGTATATTTTCTGAAAAATCAGATGTCTTTAGCTTTGGAGTTCTACTATTGGAAATAGTGAGCAGTAGAAAGAACACAAGCTTTGGTCGTCACGAAGAATATTTCAAGCTTCTTGGTTATGTAAGTCCAAAAACCCCAACTTTTTGTTCTTTTTTTAAATTGAATTTCCTGTTTGATGAAAACCCATATTTTGTTTTCCAGGCATGGACGATGTGGAACGAAAACAAAGGACTAGATTTAATTGATGAAAAACTAGTTGCTTCGTGCTCTCCGTCACAAGTGTTGAGATGCATACAAATAGGGCTGCTCTGTGTTCAGGACCATGCTGCGGATAGGCCAACAATGTCTGATATAGTTCTCATGCTAAGCAGTGAAACAGATCTTCCTCGACCAAAACAACCCACATTTACGTTTCAGAGGTGGTTAGACTCTGATCTTCGTTGTCAAGGCAACAAGCTTGGGTGCTCTGTAAATGAAACCACAATGTCAATGACTCGAGGGAGATGACTACAAGTCACTCAAGTAACATCTGCAATTACTCTATTTGAATATACTTTCATGGCTTGTTTGGTACACGGATACATGTGATTGAATTTCATTCTTATTACAAAAGATTTATTGGTCCCACAAAATATGAGATAATTTAATGTCCCAAAATAAATTTGGTATTAGTTAGTTCTAATTACATGAGATTATGTTTTATTCTTTCATCGGCAAAAAACATGACCAAACACTAATCGATCATTGGAATGGGAATAAAATTTTAATTAAATTACTATTTTACCCTTTAAAAATTTAATTAAATTACTATTTTACCCTTTAAATTTCTAACACACACATCCCCTTTTTTTGTTTTGTTTATTTTTTACACTTCCCTCCCTCCTCCTTCTTCCACCCTACATCATCTTCTCTGACGAGAATCCGATGCCGGTGCCAGATGTTCTCTCTTTATCTGTCTCATCTTCTAACTAAACCCCCGAACCCCTCCAGTAGCATCACCCCCATCCCTGTAAGTAAGGCAGTAATACCACTGCCTACCCCCGCTAGCGCCCCATCCCCTTGTCCACCACCTCTCTCTTCTAGTTCTTCTTTTTCTTCCTCATCCTCTTTTTTTTTTCTTCTTCTTCTTCTTCTTTTCTCTCTCTCTCTCTCTCTCTCTCTCTCTCTCTCTATATATATATATATATATATATACCTCTTATTTAGAACTTTATTTGATTTATGTTTGAATATTCTCTATTTAAAAAAATCTATATATTTTTTTCAAGTGCAAGCTTTATTGTATATATTCGTTCCATTTCTAATTTATTCTGAATACTAACTAAATATTGGAATGGAAAGGGACATTCCAAATCACATCTAATCCCTTTTACCACCAAATATAGGAATTGTAATAACCATTCTATTTTATTATCATAGTAATTTCAATCCTATTGTCATTCCGTTGCATTATAGAGTACCAAACGCAATGTCAATTCTTTGTGTTTTAGATAAGAAATTCTTATATCGTTTCATGTAAATTAGATCTATATTATCAATAAGCACCTTGAAATTCCTCTTCAAATTCCAAATTTGGGTGTTTTGAAGACGAGATATATAAGTTATTTAAGGTGGCGTTTGGTAACCGTTTCTGTTTTCATTCCAGCAGTGGGATGGGAATGGGATGGGATGGAATGAGAATTTTGTTTTCTTTTGGGAGTAGAATCGCGTTTGGTAACGATAATTTTTTTTTTTCTTTTCTGTTTTGGCCTGACGGCGGTGCTCCGGCTCCTGCGCCGGCGACGGCAGTGCTCCGGGCAACGGCCGCCGACGGTGCTCCGGCGTCAGAGACGGCAGTGGCCCCCCGTCGGCGATGACCGGACGGCGGTGGCGCCAGCGACGCCAGCCGGAAGTGGCCAGGAAATTTTCGGCTGGACGGTGGCCGGCGGTGGCGGCGACGGCGACGGCGACGGACGGTGGCCTGCGGCGGCGGGCGGTGGTCGGACAGTAGGTGAATAGTAACCATGTGTTTTGGGAATGGAATGGGAATAATGAGAAACAACTTTTTTTTGTTTCTCATTTCTTAAGAAAAAAGTCGGCACAATTCTCAAATGGGAATGAAATGGAAACGGAAACAAAAATTACCAAACGCTATTCCCAAACAGAATTTCCAAAAATCTGGGAATGGAATGAGAATTTCTGGGATGGGATGGGTTACCAAACGGGCCCTTAGTTTCTGTTTGTGTTCCACCTAGATTTCTGTATCCTTTTCAAATTCCAAATTTGGGAACAATTCTGTTATTTATTTACATTTATTGTTATTATTTTGGGTTGCGGCAATTGTTCTCAATTTTCGCCACCCAATGCTCACCTAGTCTACTAGCTATAGTAACTTTTTGATAAGTACAATAATTTTTTCAAAAGTCCAAAGTCAGTAGTATTTTTTATGTAATGTAATGACTTTGAATTTCTAAAAAAATTACTGTAACGAGTGGACTGTATAAGCATCAATTTCAAGTTCGTCGATTGTCCACCAATTTGTTTTTTTTTTGAACAGTTAGATTTTTGTGATTATTCTAAATTTTTTATTTTGTTTAGACACTTGAAAATGAAATTTCTGATTTTATTTAGACACTTGAAAACGAAAATTGAGTACATAAATACTGATTTTAGGTTGTGTTCTGCTTTTATTTTATGAAGTTTACATGCACCCGTTGGAAAATTGTGTTTTTCAATTGATCCACATACTTGCAATTGAATTATGTGTTCTTAATAACAACTCTTACATGGCGAAACGGCCTAACCACGAAGGAATAAAGTGTAATTAATCCTAAATTTAATTATTAGGGATTACGAGGGTTGTACATTGCCCCTCGCCTCCCACTGCTGGTACCTCTCTCTCTCTCGTTTGTGTATTTTGCTTTGCTGAAAAAAATTCTGCACTTATCTGTATATATTTGCTTTAGGATTTCGTATTTTTAAAGTAATTTTTTTTTCAAATATTTATTATCCTGCTTAATTAGCATTAATTTTTTTAGAGGTTTGACCATTTTTTGTAAGGTTTTTTTTTTATGTTTTTAGTAGTCTATTTATTAGGGCGATATTATTCCTAATTTAACCTATCATTTTGACAATATAATAAAACAAGACGATATATATTTTTCCTTACACATTTTGCCTCCACATTTTGAGGACTATATAAGCAAATAATAAACTATAAATAATATACTGAAATTATAATAAAAATTATAACTGAAAATTATAGAAATAAGTCCCCCTAATTAATATACAGAAATTATAGAAATTTCTAATTCCCCGTAATTAAAAATAATTGCTCCTAATTAATATATGAAACTTATAGATATAGTTTCCCCTCACTAATGTATGGAAATTATAGAAATTTCTAATTACCCTAATTAGAAATAATTTTTCCTTAATTAGAAATAATTCTTACTAATTAATATACAAAAATTATAAAAATTTCTAATTCCAAATAATTCTTACTAATTAATATATGAAAAATATAGAAATAATTATAGAAATTTTTTAATCCCCCCCCCCCAATTAGAAATAATTTCCTGTAATTAAAAATAATTCTCGCTAATTAATATACAGAAGTTTTAGAAATAACCGTAGAATATTCTAATTCTGCCTAATTAGAAATAATTCTCACTAATTAATATACCTAAACTATAGAAATTTATATTACCCCTTATTACAAATAATTATCCCTAATTAATACATGAAAATTATAAAAATAATTATAGAAATTTTAAATTCCCCCTAATCAACATACCAAAATTATAGGAATAATTATAAAAAATTCTAATTCTCACTAATGAGAAATAATTCTCCATACTTAACATACCGAAATCAAAGAAATAATTATTGAAAATTGTAATTCTCTTCCTCTCCAAATCTTTTTACTTTAATATTTGTTTGGGTTAATTACACTTTACCCCCTCATTGTTTGGTCCATTTGTACCTTACTCCATTGTGGTTTAAACGTCGCCACTTACTCTCCTGTAGTTTGTGGACCTAAGTGCAACGCTAACTCCGTTAACGGAAAACATGGAATGTCGATTTTGCCCTTTCATAATTATTCACAATTATTAGGGTGTAAAGTGTAATTAACCCTATTCCATTTCAATTCCTCCCTCTTCCTCTGTCTGTCTTTCTCTCTGTCTTGAAGCCTTCAGCGGTTCAGCCTTGCTCTCCCTCTCGCTTCTCTCCCTCGCTCTCGAATTTACCCTAGATCGTTTGGGGTGGTCGGCGTTGGTCGCGGAGAGGTCGAATCTGGATGGCCACAGCCGGCGGTGGTCGGAACGCCGTCGCCGTTTCTCCAAGGAATCGCTGTCTCCGTTTCTCCGCCACGTCGCCATCGCCACGACCGTCTCTCGATCTCGATCTCCGCCGTCTCCATTGAGATCGTTCGTCGTTCGGTCGCTCGCTTCTCTCCTCCAACCCCAGATCTGGCCACTCGATTCTTTTTCTCCCAATCCCAGGCTTCACGGTCGCCTCTGCTGGTAAGCATCCACATTTATGCTTCTTTCTCTCCCACTCGATTCTTTCTCAAAGTAACAAATCTATGCTGTCTAGTTTCTAATTTCCGTCTCAAATTGTTGGTATTATTAGGTTTTTGTGAATTTCAGCTAATACTTCGATTATTGCCCTTTATTGAAGGATACCCAATTCATATTTTCTGAGATTATACTGCTGGAGCTGTTTGATTGTTGGTATTATTAGGTTTTTGTGAATCTCATCCCCATATTTTCGGAATTCTTTTCGCATGATGCAGTTTAATTTGCAGAAGAATTACCTCAACAGCTATAAAAGTTTGCCAATTTTATGAAATTGGATGTATGAATTCTTGATGTTTAAAGTTTTCCTGCAATCCATTGAACTATGTGACTGCTTATCCCAGATTGATAGAGTCTATTTAAGCACATCATCAAAAATTGTCATAATATACCATGAGAAGAAGAGGACCTTTGAACTGCGTAAAGAAGACATGCCAGATGCAGGTTTTCACTGATAAACTTATTCTTGTTTAATCAGATCTGAGAGAAGCAACCACCTAGGTCGATTTATTCCTATACGGTTTTCAATTGCTCTTGATTTACTCAATTGCAATTTTTCTCTCTAGGTCTTTATTCATGAAATCTGTTTTTGTTTCGATTTCGAAATCGATGAAGATGAGGACGGCGACGAACACGGTCGAAATTGAAATCCTATTTCTGTTTCGATTTTGAAATCAAAATGGAAACCAAAGAAGGCGACGCGGACGAACGAACGCGAAACAGACGAACGAAGATGAAGTAGACGAAGAGGACGAGGACGCCATTGATGCAGATGAAGAAGAGGACACCATTGATGGATGAGGACAACGACGAATCAGGCAAACGAACGACGGAGGATGACAGAGGACGCGGAAGACGACAACAAACAACGTGATGGTGAAAAATGTAATTTAAATTGATATTATAATGTAATTGATATATTTTTTTTTATATTTATTTCATATTATAGTACATCACGATGAAATATAATTTTTTTTATGCGTTTTGATATATTTGGATGTATTTTAATATGGTATATTTTCATGAAATTGTGTATTTTGAAGAAGATATAAAAAATATATTAACATAGTCTATTATGATGTATTATTGTTATTAAGATGGTGTATTTTAAAAAAAAAAAAAAATACTGTGTAAGGAAAAATAAAAATATTTGAAGAATGTAAGAAGACATGAAAAATAAAAATATGAATTGTGGATGAAAAAATAAATAAATGAGAAGTGTTGACTTTATTTACAAATGCATTCAGTGCTAAAAATAGATTTTTAATAAATAAGTGATATTAATTAAAAGGCATGAAAATCAATAAATATTTGAATAAAAAAAATGTGATATTTAAATAATCAAATGAAATTAATAAGATTAATTTTAAATAAAAAATTTGATATAATAATGATTGAAGTCTTAAAAATAAATAATAAATTAAAAATTATCGTGGTGTAATAAATGTGAATTATTGTTAATTTGGTGCCAAAAATGAGTGAGAAATCTTGCACTTATATAGGGAAATGTGAGGGTAAATTGGGAATAAAGAAAAAAGATTTTGGAGGGAAAAAAAAACAGAAAACAGGCCCAACCACATTCCCGGCGTGTGGGGCTCAATTCTGTCAATTTTGACAGAAACTGTTAGTTTTGTACTTAGGCCTAAGACCACATGGGGGGTAAGTGGCGACGTTTGAACCACATGAGATAAAGTGAAAATAGAGCAAACCAAAGGGAGTAAAGTGTAATTAACCCTATTTGGTTACTTTACTTTCATTTTTCTATAAATAGTTACAGTTGTATTTTCTTTTTTGTTCGCTTTTTTTTTTTTTCTAGTCTTATGAACAACAATTTGTTCCTATATGTGTTCATCTTTGTTTAAATGACAATTAAGTTTGCTCTTTGTTTGTTTATACCTTAAAATAAGGGAAAATAACACTTTATCCCTTGTGGTTTACAAGAGTTGCATTTCACCCCCTATGATTTTCTTACTGTTAAACTAATGACTTGCTAAGAGGGTGAAAGTGGAAATTAAATTAGTAGATGAAAAAAATCTTAAACAATGATAATGATGGTGCTAATAATTTATCCCTTGATTGACAATCTTGTTTTGGTGTCGCCTTTGGAATTGCACACTTCACTTTAGAAAAATGGTGGATGGAAAATGAAAAAGAAAACAAGATAGAAAATAAAATATAAAAATAAAAAAAATCTTATTCGGAAGGAAAATAGAATAAAAAAACAAGCTCTTTTTTTTTTTCCCTCTCAAATTTGAGATGAAAATGGAAGAAAAATGATTAAATTTTGAAAAAAAATAATATTAAAATTACAATTATACTCTTGACAATAGAATTTTTAATTTATTTTTTTAATATATGAGAATAAAATAATAAATTATTTTTTTCTTTTTATTTTCTTTTCTAACTAAATACTTAAAAAAAAAAAAAATTCACTACTTTTTCCATTATTCCAACCAAACGTAGTGCCTTGAACGTCCACCATACGTCAAGTCAATGTCAGGGGAAGAAACTTGGTAACTTCTACTATGACCAAAAAACAAATAATTTTTTCGCTTTCACATTTGCATACTAATTGAAACTATCAACAGGACTAACTGCATAAATTCAGTTGATTACTGAAGGATTCAGCTAGGTTAGAATCTGCAGCAGCAGCAACATCTTATGAAGCAAATGGGTTTGATTAGAAGAATTGTCATTTGTTTTTTATCATTCATCTTGTTCTCAATCATTTCGATCATGCAATCAGGACGCTGCTCTGCGAATGATACTTTGACTAAATTCCAGCAACTCTCAATAGGACAAACTCTTGTCTCTGCAGGACAAATCTTCGAGTTAGGCTTTTTCAGTCTTGGAAATTCTGGCAAACAATATGTTGGCATGTGGTACGCGAACGTTTCGGTACGTAGATATGTATGGGTTGCAAACAGAGAGAAACCTCTTATGGTTAATGACACTACTTCAAGTCTAAAGATTGGAAATGATGGAAATCTCATACTTTTGGATGGGAACCAAAATACTGTATGGTCGACCAAGGTGTCTGCCCAGTCTAATAGCACTGTTGCGGTGCTATTAGATAAAGGAAATCTTGTTGTTAAAGATAATATCTCTGGATTGGTATTATGGAAGAGTTTCAACAATCCCACTGACACTTTATTGCCGACCATGTTTATGGAAATGAACAAAAAAACTGGAGAGAAACGTTTCTTGTCTTCCTGGAAAGCTGAAGATGACCCATCAGTAGGAAAGCTTGTTCTTGGCCTCTCATTCGATACTCCTCCACAAGCTTTCACATGGATTGACGGTTCAAGGCCTTACTGGAGAAGTAGTCCATGGAATGGATGGAAATTCATTGGCGTACCGGATTCAGGTGATGTGGGGTATTCAAACAGATAATCAGCAAGGAACTGTTTATCTTATGTTTAATATATTCAACAGTTCTGATGTATCTATTCTAATCTTTACACCAGATCAATCCTCTAGAATTATGATATTGGAACAGGAAATGAACAATTGGACTGTTACTCGGGTGGCACCAGAGAACCCTTGTGATGTTTATGGAGCTTGTGGACCTTTTGGAGTCTGTAATAAGAAGGGGTCTCCTATTTGCAAGTGCTTGAAAGGGTTTGTACCAAGGTCAGACGAGGAATGGTGCCGAGGAAATTGGAGCAGTGGGTGTGTTAGGTGAACTAAACTTGAATGTGGGAAGAATCGAAGTGGCTTGACCTTAGGAGGGGATAAAACTGATGGATTTTTTAAGCTGTGTAAGATGAAATTTCCTGATCACTTTGAGTTTTTTAACAATGAGAATGCACCAGGTTGCCAGCAATGGTGCATGAATAATTGCTCCTGTCTGGCATATGCATACCCTGATGGAATTCGGTGCCTGGTTTGGACAAAAGACCTCTTGGATATTGTTCAGTTTTCATCTGCAGGAGAGGATCTCTTCATCCGTCTTGCGCATTCTGAACTTGGTAAGATTTTCACACACACACACACACACACACACACACACACATACAGACACACACATATATTTGTTGAATCCCACATCCACATCGCCTGTGTTACCTGATCCTGAACTATATATAAAGCCTAGGGCAATCCTCATCTTAAAAGGCGTCTTTTAAGAGTGTCCATTGTATTTTTACATGGTATCAGAGACAAGACTGTTGTCTAGTATTGGATGTGTTGAATACCACATTGATGTTGGGCTCCCCAATATTCGTTTACAGTGGTTTGTCAAAAAATTCACTTTGCACTTGAGGGACCGTGTTGAATTACGCTTCGATGTTGGGCCCTTCTCCTGATATGTATTCGCAGTGGTTTGTCAAAAGTCCACCCTGCACCTGAGGGGGCGGGTTGAATCCCAGATCGCTTGTGTCTGATCTTGAGCTATATACAAAGCGTAGTGCAATTTTTATCTTACAAAACGTCTTTGAAGAGTGAGTTAATCCCATTGTGTTTCTACAATATTTGAACCTACAAATTTTAACTTGACTGTTTCATTTGCCTTAGTAATGCAAATTATGCCATGATTTCAGATTATTTTGCTTTTACTACATTTTGCTAAACTATTGAGAGAGTAGAGTGATTTCGTAGTCGTGGTTGACACTGCTGAATATATTTGTTTCTAAATCAAATTTAACCTTCTGCACCTATTTTGACAGTACATTTTCTTTTTAGGTAAAGGGAAATCAAGTAAAAAACTCATATAACTACAGTTTCTTGCTTGATCCTATTCAGCATATTCAGTTACGTCATATGCAAATGGACAACAAATCATAGAGGTAAGATCAATATAAAAGCTTTCAGAAAATTTCTTCAATTGCAAATCCTTAACTTCTCATTTGTAGTCATAATTGATTTTCTGTAATTTCGTTTAATATGAAAATACAAGTGAGGAGAATAAAAGGAATTGCGTACTTTGATGGACGTGATACAAAGGAAGCCTCACAAGAAAATGTATGGAAAGATCATCTGATGCAAACTGAGCAATCAGAGCTACCAATGATTGACTTCAATAAAATAGTTGTTTCTACTAAAAACTTCAGTAGTATGAACAAGCTTGGGAAAGGAGGATTCGGTCCTGTCTATAAGGTGAAGTGTATATGAATCCAGTGATGAGACATACCTTTTTATTGACTATTAATCTTTTGATAGTATACATGGAAAGCTAGAAAATGGGCAAGAAATTGCAGTGAAACAACTTTCAAGTCACTCCGGACAAGGTGTTGAAGAATTCAAGTACAAGATCATATTGATCTCCAAACTCCAGCACCGAAATCTTGTTAGGCTGCTTGGATTCTGTATTGGAAGGGAAGAGTGGTTACTTATTTACGAATACATGGAAAACAAAAGCTTGGACACTTTCCTCTTTGGTTAGTTTTACGCTTTGCCTTATTAGATGTTGAACTATAATTATGATGTAATTTCAGCATTTGACAAACAAATTTTGTCGCAGATCTCATAAAAAGTTTGGACCTTGACTGGAGTAAAATATTTGACATTATTCAGGGAATTACCAGAGGGCTTCTTTATCTTCATCGCGATTCTCGTCTACGGATAATTCACCGTGATTTGAAGGCTAGCAACATTCTCTTGGATGATGATTTGAATCCAAAAATCTCATATTTTGGGTTAGCACGGACTTTCCAGCCGAAGCAAGAGTTGGCTAATACCCAAAGGGTTGTTGGAACGTTGCAAATTTCTTCTAAATATGCTAGAAAATTTCTATTGCACTCATACTTGAAACTCGTATCATGGAAAGCAGAATTCATTTTAGAACTGTAGCATGTTTCAATGGACACTCCTAATATTGTATGGCATTTCAATAAATGCAGTGGATATATGTCTCCTGAGTATGCCATGGGAGGTATATTTTCTGACAAATCAGATGTTTTTAGCTTTAGAGTTCTACTATTGGAAATAGTGAGCAGCAGAAAGAACACAAGCTTTGGTTATCATGAAGAGTATTTCAGTCTTCTTGGTTATGTAAGTCCGAAATCAAATATTTTTGTTCTTTTTGACTTGGAACACAAGTTCAATGAAATCCCAAATTTAGTTTTCTAGGCATGGAAGTTGTGGAATGAAAACAATGGACTAGATTTAATGGATCAAAAACTAGCTACTTCATGCTTTCCATCTCAAGTGTTGAGATGTATACAGATTGGGCTTCTTTGTGTTCAGGACCATGCTTCAGATAAGCCAACCATGTTTGATGTTGTCTTCATGCTAAGCCACGAAACCGATCTTTCACAACCACAACGTCCTACGTTTACGTTCGAAAGGTGGTTGGACTCTGATCGTCGTCGTCAAGACAACAATATTGCGTGCTCCGTGAACGAGACCACAATGTCAATGACTCAAGGGAGATGACTTTAAGTCCCTCAAGTAACATGTTACTGAAACTACTGTATACTTGCAGTTCTTTGGGTTTCAAGTCAGAAATTCATAGCTCCTTTTGATGTAAATTAGATTCATATTATGGACAACTACCATGTGAAATGTATGTTGCAAATGTGACTATTTAGATGCTTTTGAAAAATCAAAGGGTTACAGAAGTATATAATCAAATAGAAAACAAGAGATATTATATATAACTGCTTGTCATATTTTGTTTTCTCAACCATATTTGACCAAGAGATGATTTAGGCTTGTCTATGTATCTTCTTAGTGTTCTCTCTTGAATCTCACATTAATGTTGGGCCCTTCCCTGATATCCATTTGCAATGGTTTGCCAAAATGTTCACCCTATGCGTAATGGTGTGTGTTGAATCCCACATTGCTTGTGTTACCTGATCCTAAGTTATATAGCCTAGGGCAATCCTCATCTTATATGACATCTTTTGAGAGTGAGTTAGGCCCATTGGATTTCTACATTTTCCCCGAATTATTCTTTATGTGACTTGTCAGCTGTATGGAGCATTTTTTTATATTGCTTGTCAAACTGAGCAGCAATAAATAAATATGATTTAAAAATATAATTTGACATTTTGAAATGAACATCTTTCCTTTCCATGTTGACTTCAATTTTTTTGTTTCAGATATTAGTTTAAATAATTATATGATCATAAGGTATTGTGATCCAAATGGTTAGTCATTTCGTTATGCATCTTGACTGTGTTTTCAGGGAACTGGGCTGCAAATGATACCTTAACTCAATCCCAGCAACTCACGGTAGGTGAAACTCTCATCTCTCCTGGCTAAGTCTTTGAGTTGGGCTTTTTTCAGCCCTGGTGATTCAGGCAGACAATTTGTGGGGATAATCCGTAGGTACGTATGGGTAGCAAACCGAGATAATCCGCTAATGGCTGCAGATTTTGACCCAATTTTAAAGATTGACATTGATGGGAATCTAAAGCTTCTTGATGGAAATCGAACCGCCATGTGGTCAACCAATGTTTCTGCTGAATCCAATAACACAATTGCAGTGCTTTCAGACAAAGGAGACTTCATTCTCAAAGAAAATGACTCTGGATTGTTGTTGTGGGATAATTTTAACCACCCTTGTGACACATTGTTGCCAAGCATGACATTGGGAATGAATACACAAACTGGAGAGAAACACTTCTTGTCTTCTTGGAAATTTGAGACTCATAGACATTACACCAAAAGGGATTTTATGTCACCTGAGTATGCCATGGGAGGTATATTTTCTGAAAAATCAGACTTGTTTAGCTTTGGAGTTCTACTATTAGAAATTGTGAGCAGCAAAAAAAAACACAAGCTTCGGTTATCATAACGAATTTCTCAATCTTCTTGCTTATGTAAGTCCAGACTCCCATTTTTTTTCCTTTTTTTTTTTTACTTGAATTTTATTTTTGATGAAAACTCAACTTTTGTTTTTCAGGCATGGAATCTATGGAATGAAAACAGAAGATTACATTTAATGGATCAAAAACTAGCCACCTCATGTTCTTCATCACAAGTACTGAGATGCATACTGGTTAAGCTGCTATGCGTTCAGGACCATGCTGTGAATAGACCAACCATGCCGGATATAATTCTCATGCTAAGCAGTGAAACCGATCTTCCACAACCAAAGCAACCTACATTTACATTTCAAAGGTGGCTTCATCCATGTTTCCAGCCCCAAATCATCCATCACCACCTCCTCCGCAAATCCACCACCAATTGCCTCCACACCGACAGTGAACACCACCACCACATCCGCCCACCACCACGACGGACCAGAATCGTCGCAGAATTTTTTCGGAAGAATTTCCCGTCGATTTGTTTCAGTAGCCCACCCCATCACATCGGGTCAGTAGCCCCGTCGATTTTAGGGTTCTATTTTCCCGTCGAAACCAAACACCCAATCCCAAACCTTAGCTGGAGAATGGTTCGAAATCCTCTGTCTCTCTCATTTCCTCTCAGATCTGGAGAAGGAGATTTTGATTTCAATAGTGGGTATTGTTTAAAGGATTTGGATTTTAATTTCAATGGTGGGTATTGTTTTAGGTTTTAGATTTGTGGTTTATTTTTACTTGAAGATGATGGAGATGGGTTCACTTTTCCTCTCTCTCTCTCTCTCTCTCTCTCTCTCTCTCTCTCCTTACCTTCTGGGTTTGTTCGCTGCCATCTCCTTTCTTTGCCAGTATCTCCGGAAAGCATCTATTTGTGGAGCTTTCTCTCTCTCTCTGTGGAAAGTAGCATTTGTTTTGTGGTCGCTAAGTCGAAAATTGCCTCATTTTTTAATCTGAAGTTTCAGTTTGATCTTTATATTTAAATTAATGCTGATTGGAATCTAGAATTTAGTGTTTTCTGAGGATTTTTTGTTTTCTTCGTTCTGATTCGATTCGTTTTTTAGGTATTTCTCTCCTACTTGATTTCATTACGGTTCCTCTGTTATTACGAGAGATGAGATCAAATTTATGCTTTTCCTTTCTGATAGAACAATATTTCAAGATTTGTTACCTACTAAATTCCCCTGGTGATCGATGCAGTAGGCTCAGATTGATTGGGGATAAATTAAAGATATATATGCTTGATTCTTTGAAAGATTTTCTTTTCGTGCATTTGAAACTCAAACAAGTTTTCATGAAATTTGAGGTTGAACTTCTAGATCTAGAACATCAAAACAATGCTCCTCACCGTGTTTTTCTAGCTCTCTCTCCCTCCCTCTCTCTTCTGTGTGGTTGCGGTGGAAGATGGAGCGGTCGGCGGTGGAACCTCGACAGCAACGGTTGTCTAGTGGGGGAGGTAGTGAAAGATGGAGTTCTTTACCTATTAACGTGTGGTTTTCAACTTATTTACCAAACACAGGTTATTCGCGGTTGTGAACTCCGGGTATCAAAATTTAGTGTTATTAACACCGGTTTCCTAAAAACACAGTTCAATATATCCGATGTTCGCAACACCGAGTATACGGATTTTTCATTTTATTTTTTAAAGTCAAGTACCCGGGGATGTGATCTCCGGTTCCTTGATAGTAAAAAAATAATGGGAACGGGCAAATTTTTTGCCCGTTCCGGAGGCTGCAGTGCAGTGCACTGCACTAGGGTCAAGAAATGACTTGTCTTCCACGAAATCACGCGGTTTTGTGCAGTGCACTGCACTAGGGTCAAGAAATGACTTGTCTTCCACGAAATCACGCGGTTTTGGTTTCTCCCAAAAAGCCAAAAAACAATTAAAGGTAATATCAACTTGGATCCAAGTGTGAAACTTCCTTTGTACACTAACAAAGTAAAGAGGAATAATTTTATGAGACTTCACTTTGCACAAAGAAATCAATCTTTTCCTAAAATATTCTTAATTAAATATTGTCCTAATTAAAGGGCTTAAACTTTGACTTAATTCAAAACAAATATAACAATATAATAAACAACTTAAATTAGCATGTGATTCAACTTAAATTAGCATGTGATTCTTGCAGTACAGGAAGAAAATCTCTTCTTAGATGATTTTTGAGCTTTACCTTTACGTTTTGAATTGTTTTGAACTTCGTTTGATTAGTACCAAGGTTGAATTTCTTGAGGTTTTTGAGTTATTGCCATTATTATAAAATTTACCGAATTTTGTAGATCGAAAATTTTGGCCAGTTAGTTTTAGGTAGAATTCTCTATAGGAGGAACCTTAGTAGCGGCCATGGAAAACCGGGTCGTGACAATTTATATGAATCGGATAAGAACAATACAATGGAATCAATCATACTTATCTTAGCGTTACAAAACACTACACTTACAAGTTCATGACACCTTAAATTTAGTGTGTCGTTGATCCGAGTGCATCAATCAGACGGTTGAGGTGGTAGAAGGGGGTCAAGAGTTCTTATTACCTTCAACAGCTCAAATGCGTGACCGGTATACCAAGAAGAGAAACCACTCACAACAATGAAAAATTAATTGAATCAAGATTGCAGATAACATCCATTTAAAACCGTTAAAATAAGGTTATATCCTCATTTAAAGCGTAGTTAAGTAAAAAAAAGACATGAGAAAAATTACAGAAAGAATGCAAGGGTTTTCAGAGAGCTCTTGTAGAGCTCGATGCGTGGGTTTAAAATTAGTTGTTAATAATAATATTAAAAAACAGGCAATTTCGTCAAGGATTATGCATAATCCATTAATTTTCTTTTTATTTTGTTTAGTGGGTGATCAAGATTTTATTTTGTTACATCTATTTCTATTTTCTCTCTATGTTTTTTTTTTTTTAATAAATATTGGAGGAATTTTTAAATACTAGACCTCAACAAATTAGATAAGCGATCTCCATTTAAACACAAACCCGGTGCAAAGAAAAAACATAGGGCAAAGCATAAACTTTGGTAACGAAAAGCAAGCCTATATAAAACACCCCACAATGTACTCACCAAACGCACCATTTTTTTTACTTTTATTTTTGTCCTCTTCTTCTTCTTCTTCTTCTTGTTATAAAGCATTAGCCAAAAAGGGAAAAGCAAGACAGGATGAGGACTTTATTCTTGGGCTTTGTCCTAATCAGCATGGTGATGTTTGGGACCCACGTCGAGGCGGCACCAGCACGTGGCAGATCTCTAAACGTCGACCCCTGCAATCAACCTGGTGGACCCTATCCGGGTTGTCCTCAGTCGGCCAATGCCTACCACCGCGGCTGCTCGGCGACCAAAGGGTGCCGTGGGAAAGGTCCACATGAGAGACAATTGACTTTAATGAATGGAACTTTTTTCATCTCCATGTTGAGTAACACCAAATGTGGTGTGGGGTGTTGGGTAATTAAAGCATTCAGGTAAGCCCACATGGAGAAAATGGGTATAAAGATTTATTTCTTATTGTTCATGGTTTTGCTATACATATCGACAGTGATCTCAGGGAATCAGACTGGAAATGATACCTTAACTCGATCCCAGCAACTCAGTAGGCCAAAATCTAATCTCTACTGGCCAAGTCTTCGAGTTGGGATTTTTCAGCCCTGGAAATTCAAGTAAACAGTATATCGGGATATGGTACAAGAACATTGTCGTACGTAGATATGTCTGGGTGGCAAACAGACAGAACCCTTTTATGGCTGCAGATACAGCCTCTTGCCTTAAAATTGGCACTGATGGAAACATCAAAATCCTGGACGGGAAGCAAAATGTTGTGTGGTCGACCAACGTTTCTGTCCAATCGTTTCACACAATCGCAGTGCTTTCAGACAAGGGAGAGTTCATTCTTAAAGATTATATCACCGGTGCAATTCTCTGGGATAGTTTTTACAATCCGTGTGACACTTTTATACAGACCATGCTGATAGGAATGTACAAAAACACTGGAGAGAAGCACGTCTTGTCTTCTTGGGAAGATGAAGATGACCCATCACCAGGTAAGTTTGTTTTAGGACTTTCGTTAGAAGTTCCACCACAAGCTTTCATTTGGATTAACGGTTCAAATCCATACTGGAGAAGTGGTCCATGGAATGGATGGAAGTTCATTGGCATACTAGACGAAAACGGGGGTTTTGCAAATGGAATAAACGTCGTACCAGGTAATGAGCAAGGAGCTGTTTATGTCACGTTCAATATATACAACGCCTCCAATGTCATAATTATTGTCCTTACATCGGAAATATCTTTAAGGATAATGTACTGGGAAGAAGAGAGAAAGGATTGGGTTGTTACATGGGAAGCACCAAACAGTCCTTGTGATGTTTATGGAACATGTGGGCCATTCGGTGTTTGCAATAATCACAAATCTCCAATTTGTGAGTGCTTGAAAGGGTTTGTACCAAAGTTGAACAAGGAGTGGGGAAGAGGAAATTGGAGCAACGGATGTGTTAGGCGAACTCGGCTTGAATGTGGGAAGAACCACAGCAAATTAGCCTCTGGGGAGGTTAAAAACGATGTATTTCTGAAGATGAGTGGGTTGAAATTGCCGAATCTTTTTGAATATTTATACAATGTGGATGCCTTGGGTTGCCAACAATGGTGCATGACAAACTGCTCCTATGTTGCCTATGCATATCCGGTTGGAATCAGTTGCATGGTTTAGGTTGCTGCAGGCCTTATGGATATTCAATAATCTTCATCTGTTGGAGAGGATCTCTTCATCCGCCTTGCATATTCAGAATTAGGTGAGATTTTTCGATTCTTGTTGGAGAGTACCCTTTTTTAGTTTCCTTTCTTTTCAAACTGTCAAAATTGTTAGTTTTGTTTCCTCTTATAGGTGGAGAGAAGATATATGAAGAATGCTTGACTAAAGAAATTTAATGGGATTTCTTAAAACTTAAATGGTAAATAATTGAGGTCTTCATAGAAAGCAAGAATCACAAGCAAGTGCTTTTTGGAAGAAGTTGATTCTCTTAGGTGGCGTTTGGTTAGTGTTTCTATTTTTCTGTTTCTATTTCCAATAAATTGGGATGGGAAGGGAATGGAGTATTCCAAAAGTAGAAACATGTTTGGTAACGACCGTTGTCCTGAAATTGTTTCTTTTAATTTATGAGAATAGAAACAAGAAACACGTTTGGTTCTTTAAATGTATGGTGGCCGGTGGGGTGGTGGTGGCAAGCGGGGTGATGATAGCCGACGGGATGGTAGTGGGAATAGTTTCGTGGGAGCGAATAGGAATCAACATTTTCTTGTTTCTCAGATTTTTTAAGGAATTCAGGAAATAGTTCCAAATTACTCCCAAAATTTTGGGAACAGAAACGTGTTTACCAAAAACGTTTTTATATATTAATTTCAAATTTTTTGAAGTGGAAACAAGAATCAAGGAACAAAAATAGTAACCCAATGGGGCCTTAGGAATCGTGTTTAGTAAAATATTTCCGTCTTCTAGCATGAGAAAACCCAAATTCATCCAATTAAATTCCTGTCGTTGATATTTTCCTATGGTTTGGCATGAGATATCAGTAAGGAGAAGGAAATACTTTGATCAGACAAATGCAACTCGCACTTCAAGAGCGATCTTACGAGACCACGTGATACAAGAGGAGCCATTGGATCTACCAACGATTGACTTTGATAAAGTAGAGATTGCAACCAACAACTTAAATGTGAAAAACAAGCTTGGAGAAGGAGGATTTGGTCCGGTTTATAAGGTAATTATAGTTTTGATCAAATGTACATATATACATGTTACATTCTTAAAGTGCACATACATGCTACTAGTTTTCCTACTATATGTAGGGAAAATTAGAAGACGGGCAGGAAATTGCAGTGAAGAGACTATCGAGTCACTCAGGGCAAGGGGTTGATGAATTCAAGAACGAGATCATATTGATTTCCAAACTACAGCACAGAAATCTAGTAAAACTATTGGAATGCTGCATTGAAAGGGAAGAGATGTTACTAATTTATGAGTACATGAAAACCAAAAGCTTGGACAATTTTCTCTTTGGTTAGTCTAACTTAACATTCACTTGCACTAAAAAAAATATTTGATAAAATTCTATAAATTCCACATTTCTTTCCAGTTCTTCTAAATTAGAAGGAAATAAAAGAGTTCTTTGGTTACTTTTCTGATTGTGCCGGTTAGATCCAGCGAAAAGTGAGCAACTTGATTGGAATAAACGGTTCAACATAATTCACGGTATTGCAAGGGGACTTCTTTATCTCCATCGTGACTCTTGTTTACGAATAATCCACCGAGATTTGAAGGCCAGTAATATCCTCTTGGATGATGACTTGAACCCAAAAATATCTGATTTTGGGTTAGCACGAACTTTCCAATTGGCTCAAGAATTGGCAAACACCCAAAGGGTTGTTGGAACATTGTAAGCATCCTATGCTATATTTAATACAAACAACAACCCCCCCCCTATATATATTATATATATTTGTGACATTAGATGTATTATTACATTCAAATGAAAATGCAGCGGATATATGTCTCCTGAATATGCAATGCGAGGAATATTTTCTAAAAAATCATATGTGTTTAGCTTTGGAGTTCTACTTTTGGAAATAGTGAGCACCAGGAAGAACACAAGCTTTGGTTATCATGAAGAATATTTCAATCTTCTTGGTTATGTAAGTCCAAAATGACATTTTTTTGTTTTTTTTTTTTTTTACTTAAATTTGACGTTTGATGAAAACCCAAAATTTGTTTTTTAGGCATGGAATCTATGGAATGAAAAGAGAGGACTAGATTTAATGGATCAAAAACTAGCTTCTTCATGTTCTCCATCACAAGTGTTGAGGTGCATACAAATTGGGCTCCTTTGTGTTCAGGACCAGGCTTCAGATAGGCCAACCATGTCTGCTATCGTCTTCATGCTAAGCAATGAAACCGAGCTTCCTGAACCGAAACGGCCTACATTTAGCTGGTTAGACTATGATCTTCATCGTGAAATCAACAATATATGCTCCGTAAATGAGCTTACTTTATCTATGCCTCAAGGCCGATGACCAATTAGCTTTGAAATCATACTTATGATCAAGTTTTGGAGTCTGTTATTTGTAAAGCCATATATACACAACAACAAATAAAAAAAAGAAAAAAAAAGCAAATTGTGTGCTGGTAGAGTTGACAATGAGAATATTATATATTACATGAAGTATTTTACCTAATAGTTCTTCTAAAATCAAACTCATATATAGAAATATTGGATATAAGATCAATCACTCAATCACCTCCTGCCACATGGCGCTTTCCCAGGTATTACAACTGACAAGACAGTTATTCCAGCTTTACTATAAGTTTTGAGTTGCAACACCCATGTATGTGCTAAGACTTAATTATCATCGCATAGTGGGGATCTCTTGTCAGATGCTACTGAGTATCGCCAATTGGTTGACTCTTTGCAGAATCTTTGGACTCATTGACATACTTATAGCCACCAAAAACAATTGGCAGTTGGTTGCCATATCTTGACTGAGTTATTTGTATTCGTAGGTCGGTGAACCATTATGAGTAGAGACAAAATTTATAATTTTTTTCCATTTTTGGGTAGTAATAATTGTTGGCCCAATAGAATACCCAAGAGAGGTGGTGAATTGGGTAATTAAAAAATAATCAGAATAAAACTTGAATAAATCAAATAATTAATTTTAAGCCTAAATTAATTATTATCTTTATAATACAGCGGAATAATATTATCAATCTATGTGCACATCCAAACAGCAAAAATAACAAAGTAGTAATGCAGCACACAAAAGATTTATAGTGATTCACCAAGCTACTCTTGGCTAATCCAGTCCCCTGAGTTCCACGAAGGTCGCACGCACTAAAACGAAGATCCCTTTAAAGGTAGGAATCAAACCAGCACAGTGATTCTTTTATAGGCTCAGAATTAACCCTTACAATATCATTTTCTCAGGCTAAGGAATAACCTCTATTTTTTACAAGTTAAAGAATAACCTAATTCTTTTTTAACACTAAGGCACAAGAATCAAAATCTCTCAAAACACTCCAACTATCATTTTCACAGGTAAGGATGGAACCTTTACGAAACACTCACACTAATTCTATTCAGGAATAATTAATACCTCAATCTCTTTACAGGAAGAGATTGAAACCCAACAACCCTTGATTAAATATCCCCTATGATATTTAACCTGTCACAACTCACCAATACAAAAATTGATAAGTAGTAAATCTCACTCGGAACTTCTACCATCCCAGATAAATAAAAACTCAATTAATATCCCAACTAGTGATAAAAATATGTGAGATACAGAAATCTGATTTTAACAAGAATATGGATAGCAAATTGGAGCACGTAATCAGATTCAAGAAATTGTTTGAAAGAATATTTTCTTTAACAAATCATAAATAATTTCTAAGATCAATTTCCAAAATATAAACAAGTAATGCAATGAAAAAATATAATTAGAAAGATCTCACACGGAATCCACAGAATAATCAGATAAAATAATGTAACTTCAGATCCGATAGCAATAAATATTAATTACAATTGATATTCAAGATCACTCTTAGAATAACTCACAAACTCTCAGAAAGATAACTCTAAGAAAAGCTCACTCTTATGATATGATATGATTTCTCTTATTTACTGCTTAAATTTGCTAATTGAAATTCGTAGGTCTATTTAAAGGAACATGTAATAAGCCTTCTAACGGCTAGTTTACAAGTGTCATGACAATTAAAAACTCTTATAGAACCCTTATATCATAAGGATTTTAATTAGGTTTAATTACACTTAATAACAACTTTCAAAACACTCAATTAAATCTCCAAAGTATTTCTCAATCTCAATTAAATAGACTAGAATCAATTTCAAGGTCCACATGATGGCTGATGGCCTTGAGATTATTCATGTTAATTTTAAAAAAACATGACAATAAATTAAGAGAAAGAAGAAGGAATGAAGAAGAAATATGTATATTAAAAAAAAAAAAAAAAAAAAAAAAAAAAAAAAAGAAAGAAAGAAAGAAGAAGAAGAAGAAAGAAAGAAAAGAAAAGGTGGTGGTTGTTTCGATACATTTATTTATTAAGTAAATCTCGATTATATTTGTACCCATAAAAGAGATGATATAAGAAATAATTTATTATTTAATAAAATTTTAATTAATTATTTAACCGTTACCCTTAAAATACCGTTAACTATTTTGTTGTTGGATATGATTTTCAATGTTGTTCGTGAATCTTCTAAGCAATTGCATTGGTATTGGTCAAATATGTGTGTTGGGTGGACCACGTTTATTTTTTTTTTTATTATATTAAAATAAAATATTAATTAAGTTTCTCTGAATCACATAAAAGTCAAAGTTCTATACTGTCCCTGTCCCAACCACGTTCTCCTGTCCCAAGACCAGCTCATCAATCAAGCTGCTGGTGATCAATTTCCCTTCTTTTCTTTTTTTTCTTTTTTCAATTTATTTATTTATTTATGTGTTTTCCAAAATTCTTTTGACTTTATAAATAATCTATCATTTACTTCAATTTTTAATACTTATCACTTAATACCATAAAATATATCTAATCACTATTACATCCAACCATTTATACGGATACTGTAAAATCTATATAAAAAAAATAAATTATATATAAAAAATTATAGACATAAAAAATACAAAATTAAAAAAATATATATAGAAAAAATTGTAGTGAGAAGAATATCTTAAAAAATAAAGTTGCAAAAATTATTTTAAGAACAAAAAATTGTACAAAGATAATTTTTTTGAAGTTAAACTTATTTAAAAAAAATACTTAATATATTCAACACTTAAAATTTAAATTTAAGTATTTAAGTATTATCAAACATGTCTTGAGGATTTGTTTGGCCTCAAGAGGGTGTTAATTATATTGTACCTCTTGTTTTATTTTGTTTTAAAATATATAAAATTAAGAAATCCTCAATTTTCAATTTTATAAATAGCAAAAATAATAAACAATAAAAAGATAGCTAATATATATATATATATATATATATATATATATATATATATGAAATTTTACAGGTATAAAATACAATTAAATTCATTTGCTTTGTAAGTGAGAGGGAAATTTTTAAGCGATAATTTTTCACCAAAAACAATTCTCAATTTCTCATAATTCAATCTCATCATTTCATTTTCCTAAGGCCAATCTCAATCCATAACCAAAATACATTAAAAAATAAAATAAAATCATCCTAGTTCATTATATATATGGTTTTACCCTCTAATTTTTAAATTTAAATTTAGTGTTTAAATATAAGAAAAGAGAGAGAAATATTTATAATTTTTTTAATAAAGACAAATATAAAACTTAAAAATAATTTTAAAAAATTAATTTAATCTTTTGCATTTATATAATTTTTAAATATCTTTGATTATTATGTCTCAAACAATGGTGGATTTCTGTGAGCAGGTTTTAGCCGGAGGTTTACGACCAGGAACACCTCTGCCCCCGTCTACCTAATGATATATGGGCTTTTGCAATGCACTCTTGATTTGTGAGGCAACAACTGCAGGAGTTGCCTAACTATGGCCGCGAGGCGAATATCGGAATGTTGCGAGAAAAGATTGGGTGTGCAAGTTATCCAATTTAGTTGTAATCTTAGGTATGACGTCAACTGGTTCTACAATGAGACTCCAACCAATGGAACTCCAGTTGCGCCACCTCCTTCAGGTAAAATGAAATGTCTTCTTTTCCAGACGAATGAATGTTCATTAGAATGCTGAAATTTTAATTTATCTTGTTTGAATGTTGTTACGTCTATATAGAGATTCAATGCATGCCTCGTGTATATTATTTTGAATTAGCTAAAACGAATGCATAACTGGACTCATAGGCATATTATTCCCACATAGTTTTGTGGCCAGAGTGATAGTGAGAATAGTTTTGTGGAGTGAATAGGGATCAACATTTTTTTTTGTTTCTCAAATTCTTAATGAATTCAGAGATTATTCACAAAATTTTGGGAACAGAAATATATTTACCAAAAGCATTTATGTACATCAATCCCATAATTTTGGGGCGGAAACAGAAATTAGGTAACAAACCATTACCTACTCATTGATTCTCTCAATGGAAATTATACAATATAGTATAGTTTAATTAATCCCTAAAACATGTAGGTAGTGTTTTTTTTTTTTTTTTTTTGGTAGGAGAGAATTCAAGCCTAAGAATTTGAATTGTAAATGTAAAACTTTCAATTGTTAGATGCATTCATTCCTAATTCAATTATAAAATATTTAATTCCATGAAACCAAAGCATGTGCGTAGAATTTTTCATTAATTTCAGCTAATCGTATACAACAGTCTAATAGTTTGTTGCTCGAAGATCCCGAATCGAGTGCAAGAGGTTGTAACAACACGGGTCGACCATCATTATTAGTGTCATTCCAACTGCAATCCCGTTGATACTTATTGGTTGTATTTGCGTCTTCTTAAGAAAGAGGAAGCGAAGAAAACCCAAGGAGAATATGGAGAGTAAGCTTTCATTGACTTTATTAATATATTTATTTATTCATTCATAGTTTTTCACTCACATCACTCTCTTTGCGGTGAAGATGAAAATAGCACTGTGGAATCCTTGCAATATGACTTTGATATTATTAATGCTGCAACGGATGGCTTCTCTAATTCTAACAAGCTTGGGTAGGGTGGAATTGGAGCTGTTTACATTGTATTACAATATTTTAAATAAGATTTTACATACTCGATCTGGTAACTATTCTTTTTAAGTAAAATGTCACTTTATTTTAAAAGTACCGTTTGCATGCAATTTTTTTTTTTTAAATCGATAAAGTAAGAAAAATATATTATATTATTTTTTTAAAGGATTTTTATTTTATATTTAAAGAGATTAATGGACTATGGCCTTTCCACTCAAATTTTCGCAACCATCTATGAAATTCTTTTGAATTATAACCCTACGATATCAAGTCTACACTATCAAACACACTACTCGTTTTTGCTGTTGTTTTTTAGTAAGTATTTTTTACTGTCTAGTTTTTTTTGTTCTTTTAAAATGTACTTAAAAAAGTGTTACTAATTGATAGTGAATCCCGGGTATAATTTGAATTTCCAAAAAGGTGGAGGGCTTACACACTTTCTTTCTTTCACTCATGCGGGCCAATCCCTTTTACTCTCTCTCTCCTTGTAGAGGAGAAACAAATTACTAGTAGCTGTTTTCAAGGATAATCTATTAATTTTTTTTATATGATTATTTTAAAGATAGTGTCATTATTATAAGATTATAAAATTAGAAATTAAGTTTTAAAATTAATAAAACTAAAAGTTTTGCAATCATAAAATTGAGGGTGTTCTATGAATTGTGTTTTTTTTAATATCCAAATTGCATGGATTTTTTTATTTTCACTTTTTTTCAATATGCAAATTTATTGGTAAGAAAAAAATTATTTGATAAAAATGAAGATAAAAAAATAAAAAATATTAAATTTAGATATAGATTTTTTTATACCACATTTTTTTCGTGGAAAGAGAGAGAGACTGGCTTTGTCAATTTCTTGAGCCTTCATCTTTGAATGGGTGGTGCAGAAGTCATCACAGTTGAGATATGGAGATATTATATATGATGAAATACAGACATTATTTTATATTCACTGTTTTTTGGATTCATTCAAGTACTGATGAACTACAATCATGATATTGAATATCCTCAGATCATGTCTACTGGCTTTGATCTCAACCTCTGTTCTAATAGTACGCACCCACAGCCAATTACCCCATTTTAACTGCTCAGAGCCATACAACACCACAGACGACCGCTTCTACGCCGACGGCGTTACTGACTCATTGAGATCTTTGTCATCCTCAGCAGCCTCAAACAGCTTCCAGATGAGAAATGATTCCTCAAATGGCATCTACAGCCTTTTCCTCTGCAGAGGTGATGTCGATTCAACCGTCTGCCATGACTGTGTGACAACAGCAGCTTTCGAGATCACGCAGGCGTGCTCGTCCAATAGAAACGCCATTTTCTGGCGCCCTAGGTGCATGTTACGCTACTCCAACACAAATTTCTTCGGACAGAACCAATCTGAGCCGGCGGAATTTGAGTATACTTCTACCAGGACAGAGGATCCTGAGAACTCTGTTTCTCAGGATTTCATAAGGTCGCTAATAAGGAACATTTCAACCTCAAACACGCCGCTGTATTCAACAGGTCAAATCGTAGTGGGTAATCTGACTAGATACGGGTTGGTGCAGTGTACAAGAGATATAACGGTGGATCAATGTCGCGATTGCTTGGAAAAGCTAAGGCAGACTGTCGTCCGTTGCGATTGCTTGGGATGGCGTGTTCTCGGGGCCAGTTGCAATGTAAGATATGAAGGATACTCCTTCTTGTTGCCTCCGTCAGTTCCACCGTCGCAATCTGGTGAAACAGGTGAACCAAACAGGTTAAAAGTCAAATTTGTCACACCTAAAATGGAATTTTTTTTTCAACTCACATACTTAGGCACCTTGTGTGATTCGAACCACTGGGCTACTCTTTGAATCACCCAAAGGGATTAATTTGATTGTCTTATAGTAGGAAGGAAGATACGAAAGATAGAAAATTAAAAGGAAGGAGAACGTAAGAATAATTTATTTATTTTTAATATTTAATAATTATTGATGACAAAAGGTAAGATAATGATTATTTCATGTTATTTATTACCCACGGCCATGGGGAATTTTATCGTAATAGAAATAGAAAATATCGTTCTAATAGACGAAAAATAGTCTAGATGGTTTATACCAAACAAGGAAGGCTATTGAATTCACAAGAAATAGAGAAAATTTCAAAATTATATTAGACTGGAATAATAGAACATGAGAGCGATTTATAGCTCTCAACTGATCCCTATTAAAAAAATAAAATCCTAAACTTGTAGGAAAAAATAAATAAATTAATTATACTACTTGTAGGGGAAAAACATAAAAAAAAAAAATAGAAAATAGAAATCCTAGTTGAACGAGGAAATTGATGAATCTAAAGTTTCAATAAACAACAAAAATAGTAGTTTGATTGTCCTACATCAATTTTTCCGTCCTTGTTTTCCTTGATACCAAACAAATGAAAATCAATGTGCCTTATTTTCCATCTGCATCTTTCTTTCCTCTTGATTTTTTACGATGTTAGATTTTTGCCCCACATCGATTACTTGAGAGTTTCTAAATTACTTTATAAGTCAAATGAGTTACTTTACTTGGAACCATATGGTTTTAAGTTGAAACTTCTTAACATAGTATTAGAGCCAATGTTTTGGGAATTCGTATCTCATTCCCTCATGGTCAAGTCATCCGTGCAAGTTAAGGGTTATACATTTCTCATCATTCTCTCGTAGTCAATTTTTTTGTGTAAACTGGGGTCGCACTTAAGGACAAATGTTAAATTAATGTCTTATGTCGATTACTTGAGAGTTTACAAACCACTATATAAGTCAAAAGAATTACTTACTTGATACCATATAATTTTAAGTTAGCACGATAACACGATACCAAACACACCATTAATTCAATTGTATTTCCATCACATTTTCCATCTATTTGTGACCACATTCTAATATATCAGTTTGGTGCATGGCAGTAACAGTAGTAGCAGGAGGAGGAGGAAATAACACCACAATAATAGCTGTCATAAGTGTATCAACTGTAGCAGGAGCAGCCATAATCGGTTTTCTAATTTACCTGTTACTTAGCAGAAAAAGAACACAAAACGGTTGGTGAAATTTAGCCAACATCATACGATAAAATTTCATCTGTTGGTTCTTATTTTGTCGGTTGTGTCATGAAACAGGAGAAGAAATTTTGTTAGATGATTTAGAAGGTGACGATAGCGCTCGTGCATGTCATCGAGGAGAAAATGAAGACGACAATGGAGAGATGCATTACTATAGTTTGACAACCATGATGGTTGCTACAGACAATTTCTCAGCTGCAAACAAGCTAGGTGAAGGTGGTTTTGGCCCTGTTTACAAGGTAATGAATATCTATATAATAAATCAGGACAATATTTGAAAATATTTTTTGACGAGTTAATTGCCTTTTACCCCTTATACTTTGAACTTGTTTTATTTTGTCCTGTCTACTTTAAAAATCTATACTTTATTCTCTTCTACTTAATAAATTGGAAAACTAACTTTTTTTTTGGTTTGTTTGTTTGACTTTACCAAATTTGTTAAAAGTGGATAAAAAAAAATCATCTAAATTTTTCATGAAAGGAACAAAATTACCATTTCTTTTAATTTTAATTTCATTTTGTCAAAAAGAAAAGTAAAATAGAATACAGAGAAAGAGAGCTGAGAGGGAAAAAGTTAGTTTTTTTTTGCCTTTAATACCTTTAAATGTTAAATTTAGGAGTTAAAATGAAATAACACCGAAGTACAAGGGAAGTAGAAGAAAATTAAACTTTTTTAACATCTCAGATTGATTTTGATAAAAAAAAAAACAAATGGTTAAGATCGAATAACGATTTTTTTTAGGGATATTCCACTCCAAATATTTTCCACCCCACCCTCTACTCCACCGATGATTGAATTAAATTACATTATTTTTTTATCTAATTTTAGTTTTCACCTTAATATTTTGATTTGATAATATCACACTGAAATTTCATTTTAATTTGTATAATTATCATGTCTGATGCTAGAAAAATTTAAACTGACACCGAATAAATTTGAAGGATAGATTAAATATGCAATAGCGATTTAATATTTCTTATTAACTAAAACATACTTGAAATAGTGCCTTTAGTCACTGTGCAAGTTTGTGTGTGCGTTTTATATAGCCATTGTACTAGATTTGAGTTCGGTTTGAGAAGTTCGAAATGAAGTGCATGTAGGGAAAACTACAAGATGGAAAGGAAATAGCAGTGAAAAGACTTTCTAGGAGCTCTAGGCAAGGTCTTGAAGAGTT
The DNA here is from genome assembly GCA_016647705.1 of Eucommia ulmoides. Classification (NCBI taxonomy): domain Eukaryota; kingdom Viridiplantae; phylum Streptophyta; class Magnoliopsida; order Garryales; family Eucommiaceae; genus Eucommia; species Eucommia ulmoides. The sequence continues at coordinate 2,454,923 of CM028337.1, read as the reverse complement.
CAAAAATGAGGTCAGGCTAATTATTAAACTTCAACACAAGAACCTTGTTAGGCTTTTAGGTTGTTGCATCCAGAGGAATGAAAAACTCCTTGTCTATGAGTATCTTGCCAACACAAGCCTTGATGTCTTCCTTTTCGGTTTGTTCTCTCTCTCTCTCTCTCTCTCTCTCTCTCTCTCTCTCTCTCGTCATAGAAATTTGGATTAATTGTATTTTACCCCCTATACTTTGGTCTTATTTTATTCTATCTCCTCTACCCAAGAAACCTACACATCACCCTATTAGGGTGCATTTGTTTGGGTAGAAAAAAAGATACATGAGAAAATGAAGAGGAAAATATGATAAAAATGAGAGAAAAAAAATTGTTTGTTATGGATGGAAAATGAATTGGAAGGAAAATGCACAATTTTCTAAGTATTTTTTTCGCACTAATTTGGGAGGAAAATGAAGAGTGTTTTTCAAGAGGAAAGAAAAATTATAATTATACCCTTGATAATAAAATTTTTAATTTTTTTTTTACAATATATGTGGATAAAATAGTAAATGAATGATTTTCCTTCTGTTTATTTTTTTTCCTAACCAAACAACAGTAAGAGAAAATAATTTTTCTTTCACAATGAATAAAATATTATCCTCTCATTTTTTTTTTTCCCTCATTTCAACCAAACATACCCTTCTACTCTTGATTGAGGGAAATGAACTAACATTCTGTTGAAAAAGTATAAAAATGGCGAACTGTCTCTGTTTTTTCAATTTAAATTTAATATCTAATGATAAGAAAGAATAAATGTAGCATTTTCTCTCGCTCGCTTTCTCTTTATATTTTTATTTATTTTTTCTTTTTCAAATTATTTAATAAAAACAAAAGTTTGTAAATAATTTAAATGGTAATTGTGTCCATTTTATGTAAAAATTGAAAAATTTTAATTTCGCCCATCTATTAATAAATCAGGATGGTATTTGAGTCCAAAATCCAAAGTCATTTTAAAAAAATGAATGGTTGAAATTGAACTTAATTTTGAGTTAGAAAAAAATTTCCTCTCACACATTTAATTACACCCCCTCTCACCTCAAACTTCTATTTGTTAGTCTCTCTACATGTCTCTAACTACGCATTTTCCTTCCATCTAAATCCACTATCCAACTCATCTCAAATTTTTGATAGAGCCCCTCTCATTTCAATCTAAATTTATAATTGACTTTACTTACGGGGCACAACTAGTTTTTTAATGAATTCCATTAAGTCTAAACGAAAATGTTTGTTTTCCAATCTATTATAAAGTGTAAGTATTTAATGGAAGAGGACAAAATGAAATAAGATCAAAATACAGGACGCGAAAAACAATTAACCCTTGAAACTTATAACCGTATTTTTATTAAATTTCCTACTTTCGAAAGCAGATGCCGAAAAATCCAAGGAATTGGATTGGCCAAAGCGAGCTAACATAGTCTCCGGAATTGCTAGAGGACTTCAGTATTTGCACGAGGATTCTCGTCTCAAGATCGTCCATAGAGACATGAAAGTGAGTAACGTATTGTTGGATGATGAAATGAACGCAAAGATATCAGATTTCGGTACCGCTAGAATATTTGGAGGCAATCAAATTGAAGCTAGCACGGGCAGAATCGTTGGGACATAGTAAATTTCCATTTTCTTCCTCTCGTTACAATTCAAAAGCAAACATAATTCTACAATATTACTTTTCCTTTTAACTGTTAGGACTTGTTTGGGTTTAAATTATCAAATTTTATATATATGAAAATGCAGTGGATATATGTCTCCTGAATATGCGATGCGAGGAATATTTTCTGAAAAATCAGACGTGTTTGGCTTTGGAGTTCTAATGTTGGAAATAGTGAGCAGCAGGAAGAACACAAACTTTGGTTATCATGAAGAATATTTCAGTCTTCTTGGTTATGTAAGTCCAAAATTACATTTTTTTTGTTCTTTTTTTACTTGAATTTCACATTTGATGAAAACCCAAAATTTGTTTTTTAGGCATGGAATTTGTGGAATGAAAACAGAGGACTAGATTTAATGGATCAAAAACTAGCTTCTTCATGTTCTCCATCACAAGTGTTGAGGTGCATACAAATTGGGTTGCTTTGTGTTCAGGACCATGCTTCGGATAGGCCAACCATGTCTGCTATTGTCTTCATGCTAAACAGTGAAACCGATCTTCCTGAACCAAAACGGCCAACGTTTAGCTGGTCAAACTATGATCTTCATCGTGAAATCAACAATATATGCTCTGTAAATGAGCTTACTTTATCTATGCCTCAAGGCCGATGACCAATTACCTTTGAAATCATACTTATGATCAAGTTTTGGAGTTTGTTATTTGTAAAACCATATATAAACAACAACAAAAAAATAGCAAATTGTGTGCCGGTCGAATTGACAATGAGAATATTATATATTACATGAACTATTTTACCTAGTAGTTCTTCTAAAATCCAACTTGTATATAGAAATCTTGGACATAAGACCAATCACTCAATCACCTCCAGCCACATGGCGCTTTCCCAGGTATTACAACTAACAAAACAGTTATTCCAGCTTAACTATAAGTTTTCAGTTGCAACACCCATGTATGTGCTAAGACTCAATTGTCATCTCATAGTGGAGATCTCATGTCAGATGTCACTGAGTATCACCAATTTGTTGACTCCTTGCAGAATGTCTGGACTCATTGACATACTTATAGCCGCCAAAAACAGCTGGCAGTTGATTTCCATATCTTAACTGAGTTATCTGTATTTGTAGGACGATGGACCATTATCTTTAGAGACAAAATTTATATTTTTTTCCGTTTTTGGGTAATAATGATAAACATTATGCAATACATATGCTAAACAATATTCATTTTATTACCTATTTTTTAGCTATGATTTTTTGTCTCTTGTTCTATGATTGTCCAATCAGTGTCTTGCTCTTTTCTTCATTCCTTAATTCTATCCCAAAACCTGACATTGGGCAAAAAACTAGTCTCTGTAAGCCAAATTTTCTAATTAAGGTTCTTTAGTCCAGGGAATTCTGCAGGGTTATTTGTTGGAATATGGTACAAGAACATTTATGTGCATAGATATGTTTGGGTCGCAAATAGAGACAACCTCTTAGTACAACAGACAAAGATTCTTCTCTAATGATTGGCAATGATGTAAACCTCTGACTCGTAAATGGGACCCAATCGCCTATCTAGTCAATCAATGTCTCTTCCCTATCTAGTACGAAAATTGCAGTGCTTTCAGACAGAGCCGAGTTTAGTGTTAAAGATAACACCTCAGGTTTGGTTTTGTGGGGGGAGCTCTAATTTCCCTTGCGACACACTTTATGTTGACGATGTTGATCAAAATGAACCAGGGAACTAGCAAGAATTGGTTCTTGTCTTCTTGGAAAACTGACGACCCATCACCGGGGAGATTTATGGTGGCCTTTTTTGGAAGTTATGCCTCTGCAAGGCTTCATTTAGGTCAACGATTCGAGCCGTATTGGAGAATGGGCCCATGGAATGGTTGAAAATTCACCAGAATACCGGAGTCTGGTAACGAATATTCAAGAGGAATAACAGTCTTGCCATATACTTAGAATAAACAGTTTACATCATGTTTAATACGTATAATATTTTGTATGGCATAATCATGAATATTTCACCGGGGGCTGGAGGTGGTGTTTATTATTGTGTGATGGGACAAAGAAGGACGTGGGGAGCTCCCGCTAGTCTATGTGGCGTTTACGGAGCGAGTCCTGGAATGCTTGAAAAACCACATTTTTTCAAAATTGATTCATACGAATTTGCCAGATAATTTCGAGTTTGTGTACAATATAGATGAACGAAAATCGTACGACGTCTGCATATACTGCTAGAATCGGACGTATGGTTTGGGCCGGAAACCTTATTGATATTCAGTAGTTTTCAACAGCTGAAGCTGATATCTTTGTCTGGCTTTCCAATTCAGGATTAGGTAAGGCACTGTTTGAAGCGAACAAAAACCGAAAACTCATCATCAGCTTGACAACAATTCCTGGCTTTATCTTATTCTGTGTCCTGATTTTTACTTTTCACAAATGGAAAGCAACCAGAAAGGTAAGAAAATTGCATTACCAAAATCATGGTTTCTATTAGCAACGTTTGGATTAACGAAATTGGAGCTTCGGAATTGGATACATGCGCAGGTTTTCAATTCCGTGCAACCAAATGCTCCTTTAACAGTTTTGAAATTTCATATGTTTAAAGGAGGATAAATTTGATTATGTTTGTTGGTGTCAAAAATTGGTATTCACCAGCAGTATGATCTGGTCAGCTTTCACATGAAGAGTTGATGGAGATCTAGAGAGTGTCCTTAGTAGAGTTAGATTCCTCAGGCCTTCAAGACCTCAATCCTGAGCATGTTTGAGTTGGGGTGGCGTTGTTTGGCCTAATCTCTGAGTTGAGATGGGCTGTCCGACCTAACCTTCTAGGCTGTACCTGTACACAGGACTTGCCGGGACGTGCCCGGCGTGTCCCGTCTGGTGTGAGAGTAAGAGCTTGGGGGGACGAATTGGTATACTTTAAATTAAAGATTGAGCATTACATCCAGCCTCCTTAGGCATTGAAATTCTCTGGTATTTATAAAAATAGAGACTGCATAGTAATGGGCTTGGATTTTTTGGCCCATCAAGAATGCCCATCTGCTTTGGAGGATGTCTGTCTAGCAAACTGAGCTCAACCATCCTCTGGTCGGCGAGCTCTGGTCGGTATGTCTTTAGATCTGAGCTCGTCCATCTTCTGGTCGGCATGTCTTGAGGTCTAAGCTTGGTCATCCTCTGGTCGGCGAGCTTTGGTCGGCATATCTTTAGGTCTGAGCTCGGCCATCCTCTGGTCGTTGATCTTTGGTCGACATGTCTTGAGGCCAGAGCGCAGCCCGACAGTAAGGTCGGAGCTCAGCTCAGCATTGAGATTGAAGCTCAACCTGGCCATTAAGTCAAACTTGGTCAAAATGTCAATTCGCGTGCATGTCTTCAGTAGGTGGCTTAGGAGTGACCAAATTTACCATCATCAATGTTTTTTATTGAGATATCATCAGGAAAGAGAAGAAAAAAATGATAAAATTTAGTTATGTTATAAGCTGTATACACATGGGGTTGCTCTGTGTTCAGGATCATGTCGGAGATAAACCAACAATACTGGAAATAGTCTTCACGCTTAGCAGTGAAACTGATATTCCTCAACCGTAACAACAAACTTTTACTTTTAAAAGATGGTTAGCCTCTAATTCTCACTGCTCTGTAAGTGCGATCACCACTTCGATTAGTCAAGACCCGTAAAATCCCACATGCTTGTGCTACTTGATCCCGAGCTCTCTCTCTCTCTCTCTGAACCTCAAAGCATCCAAAGATCATCAACTTCTGACAACAACACTCAGAACACGTCACCTTTATCTCATCAAGAAAATTTTACATGTCATCTGACATGATCAACTTGGGATATTAACTAAGTTTTTACACCAAAGAAATATATAGTACGGTTTAGAATGAGATGAGGGATAAGATCATCATTTAACCATGTCTACCTAACTAAATGCATGGGCATAGAGACATTATCCCTTTACCTATCATCTTGTTTTTTAGGGCAATCATGAGCTATTCTTCTAGCAAAAACCATACTATATGTATCCCAATTTTATTTTAATAGATTATCCTTATTAGGATATAACCTAATTTAGTTATTTGTTTACTCATATTTTTAATAAATAAATAAATTATGCTTAAATTCAAAAAAAAAAAAAGTGAGAACGTTATTTATATTTGATGATGGTAAATTTGGTCACTCCTAAGCCGCCTACGGAAGACATACATACGGACTGACATTTTGACCAAGTTCAACTAAATGGCTGAGCTCAAACCTTCAGACCGAGCTGAGCTCCGACCTCAACGCCGAGCTGAGCTCAGACCTCAAGACATGCCGTCCAGAGCTCACCGACCAGAGGATGGCCAAGCTCAGTTCGCCAGATAGACCTTCTCCAAGGCAGACGGGCTCTCCTGATGGGCCAAAAAGCCCAAGCCCATCATTGTGCAGTATCTATTTCTATAAATACCGGAGCATTTCAATGCCAAAAGGGCCCGGAGGTAATGCTCAATCTCTAATTTGAAGCATACCAATTCTTCCCCCCGAGCTCTTATTCTCACGCAAGAGGACACGCCGGGCACACCCCTGAAAGTCCTGTGTGCAGGTACAGCCCTGAAGGTCAGGCATGACAGCCCGTCTCAGCTTTATTGGAGATCCGGCCAGACAACGCCACCCCAGCTCGGACATGCTCAGGATTGAGGTTCTGAAGGCCTGAGGAATCTAGCTCTGCTGAGGACACTCTCCAGATCTCCATCAACTCTCCACGCGAAAGCTGACAAGACCATACTGCTAGTGAGTACCAATTTTTGACACCAACAACATTAATTGTTAGGTATTCAATTTATTTTAATAATAAAAAAAATAAAATCGGTTCTACTATATTGTCAAATAATTATATACACTAATTTTATATTTCGTATCTAACCTAAAATTACATGAATGTTATTGAACCCGAAATAAGTATGAATCGTTTGTTGAAGCAAACACTAATTTAGGATCATCAGTATTGGTTTTTCATAAAAAATAAAAGTTAATTCATGATCATCAGTACTATTTTTTTTTCGTAAAACCAAATAGTTACGCTCCCAAAATTATCTTGGGGTGCTTGTGCACTACAATTAAAATGCAAGTGAAAAATATTTATAGTTTAAAAAAAAAAAAAATAAAAGAAAAGAAATGGAATGGAATTCTAATTATATAATCCTATATATAACGGTTTTTATCAATTTGAAATTTAATCTATTTCAACTTATCTTTTAGTCTTAATGTTAACTTAGACTATGAATTTACTAATTAGTTGATGTTAACTAAGAACTTAAATAAATAATTAATAATACTTCTAGAAAATTATTAGATTGTCCTTCAAATAAGTTAACTTGTAATATTTTGTCCATATTTTTTTCTCTTATTTATTTAATCCTTTAATTGGCATTAATTAGATTTAGTCCATCAAGTGGATATTAACTATTGTTGAATTTATATTTGATATTATATTTAACGATGATTAAAATACCGATAAGAATTAAAAATAATTTAATATAAATTAAAATAAAGAGGTTTTTATAAATAAATAATATAAAATAAATATTAAAAACAACCTAATAATAGTAAGTGAAACAAATCCCCCAAATTTGGATCGATTTGTATAAAATATTCTAGGTTTTTGACACTTCATCCACCTAAAGTTTGGCCAAAATCTCACTTTGGTTCCCATATTTTCAATTTGAACACATAACACGCTAACGTTTCCTAATTATCATCCCAATACAAGCTAAGTTTTTATTCCCATTACAATTTTGGACAGAAAATAGTCATTTTCTACGTATACAACTACTTCAAGAGCCTTTATGGACATTTCCAACCTCTTCTATCTCTCCTTCCTATTTTCGTTTCTACCCAAATACTCAGAAGTCATAAATATAGGTATATCATAATATATACACATATATCCATGTTAGTATAGAAAAATTATAAAGGATAAAGGGAGAGGATAAAAATGGTCCTTAAAGGACCTCTTAAAAATAATCGGGTGTAAGGCGGGTGACGGAGTGCCATCCAAAATTGCATGAGGCTACTGATTTAGACTGAAGCGAGACCATTACTAAACTTTAGGGTGTTATGTGTTCAAATTGAAACTAGAAAAGTGAAGCAATGGTCAAACTTGTGGGGTACAAAGTGTCAAAACCACAATATTCTGTGTATATAGAAATTACAAAAGAAAGCTACAAGTTGCTTCTGTTTACTTGTTTCTCAGATCCTGGCCGACATGCAGTAGTATTACAACAACTAAGTTTTTGACCCATTTAAGTAGAGTCGGCTACATAAATTTACTTGTAGATCTTTTATGCTTTATTCTTTACAAAGACGGTCCCAAATTCAGATAAAAGGGGAGGGTTAAGTTGGTAGCAACGGCCGACATAGTAAATATATAAAAATCAGCGCCTTCTCTCTCTACCCCTCTCTCTCTCTCACACACACACTCACTGGTATGATATATTCAGGTGCAGAGAGATAGATATAGAGAGAGAACCCACGTGATATATTCAGTAGCAGATAGAAAGAGAGATAGAGAGAATGAAGAAATGTGAGCTATGCGACTCTCCGGCGAAAATGCACTGTGAATCGGATCAAGCAAGCCTGTGTTGGGACTGCGATTCCAAGGTTCACGGTGCCAACTTCCTCGTAGCCAAACACTCCAGAACTCTCCTCTGCCACGCCTGCCAATCTCCGACGCCGTGGACCGGGTCCGGCCCCAGGCTCGCACCCACCATCTCCGTCTGCGACAGCTGCGCCAACGGAAGCCCCAACACCATAGATCAAGAACAAGAACATGGCGAAGGTGACAAGGAAGTCGACGACGACAATGATGATGATGATGATGGGGATAATCAAGTCGTTCCTCTGTCTCCTACTCCGGTGCCGGCTTCTGCTCCGGCCACAGTTTCCAGTAGTTCCAGCAGTGAAGAATCTTTTTACACTTAATACCCCCTAATATTATGACTCAAGAGGTTGCGTTCACAAATTACATCTCATCTCAAACATTAATTGCTAGTTTACTATCAATTTTTAGCACCATTTTAAAAATCTCAAATCGGGTTTCAATCATCTTGGTTCGATTGCTTTTGAAATGTAAACTGTTCACTGAATAGATATTTAGTAATATAATAAACTTGTGATGATCAGGAATACCTATCAAGAAATTCTTAAATTTGTGTAATGTAGGTTGGTTATGTACAATTTGAAATTTTTAAAATATGGTTCATGATTGTACAATTTGTTATTATTTTTATTTATATTTTTTGAAGTAGAATTTAAAATGGAATTTTTATTATATAATTTTTCATTTGTCCTAGAAAATATATGTGGGTGTCAATGGTTTTGATTTATGATTCTTTTTTGTTTGATGTAGTGGTTACCATTTGACCATTTGATGTAGTAGAAACCAAAAAAAGAAAAGGCCACTTGATGCGTCAAAATTATGTGCATGAACCTTTACACATCAAACAACCCCATTTGCATATTCCAATGCATTTTTTTTTTTCCTTTTAAGTTGTATCTGATTCAACTTGAATCTTAACTAATCATCTCTCCATGTAATTTTAAGTGCATCTTTCTCTAAATCGACATAATACATTTAAGATTAAATTCAAAATTTAATTTCAATAGTGCTTTCCAACAGAGTTAAACTCTGATTGATAAGAAAATTGACATCTCTCTTTAGTGTATATTTGATAACAACTGAAAATTTATAAATATTAAAAATATAAGTGCTGAATTTATTAAGTGCACGAATATTAAATTTATAAGTGTTGAATATTCAAGGTCGATTTAATTTTCATTACATGAAGACTTTCGTCGTTGCAGAGTCTTGAGAGAGTCATTAGATGTATATAATCTTATCCCTGAACAAAGAGATTGTTTTTAAAATTAAATTAGGTCAAGTCTTTTGTAGAGAGAGTGAGACCAAATAAATTGTATTATCTCATGGTTAAATTATAATTTTTGGAGTGAAAAATTGTGGAATATTATACACAATAGGGTAGAGTTAGAAAAATGATGGAAACGAAAATGTAATTTAAACAAGCGAGAAACTTTAACACCATGTGATTTCACCCCAAAATGTTACATGGAATTGACATTTGAAATTCTTAAACCCTCGTATATATAATTCAATTTCTCCCCTGTTACGTTACCAATGTGAAATACTGGTTGTCACAATTTAAGAATAAAAAATCGTCACGTAATCAATAGTAAACTTGATAATATACTTGTAAGTTTATAATTTATCAACAACTAACAAAAGCAAATAAGTTTTAGAGTATCAACTCTATTGTCAATTTATACTATTCAGTACAGGTATTAGACTATTGTATGTAGATTTTAAGCAATCAGATTTAAAGATCAACTTAAGCAAATAGATGGGTACAAGTTAAAGAAGAAGAATAGTTTATTGAAAAAAATTATGTTTTTTATTTAAAATATGGATCAAAATTGAAGTTCTTAAAAAATTAGCATGTTGAAGAAGTAATAAACTAATGTAGTAAACCTAGGATTAGGAAACCTCAACATGTCTAATGTTAAACCCATATTAAGTATTCTAATTGCAAGTTAATTATCAGATTAGAGAGAGAGAGAGAGAGAGAGAGAGAGAGAGAGAGAGAGAGAGAGAGAAGAGATTAACAAATTAAGGTTAGTGAAGTAGATCTTAAGTTGGCCCTTGTGCAAGGTGACCAAAGAGATCATTTACAGCCTCAAATTTTTGCCCTCTTTCAAATTGACCCATCTAATTTTTTTTTTATTTTTAAAATATTTTTATTAAATATTACATCAAATAAAAAAAAAAATTCAATTTTGACTTAATCAACATATTAACTATTTTTTATTTTAATATTTCAATTTTATAAAAGAATTATGAATATTTTAAAAAATTAATTTTATAAAAGAATTATGAGTATTTAAAAAACAATATTTAAATATTAAAGGTTCCTGTTTTCAAATTTCGCTTAAAATCAATGATTTCTTAGGACTGACCTTGATCTTAAGTGGAAAACTAGGGTTTAAGTTTTAATATTACAATCTTAATCTCATAAACTTTTATTTTATCAAGACCGACACATTGTTGGTCACATTTCGTACACACCCCAAAAGAAAAAGAAAAAAGAGAGGCGAGTTTATTTTAAATTGAATTCGACTTTATTTTTGTTATATTTCATTTAAGTATACCAAACGCGGCAATAAACAAAAAATAAAATAATTATCTGATGATGGTAGTGGTGTGCAAGAGACCCGTCCGACCCGATCCACCCGCATAACTCGGCCAACCTACACCCGAAAAACGTGGGTTCTTCACTTATGTTCGGGCTGATCGGGTGAAACCCGGTCCATTTTGTTCACTTCGGATCGGATACCGAGTTTCACCTTTATCCACCTGCCTTCACCCGACCCGACTGCAACCCACCTAATAAATAGGCCTTCTAGGGTTTTCATCAATTGATTCAGTTCCTTACGATGAAGCACCGCTCCTCTTCTCATTTGTTCCTCCAGACGAAGCGTCGAAGCGATTCAATACCTCGAAATTCTTCTCATTCATTTATTCTCCACACCTCGAAAACTCGAAATCTCTTGGGTTATTCCAATTCTCGAGATCAAACACTTCCTTCTCCTTCTTTATTATTTTCGTTTTCGATTCATTTATTGAATATGGCTATCACAATCAGAGAAGGCATTGTGTTTGGAAGCACAAAATCAGATCCTTGTATTCTAGTTGTTCTCATGGCTGTGACGGTGAGAGATCGATGGTAAAGGATTGACGGTGACTATCAGATCCTTGCATCAGCGACTAACATTGAGGGATCGACAGTGATTCAGTGAGTTTCAACAGTCCTCACTTCGTTTCTACATGTTTTCATTTCTGTTTGCGCACTGTACAATTATCCCTTACTGTTAATTAGCATTTTATTTCTGTTTTTGTTCTTCAATCGATTAGCGTTTATTTTCTAGTTTTGTTTTCTGTTTTTACTTTCTGTTTTCTGAGAGGCTCCAACCGAATCCGACCAAAACCCAACGTAACCCGCTAACATCGATTTTCCCTTTCAGTTTGGTCGGCAGCGGATCTCGAAATTCCAAACCAGACAGTTGCGGGTTAGGTGTCAGATTTATCCAAAAAAAAAACCCGACTCGTGCACACCCCTAGATGATGGTACTTTTGGGCGTCACCTAGTCAGCACCCGGGCCCTAGCCACATGTTTATCTCTCGTCTCCTCTGATCTTTGGATGACCATTCTCGAGGACTTAGTCATTTTTCTCCATCTGAACAAGTCTCCTCAAGTAAATTGGATCAAACCCATGGACTTTCACAATGACCCACCAAGCCCAAGTCCATAGGGTTATCTTCTCAAGCACTTCGTTATTGGCTAAGCGCATGGTTTCGACTAATTAACCACGCTCAAGACTCCAATTAAGCGATACTAATCGCCCTCCACTAACGCTCATTATTCTTATTGAAGTAATTGTGTAGTCTTTTTTTCCTAAGCTCTTACTCTCACGCCAGAGAGCTTCGTCGGACACACACCCAGCAGGTCCTTGTGTAGGTACCCGCTTTCTGAACGTTGGTTATCAATCTTGGCTAGACGTTTGAAGAACACTTGACAAATTTCAATTCTCCAATTCTCCAAGACTCAAAACTCCACCTCATCACTCTAATTCTGTGTTAACTCACACGTGAAACCTGACCGGACCATAGTATTATTGGTGCCCACTAATTCTTGACACCAACATTATCATTTGTTTAATGTTTTTGTTTTTTTTTCTGAAAAATAGGAACAAATTCGGAAATTGAGAAAAATAATATACTTAGCTATATTCTCATATTTTTTTAGGAAAAAAAAATAAAAGAATAAAATTATTCTCAAGATGGATTGCTATTTTTTCCCTTTTTTTTTTTTTTTGTGTGTGTGTGTGTGTATGTGTTGTGGGGGAGGGGGGGGGGGGGGGGGGGGGGGGGGGGTTCTTTCTACTTCTTTTTTTTTTTTTTTTATCTTTTATATATATTTTAATTCTTAGGTAACATTAAATACGATACCAAACATAAATGTTATATTGCGATAAAATTAACTCGATTAATTTTAATTTAGTTAATATTAAATAAAATTTTAAAAAAATATTTAGAAAAAAAAAAAAAAAAGAATAAAAACTTATAATAACTGGTTTGAAGGGGACACGTGTACTAAATCTCATTGTTTGAAGTCCTGTTTGGCGGAAACCATTAACCGCCATAAAGCAAAAGGAAATTGATTCCAGAGTTTATTCACTCCATCAATTTCTAGGGTTTTCGACGTTTGATTTCTCATCAATTTCTCTTCGATTCACTCTTCCTTCAATAGATTAGAATCGACTAGGCCTTGAATTGTTTGTAGAGATGCCTCAGACACACTCGAAGAAGAACAACGACCTCGCCTTCTTCACCTACGACGAGAAGCGGAAGCTCGGGTACGGTACTCAGAAGGAGAGACTCGATCAAGCCGTTCGATGCGTGTTGCCGCTGCTTGAAGCCATTAATCGGTCCATTGTGTTGCCAGAAAGGCCATCTCTTCTGCAAAGAGTGTATTTTCGAGTGCTTATTGGCTCATAAGAATAGGGATGCCCGCGGTCCAGATTCGGCTCAGTTTTATAATTAATTAATTTTATAATTTTTAATTATTCTTCAAATTATTTTCATACAATTAATTTTTAATTTTGCAAAATCAACTGATTGATTTTGAAGAGAAAATATGAAAAGTGAGATTTGAGAACTCTACCTATAACCATATATTTATACTAGGGTTAGTGAGCAAAAAATTTAACTTATAAATAAAAGAAAAAAAAAATAGGGATTAAACTGTAAATTTCTTATTTATGTGTGTGTGTGTATATATCAGTTACACGATTACATGGTTCGGTCACGTTATTCGGTTATACGGTTCGGTTACGCGGTTATTATCCCAAAACCAAAACTGCTTCAGTTGCTAAATTTAAAACCAGAACGAAGACCAAAACCATTTAATCAGTTTCAACTCGGACTATTTGGTTCGGTTTCTCTCGGTTACCCGTCGATTCGGTTTTTTTTGGGCATCCCTACAGAAGAAGGATATTCAAAGGTTAGTAGCTTCCATAACTGTTCTTCTGTTTCATTTGGATTTGATTTCTTCACTTAAAATTACAAATTACAGTTTGATTGGTCAAATTTTGTTCACGCAGTTGAAGATTGAACGTGTGGATAAGCTGAACGTCAGGAAATTTAGGTTTTATTTGGTATTTTTTTTTTATTATTATTTTTCAAGTGGAACATTTGAGTTGAGCTTTATTAATAAATGCAAAAAAATACAAAACCGAGTAGGGGGGAAGCCTGTTCGCTGAAAATAATCGAAACAATAAATAATCTAACGAAAAATTAAAAAAAAAAAATCAATAAAAAATATGACTTAAAAAATTCTTTTAATCTTCCGAATGTTAGGGAAACAAAGTCTGTCTAATTTAAGCATCCACTTTGGATATTCTGATTCAGACCAGTAGGTCCGATTATCTCCACCACTTTCTAGCTTCGCTAACGTATTGGCTTCCCTGTAACAGTGCGAAATAGAAACATGAACCTTAGATGTCAGTTCTTTTATAATCCTAATCAGTGACGTTAATTTTCTGGGAATTTTAGGTTTTCTAGCAACCATTTCGACTAGAAGGGCATTGTCATAGACTATATCCTCGAAGAACCACTCAAACTCGAAGCACGATCCAAAGGGTTTTTGATTCCGAAGCAAGCTAGTCAACTAGATCAAAAGCCAAGAAATTGAGTGAACCCAAATAAAAGAGTCCCATTAGCATTCTACAAAGTACCACCTCCGTCAATAAAATCATGATTTCCTCTAGAGCTTCCATATTTGGTATGTGCTTCATGATATCTGAACGAATTCGTGGAATTTACTGATGTAATATCATCGATTTGAGGGAAAGAAGGATCCCGATGTACAAGAGAAAGATGAAACTATGCCAGTCATAGAGATTATTATACGTCAATATGGCATTAATGGTTTGTTAGGTTTCATGGATTCTTCTTTCTTGTTAGTGAGCTCAAAGCTTGATTATTAGTTCACGATATAGAGATGAAAATTGAACTTCCATTGGTTGATGTGCTTGGTATGGATAAATAATATGTGATTATAGGGTAATAGAATTTTCCATTGATATAGGGGAATCTCGCCAGGTACACCGCGTGTTTAATATCCACCCAAGTATAGAAGAACGGCTGAGCTGAGAGCTGAAATCCCCTCAGTACTGAGTTGGGGCGCCTCCCCGGCCGAGTTGAAGGCCATCTCAGTAAAGAAATTCGGACCGGCACACTACGATCTGACTTGCTGAGCTAACTAACTGAGGCACCCTCTGCTCGCCATCTCCACACTCGGAAGTTCACCAGGCCGTCTTGAGGTTCTGGCCCGTGGGCCTCTACATATGGGTCCAAAAGCCAGCCCAGACGTTTAGAGAGCTAATCTGCCTGTTCATTGGCTGCCCAGCGGATTAGGTTAATTAACCCGAGCTCGGCTCCCTAATTTCGCGGCACTAATCAAGCACTGGCGCCTATAAATACATCGGGGCACCCACTGCCCAGAGGTTCGTGACCACTACTGAACTCACTGTATTTCCAGCCCCTCCCCTGGATACTACTCTCACGCAGAAGGGACTTTACCGAGCACAACCCCGGTGGGTCTTTGTGCAGGTGCTCGGAGGAAAAGAGCGGAGCTCAGCTTGGAGATCGCCACCACCCCTGAATTCAACCAATTGCAGCACTGTCAGTTGTCTTATTCCCCCGAGATCCTCCCGAACCACACTGTTGACCCGTCACCACTTTTTGACATCAACAGTTTGACGCCGTCTGTGGGAACGCACTAAAATCCTCCCCTGATCATTAGCTTCCCATGAGGTTAAGATTTGATGATCACAAGGTCTGGGAAGGAAATCCGCCAGGCCGACCAGGTGCTTGCTACCAGCAGTAATCCACCCCCCATCTCCGTACAGAATAAATCAAAGGTTCCTAGGTCGGATCTCCCAGCACCACCTGCGGAGAGTCCCCACCTACCCGTCATCCAGCCGTCTGGGCCGGTAGGACTGACTACTCAACCCGCTGCTCAGGTGGGACCAGTCCTGCCCCTGGGGCAGACTTTCGGCACACCAGAGGTAGCCCGCGATGATCTCCTGGAATATCAACTCGGCGAGTCCCAAACTTTCTTTTAGATCGTCCTGGCCCGCTTGTCACCGGCCCCTCCATGGATCTTCCGGCAGTCCACGTTGTGGGTTGGGAGGAACGGGCGGTCGAAGACGAAGAACGTATTATCTATTCCGACGGGCATATCCGAAGGCCCCGAACCCACAATGTCGGTCGGAGGGAGGTTGAGTTAGCACCCTTTGAGGTCTCGGGATCCCCGTCACCACCTCCACCCAGGCAAAAGAGAGGCGGCCAAGCCGAGTCTCCCCCCGCACATAGTAATACCGTGTGGTCTGATCATCACCCCCGATACTTTCAGGAGATAGATTCACATTCCCCGCCGCGATAGCCACCGTCTCGTGCCGCTTTCAGTCAGGCTCGAGTCCAGCCAAGAGCCGAGGTGGTGGTGGAGAGGCGCCTAGCTGACATGGAGGCAGTCTTACAATAGATTCGGGGAACCAGGGGCCCGGTTGGGCTTCCTTCGGAGGTAAGATCTCATTTCATTGATGAAATTCTAGAGGAACCCCTGCCCGCACGATACACCCATCCCCAAATGATCCTCTATAATGGGGTCACCGATCCGGTGGATCACTTGTCCATATTTAGATCCTATATAGACCTATACACCGCCTCGATAGTGATGAGATGCAAGGTGTTTCCCCTAACCCATACGGGGGCCGCCGAGGCGTGGTTCTAAACTTTGGCACCAGCCTCTATCTCCAATTTTCACGAACTAGAACTGCTCTTCTTTTTTCCATTTAGACGATCGCGGCGTAGGCCAAAAACCATGGCCCACATCCTCGCTCTCCAGCAGCTACCCGATGAGTTATTGGGTGATTATGTAGAGAGGTTTTACAAAGAGATCATCGATTGCGATGAGCTCAACGACATGGTCACAATGAGCATATTCATCGACGGCCTGAAGCATCGACGTCTCATGTATGACATCTGCTCTAACCCAGTTCCTACTTTGGATGTTTCCCTAGAAAGAGACACGAGGTTCCATAATGCCAATGAAAGGGAAGCAGCCCGAAAGGATCGAGTAAGAGGTCAAAAGAATAAATGGAAAGCTGAGGAAGGGCCGAACAAACACCATGGATCCAAAAGACTGCAGGCAGAAGGAAGGCTGGGACCGTTGCTCGGGGATCGGAGACCATTCCCACCTCAAGGAAATCGCCAACAGAACTTCACACCGCTCACGGCCTCGATGGACACCGTCTTCGCTGAGAATACGGGGAGAGAGTTCTTTCCTCATCCTCCACCCCCCAGTGGAAAACCAATGGGGAGGTCAATGGATAAATACTGTGAAATCCACAAAAACTGGGACACTTTACCGAGAATTGTTTCTGACTCCGGGAAGAAATTAAGGCCCTATTAGCAGAGGATACCTTGGTCGTTATGTTCGAATGGAGGACCAGGCTCCCAGAACAGAAGACCCCGACCCCCGCGACGAGCATAGGGGTCGTAGAAGAAGGAGAAACATAAGTCATCCCCCTCCCAGGTCAGAAGGGACTAGGGGCGATAACGAACAAAGGGTTGATAGTGAGATTAACATCATCCATGGCGGGTTAGGCCTTGGGGGAGAGACTCTCTCCTCCAAGAGAAGATACGAGCATAAAGCCAAGAGGAAAGCAAGCGAGGACATTTTTCAAGGTAAGCATGGTCGAGGCAAAGGAGCACAATGTTATTTCATTCAGCGAGGTGGACCTCAAGGATATACACGTCCCTCACGACGATGCCCTCGTCATCGTGGCTCTCATCAATCACTACAAAATAGGACAGATCCTAGTGGATGGTGGTAGTTCCGCTGATATTATCTTCAAATGGGCATTCGAGAAAATGAACGTGGACCCCAGCGCGGTAAAGCCATCGATAGCCCCTCTAGTCGGTTTTGGAGGGGATGCTGTGAACGCTGCCAGGTGGGTTTCACTTCTTGTAACCGTCGGAGCCCATCCACAGACCTTCACCGTGTGGACCAAATTTCTGATCGTGGATAGGCCGTCACCCTATAACGCAATCATGGGTCGATCCACGGTGGCGGCCCTCAAGGCCTTCTGCTCACCATACTACCAATCAATGAAATTCCCCTCAGAGGGAGGTGTGGAGGTAGTGAGGTGTGACCAAGAGTCTTCCTGAGCTTGTGCTCGAAGGGCGTTAGAGAAGAAGAAATAGCAATCAAAGGCAGAGACAGGGCTTGGAGATTCTGAACTCATGGCTTAGGGTCAGGGACCAGTGCTTGTGCCTATCGATGATCCAAGAGAGGAAGAGGCCGGTCCCCGACCTCACGAGGAACTAGAGGAGATTTCCATACACCCAACCGTCGAAGAACGAACTGTCAGGATCGGTGCTAGTCTTACGACCAAACAGAGGACTGAACTTATCCAACTGCTCCAACGAAATCACGACGTCTCTGTGTGGTCCCATGACGAGCTCCCGGAGGTTGATCCGAGCGTGGCGATGCATTGTCTTCACGTTGATCCACACCATCCTCCAGTGCGGCAAAAGCGACCAAAATTTCATCCGGAGCCCCAAAAGTTAATTGAAATAGAGATGGACAAATTGATCAAGTCGGGCATCGTCGAAGAAGTCAAATTCCCTGACTGGTTGGTGAATGTGGTCCTGGATCCCAAGGCTGGCAATAAATGACGCCTCTGCGTTGATTTTAAAGACCTGAATAAAGCCTGCGAAAAGACTTTTTTCCCTTGCCCCGGATTGACATCGTCATAGACGCCACAGCAGGGTACGAGCGCCTAAGTTTCCTCGACGCTTATGCCGGGTACAACCAAATCCCAATGTTCCCCCCCGATAAGATCAAAACATCATTCATCACTGATAAAGGTACATACTGCTACAAGGTAATGTCGTTTGGCCTGCGCAACGCCGGAGCCACTTATCAACGACTGGTGAACAAAATGTTTAAAGAGGATATTGAGCGGACGATGGAAGTTTATATTGATGACATGTTGGTCAAGAGCTCGAAGGCCCCTGACCACACCCAACATCTCCACAACTGCTTCAAAAAACTCCGGACTCACCGCATGAAGCTCAACCCAAACAAATGTATTTTTGGGGTTTCTGCAGGGAAGTTTCTGGGGTACATAGTCTCCTAGCGTGGCATCGATACTAACCCCGATCAAATACATGTGATCCTCGGGATGGCCTCTCCTCGGAATAAGAAGGAGATGCAGATGCTGACAGAAAGGCTTGCTGCCCTTAACCGCTTCATATCTAAAGCATCGGAGAAATGTCTGTCGTTCTTCAAAGTACTAAGAGGCAACAACAACTTTGGGTGGACCGACGAATGCGAGTCGGCTTTCCAAGCGCTCAAAAATTATCTATCATCTGCTCCTCTACTCAGCACCCCGAAGGATGGGAAAACTTTATACTTGTATATTGTCGCATCTACGATGGCGGTGAGCGCTGCTCTTGTAAAGGATGACACCAGTATCCAACACCCAGTCTTTTACTCTAGCAGGATCTTGTCGGACACCGAGACAAGGTACACTAAATTTGAAAAGCTGGCTTATGCCTTACTGGTGGCTTCCCGGAAGTTGAAACAGTACTTCCAAGCCCACAAGATCGTCGTCCTCACAAACCAGCCGATAAGACAAATTTTACATTCACCAGACATCTCGGGGAGATTAATGAAGTATAGCCTCGAGTTGGGTCAGTTTCACATTGAGTACCGCCCTAGAACGACCATCAAAGGGCGGGTTCTGGCGGATTTCATCGTCGAGCTCATGTTTCCTGAAGGCCATGAGCCACCCCTCGCTCACCCGAAAGCTAAAACCATGGGAGGGAGGAAGCGATGGGGAACTCAAGCCCAGATACCGGTCCCGCAGCAGGAAGACTGTTCATCGACGAATCCTCTAACACTAGTGGTTGTGGAGCGGGTATGGTGTTCGTTGCCCCAGACAACGAGGAGATAGAGTACGCCCTGAGATTGGGGTTCAGAGCGACTAACAATGAGGTGGAGTACGAGGCTCTGCTGGTCGGGCTCCACCTGGCTAGGGAGTTCAATGTGATGATATTGTCCGTCTTTTGCGACTCTCAGCTGGTCGTCAACCAGGTCAACGGGGATTATTTGGCAAAGGATCCCAGTATGACTGCATATCTTGAAAGGGTCAAAACCCTGATGGAGAAATTCAAAAAAGTCAATGTGTCCCAAATACCCCAGGAAGAGAACCAACATGTTGATGCCTTGGCAAACCTGGCCTCGGCAATAGCGTTGACCCTGAAACGAAGTGTTCTTGTTGAGTATCTGGATGCCCTAAGCACATCGATTTCTGACCAAGTTGCTCCAATCTGTGAGCTCAATGACCATCCCACTTGGATGGACCCCATTCGGAGATATTTGGAAGACGGGACGCTACCTGACGACCGCAACAAAACAAGGAGGATGCAATACAGATTTGCCAAATATTGCATTCTGGATGGGGTCCTTTATCGATGTTCCTTCTCTGGACCATACTCTCGGTGTTTGCGGCAGGAAGAGGCTGACTACGTCAAGAGAGAAATCCATGAGGAAATTTGTGGCAATCACTCGAGGGGGCAGGGCCTTGGCTGGCAAACTCCTCTGCCAAGGGTATTTTTGGACAAAAATACTGGAAGACGCGAGTGAGTTCATTAAAAAATACGACAAGTGCCAACGTTTCGGTCCTCACCCCCATTTACCGCCAACGGCCATGGTGCCCATGGCGAGCCCATGGCCTTTTGCTCAATGGGGAATAGACCTATTAGGCCCTTTTCCTCAGGCCACCAGCCAAAGAAAATTCCTCATCGTCGCTATCGATTACTTTACCAAGTGGGTGGAGGCCAAACCCCTGACTCGCATCACCAAGAAGAAGATCTGGGACTTTGTATGGAAATCGATAGTGTGTCGATTTGGGATCCCCTGGGTAATCGTGTCCGACAACGAAACTCAGTTCAACAACGATTTGTTTGCTTCTTTTTGCTCCGGTTTGGGTATCCGCACACATTTTACGTCTCGAAGTCATCCACAAGCGAATGGACAGGTCGAAGTCATGAATCAAACAATTTTGTACGATTTAAAGACCAGGCTTGACAAAGCCAAGGGAAGGTGGGTGGAGAATCTTTATCCAGTCCTCTAGGCGTACTACACCACTTCCCAAACCCCAACTGGAGAGACACCATTCGCAATGACTTTCGGTTTAGAATCCGTAATTCCTGCGAAAATTGGATTGCCAACCTTCCGAACGTCAATCAAGGGGCAGGACCACCAAACGAATGACGCAATGCTAGCCCTTAACCTAGACCTTTTGGAAGAGCGACGGGAGAGCGCTAGAATACGCCAAGCGGCGTACCAGCAGCGGGTAGCTCAGTACTATGATAGAAGGGTACAACCACGCCATTTTGACATCGGGAACCTTGTTCTAAGAAAGGTTACCGTAGCGACTAAGGAGCCAAATGCGGGAAAGTTGGCCCCTAGCTGGGAAGGACCTTATCGCGTGATCAGAGTTGCAAGACCGGGCACCTACGAGCTGGAAACTAAGGATGGCGTTCCACTGCGACACCCGTGGAACATCGACCATCTCAAGCAATACCACTGTAGGACTGAAGTCATTTTGTAATAATTTTCTTTTCATGCCGAGTATGACGTATTTTGATATTAATATTGTGGCTTTTCAAAAAACGCAATTCGTTACTTAACTCATTTTCTGGCACGATAATATACCTAGTGGACTGACCCAACGGGTCACGTCACAACCAGTAGCACGAGCAGTGAAACTACTCCCACTACAGGCTGGGGGGCAAGGCGATCACAACCGTGACAACTCTTCACCAAAAAGATTTCAAAACAAATTTCAAGTGTAAGTTTTTTACCAAGCTGCATCCTACAGCCGACCATGAATATAGGTATGTTCAGGATAAGTGCCGAACTGAGGTCTGTGCAAACTCGGCACGTATACAAATCCCCTACTACATCCTAGAGAAGAAGGGAGAGGCAAGAAGGAGTTGGGTAAAAGCGCTCAAAAAATTTGTTGTGTTATATTCAACAAAAAAATGGGCTTACATCGGTGGGATTCTTGCCCGTATACACAGTCAAAATATATATATATATATATAAAAGGGTACAAAAAGAGTTCAACAAAAAAGTTCAAAAAATTTCCTAAGTCTTCAAAAAAGGCCGTGTTGAGGACCTATTCTGCCCCAGAAACACCTTTGACGTCCACAACGTCGACGTTGGTGTCTTCATCGCCCTCGGCCTCCTCGCCACTAGCTTCTTCAGCACCGGCCTTGTGAGTTTGCCCCTCGGAAGCACCCTCAACTGCCCGCTCCACCGCCAGCTCACCTTACTGGGAGAACTCCATCCCAACGCCCGAGCAATCAAATTCTGGATGGTGGGTCTGGAGGAAACGGATCGTGGCCTTGTGACCGTCATCCATGAACTCGGCAGCGAGCTCGTACTTTAGATTCTTGAATTCTTCGCTAAATTTATAATCCTCAACGGCTTTCTGCTCTACTCTCCGGATGGCGTTCCCTTTCAGCTGCTCTTCTTTTTTGAGCTTCTTTTTCAGCTCTTCCACCCTTTTCTCCAAATCAGGCTTTTGTCTCTCAAATTTGTCTCGTTCTTTCATAACGAGGACGTGACTGGCCTGTAAGCTATGGTGGGCCTAGATGGCGAGCTAGAGGTCGTCGCTCAAGCGATTTACCCTCGCCTCGGCGGCATTTTTCTCGGACCTCAGCATGGTCTCCTCCATGGCGCTCTTAGAGATCCGATCAAAAACCACCGACATCCGAAGCATGCACTGCGTGAGGATGAAAAATTCATCACACTTAGAAAAATTTAGTCGAAAAAAATCAAAACGCAAAGTAAACTGTGGAAGAGTTTTACCGAGACTTGATCACAGATGGCCTGGCGCATCAGGTTTCCAGTGCTCTCCTCCTCCATTAGTTCCTTGTCATTGGGAGGTGTCATACGACGGAGATAGCCTGGCATCACCTCAGGGCTCTTTAGTAGCGCACGGTCAGCCGGCAGTCCGGTGTTTGGGACCTCAAAAAAAGATCCGTCAACTGTAAGCTCGGAAGAGGCCCCCCAGCATGAACCTCGCCCTCTTTGAGGACTTGTGCTTCTTCAGCTTCCCCTCGTGGGCCTTTCTTTTCCATTTTTCGGAAGGGAGGGGAAAAGAGTCACCACTCAGGGTGTGCATGGACTGCCGAGAGCCTGACTTTGATTGAGGGGTGTCCCTTATAATGACTCCAGGAAGGACGGGCGAGCGGCTCCGGGCTGGCGTGCGGAGAAGCTGTGCGGTTTGGAGGGCTTGTGATCCTCCAACGTGCTCGAAACCAGCAGTCTTCGCCGCCTCGGCAGCTTCCTTTGCCTTCTTCTCAGGGAGAAACTGGACCGCCATTTTCTTGTCTATAGCTGCAATATTCAACAAAATATTTAGAAAATCTTCTGTCCAAGCCGGCAGCATCCGGTTCTATACACGAATATCTACGTGAATCGAGCATAACACACATAAAATTACCAAGTATGAAGAATTGACTTGACAGAAAATTCCTTACCGTTGTCTGAATCAAGAGAGAAATCGGGGATGGCTGCGATGCCCGACGGTGAAAACCAAAAGGCTGTGAAGAGATGAGAGGCGAGTAGGGTGTTCACGCCTTTGAAGACGGTCCTCAAGACCTTCTCTCTCTGTTCGACGATTTCTTTGCTCGGCTCCTGTCTTTTCTTCTTGGGTGGTTCCTTAACTGCAGAAAATCATAAAGACAAGGGTGTCAGTTTGACGACGATGGTAAATGCAAAAAAAACAAAACACTCACCCTAAGGGACCACAGCCTTACTGATTTTTCCCCATTCCATCTAGAGGGGGTACCTTCCTTCTTCTTCCAGGCCGGATTGCCAACCGCTCCATCCGATATAAAAGAACTGGGGCTTCCATCGATGAATGGAAAAATCCATGCCCTTCAAGAAGGTTGACCTGGATGAAATGTAACACCACCCAGCGCCCCCGGGGAGTGGCTTGAGGAAGAACAGAGCACTGAAGAGCTCTTTGCTCGGCTTGAGTCCCTCGGCCCGGAAGATGATATACGAAGCCGCCAAGGCCCTTATACCGTTCGGAGCAATTTGTGACGGAGACAAATGGTACTCCTCACCGATAGCCCTGATCCACCAGTGGAGAGGAAATCAGAGGCCCGCCTCCAGCTGTTTCTTGTAGACTGTCAAAAAGCCAGCTGGTGGCATGCAGGCCCAATCGTCGGGCCCGGGAACAATAGTCATGACCCCATTCGGGATGAAATATTCACTCCGGCAATGGAGGATGGAGTCTTCGGTCATGGTCATTTTGGTGTTCCATACAGGACTCAATGGCGGGACTTTTATGAACAATTTTTCTGGCCCAGCGTTATGCACCTCGTTTTCACGAAGTAACCTGGGGATGGAGACGCCAGTGTGGATCTCCACCACTATGACGACCTCAAGAAGGACCCCAGTCCCAGCGTCAAGTGATGTAGATGTACCCCCGCTCTCGTTGGCATGGCTCACCGCGAACGCACGGTCTTCCAGGCATAACTGGATAGCACCGCTCATTTCGTGGATCCTGGCCATGGCGGTCGAAGAGGCGTCTCCCGGAGCAGGACGCCGCTCCACCCTAAATTGAAGGAAGCTGGCGAACGACCATTCCGAGAATCCGGATCCCGAGGTGGCAGAAGAGCCAGAAGTGGAAAAAGAAGAATGCGAAGAGGACCCCAACATTTTGTTCGAATAAAGGAAAAAAAATGTACCAATACCGAGAAAGAAGAATGAGCTCTGGAAATTTCGCAGGTGTCAAATGAAACATAAGGGCCACCATTTACAAAAGAGGGACATGCCTAGGCGAAAGGTCACCCAGGCCAACGGCTGGGGATACGTCGATTAAAACGCCACTACCACGTAGCGTCCATCCAACGGGGGTGGCATGGCCTCTCATGCAAGTCATGATTGGGGGGGCACGTGTTGCTTATTTGCCACGTGTAAAGAGGAAGACTCTCAAACTTCCCACCCTAAAAAATTTCAAGGCATGGAAAATGGTCGAGCTCACGAGCCTACGTACTATCAGCTCGGACAAAATCAAAGGATGGCTCTCAAACTTTTCACCCTCAAAAAATTCCAAGGCATGGAAAATGGCCGAGCTCACGAGCCTACGTACTCTCAGCTTGGACAAAATCAAAAAAGAGAAGGCTCTCAAACTTTTCACCCTTTAAAAATTCTAAGGCATGGAGAATGGCCGAGTTCACGAGCCTACGTACTCTCAGCTTAGACAAAATCAAAGGAGGAAAGGCTTTCAAACTTCCCACCCTCCAAAAATCCTAAGGCATGGAAAATGGCCGAGCACACGAACCTACGTACTCTCAGTTCGGACAAAATAATGGGGGGAAGGCTCTCAAACTTCCCACCCTCCAAAAATTCTAAGGCACGGAGAATGGCCGAGCTCACGAGTCTACGTACTCTCAGCTTGGACAAAATCAAAAGGGAGAAGATTTTCAAACTTCCAACCCTCCAAAAATCCTACGACATGGAAAATGACCGAGCTCATGAGCCTACGTACTCTCGGCTCAGACAAAATCAAAGGGAGGGGAGGGCTCTCAAACTTCTCACCTTCCAAAAATTCTAAGGCACGGAGAATGGCCGAGTTCACGAGCTTACGTACTCTCAGCTTGGACAAAATCAAAGGAGGGAAGGCTCTCAAACTTCCCACCCTCCAAAAATTCTAAGGCACGGAGAATGGCAGAGCTCACGAGCCTACATACTCTCAGCTCGGACAAAATCAAAGAAGGGAAGGCTCTCAAACTTCCCACCCTTCAAAAATCCTAAGGCATGAAAAATGGCCAAGTACACGAGTCTACGTACTCTCAGCTCGGACAAAATCAAAAGGGGGAAGGCTCTCAAACTTCCCACCTTCCAAAAATCCTAAGGCATGGAAAATGGCCAAGCTCACGAGCCTATGTACTCTCAGCTCGGACAAATCAAAGGGAGGAAGGCTCTCAAACTTCCCACCCTCCAAAAATCCTAAGGCATGGAAAATGGCAAAGCACACAAGCCTACGTACTCTCAGCTCGAACAAAATCAAAGGGGGGAAGGCTCTCAAACTTCTCACCCTCCAAAAATTCTAAGGCACGGAGAATGACCGAGCTCACGAGCCTACGTACTCTCAGCTCGGACAAAATCAAAGGGGGGAAGGCTCTCAAACTTCCTACCCTCCAAAAATTCTAAGGCATGGAAAATGGCAGAGCTCATGAGCCTACGTACTCTCAGCTCGGCCACTTTTCAAAAGGGGGAAGACTCTCAAACTTCTCACCCTAAAAAAATCCTAAGGCATTGGAAATGGCCGAGCACACGACCTGCCGTACTCTCAGCTTGGCCACTTTTCAAAAAGGGGATAATCTCAAATTTCCCACCCTCAAAAAATTCAAAGGCATTGGAAATGGCCGAGTACACGACCTGTTGTACTCTCAGCTCAGCCACTTTTCAAAAGGGGGAGGATCTCAAACTTTCCACCCTCAAAAAATTCAAAGGCATTGGAAATGGCTGAGCACATGACCTGCCATACTCTCAGCTCAGCCACTTTTCAAAAAGGGGAAGGCTCTCAAATTTTCCACCCTCAAAAAATCCAAAGGCATTGGAAATGTCAGAGCACACGACCTACCGTACTCTCAGCTCGGCCACTTTCAAAAGGGGGAAGGCTCTCAAACTTCCCACCCTAAAAAAATCCTAAGGCATTGGAAATGGCCGAGCTCACGACCTGCCGTACTCTCAGCTCGGCCACTTTTCAAAAGGGAGAGGATCTCAAACTTCCCACCCTCAAAAAATTATAAGGCATGTGAAATGGTCAAGCTCACGACCTGCCGTACTCTCAGCTCGGCCACTTTTCAAAAGGGGGAGGATCTCAAAATTCCCACCCTCAAACAATTCTAAGGCATGTGAAATGGCCGAGCTCACGACCTGTCGTACTCTCAGCTCGGCCAATTTTCAAAAAGGGGGGAAAGGCTTCAAATTCTCACCGACCACCACCACTTCATTCGGATGGCCGACGTGCCGACCTGATGAAATCTCCTATCCTAGGCCCAAAATCTACTATTTGCCCTATTTTTATAGCCGTTCTTCCCCCCGAGGGTCGTTTGTGTGCCCCTTTTGCATTTTGGGATCCCCCTACACTACTACCACCTGTTCCCTCCTTCAAAATCCCGAGCCCATCGCGTTTCACTCATTCCCTCAAGACTTAGGGGGTAACTGATATAGGAAAATCTCGTCAGGTACACCCCGTGGTTAATATCCACCCAGGTATAGAAGAACGGCCGAGTTGAGAGCTGAAATCCCCTCAATACTGAGTTGGGGCGTCTCCCCGGCCGAGCTGAGCGCCATCTCAGTAAAGAAATTCGGACCGGCACACTACGATCCGACCTGCCAAGCTAAGGCACCCTCTGCTCACCATCTCCGCACTTAGGAGTTCACCAGGCCGTTGTGAGGTTCTGGTCTGTGGGCCTCTACATATGGGCCAAAAGCCAGCCCAGACGTTTAGAGAGCTAATATGCCTGCTCATTGGCTGCCCAGTGGATTAGGTTAATTAACCCGAGCTCGGCTTCCTAATTTTGCGGCACTAATCAAGCACTGGTGCCTATAAATACACCGGGGCACCCACTGCCCAAAAGTACGTGACCACTACTGAACTCACTATATTTCCAGCCCTTCTCCCCCGGATACTTACTTTCAATCCGGAAGGACATTACCGGGTACAACCCCGGTGGGTCTTTGTTTAGGTGCTCAGGGTAGAAGAGCGGAGTTCAACTCGGAGATCGCCACCACCCCTGAATTCAACCAATTGCAGCACTGTCAGTCATCTTGTGCCCCCGAGATCCTCCCGGACCATAATGTTGACCCGTCACCACTTTTTCACATCAACATCCTCAATTGTTTGTCGGCTAAACAAATATGGATGATTATTCCTCCATTTCTGTGCTGGATTGTTTGGCCATAGCACTTTCAAGGGAAAGCTATGGCCTTTCAGAGAACGTAAATCGGTCTATAAGTGGCTTTCCTGACTAAAATCGGTCTTTTTAAGGACTTTTAATTGGAGATCAGTGGGGTTTATAACTAATTTTGGATGATTTTTGTTGTTCTTTTTGGATTAGGATGTGTTTGGATGAAGGATTTTGGGACAAAATTGATTTTGATAAGAAATTTCTGAAATTCATAAATTAAAATTCCTTGTATTTCAGAAATGAATTTGTGGTAAGTTGTAGGAATTTGAAATGGGATTTAGCAGAGGGTAAAATGGCATTCCAAATACCTAAAGAGATTTTTTTTTTGGTGCCTGTAATTCCTTTCCGACCTCTCTATGGAGAAATTACATCAGTAAAAAATTCAATTTCAAAAAATATCCCCAAACAACAAATTTACAAATAACGGGCTTTAAAATTGAAAATTTCATCATTTCTAAATTCCTTAAATTTATCAAATTTCTTACCCAAACCTACTCTTAATGACTACTAGGTTATTATAAACACACTCTCTCTCTCTCTCACGCCCGATCATCAATGGCTTTCTTATGATCATTTGTGGGTATTGGTGTACCTCGAATTTGTTTATATATGTTTATGTACGCATGTTTATGTACGCATTATTTTGTTATTTAGCTGAATATTGAATGCCCATCTCCTTTTTATGCATTTTCCTAATAGGAAACAAGTTGCCTACACCGTGCAGCAAAAGCAACAAAAAGACGATGAAGAAGAAAGGTTGACGCTTCAGAAAGCTCGAGAGCTCGAAAGCATTCGACCAGCAAAACCACGGCGCTGTTCCACAATACACCGACAAAACCCAAAATCGAGATGAGAACAATTTCCATGGCGCAAACAGCGTAAAGGCAACCTCGTACGAAGAAGAAGCCCTCCGTACCGTACCATGAAAGCCTTCTGGCTTCCCTCCGCCACCCCTGACGCTCCGGCCAAAGTCCAGCCGCCACCCACAGCCACCACTTGTCCGGAAGGCAAAGAGAAACTAAATCTTCAGACCCTTTTTCCAATAAACTTCACCGAAGACAATAGCGGAGAGAAGCTCATGGCTGTGGATAAGGTCTGTTTGGTTTGCAACAAGGCGTGCAAGGAGAGGAGTATGGTTCGGTTGGAAAAAGGGGGGACTGGGTTCGCGGGTCATGATGATCATCTTGAGGCGAGGGATTTTAAGCATTTGGGTAGCAGTTCGGGGTTGGACCTTGCAATTAGCATTAATATATTACAATCTAGAATGAATGAGTAAAATTATGAATTAAATTTTAACTATAAAAAATAAAATACACACTCAAGTAGCATGTCATACACTAAATAAGAAGAATTAACAAAAAAAAAATTCAAATAAATTCAATCAATTAAGAATCCAAACTAAACATTCCAAAATCTAAACTAAAATCCTAATAAAATTAAGTTTTGTTAAATAAACAATAACAAAAACGAAAAAAAAAATGAAAAACCAATTTTGTTAAACAATTAAATAAATAAAACCAAATTTTGTTAAATAAATAAGCAATTAGTTAAAAAAAAAATTAATAAATAAACAATTAGTTAAACAAATAAATAAATAAAAAATTAAATAAATAAACAATTACAAAAAAAGAAAAAGAAAAAAAAAAAAAAAAAAAGAGAAGAGACTCACCTGCTCTTGTGATTTATGAGAACAATCGAATGAGGAGAATAGGGGAAGAGGAAGAAAAGAACCGGAGGAGAAGAAATTTGAAGATCCGTAGTACAAGATTCACCTGCGAATGGGTCAGCTCAAGATGGACAATCACCTGCGAAATGATCAGCTCAAGAATCGAAAGAGACTCAACTGTGAAATGGAGAAGATTCGAAGGAGAATCAATGGTTTGCTCATATGCTCTAGAATGCGATGTGCGAATTGCTCTGGAACAGTGAATTGTGAACTTGCAATACTCAAGAATCCGAAGCAAATGGGCCGTGTCTTGATTCGAAGAAGGAAAAGATGAAGATTTGAACTTGGATAGCTAGATGAAAGAGAAGAATAATGCTAGGTTTAGGTTGATACCCTCAAGGCGGGCGCGCCTAAGTCACAAAGTGTAATACCCCGAAATTTACATTTTTGAAAAATATTATTTTATATAAGTTTAATATTTTTTAGGACAGTTTTGTGAATTGGTGGTATAAATATATATTTGATAATTTTTTGAGTTAAATACTAAATTTATATTTTAAAAAATATTATTTTATATAAATCTAATTTTTTTGAGTTGTTTCGTATATTATGCAAATTTATAAGATATTTGATAATTTTTTGGAGAGATAATTACCTGTCTATCTATTTATCTATCTATTATTATAAATGATCACACACATGCCAACGCTAAAGATGTATATATATATATATATATTAGAAATGAAGGGTGTTATGGCTCTGGACGGGAAAGAACAAAAAAATAAAATAAAATAAAATAAGGGAGAAGAATTAAAAAGATTTTGAGTGAGAAAAATATTTAGGTTTTTGGATTTTAGGTAGAATTTCTACCATTTTAATATATGTATTTAATCCATGTTACGGGAATTAAGCTATTGTTGTTAAAAATTATTGATTGCATCTATTGACTGGAAACATGTATTTTGTGATAGTAATTCGGATAGTATTTTGCAAATTTAAATAATATCAGTTTAATTTATTTTATTATAGTAAATTTAGATTAATTATCCAAAGTTGGTTATAATATTACGAAATGATCTACTAATTTGGAATCGAAACTTGGTATTGGATTTTTAAAATGTTAGATTTATGAGAAATTGAATATAATTATCTATGTCGCATAGTTAGATCCACTTATTGTTCATTCAGATTTGGCGCTAATTCTCCTTAGGGAGAAACCACGTGGCGGCCCTGGGAAATCGGATCGTTACACAAAGCGCGACTCGCGCCCAGATGGTAAAAACGATCGACTCTTTTAGGGCAGTCGTCTAGACCTAGGTGAGGCGCGACTTTGATAACTATGTTTGAATTCGAGTAAACCGGGACTATGGATGGATTTGGAACGTTAAAATTAGCTAAGAACCGATCTCATATTCTCAAGAACCGATAAAAAAGATAGTGAACTGACCAAATTATTAACACATTGTTCGAACCGGATGATGTGACAACTGACAATCAGAGTGACGTGGTGAATAGACTGATGTGCCTGTTGGCCATGTGATGTGGCGTAAACTTTGCTAACATGGTAATGACGTGGGTGACACATGGCGATGTCGCGGTGACTAGAAAACAAGGTGAGGGTGATGACGTAGCAGGTGACATGGCAGTTGAGATGACGTGGTAGCTGGCATGTCGCTGGCTTGGAGATAACATGTCACTGAGCGTTCTACCACGTGGTCAGACGTGTGTTAGTTGCAAAAGCTTACGGTGACAGTGCCAGTAAGGATTCGCTCTTGATATCATGTTAAAATAATTGAGAGGCAAAATATTGAAAGAGAATATGAGACAATTATATTTATATGTGTGAAAGGTTCCATATAAAGAAATATACAAAGAGTCTTTATATAAAGAGTAACTACAGTTTTGATTGTAAAATTAAGATTTTGTTTACTTAGTTGGGCAAGACTCATCAATATAATAAATAAGAATTGTTTCTGTTGTCTGGGACATCTCAATGGTCCAGAACAAATCTCACGGGATGGATGGCTACGATAGACTCGCGATTTGAACTAACTGCCGCTATTAAAAATCATGGTGTGATTATTGTTCTGATGTTTGAAAAGAACCGGAAATTTGTTTGTGCACCTGGGCTCGAACCTTATCCCCCTTATTTTTTCCTTTACTTTTTTTTTCTTTCGTTTTGTCTCCTAATTTTTTTCAACTAACCACTTCATTTTCCAGCCACACACTCAGACGCGATCAACCATCCCTCCCACTCGCCGCATGTTCTTCTCGAACCATCCCTCCCACTCGATCAACCACTAATTTCTCTTTTTTTTCTTTTTTTTCTTTTTTAAAATCCTTCATTCGACGATGAAGCTTCATTTATTTTCTCTATAAATCAAAACCCTAATTTTTCTGGAAATTTACCCAAATTCTCTGCACCAAAAGCGATTCTCCAAATTCCTAGATTTTATTTCTGGTTCGATTGTGTTACTGAGCATTTGATGATGAGACAGATGAAATTAGTGGCTGCGGAAACAGGGATTTTGAGTCCCCAAAGCATGTCCTCCTGTCGAGACGGAATCTGCCAACCCGACCATCAGTTATGGCTGTGCGCAATCTGGAAACCTAATTGAATTCCAGAAGTACTTCGAGCAAAGTCTTCACTTCTCAACGATCGAAACCCTATTGTAATATTTCTTTCTATATTTGATGGATTGAATTATAATTTGCATTTGTGGACATCCTTTTCAGTTTGAACTGCAGATTCAGTGTAACATTATTTCAGATTCGTGAAAATTTCTGAACCCTATGGTTCGAACAAAATGCAGAGCTCAATAGGTTAGGTCCCAATTGGATTGGTGTTCAAGCTGTGTTACTATCTGAAGCGGAAGGATGGGACCTCAGATCTGGCTGTTGTAGGTAAAGAGAAGAATTTGAGGCTTATGTCATATTGCAACTGTTCCTTGCTGTCGTTCCTCAATTCTCCCTCGCTGTCGAGGCTGAGATCGAGAAAGGAGATGATTGATTTGTTGGTATTAGCCATCAATTTTTATATGTTTTCTCTAATCCTGCTATTCAACTTGAGCTTCCATTGCTTCCTTCTTTTTAGGTTTCGTTTCTGGGTTATGTCGTTAAGAACCATGCTGAATCTACCTTCCTCCCATGCACCTTTTTCTATCTAATGGGTCAGTTTGGTTTCATGTTAGTTTCTGGGAACAATAGTAATCTATTGTTTGACTGTTTCTTAATTTATTTCGTTAGTGTTTCTGTTTCCATATTTCTGTTTATTGATTATTTTTGGTTTAGGGTTCCCCCTGTTCTCAGATTGGTATCATCTTTTTAGAACAAATTTCTGTTTACAGATTTGATTTGTTTTTGTTTATTTGTTCGCAGATTTGAAGTGGAAGGTGAGGTATTTACTATTTATCCTTTGTTCTCAAATTTGGATTGTAATTTTTTTAGTTTTTGCCTTCTTGCCAACAAGTTGGTCAAACAGGCCCAAACCAAAAACTAACATGAAACCAAACTGACCGAACCGAAAAACAACGTGGAACGATTGCTTTGGAACAAAAGTGTGTTTGTCACATTGATAATTTCATCTTTGGTCATAGAGTTGTGGCTTCCACATTTGCTTACTGCTCTCGAATAGAACCTGTTGCCCAACACACATACACTCCAATGTTTTGAATCTAGAGCGTTGAGGAGTCTCTACTAAAAAATTGTGTTCTTATCGATCTCAGTTATGGATAAGTAAATGCCTCGATTTGGTAGAGAACTGTTTAAGCCGAAAATGCAGATCTTCTAGTATTGATAAAACACTGTTCATTTGAAAATAATTGTCGATTTTTGTTATTCAGTTACTAGTTATGTTGGTTATTTGTTGTATTCATTTGAAAATGGAAGTCAATAATTTGATAATTTCATATAATGTGAGTGTATTTTGTCAATTTTTTGAACAATTTTACCCAATATTTTTTGTATTTGTGTTGGTTGTGTATATTTTGTTCATTTCTTTTTTCATTTTATTGTTCGTTTGTTGTGATTAATCATCTGTGTTATTTTTTTTATTAAATTAACTATTAATTTTACAATAAAAAAGATTAAAATCCGTGTCTTTGGGCACGGGGTATACGCTAGTATACATAAATTAACATCTCGAAATTTTTAGAACATAATAAATTTGAGAACATAATATAAATAAATTAGTTTTATTTTTGTATGCTGATTTCTATTTTGGGTCTAATTTTTTAGGAACAAAAATGAAAATATGAGAAAACAAATAATAGACAATTGGTTAACTTATTGATCTCCATAAATTTTGGCTTCACTTTGGAGGAGTTTTGGGAGTCTTTCCAAAATTAGGCAGGAAGTTCATTTTAATAGAATATGAACCCCATCCTAATTGATCACGTGTGTGATGAAAGCTAACACATTGTCTGGTAGTATTAACTTCACTTGTTTGTCCTCTTGTTGACTTGACTTCCATTTTGATTGGTTAGAACTTTTAATAATCTTTCGCTTACAAGATTGACTGTTTGTGCTAGTAGAAGAGTCTAAGGGAATTATCTATCAAATCAATGAGTGGGTAGGTACCTGGCAATTTCTTATGCAGGCTACCGGATGGAAATAAGCTTTTTTTTAATTAACTAATTATCTTAGAGACTTCTCTTATGGAGTTGTTTACCTACTAAATACATTTTTAAAACAAATTTTATGAAAACAAGCCTTTTCAATATTTTTTACACAATACAAACAACCTGGGGTTGGTAACTCCGGGTATTTAAACTCGGGATTACCAATTCTGGGTATTAGAAAATCAAAATATGTATACATGGTATTCACAATACCGGATATACGGTTATATATATATATATATATATATATATATATATATATATATATAACCCCAGGTACAGCTTCCAAGTTCAAACGGTAACGTGAATGAAGAAGATCGTACAATGGGTAGCTACTACCTCACTTTCTAGAGTAGCTCCATACTTCCAACCCTTGAACATCATAACCCATTTGTCTCCTCTTCCTCCTTCCTGCATCCGAGTTGTTCACGTAATAAATGTTCTTTTAAAAAAAATCTAAACAATTGTGATTTTTAATTTATTTACACAACCCAAGTTACTCAGGGTTGGTAGTCCAGGGTATTAAAACCTAGGATTACCAACACCGGGTATAAAAACGACAAATTTTTAATATCTATAGTTGTGAACCTCGAGTATACAGTTAATTTATTTTTTTAAATCAAACCCGGGGTGTTATGAACCCGTGGTATAATTGGAGGGTATAATTTGAATTTCCAAAAAAGTGGAGGGCTGACATACTTTCCCGCTTTCACTCCTGCGAGCCCACCCTTTTATTCTCTCTCTCTCTCCTCTTTCCGCATTTTTTTTTTGTTGATATTAATTAAAGGATTAAAACCATATTTAAATATATAAAAAAGTAAAAATAAAAATTGTAGAGGAGAAACAAATTACTAGTAGTTTTTTCAAGGATAATCTATTAATTTTTTTATATGATTATTTTAAAGATAGTCTCATTATTATAGGATTATAAAATTAAAAATTAAGTTTTAAAATTAATAAAACTAAAAATTTTGCAATCATAAAATTGAGGGTGTTCTATGAATTGTGTTTTTTTTAATATCCAAATTGCATGGATTTTTTATTTTTTTCTTCTTTAATATGCAAATTTATCGGTGAAAAAAAAAATTATTTGATAAAAAATGAAGATGAAAAAATAAAAAATAAATAAATTTAGATTTTGAAACGTTGAATTTGTTAAAGTGTTGAATATATTAAATATTTCTTTTTTCATATTTTCATTCCAATTAAATAGCATAAATATGCATGTAAAATTATTAAAATTTCGTTACAATCAGTCACTTACATAAACACACACACATACACACACACACACACACACATATATATATATATATATATGTGTGTGTGTGTGTGTGTGTATCTTTTATTTATTTATTTTTGTTATTTTGTACCAGACAGATTTAATGTATTGAGTTAATCTGGGTATAAAACCACTAATTTTTTTATACCCAGGACACAGAGAAAGAGAGAGAGAGTGGCTTTGTCAATTCCTTGAGCCTTGATCTTTAAATGGGTCAAACATTGGTGCAGAAGTCATTGAATTCTAATTATATATGATGAAATATTCAGCACCAGCTCCGAACCAAAAAATAAAGGTGAGGGTCACCATTGCCGTCACTGAAAATGCACGGGGTGTGTGATGCGGTTAAAAGAGATGATATAAGAAATAATTTATTATTTCATAAAATTTTAATTAATTATTTAACCGTTACCCTTAAAATACCGTTAACCATTTTGGTGTTGGCTATGATTTTCAATGTTGTTTGTGAATCTTCTAAGCAATTGCACTGGTCATTGGTCAAATACGTGTTGGGTGGACCACGCTTATTTTTCTTTTATTATATTAAAATAAAATATTAATTAAGTTTATCTTAATCACATAAAATGTCAAAGTTCTATTTTGTCTTTAAACACTCATGTCCCAACCGTGCATTCTACTTCATCCTTTTTAAGTTTTAATAAAAGAATGTGAAATAGTTCAATCAATCAAAAGTCAAAGTTCTATATTGTCCTTAAAGACTCCTGTCCCAACAACAGCTCATCAATCAAGCTGCAGGTGGTCCAATTTATTTTTTTTTTACTTTTTTTCCAAAATTCTTTTAACTTTATAAATAATCTATCATTTACTTCAGTAATTAGGACTTATCACTTAATACCAAAAAATATATCTAATTACCATTAGATCTAACAATTTATGCAAATACTGTAAAATTTATAAAAAAAAATTATATACAAAAAAATTATAGAGAAAGTTGTAGTGAGGAGAATATCTTAAACAATAAAGTTGCAAAAATTATTTGAAGAACGAAAAATTGTGCAAAGATAATTTTTTTTAAATTAAAATTATTTTAAAAAATTAAATACTTGATGTATTCAACACTTAATAAATTCGATATTTATAATTTCAGCACTTAAAATTTAAGTATTATCAAATATGCCTAAGGATTTGTTTGGCCTCAAGAGGGTGTTAATTTTATTTTACCTCTTGTTTTATTTTGTTTTAAAATATATAAAATTAAGAAATGCTCAATTTTCAATTTTATAAATAAAAAAAATAATAAACAATAAAAAGATAACTAATAATATAATAATAATAATAATATATATATATATATATATATATATATATGAATGAAATTTAACAGGTATAAAACACAATTAAATTCACTTGCTTTGTAAGTGAGAGAGTGAAATTTTTAAGCTAGAATTTTTCACCAAAAACAATTCTCAATTTCTCATAATTCAATCTCATCCTTTCATTTTGAGGCCAATCTCAATCCATAACCAAAATACATTAAAAATAAAATAAAAATCATCCTAGTTCGTTATATAGATGGTTTTACCCTCTAATTTTTAAGTTTAAATTTAGTGTTTAAATATAAGAAGAGAGAGAAACATTTATAATTTTTTTAATAAAGACAAATATAAAACTTAAAAATAATTTTAAAAAATTAATTTAATCTTTTTGCATTTATATAATTTTTAAATATCTTTAATTATTTTGTCTCAAACAATGGTGGATTTCTGTGCGCAGGTTCTAGCTGGAGGTTTGCGACCGGGAACACCTCTACCCCCGACTACCTAACGATATATGGGCTTTTGCAGTGCACTCTTGATTTGTCAGGCGACAATTGTGGGAGTTGCCTAACTATGGCCGCAAGGCAAATATCGGAATGTTGCGAGCGAAGATTGGGTGTGTGAGTTATCCAATCTAGTTGTAATCTTAGGTATGAGGTCAATCGGTTCTACAATGAGACTCCGGCCAATGGAACTCCAGTTGCGCCACTGCCTTCAGGTAAAATAAAATGTCTTCTCTTCCAGACGAATGAATACTCATTGGAACGCTGAAATTTTAATTTATCTTGTTTGAATGCTGCTATGTCTATATAGAGATTCAATGCATGCCTTGTGTATATTATTTTGAATTAGCTAAAACAAATGCATAACTAGACTCATAGGCAGATATTCCCACATGGATTCTTACTTTCAATGATCTGTGGTCTTAAATTAGTTGTCGTTTCGTTTGAAAATTAGGGAAATTTTGAAAATGGCTAATTGAACTTCTTCTCTTCGCTTTTATTTTTCTTTTCTTGTTGTTTACGTTTCATATCAACAATTTAGGTGGCATTCGGTTAGTGTTTCTGCTTTTCTGTTTCTACTTGGTATGAGACTTCTTTTTCCATTCTAGAGTATTCTGGGAATAGAAATATATTTAGTAACGACTATTGTCCTCAAATTGTTTTGTGGCCGGCAAGGTGGTGGCGGCGTGCTGAGTGATAGTGAGAATAGTTTTGTGGAGTGAATAGGGATCAACATTTTTTTGTTTCTCAGATTCTTAATGAATTCAAAGATTATTCCCAAAATTTTGGGAATAGAAATATATTTACCAAAAGCGTTTCTGTACATCAATCCCATAATATTGGGAGCGAAAACAGAAATTAGGCAACAAAAACAGTAACCAAATGGGGCCTTACCTACTCATTGACTCTCTCAATGGAAATTTTACAATATAGAGTATAACAATACAAGTATAGTTTAATTAATCCCTAAAACATGTAGATTGCATTCGTTCCTAATTCAATTATAAAATATTTAATTCCATGAAACCAAAGCATATGCGTAGAATTTCTCATTAATTTTAGTTAATCGTGTACAACAGTCTAATAGTTTGTTGCTCGAAGAGCCCGAATCGAGTACAGGAGGTTGTAATAACACGGGTCAACCATCATTATTATTGTTATTCCGACTGCTATCTCGTTGATTGTCACAACCCGTCCCGGACACCCGTCATCCCGAGGCTGGCGTGACTACAACATGACATCACCAATACCCAAACAACCAAATGAAAAACAATATACACCTACCATATAATACAAACATTTAAATGGGAGACACACCCGTCCCAACCTATTCCTAACAAACAGTATTTAACCCTGAACCTTTTATAGGTTCGCCTTTGACAGCTTATCTCGAACGCCTATATGACTCCATCACGTAGCTCTACTTAGTGCCAGTAGGGGACCGACTCCTAGCCGTTGTACCTGCGAGTGTACTGCCTTCTTAGTAAAATATTTTTTTTTATAGTAATAACAGTTTATTCTGCAATATCTAAATGGATCAAGCTTAAATATGTAGACATTACGTAACTCGCAAAGGTTTTCATAATATTAGCAGTGAGAATAAAGCACTACATATAAGTTCTATGCAAAATCATTTAGTATAAGAATCATGCCATTCACCTTATAAATAATAAATCACTCAGTATAAGAAAATTATCACATCTCAAAACATCTTCTCAAACACACACACGCTGGCCAGCCCTAATGATCGTTTTAACCTCACGATTGGGAGTTTGCAACGGTACCGTACCATCCGTAGGATATGCCTTCCTATGAACACCCATCACTCCGCCGAAGCGGATAATCACTGCGCAGTATAAACGTCTAACATCACTCTGCCAAAGCAGATAAACATCACTCCGCCGAAGCGGATCACGTCACTCTGCCGAAGCAGATAAATATCATAGCATTGTCAAATTAATAAAGTCATCATCAATTCACAAACCAATATTATCGTCTAATCAATGTCGGCAAATCTCAACCATCACTTTCTATTTCCAAAACTAAAACTGATTTTTAATCCAAAATCGTATATTTCTTTTACTTAAAAAAAACATCTGATTTTTACCAAAACTATTTTTCCACTCTCTTTTTAAACTACCGAATCCCATGAAAATCATTCTTAACTTCCTTTCGAAAACTATTGTAATCTCACGAAAATCCATTTTTACTCACTCATCCTAAAACCAGCTTGATCCATATCGTCTTATAAAATCATTCAGTCCCAGTACAACCATTTTATATAAAAAAATAATTTGGCAAGAAGACAGTACACTCATCTCGTGATCCGTTCCCAGAAGCTTTTACTGACTACTCCCTACCGAAACTCCGGTGCCTGCGAACCTAGTAGTAATAGGGCCTAAATTAATATCGTATTTAAAATAACCTAATTAGATGAATGCAGGTCCTAATTCTCCTTAATTTCCCCATTCCCCACATTTCATTATAGAAATTATTATTCGTTTAATTTCGCTCTGTTAAGTTTACTGTACCAATTTATTAAAATTAGCGATCATAAAAAATGTTATCACGATCACGACAATTACTATTACGAGTGCGAAAAATCTTAATGCTCAACAATTTAATTTGATCGATAATAGTATCCGATAAAAATGTTACCTGTTCCGAAACGTTCACAGGCCACGGGATAAATTTTGAATTTTCTTTTGGGGTTGTTTTTGTAATTTCTCTTCTTTTTTTTTTTTTTTTTTTTTTTTCTTTTTCCCTTTTTTTTTTTTTTTTTTTTTTCTTTTCTCTTTCTTCCCTGTTTCTGTTTTCCTATTTGCATTCTCGGTCGGCGCCTCCCTCCTTCTCTCCCCAACTCCGACGATCTTATACACACACACACACCTCGCTGCATGGCAACCCACCGGCCGAACAACACACGTACACACAGGTACACCCGACAACACACACACACACACACTTCGGATGAGAAAATCACCCACACGCCTGCTCCGAAACTGCCGGCAACACAAACCCATACATGTGCCGGCACCGGATGACGAGCAGCAACCCACACAACCCACACACAACACATACCCATGGCAGTGCCACACCACCCGACCACCATCCCTGCCGATGACCCATACCGAACACTGTAACCGAACAGAGCACCCCCCCAACCGTCGGTGAACAGTAACGCACACCCACATTCGCACAATTGAACACCCACGCATACCCAACACACACAAAACAGACCGAACGGACCGCCACCACCCACGCCGGACTGCACCCCACCGTCGGCGGACCTCTCTCTCTCTCTTCACTTTCTCTCTCTTCCTTCTCCGGTTTGCGATTGATGTTTTGAGATTTGTTTTTTTTTTCGTGATCATTACATGCATAAATCAGCATTTATATGCATATAGCTAGTGGACTAAGCGTTACCCTCCTCCTGCCACGTCACTGTTCATGCACTGCTTCCTGCCGGTGGCTCCCGATCACACACACACACACACACACACACACACACACACACATATATATATATATATTTGTGAAATTACTCTTTTCTCCCCTTAACTTCTTAAAATCTTCATTTTAGTTTAAGTCCACTTTTAAGATTTTTCTTAAATTGTAATTGCACCCCTAAAAGTTTTAATTTTAAGTTAAATGTCAATTTACCTTTCTAAATTGTGATTTATTTTTTCTATATTTTCAATTTGACCCCTAGACTTTTTATTTGAATTTTTAATTGTCCTAGTTTTACCCCGAATTTTCACAATTACTCTAAAATACCACTGAAATGACGCACATGCTACAATTGAGGTCTTACATTGATACTTATTGTTTGTATTTGCGTCTTCTTAAGAAAGAGGAAGCGAAGAAAAGCCAAGGTGAATATCGACAGTAAGCTTTCATTGCCTTCATTTTTCTTTTAACCTTCTATTTTTATTTTTAAATAATAAAATAAAAATAATTTTATTTTAGTAAACTAAAAACAAAAGATAAAAAAATCACAAATTATAAATAGAAGTAAGAATAAAAACTATAGAATATAATTAATCTTGTAAAAATATAAAAAAAAATTGTTTTATTTTTATCTTTATATATAAAAACTATAATATATAATTAACTTGTAAAACTATAATTTATTTTTATCTTTTATTCTCTATTCTATTTATTGTTTTTAATTTATTAAAAAAATAAAAAGGAGGATAACAAATAAAAATAAAAAAGAGAAAAAGAGTGGAGAGAGAGTGTGTGTGAAGAGAGAATTATATAATTGACTTTGAAAAATATAGAACTAAGTTTGTGCAATTTTTATCTTTGTAAACGTAAAAATTATAATACATAATTAACTTTAAAATATAATTTTGTTTATTTTTTATGTTTTATTTTATTTTATTTTTTATTTTAAATTTATCAAAAAAATAGAGGAAATTAAAGAGAGAGAGACAGGAAAGAGAGAATTATTGTGGTGTTCACCGGATACGAACCAAAAAATGGAGGTGAGGGTCGCCATTGCCGTCACTGAAAATAAACAGGGTGTGTGATGCAGTCAAAAGAGATGATATAAGAAAAAAATTATTATCTCATAAAATTTTAATTAATTAAAATACCGTTACCATTTTGTTGTTGGCTATGATTTTCAATGTTGTTTGTGAATCTTCTAAGCAATTGCATTGGTAATTGGTCAAATACTTATTGGTGGACCACGTTTATTTGTCTTTTATTGTATTAAAATAAAATATTAATTAAGTTTATCTTAGTCACATAACAGGTCAAAGTTCTATATTGTCCCAACCATGTAATAAAGGAGTGTGAAATAGTTTTCAACCAGAAAATAATTAATAATTAATTACCCAAAATCCTTAAGTTTCCGACAAATTCACTGTAATTTTATATATGTGGAACGTTGATTATGCGCCCAACACCTGCTCATCAATCAAGCTGCAGGTGATCATTTTTTATTTATTTTTTTTGTGTGTTTTTTCAAAAATTCTTTTACTCGGACTAACATCTTTGTTTAGTATTTAAAATTGAATGTATTAAATATGCTTATAATAAAATTAAATAATAATTTAAAATAAAAAAATTAATTAAAAATTATTTAACCTTATAAATAATATATTATTCACTTCATCACTTAATACCATAAAATATATTTAATTACTATTACATCTAACAGTTTATACAAATACTGTAAAATCTATAAAAAAAAAAAAAAAAAATTATATACAAAAAATTATAGACATAGAAAATACTAAATTAAAAAAATATATATATAGAGAAAGTTGTAGTGTGGAGAATATCTTAAAAAATAGAGTTGCAAAAATTACTTTAAGAACAAAAAATTGTGCAAAGATAATTTTTTTGAAGTTAAAATTATTTTAAAAAAATTAAATACTTGATATATTCAACACTTAGTAAATTCAATATTTTTAATTTTAGTACTTAAAATTATCAAACATGCCTAAGGATTTGTGTGGCCTCAAGAGGGTGTTCATTTTATTTTACCTCTTGTTTTATTTTGTTTTAAAATATATAAAATTAAGAAATCCTCAATTTTCAATTTTATAAATAGAAAAAACAATAAACAATAAAAGATAACTAATAATATATATATATATATATATATATATATATATATATATATATATATATATATATATATGAAATTTAAAGGGTATAAATACAAGTGAATTTAGAGTGAAATTTTTAAGTGAGAAATTTTCACGAAAACAAATTCTTAATTTCTCATAATTCAATCTCATCCTTTCATTTTCTTGAGTCCAATCTCAATTTTTAACGAAAATACATTAAAAAAAATTGTCCTAGTTCATTATATAGATGGTTTTACCCTCTAATTTTTAAATTTAAATTTAGTGTTAAATATAAGAAAAGAGAGAGAAACATTTATAATTTTTTTAATAAAGACAAATATAAAATTTAAAAATAATTTAATATTTTGCATTTATATAATTTTTAAATATCTTTGATTATTATGTCTCAAACAATGGTGGATTCTTGTGCGCAGGTTCTAGCCGGAGGTTCACAACTGGGAATACCTCCGCCCTGGACTACCTAATGATATATGGGCTTTTGCAGTGCACTCCTAATTTGTCAAGCAACAGGGGTAAGTGCCAAGTAAAAAATCATAGAGGGTTAAGTGCAAATCCGTTGAACCATAGGAGGGTAAAGTGCTATTAACCCTATTTTGAATTAGCTAAAACCAATGCATAACTGGACTCATTGGCAGATTATTCCCACATAGATTCTCATTTTCAATGATATGTGGTCTTAAATTAGTTGTCATTTCGTTTGAAAATTAGGGAAATTTTGAAAATGGCAAATTGAACTTCTTAACTTCGCTTTTATTTCTTTTCTTCTTGATCTTTACATTTCATATCAACAATTTAGGTGGCGTTTGGTTAGTGTTTCTTCTTTTGTTTCTACGTGGGATGAGAATTCTTTTTCCGTTCTCAAGTATTCTGGGAATAGAAACATATTTGGTAACGACTACTGTCCTCAAATTGTTGTTGTAGCAAGCGGGGTGGTAGTGGCCGGCGGAATGATAGTGAGAATAGTTTTGTGGGAGTGAATAGGAATCAATATTTTTTTTTTATTTCTCAGATTCTTAATGAATTCAAGAATTACTCTCAAAATTTTGGAAACAGAAATATATTTACCAAAAACGTTTATGTACATCAATCCCATAATTTTGGACGCGAAAACAGAAATTAGGCAACGAAAACAATAACCAGATGGGGACTTACCTACTCACTGCCTCTCTCAATAGAAATTATACAGTATAGAGTATAATAGTACAAGTATAGTTTAATTAATCCCTGAAATGAGTAGGTAGTTTTTTTTTTTTTTTTTAGAGGGAATTTAAGCCTAAGAATTTGAATTGTAAATGTAAAACTTTCAATTGTTAGATACATTCATTCCTAATTCAATTATAAAATCTTTAATTCCATGAAACCAAACACTACCTTAAGCATGTGTGCAAAATTTCTCATTAATTTCAGCTAACCATATACAACAGTTTAATAGTTTGTTGTTTGAAGACCCGAATCGAGTGCAGGAGGTGGTAACAGCACGGGTCGACCATCATTATTGATTCCAACTGCGCTCTCTCTCATTGATACTTATTGTTTGTATTTGCATCTTCTTAAGAAAGAGGAAGCGAAGAAAACCCAAGGAGAATATGGAGAGTAAGCTTTCATTGACTTTATTAATATATTTATTTATTCATTCATAGTTCTTCACTCACATATCTCTCTTTGCAATGAAGACGAAATTAGCGTTGTGGAATCCTTGCAATATGACTTTGATATTATTAATGCTGCAACGGATGGCTTCTCTAATTTTAACAAGCTTGGGTAGGGTGGATTTGGAGCTGTTTATATCGTATT
The DNA here is from genome assembly GCA_016647705.1 of Eucommia ulmoides. Classification (NCBI taxonomy): domain Eukaryota; kingdom Viridiplantae; phylum Streptophyta; class Magnoliopsida; order Garryales; family Eucommiaceae; genus Eucommia; species Eucommia ulmoides. Next base: position 2,410,356 of record CM028337.1, on the reverse strand, counting down.
ACAATATTTTAAATAAGATTTTACATACTCGATCTGGTAACTGTTCTTTTTAAGTAAAATGTCACTTTATTTTAAAAGTACCGTTTGCATGCAATTTTTTTTTTTTTTTAAATCGATAAAGTAAGAAAAATATATTATATTATTTTTTTTAAAGGATTTTTATTTTATATTTAAAGAGATTAATGGACTATGGCCTTTCCACTCAAATTTTTGCAACCATCTATGAAATTCTTTTGAATTATAACCCTACGATATCAAGTCTACACTATCAAACACACTACTCGTTTTTTGCTGTTGTTTTTTAGTAAGTATTTTTTATTGTCTAGTTTTTTTGTTCTTTTAAAATGTACTTAAAAGAGTGTTACTAATTGATAGTGAATCCGGGTATAATTTAAATTTCCAAAAAGGTGGAGGGCTTATACACTTTCTTTCTTTCACTCATGCGGGCCAACCCCTTTTAGGCTTTTACTCTCTCTCTCCTCTCTCTTTGTAGAGGAGAAACAAATTACTAGTAGCTGTTTTCAAGGATAATCTACTAATTTTTTTTATATGATTATTTTAAAGATAGTGTCATTATTATAAGATTATAAAATTAGAAATTAAGTTTTAAAATTAATAAAACTAAAAGTTTTGCAATCAGAAAATTGAGGGTGTTCTATGAATTGTGTTTTTTTTAATATCCAAATTGCATGGATTTTTTATTTTCATTTTTTTTTAATATGCAAATTTATTGGTGAGAAAAAAATTATTTGATAAAAATGAAGATAAAAAAATAAAAAATATTAAATTTAGATTTAGATTTTTTATACCACATTTTTTCCGTAGAAAGAGAGAGAGAGAGAGACTGGCTTTGTCAATTTCTTGAGCCTCTATCTTTGAATGGGTGGTGCAGAAGTCATCACAGTTGAGATATGGAGATATTATATATGATGAAATACACACATTATTTTATATTCACTGTTTTCTGGATTCATTCAAGTACTGATGAACTACAATCATCATGTCCAATAGCTCCACATCTGGTATCATATATCTATCTGTAGTAGGGGCAGGGGCAGCCATAATCGGTTTTCTAATTTACCGGTTACTTAGCAGAAAAAGAACACAAAACGGTTGGTGAAATTTAGCCAACATCATACGATAAAATTTCATCTGTTGGTTCTTATTTTGTCGGTTGTGTCATGAAACAGGAGAAGAAATTTTGTTAGATGATTTAGAAGGTGACGATAGCGCTCGTTCATGTCATCGAGGAGAAAATGAAGACGACAGTGGAGAGATGCATTACTATAGTTTGACAACCATGATGGTTGCTACAGACAATTTCTCAGCTGCAAACAAGCTAGGTGAAGGTGGTTTTGGCCCTGTTTACAAGGTAATGAATATCTATATAATAAATCAGGACAATATTTGAAAATATTTTTTGACGAGTTAATTGCCTTTTACCCCTTATACTTTGAACTTGTTTTATTTTGTCCTGTCTACTTTAAAAATCTATACTTTATTCTCTTCTACTTAATAAATTGGAAAACTAACTTTTTTTTTGGTTTGTTTGTTTGACTTTACCAAATTTGTTAAAAGTGGATAAAAAAAAATCATCTAAATTTTTCATGAAAGGAACAAAATTACCATTTCTTTTAATTTTAATTTCATTTTGTCAAAAAGAAAAGTAAAATAGAATACAGAGAAAGAGAGCTGAGAGGGAAAAAGTTAGTTTTTTTTTGCCTTTAATACCTTTAAATGTTAAATTTAGGAGTTAAAATGAAATAACACCGAAGTACAAGGGAAGTAGAAGAAAATTAAACTTTTTTAACATCTCAGATTGATTTTGATAAAAAAAAAACAAATGGTTAAGATCGAATAACGATTTTTTTTAGGGATATTCCACTCCAAATATTTTCCACCCCACCCTCTACTCCACCGATGATTGAATTAAATTACATTATTTTTTTATCTAATTTTAGTTTTCACCTTAATATTTTGATTTGATAATATCACACTGAAATTTCATTTTAATTTGTATAATTATCATGTCTGATGCTAGAAAAATTTAAACTGACACCGAATAAATTTGAAGGATAGATTAAATATGCAATAGCGATTTAATATTTCTTATTAACTAAAACATACTTGAAATAGTGCCTTTAGTCACTGTGCAAGTTTGTGTGTGCATTTTATATAGCCATTGTACTAGATTTGAGTTCGGTTTGAGAAGTTCGAAATGAAGTGCATGTAGGGAAAACTACAAGATGGAAAGGAAATAGCAGTGAAAAGACTTTCTAGGAGCTCTAGGCAAGGTCTTGAAGAGTTCAAAAATGAGGTCAGGCTAATTATTAAACTTCAACACAAGAACCTTGTTAGGCTTTTAGGTTGTTGCATCCAGATGAATGAAAAACTCCTTGTCTATGAGTATCTTGCCAACACAAGCCTTGATGTCTTCCTTTTCGGTTTGTTCTCTCTCTCTCTCTCTCTCGTCATAGAAATTTGGATTAATTGTATTTTACCCCCTATACTTTGGTCTTATTTTATTCTATCTCCTCTACCCAAGAAACCTACACATCACCCTATTAGGGTGCATTTGTTTGGGTAGAAAAAAAGATAGATGAGAAAATGAAGAGGAAAATATGATAAAACTGAGAAAAAAAAATTGTTTGTTATGGATGGAAAATGAATTGGAAGGAAAATGCACAATTTCCTAAGTATTTTTTTCGCACTAATTTGGGAGGAAAATGAAGAGTGTTTTTCAAGAGGAAAGGAAAATTATAATGAGTTTTTTATTATTTAGTCCCTATTAGAGAGACCATTGAGTAAAAAGGCTTTTTCAACTGTTCACTCACAATTCAAACCATACAGTACAACCAATTAAATTTTTTATCCTTGGGTAAAACAAAATAGGACGTGAAAAGACACATATACCACTCTCTATCATATTTACATTAACTCTCTCTCCTTTTATGTCTGATTCACAATCCTCACTCTCTCTCTCTAAACCTTACCCACGTTCACTCTCTCTTTCTAAACCCTACCCACAACAATATCAGTGGGTTTCATATATAGATTCATATATATACACACCTAGTGTTCTTCCATGAAAAAACCTTCATTAACAACAATCTAACCACCACCACCATTCTCTCTCTCTCTCTCTGCAAGTTCTTAAAAGTTTTTAGAAATGGGTATTAGTTTTTGGTCATTTGTTTGGAGAAGTTGATGTCAAGCACTTCATTTGAAATGGATATTTCACGCAAGGATTTTAATGTGGAGGTCTGCAAGTTGTGGGGTTTTCACTCTCTCTCTCTCTCTAGCTTCCCTCTCTCTTCCTCCCTCTTTCTCTCTTGGACTTTTATCAGATCTAGAAGTTCAAGATCTAAGAATTTCAGATCTGGAAGTTCCAGATCTGATAGGTGGTTCCGACAAAATCATTAACACCCAATGTCGCCGCCATTGCCGGAAATTGTAAGTTCCGGCAACTCCTCACTTCGTCGTTTTGGGATCTGTGTTTGAGTGTTAATGTTAATGTTTTTGCATGATTTTTTCACATATTTTTCTAGACAATATTAAATGTGTTAACGTTAACACAAATAGAAACAAAACAATGTGCATTAACGTTAACGCAATCACAACCCAGCACATGTAACTCAATTGCATTAACGTTAACGCAATTACAATCTCAACCCCAATAACTAAATGTGTTAACGTTAACGCAATTACAAACCAGAACATGTAACTTACTTGCGTTAACGTTAACGCAATTACATCCTAACTTAATAATTAATTGCGCTAACGTTAATGTATTTATAATCTAACTCATTTAACTTATTTGCGTTAACGTTAACGTAATTACAACCCAACCCCCTAATTAATTGTGTTAACGTTAACGCAATTACAAATCAACACATGTAACTTACTTGCGTTAACGTTAACACAATTAAATCTCAGCACAATAATTAATTGCGTTAACATTAACGTATTTATAATCTAAATCATTTAACTTACTTGCGTTAACGTTAACGCAATTACATCTCAACTCAATAATTAATTGCGTTAACATTAACGTATTTATAATCCAACTCATTTAACTTACTTGTATTAACGTTAACACAATTACAACCCACACATGTAATTTAATTATATTAACGTTAACGTAATTACAATCTCAACCCCACTAACTAATTGTGTTAACGTTAATACAATTACAAATCAACACATGTAACATATTTGCGTTAATGTTAACGCAATTACACTCTAGCCCAATAATTAATTGCGTTAACGTTAACATATTTACAATCCAGCCCATTTAACTTATTTATGTTAACGTTAACACAATTACAACCCAACTCATAACTAATTGCGTTAACGTTAACGCATTTACAATCCAACACATTTATCTTACTTGAGTTAATGTTAATGCACACAAGACAAAGCATGCACTATTATAATAAATGCATAATTACTATAATAAATATAAAATTACTTTATGCTACAAGATAAAGCATGCACTATTTAATGTGAATATATGTAATGGGTATTGTTTGTATTTTACGTTAACGTTAACATCTCTGCTGTCCAATTTTGTCTTGTTGCATAAGACAAATGGCAGAATCGTAAATATTACTGAATAGAGTGACCAAAATGCAGGGACTTTTTCCTAAAGAATTAGTGGGGTCTGAAAACTAAACTAACAATGTCAGGGGGTCTGAATCCTAACTAACATCTCTACAAAGGACTAAAAAATAAAAATCCCAATTATAATTATACCCTTGATAATAAAATTTTTAATTTTTTTTTACAATATATGTGGATAAAATAATAAATGAATGATTTTCCTTCCGTTTATTTTTTTTACTAACCAAACAACAGTAAGAGAAAGTAATTTTTCTTTCACAATGAATAAAATATTATCCTCTCATTTTTCTTTTCCCTCCTTTCAACCAAACATACCCTTCTACTCTTGACTGAGGGAAATGAACTAACATTCTGTTGAAAAAGTATAAAAATGGCGAACTGTCTCTGTTTTTTCAATTTAAATTTAATATCTAATGATAAGAAAGAAAAAATGTAGCATTTTCTCTCGCTCGCTTTCTCTTTATATTTTTATTTATTTTTTCTTTTTCAAATTATTTAATAAAATCAAAATTTTGTAAATAATTTAAATGGTAATTGTGTCTATTTTATGTAAAAATTGAAAAATTTTAATTTCGCCCATCTATTAATAAATCAGGATGGTATTTGAGTCCAAAATCCAAAGTCATTTTAATGATCAATGATTTAATTTAAAAAAAAAAATGAATGGTTGAAATTGAACTTAATTTTGAGTTAGAAAAAAATTTCCTCTCACACATTTAATTACACCCCCTCTCACCTCAAACTTCTATTTGTTAGTCTCTCTACATGTCTCTAACTACGCATTTTCCTTCCATCTAAATCCACTATCCAACTCATCTCAAATTTTTGATAGAGCCCCTCTCATTTCAATCTAAATTTATAATTGACTTTACTTACGGGGGCACAACTAGTTTTTTTAATGAATTCCATTAAGTCTAAAAGAAAATGTTTGTTTTCTAATCTATTATAAAGTGTAAGTATTTAATGGAAGAGGACAAAATGAAATAAGATCAAAGTACAGGACGCGAAAAACAATTAACCCTTGAAACTTATAACCGTATTTTTATTAAATTTCCTACTTTCGAAAGCAGATGCCGAAAAATCCAAGGAATTGGATTGGCCAAAGCGAGCTAACATAGTCTCCGGAATTGCTAGAGGACTTCAGTATCTGCACGAGGATTCTCGTCTCAAGATCGTCCATAGAGATATGAAAGTGAGTAACATATTGTTGGATGATGAAATGAACGCAAAGATATCAGATTTCGGTACCGCTAGAATATTTGGAGGCAATCAAATTGAAGCTAGCACGGGCAGAATCGTTGGGACATAGTAAATTTTCATTTTCTTCCTCTCGTTACAATTCAAAAGCAAACATAATTCTACAATATTACTTTTCCTTTTAACTATTAGGACTTGTTTGGGTTTAAATTATCAAATTTTATATATATGAAAATGCAGTGGATATATGTCTCCTGAATATGCGATGCGAGGAATATTTTCTGAAAAATCAGACGTGTTTAGCTTTGGAGTTCTAATGTTGGAAATAGTGAGCAGCAGGAAGAACACAAGCTTTGGTTATCATGAAGAATATTTCAGTCTTCTTGGTTATGTAAGTCCAAAATTACATTTTTTTGTTCTTTTTTTACTTGAATTTCACATTTGATGAAAACCCAAAATTTGTTTTTTAGGCATGGAATCTGTGGAATGAAAACAGAGGACTAGATTTAATGGATCAAAAACTAGCTTCTTCATGTTCTCCATCACAAGTGTTGAGGTGCATACAAATTGGGTTGCTTTGTGTTCAGGACCATGCTTCGGATAGGCCAACCATGTCTGCTATTGTCTTCATGCTAAACAGTGAAACCGATCTTCCTGAACCAAAACGGCCAACGTTTAGCTGGTCAGACTATGATCTTCATCGTGAAATCAACAATATATGCTCTGTAAATGAGCTTACTTTATCTATGCCTCAAGGCCGATGACCAATTACCTTTGAAATCATACTTATGATCAGGTTTTGGAGTTTGTTATTTGTAAAACCATATATAAACAACAACAAAAAAATAGCAAATTGTGTGCTGGTCGAATTGACAATGAGAATATTATATATTACATTAACTATTTTACCTAGTAGTTCTTCTAAAATCCAACTTGTATATAGAAATCTTGGACATAAGACGAATCACTCAATCACCTCCAGCCACATGGCGCTTTCCCAGGTATTACAACTAACAAAACAGTTATTCCAGCTTAACTATAAGTTTTGAGTTGCAACACCCATGTATGTGCTAAGACTCAATTGTCATCTCATAGTGGAGATCTCCTGTCAAATGTCACTGAGTATCGCCAATTAGTTGACTCCTTGCAGAATCTCTGGACTCATTGACATACTTATAGCCGCCAAAAATAGCTGGCAGTTGATTGCCATATCCTAACTGAGTTATCTGTATTTGTAGGACGATGGACCATTATCTTTAGAGACAAAATTTATATTTTTTTCTGTTTTTGGGTAATAATGATAAACATTATGCAATACATATGCTAAACAATATTCATTTTATTACCTATTTTTTAGCTATGATTTTCTGTCTCTTGTTCTATGATTGTCCAATCAGTGTCTTGTTCTTTTCTTCATTCCTTAATTCTATCCCAAAACCTGACATTGGGCAAAAAACTAGTCTCTGTAAGCCAAATCTTCTAATTAGGGTTCTTTAGTCCAGGGAATTCTGCAGGGTTATTTGTTGGAATATGGTACAAGAACATTTATGTGCATAGATATGTTAGGGTCGCAAATAGAGACAACCCCTTAGTACAACAGACAAAGATTCTTCTCTAATGATTGGCAATGATGTAAACCTTCGACTCGTAAATGGGACCCAATCGCCTGTCTAGTCAATCAATGTCTCTTCCCTATCTAGTACGAAAATTGCAGTGCTTTCAGACAGATGCGAGTTTAGTGTTAAAGATAACACCTCAGGTTTGGTTTTGTGGGGGGGAGCTCTAATTTCCCTTGCGACACACTTTATGTTGACGATGTTGATCAAAATGAACCAGGGAACTAGCAAGAATTGGTTCTTGTCTTCTTGGAAAACTGACGACCCATCACCGGGGAGATTTATGGTGGCCTTTTTTGGAGGTTATGCCTCTGCAAGGCTTCATTTAGGTCAACGGTTCGAGCCGTATTGGAGAATGGGCCCGTGGAATGGTTGGAAATTCACTAGAATACCAGAGTCTGGTAACGAATATTCAATAGGAATAACAGTCTTGCCATATACTCAGAATAAACAGTTTACGTCATGTTTAATACGCATAATATTTTGTATGGCATAATCATTAATATATCACTGGGGGCCAGAGGTGGTGTTTATTATTGTGTGATGGGACGAAGAAGGACGTGGGGAGTTCCCGCTAGTCTATGTGGCGTTTACGGAGCGAGTCCTGGAATGTTGGAAAACCACATTTTTTCATAATTGATCTATACGAATTTGCCAGATAATTTCGAGTTTGTGTACAATGAAGATGAACGAAAATCGCACGACGTTTGCATATACTGCTAGAATCGGACGTATGGTTTGGGCCGGAAACCTTATTGATATTCAGTAGTTTTCAACAACTGAAGTTGATATCTTTGTTTGGCTTTCCAATTCAGGATTAGGTAAGGCACTGTTCGAAGAGAACAAAAACCGAAAACTCATCATCAGCTTGACAACAATTCCTGGCTTTATCTTATTCTGTGTCCTAATTTTTACTTTTCACAAATGGAAAGCAACCAGAAAGGTAAGAAAATTGCATTACCAAAATCATGGTTTCTATTAGCAACGTTTGGATTAACGAAATTGGAGCTTCAGAATTGGATACATGCGCAGGTTTTCAATTCCGTGCAACCAAACGCTCCCTTAACAGTTTTGAAATTTCATATGTTTAAAGGAGGATAAATTTGATTATGTTTGTTGGTGTTAAAAATTGGTACTCACCAACAGTATGGTCTGGTTAGCTTTCACATGAAGAGTTGATGGAGATCTAGAGAGTGTCCTCAGTAGAGCTAAATTCCCCAGGCCTTCAAGACCTCAATCCTGAGCATGTTTGAGTTGGGGTGGCGTTGTTTCGCCTAATCTCTGAGCCGAGATGGACTGTCCGACCTAACCTTCCAGGCTATACCTGCACACAGGACTTGCCGGGATGTGCCCGGTGTGTCCCGTCTGGCGTGAGAGTAAGAGCTTGGGGGGACGAATTGGTATGCTTTAAATTAAAGATTGAGCATTACATCCAGCCTCCTTAGGCATTGAAATTCTATGGTATTTATAAAAATAGAGATTGCATAGTAATGGGATGTGCCCGGTGTGTCCCGTTTGGCGTGAGAGTAAGAGCTTGGGGGGACGAATTGGTATGCTTTAAATTAAAGATTGAGCATTACATCCAGCCTCCTTAGGCATTGAAATTCTCTGGTATTTATAAAAATAGAGATTGCATAGTAATGGGCTTGGATTTTTTGGCCCATCAAGAATGCCCATCTACTTTGGAGGATGTCGGTCTAGCAAACTGAGCTCAACCATCCTCTGGTCGGCGAGCTCTGGTCGGTATGTCTTTAGGTCTGAGCTCGTCCATCCTCTGGTCGGCATGTCTTGAGATCTGAGCTCGTCCATCCTCTGGTCGGCGAGCTTTGGTCGGCATATCTTTAGGTCTGAGCTCGGCCATCCTCTGGTCGGCGATCTTTGGTCGACATGTCTTGAGGCCAGAGCGCAGCCCGACAGTAAGGTCGGAGCTCAGCTCAGCATTGAGATTGAAGCTCAACCTGGCTATTCAGTCAAACTTGGTCAAAATGCCAATTCGCGTGCATGTCTTCAGTAGGTGGCTTAGGAGTGACCAAATTTACCGTCATTAATGTTTTTTATTGAGATATCATCAGGAAAGAGAAGAAAAAAAATGATAAAATTTAGTTATGTTATAAGCTGTATACACGTAGGGTTGCTCTGTGTTCAGGATCATGTCGGAGATAAACCAACAATACTGGAAATAGTCTTCACGCTTAGCAGTGAAACTGATATTCCTCAACCGTAACAACAAACTTTTACTTTTAAAAGATGGTTAGCCTCTAATTCTCACTGCTCTGTAGGTGCGATCACCACTTCGATTAGTCAAGACCCGTAAAATCCCACATGCTTGTGTTACTTGATCCCGAGCTCTCTCTCTCTCTCTCTCTCTCTCTCTCTATGAACCTCAAAGCATCCAAAGATCATCAACTTCTGACAACAACACTCAGAACACGTCACCTCTACCTCATCAAGAAAATTTTACATGTCATCTGACAAGATCAACTTAGGATATTAACTAGGTTTTTACACCAAAGAAATATATAAAGCACGGTTTAGAATGAGATGAGGGATAAGATCATCCTTTAACCATGTCTACCTAACTAAATGCATGGGCATAGAGACATTAACCCTTTACCTCTCAAATTGTTTTTTAGGGCAATCATGAGCTATTCTTCTAGCAAAAACCATACCATATGTATCCCAATTTTATTTTTATAGATTATCCTTATTAGGATATAACCTAATTTAGTTATTTGTTTTCTCATATTTTTAATAAATAAATAAATTATGCTTAAATTCAAAAAAAAAATAAAAAAAATGAGAACGTTATTTATATTTGATGATGGTAAATTTGGTAACTCCTAAGCCGCCTACTGAAGACATACACACGGACTGACATTTTGACCAAGTTCGACTAAATGGCTGAGCTCAAACCTTCAGACCGAGCTGAGCTCCGACCTCATCGCCGAGCTGAGCTCAGACCTCAAGACATGCCGTCCAGAGCTCACCGACCAGAGGATGGCCAAGCTCAGTTCGCCAGATAGACCTTCTCCAAGGCAGATGGGCTCTCCTGATGGGCCAAAAAGTCCAAGCCCATCATTGTGCAGTATCTATTTCTATAAATACCGGAGCATTTCAATGCCAAAAGGGCCCGGAGGTAATGCTCAATCTCTAATTTGAAGCATACCAATTCTTCCCCCCGAGCTCTTATTCTCACGCAAGAGGACACGCTGGGCACACCCCGGAAAGTCCTGTGTGCAGGTACAGCCCTGAAAGTCAGGCATGACAGCCCGTCTCAGCTTTATTAGAGATCAGGCCGGACAATGCCCCCCCAGTTCAGACATGCTCAGGATTGAGGTTCTGAAGGTCTGAGGAATCCAGCTCTGCTGAGAACACTCTCCAGATCTCCATCAACTCTCCACGCGAAAGCTGACAAGACCATACTACTAGTGAGTACTTATTTTTGACACCAACATCATTAATTGTTAGGTATTCAATTTATTTTAATAAAAAAAAAATAAAAATCGGTTCTACTATATTGTCAAATAATTATATACGCTAATTTTATATTTCGTATCTAACCTAAAATTACATGAATGTTGTTGAACTCGAATTAAGTATGAATCGTTTGTTGAAGCAAACGTTAATTTATGATCATCAATATTGGTTTTTCATAAAAAAAATAAAAGTTAATTCATGATCATCAGTATTATTTTTTTCGTAAACCAAATAGTAACGCTCCCAAAATTATCTTGGGGTGCTTGTGCACTACAATTAAAATGCAAGTGAAAAATATTTATAATTTAAAAAAAATAAAAAGAAAAGAAAAGAAATGGAATGGAATTCTAATTATATAATCCTATATATAATGGTTTTTATCAATTTGAAATTTAATCTATTTCAACTTATCTTTTAGTCTTAATGTTAACTTAGACTATGAATTTACTAATTAGTTGATGTTAACTAAGAACTTAAATAAATAATTAATAATACTTCTAGAAAATTATTAGATTGTCCTTCAAATAAGTTAACTTGTAATATTTTGTTCATATTTTTTTCTCTGATTTATTTAATCCTTTAATTGGCATTAATTAGATTTAGTCCATCAAGTTGATATTAACTATTGTTGAATTTATATTTGATATTATATTTAACGATGATTAAAATACCGATAAGAATTAAAAATAATTTAATATAAATTAAAATAAAGAGGTTTTTATAAATAAATAATATAAAATAAATATTAAAAACAACCTAATAATAGTAAGTGAAACAAATCCCCCAAATTTGGATCGATTTGTATAAAATATTCTAGGTTTTTGACACTTCATGCACCTAAAGTTTGGCCAAAATCTCACTTTGGTTTCCATATTTTCAATTTGAACACATAACACGCTAATGTTTCCTAATTATCATCCCAATACAGTCTAAGTTTTTATCTTCATTACAAATTTGGACATAAAATAGTCATTTTCTACGTATACAACTACTTTAAGAGCCTTTATGGGCATTTCCAATCTTTTCTTCATATTCTCGTTTCTACCCAAATACTCAGAAGTCATAAATATAGGTATATCATAATATATACACATATATCCATGTTAGTATAGAAAAATTATAAAGGATAAAGGGAGAGGATAAAAATGGTCCTTAAAGGACCTCTTAAAAAATAATCGGGTGTGAGGTGGGTGACGGAGTGCCATCCAAAATTGCATGAGGCTACTGATTTAGACTGAAGCGAGACCGTTACTAAACTTTAGGGTGTTATGGGTTCAAATTGAAACTAGAAAAGTGAGGCAAACGGTCAAACTTGTGGGGTACAAAGTGTCAAAACCACAATATTCTGTGTATATAGAAATTAGAAAAGAAAGCTACAAGTTGCTTCTGTTTCCTTTTTTCTTAGATCCTGGCCGACATGCAGTAGTATTACAACAACCAAGTCTTTGGTCCCAAATTTACTTGTAGATCTTTTATGCTTTATTTTTTAGGTCCCAAATTCAGATAAAAGGGGAGGGTTAAGTTGGTAGTAACGGCCGACATAGTAAATATATAAAAATCAGCGCCTTCTCTCTCTACCCTCTCTCTCACACACACACACACTCACTGGTGTGATATATTCAGGTGCAGAGAGATAGATATACAGAGAGAACCCACGTGATATATTCAGTAGCTGATAGAGAGAGAGACAGACAGAGAGAGAGAGAGAGAGAATGAAGAAATGTGAGCAATGCGACTCTCCGGCGAAAATGCACTGTGAATCGGATCAAGCAAGCCTGTGTTGGGACTGCGATTCCAAGGTTCACGGTGCCAACTTCCTCGTAGCCAAACACTCCAGAACTCTCCTCTGTCACCCCTGCCAATCTCCGACGCCGTGGAACGGGTCCGGCCCCAGGCTCGCACCCACCATCTCCGTCTGCGACAGCTGCGCCAACGGAAGTCCCAACACCATCGATCAAGAACAAGAACATGGCGAAGGTGACAAGGAAGCCGACGACGACAATGATGATGATGGGGATAATCAAGTCGTTCCTCTGTCTCCTACTCCGGTGCCGGCTTCTGCTCCGGCGACAGTTTCCAGTAGTTCCAGCAGTGAAGAATCTTTATACACTTAATACCCCCTAATTTTATGACTCAAGAGGTTGTGTTCACAAATTACATCTCATCTCAAACATTAATTACTAGTTTACTATCAATTTTTAGCACCATTTTAAAAATCTCAAATCGGGTTTCAATCATCTTGATTCGATTGCTTTTGAAATGTAAACTGTTCACTGAATAGATATTTAGTAATAGAGTGTAAATCAGAGATTTCCCTCGTTTTGTAAATACCAATCAATTCCATTTTTTTGGGTAAAAAGACCTAAATGCCCTTTCCTTTTTCAAAAAAAAATATTTTTTTTTATTATTTTTTTTTTCAAAAATTCAGAAAACCCCCTATTTTTTCTAAAAAAAATATTTTTTACTCCTTTTTCTAATAAGTGTCTTATTTTCATTCTTCCCCCTTAATCTTCCACTCGGCAGAACAACTCCGGCGAGCCAACCACCATCCCCGCCGACGAGAAAATCCGACACCACCCCCGCCACACCTTCGACGAATACTCCTTCACCGCCCCTAGTAATTTCAGTGAGATTGAAATTGACAAAGAACCATCCATGGGTAGATAGATGATGAAATAAAGACTTGCAGTTGTTCATCGATTATGAATTATTACACTATGCCAGGAGGAAAAATAGTAAAGAAGAAAAAAAAAAAAAAAGGCTTCATACGCAAACGCTGTGCACCCGTTGGGATCCGGCAGAGGAGCTCCACTGTCGACAACAACCTCTTCTCCTCGCATTTCTCAAAATCGAACAATCGGTCGATGAGCGCCTCCACGGCGATCTGGTGAAGATTCCGTCGGTGCTGCAGATTTGAGCACAGAGATCCAGCGATGACAAACTCGATCAATCCATGAATCAAACATGAGAGAGACGAGATAAAAAAAACTCACTCCGAATTAAGCCACAAAAGCACACTCCGATTCATAGAGAGGAAACATGAAGAGAATCGTAATCGCATCGAGAGACCGCCATGGATCTGTGCCGCAAGCACAGATCCACCATGGATCTATCCATGGCAGAGTGAGAGATGGCGGAGAGAGAAAGAAAGAGTGACGGAAGGAAGAAGTTCTTCTTGGGAGGTGAAGATTCGTCATGGATCTGTCCAAGGCGGAGTGAGAGATGGCGGAGAGAGAGAGAGTGACGGGAGGAAGAAGTTCTTCTTTGGCGGTGAAGATCCGCATTGGATCTGTCCATGGCAAAGTGAGAGATGGCGGAGAGAGAGAAAGTGACGGGAGGAAGAAGTTCTTCTTCGGCGATGAAGGAAGGGAGAACGGTGAGGAGGGTGGGTTGCACTTGCAGGAGCAGGGGGAAGGTTGCACTTCCAGGACTGAGTTTTTAGGTTTAGAAATTTACATTTTGAACCCTGTTGAATTAGTGTCTAAACTATAGGCCAAAAAGTCAATTTCCAAAAGGTAAATGGATGTTGGTGTATTTTAATTTTTAATTATTTAGTTATTTTTAAATGAGTAGGGTTACAATTGTCATTACAATTAAAAAAATATTAATTTTTAATTTGTAGGGGAGGTAAGTGGTCTTTAACTGAAAAGATTAGAGACTAATCGGTATTTATAAAATAACAGAGGAAGATATTTCATTTAGTACAAAAGGAAGAGATAAATAGTATAAACCCTATAGTAATATAATAAACTTGTGATGACAAGATACCTATTAAGAAATTCTTAAATTTGTGTAATGTAGATTGGTTATATACAATTTGAAAATTTTAAAATATGGTTCGTGATTGTACAATTTGTTATTATTTTTATTTATATTTTTTGAAGTAGAATTTAAAATAGAATTTTTATTATATAATTTATCATTTGTCCTAGAAAATATATGTGGGTGTCAATGGTTTTGATTTATGATTCTTTTTTGTTTGACGTAGTTGTTACCATTTGACCATTTGATGTAGTAGAAACCAAAAAAAGAAAAGGCCACTTGATGCGTCAAAATTATGTGCATGAACCTTTACACATCAAAACAACCCCATTTGCATATTCCAATGCATTTTTTTTTTTTTTTCCTTTTTAAGGTGTATTTAATTCAACTTGTACCTTGACCAATTATCTCTTCGTGTGATTTTAAGGACGCCTTCAAATCGACGTAATACATTTAAAATTAAATTCAAAATTTAATTTCAATAGTGCTTTCCAACAGAGTTAAACTCTGATTGATAAGAAAATGAAAACCCCTCTTTAGTGTATACTTGATAACAACTAAAAATTTATAAATATTAAAAATATAAGTGCTAAATTTATTAAGTGCACGAATGTTAAATTTATAAGTATTGAATATTCAAGGTCGGTTTAATTTTCATTACACGAAGACTTTCGTTGTTGCAAAGTCTTGAGAGAGTCATCAGATGTATATAATTTTATCCCTGAATAGAGAGATTATTTTTAAAATTAAATAAGGTAAAATCTTATGTAGAGAGAGTGGGGCCAAATAAATTGTATTATCTCGTGGTTAACACCATGTGTTTTCACCCCCAAAATGCTATATGAGATTGACATTTGAAATCTTTAAACTCTCGTACATATAAACTCAATTTCTCCCTCATTACGTTAACGATGTGAAATACTGATTGTCACAATTTAAGAATAAAAAATCATCACATAATTATCGGTAACTTTGATAATATACTTGTAAGTTTATAATTTATCAACAACTAACAAAAGCAAATAAATTGTACTGTATCAACTCTACAGTAAATTTATACTATTCAATACAGGTATTAGAGTATTGTATGTGAATTTTACCAGTAAGATTTATAGATCAACTTAAGCAAATAAATTGTACTGTATCAACCTCAAATTTTTGCCCTCTTTCAAATTGACCCATCTATTTTTTTAATTTTAAAATAATTTTATTAAATATTACGTCAAATAAAAAAATCTCAATTTTGGCTTAATCAACATATTAACTATTTTTTATTTTAATATTTCAATTTCATAAAAGAATTATGAATATTTTTAAAAAATATTTTAATTTTGTAAAAGAATTATGAGTATTTTTATTTATTTTTAAATTATTTAAATATTAAGAATTCTTGTTTTCAAATTTCACTTAAAATCACTAATTTCTTAGGATTGACCCTGATCTTAAGTAAAAAACTAGGGTTTAAGTTTTAATATTACCATTTTAATCTTATAAACTTCTATTTTATCCTGACCAACACGATGTTGGTCACATTTGGTACACACACACTAAAAGAACAAGAAAAAAGAGAGACGAATTTATTTTAAATTGAATTCCACTTTATTTTTGTTATATTGCATTTAAGCATACCAAACGCGGCAATAAACCAAAAATAAAATAATTATCTGATGATGGTATTTTTGTGCGTCATCTGGTCAGCACCCGGGCCCCGCCACGTGTTCATCTCTCCTCTCCTCTGGTCACTGGACGACCATCCTCAAAGACTTAAACCATTTTTCTCTATCTGAGTAAGTCTTCTCAAGTAAATTGGATCAGACACATAAGCTTTTATAATGGCTCACCAAGCCCAAGTCCATAGGGTTATCTTCTCAAGTACTTCGTTATGGGATAAGCGCATGGTTTCAACTAATTAACTCAAGACTCCGATTAAGCAATACTAATAGCCCTCCTCTCTTATAAATACCAAGGGACAATCAATGTCCAAAGGTAATTCTCATTATTTTTATTGATGCAATTGTGTAGTCTTTTTCCCTTGAGCTCTTACTCTCACATCGGAGGCCTTCGTCAGACACACACCCGATAGGTTCTTGTGACCCGCATTCTGAACGTTGGTTATCTAGATCTCGGCTAGATGTTTGAAGAACACTTGACAAATTTCGGTTCTCCAATTCTCCAAGACTCAAAAGTTCACCTCATCACTCTAGTTCAGTGTCAACTCACACGTGAAACTTGATCGAACTATAGTACTACTAGTGCACACCAATTCTCGACACCAACATTATCATTTGTTTAATGTTTTTGTTTTTGCTATGAAAAATAGGAACAAATTTGGAAATTGAGAAAAATAATATACTTCGCTATATTCTCATATTTTTGTTTAATATTTTTTTTTTAAAAAAAGAATAAAATTATTCTCAAGATGGATTGCAATTTTTTTTTTCTTTTTCCGGGGGGCTTCTTAGCCTGTAGTTTTCTACATTTTTTTTTTTATCTTATTTAAAAAATATATATTTTATTTTTTAATTCTTAGGTAACATTAAATATGATACGAAATTAATTCGATTAATTTAATTTATTTAATATTAAATAAAAGATTTTAATTTTTTTTTAAAATAAGAATAAAAACTTATAATAACTGGTTTGAAGGGGACACGTGTACTAATCGGGGTTATATACGCCCCAGTGTTTGAAGTCCTGTTTGGCGGAAACCATTAACCGCTATAAAGCAAAAGGAAATTGATTCTAGAGTTTATTCACTCCATCAATTTCTAGGGTTTTCGACGTTTGATTTCTCATCAATTCCTCTTCGATTCACTGTTCCTTCAATCGATTAGAATCGACTAGGCCTTGAATTTCTTGCAGAGATGCCTCAGAGACACTCGAAGAACAACAACGACCTCGCCTTCTTCACCTACGACGAGAAGCGGAAGCTCGGGTACGGTACTCAGAAGGAGAGACTCGATCAAGCCGTTCGATGCGTGTTGCCTCTGCTTGAAGCCATTAATCGATCCACTGTGTTGCCAGAAAGGCCATCTCTTCTGCAAAGAGTGTATTTTCGAGTGCTTATTGGCTCAGAAGAAGGATATTCAAAGGTTAGTAGCTTCCATAGCTGTTCTTCTGTTTCGTTTGGATTTGATTTGTTCACTTAAAATTACAAATTACAGTTTGATTGGTCAAATTTTGTCACGCTGTTGAAGATTGAACGTGTGGGTAAGCTGAACGTCAGGAAATTTAGGTTTTATTTGGTATCTTTTTTTTTTTATTATTTTTTTTTCAAGTGGAACATTTGAGTGGAGCTTTATTAATAAATCCAAAAATTACAAAACCCAATGGGTGAGGAAGCCTGGTCTCAGAAAATAATCGAAACAATAAATAATTTAACAAAAAATTTAAAAAAAAAATCAATAAAAAATATAACTTAAATTTTTAATCTTCCGAATGTTAGGGAAGCGAAGTCTGTGTAGTCTTAATCATCCACGAACTGCGTTGGATATTCTGATTCAGACCAGAAGGTCCGATTATCTCCACCACTTTCTAGCTTCACTAACGTATTGGCTTGCTATAACTTCCCTATAGCAGTGCGAAATAAAAACATGAATATGCCACTAATCAACAACGTTAATTTCCTAGGAGTTTTAGTTTTCCTAGCAACCATTTCGACTAGAAGGGCGTTGTCACTGACTATAACCACGAAGAACCACTCAAACTCAAAGCGCAATCCAAAGGGTTTTTGATTCTGAAGCAAGCTAGATCAAAAGCCAAGAAATTGAGTGAACCCAAATAAAAGAGTCCCATTAGCATTCTGCAAAGTACCACCTCCGCCAATAAAACCATGATTTCCTCTAGAGCTTCCATATTTGGTATGTGTTTCATGATATCTAAACGAATTTGTGGAATTTACTTATGTAATACCATCGATTTGAGGAAAAGAAGGATCCCGATGTACAAGAGAAAGATGAAACTATGCCAGTCATAGAGATTATTATATGTCAAATATGGCATTAATGGTTTGTTAGGTTTTCATGGATTCTTCTTTCTTGTTAGTGAGCTCAAAGCTTGATTATTAGTTCATGATATAGAGATGAAAATTGAACTTCCGTTGGCTGATGTGCTTGGTATGGATGAATCATATGTGATTATGGGGTAATAGAATTTTCCTCAATTGTTTGTCGGTTGAACTAGTATGGATGATTATTCCTCCATTTCTGTGCTGGATGGTTTGGCCATAGCACTTTCAAGGGAAAGCTATGGCCTTTCAGAGAACTTAAATTGGTCTATAAGTGGCTTTCCTATGATCATTGGTGGTTATATATATATGTAACCTTTGAGAGAACTAAAATCGGTCTTTTTAAGGACTTTTAATTGGAGATCAGTGGGGTTTATAGCTAATTTTGGATGATTTTTGTTGTTCTTTTTGGCTTAGGATGTGTTTGGATGAAGGATTTGGGGAGAAAATTTGATTTTGATAAGAAATTTCTGAAATTCATAAATTAAAATTCCTTGTATTTCAGAAATGAATTTGTGATAAGTCGTAGGAATTTGAAATGGGATTTAGCAGAGGGTAAAATGGCATTCCAAATGCCTAACGAGATTTTTTTTTTTGGTGCCTGTAATTCCTTTCCGACCTCTCTATGGAGAAATTACATCAGTAAAAAATTCAATTTCAAAAAATATCCCCAAACAACAAATTTACAAATAACGGGCTTTAAAAGTGAAAATTTCATCATTTCTAAATTCCTTAAATTTATCAAATTTCTTATCCAAACCCACCCTTAATGACACTCTCTCTCTCTCACACGCGCGATCATCAATGGCTTTCTTATGATCATTTGTGGGTATTGGTGTACCTCGAATTTGTTTATATATATATACACACACACGTATATGTACGCATTATTTTGTTATTTAGCTGAATATTGAATGCCCATCTCCTTTTTATGCATTTTCCTAATAGGAAACAAGCTGCCTACACCGTGCAGAAAAAGCAACAAAAAGAGGATGAAGAAGAAAGGTTGACACTTCAGAAAGCTCGAGAGCTCGAAGCATCCGACCAGCAAAACCACGGTGCTGTTCCACAATACACCGACAAAACCCAAAATCGAGACAAGAACAATTTCCATGGCGCAAACAGTGTAAAGGCAACCTCGTACGAAGAAGAAGCCCTCCGTACCATGAAAGCCTTCTGGCTTCCCTCCGCCACCCCTGACGCTCCGGCCGAAGTCCAGCCGCCGCCCACAGCCACCACTTGTCCGGAAGGCAAAGAGAAACTAAATCTTAAGACCCTTTTTCCAATATACTTCACCGAAGACAATAGCGGAGAGAAGTTCATGGCTGTGGATAAGGTCTGTTTGGTTTGCAACAAGGCGTGCAAGGAGAGGAGTATGGTTCGGTTGGAAAAAGGGGGGACTGGGTTCGCGGGTCATGATGATCATCTTGAGGCGAGGGATTTTAAGCATTTGGGTAGCGGTTGGGGGTTGGAGCTTGCAAATAGCATTAATATATTCAAATAAATTCAATCGAATCCAAACTAACCATTCCAAAATTCAAACTAAAATCCTAATAAAATTAAGTTTTGTTAAATAAACAACTAAACAATAACAAAAACAAAAAAAAATGAAAAACCAATTTTGTTAAACAATTAAATAAATAAGACCAAATTTTGTTAAATAAATAAACAATTAGTTAAACAACTTAATAAATAAACAATTAGTTAAACAAATAGATAAATAAAAAATTAAATAAATAAACAATTACAAAAAAAAAAAAAGGAAAAAAAAAAAAAAAAAAAAGAAGAGAAGAGAAGAGACTCACATGCTCTTGTGATTTATGAGAACAATCGAATGAGGAGAATAGGGGAAGAGGAAGAAAAGAACTGGAGGAGAAGAAATTTGAAGATCCGTAGTACAAGATTCATCTGCGAATTGGTCATCTCAAGAGAGACAATCACCTGCAAAATGATCAGCTCAAGAATCGAAAGAGACTCAATTGCGAAATGGAGAAGATTCGAAGGAGAATCAATGGTTTGCTCATATGCTCTAGAATGCGATGTGCGAATTGCTCTGAAACAGTGAATTGTGAACTTGCAATACTCAAGAATCCGAAGCAAATGGGCCGCGTCTTGATTCGAAGAAGGAAAAGATGAAGATTCGAACTTGGATAGCTAGATGAAAGAGAAGAATAATGCTAGGTTTAGGTCGATACCCTCAAGGCAGGCGCCCCTAAGTCACAAAGTGTAATACCCCGAAATTTACATTTTTTAAAAATATTATTTTATATAAGTTTAATATTTTTTAGGACGGTTTTGTGAATTGGTGGTATAAATATATACTTGATTATTTTTTGAGTTAAATGTTAAATTTATATTTTGAAAAATATTATTTTATATAAGTCTAATTTTTTTGAGTTGTTTCGTCTATTATGTAAATTTATAAGATATTTGATAATTTTTTGAAGAGATAAGTGTAATTATTGAGTTTAATATGAATTATTCTATAATTACAGGTGTTAAATGTAATTTTGAAGCAAACAATTTGTGACCAAAAAATTAAAAAAATAAAATAAAAATGACAACCACATCTTTAGCGTTGACATGTGTGTGATCATTTATAATAATAGATAGATAGATAGATAGATAGACAGGTAATTATTAAGCCATTCTAGATATATATACATGTACGTATATATATATATATAGGGAGAAGAATTAAAAAGATTTTGAGTGAGAAAAATATTTAGGTTTTCGGATTTTAGGTAGAATTTCTACCCTTTTAATATATGTATTTAATTCATGTTACGGGAATTATGATATTGTCGTTAAAAATTGTTGATTGCATCTATTGACTGCAAACATGTATTTTGTGAAATACATGCATATGTGTTCTTTGTCGTATTGATTAGATACACATATTAGAGGGGTTAAAGTTCTACTGAACATTGGCTCAAAACCCTATAATTTTTAATACCAGGCCGGTAAGAATGAAATGACGCAAAGAATTATAGTTAAATTTCTATTTGTAATAATTGTATTTTGTAATAGAGATAAACTATATTATATTAAAATTAATTTAAATGATAATGAATCACCTTCATGCATGTACCATTATCCATGTTAGATCAAATTTTATTTCAACGTGTGTTGATTCGTCACCTGTTCTCACCTACACAACCTTATTTCCGATAGGCACTCTTATTTCTTCATTTCTCAGCCTGGTTGGTTGGATGCGAGAGTTGAGGATTGGAAGATAGTGAAGTTTGGTTATCAGTTGTGTGGTTTAAGTTGGTTATGATTAATGATTCTAAGATGTTTCTTGAGATAGTAATTCGGATAGTATTTTGCAAATTTAAATTATATCAGTTTAATTTATTTTATTATAGTAAATTTAGATTAATTATCCAAAGTTGGTTATAATATTACGAAATGATCCACTAATTTGGAATCGAAACTTGGAATTGGATTTTAAAAATCTTAGATTTATGAGAAATTGAATATAATTATCTATGTCGCATAGTTAGATCCACTTATTGTTCATTCAGATTTGGCGCTAATTCTCCTTAGGGAGAAACCGCGTGGCGGCCCTGGGAAATCGGATCGTTACACAAAGCGTGACTCGCGCCCAGACGGTAAAAGCGATCAACTCTTTTAGGGCAGTCGTCTAGACCTAGGTGAGGCACGACTTTGATAACTATGTTTGAATTCGAGTAAACCGGGACTATGGATGGATTCGGAACGCTAAAATTAGCTAAGAACCGATCTCATATTCTCAAGAACCGATCAAAAGATGGTGAACTGACCAAATTATTAACAAATTGTTCAAACCGGATGATGTGACAACTGACAATCAGAGTGACGTGGTGAATAGACTGATGTGCCTGTTGGCCATGTGATGTGGCGTAAACTTTGCTAACATGGTAGTGATGTGGGCGACACGTGGCGATGTCGCGGTGACTAGAAAACAAGGTGGGGGCGATGGCGTGGCAGGTGATATGGCAGTTGAGATGACGTGGTAGCTGGCATGTCGCTGGCTTGGAGATAATGTGTCACTGAGCGTTCTACCATGTGGTTAGACGTGTGTTAGGTGCAAAAGTTTACGGTGACAGTGCCAGTAAGGATTCGCTCTTAATATCGTGTTAAAATAATTGAGAGGCAAAATATTGAAAGAGAATATGAGATAATTATATTTATATGTGTGAAAGGTTACATATAAAGAAATATACAAAGAGTCTTTATATAAAGAGTAACTACTGTTTTCGTAGTAAAATTAATATTTGGTTAACTTAGTTGGGCAAGGCCATCATTATAATAAATAAGAATTGTTTCTGCTGCCTGGGACATCTCAACAGTCCAGAACAAATCCCACGGGATGGATGGCTAGGATAGACTCGCGATTTGAACTAACTGCCGCTATTAAAATTCATGGAGTGATTATTGTTCAGATGTTTGAAAAGAACCGGAAATTTGTTTGTGCACCTGGGTTCGAACCTTATCCTTTCCTTTATTTTTTTTTGTCTCCTAATTTTTTTCAACTAACCATCTTCATTTTCCAGCCACACACTCAGACGCGATCAACCATCCCTCCCACTCGCCGTATCTTCTTCTCCAACCATCCCTCCCACTCGATCAACCACTAATTTCTCCTTTTTTCTTTTTAAATCCTTCATTCGTCGATGAAGCTTCATTTATTTTCTCTATAAATCAAAACCCTAATATTTCTGGAAATTTTCCCAAATTCTCTGCACCAAAAGCGATTCTCCAAATTCCTAGATTTTATTTCTGGTTCGATTGTGTTACTGAGCATTTGATGATGAGACAGATGAAATTAGTGGCTGCGGAAACAGGGATTTTGAGTCCCCAAAGCATGTCCTCCTGTCGAGACGGAATCTGCCAACCCAACCATCAGTTATGGCTGTGCGCAATCTGGAAACCTAATTGAATTCCAGAAGTACTTCGAGCAAAGTCTTCACTTCTCAACGAGCGAAACCCCTATTGTAATATTTCTTTCTATATTTGATGGATTGAATTATAATTTGCATTTGTGGACATCCTTTTCAGTTTGAACTGCGGATTCAGTGTAACATTATTTCAGATTCGTGAAAATTTCTGAACCCTATGGTTCGAACAAAATGCAGAACTCAATAGGTTAGGTCCCAATTGGATTGGTGTTCAAGCTGTGTTACTATCTGAAGCGGAAGGATGGGACGTCAGATCTGGCTGTTGTAGGTAAAGAGAAGAATTTGAGGCTTATGTCATATTGCAACTGTTCCTTGCTGCCGTTCCTCAATTCTCCCTCGCTGTCGAGGCTGAGATCGAGAAAGGAAATGATTGATTTGTTGGTATTAGCCATCAATTTTTATATGTTTTCTCTAATCCTGCTATTCATCTTGACCTTCCATTGCTTCCTTCTTTTTAGGTTTCGTTTCTGGGTTATGTCGTTAAGAACCATGCTGAATCTACCTTCCTCCCATGCACCTTTTTCTATCTAGTGGGTCAATTTCTGGGAACAATAGTAATCTATTGTTTGACTGTTTCTTAATTTATTTCGTCAGTGTTTCTGTTTATTGCTTATTTTTGGTTTAGGGTTCCCCCTGTTCTCAGATTGGTATCATCTTTTTAGAACAAATTTCTGTTTACAGATTATATTTGTTTCTGTTTATTTGTTGGCAGATTTGAAGTGGAAGGTGAGGTATTTACTATTTATCCTTTGTTCTCAAATTTGGATTGTAATTTTTATTTTTAGTTTTTTAGTTTTTGCCTTCTTGCCAACAAGTTGGTCAAACTGGCCCAAACCGAAAACTAACATGAAACCGAACTGACCGAACCGAAAAACGACATGTAACTATTGCTTTGGAGCAAAAGTGTGTTTGTGGCTTCCACATTTGCTTACTGCTCTCGAATAGAACTTGCTGCCCAACACACATACACCCCAACGTTTTGAATCTAGAGCGTTGAGGAGTCTACTCAAAAAATTTGTGTTCTTATCGATCTCCGTATTGATAAAACACCGATCATTTGAAAATAATTGTCGATTATTTTTATTTGAAAATAATTGTCGATTATTGTTATTCAGTTACTGGTTATGTTGGTTATTTGTTGTATTTATTTGAAAATGGGAGTCAATAATTTGATAATTTCATATAATGTGAGTGTATTTTGTCAATTTTTTGAACAATTTTACCTAATATTTTTTGTATTTGTATTGGTTGTGTATATTTTGTTCATTTTTTTTTTCCGTTATATTGTTCGTTTGTGATTAATCAATTGTGTTATTTTTATATTAAATTAACTATTAACTTTACAATATAAAAGATTAAAACTTGTGCCTTTGGGTTGGGGTTATGCGCTAATATACATAAATTAACATCTTGAAGTTTTGAGAACATGATATAGATATAAATTATTTTTATTTTTGTATGTCGATTTTTGTTTTGGGTTTAATTTTTTGGGAACCAAAATGAAAATATGAGAAAAAAATAATAGACAATTGGCCAACTTATTGATCTCCACAATTTTTTGCTTGACTTTGGAAGAGACTTGGGAGTTTACTTTGAAAATTATTCAACATTATTAAGCAGGGAGTTCATTTTAATAGAGTATGAATCACGTCCTAATTGATCACGTATGTGATGAAAGCTAAAGCATTGTCTAATAGTATTAACTTCGCTTGTTTGTCCTCTTGTTGACTTGTGTGAGAAGAGTCTAAGGGAATTATCTGTCAAATCCATAAATAGGTAGGAACCTGGCAATTTCTTATGTAGTCTACCGGATGGAAATAAGCTTTTTTTAATTAACTAATTTATTTATTTATCTTAGAGACTTCTCTTATGGAGTTGTTTACCTACTAAATACATTTTTAAAACAAATTTTATGAAAACAAGCCTTTTCAATATTTTTTATACAATACAAACAACCTGGGGTTGGTAACTCCGGGTATTTAAACTCGGGATCACCAATTCTGGGTATTAGAAAATTGAAATCTGTATATATATATATTTTTAACTTATACTCGGGGTTCATAACCCCAGGTACAGCTTTTAAGTTCAAACGGTAGCGTGAATGAAGAAGATTGAGTAGCTACTACCTCACTTTCTAGAGTAGCTCCAAAGTTCCAACCCTTGAACATCGTAACCCATTTGTCTCCACTTCTAGAGAGATAGAAATGCTTCTTCTAGTTTTGTTAAAGTGTTGAATATATTAAATATTTCTTTTAAAAAAAATTCCAATTAAATAGCATAAAAATGAATGTAAAATTATTAAAATTTCGTTAAAATCAGTCACTTACATAAACACACACGCACACATATACATATATATATATATATGTGTGTGTGTCTTTTATTTATTTATTTTTGTTATTTTGTTCCAGACAGATTTAATGTATTGAGTTAACCCGGGTATCAAACCACCAACTTTTTTATACCCGGGACACACAGAGAGAGAGAGTGGCTTTGTCAATTCCTTGAGCCTTGATCTTTGAATGGGTCAAGCATTGGTGCAGAAGTCATCAGAGTTGAATTCTAATTATATATGATGAAATACACACATTATTTTATATTCACTGTTTTTTGGATTCATTCAACTACTGATCATACCCATTGATGAAATACAATCATATCCTCAGATCATGTCTACTGGCTTTGGTCTCAACCTCTGTTATAATAGTATGCACCAGCAGCCAAATAACTCATGTCTGCTCAGAGCCATACAACAACACAGCCGACCCCGGCTACGCCTTCTACGTTACTGACTCATTGAGATCTTTGTCATCCTCAGCAGCCTCAATCAGCTTCCATATGATAAATGAATCCGACTTCTATGGCCTCCACAGCCTTTTCCTCTGCAGAGGTGATGTCAATTCAACCGTCTGCCATGACTGTGTGATATCAGCAGCTATAGAGATCGCACAGCAGTGCTGGTCCAATAGAAACGCCATTTTGTGGGACGAAAGGTGCATGTTACGCTACTCCAACACAAATTTCTTCGGACAGAACCAATCTGAGCCGACGGTATTTGTGCCTAATATTAGCTTGACGTTGGATCCTGAGCACTATGATTCTCAGGATTTCATAAGGTCGCTAATAAGGAACATCTCAACCTCAAACACGCTGCTGTATTCAACAGGTCAAATCGTAGTGGGTAATCGGACTAGATACGGGTTGGTGCAGTGTACAAGAGATATAATGGCGGATCAATGTCGCGATTGCTTGGACAAGCTAATGCAAAATGGCGTCCCTCGGTCCCTAGGATGGCTGGGATTTCGTGTTCTTGGGTCCAGTTGCAATATAAGATATGAAGGATACTCCTTCTTGTTGCCTCCATTGTCACCAGCACCACTGCCGCCGCCGCAACCAGCACCGCCGCCACCACCGCCGCCATCTGATGAAACAGGTGAACGTTAAAAGTCAAATTTGTCACCTAAAATGGATTATTTTTTCAACTCACATACTCAGTACCTGGTGTGATTCGAACCACTAGGCTACTCTTCGAATCACCCAAATGGATTGATTTGATTGTCTTATGATAGGAAGGAAGATACGAAAGATAGAAAATTAAAAGGAAGAAGAACGTAAGAATGATTTATTTATTTTAATTTAAACTTATTTCTCAGAGGCGAACATCCCGGGATACCAGGACTAGATTCTGGTGTTCCGAACTCTGGGATCATTTTGGATATATATTTTTTTAATTTTAATGATCCCAGTGTTGACAACGCTGGGATTAAAAAAATATATTTTTTTTTAAAACTTAATAGTCCCGACGTTGTGAACGCCGGGACCATATTTTTTTATTTTTTATTTTTAATTTTTCAAGTGACCATTACACAGCCCTGAGAGAGAGAGGGGAGAGAGAGAGGCAGGATCACACGATAGAGAGGAGAAAGAGAGGCAATGATCACCCAAATTCAAGAATTTTTTTGACACTTTACACCCCTAAAATTTGATTGTTATTAATAAATGATTTTTGACAATTTTTTTACACTTTATTAATAAAAGATTTTTGACACTTGAAAATAATTTTTGACACTTTATATTTATTTTATTATTTATTTAATTCAAGTAATAAAGATTTTTTATGGAAATATTTACTTTATTATTTATTATATCATGATTTTTTTTTGGTCGACCGAATGGGATATCCTGTTAACCAAATTGGTTGACCGAATTGAATTTTTGGTCGATCAAATTGACCGAATTGAATTTTTGATCCACCGTATGGGACATCTTGTTTACTAAATTCAATTTTGGGTCGATCGAATTCAATTTTGGGTTGACTGAATTAAATTTTTAGTCGACCAAAAATTGAATTCGGTCGACCAATTTGGTCGACAAGATACTCCATTCAGTCGACCAAAAACTCAATTTGGTAAAAAAAATCATGATATAATAAATAATAAAGTAAATATTTTCATAAAAATTCTTTATTACTTGAATTAAATAAATAATAAAATAAAAATAAAGTATCAATTTTTTTTTTCAAGTGTCAAAAATCTTTTATTAATAAAGTGTAAAAAAATTGTCAAAAATTATTTGTTAATAACAATCAAATTTTAGGGTGTAAAGTGTCAAAAAAATTCTTGAATTTGTGTGATCATTGCCTCTCTTTCTCCTCTCTAGCGTGTGATCCTGCCTCTCTCTTTCTCCCCTCTCTCTGTGCGGCTCTCTCTCTGAGGGCTGTGTAATGGTCACCGGAAAACTTAAAAAAAAATAAAAAATATGGTCCCGGCGTTCACAACACTGGGACTATTATGTTTAAAAAAAAAATTATTTTTTTCATCCCTGCGTTGTCAATGCCGGGATCATTAAAATTAAAAAAAAAATATCCGCAATGATCCCGGCGTTCGGAACAACGGGATCTAGTCTTGGTGTTCTCTACGCTGGGATGCTCCGCATCTAGTAAATAAGTCTAAATTCTAGTTTTTTCAGTAATTTTTTTTTTAAATAATATTTATTAGATAAAGAACTCCAAACAAGAGAGAGAGAGAGAGATTGAACAAAATATTTAATATTAAAGATGGGGTATTTTATGGTAATAGAAATAGAAAATATCGTTTTAATAGACGGAAAATAGTCTAGATGGTTTATAGCAAACAAGAAAGGCTATTGAATTCACAAGAAATAGAGAAAATCTCAAAATTATATTAGACTTGAACAATAGAACACGAGGGGTATTTATAGTTCTCAACTGATCCTTATTAGAAAAAGAAAATCATAAACTTGTAGGGAAAAAAATTAATTATACTAGTAGGGGAAAAACATAAAAATAAAATATAAAATAAAAATCCTAGTTTAACGAGGAAAATAGTGAATCTAAAGTTTCAATAAACAACAAAAATGGTAGTTTGATTGTCCTACATCAATTTTCCTATCCTTGTTTTCTCTTGATACCAAACAAATGAAAATCAATGTGCCTCATTTTCCATCTACATCTTTCTTTCCTCTCGATTTTTTAGAATGTCAAATTTTCGTCTCACGTCGATCACTTGAAAGTTCACAAACTACTATACAAGTCAAATAACTTACTCTATTTGGTACCATATGGTTTTAAGTTGGAACCTCCTAACATGGTGTCAAAGCCAAAATTTTAAGAATTCGCCTCTAATTCCCTCATGGTTAAGTCATTCGTATAAGTCGAGGGTTGTACATTTCTCATTTTCTCTTGTAGTCAATTTTTTTGTGTAAACTGGACATTATACTTAAGGGTGGGTGTTAGATTCATGTCCTATATCGATCACTTGAGAGTTTCCAAACCACTATATAAGTCAAAAGAATTACTTCACTTGGTACTATATGGTTTTAAGTTGGCACGATAACACGATATGAAACACACCATTAATTCAATTGTTTTTCCATCTCATTTTCCATCTATTTGTGACTTGGTATAACATTCTAATACATCAGTTTGGTGCATGGCAGCAGCAGCAACAACACAAGGAGGAGGAGGAGGAGGAGGAGGAGGAGGAGGAAATAACACCACAAGAATAGCTTTCATAAGTGTATCAACTGTAGTTGGGGCAACCATAATCGGTTTTCTGGTTTACCTATTACTTAACAGAAAAAGAACACAAAACGGTTGGTGAAATTTAGCAAACATCATACGGTAAAATTTCATCGGTTGGTTCTTATTTCGTCGGCTATGTCATGAAACAGGGGAGGAAATTTCGTTGGATGATTTAGAAGGTGACGATAGCGGCCGTGCATGGCATCGGGGAGAAAATGAAGACAACAATGGAGAGATGCATTACTACAGTTTGACAACCATGATGGTCGCTACAGACAATTTCTCAGCTGCAAATAAGCTAGGTGAAGGTGGTTTTGACCCTGTTTACAAGGTAATGAATATCTATATAATAAATCAACAAAATATTTTGTTGTGACAAAAATTGTGTTCTGTCTTGTTTTAAATTATACTCGCAAGCGCACGAATCAGATGTAGCAAAGATTAACGGAAGCGAGGTCGATCCCACGAGAATTGTTTATAGGAAAATTTAATCCGTCCAATTTGATTCAATTATAATCTAGCTGGAGATGATTTTTTTTTTTTTTTTTTTTAAATGAAAAACTAAATAAACTATGAAATAATTAATTTAACTAGATTTAAGATGGAAAAAAAAATACTAGGATTGCAGAATCAAAATATGGAATCGGGTTAGGAATTGTGGGTTTTGTATTTCGAAGATTATGTCGTTTTCATATTTTTTTCCTTTAACTTGGATTTGTACAAACGAGCGTTCCTAACCTTTTGGGCGGAACGCTCAGAAAAATGAGATTTATTATTCCTCAAGTATGATATATCGACAATATTTAATTCCTACATTAATCTAATTTAGGGTGAATTAAATTCGAGGTATAATCCATCAAGTTTAGTGATAAATCTCTGTGAAAACTATTATGTGACCGTTAATTTTAGATCTCACGTACTAAATTTAACGAAGTAATTGAATTTATTATCGAAATTTCTTTTGATAATAAATCTAATTAAGACGGTGAAGAACACAATTCATTATCACATAATTGTTTATACAAATCTAAAATTAAATTAAAAATATAATATTACATAATTTCAAGAATACATTACCACAATCTTAACCCGATAGAAGATTAGCCATTCATCATAGTGAAAAATAACAGTTTCTCAAAATTGCTATTATCACTTTGCTCTTAGAATCTTAGGCTGAAATCTTAGGCTTTAAGGATGGAAGAAGAAGGAAGAAAAGAAAAACTAAATTATGTACAAAACTCCTCTCAAGTCTCTACTGCCAACCCCTTAACTGTCTGATCCTTAGTCTATTTATATGTGAGCTCCTTGTGCTGGTGTGAAAATTCGGCCAATTCACAAAGTCAAGAGAATAAAAAACAAGTGGGCTGTGCACTTTGGGCAAAGAGCGTAGTGCTCTCTACCCAAACTGGTCGCACGTGCGACCAGTGGGCACACGCCCCCTTAGCCCTTGGACGTGATCAGTCTAAGTTTCTCTCGTTCTTGTCTGTTTTTTGTCCATTTTATTCCGAATTAACGCGTCTTTATTCCATTTCAAAAAATCTGCGAAAACAAAGAAAATAAATCAATTACTATTATTTAATTTATTTAAGAGATTAACAAAACTTAATTTAACGGTATTAAATCGCACAAATGTGGTGCAATCATATTTGAAAATATTTTTTGACGAGTTAATTGCCTTTTATCGGCCCCGTTTGATAACCATTTCCATTCTAGAAATTCTCATTACATTCCCAGATTTTTGGGAATTCTATTTGAGAATAGCGTTTGGTAATTTTTGTTCTCGTTCTCATTCCATTCCCATTTGAGAATTGTGCCCATTTTTTTCTTAAGAAATGAGAAACAAAAAAAAATTGTTTCTCATAATTTTCGTTCCATTCCTAAAACCACGGCCACTATTCATCCGCCGGCCGCCGCCGCCGCCTCCATCTCCGGCATCGTTGGCCACCACTGTCAAGCCATCACCGCCGTCAGCCACCGCCGCCACCGGCCGTCCGGCCACCATCACCCATCCGCCGGTCGCCGCCGCTGCCCAGTCAAAACAAAAAAAAATCTCAAAAAAAAAAAAAAATAGTTTTAGGATAAAATCGTTACCAAACGTGATTTTGTTCCCAAAACAAAAAAAAAAATTATCGTTGTCAAACACAATTCTACTCCTAAGAAGGAAACAAAATTCTCATCCCATCTCATTCTCATCCCACTACTGGAATGGAAACAGAAACGGTTACCAAACGTCACCTAACGTTTTTTGTTTGTTTGTTTGACTTTACCAAATTTGTTAAAAGTGGGTAAAATTAATTTTTTTTTCATCTAATTTTTTCATGTAATGAACAAAACTATCATTTCTTTTTAATTTTAATTTCATTTTGTCTTCATTAACAAAAAGAAAAGCAAAATAGAATAGAGAGACAGAGAGCTAGAGAAGTTTTTTTCCCTTTAATACCTTTAAATGTTAACTTTAAAATTAAAATTTTTAAAAAGAAAATTAAGTCATCTTATACATTTATCTTAATAAAATGTGAGTTTCTTCCTCGAGCCAAGAGTAAGAGAGGGTAATGTGTAGATTTTCAAAGTTTAGGAGTTGAAATGAAATAAAACCGAAGTACAAGGGGAGTAAAATAAAATTAACCCTTTTTTAACATCTCAAATTGATTTTGATAAAAAACGAAAAACAAATGACTAAGATTGAATAACGATTATTGTTAGGGATTTTCCACCCCAAATATTTTCCACCACACCCTCTACTCCACCGGCGATTGAATTAATTTTTTTTTTATCTAATTTTAATTTTCACCTTAATATTTCACTTTGATTATATCACACTGAAATTTCGTTTTAATTTGTATAATTATCTATTCATAAGCTAGAAAAATTTAAACTGACACCGAATAAATTTAAAGGATAGATTAAATATGCAATTATGATTTAATATTTCTTGGTAACTAGAACATACTTGAAATAGTACCTTCAATCACCATGCATATATGCACACACATATGCGCGCGCGCACAAGTTTGTGTGCGTGTTTTATATAGCCATTATACTAGATTTGAGTTCGGGTTGAGAAGTTCGAAATGAAGTGCATGTAGGGAAAACTACAAGATGGAAAGGAAATAGCAGTGAAAAGGCTTTCTAGGAGCTCCGAGCAAGGTCTTGAAGAGTTCAAAAACGAGGTCAGGCTAATTATTAAACTTCAACACAAGAACCTTGTTAAGTTTTTAGGTTGCTGCATCCAAAGGAATGAAAAGCTCCTTGTCTATGAGTATCTCGCCAACACCAGCCTTGATGCCTTCCTTTTCGGTTTGCTCTCTCTCTATCTCGTCATAGAAATTTGGATTAATTGTATTTTAACCCCTGTACTTTGTTCTTATTTCATTCTATCTCCTCTACCCTAGAAACCTACACATCACCCTCTTAGGATGCATTTATTTGGGTGGAAAAAAGGATAGATAAGAAAATGAAGAGGAAAATATGATAGAAAATGAGAGAAAAAAAAACTTGTTTGTTATGGATGAAAAATGAATAGGAAGGAAAATGCACAATTTCCCAAGTATTTTTTTCTCTCACTAATTTGGGAGGAAAATGAGGAGAGGAAAATTATAATTATACCCTTGATAATAAAATTTTAATTTATTTTATAATATATGTGGGTAAAATAGCAAATGAATTATTTTCCTTCCTTTTATTTTTCTTCCTAATGAAACAACACTAAGTAAAAATAATTTTCCTTTCACAATGAATAAAATATTGTCCTCTCATTTTTCTTTTTCCTCCTTTCAACCAAACACACCCTTATACTCTTGACTGAGGGAAATGAACTAACATTCTGTTGAAAAGGTATAAAAATGGGAAATTGCCTCTGTTTTTTCAATTTAGATTTAATATCTAAAGATAAGAGAAGAGAGAAGGTAGCCTTTTTTTCCCGCTAGGTTCCTCTTTACATTTTTATTTATTTTTTCTTTTTCAAATTATTTAATAAAAACAAAAGTTTGTAAATAAATTAAATGGTAATTGTGTCAATTTTATGTAAAAATTGAAAATTTTTAATTTCGCCCATCTATTAATAAATCAGGATGGTATTTGAGTCCAAACTCCAAAGTCATTTTAATGATCAATGATTTAATTTTTAAAAAATGAATTGTTGAGATTGAACTCAATTTTGAGTTGGAAAAAATTTCCTCCGCACATTCACACCCCCTCTCACCTCAAACTTCTCTTTGTTAGTCTCTCTATAGGTCTCTAATCACGCATTTTCCTTCCATCTAAATCCACTATCCGACTCACCTCAAATTTTTGATAGAGCCCCTTTCATTTCCATCTAAATTTATAATTGGCTTTTGTTACGGGGCACAACTAGTTTTTTAACGAATTCCATTAAGTCTAAAAGAAAATGTTTGTTTTCCAATCTAGTATAAAGTGTAAGTATTTGATGGAAGATGACAAAATGAAATAAGATCAAAGTACAAGGCGCAAAAAAAACAATTAACTCTTGAAACTTATCACCGTTTTTTTATTAAATTTCCTACTTTCGAAAGTAGATGCAGAAAAATCCAAGGAATTAGACTGGCCAAAGCGGGCTAACATAATCTCCGGAATTGCTAAAGGACTTCAATATCTACACGAGGATTCTCGTCTCAAGATCGTCCATAGAGACATGAAAGCGAGCAACGTATTGTTGGATGATGAAATGAATGCAAAGATATCAGATTTCGGTACCGCTAGGATATTTGGAGGCAATCAAATTGAAGCCAGCACGGGCAGAATCGTCGGGACATAGTAAATTTCCATTTTCTTCCTCTCGTTACAATTCAAAAGCAAACATAATTCTACTATATTACTTTTCCTTTTAACTGTTAGGACCTGTTTGGTTTTACACACACACACACTCATGACATTAGATGTATTATTACATTTAAATGAAAATGCAGTGGATATATGTCTCCTGAATATGTGATGCGAGGAATATTTTCTGAAAAATCAGACGTGTTTATCTTTGGAGTTCTAATGTTGGAAGTAGTGAGCAGCAGGAAGAACACAAGCTTTGATTATCATGAAGAATATTTCAGTTTTCTTGGTTATGTAAGTCCAAAATGACATTTTTTTTGTTCTTTTTTTACTTGAATTTCACGTTTGATGAAAACCCAAAATTTATTTTTTAGGCATGGAATTTGTGGAATGAAAACAGAGGACTAGATTTAATGGATCAAAAACTAATTTCTTCATGTTCTCCATCACAAGTGTTGAGGTGCATACAAATTGGGCTACTTTGTGTTCAGGACCATGCTTCGGATAGGCCAAGCATGTCTGCTATCGTCTTCATGCTTAGCAGTGAAACCGATCTTCCAGAACCAAAACGACCTACGTTTAGCTGGTTAGACTATGATCTTCATCGTGAAATCAACAATATATGCTCCGTAAATGAGCTTACTTTATCTATGCCTCAAGGCCGATGACCAATTACCTTTGAAATCATACTTATGATCAGGTTTTGGAGTTTGTTATTTGTAAAACCATATATAAACAACAAAAAAACAGCAAATTGTGTGCCGGTCGAATTGACAATGAGAATATTATATATTGCATGAAGTATTTTACCTAGTAGTTCTTCTAAATTCGAACTCATATATAGAAATCTTGGACATAAGACCAGTCACTCAATCACCTCCAGCCACATGGTGCTTTCCCAGGTATTACAACTGACAAAACAGTTATTTTAGCTTAACTATAAGTTTTGAGTTGCAAGACCCATGTATGTGCTAAGACTCAGTTGTTATCTCATAGTGGGGATATCTTGTCAGATGCTACTGAGTATTGTCAATTGGTTGACTCCTTGCAGAATCTCAGGACTCATTGACATACTTATAGCCGCCAAAAATAGTTGGCAGTTGGTTACCATATCTTGATTGAATTATCTGTATTCGTAGGATGATGAACCATTATCTTTAGAGACAAAATTTATATCACTACAAAAAAAAAAAAAAAAAAAAAAAAAAACTTTAGCGGCAATTCTATTAGTCGCTAAAAACTCATTTTTTAGTCGCTAAAAGTTTTTGTGACAATTCATACAACTACCGTTAATACTGCAGTCACTATAGGCTATAGCGGCTAATTTATAACTGTCACTAAGATTTAACCGCTAAATACAAAAGATTTAGCGGCTATTTAAATTTCATATAGTGGTAAATTTAAATACCACTATATATATATATATATATATGTCACATCCTACCCCGGGCACCCGTCACCCGAGGCCGGGCGTGACGTTTGCGTGACACTCTCCGACCAACCAACCAAACACATGCACATATATACATACATACTTAGATGCACGCGTACCACTATCAATATATTTTTTTTTCCCAAAAATATGGGACACATCCATCCCAAATATGTATATACAACAAAAATCACCAAAAGAAAATGATGAACCTTCCCCCGGTTCGCTTCTCACCGGCCCACCTCCAAAATGACATTACCTCTTAGACTCTACCTAGTGCCAATAGTAGACCCACTCCTATTTGCGGCACCTGAAAAATAAAAAATTTTATCGGTGTACTATTTTCATAATAAAAGCGTTTTGTATGGATTAAGTATAAGAATTTAAACACCACGTTACGAAATATAATATTATATAATCACATATCGTACGGAAATTCAGTTTTCCTGTCACCACTGAAATAACTCATATATTTAAAACACCAAATCCAAATATTTTAAGTCAACCAGTGCAACAAAATAATATACTGACGTCAACCTTTTTAAAAATATATCTAAACAAATCAATCCAAGTAGTTTATCGTATAATAAAATACCCCACACCACTTTCCTACTAGCCATAAGATCGTTTTTACCTCACGATCGGGAGTTGCAACGGTACCGTACTACCCGCAGGATTTGCACTCTTGACGGGTTAATCAACCACCTACATGACTAAATCCTTCTGAAATGTCATAATATCAACAACCACCGGCTATACTAACCCTTCGGACTAGTCATATATAATCAACCACCTGCAAGACATGCGCTTCTAACAGGTCAAACCATCTCGCATGACATACCCTCTTGACGGGATCCAAGCTATGGTATAGTCGGAAAAAAAAACCACCATCTACATTTAGAAATCTACTTGACCCATATAAGTTGTAAAATTGTTCAATTTTTAATAAACACATTTTTTCACAATTTATACGAAAATAAAATTTGTATATTTACATAGAAGACAGTATATTCACCTCGTTCTCCGCACTCCAAAAATGTCACCTTCCAAAACCTATTGGGACGCTGGCGCCTGTGAACCTAACAACGATAGGCCTAAATTAATATTTTATTTAAATTAACCTAACATGCAATGCAGGCCTTAAATTTTATATTTCCCATTCCTTAAATTTTTATTATGAAAAATTATTATTTTGCCCGTTTCGCTTACGTTAATATTTACTGTACCAATTTATTTAAGATTAACGATTATAACAAAATTATTACGGTTACGAAAATTACTATTATGATTGCGAAGAATTTAATATTTAACAATTTAATTTAATCGACGATAATACCCGATTAAAATTTTACCTGTTCCGAATCGTTCACAGGCCGAGAAATTGGATTTTCGAATTTATTTTATTTTTTCCCTTCCCTTTTTTTTCTTTTTTTTTTTTTTTTTCTGCATTGTTGAAATTTCACCGCCTCGGTGATATGCCACCGCCGCGGTGAACACCTTTCGTCCCTATTTTGTCTCCTAGTTCAGTGGCTGACCGTCCCTCTCTCTCTCTTCACTGGCTCCGGCAACTCATTCACCGCCCCTTCCTCCCGATCAGAGCACACACTCACACATACACGCCGAAACACACACACACACAATCACAGAATACCCACACACACCATCGAACCACTAACAATGATCACACACCCACATGCACGCCGGACGATCGGTGACTAATCACACCCACACCTACAAAATCGATGATGAACAACCCATACACACAAATGACATAATAGAACGGCAGACACACAACTAACCACACACATGCACACATCGATCACCTCCACACACTGCCGGACGGACTGGATAGAGCATACACACACACACACACACACGACGAAATAGAGCAGAGCACACACACCCACACATACACAACGGAACACACACCAAATGGCGACAACATACCCCCACACACAATCACTAGATGATCGACGATGAACACACACACTACCGCCTTCAGGTAAAATGAAATGTCTTCTCTTCCAGACGAATGAATACTCATTAGAACGCTGAAATTTTAATTTATCTTGTTTGAATGCTGCTACTTCTATATAGAGATTCAATGCCTGCCTCGTGTATATTATTTTGAATTAGCTAAAACGAATGCATAACTGGACTCATAGGTAGATTATTCCCACATAGATTCTCATTTTCAATGATCTAATAGTTTGTTGCTCGAAGAGTCCGAATCGAGTGCAGGAGGTTGTAACAACACGGGTTAACCATCATTATTATTGTCATTCTGACTGCTATCTCGTTGATACTTATTGTTTGTATTTACGTCTTCTTAAGAAAGAGGAAGCGAAGAAAACCCAAGGAGAAGATCGAGAGTAAGCTTTCATTGACGTTATTAATATATTTATTTATTCATTCATAGTTCTTCACTCACATAGCTCTCTTTGCGGTGAAATTGTTGATGAAATTAGCACTGTGGAATCCTTGCAATATGACTTTGATACAATTAATGCTACAACGGATGGCTTCTCTGATTCTAACAAGTTCAGGTAGGGTAGAATTGGAGCTGTTTACATGGTATTACAATATTTTAAATAAGATTTTACATACTCGATCTGGTAACTGTACTTTTTAAATAAAACGTCACTTTATTTTAAAAGTAAAGATTGCATGCAATTTTTTTTTTAAAAATCAATAAAGTAAGAACAAATATATTATATTATATTTTAAAAGGATTTTTATTTTATATTTAAAGAGATTAATGGACTATGACCTTTCCACTTAAATTTTTACAACCATCTATGAAATTCTTTTGAATTACAACCCTACGATATCAAGTCTATGCTATCAAACACACTACTCGTTTTTGCTGTTGTTTTTTAGTAAGTATTTTTTACTGTCTAGTTTTTGTTCTTTTAAAATGTACTTAAAAAAATGTTACTAATTGATACCTTTGTGTTACTAGTGAATTCCGGATATAATTTGAATTTCCAAAAACGTGAATGGCTTACACACCTTCCCTCTTTCACTCATGCGGGCCAACCCCTTTTACCTTCTCTCTCCTCTCTCCTTCCTCTCTCTCTCTCGGATGAAAACAGGCAGCGCACCCTTTTATTCTCTCTCTCTCCTCTTTCCTCATTTTTTGTTGATATTAATTAAAGGATTAAAACCATATTTAAATATATAAAAAGTAAAAACAAAAATTGTAGAGGAGAAACAAATTACTAGTAGCTTTTTTCAAGGATAATCTATTAATTTTTTTATATGATTATTTTAAAGATAGTCTCATTATAATAAGATTATAAAATTAGAAATTAAGTTTTAAAATTAATAAAACTAAAAGTTTTTCAATCATAAAATTGAGCGTGTTCTATAAATTGTGTTTTTTTAATATCCAAATTGCATGAATTTTTTTTTTTTTTTTTTTTTTTAATATGCAAATTTATTGGTGAGAAAAAAATTATTTGATAAAAAATGAAGATAAAAAAAATTAAATTTAGATTTTTAAAATTTGAAATGTTGAATTTTAGGGAATCAGATAATATAAATGTTAACGGATCAAAAAATATATAAAAATGCATAGTTAGAATCAACGAATCAACTGTTCTACCCTTTGCAACAAAGTAGCCATCTTAAAGTTAAAAGAGTAGCCAACGAAGACCCCACAGCGAGAGTGGCCTCAACACAGCCAACCCTTAGCAAAATATAAGCAACTGGTTCTACCATTATTTTATATTCACTGTTTGCTGGATTCATTCAACTGCTGATACCCATTGATGAACTACAATCATGATCTTGAATATCCTCAGATCATGTCTACTGGCTTTGATCTCAACCTCTGTTCTAATTTTATGCACCAATGGCCAAGGAGATTTTAACTGCTCAGACCCATACAACAACACAGCTGACCCCTACTACGCCATCTCCCTTTTTTACTCTTTGAGATCTTTGTCATCCTCAGCAGCCTCAATCAGCTTCCAGATGAGAAATGATTCCTCAAATGGCATCTACAGCCTCTTCCTCTGCAGAGGTGATGTCAATTCAACCGTCTGCCGTGACTGTGTGACATCAGCAGCTATAGAGATTACGCGGAGATGCTCGCCACTAGAAACGCCATTTTGTGGGACGAAATGTGCATGTTACGCTACTCCAACACAAATTTCTTCGGACAGAACCATTCTGAGCCGGCGGAATTTGAGTATACTTCTACCTGGACAGAGGATCCTGAGAACTCTGTTTCTCAGGATTTCATAAGGTCGCTAATAAGGAACATCTCAACCTCAAACACGCTGCTGTATTCAACAGGTCAAATTGTAGTGGGTAATCGGACTAGATACGGGTTGGTGCCGTGTACAAGAGATATAACGGCGGCGGATCAATGTCGCGATTGCTTGGAAAAGCTAAGGCAAACTGTCTTCCGTTTGTTCCCAGGAGATGTGGGGTGGCGTGTTCTCGGGGCCAGTTGCAATATAAGATATGAAGGATACTCCTTCTTGTTTCCTCCGTCAGTTCCACCGTCGTTACCACCACCGCCGCCACCATCTCGTGAAACAGGTGAACCAAACAGTTTAAAAGTCAAATTTGTCACACCTAAAATGGATTTTTTTTTTCAACTCACATACTTAGGCCACGGGTCCCGTTTGGTTAGTGTTTCCAACCTAACTCAACTCAACCCAATCCAAAAAAATTGGGACTATTTTCGAGAACGCCTTTTGCAATACAAAACTCAACCCAAAAAATGAGAATTGATTCTCAAAATCCTAAGGAAATGAGAAATAAAAAAATTGTTTTTCTTTTGTGCCAAAAAAACTCAACCAAACTTAAGGGACATGCGCGGGAGTATTTTTTGAAATGTTAATGAGATCCACGATCGACTTCTACTGAGCTTACTCTTTTTTTTTTTTTCTTTTTCTTCCGTTCGTCTCTCTGCTCTTTTGTTCGTCTTCCCTGTTCGACTTCTCTCTGCTCTCTTTGCTTGTCTTCTCTCTGCTCGTCTTCATCGAAGATCGTCTTCGTTGCTCGAAACTTTCCATCGTTGTCGCCGAAGTTCCTCCTCCTTGCCATGCCTTACCGAGCTCACCGTCGTTAGGGTTTCGATTTGGCTTGTTACTGAAATCGAACAGGTTTGGTTGCTCGTTCATTCTCAAAATCGATTCCGATGCTTGTTGATGAAATCGATTTCGATTTCGTTGCTCCTTTTGTTCATGATTAGGGTTTCGATTTGGTTGCTCCTCTTCATTCTCAAAATCGATTTTGGTTATTGATTAGGGTTTCGATTTGGTTATTGATCGATTTTGGTTTGGTTACCGATTTCGATTTCGATTTCGTTCATGAAATCGATTGTTCGTTCACGATTCTGAGCTAGTGATTTTGGTTACTGATCTTGGTTCAATTTGGTTACTGATTTTAGTTCTTGATTTTGGTCGTTCGTTCATGAAATTGATTGTTTGTTCGTGAAATCGAAACGAAAAAAAAAAAACTATTGTGAGGAAATAATTCTAGGATGAAATCGTTACCAAACGCGATTCTGATCCCAGCACAAAAAAAAAAAAAAAAAAAAATTGTTGTTACCAAACACAATTCTGTTCCCAGTAGAAAACAAAATTCTTAATCCAACTCAACCCAACTCATCCCAGTTGGGTTGAGAAAAGTGGGAACACTAACCAAACGCCACCTTACTGTTTCCAATCCAACCCAACCTAAAAAAATGAGAATTGATTCTCAAAATTCTAAGGAAATGAACAAAAAAAAAATTTAATTTTTTTTGCCCAAAAACTCAACCCATTTCCCCTCCCATTTCTATCGTTTTCTTCGTCATCGCTGAAATCCCTCTCGCCATTGTCTCCGACGTCTTCGCCGTCCACCTCCTCCTCTCCGTTGACATCGCCATCGTCTTCACTGTCGTCTTCCTTGAAATCGCCGAATTCCTTCATTCGTTGGTCGTTCCTCCTCCTCGCAATCGTCTTCGCCCTTCGTTCCTCCTCGCAATCGTCGCCGTTATCCTCGGCATCGTCTTCACCAAACTCATTGCTGTCGTCGTCCTCGCCATCACCATCGTTCTTGCCATTTAGGGTTTAGAATTCGTTCGTTACTGAAATCGAACAAGTTTTAATTTCGTTTATTCTTTTAATTTCGTTTATTCTTTAGGGTTTGGTTGCTCGTTCATTCTCAAAATCGATTTCAGTGCTCGTTAACGAAATCAATTTCGATTTCGTTGTTCGTTCACGAAATCGATTGTTCATTCACAAAATCATTGTTTGTTCATGTAATCAAAATCGTTGTTCATTCACGAAATCGATTTCGATTTCATTGTTCGTTGACGAAATTGATTTCGATTTCGTTGTTCGTTCATGAAAATCTTCGTGGGATTCGATCAATAGAGGTTATTCGGTGAAGATGAAGGCTATTCGGTGAAGATGAAAACGAAGGAAGAGAAAAGAAAAAAAAGAAAAAGAAAGAAAAAAAATAATTGTGAGGAAATAATTCTAGG
Source organism: Eucommia ulmoides (assembly GCA_016647705.1). NCBI lineage: Eukaryota > Viridiplantae > Streptophyta > Magnoliopsida > Garryales > Eucommiaceae > Eucommia > Eucommia ulmoides. Next base: position 2,367,988 of record CM028337.1, on the reverse strand, counting down.
ATAATATCGTTAACAAACGCGATTCTGTTCCCAGCAAAAAAAAAATAAAAATTTGTAGTTATTAAACGCAATTCTATTCTCCAAACGCAATTCTATTCCTAACAAGAAACAAAATTCATAACTCAACCCAACCCAACCCATCTCAGTTGGGTTGACAAAAGTGGAAACACTAACCGAACGCCATCTTAGGCACCTGGTGTGATTCGAACCACTGGGCTACTCTTTGAATCACCCAAATGGATTAATTTGATTGTCTTATGATAGGAAGGAAGATACCAAAGATAGAAAATTAAAAGGAAGGAGAACGTAAGAATGATTTATTTATTTTTAATATTTAATAATTATTGATGAGAAAAGGTACGATAATGATTATTTCATATCATTTATTAAACAACACCGCCCCCCCCCAAAAAAAAAAAACAATTTTATGATAATAGAAATAGAAAATCGCCATATAATTTGAAAATCGCCACTTATCCCCCTTGTGGTTAGATTTTCAAACCACTTACTCCCTTGATATAGGGGGTAATTGCAACAAATATCTGACCACATGGGGATAAATAGCTATTTCCAAACCACAGAGAAATAAAGTGCAAATTGGTCAAACCACATAAGGGTAAAGTGCTATTAATCCTAAAATTATCGTTCTAATAGACGGAAAATAGTCTAGATGGTTTATAGCAGACAAGGACGGCTATTGAATTCACAAGAAATATAAAAAATCTCAAAATTATATTAGACTTGAATAATAGAACATGAGTGGGTATTTATAGCTCTCAACTGATCCCTATTAGAAAAAGAAAACACTAAACTTATAGGGAAAAAGAAATAAATTGATTATACTACTTGTAGGGTAAAAACATAAAAATAAAATATAAAATAGAAATCCTAGTTGAACTAGAAAATTGGTGAATCTAAAGTTTCAGTAAACAACAAAAATAGTAGTTTGATTGTCCTACATCAATTTTCTCGTCCTTGTTTTCCCTTGATACCAAACAAATGAAAATCAATGTGCTTTGTTTTCCATCTAAATCATTTTCTCCTCTCGATTTTTACGATGTTAAATTTTCGTCCCACATCGATTATTTGAGAGTTCACAAACTACTATTTAGGTCAAATAACTTACTCTATTTGGTACCATATGGTTTTAAGTTGGAACCTCCTAACATGGTGTTAGAGCCAAAGTTTTGGGAATTCGTCTCTCATTCCCTCATGGTCAAGTCATCTGTGCAAGCTGAGGGTACATTTCTCATCATTCTCTCGTAGTCAATTTTTTTGTGCAAACTGAGAGTTGCACTTAAGGACGGGTGTTAGATTCATGTCCTATATAGATCATTAAGAGTTTTTAAAATACTATATATGTCACAACCTGTCCCGGGCACTCGTCATCCCGAGGTTGGTGTGACTACAACATGACATCACCTGAAATCCCAAAATAAATCAATTTAATGACAATATACGCCCATCATATAATACAACCGTCTGTTATGGGGGACACATTCATCCCAACTTTTGTTTTCTAACTAAAAGTATTTATCCAAGAATCTCTCATAGGTTTGTCTTTGATCGCTTCTCGCAAGCGCCTATACGACTCCATCACGTAGCTCTACTTAGTGCCAGTAAGGGACCGACTCCTAACTGTTGTACCTGCGAGTGTACTATCTTCTTAGTAAAACATTTTTAATTATATTAATATTTTAGTATGGATCAAGCGTAAGTATATATGTAATGAAAATAAAGCGATATAGATAAGTTCCATCCAAATCTTTTTTTCTAGTATGAATCATACCAATCATCATAATAAATAATATCAAATCAACCAATATACTTAAAACACCACATCTCAAGCACCAATCTCAAACATACACCTCTAACACACACACACTGACCAGCCCTAGTGATCGTTTTAACCTCACGATCGGGAGTTTGCAACGATACCGTACCATCCGTAGGATATGCCTTCCTACGAATACCCATCACTCTGCCGAAACGGATAATCACTGCGCAGTATAAACGTCTAAGATCACACTGCCGAAGCAGATAAACATCACTCCGCCGTAGCGGATAACATCACTCCGCCAAAGCAGATAATCTCACTCTACCGAAACAGATAAATACTAGGGCATCGTTAAATCAACTACAACATCATCAAATCACAACTCAATAGATATCGTCAAATCACCACGTCTATCTCTTTTCTTCTAAATCAATTTTAAAATCCAAAAGCATATTTCCCACTTTTCTTTTTAGAGAAAACGTCTGACTCTTTCGAAACTACTTTTCGACCCTTTATTTTCCTTTTGAAAACCAGACATTTTTAGGAAAACAAATGTTTTCTATTTCTTTTTAAAAACACCGTCCGATGTTACCAAATTCAACAAAAACTCATTTTCAATTTTATTTTGGTAACCATCGAAATCTTCCAAAAACCCAGTTTACCAACTCACCCAAATTGATCCATATCATTTATAAATTCATACAATTTAAGTAACCATATATTTTCTCATATATATATGTAGAAAATAGTTTGGTAAGAAGACAGTACACTCACCTCGATATCCGTTTTGCAAAACTGACACTGACTGCACTCTATCTGGACGCCAGTGCCTGCGAACCTAATAGTGGCAGAGTCTAAATTAATATCTTATCTAAAATATTCTAATCATGCAGTGCAGACCCTATATTCCGAATTGTTACTAATTTTATGTACCACGTACGTAAAATTAATCAATCGTCACGAAATTATTATGATTTTAAGATTTATAACACTAACTAAAATTTAATTTAACGAGAATTAATAATCGATTGAAGTTTCACCTGTTTCCGAAACGTTTGGCGACCACGAGATGGGTTTTGGGTTTTCCTGGGGTGGTTTCTGCAATTTCCCCCCTTTTTTTTTTCTTTCTTCTTTCTTCTTTTTTTTTTCTCCTTTTCTGTTTTGCGTTACTGTTTTCTGTTTTTCCTCCGTCACGCTGCCGACAACAAGGTCTCGCCGTCGATCACGCCTCGCCGTCCCACCAACCAGACACATGCTTCGCCGGACAACCGACCCCATACACCACCACGTCTACCCCCCATGCACCCCCACCATCCACCCACACGACACACACAGTAACACACACACACGCTGCTTTCTCTCTCTAAATTTACCGTCGCCGAACCTCCGGCGACCTCTAAAAATGCACTTCGAAACACACACACACTTGCATAGCAATGGAACACACACACACCCACATATTTAATTTTCAGAAAACACACGCACACGGCCGGTCACCGTCGACGACTCACATACCGCATCAACGACAACGCGGAACAGAGCACAAACCGACACACCCACATGCTTGAACACGGCAGAGATGATCACGCCCTCTCACACCCATCACCTTTCGGAGGAACACGGCAATGGCGATGACCACACCGCCCCCTCACGCCGGCCGTCCGAACACGACCCCCGATCCCCTTTCTCTCCTCTGTTTTTTTTCCTAGATTTTTTTTTTTTTTTTTTTTTTTTGAGATCCTTTTATCATGATATGCATGAACATATATATATATATATATATATATAATCATGAATTAGTGGTTGGAGGCTTGATCTCCCGTTGCCATGTCGCCACCTATTCTCTTCCTTTGTCCCCCGGCAGATCTCAGATCAACCCCCCCCTCCCAAGGTATATGTGGGTGTGTATATATATATATATATAAAATCTTTTATTGTTAATTACTCTTTTCTCCTCTTAATTTCTTAAAATCTTTTTTTTAGTCCAAATTTTTCACATTTAAGATTTTCTGAATTATAATTTCACCCCGAAAAGTTTCAATTCAAAAGTTACATGTCAATATTTAGATAGAATATTTTCTAACTTTGAAATTTGACCCCTCAACTTTTTAATTTGAATCTTAATTGACCCGATTTCACCCCGAATTTTTCCAATTACTTTGAAATGCAACTAAGATGACGTACGTGCTACGATTGAGGTTTTACAACTCTTCCCTCCTAAAAGAAATTTTGTCCCGAAATTTATTACCTAATCGAACAAACGTGGATATTTGTTCCTCATCTAGTCCTCTCGCTCCCACGTTGCCTCTTCCACTGCATAACTGTGCCATAGCACTTTGACTAAAGGGATCATTTCCGTTCGCCACACTTGGTCCTTACGGCTTAGGGTTTTGACTGACTCCTCAACGTATGCCAAATCTGCGTCCAATTCGTCAGGCTACTAATACGTCAAAGTCGCATCACAAAGTTATACTCGTCTTATGTGATTCTAGAACAACTATTTCCTATTTATGGTCTCATCATCACAAATTGCTCAAAATTATAATCAACAACTTTTTTGTCAAATCATAATCATCCACCCAACAAGGTGCACTTGGTAGGTTACACTTAACATGGATCACCCACTGTCAAAGAATCTCATGTTCCTAACTGCTGCTATTCTGATAGCATCCCGATCAGTAACAACACTATCTGCTGAAACCATTCCAGTATATTGAGTCTATTTTATTATGTCGTAACCGACACTTATCTATTTCATCCGACATTTGCTAGTCGCCCGTGGCAACAATATTTTCCACTCAGCACTTATCCTAACTATAATCGTCACCACTCTCATAAACACAGATAACTCAACTATCATTAACCCCGATACTTACCTCAATTCTTTAATACCCATATCGATATCTTTCATAATACCTAAATACCCCCAACTCACACAACTACCACTCAAATATTTCAAACGAATAATCTATAAGAATTCCTTTCATGCCTCCACATTTTATCAAGTCCCTGACATGGTCACGAGCTTCAAGTTTGTTTCCACTTGCCTATCATGCTTCAAACATATATCCACGTATACATACGACTCAAAGGACATGGGTACGTCCCAGTCACAACGAAGATAATATATTCTAATAATTACTAGCTATTAACTATAAAATATTATATCATGTGTACATATAATCTTAAGGGTATTTTAGATTCTCCCTGTCCCGTGACATCTTAATAACTTCCAATTTCCAGTAAAATTGTAGTCACATCGGGCTATTTTTAAATCCCGCAAAAGTTTCGTTTTCCTATCCCAGTTCAGTCTATTAGATTGAAATCCTATATCATTTTCATATAGCGCTTTATGTGATACCACCACGACTGACGACAAGATAGTTATTGGCATAAATAGATTTTATTAACATTACCCAATCATCCCTCTCACTAGAAACTTCCACGACACATCCCCTCAATATATCTTCCAACACTTGAATCGTATTTCCTGATAAACCATTGACCCATAGTTGGAACAAGGTATCAACTTCCACTTGGGCAACCAAAAGAATTATGGAATTTTTTTATTTTATTTTTTTATTATTATTTATTTATTATTTTTTTTTTTAACCCGCATGTGCAAATAACTATCAGCTTCTAATACTACAGTTTCCGCCCACGCATTGTTCACATACTGACGACTTGTTTCACTTTGATAACAATTATTGTCCCGGTCACCATATGGCGACAACACCTATGATTTCAGAATTTCAAATTCCAAGATTTCGAATAACCGATTAATAAAATTCCTGGAATTACTAATCCTTATCCCTTTTTGATTTTAACAGAAAATCATATCCCAACTTAATTTTAATATTTGCATAAAATTGGTGCGTCACGCAATCGAACAATCCTATCAATATGGGTATATATATATATTGGACATGCGCATCAAGAAAACACTCCTTGAACTCCTCTCCCTTTTTCTTTTCTGGTATAGGTCAAGGCTACAATAGCCTCTCCTAGAGATTTCGTTACTTCTCGATCTTAACTTGACTAACAAATCACCGAATAACAATTGCTACGATTTCTATTTCCATTCCAACCTACTAATCATATTCATGCCATTACAGTATAGTTAATATTACTGGGGTACTGCATATCTTATTCTATGCACCTCTTTTAAGGTCTCATCTGTAAATTGACATTATCAACCCTACACATTTTAATTCAAATTCTCAAGCTTCATCATTCCGTTAGACACGCTAATCAGCTCTACTGTCAATTCCCACTGCATTGCCAAACCTTCTTAGCTGGATATCCAACCTTTACATGTCTACACCATGGTACAAATCAATACCGAACAGCGTTACCATCTGACCAACCGCCCATTAGACTTACAAGGCCTCAACTTAACCCATAAATTAATATGAAAAACCCACTCACCAATTTTTGACCTGAAATATTTGCTATAATCGGCACTGTGACTACCTTCATTCCTTTCCACTCTAATCGTTTCCAATTAGACATCTTACCTCTACGCTTCTACCATACAATTGATAAATATCCACTTCATATTTACAAGCTCAATTTGAGTGGTCACCCGACCAATTGCCTAATAGACCTACAAAGATCTCAACTTGACACACACATTAGTATGAATAACCCAAATATGTGCAACTCCACTTTTTTTTTTTTTTTTTTTCCCCATTTCCGACTTAAAGCACAAATCCTTTTATACAGGAGATGTCACTAAACGTTAGAACGAATACGATCTCTACTAGTTCCAAAAAGTTTCGAATTTCCGTCACATGTTCTCGGCCTTCTCCATATACCGTCAATCCACCACTTCGTATTATGTTATATTTTATGTATTCATTTAACTTTTCCTCGTATTTTTGTATGTGGGAGATTGGGTAGCGGAATAGAAATAGAAAAGACTGAATATCGTTGTGTTAGACAGAAAATAGTCTAGATGGTGTTATAGCAGACAAGATAAGCTATTGAATTCACAAGAAATAGAGAAAATCTCAAAATTATATTAGACTTGAATAATATAACACAAGGGGTGTTTATAGCTCTCAACTGATCCCTATTAGAAAAAGAAAATCTTAAACTTGTAGGAAAAAAAGAAATAAAAAAATTAATTATATTACTTGTAGGGGAAAAACATAAAAATAAAATATAAAATAGAAATTCTAGTTACTATAGGAAATTGGTGAATCTAAAGTTTCAGGGCAAAAATAGTAGTTTGATTGTCCTACATCAATTTTTCCTTCCTTGTTTTCCCTTGATACCAAAAAAATGAAGATCAATATGCCTCATTTTTCATCCGCATCTTTCTTTCCTTTCCATTTTCTATTATATTAGATTCTCTTCTCACATCGATCATTTGAGAATTCTCAAACCATTATATAAGTCAAATGAATTACTCTACTTAATAGCATATGATTTTAAGTTATAATCATTTAATATGGTATCAAAACTAAGATTTTAGGAATTCGTCTCTCATTCCCTCATGGCCAAGTTATCCGTGCAAGTCGAGTGTTATACATTTCTCATCATTCTCTTGTAATCAATTTTTATTTTTATTTATTTATTTATTTTATTTTTTACTTTTTTTTATAAATTGGGAGTTGCACTTAAGGGCGGGTGTTAGATTTATATCTTATATCGATCATTTGAGAGTTTCCAGACTACTATATAAGTCAAAAGAATTACTCCACTTTGTACCATATGATTTTAAGTCGGCACAATAACACAATACCAAACACACCATTAATTCAATTGTATTTTCATCTCATTTTCCATCTATTTGTGACTTGGTATTAGATTCTAATACATCAATTTGGTGCATGATAGCAGCAGCAGGAGGAGGAGGAGGAAATAACACCACAATAATAGTTGTCATAAGTGTATCAACTGTAGCAGGCGCAGCCATAATTGGTTTTCTGATTTACCTGTTACTTAGCAGAAAAATAATACAAAATGGTTGGTGAAATTTAGCAAACATCATACGGTAAAATTTCATTGGTCGGTTCTCATTTTGTTAGATGATTTAGGAGGCGACGCAAGCAACCGTGCATGGCATCGGGGAGAAAATGAAGACGACAGTGGAGAGATGCATTACTACAGTTTGGCAACCATGAACAAGCTAGGAGAAGGTGGTTTTGGCCCTGTTTATATGGTAATGAATATCTACATAAAAAATCAGGACAATATTTAAAAATATTATTTGATGAGTTAATTGCCTTTTACCTCTTGTACTTCGAACTTGTTTTATTTTGTCCCGTCTACTTTAAAAACCTATATTTTATTCCCTTCTACTTAATAAATTGGAAAATTAACTTTTTTTGTATGTTTGTTTGACTTTACCAAATTTGTTAAAAGTGAGTAAAATTAAATTTTTTCATCTAATTTTTTCATGAAATAAACAAAACTATCATTTCTTTTAATTTTAATTTCATTTTGTCTTCATTAACAAAAAGAAAAGCAAAATAGAATAGAGAGAAAGAGAGCAAGAGAGGGAAAAAGTTAGTTTTTTTTCCCTTTAATACCTTTAAATGTTAAATTTAAAATTTAAAATTTTAAAAAGAAAATTAAGTCATCTTATACATTTATTTTAATAAAATGTGAGTTTCTTCCTCTAGCCAAGAGTAGGAGAGGGTGATGTGTAGGTTTTCAAAGTTTAGGAGTTAAAATGAGATAAGACCGAAGTACAAGGGGAGCAAAACGAAATTAACCCTTTTTAATGTCTAAGATTGATTTTAATTTAAAAAAAAACAAATGGTTAAGATTGAATAACGATTTTTTTAGGGATATTCCACCCCACCCTCTACTCCACCGGTGATTGAATTAAATTATATTTTTTTTTATCTAATTTTAGTTTTCACCTTAATATTTCGATTTGATTATATCCCACCAAAATTTCACTTTAATTTGTATAATTATCCCTTCCGAAGCAAGAAAACTTTAAACTGACACCGAATAAATTTAAAGGATAGATTAAATATGCAATTACGATTTAATATTTCTTGGTAACTAGAACATACTTGAAATAGTGCCTTCAGTCATTGTGCATATATGCACATACGTGTTAGACACAAGTTTGTGTGTGCGTTTTATATAGCCATTATACTAGATTTGAGTTCGGATTGAGAAGTTTGAAATAAATTGCATGTAGGGAAAACTACAAGATGGAAAGGAAATAGCAGTGAAAAGGCTTTCTTGGAGCTCTAGGCAAGGTCTTGAAGAGTTCAAAAATGAGGTAAAGCTAATTATTAAACTTCAACACAAGAACCTTGTTAGGCTTTTAGGTTGCTGCATCCAGAAAAATGAAAAGCTCCTTGTTTATGAGTATCTCGCCAACACCAGCCTTGATGCCTTCATTTTCGGTTTGTTCTCTCTCTCTCTCGTCATAGAAATTTGGATTAATTGTATTTTTTTACCTCCTGTACTTTGGTCTTATTTCATTCTGATGGCCAAGTGAATTGGGTAGTAATAAAAAATTATCAAATAATAGTACTTCAAAAATCAAATAATTAATTTTATCCTAAATTAATTATTATCTTTATAGCAGCGAATAAGTGTTTAAATTTAAGTACACACTCAAACAAGATGAAATAAAGAAAATAGAAATGCAGTACACCACGATATATCTTGGTTCACAAAGCTACTCTTGGCTAATCCAGTCCTCCGAGCCCCTCCACCATTCGCACCCACTAAACCACTAAAATTCTTTTAAACAAGTAGGAACTAAATCTTTACAAAATGATTCTTTTCACAGACTCGGAATCAATCTTTACAATTTTATTTTCCCAGGCTCAGGAATAACATTTTCTTTTTCTCAGGCTTAAGAATAACATTATCCTTTTTTTAGGCTCAAGAGTAACCTAATCATTTCATAGAATAAGGATCAAACCTAATTCTTTTATCTTAAGAATAACATTATCCTTTTTTTAGGCTCAAGAGTAACCTAATCATTTCATAGAATAAGGATCAAACCTAATTCTTTTATACATTAGGCTAAGAATTAAACCTCACAAAAACACTCCAAGTATCATTTTACCCGGTAAAGATTGAACCATTATAAATCACTCACAATTTAATTCTAGTCAGGAAGAATTACCCCTATCTCTTTTCACGGGAAAAGAGTAACCTAATCTTTTTATATTCTAAGTAAAAATCAAACCTCAATCACTTTACAGGAAGAGATTGAAACCCAGTTACCCTTGATCAGATACTCTCAATAGTATCTAATTCGCACACAACTTACCAATTACAAAATTGATAAGTTTTTTCTCACTCGAAACTTCTACCACCTCAGATTAAATTTAAACTCGATTAATATTCCGATATATACTAGTGATAGAAATAAGTGAGAATTTCAAATTTTGATTATAACAAATAATACGAGTAGCACAAAATTGAACACGTAATTAGATTAACGCCAAAATCGTTTTAAAATAATTTTAATTTTGTTAAAGTTCAAAAATGATTTTACAAGATTGAATAACCAAGTAAGCAATAATATTAATAAACTCAATAAAAATAAGCTTGGAACAATCTCTCCAAAAAAACAGAAGATTATGATTATAATGGATAAGGGTAACACACAAATAAGTACGTAATCAGATTATCGCAAAAATCATTTTTAAAAGAATTTTTTTGCTTTTTAAAGTTCAAAAATGATTTTATCAAAATCTTATCAACCAAGCCAATATAGAAAAATAAATACGCAATAAAGTTTAATAACTTGGAAAGATCTTACTATAATAACACCGAAAGATTATAGATTGAAATGCTAAACAGCTGAAATCAGTGACGCTAACACAATCAACGCTTTAACTCAAGAATTTCTCAAATAATTGATCTCACAATTTCATCTCTCAAAATAATATCAGAATGATGACTCTTAAAAATGTTTAGGAACTGAATAGTTTTGATATTGTATATAATATGTGAAATCCGCTAGTCTATATATAAGAAATTAGAACAAACCCTCAAACAGTTAGTTTTTAAATGATAAACATTTAAAAGACACCTATAGACCCCATATATCATTATCTTTCATTCATGGTACAATTTACTTAAATATAGTTTTCAAAACATTCAATTTAGTCCCCCAAAAATTTTTCAAACTCAAATCGATAAGATAGAAAGTATTAAAAGGACCAATTTGAGAAACGTTTTAATTTCATGTACCAAATTTATAGGGATATTCAAATAGGAATATCATATCTTAAATATATTTATATCCCTATGATATCTCAATCAAGTAAACAAATAATGGTTAGTTAACGGCTAGTTTCTGAAAAAATCATGAAATTCCACAACATCTGAAACAGCATGGCCGGTTGATCGGCCTCTGCCCATCAGTCGACCAATCGATTCAGGATACTAACCAAGCCATTCTCATACGCCAATCGGTTGACCGCTACTCCATGGTCTGTCGACCACTCAATTCAGGATGCTCCCCAGGCCAAAATTCAGCTACAGTAGGTCGACCGCTACACTTCGGTCTGTCGACCTATCGATTCAGAGAGTTCAACTTTTGGTCATAGGTCGACCGATCAATTCAGAGACTAAATTGTTTCCCAACTCCTTCTCATCAGTTTACCGAACCATGTTGGTCGGTTAACCGATCCTGATGGCACTCTTATTCCTTAATTCATTTTTAACTCAAAGCTTCAACGTTTTTGCCCCTTTAACCGATTTCTTTTCTCGGTTGACTTCATTAACTCCTTAAATCAATTTTAATTTCTAATCTTTCTTAAATTAATATTTCTTCTTCAATTTCACATAGAAGCAAATATGTTTTAACTAATTATGATCCCATAAAAAACACACATAATCATAAAATCATTTTTGTGTCGTGTGTAATCCTAATCGAGATACATTAAAAGTAAAAAGTAACCTGAGTTATTTTCACCTAGATTCTTCGGAATCTTCAATCTCTTAGTATCCGTCTCTGTATCCTTCACAATTTCTTCATAATGTTATCGTCTCTGCATCCTTTATAATTACTTCATGATATTGTCGTTTATGCATCCTTCACAATTTTTTCTTAATATTGTCATCTTTGCATTGTCCATAATTACTTCATGATATTATCTTAAATTCTTTAAATTGAAACACCCAATAAATCCGTTAGTTCTACAAAAAACATCAACACTTAATTGTCTATCGAAATCTCGGGATCAATATATTATATCTCCTCTACCCTAGAAACCTACACATCACCCTCTTAGCGTGCCTTTTTTGGGTGGAAAAAAGGATAGATAAGAAAATGAAGAGGAAAATATGATAAAAAAAAAAAATGAGGAAAAAGACTTGTTTATTATGGTTGGAAAATGAATAGGAAGGAAATGCACAATTTCCTGAGTATTTTTTTCTCACTAATTTGGGAGGGAAATGAGGAGTGCTTTTCAAGAGGAGAGAAAAATTATAATTATACCTTGATAATGAAATTTTTTATTTTTTTTACAATATATGTGGGTAAAATAGTAAATGGATGATTTTTCTTCCTTTTATTTTTCTTCGTAATCAAACAACACTAAGAGAAAATTATTTTTCTTTCACAATGAATAAAATATTGTCCTCTCATTTTTCTTTTCCCTCCTTTCAACCAAACATACCCTCATACTCTTAACTGAGGGAAAGAACTAACATTCTATTGAAAAAGTATAAAAATGGCGAACTGCCTTTGTTTTTTTCAATTTAAATTTAATATCTAATGATAAGAAAATAGAGAATGTAGCATTTTCTCCCGCTCGCTTCCTTTTTACATGTTTATTTATTTTTTCTTTTTCAAATTATTTAATAAAAACAAAAGTTTGTAAATAAATTAAATGGTAATTGTGTCTATTTTATGTAAAAATTGAAAAAATTTAATTTTGGCCCATCTATCAATAAATTAGGATGGTATTTGAGTCCAAACTCCAAAGTCATTTTAATGATCAATGATTTAATTTAAAATAAAAAAATGAATGGTTGAGATTGAACTTAATTTTGAGTTAGAAAAAATTTCCTCTCACGCATTTACACCCCCTCTCACCTCAAACTTCTCTTTCTCTAATTACACATTTTCCTTCCATCTAAATCCACTATCGAACTCACCTCAAATTTTTGATAGAGCCCCTATCATTTCCATCTAAATTTATAATTGACTTTAGTTACGGGGCACAACTAATTTTTTAACAAATTCCATTAAGTCTAAAAAAAAATGTTTGTTTTCCAATCTAGTATAAAGTGTAAGTATTTAATGGAAGAGGACAAAATGAAATAAGATCAAAGTACAAGACGCGAAAAACAATTAACTCTTGAAACTTATAACCATATTTTTATTAAATTTCCTACTTTCGAAAGCAGATGCCGAAAAATCCAAGGAATTGGACTGGCCAAAACGGGCTAACATAGTCTCCGGAATTGTTAGAGGACTTCAGTATCTGCACGAGGATTCTCGTCCCAAGATCGTCCATAGAGACATGAAAGCGAGCAACGTATTGTTGGATGATGAAATGAATGCAAAGATATCGGATTTCGGTATCGCTAGGATATTTGGAGACAATCAAACCGAAGCCAGCACGAGCAGAATTGTCGGGACATAGTAAATTTCAATTTTCTTCCTCTCGTTACAATTCAAAAGCAAACATAATTCCACTATATTATTTTTCCTTTTAACTATTAGGACTTGTTTGGTTTTTTAAATTATCTAACTATATATATATATATATATATATATATATATATATATATATATATGAATGACATTAGATGTATTATTACATTCAAATGAAAATACAGTGGATATATGTCTCCTGAATATGCGATGCGAGGAATATTTTCTGAAAAATCAGACGTGTTTAGCTTTGGAGTTCTAATGTTGGAAATAGTGAGCAGTAGGAAGAACACAAGCTTTGGCTATCATGAAGAATATTTCGGTCTTCTTGGTTATGTAAGTCCAAAATGACATTTTTTTTTGTTCTTTTTTTACTTGAATTTCACGTTTGATGAAAACCCAAAATTTGTTTTTTAGGCATGGAATCTGTGGAATGAAAACAGAGGACTAGATTTAATGGATCAAAAACTAGCTTCTTCATGTTCTCCATCACAAGTGTTGAGGTGTATACAAATTGGGTTGCTTTGTGTTCAGGACCATGCTTCGGATAGGCCAACCATGTCTGCTATCATCTTCATGCTTAGCAGTGAAACCGATCTTCCTCAACCAAAACGGCCTACGTTTAGCTGGTTAGACCCCGATCTTCATCGTGAAATCAACAATATATGCTCCGTAAATGAGCTTACTTTATCTATGCCTCAAGGCCGATGACCAATTACCTTTGAAATCATACTTTTGATCAAGTTTTGGAGTCTGTTCTTTGTAAAACCATATATAAACAACAACTAAAAAACAACAAATTGTGTGCTGGTAGAATTGACAATGAGAAATATTATGTATTGTTTTTTTTTTTTTTTGATGAAATGGGCTTAGGAATATTTTTTTCCAAAATGATTCCTATTTTCAACAACCCCACTATTCAAAATAAAAAGGATTTTTCGGCCCAAATTACTTAATTGCGAAAATTGACTTAGGAATTATTGGATTTTTTTTAATTATTTTATTTGGGCCCGAGTTACTTAATTGCGAAAATGGGCTTTGGAATCATTGAACAATAGTAGCAACTAGGTGAAGGCGAAGTAGTTTTAACCTTTCTGGGCTCTATTATTTAATTTTTGTCCCATATTTTCAACTTATTTTGTAGCTTTACTTTTGTTATTCTCATTTAATTCAAACACCATTTGAGTATTTACCCAAAACTTTTGCTGTTAATATCTTAACTGAACTATAGTACAATAGTGCAATTAGTAATTCTTTTTGTTGTTTAATTATAAAAAAAATTATCATTACTATTTGATTATCTTCATTAGTTGTTGTAATGATTGTGTGAAAAAGTTCAACACTGATGAGGATAGTATTATGCGAAAATTGAATAATTGATATTATTTCATTATCTTTATTCCTTATTATGGTAAAAATGAATATCATTGTATTCATTTTTTAGTTATTTTTGTAAGTTTTTATAACTAATATGTTGATAATTTGGTAGTGATGTATTCATTTCAAATTCAGTTGTTCTTTTTTAGTCCGTGTCTTCAAACACGGGTTATATACTAGTATATATATATATATATATATATATATATAAATAAAGCGTGGTTTACCATGAGAGGAGGGATAAGTATTATCCTTTAACCATTTCTACCTAACTAAATGCATGGGAATAGAGACATTATCCCTTTACCTCTCATCTTGGGCAATCATGAGGTATTCTTCAAGCAAAAACTATAATATATGTATCCCAGTTTTATTTTTATAGACTATCCTTATTAGGATATAACCTAATTTAGTTATTTGTTTTGTCATACGTTTAATAAATAAATAAATTATGATTAAATTCAAAAAAAAAGGTGAGAACGTTGTTTACATTAATTGTTAGGTATTCAAAATCTTTTCTAGTACTATATTGTCAAATAATTAAATACACTAATCTTATATTTCGTATCTAACCTAAAATCACATGAATGTTATTAAATCTGAATTACGTATTTATGAATCAATCGTTTGTTGAAGCAAAGACTGATTTTTCGTAAAAAAATAAAAGTTAATTCATGATCATCAGTACTATTTTTTCATAAACCAAATAGTTAGGCTCCCTTAAATTGTCTTGGGGTGCATGTGAACTACAATTAAAATGCTAGTGAAAAATATATATAATTTTTTTAAAAAAAGAAAATAAAAGAAATGGAGTTCTAACTATTTAATCCTATATATAATGATTTTTATCAATTTGAAATTTAATCGTTTTCCACTTATTTTTTAGTCTTAGTTAGTGTTAACTATGAATTTACTAATTAGTTGATATTAACTAAGAACTGAAATAAATAATTAATAATAATTACAGGAAATTATTAGATTGTTCTTCAAATTAATTACTTGTAATATTTTTTCCATATTTTTTTCCCTGATTTTTTTAATCCTTTAATTGACATTAACTAGATTTAGTCTATCAAGTTGATGTTAACTATTGTTGAGTTTGATGAGTGTAAAAATAGTCATCTCCAAGCATTCAATAGAAGACTGTCACGTGTCTATGAATCCAGGTGGAACCCGTTCCTACTGAAGACAAAGTGTGAAGATTCTGCCGACCAGAGGCGCGTCTCAGCCCATGCCGGTCACCACAGGAGGCCGCCTATGTTAACCTCTGCGAAGAGCTACCGTCAGGATGGGGAAACATTTCCCCATCTCGACAATAATTACCAAGCTGGCACTGCCCATCTCGGAATTCGACTCTACAAACTCCTCAACAAAACATCCTCTACCCGTCTCTGGCCTTCCGAGAAAGGCAGGGAAGGGAACTCTCTCACCATGGGCCGCAGGAACAGTCCATCTGGCATTGTGGGCCGAGCCACTTGTCCACTTGCGTATACTCACCGCCCATGGGCCCAGCAAAAAGGCCAAAAAGCCCAGGCCCACCAGCTTAATTCCCCTCTACGCACCCTCACAGTGGTCACGCACCCAGATCAAGATATTAATCCCTGCTTATGCCCCTAATCCTCCAAATACTAATCGGCCTCCACTGCCTATATAAAGGAAGGTAGAAGTGTGGAAAAAATAGGTGCATACTCGCTTTTTCAATATTCTAAGCATTTTCATTGCCTTCCCTGAGCTTTTACTCTCACGCCAGAGGCGACATGTTGGGCCCATCCCGGGGAGTCCTTTGTGCAGGTGATAGGGTGGAGCCCATTCTAGCTCGGACTAGTACCCTTCTCGGACATGGACTCTCCTTGGATCCAAGGACATCTCAAGATGGCTTGATCATCTGAGACCCATCTCGGACCTCTCCAACTCCACCCTAGCAAGGAAGAAGATCAACAACATCCTAACCAAACCATACCATTGGTGTTGACCAAAATTTGACATCAATAAAGTTTATATTTGATATTATATTTAACGATGATTAAAATACCGATAAGAATTAAAAATAATTTAATAGAAATTAAAATAAAGTGGTTTTTATAAATAAAATAATATAAAATAAATATTAAAAACAACCTAATAATAATAAGTAAAACAAATCCCCCAAATTTCGATCGATTTGTATAAAATATTCTAGGGTTTTCGACACTTCATGCACCTAAAGTTTGGCCAAAATCTCACTTTGGTTCCCATATTTTCAATTTGAACATATAACATGTTAATGTTTTCTAATTATTATCCCAATACAATCTAAGTCTTTATCCTCATTACAATTTTGGACAAAAAATAGTCATTTTCTACGTATATGACAACTTTAAGAGCTTTTATGGGCATTTCCAACCTCTTATTTCACCCCTTCTCATTCTCGTTTCTGTCCAAATACTCCGAAGTCATAAATATAGGTTTATCATAATATATACAGATATATCCATGTTAGTATAGAAAAATTATAAAGCGTAAAGGAAGAGGATAAAAATGTCTTTAAAGGACCTCTTAAAAATAATCGGATGCAAGGCGGGTGACGGAGGACCATCCAAAATTGCAATAAGGCTACTGATTTGGACTGAAACGGGACCATTACTAAATTTTAGGGTGTTATGTGTTCAAATTGAAACTACAAGGACAAAGTGAAACAATGGTCAAACTTGTGGGGTACAAAGTGTCAAAAACACAATATTCTGTGCATGTAAAAATTAGATGTTAATATAATAATGGGCTTGGCCCATTTGGCCCATTAGGGAAAAACCCTAACCCCCACTTCCCCTATAAATACTTGTGTATAGTGTTGTATTCTTTGTATCTTTTCTCATATTATTCAATATATCATTCATGTTTTTCATTTTTCAATTATCTTAACATAGTATCAAGAGTAAGTTTTTCCTGGACTTATTCTATCTAAACATTTTTTTTTGAAACCCTAAAGCTTCCGTCGCCGCCTTCGTTTTTCTTCCGTGATTTTCGTCGTTGTTATAGGCTTCATCACCACTCCGATATCAACAACCACCATACCACCATCTTCATCTTGCAGAGACGAACATAACGCCACAAAAATCACCGCCATCGGAGTATCAACGTGCCCACATGCGCCTCCCACAGCCTACAGTACCCCCAAACTGCGTTGTCTCGAATCTTGGGCTCTACCGCCTCAACCAAGCCTCCAAATTCATCTAACGATATATCGTCGGAACCGACTCGACGAGACGATTCCAATTAAGCAAGAATAATTATTGTACGACACTGAATGCGCCCACACACGCGGCCCTAAGGTTCTACTCCAGATTCGCGTTAGATCCACGTGCCTGCTCGCGCCGTCTCAGATTTTGGACTCTACCTCCTCAACCAAAGCTCTGAATCTATCTCATAATATACCATCGGAACCGTCTCGACGATATGATTCCAACGCGTGTAAAATCAAGGAAATCAGACTTTGGCACGTACTCCCACGCACGGCCCGAAGTTTTTGCGCCGACTCCTCTCAGATCTCACGCGCCTCCTATTTCCTCGGATCGGTTCAGGCATTTTTTGACTTGTTTTCTGCGAAGTTGGACTGGTTCTTGGAGTTTTTTGGCTTTTTGATTCTATTTTTGGTCTCTATTTTGTGATTTGAGGTTCACAGAATATACTTTCTGTTATATCTGTGTTTTCACCCGGTCCTTGAAGATTCAATATCGGTTCTTCAATAATTTCAGTATTACGGATTTATCTGTGATCTTTGTTTCATCAAACTCAGATCATACAATATAATTCTATTTATATTGTTGATTAGGTTTGTCACAGAGATTTAATCGGTTCCAGAGGCTCTCAATCGGTTCTTCACGAATATAGACCGATTTTTAGACAATTTCAGTATTTTGAATCCATCTATGACAATAGTTTTTCCAAGTTCAGTAGCGATATCTGTGGGTTCTTCGCTCATTATCAATGCCAAAGAGGGTTCGGATCCTTCCTCCACTACTGTTACACTGTCTATTGCAGATTTGGCTTCACTCCTGCTCCATATCTTCTCTAAAAATGGTACAAATCTTTCTCTTGCTCTCTCACTTACTGAAGATAACTCTTCTTGATTCTTTGATTCTACTTATTATAATCATATGACATCTGATTCCAATATTTTTTCAACCACACTCTCTTCTATGAATATTCCTAGTATTCATACCGTTGATGGTTCTCAAATATGTGTTACTCATACCGGTCAGTTTTTACTTTTCATCTTTCTGTTCCTGACACGTATTTGATTATGAAACAGACCTTAAATCTATTGTTTGTTGGACAACTTTGTGAATTGAGATTTGAAGTCATATTTTCTAATAGTGGTTGTTGTGTGCTGGATCCTCGGACAGGAGAAACTCTTGGGACTGGTCGTAAGGTTGGACGCCTATTTGAACTTACCAGTTTGCACCTTTCATTTCCAACTCCATCACAACCATAACCACATGTCCCTTCATCAACCTATGCAACTTCACTATCATCGCCAGTATTCTTTTCCTCATCATCATCCTTATCTCCACAACCATCAGCGTTTTTCTCACTATCCCAAATTTGGCATGCTCGTTTAGGCCATACTTCATCTAGCCAACTCAAATTGCTTATTTCTAGCGGTCAGTTAGGTTCAATTCAGCATGAGTCCTTCAAATATATCCATTACCAACTTGCAAAACAACCAACCCTACCTTTCAAAGAGAGTCGCTCTATTTTCCTTGCACCATTTGATCTAATTCATTATGATATTTGGGGCCCTTCTCCTCATGCGTCGATGGGTGGCCTTTATTACTTTTTTATCTTTGTGGACGACTACTCTCGATATACATAGTTGTTTCTTATGAAACATCGATCCGAACTTTTTTATCCAATCTTGGCAATACTTCATCTAGCCGACTCAAATTGCTTATCTCTAGCGGTCAGTTAGGTTCAGTTCAGCATGAGTCCTTCAAACGTATCCATTGTCAACTTGCAAAACAACCAACCCTACCTTTTAAAGAGAGTCATTTTATTTTCCTTGCACCATTTGATCTAATTCATTATGATATTTGGGAGCCTTCTCCTCATGTGTCGATGGGTGGCCTTCGTTACTTTTTTATCTTTATGGACGACTACTCTTGATATACATGGTTGTTTCTTATGAAACATCGATCCGAACTATTCTAAATATATTCTGAGTTTTCTTCTATGGTTCAAACTTAATTTTCTAAAAATATCAAAGTTTTCCTCTCAGATAATACAATAGAATACAAGGATCGTGCTTTTCTTAACCTACTTCGCAAAAATGACACACTCCTTCATCGCTTGTGTCCTAGTACATTCCAACAAAATGGACGAGCTGAACACAAACATAGACATATTATTGACACAGTTTGTGCTCTCCTCATTTTTTCATCATGTCCTGAGCATTTTTGGGGTGAGGTTGCCTTCACAGCCGTCTACACAATAAACCGTGTCTCTTTCGCTACAATCCAAAATCAGTCTCTATTTGAACGCCTTTTCAGTAAAACTCCCAATTACTCTGAACTAAGAGTTTTTGGTTGCACCTGTTTTGTTCTTCTCAAACCACATGAATATAACGAACTGGAACCAAGGGCTCGTCTGTGTTGTTTTCTTGGATATAGCATCGAACATAAAGGATATCGGTGTTGGGATCCCATTTCTAAAACCCTTCATATCTTGCGACAAGTTATTTTTTGGGAACATCAAATGTTTTTTTCCTTACAGTCATTTGATATGTTAACCCTCACAAAATCCAGATTCTTTACTGATCCATCCATTGAGTTATTTCTAGATGATACAGTTTCAAGTACTATTGAGTCCACTCCAGCACCACCAGTTGAGCCTAACCCTACACCTTATGTTGAGACCACTACAGAACTACCAGCTGAACCCATTCCAAAATCACGAACTGATCTCATCCTTCCAATTCCAGTGACCATGCTTAAGACTCCTCCTGTGGTCGATGATCTTGTACTGCCTTCCTTTGACACCCACGCCCCAGATCACATCTGATGCTCTACTAGGGTAACTCATCCTCCATATTACCTTTCTAGTTTTCATTATTTTTCCATTATACTTCATCTACATAAGCCTCAATCCTATAAAGAGGCTAGTACTAATCCTCTTTGGCAAAAAGTAATAAACGAAGACCTTCAGGCCCTCGCCAAAACTCATAACTGGGATATTGTTGATCTGCCCCCTGGAAAAACTTATATTGGGTGCAAATGGGTGTTTAAGATCAAGACGCTTTCTGATGGCTCTGTTAATCGATATAAAGCCCGACTTGTTGCCAAAGGATTTGCTCAGGAATATGGTATTGACTATGAAGAAACATTTGCTCCAGTGGCGAGACTAACATCTGTCCGTACACTTCTTGCCATCGCCACTATTCAAAAATGGACTCTCTTTCAAATGGATGTCAAAAATGCATTTCTCAACGGCGATCCTATTGAGGAAGTATATATGAATACCCCTTCCGGCCTGGCTACCCCTCGAAATAAAGTTTGTCGCATTCGTCATGCCCTATATGGTTTGAAATAAGCTCCACGTGCCTGGTTTGCCAAATTTAGCACTATTATTCATTAGTTTGGGTTCACACCTAGTGCTCATGATTCGACTATATTTATTCGTCATACTGCTAATGGTATTATCCTTCTTTTACTGTATGTGGATGATATAGTTATTACTGGAGATGATCTACATGGTATTTCTAAACTCAAAAAGTTCTGTAGTGGTCAATTCGAGATGCAAGATCTTGACGTGTTTACTGGTAGCGCGTAAATACGCCGCTACTTTCACTCGCAAGTATACGAGGTTAAGTTTTAGTATAGATCGAGAGAGTTAGGGTTATGGTGTCCATAGGGATTGATTTTGACTATTATTGAGTATCGCGTTTATCATGACCTAACTTTATCTAGGCGAAAATAAATGTGTTTAAAATTAATAATACTAATACTAAGTTAATTAATCTAATTAAATGAACTATACTAATACTATTATGAGATGTTTAGGAAAAGTTTTGCCTAGGGATTAATTTTTGTTTACAAAAACGTGTTTGGTCTCATTTTAGTTTACGTTAACGGCATTCGACTTATCCGACAATCTCAGTTCGTAAACTCTCCTGCCATCTCTCCCGAGTGTAAGACGAGGGAATACGTGATTTCGTGTTAACGAAGAAATCCCCCTCAACATCTTAATGACCCTAGGTCACATGAGTCTCGCCCCTAACGTCATTGATTGCAGACAATCCAACTCCCGACCGGGTTATTGATCGTCGCGTTGTGTTTATCCTATCGATAATCTCAGTTCGTAAATTCTCTCACCACCTCTCCCGAGTGTAAGACGAGAGAATATGCGACTTCGAGTCAATGAAGAAGTCCCCCTCAACGTCTTAACGACCCTAGGTCACGTGAGTCTTGCCCTAACATCATCGATTGCCCACAATCCAACTTCCTCCCGAGTTATTGGATCGTCGCATTGTTTACCCTAGTCCGAATCCGGGGTTACCTCTTCCGAGTGTCAAATCCAGTATTCTCTATAATCTATCTACGCATGATAAACAAACAATATGACAAGCACAATCAAAATAACGAAGAACAACCGCTAACCAAACACAAACTCAACAAAATATTATTTTCATAAATATATTAATCCCTAGACAAAAACCCATTTAGCTCATGGCCATAGCTGGTTATACAATGAAAACTAAGCTAAACATGCTCAAACAACAATCCTAAGTTAAAAAATAAAAGAAGGAACAAGAGAAACTTAGCCTAGTCTGAAGATTTATCGCTAAAAACGTTTTGAGATAGATTCTCCCTTCTTAGCAACGTGATCTTCTCCTTAGGATTTGAATGAGCACTCCCAAAACCTCTCTCTAAAATATACTAAGTCCTATGGAGCTCTCATAGCCGGAGGTGAGGAGAGGAAGGAGTATTTATAGGGAAAATATCTAAAATAAATATCTAATCTGTGCAAAGGTGACCGCCGCGACAGTGGAAGGTCAGTTAGATTATCGTCGCGGCTATCGTTTGATCACCGCGACGGTGGAACAATGGCCTTACTCTTTGTATTTTGTACCCCGCGGCGGTGGTTCTACGCCGCGGTAGTGAATTTACAGAGAGTTTGGGCCAGCTCTGAAGTTTGATCGCCGCGGCGGTGGTTTGGTCGTCGTAGCGGTGGCTGCAGGTTCTGAATTTTATTTTCTTTGCCCTTTTTTCACCGTCTTTGATCCTATGTGATCATTTTTAATCATTTTTCATATATTTTTACCTCAAACACCTGATTTAGTGTAAAAAGAATAAAAACATATCAAAATATATTAAAAACGTACTAAACATACTCGAAAACTAACAACGTTCGAATTGAAAATAGATAGGTAATTTACATCTATCAAATGCCCCCAAACTCGGAATTTTGCTAGTCATCGAGCAAAACACCCACGCAATAAAAGAAAATGTAAAAACTAAGTACTAAAAATGAAAAACACGAAAAATAAATATGTGCAAGTTTTGAGTATCATCTACTGGCCAAAAGAACTATCCCTTATTGGCCCCCAATCCTATCGAGTTCAGGCATAGAAACACACCATGTAATGTTCTAGAATTTCAATATTTATAATAGTAAATGCCATTATAGATCCTGCTAAAGTGTGTGTGTGTGTGTGTTTAAAACTAAAATATATAACTGTCTATTAATCGGATTAGATTATCCACCATATAAGCGCATGACAGAAAAAAACCCAAAGGTATAGGGAATCCATAGGATTGACCCGAGATCTATTATCCACTAATGTAGGCTCGGAAGTTCAAAGAGATCAATAGGTCTTGGTTCGGTTTAGGACAAATGGCCAAGGGTAAATTTGAAAGAGAAAACGGGTTAACGTCGTTAACTTGACGTTACCCAAGGTACATCGCTTGGCACTCTCACACTCGAAACCCCATAGTTAAATTGGGAAACAACCCTGAACATACGTTAAGAACGATGTACTCACTTGTCAAAAAGAAATGAAAAATAAAAACTGTATGTACACTTGATTCTTTTTTTTTTTTCAACGAACACACTCCCAAACTTATTCGATTGTTACAATTTAAGGGGTGTGTGAAAAACGAACAAAAATGACAAGTGAGTACTTGAATACCGAACCAATATAAAGTTCGCCCTAACCCACCGCTCACTTCAAGTAGCATTTGCAATCTACTAGCTTGATTCTCTCAGATTGTGCCTTCAGTTTAGCGATGTAGGTTTGGAAATAAGTTTTATCGATCAAGTGGTATCTGTTTAGTGTTCAAAATTGAAACGACATTTAGGCTTCGACAGGGTAATGAGGGGTAATGATATATCAGGGTAAGCTTAAAAGGCTCAAGCGAGAAAATGAATGCCTAAATCATATCTTTCGAACTACCTAGCCTAGGATTTCGTCTCAAATTTCCCCCGAATGAAGTTCTAGAAACCCTAATGTCATGAATTTAGGTGACAGATAATCGTTTTCAAATCAATTATACGGTTATATAATGAGTTTTTGTACTCATGCAAGTAGGATCTATAATAACTATTACTAAAACATAACGTTGAGCACACAGAACATACATGCATGAGTTTTATGCTCGACCTCAATAAACAACCCGGGGACAGACTCATCATCGGGTAATGGCCCAGATGATGTTAAAACTTAGCACATTCACAACAACTAAACTAAACAAACTAATCCTAAACAAGCATGCTTACATAGAAAACAATAAAATATAACTAACACATCACCACCAACTTAAAACAGGTGATATTCGAAACAACCCATCAGCGATCCCAATAGACAGAATATAGCATAAAAATAAAGACGGGAGTTTAAAACACGTACCTGGGAGGCGAGAGAATCTCGCCTCCGACTCAAATTGGCAGAAATGGATCTAACTTATTTTTCCTTGGATTGCCTCCCAAGAAACACTTAGTTTAAGGTCATTAACCCGACATGCTGAAGAGCTAGTCAAAGAGCGGCTTTCGCCTGTAGTAAGTGTCGTACAACACCACATACGGGTCTTGGTTCAATACGCCATCAAGGCTGGCGAGATGTGGCAATGCTTGGCTCAGACTTTCAACAGGACTATCCACTGGCTCATGCACTTGGTGGGCATGAAAAAACATTGCTAATGGCGGCGAAAGACATGTTAGCCACATAGGATCCTCGTAAATGTGATCGTATAGAATCGATGGTGGCATCACAATTTGGATCTCCAATAGTGACAAATCACAATCGTCGATCCATGCTTGGGTTCCTGTCTCATTCGGATAAACATAACTGAACTCTCCCAAGCTCCTTTCGCTCGTTTCTGATTCCTCACGGTGGCTTTCACATGATATGGCTTGTATATCTCCCAGTGCCACCATGTTTGACTCGGCCTCAATCAAGCAGATTAGCTGTGTAAGGCCTCAATCGTAGCAGGTACGTCATTTTAGTTGCACTTTAGAGTAACTGAAAAAAATTCGGGATGAAATTGGGTCAATAAAAATTCAAATTAAAAATATAGGGGTCAATTCGCAAATTTAGAAACAATAAATCCAAACCTTGGGAGGTAAAGTGACATGTAACTGTTAATTAAAACTTTTAGGGGTGCAATTGCAATTTAAGAGAATCTTAAAAGTGGACTTGAACTAAAATGAAGATTTTAAGAGTTAAGGGGAGAAAAGAGTAATTTCACAAAAAATTATTTATATATATGTGTGTGTGATCGGGAGCCACCGGCCGGAAGGAGAGAAGGAACAGCGACGTGGTAGGAGGAGCTTAACATTTAGACCACTAGCTACATGCATATAAATGCTGATTCATGCATGTAATGATCCCAAAAACAACTCTCAAAACAAGAAACGCAAAACAAAGAAGGAAGAGAGAGAAAGCGAAAAGAGAAAGAGAGGTTCGCCGGTGGTGGGGTGCAGTCCGGCATGGGTGGTAGCTGTTTGTTCGGTCTGATTTGTGTGTGTTTGTGTGTTCTGGGTGTGCGTGGGTGTTCAATTGTGCGAATATGTATGTGCATTACTGTTCACCGACGGTTGTGTGTGTGTGTTCCTCCGTTAATCGGCGATTTTATATGTGTCTGGGTATGTTTCTCTGGTAGTGGTTGCTGCGCCGGTGGTGATCCGTTGAATGCGTGGGTGTGTAGGTGTGTGATTAGTGTATGTGGCTTGGCGTGTGTGTGTGCTCTGTTCGGTTACAGTGTTACGTGTGTGGGTGTGGGTCATCGGCGGGGATGGTGATCGGGTGGTGTGGCGCTGCCCGTGGGTATGTATTGTGTGTGGGCCGTGTGGGTTGCTGCTCGTTGTCCGGTGCCGGCGCATGTATGTGGTTGTGTTGCCGGCAGTTTTGGGGCGGGCGTGTGTGTGTTCTGCTTATCTGGAGTGTGTGTGTGTGTGTGTGTGTTGTCGGGTGTACCTGTGTGTGTGTGTGTTGTTCGGCCGATGGTGTTGTCGTGTGTGCGTGTAAGATCGTCGGAGTTGGGGGGAGAAAGAGAGAGACGTCGGCCGGGAGTGCAAACAGGAAAACAAAAATGGGGAAGAAAAAAAAAAGAAATTACGCAAACCACCCCACTGGAAATCAAAAACCCATCTCGTGGTCGCCAAACGATTCAGGAACAGGTGAAATTTCAATCGACTGTTAATTTTTGTTAAATTAAATTTTATTTAGCGTTACGAATCCTAAAATCGTAATAATTCCGTAAGGATTAATTAATTCTAATTGCGTGGTACATAAGATAATAACGATTCGGAATATAGGGTCTACATTGCATGATTCGGATGTTTTAGATAAGATATTAATTTAGGCTTTGTCACTATTAGGCTCGCAGGCACCGGTGTCTCGATAGAGTGTGGTCAGTGAAGGTTTTGGAAAGCGGTTAACGAGGTGAGTGTACTATCTTCTTGCCAAATTATTTTTGTATATATATGATGAAATATTGGTTTACTTAAACCGTGCAATTTTATAAATTATATGGATCAAGTAGGATGTGGGTGAGTTGATAAACTGGATTTTCGAAAGATTTCGGCGGTTTTTGAAATGAATTTTTGTGGGATTTGGTGAAATCAGACAGTGTTTTTAAAAGAGAATAGAAAACATCTGTTTTCTAGAAATGCTTGGTTTTCTAAAAATAAAGGGTGGAAAAGTGGTTTTGATAAAATCAGACGTTTTCTTTAAAAGAAAGTGTGAAATATGATTTTTGGATTTAAAAGTTGGTTTTGAGAAAAAAATATAGATGTGGTGATTTGACGATGTTGAGTAGACGATATTTATTGAGTTGTGATTCGATGATGCTGTATTTGATTTGACGATGCCACAGTATTTATCTGTTTCGGTAGAGTAAGGTTATCCGCTTCGGCGGACTGATGTTATCCGCTTCGGCGGAGTGATGTTTACCAGCTTCGGCAAAGTGATGTTAGACGTTTATACTGCGCAGTGATTATCCGCTTCAGCGGAGTGATGGGTGTTCGTAGGAAGGCATATCCTACGGACGGTACGGTACCGTTGCAAACTCCCGATCGTGAGGTTAAAACGATCACTATGGCTAGTCAGTGTGTGTTGTGGTGGAGTGGTGGTTTGAGATGTGTGTTTGAAATGTGATGTTTTACTTATATTGGGTGTTTTATTATTTATTATGACGATTGGAACTTATATTTATCACTTTATTTCCACTGCTTATATTATGAAAAATTTTACTAGTTACGTGTTGTTTCTATACTCACGCTTGATCCATTTAGATGTTGTAAAATGAATTATTATTTTAAAAATATTTTCACTAAGAAGACAGTACACTCACAGGTAAAATAGTTAGGAGTCGGTCGGTCCCCTATTGGCGCTAGATAAAGTTATGCGGGGCACGCAAATGAGTCATTCGAGACAAATTTTGGAAACGAGATATCAGAAATAAAATCTAAGTGAGGTTTAGGGGATTTGTTTGATTGTATTTATATTTTGGGATGGTATATCCCTATCAGATGGGACTATTGTATGTGTTGTATAGCTTTACAATTTGGTTATGGACGTATTGAGGTTGGCTAGTCAGTTGGGCAGTATCATGTCTACGTCATGCCGGCCCCACATGACGGGGGTCCGGGGTGGGGTGTGACAAGCTGATCGATTTGCATCTAAAGAGACGTCACGATCGCATCGATGTCGGCACAGACCGTCTCGATATAATCAAGATGATCCTTATGCTTGTTGATCTGGTCATGCATCTCCCACAATAATCTCTAAGTTTCCCCCATAACGGTTGTGAGCGTTTTTTCCAGACTGGGGGAAGACTCCTCGTCGTTATCCAGAATGTCAATCCATGGCGCCGTGGTATTGGAAAAATCCCCCAAGTTTTGGTGACTTGGTGAATAATTCCAACTCTGAAAATCAAAGGCCGTCATTTTCTCCAACGACCAAATGGCTTCGTCCGCGGTTAGGTCATAGAGAGAGAGGGTACTATTTCCTTCTTCCACCTATATTCTGGTAGCGGCTTGTAACCCATCGAGAAAATTGAGGAGTTGACTCTCTGTTGGGAAATAATGGCTCGAAAACCGGAGTAGCCAATCCTTATATCGATCCCAAGCACTATAAAATGGCTCGGAATCCCGTTGAAAAAATTGCATCAATACTCGTTGATCTAACATCGTCGAGTACCCTACAAGTAAACAAAATAAATGCCTAAAGTAAAATTCGGTCATTTACTCACAATATCAATAATAATAAAAAACACAATCCCAACAACGGCGCCAAAAACTTGGTAATGCGTAAATACGCCGCTACTTTCACTCGCAAGTATACGAGGTCAAGTTTTAGTATAGATCGGGAGAGTTAGGGTTATGGTGTCCACAAGGATTGGTTTTGACTATTATTGAGTACCGCGTTTGTCATGACCTAACTTTATCTAGGCAAAAATAAATGTGTTTAAAATTAATAATACTAATAGTAAGTTAATTAATCTAATTAAATTAACTATACTAATATTATTATGAGATGTTTAGGGGAAGTATTGCCTAGGGATTAACTTTTGTTTACAAAAACGTGTTTGGTCTCGTTTTAGTTTACGTTAATGGCATTCGACTTATCCGACAATCTCAGTTCGTAAACTCCCCCGCCACCTTTCCCAAGTGTAAGGTGGGGGAATACATGATTTCGTGTCAATGAAGAAGTCCCCATCAATGTCTTAATGATCCTAGGTCACGTGAGTCTCGCCCCAACGTCATTGATTGCACACAATCCAACTCCCAACTGGGTTATTGGATCATCGCGTTGTGTTTATTCTATCGACAATCTCAGTTCGTAAACTCTCCCACCACCTCTCCCGAGTGTAAGATGAGAAAATACGCGACTTCAAGTTAATAAAGAAGTCCCCCTTAACATCTTAATGACCCTAAGTCACGTGAGTCTTGCTCCAACATCATCAATTGCCCACAATCCAACTCTCTCCCGAGTTATTGGATCATCGCGTTGTTTACCCTAGTCCGAATCCAAGATTACCTCTTCTGAGTATCAAATCCCGTATTCTCGATATATCTATCTATGCATGATAAACAAACAATACGGCAAACACAATCAAAATAACGAAGAACAACTGCTAACCAAACACAAACTCAACAAAACAACATTTTCATAAATATATTAATCCCTAGACAAAAATTTGTTTAGCTCATGGCCATAGCCGGTTATACAATGAAAACTAAGATAAACATGCTCAAACAACAATCCTAAGTTAAGAAATAAAAGAAGGAACAAGAGAAATTTAGCCTACTCCGAAGATTTATCGCTAAAAACGTTTCGAGATCGCTCCCCCTTCTTGGCGACATGATCTTCTCCTTAGGATTTGAATTAGCACTCCCAAAACCTCTCTCTAAAATATACTGAGTCCTATGGAGCTCTCATGGCTGGAGGTGAGGAGAGGAAGGGGTATTTATAGGAAATATAACTAAAATAAATATCTAATCTGTGCAGAGGTAATCGCCGCGGCGGTGGAAGGTCGGTTAGATTATCGCTGTGGCTATCGTTTGATCGCCGCTGCGATGGAACAATGGCCTTACTCTCTGTATTTTGTACGCCATGGCGGTGAATTTACAGAGAGTTTGGGCTGGCTCTGAAGTTTGACCGCCGCGGCGGTGGTTTAGTCGATGCGGCAATAGCTGTAGGATCCAAATTTCATTTTCTTTGTCCTTTTTCCACCGTTTTTCCACCGTCTTTGATCCGATATGATCGTTTTTAATCCGTTTTCATACCTTTCCACCTCAAACACCTAATTTAGTATAAAAAGAATAAAAACACATCAAAATATATTAAAACATACTAAACATATTCAAAAACTAGCAACGTTCGGATTGAAAATAGATAGGTAATTTACACCTATCACTCACCTACTGTCTTAGCCTCGAAGTCTTATCTGGTTCTGATGGATATTTTATCTCTCAGGCCAAGTATGTCTCGAATCTCCTCTTCAAGACTGGGATCACTGACTCAACCACTGCTACTACTTCTCTTGAGTCGAACGTCAGACTTACCCTATTCGATGGTTCACCTCTTCAGGATGTTACTCTATATCGCCAACTGGTTGGAAGTCTTGTATATCTTACTGTCACTCGCCCTGACATTGCCTATGCCATTCATCAGGGTAGTCTATTCTTGTCCGCTCCTCGGACCACCCACTACTCGGTTGCTCTTCGCGTTCTTTGATATGTCAAGAGTACTTTACTTCATGGGATTCATTTCTCAACTCAGTTTGCTCCCATCTTACAAGCTTATTTTGATGCCGATTAGGTCGGAGACCTCACTGATAGACATTCAACCACTGGTTACGATTTCTTTTTAGGTAATTCTCTCATTTTCTAGCGTAGTAAGAAACAAACTGTGATTGCTCGCTCTAGTACTGAAGCTGAATATCGTGTCATAGCTGATGCAACTCAAGAACTTCTTTGGCTTTGATGGCTACTCGCTGACATAGGCATCCATTCTCTTGCTGCCATTGCCCTACACTGTGACAACATGAGTACTATTCAGATCGCTCACAATGATGTATTCCACGAGCGTACAAAACACATTGAGACTGATTGTCACTTCATCCGTCATCACATTCTCCAGAATACGGTTCATCTACAATCTGTCAGTTCAACTGATCAGACATCAGACATTTTCACTAAGGCTCATCATCCCGGACGCTTTCACCCTCTGGTTTCCAAACTCAAGTTTACCTCCCATTTACCGCCTTGAGTTTGAGGAGGAATGTTAATGTAATAATGGGTTTGACATTTGGCCTATTAGAGTAAAATCCTAACCCCCACTTTCCCTATAAATACTTGTGTATAGCGTTGTATTTTTTGTATATTTTCTCATACTATTCAATATATCGTTCATGTTTCCCATTTTTCAATTATCTTAACATTAGAAAAGAAAGTTGCAAGTTGCTTCCTTATCCTCGGTTTCCTTTTTTCTCAGATCCTGGTCGACATGCAGTAGTATTACAACAACTAAGTCTTTGGCCCGGGCTATATAAATTCACTTGTAGATCTTTTATGCTTTATTCTTTATACAGATGGTCCAAATTCAAGTAAAAGAGGAGAGTTAAGTTGGGTAGCAACGGCCGGCATAGTAAATATATAAAAATCAAAGCATTCTCTCTCTACCCCTCTCACACACACTCACTCGTATGATATATTCAGGTGCAGAGAGATAGATGTAGAGAGAGAACCCACGTGATATATTCAGTAGCAGATAGATAGATAGATAGATAGATAGAGAGAGAGAGAGAGAGAGAATGAAGAAATGTGAGCTATGCGGCTCTCCGGCGAGAATGCACTGTAAATCAGATCAAGCAAGCCTGTGTTGGGACTGCGATGCCAAGGTTCACGGTGCCAACTTCCTCGTAGCCAAACACTCCAGAACTCTCCTTTGCCACGCTTGCCAATGTCCGACGCCGTGGACCGCCTCCGGCCCCAGGCTTGCACCCACCGTCTCCGTCTGCGACAGCTGCGCCAACGGAAGCCCCAACATCATCGATCAAGATCAAGAAAATGACGAAGGTGACAAGGAAGACAACGACGATAATGATGACGACGACGACGATGATGATGATGGGGATAATCAAGTCGTTCCTCTGTCTCCTACTCCGGTGCCGGCTTCCGCTCCGGTGCCGGCTTCTGTCTCCTACTCCGGTGCAACTTAATTATCAGATTAGAGAGGGAGAGGAGATTTACAAATTAAGGTTGGTGAAGTACATCTCAAGAAGATCTTGAGTTTGCCCTTGTGCAAGGTGACCAAAGCGATCATTTACAGCCTCAAATTTTTGCCCTCTTTCAAATTGACCCATCTATTTTTTTAAATTTTAAAATAATTTTATTAAATATTAGGTCAAATAAAAAAAAAATCTCAATTTTGGCTTAATCAACATATTAACTATTTTTTATATTAATATTTCAATTTCATAAAAGAATTATGAATATTTTTAAAAAATATTTTAATTTTGTAAAAGAATTATGAGTATTTTTATTTATTTTTAAATTATTTAAATATTAAGAGTTCTTGTTTTCAAATTTCACTTAAAATCACTAATTTCTTAGGATTGACCCTGATCTTAAGTAAAAAACTAGGGTTTAAGTTTTAATATTACCATTTTAATCTTATAAACTTCTATTTTATCCTAACCAACACGATGTTGGTCACATTTGGTACACACACACTAAAAGAACAAGAAAAAAGAGAGACGAATTTATTTTAAATTGAATTCCACTTTATTTTTGTTATATTGCATTTAAGCATACCAAACGCGGCAATAAACCAAAAATAAAATAATTATCTGATGATGGTATTTTTGTGCGTCATCTGGTCAGCACCCGGGCCCCGCCACGTGTTCATCTCTCCTCTCCTCTGGTCACTGGACGACCATCCTCAAAGACTTAAACCATTTTTCTCTATCTGAGTAAGTCTTCTCAAGTAAATTGGATCAAACACATAAGCTTTTATAATGGCCCACCAAGCCCAAGTCCATAGGGTTATCTTCTCAAGTACTTCGTTATGGGATAAGCGCATGGTTTCAACTAATTAACCGCACTCAAGACTCCGATTAAGCAATACTAATAGCCCTCCTCTCTTATAAATACCAAGGGACAATCAATGTCCAAAGGTAATTCTCATTATTTTTATTGATGCAATTGTGTAGTCTTTTTCCCTTGAGCTCTTACTCTCACATCGGAGGCCTTCGTCAGACAGACACCCGGTAGGTTCTTGTGACCCGCATTCTGAACGTTGGTTATCTAGATCTCGGCTAGATGTTTGAAGAACACTTGACAAATTTCGGTTCTCCAATTCTCCAAGACTCAAAAGTCCACCTCATCACTCTAGTTCAGTGTCAACTCACACGTGAAACCTGATCGGACTATAGTACTACTAGTGCACACCAATTCTCGACACCAACATTATCATTTGTTTAATGTTTTTGTTTTTGCTCTGAAAAATAGGAACAAATTCGGAAATTGAGAAAAATAATATACTTTGCTATATTCTCATATTTTTATTTAATTTTTTTTTTAAAAAAACAGAATAAAATTATTCTCAAGATGGATTGCAATTTTTTTTTTCTTTTTCCGGGGGGCTTCTTAGCCTGTAGTTTTCTATATTTTTTTTTTTTATCTTATTTAAAAAAAAAATATTTTATTTTTTACTTCTTAGGTAACATTAAATATGATACCAAATTAATTCGATTAATTTAATTTATTTAATATTAAATAAAAGATTTTAATTTTTTTTTAAAAATAAGAATAAAAACTTATAAAAACTTATATATACGCCCCATTGTTTGAAGTCCTGTTTGGCGGAAACCATCAACCGCTATAAAGCAAAAGGAAATTGATTCTAAAGTTTATTCACTCCATCAATTTCTAGGGTTTTCGACGTTTGATTTCTCATCAATTCCTCTTCGATTCACTGTTCCTTCAATCGATTAGAATCGACTAGGCCTTGAATTTCTTGCAGAGATGCCTCAGAGACACTCGAAGAACAACAACGACCTCGCCTTCTTCACCTACGACGAGAAGCGGAAGCTCGGGTACGGTACTCAGAAGGAGAGACTCGGTAAAGACTCGATCAAGCCGTTCGATGCGTGTTGCCTCTGCTTGAAGCCATTAATCGATCCACTGTGTTGCCAGAAAGGCCATCTCTTCTGCAAAGAGTGTATTTTCGAGTGCTTATTGGCTCAGAAGAAGGATATTCAAAGGTTAGTAGCTTCCATAGCTGTTCTTCTGTTTCGTTTGGATTTGATTTGTTCACTTAAAATTACAAATTACAGTTTGATTGGTCAAATTTTGTTCACGCTGTTGAAGATTGAACGTGTGGGTAAGCTGAACGTCAGGAAATTTAGGTTTTATTTGGTATCTTTTTTTTTATTATTATTTTTTTTTCAAGTGGAACATTTGAGTGGAGCTTTATTAATAAATCCAAAAATTACAAAACCCAATGGGGGACGAAGCCTGGTCTCTGAAAATAATCAAAACAATAAATAATTTAACAAAAAATTTTAAAAAAAAAATCAATAAAAAATATGACTTAAATTTTTAATCTTCCGAATGTTAGGGAAGCGAAGTCTGTGTAGTCTTAATCATCCACGAACTGCGTTGGATATTCTGATTCAGACCAGAAGGTCCGATTATCTCCACCACTTTCTAGCTTCGCTAACGTATTGGCTTGCTATAATTTCCCTATAGCAGTGCGAAATAAAAACATGAATATGCCACTAATCAGCAACGTTAATTTCCTGGGAGTTTTAGTTTTCGTTAATTTCCTGGGAGTTTTAGTTTTCGTAGCAACCATTTCGACTAGAAGGGCGTTGTCACTGACTATAACCACGAAGAACCACTCAAACTCAAAGCGCAATCCAAAAGGTTTTTGATTCTGAAGCAAGCTAGATCAAAAGCCAAGAAATTGAGTGAACCCAAATAAAAGAGTCCCATTAGCATTCTGCAAAGTACCACCTCCGCCAATAAAACCATGATTTCCTCTAGAGCTTCCATATTTGGTATGTGTTTCATGATATCTAAACGAATTTGTGGAATTTACTTATGTAATACCATCGATTTGAGGAAAAGAAGGATCCCGATGTACAAGAGAAGGATGAAACTATGCCAGTCATAGAGATTATTATATGTCAAATATGGCATTAATGGTTTGTTAGGTTTTCATGGATTCTTCTTTCTTGTTAGTGAGCTCAAAGCTTGATTATTAGTTCATGATATAGAGATGAAAATTGAACTTCCGTTGGCTGATGTGCTTCGTATGGATGAATAATATGTGATTATGAGGTAATAGAATTTTCCTCAATTGTTTGTCGGTTGAACTAGTATGGATGATTATTCCTCCATTTCTGTGCTGGATTGTTTGGCCATAGCACTTTCAAGGGAAAGCTATGGCCTTTCAGAGAACTTAAATCGGTCTATAAGTGGCTTTCCTATGATCATTGGTGGTTATATATATATGTAACGTTTGAGAGAACTAAAATCGGTCTTTTTAAGGACTTTTAATTGGAGATCAGTGGGGTTTATAGCTAATTTTGGATGATTTTTGTTGTTCTTTTTGGCTTAGGATGTGTTTGGATGAAGGATTTGGGGAGAAAATTTGATTTTGATAAGAAATTTCTGAAATTCATAAATTAAAATTCCTTGTATTTCAGAAATGAATTTGTGGTAAGTCGTAGGAATTTGAAATGGGATTTAGCAGAGGGTAAAATGGCATTCCAAATACCTAACGAGATTTTTTTTTGGTGCCTGTAATTCCTTTCCGACCTCTCTATGGAGAAATTACATCAGTAAAAAATTCAATTTCAGAAAATATCCCCAAACAACAAATTTACAAATAACGGGCTTTAAAATTCAAAATTTCATCATTTCTAAATTCCTTAAATTTATCAAATTTCTTATCCAAACCCACCCTTAATGACTACTAGGTTACTATAAACACACACTCTCTCTCTCACACGTGCGATCATCAATGGCTTTCTTATGATCATTTGTGGGTATTGGTGTACCTCGAATTTGTTTATATATATATATATATGTATATGTACACATTATTTTGTTATTTAGCTGAATATTGAATGCCCATCTCCTTTTTATGCATTTTCCTAATAGAAAACAAGCTGCCTACACCGTGCAGCAAAAGCAACAAAAGGATGATGAAGAAGAAAGGTTGACGCTTCAGAAAGCCCGAGAGCTCGAAGCATTCGACCAGCAAAACCACGGCGCCGTTCCACAGTACACCAACAAAACCCAAAATCGAGACAAGAACAATTTCCATGGCGCAAACAGCGTAAAGGCAACCTCATACGAAGAAGAAGCCCTCCGTACCATGAAAGCCTTCTGGCTTCCCTCCGCCACCCCTGACGCTCCGGCCAAAGTCCAGCCGCCGCCCACAGCCACCACTTGTCCGGAAGGCAAAGAGAAACTAAATCTTAAGACCCTTTTTCCAATATACTTCACCGAAGACAATAGTGGAGAGAAGAGATTGAAATCAACTTCTCTGGATAAGCCGTATATATGCCCTAGCTGTAAGGTTACCTTAACAAACACGCTTACCCTAGTTGCCCTTAGCTCGTGCGGGCATGTTTTTTGCAAGAAGTGTTCAGACAACTTCATGGCTGTGGATAAGGTCTGTTTGTTTTGCAACAAGGCGTGCAAGGAGAGGAGTATGGTTCGGTTGGGAAAAGGTGGGACTGGGTTCTCGGGTCATGATGATCATCTTGAGGCGAGGGATTTTAAGCATTTGGGTAGCGGTTCAGGGTTGGGGCTTGTTAGACCCGCAATGAAGACTTGAATTGACAGTTAAAGTGCCGTTTGGGTAAGTTGATTTTTCACAAATTCCTTTGTTTGTTTCATTGCAACGGTTAGATTTAGATTAGTCAATAGACTTTCTTCTTTTATTCATGTTGTGACTGAGAAAATATTCAATGGATATGGTGTACCAGGTGCTATTATGATGCAATGGCATTACAAATCAAGTCGAGAACGATTTGGAATAACGATTCGGGGTCAGATTGGAAATTGTGCCCACTTCAGGTCAAACTGACGAAGTGGAGTAAAATTTCGAATTAATTGTGATGTACCAGTTTAGTTTAGGTGTTGAAATGTTTTATTAATACTACTGGATATTTTTTTTCCTATTGAGTAAGGCAAGTTATGTTTGGCAAATGAGATGAATATTGTTGAATCGAGAAAGATGAGAGCTTGTTTGCTTTAGTTTTCGAAAGCAATTTTGGAAATTTTGAAAAAATTTAATTAATTGGAATATGATGTTGAAAAAATAAGTAAATTTGGTGAATGTATTGTAGAGAAATAAAAAAATAAATCTATAGATAAAAAGGTAAATTGCCTTTTGTCTCATTTACTTTACCTAATTATCAATTTACTCATTTCTACTTCAAAAATTTACAATTTATCTATTTTACTTGAGAAATAATTTTATTTTTGGTTTAAATTAACGGAATTTGCTTAAAAATGAATGAAATTAAAATTTTCATCTAATTTTTAGAAAAACTAGACGGAATTGTGCCTTTATTTTAATTTTGATTTATTATTTTAAACATAAAAGTTTTTAATAGATTAAATGAAAATGAAAATTAAAATAAATGGTAATTTTGTCTATTTCATCACAAAATTAGATGAAAATTTTAATTCCGTTTATTTTTAAGCATATTTTTTCAATTTAAATAGAAAAAAATATTCTTTATCTAGTTCGTTGAAGAACGAAAAAAGGTAAAATGTATCTTTTTTAAGTAGAAGGAGGTAAAGTGATAATTAAACGAAATAGATAGGGTCAAAAGCAATTTATCCTAGATAAAAATAAAATAAAAAGATATATATTTAAAATATATAATGTGATAGATTGAGAATTATAAAAATATTTTTGAATTCTATTGTTATATATATATATATATATATATATATATATGAGTTTTTAAAAAGGAAAAATACCACTTCAATTGTTAACCAAACACCACCTAAATTATTTCAAGTCTCAACATTCAAATTGAATTCATTGTACTTTCCTAACGAATTCAAAACGTGTGTTTATTGCTGGTTAAATTGCGTGTACCATTCAATTTTATTTTTTTTGGTTATTTCATAAGTTTTGTATGAACAAAGACAATTATCGATTAAATGTAACAATAACACGCATATATAAATATTTAGTTTTACGATAAGATGCATTTCGACTAATTATTCCACCCGGCGATCTTAAAGACACACATCTTAATTTATACGTATTTCGACTAATTATCTCATCAAGTAATCTTAAAGATGCACATCTTTATATCGGCATGATGCACTTAGGATCAAAGTTATGTATATACTCACAACAAAAAAAAAATATTGAGATGGGGACAGAACAAACAAAAATCACATGGAGAAACATTTTGTTATGGTCAAATTAGCAACACAAACACAATCATGCACGTGGGGTAGTTGAAAACTTCAATGAAAGACTATAAGATTAGTCATTATCTTTATCTTTATTCATATCCCAAACTTATCCAAACTTCAACATGCTTGCCCACTTTTTTTTTTTATATATATATATATATATATATATTTTCTGATTACAAACTCAAAATAGATAGTCATTTATGTTTCTTTCCAAATTTATTTATTTTTAACTAATTCAATAAAAATTCTTAAAAAAATGTAATTTTATTTTATTTTTTAAATAGATTATCTTTTTCAACTTCTTCTTTCTTCATTATGATTTTGACATTATTACCTTAAAATGAAAAATTAATAAATTATTTAATATTTATATTCTTGTGTTGGTTTAAGACAAGTTAGGTTTGATCATGTCGGATGCAATGATAAATTTATTATTTTATATAATTCTGTTAAATATTTAACAATTAAACTGAAGTCTGAAACAAATGAAAATAAATAATAACAAAAAACTACCGGGATAAATGAGTCTGTATGAGTCTGTATGTGGTGGGTGACATTCCAAAGCAATCCATCCCTTTCTTAGATGTTCGAAAAACCTCAATTTGCCACCCAGATAATCATCATCACCAGCAAAAACCCACCTCATTACAATTTTTAAATTTTTTTTTTGTATTTTTTTTATTTTTATTTATATTTTAAGAAGAAAATCATAGGGGACCGTTAATTAATTTGTAATAAAACAGTAATATCCCTCCAAATCTCCATTCATCAGTCGACGTGGCAAAACCTGGACCGTCGCTGTCTATGGGACCCACTTTCCATATTATTAGGCCCCCAACGCCTACCAATCCTTTTTGGTGTCTGCCGAATGGAATCGCCGTCACCCACTTTCCCTCCCTCCCCTTCTATCCCCGATAAATAAATCATAAATTTGCAACATGTAGTTCGGTAGAGAGAGAGAGAGAGAGGGAAAACCCTAAAATGGCGGAGTCGGAGGGGAAAGGCGGCGCCGTCGACGGAAGAGAGGAGGAGGAGAAGTTGTTAATGGAGGAAGTGGCGGTGTTGGATTTCGATATGCTGTGCTCCACCGTGGCGATGCAGACCCACCTCGGCAAATGGTCGAAGTTGGATAGTTTCGAAAGCGACGGCGGCGAATTCGCCGGAGTTTTGAGGATGTGGGAAGGTGAGCTTCTCGATTGTTTTGATGATCGTCGCATTGCTATCCAATCCGCCTGGTAATTTTTTCCTTTCCCCTTTTTGCCCTTTTCTTAATTTTTTTATAATTAATTAATTAATTTTAAATGTTTTTAATTTTTAGAACTAAACCCAAATTATAACATTTTATAAATTAATTAATTAAAAAAGTAGTACAATTTGTGAATTGAAAAACAACCAAAGAGCCCCTAATTTGAAGAAAACAAGCTTTCTTGTCCTCATATATATATATATAATATGTATGTATATGAATATATATATACTAGGGATTTCCCATGGGTAAGGGCACTTTATTGATTTTCTAATTTAGGAGTGTAAAGAGATAATAAAAAATAAAAAAAAAAATGGCAAATTAAATACAACTGTAAAACTTAAATGGTACAAAATGTAATTTAGTTCAACCATTTTATAGACGGGGATGTGAAATTTTTGGATTGAAATTTTCACCCAAAATTTTCTATATCCAATTTATCCCTCCGTTCCCCTCAAATCAATTTTGACTCTTAACAAGAATACATTTCAAAAAACCGTTCTAATATAATGTATACTAGTGTTATAATCGTGCCTAAAGGTACTATTACAACTTAACCCTAATTTTATAAGATGATAGGATTAGTTTGATTTAACGTGTAGAATATAAATTTGTTTGTCATTTGATCCAATGGTCTTTTATATAAGTGTAGAATATAAATTTGTTCCTTCTCCTAAATTTTTAGAACAAATTTATGAGGAAAAAAACAAACAAACAAAATTGTTCCTTGATTTTTGTTTCCGAATTATGCAATATTAAAACATTTGATTTTGCAGTTGTCCATGCTATAGATTTGGGAAGAACATGAGAAGAGCTGGTTTAGGTTCTTGTTTTATTCAGGTACAATATATTTTCTTTGGTGTTCTTATTGTTTGATTCATTTCTCACATTGATCACTGGAGAATTCTCAAACTACTATATAAATCAACACTATATGGTTTTAAGTTGGAACCTTCTAGCATGGTATCAGAGCCAAAGTTATGGGAATTCGCCTTTCATTCTCTCGTAGTCAGATTCTCCTTACAAACTGGAGAATTCTCCTTACTTTTAAGTGCAAGTGTTAGATTGTTGTCTCACATTGATCGCTAAATAATTCTCAAACCACTATATAAATCAAATGAGTTACTCCACTTGGCACCATTTGGTTTTAAGTTGAAACCACCTAACACTTATTATATAATTCCTCTACTTTTTGTTTTTAAAATTTTTATCCTATTTATAGATAACAATACTAGTTAATATCAACTTGATAGATTTAGTTTAGTTAATATCAACTCGATAGATTCTATTTAGTTAATATCAACTCGATAGATTCTGTTTAGTTTGATGGGATAAAACA
This sequence comes from Eucommia ulmoides, assembly GCA_016647705.1. Taxonomy (NCBI): domain Eukaryota; kingdom Viridiplantae; phylum Streptophyta; class Magnoliopsida; order Garryales; family Eucommiaceae; genus Eucommia; species Eucommia ulmoides. Next base: position 2,327,205 of record CM028337.1, on the reverse strand, counting down.
ATTTACTCGAAAAATTAATCGAATAAGAACACGTAACGGAAATAAAGTTTATCTCATTCTTGTATGAATTTAGTAGGAATTAAATTTGAGTAATACTTAAATCAACATACCACAATCACAATCACAATCGCACCAGACAACCGATTTTTAACTTGGAAAACCTCCCCAAGGTGAGGAGTAAAAACCACGGGGCTGAATTCTACCCCAAAATCACTACTATCACAAATAATGGGAATACAATTCTCTCTAGTTACAACTAGAGGTATACAACCACATTTACATCAAGATCAAAACAACCTTGGCAATAGAATATGATATACAAGAGCCAAATGAAGAGATCTCACCAAAACGAGGTTAAAAAATAACGTCGTAAGCCGAAACAGTAGCTATAGACCTCAGAACCCGATCTACACCGTTCAGATTGTAGAGCCATGAGTCACGAACCTGCTGTCCAAATTTTAGCCCGATTGAACCGCGGATCAACCTCCAATCAGCGTTTGATCGGAACAGTGCACAAGGGTTTTTGGTGGCTTTCTCTCTTCCTCACTCTTTGCTGTTGCGGCTTCTCTTTTGTTCCACACACATAGTAGGCTGAAAATTCTGAACACAATAGGGATTAAAAAAACTCAAAGGGTGAAATTACTAAATTGCCCTTTGGCAATTTCAATGGGCTTCTCCACATGTTGGAAACTAAAGCCCAACAAATCTCCCCATTTCCGACTATGTAGAGAGATTCGTCATTCCTGCGATCGAGTAACAAATCTCAAGCTTTTCTTTTACTAGAGCCTTCGTCAACATATCAACACTATTATTATTCGTGTGGATTTTCTCAAGTTTTAACAACTATTTGTTAAGAGTTTCTCTTATTCAATAGTACCTAACGTCCATGTGCTTCAACCTCGAATGAAACATAGAATTTTTCACCAAATGGATAGTACTTTGACTATCACAGTACAACACGTATTGCTCCTGGTTGAAATCGAGTTCTATTAAGAACTTCTTCATCCATGGCAACTCCTTGCAAGCTTCTGTTCTGTGGCTGCAATGAACTCTGCCTCTATTGTAGAAAGTGCAACATATTTTTGCAACCTTGACTGCCACGAAATAATCCCACCTGCAAAAGTAATCAAATAACCCAAAGCAGACCTATGGGCATCCACATTTCCTGCTATATCTGCATCTGTGTAGTCAACTAGCACTGGCTTTCCATTTCCAAAATTGAGTCTCAATTTGGAAGTGCCTCGAAGATACCTCACTATCCATTTTACTGTATCCCAATGCTCTCTTCCCGGATTGGAAAGAAATTGGCTGACTACACTAACTGCATGAGCTAGATCTGGCCTCGTGCAAACCATTGCATACATCAAACTTTTAATTGCTAAGGCGTATAGAATTCTTTCTATGTCTTCCTTCTCTTTGTCTATAGAAGGACACTGTTTAGTGCTTAGCTTAAAGTGTGTAACAAGAGGGGAACTAACCACTTTAGCCTTATTCATATGAATCTCTCAAGCACTTTTTCAATGTACCGTTCCTGTGACATAAAGGTCTTCTCTTTTTTATCTCAATAAATTCGAATACCAAGAATTTGTTTTGCGGGCCCCAAGTCCTTCATAGAAAATGACTCACTTAATTGCTTCTTCAATTTCTCAATTTTCGAGAAATTCTTGCCAACAATCAACATGTCATCGACATAAAGTAATAAGATGATAAAATCACCGTTACTGAATTTTTGCACAAATACACAATGATCTGAAGTGGTCTTCGTGTAGCTTTGCTCCCTCATAACCGACTCAAACTTCTTATACCATTGTCTAGGTGTCTGTTTCAAACCATGAAGACTTTTCTTCAGCCGACACGCATGATCATTTTTTCCTTTTGCCCTGAAGCCTTCTGGTTGCTCCATATAAATCTCTTCCTCCAAGTAACCATAAAGAAAAACAGTTTTCACAACCATTTGCTCAATCTCCAAGTCTAGGTCAACTGATAAGCCAAGAACAACGCGGATAGAAGACATTTTCACAACTAGAGAAAAAATCTCTTCAAAATCAATGCCTTTCCTTAGGTTAAATCCTTTGACAATTGGTCTAGCTTTGTATCGTGGCAGTGAAGTATGTTCGTCCTGTTTTACCCTGTAAACCCACCTGTTTTTCAAAACTCTTTTGTTTTTAGGCAGTTTCACCAATTCAAAAGTGTGATTGTCATACAATGACTGCATCAAATCTTGCATGGTTTCAGTCCACTCTCTCTTATGTTCATCTTCCATGGCTTCATCATAACACTCAGGTACTCTCCCGTCAGTCAACAACATGTACTCATGTACGGAATTCCGAGTGGAAGGATTTCGGTCTCTGGTAGACCTCTTGAGTGGAATTTCTGGTGGTGTTTGTGGTACTTGCGACTAATCAAGAGGCTCATGATTAGTCTCATCCTCTAACGAAGTATCAACATCACTTGGACTCAACTGGTTGTCCTGAATATCATCTCTAATAGGCGTCGGCACTCGTGTTAGAGGAACTGGATCCAAGTCAACCAAGTCATCATAGTTTTGAGGCACCGTTTCCAACATGTGGAGAAGTCCATTGAAATTGCCAAAGGGCAATTTAGTAATTTCACCCTTTAAGTTTTTTTTAATCCCTATTGTGTTCAGAATTTTCAATTGGATAGATTCTGTTCGGTTAACTACAATATCGAATACAAATTCAACACTAGTTAACGTCAACTCGTTTCGATTCAATTTAGTTAATGTTAACTAAAGGACTAAAAAGTAAAGAGGAAAAAAAACGTGTTTCCATATTAAGGTGGCGTTTGGCTAGTGTGGTTTTTTTTTTTTTGGGTTCCCAGGAAATATGTTCTTAAAAATCTTGGAACAGAACAGAAACAGATTTATGTTCTCTCTCTCTCTCCTTTTTTTTTTTTTTTTTTAATTTGCAGGGAACTGTTTATCTGGCAATTGCTGTTATTGCTCTTCTCAATTTCATAGCATATGTTTTGACCAAAAAACATTGCTTTCTGTATTTGGGAGTTGCCTTCGCGATTTTGATACCTATGTATTTGGGATTTCATCGTACGCAGATTAGGAAAAAATTCAACATCAAGGTTTTCTTTCTTTTCTTTTTTTTCAAATGATTTCCGTGCATCCAAACGCTGCCTGAACACTTTTAATTTTTTTTTTTTTTAAAAGTGGTTGAATTGTTCTTCTTATGCAGGGTAGTTATAGTTCTATGGATGATTGTTTCTACCATATGATATGCCCCTGCTGTGCATTGTCTCAGGTTTAGCCTCTCTCTCTCATATTACATAACTTCGTGTTGTTTAAGGTGGCGTTTTCTTGCTGAACAATCCACAAACTTGAAATTTTTGTCAGTGTAGTCCACATGCTATAGTAATTTTTTCAAAAGTTCAAATGTACTGCATTACATGGATGTTACTGTAATTTTTTCGTATGAAAAATTGTAATAAAATTTATGTCGTACATTAACTTTCGACTTTTGACAGAGTCCACAACAAAAAAAAAAAAAAAAAAAAACTTTTTTTTAAGTCTGTTCTTTTAAAAAAAGGAACTAATAGTGAAAATATGGAACAAAAAGTAAATTCTTAAGTTTTGCTCCTAGATTTTTAGAACAAATTTTTGGGAACAAAACTAAATTGTTCCCGGATTTTGTTTTTCAGAACACTAAACTATCATCCCCTTGATTTATGATTACTTTCCTATTGGGCTTTGTTTGGATTGATAAAATGGGGGAGAAGAGAAGAAGAAAAAATAATTTGTTTTTCTTCCAATTTCTGTTGTTTGGAAGAGAAAATCCATGAAGAAACCTCTACTAAATTGGGATGATTTGGAGACAAATTGAATACTTGTTCTTCTTTCTTTGTGTGTGTGTGTGTATATATATATATATATATATATATATATATATATATAATAGGGCATAATAGTAATTTGGCTCGAAAATTCACACTCTCTTCTAGTGAAATGACTATTATGCCCTCCTTTATGAAAAAGAAAACAAAGAGCTTAAGGACTTTATGGTCAATTTGTTCCTTTTCCTCTCCAAATCTCCCCAAATTGGGGGGAAGAAACTCTTCTTTTCTCCAATCCTCAGCCTCTCTCTTCTTTTCATTCCTCATTAAAATTACCAAACAAGAAAAGTAAGGAGAGAACTAATAATTTTTTTCTCCTCTGATCTCCATTTCTGTCAATCCAAACAGACCCTTAATGAAATCCTTATCTCCAGATGATTTTCTTTCCATCTTTGTGATCATAAATTATAATGATATATATATATATTTGGTGCAGGAGTCTAGAACACTAGAGATGAACAATGTGCAAGAGGGGACTTGGCATGGGCGGGGCGACACAATTTGTATAGGATCTTATGGCACCAAATCATTATGCGAACTATGCCCGCCTCCTATTATCTCTGTTTAAAAATCGAGAAAGCTTAAAAAAACGGCATCTCTATCAGCTCCATCTTCGACTTGTGCTTGAACTTACTTGTGTTTCCTCGGATTTAGTCTGAATCAAACCAACATTCATCAATCTCGGGTCTTTTAATCGATGGATGAGAGGGGGGAAGAGAAAAGGTGGGGGGGGACATGGTTTAATGTTCTTCCATGTTCCCGAAAGGGTAATTTCGGAATCTTGTATTTATTGAACAATTGATATTCATGAATGTGTATAGGTGGTGTGTTTTCAACTCATCTTTAAACTCTGCTTTGGATCATCGTGCACTAGTGTTTCTACTTTCTGATCTCAAATTTGTGTTTCTCTTCTTAGAGAAGTGATAAATGAAACAGAAATATGGGAACGTATTTTTTTTTTGGACTCAATTTTTGAGAACAAATTTTTCGAAACAAAAGTAGAATTGTTCCTCAATATCTATTTTGGTTCTAGGTTTTCTAAGGATAAAACTGGAAATAGAAACACTAATCAAACACCAACTAAAATTTCACGATTTTGAGTTTTTTATATCAATTGTTTCCGTTACTTTATAGAATGATGTTGTGGAGAAAAATAGCAAAATCTTGTTTCTTTGTAAGTTGTAGTCTTAAAAAATTAATGATTTCGAGATTTTTTATAAAAGTAGCAAAATTAGATTTTTTTTTTATAAACTTTAAAAATTTCATGATTTTGATTTTTTAATTAATTGCTTCCGCTACTCTATAGAATGATGACAAAAATTCCTTTTTTTATCTGAGTTGTAATCTTGCAAAATTTCATGATTTTGAGATTTTTAAAAAAGTGACAAAATCTTTTTTTTTTTTTTTGGGTTATTATGCCTTTAAAAATTTCACGTTTTTTAGTTTTTGATCAATTATTTCCATTATTATATAAAATAATGATGTGAAAAAAGAAATCTAGTTTTTCTGTGAGTTATATAACCTTGTAAAATTTCACAATTTTGAATTTTACATAAAATAGCGAAATCGAGGTATTTTTTTTTTATTTTTTTTAGCCTTGCTTTTCAAAATTTCACGATTTTGAGTTTTCGAACAATTATTTCCGTTACTCTATAACGTGATGTTATGGGGGAAAAAAGTAACAAAATCAAGATCTTTTCTAAGCTATAACATTTTAAAATTCTATGATTTTGAGTTTTTCATAAAAATAGTAACTTTCAAAATTTCACAAATTTGAGTTTTTGATCAATTGTTTATGTTACTCTATAAAATGATTGTAAGTTATAGCCTAACAAAATTCCACGTTTTTTCATGAAAGTAGTGATTTTTTTTTTTATTTCAGTAAACCCTTACAAAATTTCATGATTTTGAATTTTTGTTCAATTTCTTCCATTACTTTATAAAATGATGTTATTGCATAAATCTAAAAAAATCAAGTTCTTTTTGTGAGCTAGTCTTTCAAAATTCTACAATTTTGAGCTTTCATAAATTAACCTTTAACAATTTCACCCTTTTAATTTTCTAATCAATTGCTTCCATTATTCTGTAAAACTATGTTTTGACTTCTTTCAATTGGGACAGTTTCATTTTGAAACGGAGTATGTCGTTTTCCCTTTTCAACTGCTCGAGGCGGACATCCATTATAAAAGTTGCGTAATTAAGTTTTTTTGTGAGCTAATCCATGTAAAATTCTACTATTTCGAGTTTTGTTTTTCTTCATAAAAGTAGCGAAATCACATTTTTCGGTGAGTTATAATCTTTCAAAATTTCACGATTTTGAGTTTTCGACCAATTGTTTCTGTTACCATATAAAATGATGTTGTGGTAAAAAAGTATTGAAATTGAGTGTTTTTTTTTTTTGTAGAGAATTGCAATTTTCCAAGATTTTGAGTTTTCTTAAAAGTAATGAAATCGGATTTTTCATTGAGTTACAACCTCTCAAAATTTCACAAATTTGAGTTTTCAATCAATTGCTTCCGTAACTCTATAAAATGATATTGTGGCATAAAAATTGTAAAAATTTAGTTTTTTTGTGAGCTAAAAGGCTTGTAGCCAAGCAAAATTTCACAATTTCGAGTTTTTCATAAAAATAGCGAAATCAGTGTTTTTTTAATGAGTTATAACCTTTAAAATTTGAATTTTTGATCAAATGATTACGTTATTCTAAAAAACTATGTCGTGGCATAAAAGTAGCAAAATCAAGTTTTTTTTGTAAGTTTTATCCTTGCAGGATTCCATGATTTTGAGTTTTTCCTAAAATTAGCGAAATTAGGTTTTTCAATGAGTTATAGCACTTCAAAATTTTACAATTTTGAGTTTTTTATCAATTACTTCCATTACTTTATGAAATGATGTTGTGGTATAAAAGTAACAAAATCGAGTTTTTTTTTGGTTAGTTATAGTTTTGCAAAATTCTATGATTTTGAGTTTTTCTATAAAATCAGTGAGAATCAAAAAAAAAATTCGGTGAGATATAACCTCTCAAAAATTCACGATTTTGAGTTTTTGATCAATTGTTTCCGTTACCCTATAAAACTATGATGTGAAATAAAAGTAACAAAATCGTTTTCTTTTTTGGTTGTGAGCTATAGCCATGTAAATTTCCAAGGTTTGAGTGTTTTTTTTCCTAAGACTGATGAAATTAAATTTTTTTCTTTTTTCGTTTTCGGTGAGCTATAACCTTTTAAAGTATTCAAACTTTCATTTTTTCATAAAATTGAAGAAATCAAGTCTTTTTAAGTGAGTTATAACCTTTTAAAATTTCACGATTTTGAGTCTTTTTATAAAATTGGTGAACTGAGATATTTTCGGTGAAGTAATATTTAAGAATTTCTTGATTCTTAGTTTTTATGAAAGTAACGAAATTAGACTTTTTCGGTGAGCTATATAGCCTTTTAAATTTCACAATTTTGAGTTTTACATTAAATTGGCAAAATCATGTATTTTCGATGGGTACCTTTCAAAATTTTGAGTTTATTATTAAAGTGTTGAAATTCGGCATTTTTGGTGTCAATGTATTATATGCTCTTGGCCCACGTGGCCCATTAAAGGGAAGCCTTAATCCCCTATTCCCTTATAAATATGTGTATATATCGTTATATGTTGTATCTTTCTTTCACATATATCAATACATGATTCAATCTTCCACTTTTCAATCATCTTAATATGGTATTAGAGCCAAGGTTATAAGTCTCTCATTCTCTCGTAGTCAAATCATCCGTGCAACCGGGGGTTGCACTTAAGAGCGAGTGTTAGATTTTTGTCCCATATCGTTCATCACGGGTTTTAGAAGAAAATATAAAGACATTGGAGGTCATGTGATTGCAACAGGCAGAATCAAAATATTATCGAGATGTACTTAGTGTAGCTGACATGGCTATATTGTTACCAGTTTTATTTAGAGACTCAGTAAGAGCGGGGCAGAAACTACTCCAATCAGGTGTAGAACTGTCTGAAGTTGGTGTAGTATCAGTGGCTACGACAGCAACATTCTTTGGCTTGGAATATAACCGATTGTGAGAGCCTCGAGATCAATATTGGTTCCCATTTGACTGATTTTCATATGAAAGTTTAGGGTAGTCTCCCAGATATATAGTGACATGGTTCTCTGTAAACTTTACACAAGCGAGAAGGACATTTGAGCAATTCATGCTCTTGTGAATAACAATACCTGCAGTATAAAGGCTTCTGGGATGTGTTGGCCTTGGCAGTTGGTATGGCAGGAGTAACTGGTGCTGCAAGGGCAACACATCTGCATGAGATCCTTGTAATGTGGCAAGACGTGTTTTCTCATTGAGTAGATTAGAAAGTATTGGCCCAGTAGAATACCCAAGAGGGGGGGTGAATTGAGTAATTAAAAATATATCAGAATAAAAACTTAAATAAATCAAATAATTAATTTTAAGCCTAAATTAATTATTATCTTTATAACACTACGGAATAATATTATCAATCTAAGTGCACGCCCAAACAACAAAAATAGCAAAATAGTAATGCAGCACACAAAATATTTATACTGGTTCACCAAGTTACTCTTAGCTAATCCAGTCCCCCGAGCTCCACGGAGGTCGCACCCACTAAAACCAAGATCTCTTTAAAGGTGGGAACCAAACTCGCACACCAATTCTTTTACAAGCTCATAATCAATCTTTACAATTTTCTTTTCACAGGCTCAGGAATAACCTCTACTTTTTACAGGCTCAAGAATAACCTATCTTTTTACAGGCTAAAGATTAACCTAATTCTTTTTATCAATACGGTTCAAGAATCAAAACCTCACAAAACACTCCAACTATCCTTTTCACAGGTAAGGATGGAACCTTTACAAAAACACTCAAAACACAATTCTTATCCAAGAAGAATTACTACCTCAATCTCTATACAGGAAGAGACTGAAATCCAGCTACCCTTGATTAAATACCCCCAATGGTATTTAACCCGTCACAACTCACCAATACAAAAAGTTGATAAGAAGTAAATCTCACTCGGAGCTTCTACCACCCCAGATAAACAATAACTCAATTAATATCTCAACTAGTGATAGAAATATGTGAGATACAAAAATCTAATTTTAACAAGATATGGGTAGCAAATTGGAGCACGTAATCAAATTCAAAAAATTATTTGTAAAAATATTTTCTTCAAAAATCAGAAACAATTTCTAAGATCAATTTCCAAAATATAAACAAGTAATACAATGAAGGAATATAATTGGAAAGATCTCACCCGAAATCCATAGAATAATCAGATAAAGCAATGTAATTTCAGATCCGATAGGAGCAAATATTAATCGCAATTGATATTTAAGATCACTCTTAGAATAGCTCACAAACTCTCAGAAGGATAACTCTTAGAAAAGCTCACTCTTATGATATGATATGATTTCTCTTCTTTACTGTTTAAATTTGCTAATGAAATTCACAGGTCTATTTAAAGGAACATGTAATCGCCTTCTAACAGCTAGTTTACAAGTATCATGACAATTAAAAACTCTTATAGACCACTTATATCATAAGGACTTCAATTATGTTCAATTAAACTTAATAACAACTTTCAAAACTCTCAATTAAATCCCCAAAATATTTCTCAATCTCAATTAAATAGACTAGAATCAATTTCAAATACCAAATTGAGAAACATTAATATTTGATGAACCATATTAATAGGATTTAATTAGTATATGAACTATACCTTAAATATAAATAATATCCCCCAAAACCTCTCTCAAATCTTAACAAAAAATGGCTACTTTTAGATATGATTTCGGAATGCATAAGATCCTGAAATAGCTCTATCGGTCGACTGGTCAGTCGACTGCCTAATTCAGGATGTAGCCAAGGACGTTCATCGGTCAACTTATCAGTCGACTGCTAGATTCAGAGACTTCACTTTCTTCTCATCGGTCAACTTATCAGTCGATTGATCAACATGTTTGTCTTATACCCATCAGTCAACTCTTCTTTTGCTGAACACTTCTCTCCAATTCATTTTAATAGATTTTCTTCTCTAAATTAACTCCACTAATATTCTTATATTTCATTTTAGTCATTCAAAATTATTTCTTCTCAATTGACATAGGAGTAAATAATTTAACTAAATCAAAACACATAAAAGATAAAATACATTTTGTGTCATGTGTGTATTCCTAAATGGGATATTAAGAGTTAAGATTCACCTGAGTTATTTTTTCTAATTTCTTCAAACTCTTAATTCTTTTTCATCATCTTGACATATTCATTTGGCATCCATTTAATTTGACGTCTTCAGTACTGGAACTTTAAATAACTGAAACACTCAATTAAATATTAGTTCCACAAAAATATCAATATTTAATTATTCATCAAAATCTTAAGATCAACAGAAATGATGTTGTTTAGGAAAGGTATTGCGCCCCGGTGTAGGATTGAAGCTCGTACAAGCTCAAATTCCTCTCTCGAGCCCATTAGGAATTGCATAATGCTTGTCTCAGTTCGGTACTTTCCATGAACATTAGCATCTTTTGTGCATTCATAAGTTAGCTCAGTAAGAGCCAACTAGTTCCACATGGTAGTCACCTAAGATAGGAAACAGCTGACAGTTTGCCCAGGTTCTTGGCGTATGCTATGAATGGCGAAAAGAAGATGATACCGATTTGAGATATCTACCCTAATGTAACAGTGTTGGAGAAGATACCAAGCTTCTTTAGCTATATGGATTGTACCAAATTGAAGTTTGATCTCTGGAATGATGGTGGCATGAAACCATGTGAAAATTTGGTGATTTTTGCTATTTCAGTCCTCTAAAGGATCAATGTATTTGTCCGCGTCTTCGTCGCCCTTCTTCTGGGGTTCAGTAATATCTCCAGTCACGAAACATCACAATTTTCGTCTACGGAGGAAACCAGACATTTCTTGAGCCCACACAACATGATTAGATTAATCCAGAATAGTAGCGATAACCCAAGGTAAGTTCGATTCAGCCATAGGCGCAAAAAAGGAGGCGAACCAGTGTAGAAACTACAAAATATAAAAGAAAGTATGTTCTGTGATCCTCAAATCACAAAAGGGAGGCCAAAAACAGAATCAGAACGTTAAAAAATCCTAGGAACCATTCTGACTTTTTGGAAAACCGGTCTAAAAATGCGTGAACCGATTAAATAAATTACCTCCGAAAAACCGATGACGTGCAACACAAATACTGACCAACACTGATGTGGTGGGTCAACTGACGACGTGGTGGTCAAACAGCCAACTTGTCGATGATGTGTCGCTGACATGGAAGTTGATTGGGGTTTTAGGGTTGACGTGGTAATGCAACAACTTGTAGGCATGTGAATCTGAGAGCAGAACAACGCAGAAGCTACGCGTCATGCGTGAGGCGTCTTACGGCATTGGTTTTAGCATGGTTTGAATCGATGTGGGATATGAATCTAAAAATCGCCCTTAAGTTTACACAAATGATTTGACTACAAAAAAATTATAAGAAATTCACACCTCCGACTTCTACACATGATTTGATTACGAGAGAATGAGAGATGAATTCCTATTGAATATTGACTCTTTTTTTTTTACATATATTGAGGAGAAAGTTGAACTCTAGATATTTTTCCACTAAATTATAAGTCTTGAAATATTAAATCTTGAATCTAATTCCATATTAGATAGTTTTAATTTGAATCCATATGACACAATAAAATAACTCTTTCAACTTATGTATTTATGTATTGATTTGAGAATTTCCCAAGTGATCAAATTACACGGGAGGCACAGATCCATAAATGGGACATTTGTCACCATAGGAGTGGAGAATGTGAAAGTGAAAAGGGCGTTGCATGAATTGTGGGGTCTGAGACAGGAGTAAAGACCAGACTGAAGAAGAAGAATAAGACTCGAATGAGTGAAGCTTTGATCAAAGTATTTCTCTTTCTCTAAATTGAATAACTTGATTCCTACTCTTTCTGAGTGGATTTATATGAGCTCAATCCAAACAAATTTCTCACATCCCAAACCCACTTGTTTCTGATACAGGAATTGCTGGAAGCTCTCGTTCTCTCTCTTCAAGGTCTCCCCCCCTCTCTCTCTCTCTATTATTTACAGTCAATTTTCCTGTGATTATTTTAGATGCAAGACTCTGTTAGATTAGATCTTTATATGAACAGATGGGTTTGATGGATTAAGCTAAATGATATCTCTCTGCTAAAGTAGTGTTTGGTTGTATGGATTTAGAGTTTGCTTATTAAAATTAGAAATAAATCATGTCAAAATCTAAAAATTTACTTTATACACTTCTAATAAATGTCAGATGTACGTAAATTTAAGGGTTAATTACACATAGCATTCCAATGGTTAGATTGAATTGTACTTTATACTTTTATAGTATTTTCGTCACCACTTATATACCATGATATAGTTAAGTTACAATAAAAAATAAAAATGAACATCTCTCTTGTGTTTCTTGTATTCATCGTTGCCCTGCTTCTATTCCATTCAACATATGCTCGTGTCCTAACCTCACCCAGGTATATATATGTATATACATTTCAATTTCTGGTGTGTGTGTATATATATATATATATCCCTTATATATCTATATAGTAAAACATGACGGATATAAACCCTCTAGACAAATCTCAGTCGTTCTTCGTCTCTATAGATAAAAAACGGTTTAGATGGATCTATAAAATTAACATAAATATATAATATGTATTTATATTTAACTTTATAAATCTTATACTTAATTGAGAAGAGATAATATATAGGTATATTGTATAACTAAAGATAGAGAATATATTTTTTTTATATATAATTCTATATATGGATATTAAATTTAGTAATAATACTAAAACACCAAATTTACAAAAAATAAATAAATAATATAAAGATAAAATATAATATACAAAAAAAAATTACATTAAAGACATTATTTATTTCATCTGACATTTTATTAGAACTGGATATAGTAAATTATTAAAGGGGAAAAATAATATACAAAAAAATATACATTAAAGAAAAAAATTAAATTAAATAAAAAATAATATTAAAGAGGAAATATAATATACAAACATTATGGATATTGGCTTCATGGAAGTTATAGAAATAATATATGTATATTAATTTAGTAATAATACTGAAACGTTAAATTTACAGAAATTAAATTAAAAAAAAAAAAAAGAAGATAAAACAAGAAATATAATATATGAAAATTATGTGCATTAAATTTACGGAAAATATAGAAATAATAAATGTACATTAAATTGTTTAATAATACAAAAAGATTAAATTTACAGATATTAAATTAAAGAAATGATATAAAAAAAAATATAATATACAGAAATTATGGACATTAAATTTATAAAAATTATAAAAATAATATATTAATATTAAATTTAATAATAATATTGAAATATTAAATTTATAAAAATCAAATTAAAAAATATATATAAAAGATAGAAAACATAACATAAAGAAATTATGAATACTAAATTTACGAAAATTATAGAAATAATATACGGACAATAAACTTAATAATAATAATGAAGCATTAAATTTTTGGAAAATAAATTAAAAGAAATTATATAGAGAATAAATATAATATACCGATATTATGAACAATTTAATTACGGAAATAATATATGGACATTAAATTTAGTAATAAACATAAATATTAAATTTATAGAAATTAAACTAAAAAATAATAAAAAATAGGGAAAAATACCGGTAGGACCCAAAAATACCATCAAATTACCGGTTAAACCCACTAATTAGATAATAAACCAAGAAATCCCAAGTTACATATTATTTGTACAATGCAGTCCCAAAAATCTGATCTGCACACTTTCCATTGACAGATTTGCCCTTGCAGTATATGCAGTAATAATGTTTCCTTAATAAGAATTGAGAGTTTTCATATTTAATAAAATCATTTTATTAAAATGAAAATAACTATTATTGTACATATTTTTTTTACAATTTAATTGTATATTCATATTCGTCTAAACAAGATCTTCAAAACAATATCCAATTCACTATTGTTTTTCATTAGTTTTCAACTTTCACATTCATGTTACATGTAACATGATATTTTCAGAATTTTTTAATGTTATATGTAACAAGTTGTAGTTATCAACTTTTTTGGGGGGATTGATATTGGGTTGGTTTTAATGTAACATGCAACATTGATGTTACATGTAACATTAATGATACGAAATTCATCATAACCTTTTTTAATGTTACATGTAACATTCGTGTATCATGTTAAATATGTCTAAAAAATGTGATTAACTAGTTTTAATTTTTACATTCATGTTACATGTAACATGTTATTTTCAGTATATGTGGTAATAAAATTTCTTTAATAAGGATTGAGAGTTTCCATATTTAACAAAATCATTTTATTAAAATGAAAATAACTATTATTGTACACATTTTTTTTTACAATTTAATTATATATTCAGATTCGCCTAAACAAGATCTTTAAAATAATATCCAATTCACTATTTTTTTTCATTAGTTTCAGTTTTCACATTCATGTTACATGTAACATGATATTTCCAGAATTTGAATGTTACATGTAACAAGGTGTAGTTATCAATTTTTTTTTTTTTGGGGGTGGGGTGGGGTGGGGGGGGGGGGGGGTTTGATGTTTGGGTTGGTTTTAATGTTACATACAACATTGATGTTACATGTAATATTAATGATACGAAATTCATCATAACATTTTTGAATGTTACATGTAACATTCGTGTGCATCATGTTAAATATGTTCAAAAAATGTGATTAACTAGTTTCAATTTTCACATTCATGTTACATGTAAAATGATATTTTCAGAATTTTTGAATGTTTACATATAACAAAGTGTAGTTACCACCTTTTTTGGGGAGATTTGATGTTGGATTGGTTTTAATGTTACATGCAACATTGATGTTACATATAACATTAGCATTAATGATACAAAATACATGATAACCTTTTTCAATTTTATATGTAACATTTGTGTGCATCATGTTAAACATGTCCAAAAAATGTGATTAACATCTCATTTGAAAGAGAATAAAATGAACATTTTTGTTTTGCAATTTTTATTTTTTTTTCACATGGAAATCTGAGGAAAAAACGAATCAAATTATGCACATGAATATTAGTATTGTTTACCAAATTTAGCTCCGCTATATAAAGAGTCTACATTGCCGCATATAATGCAAGGGGTATTTCCGTCACAAAAATAGCAAAAGGACTGCTGGGTGTACATGAATATTAGTGAGTTTATTTGATAGTTTTGCCCGCAATTTGGGACCGTTCAGTCAGCGCCCCTAAAAAATATAATATATGAAAATTAAATTTACAAAAATTATAAATATAATATACGCATAGTAAATTTTGTAATAATATTGAAGCATTAAATTTATAAAAACTAAAGTAAATATAAAGAGTAAATATAATTTATGAAAATTATGTAAATTAATTTTATGATAATTTTAAAAATAATATATGCAATTTTATTAATAATACAGAACCTTTAAATTTAAAAGAAAATGAATATAATATATAGAAGTTATTGACATTAAATTTAGTAATAGTAAAGAAATATTAAATTTATAGAGATTGTAGAAATAATATATGAATATTAAATTTAGTAATAATATTAAATTAATTAAATTTATTGAAGTTATAGAAATAACATATAGATATCAAATTTAGTAATAATTCTAAAATATTAAAATTACATAAATTAAATTAAAGAAAATGATATAAAAAATAATATTTGGACATTAAATTTAGTAATAATACTAAATTATTAAATTTATGAAAATTGTAAAAATAATTTATAGATATTAGATTTAGTAATAATACTAAATATTAAATTTACGTAAATTGAATTAAAGAAAATAATATAAAAGAGAATATAATATAAGAAAATTATGAATATTAAATTTACAAAAATTATAGAAATAATATATGGACATTAAATTTAGTAATAATGGTGAAACATTAAATTTATACAAATAAAATTAAAGCAATAATATAAAAAAAATATGGAACTTATGAACATTAAATTTATGAAAATTATAGAAATAATATATAGACATTAAATTTAGTAATAATACGAAAATATTAAATTTATAAAAATTAAATTTAAAAAACAATATAATAGAGTAAATATATTATACGAAAATTATGCACATTAAATTTACAAGAAATTGTAGAAATAATATATGCACATTAACTTTTGTAAATATACTAACACATTAAACTTATGATAGTTAAATTAAAAAATAATAGAAAATGTAATATACAAAAATTTTTGACATTAAATTACCCGAAATTATAAAAATAATATATAGACATTGCTTTTTATAATAATACTGAAATATTAAATTTATAGTAAATAAGTAATATAAAAGCGGAAATATAATATACGAAAATTTTATGGACATTAAAATTTATGAAAATTATAGAAATAATATATGAACCTTGAATTTAGTAATATTGTTGAAATATTAAATTTATAAAAATTAAATTGAAGAAATAATATTAAAGTAGGTTCAATTTTTTTTTTTTTTTTTACACATGTGCCTTCAAGCATGGGTCATACATTACCATATATATAAATATGAATTAAAAAATATATATGAGCACGGATCTATAAATCTGTGCTTGAATTATATATACATATTACAGAGAGAACATGGGAACGGGGTGGGGGTGGGGAATGGAAGATGAGGAGTGGTGGATGGTCGTTGGAAGGTGTGGTGGTAGTGATTTGCTTGATCGTTGCAGCAGGAGAAGAGGAAGAAGTGAAATGAAAAGAAAAAAATTACTTTTTATTCAAGTTTGGATAACTTTTAGGGCATCTTGTTGAAAGGTCCCACAAGTGAGGATCGCTACTTTCTAAGGACCATCTAAAAGGAAAAAAAAAAAAAACCTTGAATGATCCTCTACAAAATGGTATTTTCACTTTTGGAATCTTTGGAGAAATTTCTCTAACTTTTAAAATTGATCCATTGAATTGGTTTTAGTAAAATGACGAAATTGTCCTTAATTTCAAATTGAAATGATATAATTATCCTTAATTCTGTTAATTTTTTTACTGTTGCACTTAATTCTAAATTACAGGAGTATAACTAGTGATGAAAATATCACGTGAGTATAAAGTGCAATTCGATCTAATTATAAGGGTGTAAAATATAATTAACCATAAATGTACTGATGTTTTAGTATTAAGAGAGAATCCTGAGGTAGTGTTTGGTTGTATGGAATTGGGAACTTCAAATTGGAGTATTTGAAATGAACAAATCTAAATTTCTAAAAAAAGAAATCCTTAGATTACTTTTCTATTGAGTTGATTTTAACTAGAATAGTAAATAGTACTAGTTGATATCAACTATGGACTAGTAAAAAGTAAAGAAATAGAAAATGGGCATAAAAAATTATTGATAAATTATTTTGAGGTCAAATAACTAGATCTATTGATCAACAAGTTATTAAAATTACTAGATTTACAAAGTGGAATAAAAAAAAAAAAATCAATTTTAATTTTTAATATTCCATAAGCTTAGATATGCCCGTATTAACAAATAAAAAAAGAAATATACAAGAAGAATTTAATACAATAAAATATTCTTATGCCTTTTTACATGCTTTAATCACTTAACCTAGGGTTTCTGAAGCATGATTTGTATCGATTCTTAAGAGAGCATAACAAACATATCCTGAAATGAACTCTAATTCGGTTAGATCTTAGAAGCCACACGAATGTCTTGTCTCTAGTAGTATCCACATGAGGAATTCCATATCCACATGAGGAATTCCATATGAACAGTGTATAAAATATTTTAGAATCAAATTCTAATTCTACACATCTAAGGTAGATCGGTTTTGATTCAAGGTGATAATAAGAAGCTAAACTGTAAGAACAATATATGAATAAGGAGGCCGAAATTTTGAGCCTTAGGGCAGCCATCGTGTGGTGGCGCTTTTTTTTTTTTTCTTTCTAAATTGTACTTTGACGAAATTTCTAAACATTTCAACATTACTACCCATTTCTTTTTAAAGGACTATCCAAATCTCAAATCTCATTTGTATATGACCCATTAAGTTCATATCAAAAGGTAGACTACAGAAATAATGAATGAATTAATTAATTAAAATTGAAACAATTTCAATTTTGTCCCCGTAAAGAAACAATTTCTTCACGACATTTCCACTAATTATTAGTCACATTTATCCACATATCATAGTTATATCTAGTTGATAAGAATTTCACCAAGAAAATCTCCTCAATTACAATTTATGTGCTACACAATCTTTTTGTCTTGTGTTCTTGGAGGAACCAACATGGTACGGATAAAGTCAAAAACTCTTATCTTATGTATATCAATTGATAATGTAATTCTTTTATGACACCAATTGGATTCTCATTACATTCATCACACTGGCTTGGCCAATGTCTTTACTGAATTACATTTAATGTTATTGCATAGGACATATCCCTTTTTGCTGACAGTGATAGATTCAATCTTGCATACTTGAGTATTCAGACATCTGTTTCACTTTATCCAATAAACACATTTGAAATTTCGTGAATAAAATACAACACTTAGTATTATCAAAATATAGGAACATACATATGTGATACCTAATATCTCAAGTCTGAATATCGGAAGCACTATCACAACTTCAATATTCCATTTTGACATTGAGCGAAACTATCACGTGGAATAGTTAGGATGATCACGTTCAAGGCTATTACTAGTCTAGTAAGTCTCCTTGTGATTATTCTAGCGTCTCACACTCACCATTCTCAAATACGCTTGTTTTAAGTTTTTAACAATCCAACCTAACTAGGAATATTTAGGATATAAGTTACCAAAACATCTATAATCTTAATTCTTTTAATCACCATTAGAAGTTAAAACATTTTCAACTTAATATTCAACATTCTACGACAACATAAAAAATTCATTTTAATAATAATACTTGAGATTGCGATTTTAGAAATAAACCCATGAAAACTTAAGACTTTCTACTTGCTTTTATTTCTAATTCCAATTCCAAAACTCCAATGCCAAACAAACCAAACACTACCTTAGGATTTTTTTCTATTTAATTTTTTTAACTAAATTTCAGTATAGTAGTATTTTTATTTATTTATTATTATGTTTTTTTTTTTTGCAGTTGCAAATGGCTTCGACTTCTCAAGAACAGACACTAACAAAAAAAAAGACTTCTGAAGAACAGATCCACGAGATATACGAAATGCTAGGCAGGCAAGGCGTGTCCCGAATCACCCTCACCGGTGAACCTGGTGTGGGAAAAACATGGATGGCACGAAAAATAGCTGATCTTGCCGTCAAAGAAAGCAAGTTCGACATTAGTCTCTGGGTGTTTCTGTTCCCAAACCACATGGAACGTCTCACCGAGAGCATTGCCCAACAATTGTCCCTTATTAAACCCTACGAGGAGTGGGAAGGTGACGACAACGACGACAAAGGCAAGGACACCAAACAAGAGGACCACGGAGACAAAGACAAGGACCCCAAACAAGAGGACCATGGGGACAAGGACAAGGGCACCAAACAAGAGGACGATGGAGATGCCTTGAAGAAGAAGATATCCGATGCTGTTCGGGAAAAGAAGATTCTCATCGTTTATGATGAGAACGGTAGTAAAACAGACCAGAAGGTTATGAACGATGTTGAAAAGCTCTTGGGAAAACGAGATCAGTACATGGTTTTAATCACGGCGGAACCCGGTGGCGATGTTGGTCCTGTTTCGGAAGGAAGTCGGGATGTCCAAGTGGGGAGCTTGTCTAAAGACGAAGCGATGTCATTATTGAGAGAGAATATGAAGGAGACAAAAACCGACGTGATCAAACGTTTCGCCGACAAGTTTATCGGCAAGACAAATTATTCGCTGGCATCGATTCTAGTGCTGGCGAGAGCTCTAAGTTATTTCGGGAAACACGATTCGAATTACCTCGAAATGGCTGTGAAAGAAGGTTACAGCGTGATGCAATTGCTTTGCAGTGGTTCCTATGCTCCGTGGCCGCACGACGTCCTGGTCGACCTCGTTCTCCATAAACACGGGTTCTTGCATTTCGGCGAAATGATCGCCTACTGGATATTGGAAGGATATCTGGGCGAGATCGAATGCGTTGAAAAAGCTTACGACGAGGGTTATCGTGTTCTAATGGACCTGACAGATTGTCTGGTTTTGAAAAAAATCGACGCTGGTTATGTCATTGCCGGCAGTCAGGTTTTGGATTTGGACAAAAGTAATTGGTCGGGAGTCAACGAGAAGGCAAATTTAGGACTTGCCGCCGTTTCCGAGGGCGGTTGGAAAAGCTGTGGCGAAATCACGAAGAACGACGGCATGATCAGAACGCCAATCAGGAGTAGTCGGGATCGTGACGGCAGGACCCTAATTTTCAACGGGGATCGTTTCGACGTGAAAATGCTAAGCTCGAAACCGGTTCGAGTTCTCGCCGTGTTCAATCCGACGTTCAAGTATTTGCCGTCTAAGATGGCTGATCTGGAACAACCTCATAAACTTCTGGTTCTGGTTCTCAGGTAAGATGTCAATGTTTTGGTTTTGATCCGGTTTCATATAAAACCAAAATCTAAACCTTTAGGCACATATCAAACTAAAACGACAACCAAAATTACTGATTGTATTAAAATAATTTTAAAATCGAATCATTTAAATTTATACAAAAACAAAATAGCGAAACTATTTAAGATTTATCAATTTTAAAAAAATAAAAACCACAACCACGAAAACGCTTACCGTTATTTTTTATTTATAAACAAAAACGTAACTAAAATATAAAACATAATTTCCAAAAGATAAAACAAAATCATAAAACTATTAATTTTTATAATAAACGTTTCTAACCATAGTTAAAATACAACAATAATTAAACTAAATGATCATCACCATAATTGTTACAATAAATAAACACACATATATCAAGAGTTAAACTGTAAATATATATATATAAAAAAAAGGTATATATGTCATAAAAATATATCTAAATTGATTTCGCGGTTCGGTTTCGTGGTTATTATCTCAAAAT
Source organism: Eucommia ulmoides (assembly GCA_016647705.1). Lineage (NCBI taxonomy): Eukaryota > Viridiplantae > Streptophyta > Magnoliopsida > Garryales > Eucommiaceae > Eucommia > Eucommia ulmoides. Next base: position 2,306,252 of record CM028337.1, on the reverse strand, counting down.
CAAAACCAAAACCAAAATTGTTTCGGTTGCTAATTTTAAAATTAAAACTATAACCAAACCATTTAGTTCAAAATCAGACTATTCAGTTTAATTTCTCTCGGTTATCCATTGGTTTGATATTTTTTGCCATCTCTATTCTCAGGGGCTGTAGCTTTCTGAAGAATGTGAACCTGAAATTAAACCTAAAGGGATTGACGGTTCTCGAGATCTCCGGTTCGAGCTTCTTGGAACCCTTTCCGGAGGATTTTTTTGCCGGCATGCCTCTTCGGAGCCTCAATCTTTCAGGACTCAAAATGACGCAATTACCGTCGTCGTTTTACGGTCTCGTCGAACTGCGGCGGCTCATACTTCGAGGGTGCGATCGGTTGAAGGAGGTGAAGAGTCTGTCGAAACTGACAAATCTGACCGTGATCGATCTCGCCGGCACCGTATCGCTGACGTGGCTGGCCGACAAGAGCTTCTCGAAGCACACGAAGCTCGAAATGATCAATCTGTCGCGTTCTCAGATCCCACGGATCCCATTCGTCCGAAACCTCGGACAACTCAAAAACCTCATACTGAGCGGTTGCGAACAGTTAGAACGGCTCCGGGGACTTTCTTCCGTCCCGAATCTCCACATCCTCGACCTCTCCGGCGCTGTAAAGTTGATGGAGTTTCACGACAAATCGTTGGAGGATGTGAAGCACCTTAAAATCGTTGATCTTTCTCGTACCGCCGTCGAGAAGTTACCGGCAAACATCCAATGCAGCTGTCTTTACATGAGGGGATGTTCTTCGTTAAAAAAGCTGCCGGCGAAGTCGGCGATCAAACCGATTGAAGTGCTTGATCTCTCCGGTTCCTCAGATTTGGACGACATCGGGGACGAGTTGTTGAATAATCGGACGAGTCTTCGTGTTCTTAACCTCTCCGAAACGAATGTCCAAACGGTGACGGCGCTTTCCCATCTGGTCAATCTCCAGGAGCTCATACTTTCCGGCTGCAAGTCTCTGAAAGAACTGCCGGAGTTGACTTCCCTTACAAAGCTCGAGATTCTTGATCTCTCAGAATGTGTCGCCCTGACAAAGATTCCGACGCTGATGGGGCTCACGAAAATCGAGAAACTGAATTTATCGGGTTTTCGAGGCGAACTGGACGTTGATTTCTTGAGTTCAATGACAAATCTCCGAATCCTCGACCTCTCCAACACCATGATCAAGCAGCTACCGTCGATGTCGGAACTCAAAAACCTTAAATTTTTGTCTCTACGAGGTTGTAAGGGTCTGGAAACATTGCCGGAGTTGAAAGAACTCACGAATCTCGAGGCTCTAGATCTCTCCGGGACGAGCGTCCAAAATCCACCTCCGGCCTCTACCCACCTCCGGCAGCGAATTCTGCCGGAAGAGTTTTCTGATATGGAGATTCATGAAGTGGGTCGTAAACAAACTCTTACTAAATCCGGAGTACTTCAAATGGAGCATGAATCTCTCCATTTATGTGCTCATCCTCTAATTCGAAACGGCAAAATTGAATCCGCCGGCGGCGATTTTTGTAGAGATTTATGTTTCCCCACAAAACAATTTTCTCAGTTCGAACATCAACGGTCGTTAAAGCTCCATGGATTCCGGCGTACGCCGGATGAAATAAAATCAATTCTTCCCCACTTTGACTGTCTGTTTCTGATCGATAACGCCTTCCGAAAATGGTTGTCTGAATCGAGTGGTTCTGATAACCAGAAACTGAAGCTAATCAAAGGCTGTTGGATCGAGGGATGTTCGGAAATCGAGACCGTTTTTCACGAAGACGAACAACAATTGATCTCCGAACTGTGTAATGATAATTTCCATCTGGGTATTTCCAACGCCGTCAAATTGAAGACAATTTACAGTGAGAAGCTTCCATACCTGAGTTTCCAGAACCTCCGTTCTCTGGAACTGGACTGTTGTCCGGAGATTTTAACCGTCTTTTCAACTTTCCGGCTACCGGAAAATCTGAGAGTTGTTCGAATTAGATTCTGCAACAAGTTACAGACTGTTTTTGGAGCTGGTGAAAAAGAAGAACACGATAAATTGTCGGAACGTAGATTGCCGTATTTGGAAACGTTGGAGCTGCGGGAGTTGCCGGAATTAACCAAGATCGGATGTAAGTTGCCGGAAAAAACTATTCCGAAAGTGCACGGGTGTCCCAAATTGGAGAAGCTTGAACAATAGCCATCAACTCCGGCTACTCCTCTTCTTTACTGGTTGATCTAAGTGTGCGTGTATATATACACACACACTTATATTTATATGTAATTGTTATATTTTGTTTGGTTATGTTTTCCAGTTAATCTCTCTTGTATTAGGGAGTGTTTGCTAGTAAGTCAAGCATTGTAAGTTAACCGTTATCTAGGGAAGGTCATGGACTTGGAGACCTGCTAAGCCCGCCCAGTTCAGCCCTATATTTTTAGGGCTTTGGCTCAAGTTTTGAGTCCATGGACCGGGCTTAGGCTCAAGTTTTGAGACCCGACTAAATTTAAACCAGGCTTGGACTAGGCCAAAATTTATAGGGCCAGCCTAAGCCCGGCCCAAGTATTATTATTTTTATTTTTTATTTTATTATATATATATATATCTTATCTTGAGATTATAAAAGATTAACATATGTCCTCATGCGTTATTTAAACATCTCCATTTAGGTCCTCATTTGTAATTTAAATATCTTCCACTGATACCTACATTTGTTCGGCGATAGGGAATCATTTTTTTTTTCAGTAGAAATGAATGACCTGATGTTTTTGTTTATGTTTAATTTTTAAATTTAAAAAAAATAAATTATAGGGCTGGACTTGGGCCCTAATTATTTTGATAGGGCCGGGCTTGGGAATGAAAATAAGGTTTGATTTTAGGGCTGGGTCAGGCTGGGTCAGGCTAGGGCCTGGTATATTTTTGTAATATCCTTCCTAGAGCCCAGCCCATGACCAACCCTACCGTTATCTAGTATATGTTCTTAGTGGGAGATTTAATGTTCAAAGACCATTTGTACCAAATGAAGAAAAAAAAAAAGGATACTAGGTGGGAGTTCCTACATTTAGGCTCTAATTGATCAAAAATCCTAGAGACGGTAAAAACTTTTGATTTAGTCCCATCTATTTTAAAAAGGTGGAAGCTTTGCACATATGATAATCATACGCCAAGTACATGTAATTACTTTGTGTGTAATATTACTGTATATATTAATTGCAAGTAACTTTTTTTTTTTAACATGTAACAATTTTGTGTGTAAAAAATTTATTTGATATCACAAAATATATATAATTAGTTAAAGGTAACTAATTATATATAACTTTTTAGTTACATGTCTCTACATGTACCAATAATGTGTAGTTTTTTAGTTACATGTCTATAATATGTAACTAAAAAGTTTAATTTTTTTAGTTACATGTTCTAAAAATATATAACTTTTTAATTACATATCTCTGATATGTAACTAAAAAATTTGATATTTTTTTAGTTACGTTACAAAATATTTATATATATATATATATATGTAATTGTAACATGTAATTAAAGTACATGTATTAAAAATACTTAAATATATGTAAAAAATAACAATTATGAAATTGTAACTAATATTAGTTATATATAACAGAATTTACTATAAAAATCCAATATATTTACTAAGGACTCCCTACAATTTGTACAATATTCCTATCATTCCTGCAATACAGGACTAAAATACAAGTGAAATCTAACTTAAATGATTAAATCAAAATCTAATAACACAAAAAGACTTTCCACCAATTAGACTTTAAAAATGAGATTTTTCACCGATTTTCCCAAAAAAAAAAAAGTAGTGTTTGGTAATATAAAATTGAAATTTTGAAATTGGAATTTGAAATAAACCTATAGGGTCCATTCAAAAATTATTGTGTATTACAAAATGTACTATTGCCGTTGAAAAAATAATTACTTGCAAATATATTAAAAAAAATAGTTTTTTAATTGCTTGAATTGATCTGAGGAGAATAAATAATTGAGATGAGGTGAGCAATGAGCTATCAAAATCGGAAAAGAGGGGGGAGTTTTTTACATAAAAAATAGTATTTTAATACTTATTTTCAGAAAAATAAATTATTCCATCTTTTTTCCAAACCAATCATAATTCAGGGTTGGTAAACTCGAGTATTGAAACTCGGAGTTTGCAACCGTGGGTGTAATTGAAAAAATATTCTGTATATCCAGAGTTGGTAACTCCGATTATATGATGAAAATTCTCTTAAACCTGGAATTGACAACTCTGGGTATATGTGCCTCTGTTTTAACCATTATACATTATATTATTTCGTACATTATCTCTAGTTTGGTCAAGCTTGGCCTTTGCCGATCTCCGTCGATCTCGGCAAGGTCTTAGAAGAGAGAGAGTAAATGAATATAAAATAAAAGAAAAAGAAAAAAGAAAAGGTCAATTACCATTTTACCCTCTTCCACTTTGGTTTTACTTCGTTTCAACCCCTTTTATTTTTAACTTTTACATATCACCTCCTCCCCTCTTAATTAGCGAGAAATTAATCTCTATTCTATTTTAAAAAATAGGCTTTTTGGTGAGCAATACACGAAATTAAAATTGTATGCATACAGACCTCGACTACTATAATTTTTTCAAAAGTTCAAAATTACTGTAAGAAAATCCAAAAAGCGATGTACGCAATTAAAGTAACTGCATTTTTTTTATATTAAAAAATTACAGTAACTTTTATGTATTATACTAACTTTGGACTTCTGAAAAAGTCACTGTAGCGCGTAAATTGCATGAGTTAAAATTTTAATTTCGTGAATTATTGGCCAAGAACCTCCAAAAAATAATTTTTTATTTTTTTTAAAAATTATGTGATATTTATATTGAAAAATTAATTTCATCCACTAAAAAAACTCAAATTTTCAATTTATCATAAGTATATAGGGGCAAAAGTATAAGATTTTAAAGTATAGGGAACAAAATAGAAACAATCTAAACTAGAGAGATCTAATTCGAAAAATCAATAAAATCCTAACGTTCCTCTCTCTCTCTCTCTCTCAGGCTCTATATATATCAACGTAAACAGGCATTTTGATCTGTATTTACGATCTCTCGAATTAAAACACAGGCAAATACATTATACCCGGGTTGTTAACCCCGGGTTTGGCATTGATTCAAAAAAAAAAATCATCCTATACCTGGGGTTGTCGACCCTGAGTTTAAGGGAATTTTCGTCGTATACTTAAGGTTGTCAATTCTGGGTATACGGAATGTATTTTCACTTATATCCAGTGTTACAAACCCCGGGTTTCAATACTCGGAGTTACTAGCCCGAGTTATAATTGTTTTGTAAAAAAGATGAGATAAAAAATAAATATTAAAATACTAATTTTTATGTAAACAACTCGGGGGAGGCTATCTTCGATATTGATGAATTGAGGGAAAAGGCCAAATGATTCAATCAACAAAACGAGGTTGGAGGAGGTAAAGAGTTTGAAGAAAAAGACTTTAGGAGAGGGATATACAGCAAGCCAATCTTCTATCAGTTCCAATTTGAAAACAATTGATAACATACTTTTATTTACTAAATATTGGTTAAAAACAATTGAGGAAAAAACAAAAGAATATTATTGCAATGTCCTAAAAAAATTTATCTCTAATTTTTTTATTGTTTCGAATCTGGATGGATGTGTTGATATCAATTAGATGCTAAATTTATATTTGATACATAACTACAATCGATTAAAATATTTATAATGAATAAAATGTAAGTCGATCTTTTGGAAAGATGGTGTCCAGGAAAGGACAATCGAGGAAGGAACGGTAAGAACTCTATAAAGATTGAAAATTCCATTGACCTCACATCTGATTCGGGATAAAGAGGTGTTGTGGCCCCTTAACTTCCACATTCAACAACGAAACCCATTTTCACCCAAATGAAGGTGCTAACACCTTAGGGCTTTCGCTCAATTCGTTACTTGTGTGACTATTCCTTTCTATTGGAAAGAAGTCCGTTGTTTGCACGAGTCACCTTCTTCTAGGCTCCGTTGGATGATGTCTGTCAGGGTCTCTGCCGAAAGAGAAATTTTTGATTGCTCATCAAACTCAGGCAAATTCATCACCTAAACCATCACAAGCCATTTGACAAGCTTAGTTCAAACCCAACATGTAAATGTTCTTCAAAAAATAATTAAATAGATTCGAAACATATGAAATGCGGTTAATCTCACTGTGGCACAAGCTATTATTGTGAAAATAGCAAAAAATCGAAGACAAATCCATCATCTTTGCGGAGGAGGGTCCGAATAAGGTAGCCAAGTGGATCTATAACTACAATTAAGAAGACCCCTGGGCTTCACTTGATACAAGGCAGTCGAAGTGTAAAACCTAAATTGTAGAATGTACGTCATAAATAGTTGCATTATAGAGTATTAGAAAATTTTAGGGAAAAAATTTTATTGATTAAAATTCAAATCAAAAGTTGGGGGTCAAATTGGGAATTTAGAAACATAAAAATTTAAACTTGAGATTTGAATTGGCAATTAAAAATCAAAAAGTAAAAATGTTAAGGGTAAAATTATAATTTTTGAAACTATTAAAAATAGAAATTTACTGAAATTAAGATCTTATATATATATATATATATATATATAACCGTTGTGTGTGTGTGACGGACGATCAAACCGACCAGAGGAGGGAGCGATCGGGGGGCGACGTGGCGTGCTTAGGATCAGATTAACCACTAAATTCATGCAATAAATACCCCCTCATGCAAAGAAGTGATCAAATCCTAGATCAAATCTGGGTAAAAAATTAGAGAAATTCTAGAGAGAGAGAGGACCGGAGTGGGGGTCGTCGATTTTTCTTGAATCGGCGTTCCTCCGGCAGCGTGGTCGTGGCTGTCAGGGGTGTGCGTGGTCGTGTGGACATCGTCGACAGTTCCAGGAGAGAGAGAGGGTGGTCCGACCGGTGGCGTGGTTCGTCAACAGCGTGGCAGTGTGTGTTCTTAGCATCGCCGGTGAGCGGGAGTTGCTGATCGCCGTCCAATCATCGACGATCGTCAGGCTGGTGAGTATTTATGTGTAATTCCTCTAATTATTTTGGTGGGTATGTGCATGCATGAGTGTTGCGAGTTGGGTCGGTAAATTTTCGGCGGTGTGGGTTGTACTCTGTTTTCTTCTTCCGACAGCGTGCGAGTTGGGTCGGTAAATTGTCCAGTTAGTGTGCGCACGCGCGTGTGTGTGTGTGTGTGTGTTGTGTCGACGAGAACCCAGCAAAGAAAAAAAACAGAGACGGAGAGAGAGAGAGAGAGAGAGAGAGGTCGATCAACGGCGGTGGCGGTGGTGTGAGTTGGGTGCGGCTACGGTGTGCCGTTGTGTGTGTATGTCGCCGTCGCCAGGGGTCGTTGGTCTCGTGGCGTGTCGTTGGCATTGGGCATGTATGTGTAGTTGTGTGCATGGGTGTGTGTGTGTCGCAGCGTGCGTGGGTGTGTGAGCAGTGATCTGGTGGGTGTACGGGTTAGTTTGTGAGGTGGCCGATGGTGGTGTTTGATTGACGTTGTGGGTGGTGCAGGATCGACAGTGAGAATCGGCAAGGAGTGGGGGCCACTGGCAGTCGGCAACAGTAGAGAGAGAGAGAGGGGGCCGGCCGTCGGGTCTGGAGAAGAACCAAGAACCAAAAAAAAAAAAGGAAAATTGCACAACTAACCCCAACAAAAATCCAAATCCATCTCGCAACCGTGAACGATTCGGAATGGATATCGTTTTCCATTAAATTTATTTTAGTTTTGTTAAATTCAATCTTAGCATAAAAATCTTTGTAACCGGAATAATAAATTTAGGATCGTTCATATTATAAGATTTGTATGCAATAATTAACGGAACGAAATTATTAGGATAATAACAATTCTCATAGATAAAATATGAGGAATGGAAAAATGCGGAACTTAGAGCCTACATTACATGACTAAGTGATTTTACATAAAATATTAATTTATCATTACTAGATTCGCAGACGCCAACACCTCGGTAGGCTTTGGACGGTGCAGTTTTTGTAGCACAAGAAACGAGGTGAGTGTACTGTCTTCTTGCCAAATTATTTGTATACATATTTATGATGGAAAATGGTTGTATTTAAATTAGATGCTTTTAAAAATTATGTGGTGATTTGACGATGTTAATTAGACGATATTATTGAGTGATGTGATCCGCTTCGGCGTGATGTTAGACGTTTATACTACGCAGTGATTATTCGCTTCGGCGGAGTGATGGGTGTTCATAGGAAGGCATATCCTACGGATGATACGGTACCGTTGTAACTCCCGATCGTGAGGTTAAAACGATCACTATGGCTAACCAGTGTGTGTTGTGGTGGAGTGGTAGTTTGAGATGTGATGTTATATTTATACTGGGTGATTTATTATTTATTATGGTGATTGATATGATATTTATACTGAATGGTTTAAAAATGGAACCTATATATATATAACTTTATTTTCACTGCATATATTATGAAGACTTTTACAAGCTATGTGATATCTATATACTTATGCTTAATCCATGTTTAAATGTTGTATTATTTAGAAGGTATTATTATTAAATTTAAAAATAAAAATATTTTTATTAAGAAGGCAGTACACTCGCAGGTGAAATAGCTATAAGTCAGTCCCCTACTAGCACTGGGTAGAGTCCGTCGATGGTATAACGAGGGAGTATTTCGAGAGGTGCTGCTTGAGGCGAACCTAGGAGAGGTTCATTGTTGTTTTTATCTTTCGTTGTTATTAAAATTCAGGGACGGGTGTGTCCCTAATTAGAGAAGATGTTTATGGCCTGATTTTGCGATTGTATAATTATGAATGCATACTGTCGCTTTCTAGTTTGGTTTGTCGCTCAGGTGATGTCGTGTCGATGTCACGCCGGCCCCATAGGTGACGGGTGTCCGGGGTGGGGTGTGACATGAAGTCCTCACCACCCTGTAGATCTCAATCTAGCGGTGGCACCAGGAATCACATTGTTGTCGCTGCCCTTTGGGCACACCTCCTACACAACTACTCGAATCATTAGGGTTGGAGATAGATGTAACCACTCAGAAGTGCAAATTGCACAAGTGAATCAAGCAAGTACAACTACAATGTCACGGGGTAAGTTTGAATGTTGTGCAGTAGGAAAAGCATATTCGGTTAGTTAAAACTCTAACGGCTCGTTTGGTTGGACGGAATAGAATGAAAGAAGTAACGGAATGAAAGAAGGAATGAAATGGAATTATCAATAGAATCACTATTCCATTCTCTTGTTTGGCTGGTATAGAATGAGGGGATGAATGAAATAGTGAAATATAGTAAAATTCTCATTATGCCCTTATAAAATTATTATTCCATTCTTTTGTTTGGTTGGTATGAAATGAGTGAAAGAATTGAATGAAATATAGTAAAATTCTCATTATGCCCTTATTACAAAATTTTATTATATTTCACTATTTCATTCATTCGCTCATTTTATTATATTTCTCTATTTCATTCAATTTTAAGTTTCTGTTCTTTAATTTCTGTTTCTGTTCTCAATTTTCAATTTCTATTCTCTAATTTATGTTTCTATTCGCAATTTTCAGTTTTCGTTCTCAATTTTCCATTCTCTGATTTTCTGTTTTTGTTCTCAATTTTCAATTTATGTTCTCAGTTTTTTGTTTTGTTCTAAATTTTCTATTTTTGTTCTTAATTTTTAGTTTTTTATCACATTTTTCAGTTTCCGTTCTCAATTTTCTGTTCTCTAAATTTCTGTTTTTATTTTCAATTTTTAGTTTATGTTCTCAATTTTCTATTATCAATTTTCTGTTTTTGTTCTCAATTTTCAGTTTCTGTTCTCAATTTTCTATTCTCTAAATTTCTGTTTTTGTTCTCAATTTTTAGTTTATGTTATCAATTTTCTGTTTTTATTCTTAATTTTTATTTTTTGTTCTCAATTTTCAGTTTTCGTTCTCAAATTTATGTTCTCTAATTTTATGTTTATGTTCTCAATTGTCAGTTTATGTTCTCAATTTTCTGTTTCTGTTCTTAATTTTCTGTTCTCAATTTTCTATTTCTATTCCCAATTTTCTGTTCTCTAATTTCTATTTATGTTCTCTAATTTTTGTTTATGTTTTTAATTTTTTATTTTTATTCTCAATTTTCAAGAGTTTAAATACAAGGACTATAATGTAATTTAGGATATTGATTCCATTGGGTTGAAATCTCATTCCACCTCATCTCAAATGGAATCTCATTCTACCCTATTTCATTCCAATGAAATCACAAAACTGATTACATTGAAAAACCACATAATAGAATAGGAATCGAGGGCGGAATGCGATTCAATTCTGCCCCCGATTCTGTCCAACCAAACATGCCGTAAGGATGACATGTTGACTATCTTGTTAGTCTTCAAGCGAAACCTTAGGAATTTCCTAGAAAAAAGCGGATAGAGCCATACCGCTTTGCAGGTGACTTAGGAAGTGGTTTTAGTAGCCTTTCTACTTTCTGCCCAAAGCCAACAGCCCACTCCTTTTTTGGAGAAAGGGATTCGTACCGTTTTAACTACCACAACGTTCTATTGCTTGGTGGATCAATGTCCCACTCTCAACCTGATTTGTATTCGATATATAGCTATAGTAGATTAAAATATTTATAATAAATAAAAAGTAAGTTGATATTAATTTTTTAAAAATATGATGAAAAATAAAAAATATGTAAATTTAAAAAAAAAATCCAAATGCAAGCATTTTCTTTACATATGTTGTTGTACAAGGGTAGCCATTCAATCTTACCATACAAAGTCAAGCACAAACCACACAATCACAACTATATATTTCACACCAATAATAATACAAAAACCATAAATCTCATGTATAAATCAAACACTTCATGGGTGAGCGACCCGACCCACTTTCATCTCGGATCCGGTTCCTTCCAAATCTTGATCCGAACCCGAAACCACCATTCCCGGATAAGTCAAACCCCCACCCACATAGTACAATGGATGGCTAACCTGACCCGTACCCATACCCGGTTGTGTGAACCTCATCGGTACTTGTCCGGGAGGAGGTGGGAATTGCGATGCATATTGCTGTATGGGTACATTACCGGGCGAAGCATGACCCGGGATGCAATAAACGGGCATATGTTGAATGGGTTGACCCGGATAGAGAGGATCCGAAACATATTGCCACATGGGATTACCCATATACCCGGTTTGTTGAGGAATCATCATTGGCTGTTCAACTGTGCCTGTGGAAGTCAAAAAATGGGTCTCGGTTGGATCCGGGTTATCGGGTTTGGTCTTCACGGGTGGAAGATCTGGAATAGGTGGAGCCAGCGAGGAGAAGGTGGAGCTAAACGGTGAAGAAGCAACTGTTGTCGGAGAACCCGGATCCGAACCCGTTTCACCCAAGAAGTTATTTGACTTTACTTTTGTGTCTCGGGGCGGGTCATCCGTATTGTCCAACCCGAATAGATAATCGGGTACTTCCGATACAATAGATGAAGCTTCGGATCGCCCACGCTCCAGACCCGACCCGCCATTTAGCGCGCCGAGAAACCAGTGCTCACGCTTAATGGAGCCGCTGAGTAGTGAGCCGAGACTTCTGGCTCTTGAGTCTCCGTCGTTGGAGAATAGGAATAGCCGAAGCCGAGCCGCTTTTTGGTCGTGAGCCAACCGGTCGTACTCCTCCATCATGTTCTCGACGTCGTCGTCGGTGGCGACGGTGATCAGCGCGTCGAGGTCTTCGTTCGGCAGTTGATATTTGACGGTGACATTCGCCGTGCCGGAGAGCTTCGACAGCTTGTGGAGGAGAGACTGGAAGGAAGTGTGGCGATTTACGGCGACGATTCGGGTTTCGCCGCCGACGTAGCGGAGCTGGTTGTCGTGCGGGCGAGGGAGGATCTTGCCGCCGAAGCTGCACATGAAGCGTACGCGCGGCAGAGGTGCGGCGTCATCGGGAAAGCGGTGGTGGTCGGAGCGAGGAGTGGAAGCGACGGAATCAGTTGCGGCGGAGTCGAGGTCGGTGGGGTAGTGGTTGGAGCTCATTGCTGTCAAACAATGGAAATGGGGTCAGTCTGTCTGTAAATTCGTATTCTTTTTAGAGAGAGAGAGAGAGAGAGAGAGAGATTTGATCATGGGGAGAGACTAGAGAGAGAGAGAGAGGGGGGATATCTACCTGTAGAAACTACAGGAAATCTGGACAGTGACTTGTGAGCCAAAAAGACAATGATTTTTAACCATGAGTTACTAATTTTTTTAATTATTATTTTTTTAATTTTAGGTAAAGTGTGTCCGGATACCTCAATTAATTACTTCATCGGACGATTTTAAAGGCGCACTCCTTCTCATTAGCCTAGTAGATTCAAGGTTAAATTCAAAATTTAATTCTTAAAGTGTTCCACAGATGAGTCGAACCCTAATTGAAAAGAAAAAGGAGCACCTCCCATTATCAACCGGATTAATACATCTTCGATATTATATACTTTAAAAAATAATAATAAAAAAATTTCACCTAATTTAATCCTAATAATTGAGTAGGATTAAGTTTAAACCCTAGTTGCTTTTAAAAAAATAAAAATAAAAATAGAAATTATAATTCTTTCATGACTTAATTGCCTTTTGCCCACTTGTATTTTGATTTTGTTGCATTTGGTTTCCTCTACTTTAAAAACCTATACTTTATCCCCTTTCATTTATAATAAATCGAAAAATTAATTTTCTATTTGTTTAACTTAGTGAAAACTCAATAAACCATCTAAACTTTTCGTAAAATTTACAAAATTATCCTTGATTTTAAATTTTTTTCTATAATAAAAAATAAATAAAAATAGAAAGAGAGAGAGAGAGAGAATTTTAGTTCTTTTCTTTTATTACCATTAAATATTGAAATTAAATTGAAAAAAAAAAGTCAATTGAATATATATATATATATATATATATGAGTTTCCCCATCTATTCCATAATAGAAAGGGTGATAAATTGAAACAATATTAAAGTATAAGGGGGTAAGAGGCAATTAAATATTGAATTATTTCTTTTTGAATGTTTGACATTGGTAACAATAATATTTTTTGTCAAGTATGTGGTGTTTGTTTACGTGAACCCTAAGATTTGTGAAATTGTATATATAGTCCCTAAAAAATTTTAGGTTTGTTTTAATATCGTAAAATTAAAAACAATGATAATAATTTTGGACAAAAAAATATGTTGTGCTCAGTACACGACTTTTTAATGGTCATATTTTTTTCATTTTATCACTCGACTAAATTTAAAACGATTTTTCCTAAAAACAATTCATTTGAAAAATTGGAGAAAAAAGTCTGAATTGTTATTAGTAAAAATCGTCTTAGCTTTACTGGAATGATGAAATGACAAAATATCTCCATTAGAAGGCCACGTGTTGAGCACGATCTTATTTTTCATCAAAAAAATCATTAACAATGCTTTCAATTTTGAGAGATTGAAGCAAAGTTAAACTTGAAATATTAATGTATAATTTGATAAATCTTGGAATTCACATAAATAGGCTCCCATAATTTGAAGGCCAAAAATATAATTTTTCCTTGAAATTGACATTTTCCACTTGTGGAGTAGGGAATTTGGTTATCTTAATAAATAAATAAATAAAAAATACTAATATTAATTAGTAAAGGAAGCTTTGGTTGATTGGCTATTTGCTATCCAATGATATTATTTAGGTAAATTAATTTTGTTTTTTTTATTGAATTAAAAATAATTTGGTTTTTAGTAATTTCCATATTTGGGTGATGTGACCACCACTCCATTCCCTAGTCATGGTCGGCTTATTTTTAGATTTTTTTCTTTTTTCTTTTTTAATGTTTTTTATTATTTTTTTTAGTTTTTTATTAAATAAAATAATACAACTTGTTTGCTTGCCACATAATAGAACAAACGTATATTTTTGTAGTTTCTTATTTAATTGGTGGGAAAATTATATTTTTGGTCTCTAAGATTTGTCACATTGCATGTTTAGTCCCTTAAATTATACATTTATTTCAGTCCAGTAAAATTAAAATTATTAATGATTTTGGACGGAAAATGGACTGTGTTCAACGCTTAGTTTTCTAATGAAAATATTTTCATTATTTTATCGCTCTATTAAATTTAAAATATTTTTTTCTAATATTTTCTTAATAACTATTCATTTGAAAAATAAGAGACAAAAGCATGACTCGTTGTTAGGGAAAGGTAAGGGGAAAATGTGTGTAAGTTTAGTGGAGTAAAGAAATGAAGAAAATATTCTCATTAGAAGACTAGGGTTGAGAACAACCATTTTCATCCAAAATTATTTACAATATTTTAAATTTTGTGGGATTAAAACAAATATAAAACTTGAGGGATCAAAAGTGTAACTTGAAAAATGTCGGGGCATACATAGACACACCTCCTATAACTTAGGGATAAAATGTATTTTATTGCCTTTTTTAAATTTTAAATATTATTAAATAATTGAATTTATGGAGTTAATGGAATTTTGTGTTGAATTTATATTTAGCATCAAAATTAATGTTAATTAAAATATTTAATTAACAAAATAAAAACCTATATAGTAACAACCGCTTAATATGTTTCTTTTAATATCTATTAATAAATTAATATGAAAATACATTTTAACAATCCCAATCTAATTTCAAAAGATGGATGGTTGAGATTGAATTTGTCTAACCTCTCAACCCCTAATTTCAAACTACTCTACATTAGTCAACCCACTAACTTCCCGTTTAAAAATTTCACATTTTCAGTTAAATTTAATTATATTTTGTATCTTTCAAGTTTTATATATTTATTTTATGACTAATTTTTTATTATTTATTATTTTTTACACTTATCAATCTAAAAATTGATATAGTGTGTTTAACCACGGAGAATCCCTAGTACTACTAATATCATAAGAAAAAAAAGTATATATTATACACTATCATATTTGAATTGAAACCTCAAAATTAAAATCACAACCAAACAAACAAATGAAAAGCGTTAAAGATTAACCTCTCTCTCCCTCTATAACACAAACATATATATAAACACAAATATATATATATATATATATATATATATATATATATATATATAAACACAATACAAGGCAAAAAAAATTGCTTACTTGTTAGAGGCTTGAATTCCCACTTGGTTGTTCTGCAACCTTTGTTCTGCAACCTTTCCTGGAGAGAGAGAGGGAGAGAGAGGAGAGAGAGAGCTTTACTGTGTCATTGCATTGGACTGGCAATTCGGGAGGAGGGTTGAGAGTGTAAAAGGGGGAGACTTTAAAGCTGGCAAGGTGATGAGGAGTAGGGTCCTAAATGTCCAAATCTTGCCTTCCCTTTAGGACGTGGCTTCCAATTATTATTTGTCTTTATAAACCCCATTAATTCATTTTTATCACATTATTTTTTTGGTATATTCGAATCTCAATAAAGTCATTAGAACCCTAATTATCAAAAAGGAAAACCTAAATTTGGTGAAGGGAAAAATTACACTTTTGATCCTTATAGTTTGGGTTAGATGTCTAAGTAATCCTTATATTTTGTACAATAATAACAACTACTAAGTCTTTGTCCCACTTAAATAGAGTTGGTTACATGAATCCGTTTATGCCATAAAGATCGATTGAGAGTCATTCCCTTATTCAGGTTTAATGTTATCAAGTCAATTCTAATAGTTTCATCTCAAGTCTTCCTAGGTCTACATTTCCCTCTAGTATATCGCATTTTTTCACTGGTGCTTCTATAGGTTTTCTATTCACATATTCAAACCACCATAATTTGTTTTCTCTCATTTTCTATTTGAGTGGTATTATTCTTAAATTCTCTCTAATAGTTTCATTCTTAATTTTATACATTCTCGTCGTCCCACTCATCCACCGTAGCATTCTCATTTCTGTCACACCAATTCTCTGGACATGCTTTGTTTTTATTGCCCAATATTCTGAACCATATAGAAACCCCGGACTTATTACAGTTTTGTAAAATTTTCCTTTAAGTTTCAACGGTATCCTACCATCACATATCACCCTAACTGTATTTCTCCACTGCAGCTATCTTGCTTTGACTCTATGAGTAATATCCTCATCGATTTCGCCATTACCCTAAATCATTGAATCTAAACATCTAAAATGATATATCAATATTTGAAACCTCCTCGTCTTCAAATTTGACTGAACCATCATCTCCCCCGGCATTACTAAAATTGTAATACATGTATTCCGTCTCGCTTCTGCTAACCTTTAAAGTCTATGCTTCATAAGTTATCAAATTCATGTCCCGAGAATTTATAAATTTGGACAGAAAAGGCCACGTGTGGAGCATGTGACATGAGGATAGTTAAACTCTATGATAGTATTTTCTAAATAATTTATATATATATATATATATACAAATTCTCCAATTCCATGATTATTCAATTATTTTTTTAAAATTTCGTATATCTGGAGACTTTGGGCAAGAGTGAAGTGTGAAAAGACAAAAATAGCCTCAAAATCAGGTCACATGTTTAGCAAGCGGTCTTTTTTCCATCCAAATAATTGTGACCAAAATGAAATGTGAAGAATCAAATGTGTTGATTTATTTGATTCTTGAGGGTCAAAAGTGCAATTTCTCCTTTAGTGAAAATACCAAAAGTACCCCCAACTTGATTGATGATGAAAATAGTGGTTGAACAATATTTGTTTATGATAGAGGAAGAATCTGAATTCTGAAAAGCAAGTGGTCAATTTTTATTTAAAAGGGACTTTCATTGTCATGTTTATGTTGGTCGGTTCAATGAAATCACTTTTTAGACAATAGACTCCAAAGGTTGAAATATCAACTGCAAAAACAAGAAAGTTTTGGCCTTTTTAAGGGTATATATGGAAATTCAATTTTAGTCCCACTTTGCCCCTATTTAGGCCATGTTTGGCAATGTCTTCTTTTGGATTTAACAAAAAAAAAAACTTTAAATATGAACTTTAGCCTCAAAAGATTTAAAAGAATAAATAACAATAATAGTACAAAATTGGCCTTGGCTTTGCAACCGTTGATGGATATGCTGTGACATCCCATTTTTTGTCATTTTTTATATCAAAATGGATTCCACCAGTTATTGAGTTGTCTGTGTCATTTTAGCATAAATGCGCTACTCGTGCCATAATGGCAGAGACAATACCCTATGTTATATTTGACACAGATAATACTATTTTTCTTATTTGTTTTAATGGTTAAACATGAAATATGAGAAAATGGTTTACTTAAGGTTGAGTCAACTTTGAGGAGTTCTTTATGCTTTTAATATTTTTTTAAAAGAAAAATACTGAACTAACACGGTTTTCAACTTATTTACCAATCTAATGCGACCTAGGGTTGGGAATCCCAGGAATTTGGACTCGGGGTTATGAACCCCGGGTATTAAAAAATGTGGAACCATATACCCCGGGTATACAATTTTATTTTTTATTTATTTATTTATTTATTTTTGTACCCGGGGATCTGATTCCCGAGTAATAATTAAATAAAAAATAATAATATGGGAGCGGGCCAAATTGTTTGGCCCATTCTCGAGACAGACAGCCGCTGCATGCTACAACGGCTGTCAGTGGTCAGTGAGTGACCGTTCAGCAGTGAACGGTCACTCATTTTGACCGGAGCTTAGAGTTGAACGGAGGTAGTAGATTTCAGTATAAATCCATACCCTTTCTGTCAAATTTTTTTTACCGATTGTTTCACATCCATTGCTTCCTTTCTTCTTTTGACAAATTTGTTCTTCTTCTTCACTTCAGTAAATTTCTTCTTCTTGACAATTTTTTTCTTCTTCTTCAATCCGATTGTTTGCTACCCCACTGTTGACTACACTTTAGAATTTCTTCTTCCTATTAGAAGTAAGTTCATTTTTATGTGTTTTGTTTTATTTATTTATTAGTTACATTTGATTAGATAATTTTGTTTGGTTTAATTTACTTATCGTTACATACTTAGTTTAGATGTTAATTTAATTCATTTTTAAAAAATATTATAATATAAATTAATTAATGAATTAGTTTAGTTGTTAAACTCCATAGTTAATATGTGAGCATACTAATAAAATGATAATTTAGCTAGTTAATATGTGTGCAGGTTAATTAAATGATAATTTAATTAGTCAAATTACAGATTTTGCCCCCATTATTTCATTTTGGTCCCAAATTACAGATTCTACCCCAATTATTTCACTTTGGTCCCTATAGTTGCAATTTGAACACGTAACACCCGAAAGTTCCGTAATCATCCCACGTAGATTCATTTTGGTCCCTATAGTAGCAATTTGAACACATAAGAGTTGTTTACGATTTTAATATATTTAGATGTTAATTTAATTAATTTTAAAAAAATATTATAATATAAATTAGTTAATGAATTAGTTTAATTGTTAAACTCCATAGTTCAATTTGAGCATGCTAATTAAATGATAATTTAGCTAGTTAATATGTGTGCATGCTAATTAAATGATAATTTAATTAGCCAAATTACAGATTCTGCCCTAATTATTTCATTTTGGTCCCAAATTACAGATTCTGTCCCCATTATTTTATTTTGGTCCCTAGAGTTGCAATTTGAACACGTAACACCCGAAAGTTCCGCAATCATCCCACGTAGTTTCATTTTGGTCCCTATAGTTGCAATTTGAACACATAAGAGTTGTTCACGGTTTTAATATATTTATATGTTAATTTAATTAATTTTTAAAAAATATTATAATATAAATTAGTTAATAAATTAGTTTAGTTGTTAAACTCCATAGTTCAATTTGAGCATGTTAATTAAATGATAATTTAGCTAGTTAATATGTGTGCATGCTAATTAAATGATAATTTTAATGATAATTTAATTAGCCAAATTACATATTCTGCCCCCATTATTTCATTTTGGTCCCAAATTACAGATTCTACCACTATTATTTCATTTTGGTCCCTATAGTTGCAATTTGAACACGTAACACCCGAAAGTTCCATAATCATCCCACGTAGTTTCATTTTGGTCCCTATAGTTGCAATTTGAACACATAAGAGTTGTTTATGGTTTTACTATATTTAGATGTTGATTTAATTAATTTTTTAAAAATATTATAATATAAATTAGTTAATAAATTAGTTTAGTTGTTAAACTCCACAGTTCAATTTGAGCATGTTAATTAAATGATAATTTAGCTAGTTAATATGTGTGCATGCTAATTAAATGATAATTTAATTAGCCAAATTACATATTCTGCCTCCATTATTTCATTTTGGTCCCAAATTATAGATTCTGCCCCCAAATTACAGATTCTACCCCCATTATTTCATTTTGGTCCCTATAGTTGCATTTTGAACACGTAACACCCGAAAGTTCCATAATCATCCCACGTAGTTTCATTTTAGTCCCTATAGTTACAATTTGAACACATAAGAGTTGTTTACGGTTTTAATATATTTAGATGTTAATTTAATTAATTTTTAAAAAAATATTATAATATAAATTAGTTAATGAATTAGTTTAGTTGTTAAACTCCATAGTTCAATTTGACCATGCTAATTAAATGATAATTTAGCTAGTTAATATGTGTGCATGCTAATTAAATGATAATTTAATTAGCTAAATTACAGATTTTGAACACAATATTTAATTAGTTAATTTTTTATAAATGCATTTTGTTGATCTCTTCAGTTTGCAGTTCATAGTTTGTATAAATACTAGTGGATTGGATGATAATATTTTCTTGTTTTGTTTTGGCTTGTGAAAGGATAGCCGCTTGAAATGGATCACGTTCGACTATTATTGTATTGGGGTGGTAGAATATTAAAAGGTACCGAGTTCGGGGTTTCTTACAGTACATCATCAGTAAAATCTTTGATTGTCCATAGGGGAACAACCTTGAATGAATTGATTGAGATACTAAAACCGTATGTTTTTTTAGAATGGGACTACTGAAAATTTGAAATTAAAGTGTAGGATGTCGATGGCTCTTTTGAGGAAAAATTTTAAATATACCTTATTTTCTATTGGAGACGACTTAACATTAAATCAAGTGCTTGAGTTACCTCTTTACATATCTTTACTTCTTGCTGTTGAAGTGTATGTTGAAGTAGAAGGAGGATTTGATCATAATTCGAATTTTTTCCCCCAAACTGGTCATTTTACCCACTTAATGACTTAAAGTTTTAATCCGTATAGTACCTAATCGAATCCTACATTTTTCACCTCTAATATTCCCATGTCGTACCCCCAAGCAGTCCAGTATAATTACACCGTTCCATTCCCATACATCCCAACACAACATCATTCTGATTACACCGTCCTACCCCCTACATTCCAGAACAAGAACATTCGCATAGTGTGATTGACCGTGATCATGGCATCAGTTTTGTTCCTCCACATCACCATTTTTCACCAAGTAGTCCACCGTAATACAATACAAGTAATTATAGTGGTGAGTTTGATACACTTGATAGTCACGGTGTATCAGAAGAAGAGTTAGATGTGGATGTTGCGTTGAAGCCCAAGGATGATGGGAATGGGGACAAAAATCTAGATGTGGGGCCTAGCGGGCAAGGAAGTGAGAGTCAGTAATTTGAGTTCGATAAGGTTATTCCATTTTTCAATAACTTGGAGTGGGGTGATGAAGATGACATGGCAAAATACGAGTCAAAGTTGCGAAAAAATTTCTAGACACCGGAGATGGACGAATTTCGTATCGGTATCGTCTTTAAAGATAAGAAACATATCAAGCACACCGTAAAGTATTACCACATCATGAAGAACAAAGAGTATGGTGTGGTGTAATGGACGAAGAAGATGTGGGTAGCTAAATGCCTGCATGGATGCGGTTGGAGGTTGCGAGCGATTAAAAAAAAAAGCCACGCTATGTTCCAGATTACGCAATACGAGGGCTAGCACACTTGTTTTTATAATCAAATGGCCTTAGATCATAAAAATTTGGATCTTGATTTCACTTCGAACTTAATACTTGGACAAGTCGAACAAGATCCAGAATTAAAAATGACTGTTATCGTGGCTTACGTGAAACATTCTCACGGATTCACCATCTCCTATTAAAAAGCTTGGTTGGCCAAATCTAAAGTCATCGAGACCGTGTTCGAAAATTGGAACGAATCATATTTAAAGTTGCCGAAATTTATGGTCGTATTGTAGCACTACAATCCGGGTACGATTGTAGAGTAGAGCACTATTCCGACTGATATGCCTATCTACATGACGTTTGACATGTTGTTTTGTACCTTCAAACCTTCAATTGATGGATGACGTTATTGTCAGCTTGTTGTCATGATTGACGGCACCCACATATACGGTAAATACGAGGGGAAGATATTAATCGCCATTAGAATGACGACGTCCAATAAGTGTTATCCTTTGGCTTTCGCCGTCGTACCGAAGGAGGACTATCACTACTAGCGATGGTTCATCTACATGCTTAAGCGCCATATCGTAAGAGACCGTCCTGAGGTGACATTGATATCTAACAGACAAGCGGCTATTCTTAGTGCGATTGACAACATGTGGCTTAATCAACCGAACGAGCCCGTCCGATATCATCGATATTGTTTGCGTCACTTTTGCAGCAATTTTAACACAATCGCTAAAAATCAGCATCTGAAATATCTTGCTTGGAATGCGGGTATTGCGAAACAAATTCAAAAATACAAACAATCATGCAAGAGATAAAAGTAATTAATGTTGAGACTTATAGGTGGTTGGATAATATTGCAACCTACAAATAAACCAGGGCACACGATGATGGCAAGCGTTGGGGAGTAATGACAACCAATTATGTTGAGGTATTTAATAATTGCTTAAAGGGTGCAAGAAATGTTCCAATTACTGCATCCGTAAAAATTATTTTTTACAGGATGGTTAAATATTTCGATGTTGGTCGATAAGAAATTATAAATAACTCAGCTGAAGGTCACATATACATTAAACACGTCGTCGAAAAAATACAGAAATCTGAAGTCAAGTCCAAGACTTACGAAATTCAGATATTTGATCAGTAAATTATTAGTTATTATTTTTATTTTTCAGGTTACATATAATTGTTGGCACACATAAATGAATTAAATATATTTTTTTTAGAGCGAATGCAATCTATCATGTGAAAACTAAAAATAACTCTTACTGGGGGACTGATCGTTCACCCAAGTCACATTAGAGGATAACGTTGATTGCACATATGGAAAGTATTAAATATGATGATATCCGTGCTCCCATATACTTGCGGCCACCGAGTATAGTGGTAGTGATGCGTTCCGGTATATTGCCGCTGAGTACATAGTGGTGAATCAATTGATGACGTGGGAGTCATCTTTTCGACCGATTATTCACGAGAATTACTGGCTACAGACAAATTTACCGAACCTAATTCCGGACCATAATAGACTTCGAGTGGTGGACCGACATCCACTTGCATTCAAAACGAGATGGATTAGTCGCAAAGAACAATGACAAATCGGTGTAGTTTGTATTCCCAGACTGGACATGATAGACGGAGGTGTCCATCCTGACCCTGCCATACACCCAATTGATCTTGTCGAATCATTTTAATGGATTTTTATGGATTTTTTTGTCGCACACATTTATTTGTAATGAATATTTTTGCTACTTTATTTATTTGATATGACAATTTTTATATACTATAAATTTCATGCACTTATCGCATACATTTATTTATAATGGATGTTATATTTTGTTTGTAAATGTGATTAAATTTTAATTTGGTATTAATAAATTTGACACAAGTGTTGGGGAAAAAAAATTCAGTTATGTATCAGCTTGGTCCAGAAGTTACTTCAGTTCTCCATTTGCAGGCCCAACACAGGTCTGATTTAGTCTGAACAGGACAGGTAAATATTTAAGCTATTACATTAATTTTATCATTTTCGTTTTTTTTTTTAAATTTGATGTTGTTGATTATGTCTTAATTAATGTTTTAGGATAATGGTGTGCTAGACTATGTTGGAATTGATGTAGGGGAATGGAGAGTAGGCACTCTCGCTAGAGTCGTAAAGCTGATAGAATCGGCTAGATTGTACGGTCCTTACAGGCCGTGGCCAAAGCGGTTTGATAGGTGCCTGATAACCACGTTAGTAGAGAGATGGCGTCCGAAGACGTACCCTTTCTATCTACCTGTTGGGGAGATGACAATCACGCTACAGGACGTGGTTGTTTTGTTGGGGTTGCATGTGCACGGGCAACCTGTTATCAGCCCTAATGACACACGATCGCTAGAGAGTTGGCGGGGACTCTGCTATGATCTTTTGGGCGTGGTACCGCCAGAGGGTGCAATAAGGAACGATTGTTTGAAGCTCAATTGGCTAAAAGAAACCTTCAACCAAGTTCCTGAAGATGCCGGCGAAGAGGCCATGCATTGCTACGCCCGGGCATATTGTTTGATTCTACTTGGCACCATGTTGTTGCCTGATAAATCATAGAACATGGTCGAGCTCGCCTACCTCCCACTGCTCCGCGACTTGACACCTCTTGTCAAGTATAGTTGGGACAGTACGACACTAGTGGTCCTGTATCACGAGTTATGCAAGGCGGCGAAGGGCACAACGAGAAATATAGCTGGTTGCCTATTTTTGTTAGAGTGTTGGGCCTGGGAGCGGTTGCTGAGGCTTCGACCGTATGTTATCCCTATTCCCGATTATGATGGATCATGCAGAGAACTGACTTTGGACAAATTTTTGTTCCCAATGGCTCCGAGGGGTGCTTGGTAAATAATTAGTAATTTGTTTTTTATTTCATTATCATGTAATGGAAATTGTCATCCATATTTAGTTAAATTTATGGTTATTTTATTGTTGTACAGGTAAACCCTTGAATTTCGTTCAGAACACCAGCCGATGCACGTTTTGATCGTCTATCGCGATCAGTTAGATCAGTTGCAGAACGACGAGGTCAATTGTTTATTTACGTCAATTTTTTATTTTATTTTTTTATTTACATATTTTTTGGACAAATCGTGTGGATGTCATATCACCTGTAGGGTTTGCCTTCATATACTAGAGATGGGAAAGAAATATGGATGGCAAAACTGCCCCTCATTTACTACGAGATTGTCGAGTACATGTATCCCCTGCGCGTGCTACGACAATTCGATTATCAGCAACCGATTCCTAAGTCTTGTCCATGGGATCAGATATTGCACCACACTAGTCAGTAAGGACACTACGGTGCTGATTGGACTGTGTTATACCGCCAGCATATAGCTGCGTGGAACAGTCGACAACCACCAAATGTGGGCAGCTTGTTGCGGGGGATAGGGGTTGACCATGAATACATGAACTGGTATTGGAGGATAACACGAAAGTTCATGGTTAACCCAGAGTACCAACCCGAGTTTGGTTATTTAGCAACAGGATCACGAGCAAGGTTCATGGCATGTGACGTTCCTCCTGTTCCTCAGCCTTCTTCCCAGCCATGGACTGCTGATGCTTACCGTCCAGGTAGTGTGGGTGATGCTGGACCTTCTACAGCATACAGCACGGGTGCTGATACTGGACCATCTAGTATGTACGGCATGGGTGCTGATGCCAGACCATCTAGTATGTACGGCATGGATGTTGATGCCGAACTGTCATCCATATTCTATACTCCGGATATGGGCAAAATTATTTCAACTTCAGGCATCATTCCTCCAGTGGCATTTGTCGAATCCAGAAGATTACAAAGACAAATATCACTGGTGCAATGGTTTGGGGACGACGCCGTTACCACCCCGAGGGAGTACGCAACAGTCGTTCATGGACTTTGGACAAGTTACACAAGTTTATGAGAAGGTTGAGGAACCTCCTATTTCTCAACGACGAGGGCGAAAGAACATCCAACGTCGGGGCTGCGGTACATAGCTTGTTATGTAGTTGATAGCTTAGTTATAGGACTGCAAATACATTTTTTTTTTATAAATATATAGTTATGTAGGAACTTATGTAGTTAGTAAATCCATTTTTTTGTAATGTTTGGAGATTTAGAAAGTTGTTAATCTACCGTATATATTACTTCGCAAATGGATAAAGCATTTAAATGGGAGATCGAGCAACAAATTCTTAGACAACATACAGAGTGGATCGTGGTTGAATATATATATATATATATATATATATATATATATATATATATATATTCATTTTAACCACTTACTACTCTGTATGCTTTCTAACAATTTCTTGTTCGATCTCCCATTTCAATATTTTATCCATTTCAGAAGCAATATACACGGTAGATCAATAGTTTTCTATAAAAATATAAGTACAATTAATTATAAAAAGAAAAACAATATTACATAAATCATAAACATGTTTAACGGTGTTCGTTACAAAACTCATAACAAAGACGACACATAAGAAATACAGTATATAACATTAGAAAAATAGTTACAAGAAAACACTTAAAAAGACAATTGAACTACACAAAAATATTTATTCTTCATTGGACATGTACCCCTCCGATAAATATTCATTGTTATTCATGACGCTATGGTATTCGCTTAGAGATAATGCTCTGTTGCTTGCAACAGCCATTTCATTGGCTAGTTGTAATAGATAATATCGATTCTTGTGTAACAACATTCGATTATTCTCCAGGCGAATTCGTGTAATTGCATCTTCGATCTCGATTGTGTCATCAATTATATATCATCTAGGCATTTGAAGACTTTTACGATAAGGAACTGGTGTATTCCGATCTCTCAAATGAGATATAAGGTTGTTAGACTCATTCACCCTGTATTTTCATTCTTGGCGTAGACCGACACGATACTCTATCGAGTTGGTATCTTGATCACTCCAGTAGTCATCATAATATGGTTGTAGAATCCAACATCTTTGGTGATCCCACGGTCCAGGCCAACCTCAAACATTGTACGAGTTCTCCTCATTTGAAAAACCAAATGAACTTTCTGCACTTGAATTAATATTTGAAGACATCACGAAAATTATAAGCTGAATAGTTTCTTTACAAATATTATACTGCACAAAAAATTAGATTTTTTAAAAGCATTATTATTGAAAAATGATATTTTAGAACTTATATACACGAGACTTAACTAAAAAAAAACTAACCCAACACTACCTATCAATTGAAAGAGAAAAAATCAGTTGTTTGGTAGAAGTAATGTTATTATAATTTAACATAAAAATGATACATTAGACTTCAAAGGAAATATATAGTTAAATTGTAATTCATCAACGCGAAAGTATTAAACATTACTCTCATCATTAGACATTTCAATATCTGACTGATATTGAGGTTTTCTTGTGCATCTCATGTAAGTACGTGCTTCGGCAACCAAACCTTGTTCGAGACGCTCACTTGCCGTCATTTCAAGCTCGTGTCGAAAAATTTGAATTTGCATTCGGTTAGTTTCTTCGCGGTACCGATGCAACACCATCTTAAGGTTATGCGGCGTGTCTATTGGCATTGTTCTAGCCAATTGACACACTATTGGAATATTATATTGCGGATATCTACTATAATCTCAGATTAGTTGACACGATAAGTGTATTCCTCCCGTATCTTTGCAACCCACCATGAAGAGTAAAGAACTCTTGGATCGAAAGAGTACGAGTATTCGTCTTCCAAAGGCCAATAACGTCCCATTGCACGATATAGATCTCTCACCATGTACATTTTTCAATCTTTAAAATTTTAATTTAATTAACTTTAACGGAATATAAATTCGGTATCAAGTTAATATCAATTTCATAAATTAAATTAATTTGATTTTAATTGAAATACTAAAATTAATTTTAAATTAAACAAAACAAAACTATCTAATCAAATTTAACTAATAAATAAATTAAACAAAACACGTATAAATAAACTTACCTCTAATAGGAAGCAAAAACCGGAGTGAAAAATAACAAAAAAATTGTCAAAAGAAGAAATTTAGTAGAGGAAGCCATTGGTAGCAAAGTAAAACAATCGGTAAAAAACATTTGATAGAAGGAGGATGGATTTATACGGAAATCTACTACCCCGGTTCAACTCCGAGCTCCGGTCAAAATAAGTGACCGTTCACTGCTGAACGGTCACTCACTGACCGCTGACAGCTGCTGCAACAGGCAGTGGCTGTTTGTCTGTCTCGAGAATGGGCCAAACAATTTGGCCCATTCCCATATTAAAAAATATATATATATATTTAATTAGTACCCGGGGATCAGATTCACGGGTATAAACAATACCCGGGGATCTGATCCTCGGGTACAAAAAAAAATTGTATACCCAAGTATACGGTTTCACCTTTTTTAATACCCGGGGTTCCCAACCCCGGGTCGCATTAGATCGGTAAATAAGTTGAAAACCGTGTTAGTTTAGTATTTAAAAAAAAAAAATATTAAAAGCATAATGAACTCCAACTTTGAGTTATTTAAGGATTTTAATTTTATTAAATTTAAAATATTGTTAGAATTTAATTTAAACTAAAAAAATCAAACTACAAAAAAAAAAACACATAATATTATATTTTTAAGTACAAAAATATATTTAAAAAATACAATTAATTCTAAGTTGATTTTAAAAAAAAAAAATAATATAAAATACATTTAAAAAATAACACATCGTTTTTGTCACATCTGTTAGCTCACTCACTCTATATTAGGTGTGCAATAGTACCATTCATGTGCCATATTTAAGAAATGACACATCAAATTTGGCCTGCCTGATGGAGATACTTTTAGGAGGTTCCAACCTTAGAATCATATGGTCCTAAATGAAGTAACTCCTTGACTTTCATATAATGGTTTAGAAACTTTCAAGTGATCGATGTAGGAGAGGAATCTTATATTCATCCTTAAGTGCAACCCCCGATTTGCACTTATGATTTGACTATAAGGGAACAATGAGAAATGTGCAACCCAAGACTAGCACGAATAATTTGACTACGAGAGAATAAGAGACGAATTTCCTTAAGTCTGGTTCTAATATAATGTTAGGAGGCTTCAACTTAAGATCACATGATCATAAGTAGAGTAACTACAAAGGCACAAAACTTATGAGTCATACTATGAAACTTTGAGAGAGAGTGATAAAATATAGAATAAGATATGAAATAAGCATAGAAGAGAACCAATTTGGATTTATGCCTAATCGATCAACCAATGAAGCTATGTATCCACTCAAATTAATGGAATAGATAGTAGAAAAAAAGATTTACATATGGTATTTGTGGACCTGAAAAAGGCTTATGATCGGATACCTAGAGAAGTTTTGTGGTGAGTGCTAGAAAAGAAACATGTATCCAATGTATATATTGAAGTAATTAAAGATATGTATGAAGGTATAGTTACTAGTGTTCGAACAAGTGGAGACAATACTTGTACATTTCTTATCAATATAGGTTTACATCAAATATCATATTTACGCCATTGCCTCTTCGTTCTGGTGATGGATGAGCCCACAAAACATATTCAAGATGGAATACCTTGGAGTATGTTATTTGCAAATGACATAGTACTAATTGATGAAAATAGAATATGTCTCAATACTAAGTTAGAAAGGTAGAAAGAAGCCTTAGAGTTTAAAGGTTTTAAGATTAGCAGAAGTAAGACAAAATACATGCATTGTAATTTTAGTAATACCGACAGTGATAATTGTGTGGTCGAAATTGAAGATGAAGGGGTTCTAAAGGTTGACCATTTTAAATATTTAGGATTGATATTCAGAGTAATGGCGAAATCGAAGAGGATATTACTCATAGAGTCAATATATGATGGTTGAAGTAGAAAAAGTGCAATTAGGATGATATGGGATCGTAGGATACCACTGCAATAAGACTAACACTTCTGTATGTTTCAGAATATTGGGCAGTAAAAATAAAGAATGTCCAAAAAATTGGTGTGGCAGAAACGAGGATGCTACGATGGATGAGTGAGAAAACGAGAATGGATAAAATTAAGAATAAAACTATTAAAGAGAATTTAGGAATAGCTCTCATCGAAGAGAAAATGGGAGAAAATAGGAATAGCTCTCATAGTGATTCGAACATGTGCATAGAAGACATAGAAGCACCAATGAAAAAATACGAATTAGTGCAAGTGAAGGGGGTTATTAGAGGGAGAGATAGACTTAAGAAGATTTAGGACGAGGCTATTAGAACTAATTTGATGACAATGAACCTGAATAAGGAGATGACCCTTGATCGTTCACTATTGTTGATGTCAAATTTTAGTCGACACCAGCGGTATGGTCTGGTCAGCCTTGGATGGAGTTGGAGAGGCCAGGAGTAAAGATCTTCAGTCTATGTAGCCTCTAATCCGCGGAGATGTCTCTGGCCAGGAAGGGGAGGACCTGTATTGGAAAGGACCTCAAAACCTTCTGGACCGAGAAGATTAGGACCAAAACGCCTAATGGTCCTTGGAAAGATGAATCAGAGCTTGAAATGGAGTAGATCCGGGAAAAGAAAAATTGGGATGCTTTCTGATCCAAGAAGGGAAAAGTTCGAGATGGCCAGCAACCTGTCACCTGTACACATAACCTGGCTGGAGGTATCCCGAAAAGCCCCTCCGGCGTGAGAATCAACGTACGGGGGGAAGATTTATAAAAGTGCTATCATGTAGATGGAGCAAATTTCATGTGTGCTTGGAGTAAATTTTTTCTACCTTTAGGCAATTGCATGTCCTCTTTTTTATAGGCAAGAAGTATATTAGATTTGGGATTTAATCAAGGATTAAGTGTATCTTTAATCATCACATCAATATTTCAACTTGGGAGATGGCCAATGGGAGGATGCCAAGAGGCCCTTGCCTTAACCATATTGGAAGATATTTAGTGATATTTTTCATTGGGGAATGGAGTCATGATGACATTTGTAGATATTTTGAGATATTTTGGGATATTTTATGATATTTATGGGATATTTGTGGAGATATTTGTGAAGATATTTTCGGATGGACACTTTCCTGTTGTGCTCAAAATGGGAAATTTGACCCCTGCCTTTTCGGATCTGTGCCCGAGATGGGGAATTTGACCCCTGTCCTTCCCAGATAGTCGGAGGCGAGAAGGGGAGTTATGCCAAGCTTCTTGCCTTACCCTTCTCGGATAGTCGCAGACGGGAAGAAGGGCTTTGCTGAGGAGCTTGTGAAGTTAATTTCCGAGATGGGCAATACCGCTGTAGAGAATACCAAGATGGGGAAGGGTTCCCCATCCCAACGGCGGCTCGCCTTCCTTTCCCAGAGAGTGCTGCTAGTTGTCCCTGGAGTGGCGTGGGCTAAGGTGTGTCCCTACCCGGTACAATCTTCACACTTAATTCTTGATATGAGTTGATCTTAATAGAGAGTCGCGGACACGTGACGGTCTCCGATTGGTTGCGTTGGAGTAACTATTTTTACACTCTTCAACTATATATGGTGTAAACGGATTCATGTAGCAAATCCTACTTAAATAGGATAAAAGCTTAGTTGTTGTTATTGTTGTTATCTCCTTTGATTTATATAGTAGTTTGGAAAATTATTAAAGTAATTTATGTGAACAAGAATGTAATAGAAAACATAGAACTTAGTTCACTTGACCTAATCCAACTTGCTATGCATGTATGGTTTATTGGTATCTAATTTGTATAGTTCATTTTGAAGGATCCAAAAAATGACCCTTTGCTTTGGACTCTCCCAAAAAAAAAAAAAAGGTCAAAATAAATAAAAAAAAAAAGAAAAAAAAAAAGAAAGAAAAAGAGATCAAGAAATGTTGTATCTATTTGTATTTCTCAACTCATCAACATCAACATAGAAAAATACAATGAACAACTTCCATTGTGAAAGTGACTCATCCTCACCTATTACTTACTTTCCATTTTCTCAACAAAATATATATATATATATATATATATATATTTCTCTCTCTTTTCAAATAAAAATATAAGTAAAGATATAACTACCATCCAATAAAGCATAGTTAGGTCCCTCTTTTTTGGGAATATTTCTGATCTTGAAAACGAGAAGTTCATCTCAGTTTTTTTTATAAGAGTCACAAATGAGTTTTTCCTTTTTCGAGTTACTTTTAAAAATGAGAAAACTAGTGCTTTTTAAAGCTAAAAAGAGGTTTTTTAAGTTTATGATTTTTTTATGATAAAGTTATCCTTATTTTTGTTTTATTATTAAGAAATAAAATTCAATTTTTCTTATATAATGATATTTTAATTTTTTTTTATTTGCAAGATGTAAGATATTTAAATTCTTTATTTTATAATATTTTAATTTTAATTTTATAACACAAGCAAATATTTATTTTATATGTATCTTGTTGTTTTTTTTTTTTTAGTTGATTCATGTTAGAAACAAATAAATAAATATAATATTCTATTTTATTAATTTAATACTCTTTTAATATTTTGCACAAAATGTTTATGACTCTGTTTTTTTTTTTTTTTTTGAACAATTATTTTTTATAAACGTATGAAATAGTTCTCAACTCTTTTTTAATAGTTTCTTTTAAAAACCATTGGAGTAGCCAAACTAAGCCCAAGTCTACTCCCACAAGGATTGGCTAATCATTCAACAAGGTTTGGACTTTCTCAAGTGAACAAAAAAATACATACATAATTTAAATATTGTCATTTATTCTCCTATAATTTGATCTTATTTTATTTTGTCCCCTTAAAGAGAACAACTTACAAATTACCACATTTTACTGATAATAAATTCGAAAACAAACTTATTTATTTAACTTAACGAAATATTTTTAAAAAATAGTGAAATTAAATTTTCATATAAATTTTTATATGAAATGAAAAAAAATTACCCTTTATTTTAATTTATCATCCTATTTGTTAAAAAAAAAATAGAAATAGAGGGATAGAGAGTTAGAGAGAAGATAAATTTTAAATTAAAAATAAAAGAAAAATAATTCATTTATATTATTTTTTAATAAAATATGACTTTCTCCTTTTAATTAAGAGTAGAAAAGAGTGATACCTAAATTGTTAAAATTAATGGATTGAAATTAATTCCAAAATATGATTAAAATTAGTGTTATTTTTTACATTTACATTTTTGGTCCCTAAAATATGGGATGGGTATCTATATGAACCCTAAAGTTTGTAAAATTGTACATTTAATCCCTTAAGCTTTATATTTGTTTCAATCCCGCAAAATTGAAAGTGTTGTTAGTGATTTTGAACAGAAAAAAGGGTTGTTCTCAGTAAGTGACTTTATAATGAAAATATTTTTATCATTTCATCACTTCATTAAATCTAAAATGTTTACTGGCATTTTAATGGCCTTTTAATTGGCAATTCATTTTTACTTTTTTACTCAAGGAGTGTTAGAGGTCTCACATATAATAGTACAAGGGGTCTGAGAAATACATTTTTCAAATAAAGGGAATTCCTGTGATTCTATTGAAGAATTGAAGGGGTGTTTATGGTATTAACCCCATAAACCCCCACCCCATACTTTAAGGACCAAGAATATAATTTTCTTCTGAAAAAAATTATGAAGCACATAAGACCAGGATTTCATGATTCTCGGAACAAGATTCTCTGTTTGGACAAATTCCTATATTTGACTGAATCTAAACACTGTAAATTCTTGACATTAACAACCTGTTTGATTATAGATTAAAAAGAGCATATTGAAAATAAGGGTTTATATACCTCCCCTATCTTTTAGTCATAAATTAGAAATTTTTCATGTTATTTGACAAACACTAATCACTTTCCGGTCATTTGACAAATACAACCAATTACCCCTTTATGACATAAATGTCTTTCTATATTTTAAAAAATATTTTTTTTTTATTTTTATATAAATTCATTAACATCACCTTATTTTTAAGTTTGGAATTTTTACTCTTTAACTTTTTAAAAAATTATATTTACCTTCAACTCTACCACACCCTCTCACCGCCCACCATTGCCGCCACCCACCACCACCGTCACCTCCCATCGCCACTGTAACCGCCCACTGCCACCATAACCACCCACCTCCACCGCCCATTATATTTCATCTTTTTGTTTTTAAATATTTTTTTACCCTTTTATTAAACAAAATAAATGAAAAACCTCTTCCTCTCCCCTCTCTCTCCCCACCACCAACCTCTCTCTCTCTCTCTCTCTCTCAGCGGTGGGAGGTGGCATTGGGGTGGAGGTAGAGATGGACGGTGGCAGTGTTGGTGGGAGGTAGTGGTGGCCCAGGTGGTGGGAGGAGGTGGTGGTGGTAGATAGTGGGCGGTGGTGGTAGGCGGTGAGAGAGTGTGGTAGAGTAGGAGATAAATATAATTATTTAAAAAGTTAAAGGGTAAAAAATAAGGGAATGTTAATAATTTTTTATAAAAATAAAAATATAATTTTTTTTTAAAATATAGGAAGGCATTTATGTCGAGGTGTGATTGATATTTGTCAAATAACAGAGGAGGCACTACAAGAAAAACAAGATTCAGCTACGAATATTTTTGGCGACGACATAATAATCGTCGCCAAATGTGTCTATTGACTACAAAATGAACAATCATAGCCAAATGTGACCTCATTTGGCGACGAAGTGCAATTTTGTAACCGTAGATTGTTAATAGGCGACGAAATTTTAGAATTCGTCGCTATTGGTTCGATCAATTCTTGGCACCAAACAAAAAAGAAGGAAATTTTTCCCGCTAGCATTTTGGCGACGGAAATATTTCGTCGCCAATGTAGCACGAGATATGTTTTTATTTGGTGATGAACCACTTTCGTCGCGATTAATTACCCCCTACTAAATTTGCGACGAAAGTGGTTTGTCGCCAAAGTGGTTGCCTATATTTGACATTGGGCTACGAATGAGTTTCGTCGCCAATTGTTTTCCCTCCCTACCATGATTTTGGCGCCCCCCACTTTCCGCTATTACATTAGCTGATTTTTTTTTTCTCTTTTTGTCTCCTGATAAACCCTTTTGTTCTCTCATCAACGACCTGAACCAAATCGGCGCTGCCTCTCGATCTCATCCCTCTCTCTCATCGACGACCTGAACCAAATTGCCACTGCCTTTCGATCTTATCCCTCTCTCTCGATCTCAGCCTCCCTCTAATCGACGACTTAGAACCAAATCGCCACTGCCTAAACAACCTAGAAATTGAATCGGCGGCGGAGGAAGCCCTAATCGCAACGACGATAAAGGCGACAGCTGGGAAATCTCGAAGTTTCTCTCTCTCTCTCTGTCCGTTGCGGTAACTTTCGGCTTCATTTATGATTATTTGTTGTTTTTATCTCTAATTTTATCCATGAACATCAAGAATCTGTGGACATGCCAGTAGATGAAGTTGGTTTTCAATTACAGTTGTCTAATTTGTGTTTTGGTTTTCAAACATCCAGATGTTGCTCTGCCTACCCAGGTTGCGAAGTGAATTGCTCCACAGTGACATAATCTGGTATGTAGATTGTTTGCTCCTTCCCTCACAACGTTTCTGTTCCGTTTCTGTTTCTGTTTTATTTCTGTTCTGTTTAGGTTTCTGTTCTGTTCTATTTCTGTTCTGTTTAGGTTTCTGTTCAACATTTCTGTTCTATTTCTGTTCTGTTCCGTTTCTGTTTCTGTAATGGCCGTTTCGTAACACGTTTCTGTTATGTTATGTTATGTTTCTGTAATGGCCATTTATGTTGCTATTGTTAAATTGATTCAAATCCTTTCAACTATTGTTGTTAGTATCTATGTTTGGATTTGCTGCCTTTGTGCATTTTGCTGTATTTGATTGTTATATTCCCTCTTTGTTTGAGGATGTTGTTTCCTTAAAAAAAATAAAAAAAAATAACATCTTCATTTTCTGGAATTTATTAGCCATGATAAGCATTTTCTTTACCTATTATGTGTTTATTTGAAAATTTTCACTTGCGCATTCTTTTTGTTTATTCTAGCTTTTACATCTTGATTCTCCCCCTGCCCAATAGGATTGAAGGTTGGGGCCCGTTTTGTTGTTTTTAATTTGCAAATTGTGTTATTTCTGTTGTTGCTACTGTTTCGACGGTATTGAGTCGTTGGTGATGATGATTCACACTCCCTTAAGCAGATCTGAGCCATTGTTTGCCCTCACAGGTAACATTTTCTCTCAATTTTCTTGTGTTTCTGTTGTTGCTGCTGTTTCGATGGTATTGAGTCGTTGGTGATGATGATTCACGCTCCCTTGAGCAGATCTGAGCCATTGTTTGCCCTCACAGGTAAATTTCGTTTCTATTTTTGTTTCTATTTGGTTTCTGTTTTTGTTGCTACTGCAATTTCGACGGTATTGAGTCGTTGGTGATGATGATTCACGCTCTCTTAAGCAGATCTGAGCCATTGTTTGCCCTCACAGGTAACATTGTTCACCCCAGTTCCTTTTGTATTTGTTGCCTGAGCGAAAACACTCAGAACTCTATGGTTTGTTTCAAACTGATATTTTTTATTTCATTTTTGAGTTTATATTGCTATATCTTGTCAGTCTTTATCTCTCATTCACTTTGTGTGGCTTCATTGTGTGTCCTTCCTTTAGTGTATTGATTTTTTTGCTGTGATATTTATCTAACCACTGAACCATATTTAAGGTCCATGGAAGCAAAAAAAAAATGACAAGAGTATGGAATTGTCACTCAATGCATTACCCCTCAAAGGGTTAATGATCAATATCTAACAAATGTGCTTCTCAAAATCAATGCTAAGGTATGATCCTGATAGTGTAATGTGGTTTGTTGTGATTATGAATAATTGAATACCGTCCATTCTATTGTTACTACTATTGCTGTTTTCGTTTCTGTTGCTGCTTCTATTTATGTTTGTTATTTCTGTTTCTATTTCTGTTTTTGTTAGTTGTTTCTGTTTCTGTTTCGATGGTATTGAGTCGTTGGTGATGATGAGCCATTGTTTGCCCTCACAGGTAATATTTTCTCTCAATTTTCTTGAGTTTCTGTTGTTGCTACTGTTTCAACGGTATTGTGTCGTTGGTGATGATGATTCACGCTCCCTTGAGTAGATCTGAGTCATTGTTTTCCCTCACAGGTAATATTTTCTCTCAATTTTCTTGTGTTTCTGTTGCTGCTACTGTTTCGACGGTATTGAGTCGTTGGTGATAATGATTCATGCTCCCTTGAGCAGATCTGAGCCATTGTTTGCCCTAATAGGTAAATTTGATTTTTGTTTCTGTTTCTATTTTGGTTTCTGTTTTTGTTGCTACTGCTGTTTCGACAGTATTGAGTCGTTGGTGATGATGATTCACGCTCCCTTGAGCAGATCTGAGCCATTGTTTTCCCTCACATGTAACATTGTTCACCACAGTTCCTTTTGTGTTTGCTGCCTGAGCGAAAACACTCAGAACTCTATGGTTTGTTTCAAACTGATATTTTTTATTTCATTTTTGAGTTTATATTGCTATATCATGTTAGTCTCTCTTTCTCATTCACTTTGTATGGCTTCATTGTGTGTCTTCCTTTTAGTGTATTGATTTTTTTGTTGTGATATTTATCTAACCACTGAACCATATTTAAGGCCCATGGAAGCAAAAAAAATTGACAAGAGTATGGAATTGTCACTCAATTCATTACCCCTCAAAGGGTTAATGATCAATATCTGACAAATGTGCTTCTCAAATCAATGCTAAAGTATGATCCTAATAGTGTAATGTGGTTTGTTGTGATTATGAATAATTGAATACCGTCCATTCTGTTGCTACTGTTGTTGCTGTTTCCGTTTCTGTTGCTACTTCTGTTTATGTTTGATGTTACTGTTTCTATTTCTGTTTGTTGTTTCTGTTTCTTTTTCTGTTTCTGTTTTTGTTTGCTATTTTTGTTTCTGTTTCTGTTTGTTGTTTCTGTTTCTATTTGTTGTTTCTATTTCTGTTTATGTTTGTTGTTTCTGTTTCTATTTGTTGTTTCTGTTTCTGTTTCTGTTTGTTGTTTCTGTTTCTATTTGCTGTTTCTGTTTTCGTTACCGTCTCATCTCAGTAAGTTCATCTGCAGGCTAGGCGGTGGAGCTTCTTCGGCGTAGGGCGATTTCTGGTCGATGGCGTCGTCAAGGATCAGATCTGAGTTTTCGGATCTTGTCCTCCTCGATCTTAACGTCAGGTTGGTTTTGATTTGTTCTCGTTTTTCCATAATTGATTTGGTGTTGGTTGGTTTGTTGGCTGGTTCCAAGTCGTCAATTAGGGGGGGGGGGGGGTCGTTTGCTTGCTGGCGTTGTACACAGATTTTGCTTGGTTTTTTGTTTTTCTATTTTTCTCAAAACTACTTGAAACATATAAAACAAACAGAAGAATTTTGTAGTTGCAAAAACAGAGAGTTTTGTTATATTTTTGCTACAATATATACAAGATACAAGTTTATACTGAGTTAAGGCAGCGTTTGTTGATCATCTTTGCTCCCAAAGAGCAAGTGACAACGTTTGTTGATCATCTCTGAGTTTTGGTACATTTTTAAGTTGCTGATTTTTTAAGTTTCTGTTTCTTTGTTTCTGTTTCTGTTTCTGTGTTTTGGTTTTTGTTTCTCTGTTTGTGTTCACAGATTCATGTTTTGGGCTTAAGGTCATTCGACACAACATTTCGGAAAATGGTAAGTCTATTATTCTAATTCAATTTATATCTTGATGGTCAATTATTGTATGTGATATAGATGAAAATTCAATAATTGCAGGCTTAGGGTAGGATTGATCTACATCGGATCACACATCAGAGGGCAAATGAGCAATGGATATCGTTTATCATCTATAGCTTGTTTCTTAGTTATTTTGTAATAATGTTTCGTAAGACATTTTGTTTTTTTGGTCATATTAATGTTTAAGAATATTGGTATATTTTGACTATTTGATTTTTAATGCAATTGTATATTTTTGGTTATTTTTTGTTGATTGGTTGATGGCTATAAATTGACATTCATAGTTTTAAGTAGAGCAATTTGCTACAAATTTTATTTTTGTAGCCAATGTATTTCTTGAAAAAAATTATTTTTTGGCTACAAAAATAATTTCGTCGCTAAAAGAATTCCCCCCATTTTAGTTATTTTTTGGCGACGAAAATTTCCGTCACCAAAAAATTATCCCCGTGATTTTTAATTACTCTTTCGCTACGAAATGAATTTATTAGTTACGAAATGATTTGTCGCGAAATATTAGTCTTGCGCGACGAATTAACAATTCGTCACCAAAAACCTTCTGCTACGGCACATAGGCTACGAAATTGGAACAGTAATTTTTTCGTCGCTAAAATGTTTTCGCTACGAAATTAGGGCTTTAGCTACAAAAAAAAATTGTAACCAAAACCCAATTTTCTTGTAGTGAGGTTTCTGGTATAAGGTCAAAAGACAGAAATGGTCTTTGGTATAAACCCAATAATTAAAAAGTAGAGCTTTTTTCACTTTGCACTTGAAGTTTTAGAGAAATTTCAATTTAGCCCATGTTGTTTCAATTTGAACGCATTAAACTTTGAAGTATCCAAATCATGTCAAGTCAGTCCTTCCGTCATTTTTTATGAAGCAATTCATCCACATGGGTGATTCTTAGTCTCACGCGGGACTGATTTCCTTTATGAAAAAAATCACAGAATTACCTATTTAGATTTTGGGGTTAATGTAGTTAGCTTGAAAGGACATGGGCTAAAGTGAGATTTCTCTAAAACTTTAAGGTTGCAAAGTGCAAAAACCTCTAAAAAGTATTAAAAAAACAGTAGCCAAACACACCCTTAGCATACCACACAAAAATCAAAATTTATAAAAGGTGTTTAGAAGCAGCGAAGCAATGGTCTTCTGAATGTGAACGTTGATGAAGCTCGGAAGGAACCGTTGAATGTAAGAACATGTTTTCTTTTTTGTAATCTTACGTTTGTTTTTTATTCCACGGATTATGACAATTTTCAATTTTTTTTAATAATAATATTTAATTTTTAGATGAAAAAGACGATATTTTTGCGGCTTTTTTTTTTTTTTTTTTTTTTTTTTTAAGATTCCCCAACATTTATTACCCATATAAAAGAGTTCCATAATCAGTGCCTATGATTATTATTATTTCATTAAAATTCTTATAAAAAAAAAAAAAAAAAAGCAATATCGTTCAAAATACCCTTCCACCCAAATGTGTGTGTGTGTGTATATATATAAATATCTTAAAAGGCAAATGAATCTTTAATTTTTTGTTTTTAGTGAAGCCTTTGCAGTCAACTGTGGGAGGCTCCATCCCACACTCTTGATAAGGTTTTTCTTCTTTTTTATTGGTGTGCGTGTGTGTGTGTATATATATATTCATGTGTTGCACATTTAATTTTATTATTATTTTCCCTTTTTTAAACATTTTCAGTACTCTTGATTTATTTTAAGAACTGGGTATCACTAGTTTGAAGCAGCAATGACGATTGCAGATTCAAATGGAGCTCCAACAAGGCTAGAGGTTTGGCTTCCCCTTTTATTTTATTTCTTTTTTTTTTTTTGGGGGGGGGGGGGGGTGCGGCAAATGGGTTTTGATTTTTAAGCAAAAGGCTATGTGAATATTCTTCGTTTTTTATTTTATTTTTTAATTTTTTTTAAGGGAAAATATATTGCAATGGTGGTTTGTTGGGTTCTTGGACTTGGGTCTCTTGTCTCATGGAATAGCATGCTTACAATAGGAGACTACTACTATGCCATATTCGAGGTATGTTGAATTAATTGCCTTTTTTATTTTCTATTATTTACTTAAATTACTATATATATATGTGTATGCATATGTCCTTGAATATCATTAGCTGGGAAAAAAATTACATTTGATTCGAGATATAAGGCCGTGTTTGCTTGTGACAAGATTAAATCCTTTAAAATTCTGTTTAATGTCTAAATTTTGGTAATTTACCTAAATTTTTTTTATTCTTCGATTTTTGAAGCATTATCATCCTTCGAGAGTACTTACGCTCGTTTATCAACCGTTTGCGCTTGGAACAATTGCAACGCTCGCATATAACGAGTCAAAGATCGATACGAGGAGACGTAATATATTCGGATATACCCTTTTCTTCTTGAGCACTTTGGCTCTCCTCATCGTAAGTACTTTAAGGAACTGTTTGGCTTTATGAAATTGGAATTGGAAAGGAACGTATGCAAATTTCTAAATTTTTAAAGTCTCTGTATTTCTAATTCCAGTATTCCGCTTCCAAACACTACCTAACTCATTTCCTCCAAAACCCAATATACATATACATTATTTATTTATTTTTAATTTTTTAAGGTTGATTTGGCAACATCGGGGCATGGAGGGGTGAGAAATTTTGTTGGTATATGTGTTATTGTTGGTGCTTTCGGGGTGGCGGATGCTCATGTTCAAGGTGGAATGGTTGGAGATCTATCATTCATGTGCCCCGAATTCATCCAAGTATTTTTTTTAATATTTAGTTTTTGATTAATCGTTGTTCAGATCAATGAAAAAAATAATATTTTTAATTAATCGGTATGAAGATATTTTATTTGAATTTTTGTAGTCATTTCTTGCTGGTTTGGCTGCGTCGGGCGCTCTTACCTCTGGTCTACGGCTAATGACAAAAGCAGCCTTCGAGAAAGCTCATAACGGTCTTCGCAAGGGAACTAGTATGCAATTATTTTAAATTTGTACCCATAATTTTATATGGAATGAATTCATGATTTTTATCGTAGAATTTCTAAAAGACAAATATATATATATTTTTTAATTTTTTTTTTCCAGTGTTATTTCTTGCCATTTCAACGTTCCTCGAGTTTCTATGCATTTTTTTATACGCTTTCATCTTCCCCAAATTGCCGATTGTCAAGCATTATCGAGCAAAAGCAGCCTCAGAAGGATCAAAAACGGTTTCGGCTGATCTCGCCGCTGCAGGAATCCAAACACCAGAAAACCAACAAGTATATATCTCCAAGATTAATTATAAAAATAAAATTAAATAAATAATTGATTTTTTTTTTTTTAGGCTGCAGATGGTGCTAAAGAACAAGATAGGTTGAGCAACAAGCAGTTGTTTTTTGAGAACATAGACTATGTATTGGACTTGTTCTTGATATATGTTCTTACTCTCTCGATTTTTCCTGGTTTCGTGTATGAGAACACTGGATCACACGGTTTGGGGTCGTGGTAAGTAACAGAAATCTGGAAACAATTCTGTTTTTGTTCCCAAAATATTGTTCTAAAAAACTAGAAACAGAATGGAAACAAATCTTTACAAAAAAAAAAAAAAAAATGTCTTTTTGGTCTTAAAAGATCTAACAAAAATGTTTTTCTTTTAGTTCTAAAAAATCTAAAAAAAGGTTTTTTTGTTCTAAAAAGCTTCTTTTTTTTTTAATTCTCAAAAATCTAGGAATAGAACGGAAACAAATATATATATATATATATATATATATATATATATATATATATATATATATATATATATATATATATATATAAAAGGGTTTTGTGTCATAAGAAATCTAAAAAAAAAAATCTAAAAAATAAGTTTTTGTGTTCTAAAAAAATCTGGGAACACAACAAAAACAAATCTAAAAAAATGGTTTTTTTTGTTCCGAAATTTTTGGGAACAGGAAGGAAACAATATTTAAAATAATTATTTTTTACTCTGAAAAATCTAAAAAAACATTTTTTTTTTATTCTAAAAAGTCTGGGAACATAATGGAAACAAATATTACAAAACAACAGTTTTTTGTTTCAGGTATGTTCTTGTTCTTATAGCAATGTACAACGTCTGGGATTTAATATCGAGATTATTCCTCTCATAAAATGCCTGAAATTGGAATCAAGAAAGGGACTTATGTTAGCAACCTTGTCTCGGCTCTTGCTTGTTCCTGCATTCTATTTCACTGCAAAATATGGCGATCAAGGTTGGATGATAATGCTCACTTCCTTCCTTGGATTAACTAACGGATATCTCACTGTCTGTGTTCTTACAGCCGCTCCTAAAGGCTACAAGGTTTGTGTCTAATTTTAAGGTCGCATTTGGCCTTTTTTTTTTTTTTTTTTTGGAAACAAATATTTCATGTTTTTTTTTTCCTTTTTTTTTTAGGGGCCGGAGCAAAACGCTTTGGGGAATTTGTTGGTGATGTGTCTTCTGGGAGGAATTTTTGCTGGGGTCGCTTTGGATTGGTTGTGGCTTATTGGATCAAGCGAGAAATTTTAAATTACTTGGTGTTTTTGTTCTCAAATTTTTATTTTTGTTCTCAAACATTTGTGAACAGAAACTAAAATATGGGAAACAAAAAAAAACATATATACCTAGTTTAAATTTTTAGAACAAATTTCAAATAACGAAAATATAATATTCCCAAATTAAATTTCTTTCTTTTGAGAACAAAAACACTAAAGAAACACCACCGTATGCATGTCGCGTTGTTGTAGAGGTTAACAAATATTTTACGATTTATTTGTTTAAGGTAGTGTTTGGTTTTATGAAATTAAAATTTTAAAATCAGAATAAATGAACAAAATCTAAATTTTTAAATTTTGCATAAATTTAATTCCAATTCCAAACCTCCAATTCCTCGCTCCACACTATAGAAATGCATTCTTTATAAATAAAAAATAAAAAAATCATACAATGAAGGGAATTTGGGTGATGTGTGGTTAGTATTTTTGTTTTTCTGTTTCTACTTCCAATAAACTGAGATCAGAATTCTATTTTCGTTCTGAAGTATTCAAAAAATAAAAATATATTTAGTAATGATCATTGTCCTGAAATTGTTATTTCAATTAATGAGAATAAAAAAACAAAAAACACAATTTAGTTGCAATATTTGTTCTTTTTTTTTTTTTTAAATATATGGTGGTCAGCATGGTGGTGATGGGCCGATAGGGTGGTAGTGGCAAGCGAGGTAGTAGCATGAATAGTTTTATGAGAGTGAATGTGAATCAATATTTTTTTTAGATTATCAAAGAATTCAGGAAATTTTCCAAAATTTTGAGAACAAAAAAATGTTTATAGAACGCATTTCTATACATTAATTTTGAGAGAAATAGAAATCAAGGAACGGGAAAAAGTAAACCAACTGGGGCCTTATTGAACCACACCATGTTAATGAACAAAAAACATAAACAAATAATGCTAACAAAAAAATGAATATCACACCTTTATTATCTCTCCAATGTTTTCCAAACCTCCTCTTCTCTACCATCTTAAACAATTTTCCAAGTTTTTTTAAAATAAATAAATAAATAAATACAAGCACAAAATTGTTAATTTGCTTATGTTCTGAAGAACATAGGAAAGGCATTAGAACATGAAAGGAATAAACCCTAATTTGTTGCTAAAATAGAAATAAATAAATAAAATAAAAGCATACAATTTTGTTTTGTGTCAAAAAAAATGAAATTTCGATGGACGAAAGGGTAACGGTTATTGGAAAAAGGGGGTTTCTTAGGGGGCCATAAGCCTTTCGATCGTGTAAGAAAGAGACTCTACCTAGTTGGCTTTTAGCAACAACGTCTGTATGTTACACTACAATAAAAACTGTCTATAAGGGCACCTCTGTTGGGACACTATATGTATTGTGCCCTATAAATGTACTTTTCGGGACACAAAATTGAAAGTGTCACATAAAAGTAAATTTGTTGGGACACTATATGTTATTGTGCCCTATAAAAGTACTTTTTGGGACACTATATGTATCAGATATTTAAAGGATACAAAGTAGTACCCCAATAACATTTAATTAGTAATTAAATAATTACATATCTATATATAATGTAAAAGGACTGAAAATAGTGCCCTAAAAACAGAAACTATATTTGGGCATAATTTTGTGTCATATTATAATTTAATTACTTAATTATAGGTCACTTAATAGTTCCCTAATACATATATTAAAATAAATTAAAAAACATTAAATCAATTGAAAAAAGAAAAAGAAAAAAAAGATAAGTGAGATAATCCGTCCCAAAAAACAATGTCGTTTTATTCCAAAACGACGCCGTTCCGTATGGCGCCAAACAAAAAGAATTCATCCCGCTCAGGTTTTGGTGGAGAATGGAAGAAGTCATCCCACTCAGATTTTGGTGGAGAATGGACGAGTTCTTTACATTTCTAATATGTTTTTAAAACAAAATTACTGAACTAGAATGGTTTTCAACTTATTTACATAAGTGGTGCTACCCCGGGTTCGAATCCCCGGGTTGGTGGGGCCAGCCGTATACCCAAGGTTCGGAACCCCGGGTATACCAAAAAAAAAAAAAATTGTATTTTTTTTTTCGTTTTTGGGGTAATACCCGGGGTTTGGAACCTCGGG
Organism: Eucommia ulmoides; assembly: GCA_016647705.1. NCBI lineage: Eukaryota > Viridiplantae > Streptophyta > Magnoliopsida > Garryales > Eucommiaceae > Eucommia > Eucommia ulmoides. Next base: position 2,262,132 of record CM028337.1, on the reverse strand, counting down.
TTCTACTCAGAACCCAGGGTTCCAAACCCCGGGTATAACCCGCTTAAAAAAAAAAAAAAAAAAAAAAAAGCCATTTTGACCAATAAATTTTTAAAATTTTCAGTAATTTTGAGTTGATTAACGGTGGTCTATAGATATTTTAAATAAATTTAATTTTTTTGTGTATAAATTACGTTCAAAACACTCTATAATATTTTTTATAACACTAAAAATGATAAGTGGATGAATTTTAAAAAATCGCCAAAGTTGACAAGATGAACTATTTCGATAATGGCGGAATTTTTTTGACAATTTGAAATTAACAAAAGATTGCATGTTCGTAACATAAATGAACCAAATTTTTTGTATATAAATTATGTTCGTAACACTACATAACAAAATTTAGAACACTAAAAACGGATTAGTGAATAATTTTTAAATAATCGTCAAAGTTGATTGGATGAGTTGTTTCGATGACGATACAATTTTTTTAAAAAACTTTGAGTTAACAAAAAATGGTCGTCTATCCGTAACAGAAATGAACCTGATTGTTTTGCGTACAAACTACGTTCATAACTGAGATCGATTGTTCGTGAGCTCTATACAGGGTTCTGCGAGAACAGATCGAAGGTGGGGAAAGAGAGAAAGGATAGAAGAAGGATAGTCTTCGTCGTCGCCCTCTAGCTACATCGGAGTTCAACCGACGACAATCGATCTCAGTTAGTTTTTTTCTCTCTCTCTTTTGCTCCAATCTATTCTGCAATTCAATTTGTTAATTTAATTCTTCTATCCTCTCTCTCTTTCTCCACCTTCGATCTGTTCTGGCAGAACCCTGTATAGAGCTCACTAACAAGGAGGAATTTTATGTTCTAGAGGTGATTCACAAGCAAAATTCAGGTATATTTACAATGATTCTTCAATTTATTTTTATAGCTATGACTTCCTAACAATGATCTTTAGTTACCTGTTTCATTTCAAAATATGACTTCCTAACAATGATCTTTAGCTATGTCCAATTGTGGTACATAACTAACACTTTTTAGGTTGTGGAACTCTCTTATTTGTTCTTCTTTTAATACTAAAAGAAAGAGCAGGTTCGTATTTCTTTTGTTTCAATTTTATTGATTTGCTTGAATATGATAAGATCTTCTAAGGGGGTGAAATTTTGAACTCGGTTTTTTGGGAATTGATGCATAATTGATATTTTTATTATCTCAGGTTAATGTTTTTTCATTTTTGCTTCACATTTGCATTGTTGTTCTTCCTACTACTTCTCCTACTACTATTTTTAAGGACTTGTTTCTAATGGTCTGTTCTATGAATTTCATACTTTTAAGGTCTTGGTGCATGGATTAGCAGAAGCCATCGAGCACTTGAAGCAATACTGTCTAAAACGTGTTTGTCCTCATGTATATGCTCCCCAAATTGAAGAAGCAATTGACGTAACTTCATATCTATGTGCTTACAAGGTATAAAATCTTATTATACTTGATGATTGTGTATCACTTATTTTAGATTCAATCAATTATTCCTTGCTTTTAAATATAGGTGCAACTTTCAGACAAGATGATGAGCAATGTGCTGTTTAAGAAGGTAGGCATCTTAATATCTCTGAGCATTGATCCTTGTTCATGTATTATGTCTATTGTGTACTATATGTGTTCAGTATTTCTAGCTTTGAGATTTTCGTTACTAATGCATTGATTGGAGGATGAACATGTTATTTTGGGATCATGTTTTGAAAGAGATTATATCTTTTCATTTAGTTGCTAGGCATAGCTTGGTAATGCGCTATAATCAAGGGAGGATTCATTTTGTTTTCTTTTTTACGTTGTTTTGATATTGTACTTGTTTTTTTTAGGTATATAAACACTATATTTTGTGCCCATTTCCTTTCCTAGTTCTATTCTCAAATTTTCTTTGAACTTAGATATGTTTACTCACCTAAAAACAAAGCATATAATTTATTTTTTCTTTCTTTCAAAAGAAGAGTGAATCATACGTTTCTTCGGTATTAATGCAAATGGTTTTAAGGGCTTGTTTCTAATGGTCTGTTATGAAAATTTCAATTTCACTCTGGTATTAAAAAAAACACCCTATATCTATGTTTGGAAAACTTTTTGTTTGTGTTTGTTATTGCTGATTTCTTGTTGTAGTTGTGTGTAGTTCTCCTAGACATGTTTGAAGTCCACCTAGAAGGTCTCCGATTAATCATAGACGCAGTCGCTCTCCTATTAGAAGGCCTGTTCGTGCACGTCAAGGTCAATCTCTCCAAGAAGGTACATAATATTATTTGGATGTACTTATCATGTAATGAATCAGGGGATCAAAACTAAACATAATGTGTGGGTTTTGTATTCCATCATTTTGGGTGAAGCTAATAAAAATTGGAGTTATCAAATTTGGTTGGGAGGACCATTCTTTTACGTCTAAAAGAACTGTACCTTCTTTCTGTATATTTTCACTTGTTATGCGTGTTCCTTTTTTGAACTCACTCCTCTAGCTGAAGTTATTCCCTTGGTTGGGAGGACCATTCTTTTATGCTTGAACTCCCTTTTTTAACTCACTTTCTATAATGTGTGGGTTTTGTATATATTTTCACTCTGTTTGAATCATAGGCTCCCCCCTTTTCTTCCAAGTCAGGTTTTATGTGATTCCGTTGTGTAGTTGGCTAGTCATGTAGTTTTAGGCAGCGTTTAACTAGAGTGGTGGAAAATAAAGTTTTGCATGCATTTACGACAGGGGCCGAAGACCACCCGCAAGACGTGGGAGGTCATCATCCCATTCCTGTTCTCCTAGTCCACAAAAGGTGTGTGTCTGCCGTTGTTTGAAATAATTAATACCCAAATAAGTATCATTGACAGTGTTGTTTTTTCTTATATTGTGATAGGTTGCATTAGCAGAAGAAACATTACTGTCATTGATGATTGTCGATACTTGATACATGAGCATTTTTTATCTTATACAAGTAGAGATATGATAGTTGTTACCAACACTTACCCTGTCAGCTTTTTCCAAAGCTATGAAAGTTGTAAGTTCTCTATGTTGATTGCTACCTGGTGATATTTCGTGATATATTATTGGGGTAAAGTTGCATACATTTGACCCTCTCCAGACCCTGCAATGGTGGAAACCTTCGTGCACTGGGTTGCCTTTTTTAATGCAAATATATTGTTCTGACTATATACTTCCTGAAAAGTAATTAGATATGTTCATATATTTTCTTAGCTGGTATTTTTTTTTTTTTGCAATTTAATTATGCTTTATATGTTCAGATTAATGAGCTTCTTCCCCTTCAAAAGAAGTTCAAAGATCTTAAGGCACAATTGGAACTCAAGTCCTATGACCTGTCATTATTCCAAAGCAGGGTTGAGCAAAATGAGCATCATAAGGTTGTGCTAGCTTAATTTTTGTATTTTATTTTACAATATATGCGTCTTGTGGCTGTCATATTCATGTACATTTTAGCTTCTATTATGGTTGTAATGATTACTGTTATCATTACTAATGTTATCACTGTTGTTTTTCTTTCAACTATTGTCATTTTCAGCTATATTAATATTGTGTGCTGCAGCTTGGTGAACTGGTGAAAAAGATTGAAGAGAAGCTTGGGGAAGCAAAATCTGCCATTGAAGAAAAGCAACTTGTGTATGAAAATTGTGTGAGTAGAGTGTCATCACTTGAAAAATCCATTCATGACCATGCCAATAACAGGGAAGGCAAGCTTAAAGATTTAGAGAAGAAGATAAAAGCAATAAAAACTCAGACGCAATCAGCTTCGAAGGACCTGAAGATACAGTTTTCAAAGCTGCAAAATTTAAAATGGTCATTATAGTGATTTTTTTCCTTGATTTTTGCATGAACCAAGTAGATTGTCTGTTTTATGTTATTCCCTTTCAGTGCTTTTCTATTATGTCCTGTGCGAGGTAACTATGAAGGTAGAGCATTTGTACTATCTACAAATACTTATTTGCTTGGGCAGGTAAAATAAAACAAACCAGGCAAAAATAGATTCAGCGTATTTTCATTTGATGTCAAATAGGCTGTCTGCTTGATGTTGTAAGCTTGAAATATGTATTGCTCTTATTTTGGAGGTTCTTTGTGGCCAAGTCCGGCTTGGCCAAAGTTTCATGTCTACTTCCAACAGGTCGACCTAAACCCAAGGCAGATTTTATTAGTGATTCTCTATTCGAGTAGTGTTGAATTGTTCAATATTTGTCTAGAAATCATATCTAAGAATCTGTTTCTGCACATAATAATCGTTCAAACATTAACAATTTCTTGCTCGAAACAATGTTTTTTTTCCTCTGAATCTGTTTCTGCACACCAAAATTCTGGGAACTGTTCTGAATTTTTTTGGGAACTGTTCTGAATTTTCTGGGAACAGTTCCAGAAATTTCAAAACAGTGTATTCCTAGAAATTTATCAATTGAATTGTTCTATATTCGGATTTCTCTATTTATTTTGTGATCATGTGTCCTCTAGTTATCTGAACATGAAAATTTGGTCGAATGTAGTTGAATTGTTCAATATTTGTCTAGAAATCATGGCTAAGAATATGTTTCTGCAAACCATAATCGTTCAAACATTAACGATTTCTTGCTCGAAACAATGATTTTTTCCCTCTGAATCTGTTTTTGCACACCAAAATTTTGGGATTTGTTCTGATTTTTTTGGGAACAGTTTTAGAAATTTCAGAACAGTCTATTCCTAGAAATTTATCAATTGAATTGTTCCTATAAATTTATCCGCTGAATTGTACTGAAATTTCTAGAAAAATTATTTTTTTGGAAACTGTTTTGTTTTGTTTTAACATTACATTATTTTTTGTTCTGTTTTCATTATTGAAATTGACCATATAGAGTGGAGCGTTAATATTGTTGAAGAGCATAACAAACACAATGAAAATTGTGGCAAAAGGTTATGTTCATAGTGTAGACTCATCAGCACAAGTAGGCGGAGAAGAATTAGGACCCAATTGGTGTAAAGTAAATGTCCAAGTCTCGGTCAAATGGGATGAACGTCTAATTAGACCTTATGGACTTTTTCGTAACAATTAGTGATGTCATTGGAGCACCTATCGCATGGCCATTGACTTTGGTATGTTTGTTTTGAATATTATGAATTTTGTTGAATATTATTAAAAGCTACGATTTATTGATTCTTTCTATATATGTTTTGTTTATATAGGTTTCTTTGGATGAAGATTAAATGTATGAATGAAAACAAATGTATATATGGTAAGCTATGAAGTATCAAACTTTAGATGTGTTTTTGTTGCAAAAGTTTTTATTTTGTAAATCTTATTTTGGTAGCATGAAGTTTTTAATTTATGAATCTTGTATTGGGGAACAAAAACAAGTTAATATTATTTTTTGGTTAATGGGTAATGCTTTATAATTTCTTTCTCATTGTTAGAGGATATATGGTTTTCTTTAGTTAGGTTGATCTTTCCCATTTTATGTATCTCTGGGGTTTTTAATTCCCTCCTTTTAATGTGAAAATTTGGGTTCTTTATGTATTTTGTATTGTTAGGAATTTTTAATTTTATTGTTTGGATTTTCAGTATTTTGATATTTTAAAATAATTTTAAATTATATAAAAAAATTAGATACCTTTTGGAACATTAAAAATTGTCTTATAAAATAAATAAAAAGTCTATTGGAACATTAAAAAGTGTCTTATAAGATAGTTATTAGGGCATCATGTACTGTCGCAATAGTTTCTATCGAGACGCTAAATAGTGTCATTATATGTTGGTTCTCTTTGACAATTTTGCGACATATTTTTGTGTCTCAATAGAGGTTTTTCACAACCCTTTGTAGTGCTCTAATATATATAATTGAAAAAATATAAAATGCTATAGAGGTAATATATGGTGTCCTACTAACTATCTTATATGACACTTATTATTGTCTTAACAGGTTCAAACAAAAAGGGCAATATATAGTGCTCTTATAACTTATTGGGGCGACTTTTTACGGGGTACCAGTCCAAGTGTCCCAAAAAGTCCAAGTGTCGTAATAGGGCCTCTGTCGCGACACTCTTTCGTGTCCCAATAGACCATTTTTATTGTAGTGTTCTGTATCACATCATAGTCTGGATCAAGCTTTCGTTGCCAACCCTGTAAATATATATATATATATATATATATATATATATATATATATATGTCTGTGTGTGTGTGTGTGTTAAAAAAAATTGGGGGGAAAAAATGATTTCAAACAATCCCTAGAAACTTTCATATCAACAAGAAAAGAGAGATCTAAGAACAATTTTGTTCAGGCATTGTTTATTTGTCTAGTGTTTACGTTCCCAAATTTCTATTTTGGTTCCCAAAAAAATGTACAAAAAAATTGTAAGTAGAACAAGAACATATTTTTTTTTTCTTTTATTTTTCTTTTTTTTTTTTTGGTTGGGGGTGGGGGGGTGGGTTCCATATTTCTATGTTCTCAATTTTCTGGGAGCAGAGTCAGACATCTGAGAACAAAACACTAAACAAATAAGGCCTTAAGAATTCTTCTCCCTGAAGTTTAGAAGAAAGAACGGGGACAGAAACACTAAACAAATACCAGCTTAGTGTTTCTATTTCTATTTCTTAGTATTTTTATTTTTTTATGGTTCTCTGAAATATAGGAACATAAACTAAAATATGGGAGCAAAAATATTTATTTTAGTTCAATTATCAGTTTTTTTAGCACAATAATTACAGTTTATGTTTTTCGGGGAGCTAAACACTAAACAAACACGCCCTAATAATTTCAAGAAGGGATGTTCTTGTAATTTTAATAAAACACTTAAAAAACAATTCCTGTAGACACCGCATTTTATTCGGATAAAAGTATCGAGTCTAAAGTTTGAATTCAGATAATTTTTAAACTAAGGTTTAAAGTGAACGAATTTCCGCCTTAAATTACTTTTGATACCAAAAAAGACAAAAAAACATGGAAAAATCATAAAATCGTCAATTCGATCAAACTTCGGTATAGACAAAAGTTTCGGGTTAATTTCAAAAATTTTAAAAGTTAATGGGGACTAAAATGACAATATTAAAAGTAGATTTTCTATGAGGTTTCGTTTGGATAAGGGATTTAACAAATTCAAGAGATTTCTAGAATGATGGGATTTCAAAATCCACGATTTTCAAATCCCGTTATTTACAAATCTCTTTGTTTGGATAAATTAGACAACATTATTTATCGCAAAACAAAAAACCATTGCAACACTAAGAACAAAAGCAGGAATCGGAACAAAAACCACGAACCCTAAATTGGAATAAAAAACAAGAATCGAAACCCTAGACGACAGAACGAACGGATTGCGATTGCGATTGCGATTGCGAAAAAAGGAAAAATGATTGCGAAAACGGATCACGAACGATTGCGATTGCGAACGCCGACGAAGAACCCTAGACGACGACGAAATACTAGCCATTGTGTTCTTCATCGTAATCGCAATCCTTCACTACTATCACAATCGCAACCGTTCGCAATCTCAATCGCAGTCGTTCACCTCTTCATCGCCGTTCGCAATCGCAATCACCGTTTCAGCTTCAATGAAAAAAGAATGAAAAAGAAGAACTCCATGAAGAAAAGTTGAGAAGGATTTTTGAAATTTCATCTATTTCAAAAGAATTTTTAATTTCTCTCTTTTACCCAAATTTGACACTTGAAGGATTTTACAAATTTTTTCAACCCAATATCCAAACAAGGTAATTGCTAAAAAAAAATCTGAAATCCCTCCCCCAAATTCCTTACCCAAACACAACCAGAATATCACTTTTAATATGTTTAATTCTGTTTCTACCCTTTAATTTGATGAATTTTCACCAATTATATTTACTTCAAGTTTTGACCCCCTGAAGCTTTCTTTTGACTAAATAAGCAATAAAGCATTGATTAGGCAAATGGGTTCCGAAGACACTAATTGTCACAGGGTCGAAATTTTCAGCACCAATTTCAACCGAGTGATGGCCTGATCATTGCACAATCAGTCAACCACGGTGAATGCACTACCTCGCAACGGAATTACACCAACAGAATTGTAAACACACACGTTCCTGTAACGAAATACAACCGGAATGCACCGAAATACTACCGAAACGCACCCATGCAACAGTACACACACGTATTATGGGAAAACCCAACCTTGTATTAATAAACTCCGGTTACAAGGAACCAAATACAACACATAGTCTGTAAAATCCGCAGCAGTACATTCTAACCTCTAAAAACAGACTATACGTTACAATTTATAGGCAAAAACGGCAGTTGATAGCCCCAACTGCATAGGCAGAAAGATGACACCTGTTCGACACATGTCAGCACCACAGGAGTTGGTTTTCCTGTCTGAAAACCAACCAAAACCGCCCAAGAACTGCCCAGAACTGCTCACACATGCACTGCACATGTCTGGAAACCACCAGTCCATCAGCTCACCAGGTAGCATTCTTCCAGCGTTTTTGCACCGTCCCAACGTCTGCCCGTTGCCATCTCGTATCGTAATCTGCCAACGTTCACCAACGTTTTGCCACGCCGCTGCATGGCCGGAACGTGTCGTTGCGCCCCGACGACCTGCCAACGTTCCGTGTGCTATTTCCACACCAGAATGCACCGTTGCCCAACGGTGCGTCATGCCGCTACATGACTCAGCCCAAAACGTAGCATTACACCTACGTTCTATTTTGTTGCATCGTTCTGCCCAACGACGTCCCAACGCCGTATGCATTTTTCGCACCGAAATGCACCATCGTTCCCAACAGTCCGCCATGCCGCACACATGACACTGTTTTACCACGTATCGTTGTGCCTACGTTGCACCATTTTGCCTTGGTACCGCACCGAGATCTTCCTTTGGTCCCATCAATACCCAACGAGAACTCCATTATCAGCAACCTCTGCTAACGCCGCCAACGTGCGTCCACGTTGCCCAACAGCGCACCGTTTTGCCAACGCCTGCCCAACAGCTTGGTCCAGCGCCGCCCCGCTCCTCCAACGTGTATTGCAGCATCCAAGGCACCATTTACAACGTAGTGTTGCACCTACGTTGCACCATTTTTCCTCGGTCCCGCACCGAGGTCTTCCACACTGCCCAACACCTGCCGGTGTTGTGCCACAACGCTGCTGCCCACCGATAGGCACCAAGTTGGTGCACTTTCTGCCAACGAACCCATCTGTGCCGCATGCACCATGTCCGGTAGCAAATCGCACCAAGTTGGTGCTGTTTGGTCCTCCAGTATTGTTAGGGTCTAACAAACCACCCCCACTAAAAGAACCCGACGTCCTCGTCGGATCGTGCCCAGCATAATCCACTGGATTTGGTATGCACCGATGCCATCCGTTCTGCCACAGTCGTTTCATTCTGTCAGCAGCTTGTTCACCATTTGTTGCAATCCGTTGCAACATGTTTGTTAATTTCTGTCCGCTACAGTCTCCTCATTCTGCCCGCAGACTCTCACCGTTCCGTTGTAAATCGTTTACAACGTGTTTATCAAATTACGTCTGTCACAGCCTACACAATCTGCACCCAGACTTGCACCATTCCGTTGCAACTCCCTGCAACGTGTTCATCAATTGCGTCAGCCACAGTCTTCACAATCTGCCTGCCGACTTGTCTCATGTCCGTTGCACCTCACTGCAACGTTTTTGCCACAGAAACCCCGTCCGTGACCCGGACTGACCACCAGCCCAGTTACTACCGCATCAACTGAATTTGGCATATGTCTATGCCGATGATACTGCTATAGCCTCTTCATTCTGTCAGCAGTATTTCTCCACCAATCCGTTGCAATCTGTTGCAACATGTTGGCCATAGAGCACCGTCCATGACCAGAATGTCCACCAGTCTGCCACCGCAGCAAATTCCGTATGGAAATCTCAACGATAACCAGCCACCGCCGGTTATTTTTCAGCACGGGCATAGGATGTTTTCGGGAATCCCATGCCCAAATCAGGAAACACAGTGTACCTGATTTCAGACCGCACCCGGTCAGAATTGTTGTCCACTGATAACGTATTTCCAATGTCCACCCAACGACTTGGTCCAACGCTCCGACGTTCCTCCAACAATGTAAGGTGTCCGTTTGCAAATTGGCAGCACGCCGCCAATTTCAGACCGCTCCTGGTCTGTCCATTGCGCTCCAGCAACGCAGTGTCAACATTGGTCCAACGACTTGGTCCAACATTCCCCATCCACCAACGAAGTCAGACGCCCGTTTGGAAACCCATAAATAACCAGCCACCTGCGGCTATTTTTCAGCACGGGACATAGGACTGTTTCCGGTATCCTACATCCCAAACAGGTTCATTACTTACCCGTTTTCAGACCACTCCTAGTCTGCTCGTCGTTGTCCACCAACAACGCTGCACCGACGCGCGCCGTCTCCCGTCCAGAGCCTTCCTCGTCTGATTCCTCCCGAACCAGCGCCGTCAGTCTTTCTTTCATAGGACAGTCCTTCATCCGGTGAGGACCGTCACAGATAAAACAACCCCGGTGCTTACCCGCAGCCGATGTCGGTTGTGATTTTGAACGGGGTCCATCAGAAACGTCGGCCTGCACGCCTCTGATTTTCCACTCCTTAGTGCCCTCGTTAGTTTTCTCCTTGCCTTTCCTGCCTGACTTCCGGTCTGTTCCGCTACCGTCTCGTGTCAGGTTGTAGTGGGTCAGGCTGTCTGCCGTTGCCACAGCAGTAGGCAGGTCACGCACGCCCTGCCGTCGCAGTTCCGCTTGCGCCCACAATTGCAAGCTGGAAGTAAAATTGAAGAGCTTGTCCTCTTCCGACATGTTTTTCACATCCAACAGCAAGGATGTGAACTTCTTCACGTACTCATGCACCGATCCGGTGTGCTTAAGTCGTCGTAATTGATCCCGAACCACCCAACTCGAGTTCGTTGGTAGGAACTGCTCCTTGAGTTCCTTCTTCAAGTCTGCCCACGTCGCTACCGCCGGACGTGTGCAGTCAGCCACACGCGTTCGCCACCACAGCTTTGCGTCGCCCACCATGTACATCGTTGACATGGAGACTTGATCACCGTCACGAACATGAGCAATCTGAAAATATTGCTCCATGTCCCATAGGAAGTTCTCTACCTCCTTGGCACTCCGTGTGCCTGAAAATGCCGTTGGTTCCGGCACCTTCATTCGCGCTGGTCCGTCCCCTAACGTGCGCTGTCCAGCACCGTTCTGCTTCAAAACAGCAACTTCATCCTCCACGCTCTTGAGGTTGCTTTTCAGAACGTCGGCCATCGTAATCACGTCTTCCGCCATGGACGAGAATCTGGCCGTCGCATCGGTACAGAATTCCTCAAAAGAATTCTGCAGGTTCACCAGGTCGACCCTCAGTTCAACGTTCTGCACGGACAGGTTCACTTCACCGGCCGTCGGTGGCACACCGACGTAGTCCTCCAACACCTCCAGTCGACTGTTCACACCTGTTGCAAGAGCCATCCTGCTCTTCACTGTTCACCAACAGCAAAAATGTCAACGGACGCCCAACAGATTGGTCCAACGCCTTCGCCCGTTCCTCCAACGTTGTTGGTCGTTCGTGCACCGACGCAGAGCCCACTCGTAGCCTTGCTCTGATACCCACTGTCACAGGGTCGAAATTTTCAGCACCAATTTCAACCAAGTGATGGCCTGATCGTTGCACAATCAGTCAGTCACGGTGAATGCACTGCCTCGCAACGGAATTACACCGACAGAATTGTAAACACACACGTTCCTGTAACGAAATACAACCGGAATGCACCGAAATACTACCGAAACGCACCCACGCAACAGTACACACACGTATTACGGGAAAACCTAACCTTGTATTAATAAACTCCGGTTACAAGGAACCAAATACAACACATAGTCTGTAAAATCCACAGCAGTACATTCTAACCTCTAAAAACAGACCATACATTACAATTTATAGGCAAAAACGGCAGTTGACAGCCCCAACTGCATAGGCAGAAAGATGACACCTGTCCAACACATGTCAACACCACAGGAGTTGATTTTCTTGTCTGAAAACCAACCAAAACCGTCCAAGAACTGCCCAGAACTGCTCACACATGCACTGCACATGTCTGGAAACCACCAGTCCATCAGCTCACCAGGTAGCATTCTTCCAGCGTTTTTGCATCGTCCCAACGTCTGCCCGTTGCCATCTCGTACCGTAATCTACCAACGTTCACCAACGTTTTGCCACGCCGCTGCATGGCCGGAATGTGTCGTTGCGCCCAACGACCTGCCAACGTTCCGTGTGCTATTTCCGCACCAGAATGCACCGTCGCCCAACGGTACGTCATGTCGCTATATGACTCAGCCCAAAACGTAGCGTTGCACCTACGTTCTGTTTTGTTGCATCGTTCTGCCCAACGACGTCCCAACGCCGTATGCATTTTTCGCACCGAAATGCACCGTCGTTCCCAACAGTCCGCCATGCCGCACACATGACACTGTTTTACCACGTATCGTTGTGCCTCCGTTGCACCATTTTGCCTCGGTACCGCACCGAGATCTTCCTTTGGTCCCGTCAATCCCCAACGAGAACCCCATTATCAGCAACCTCTGCTAACGCCGCCAACGTGCGTCCACGTTGCCCAACAGCGCACCGTTTTGCCAACGCCTGCCCAACAGCTTGGTCCAGCGCTGCCCCGCTCTTCCAACGTGTGTTGCCGCATCCAAGGCACCATTTACAACGTCGTGTTGCACCTACGTTGTACCATTTTGCCTCGGTCCCGCACCGAGGTCTTCCACACTGCCCAACACCCGTCGGTGTTGTGCCACAACGCTGCTGCCCACCGATAGGCACCAAGTTGGTGTACTTTCTGCCAACGAACCCATCCGTGCCGCATGCACCATGTCCGGTAGTAAATCGCACCAAGTTGGTGTTGTTTGGTCATCCAACATTGTTAGGGTCTAACACTAATACTACTAGGAGCACACCCTTCCAAGCTTAGAAAAAACATAAGATTCATTCACCTGTGTGCCCTTAGTAAAGTTGGTTTTAAATTCAAACATTTAATGAGTATCTTATAGAAATATCTCATTATTAAGAATATTATCATTTGCTAGAAATATCATGATGCCTAACTAGTAGAATTAGTATGTCATTATTAAATATCATTAATGGCATTAAATGAAGCAATTAATGTAGAATTAAATGAAGTCTTAAATGACATTAAACGTAACAAACTTAAGGAAGATTGGGTGCATGAACCATCCCGTGATGATAAAGTATCATCATTTCATAGGTAATTAGTGCCTAAACTTAATCTAAACTAGCCTTCATCATAGCTAAGTATTTAACGGCGTTAAATGTCATTAAAGGAAACAATAAATGCATGCATTAAATGGACAATTTATCGTGATATTTTTTAGCAAAATATCACGATAAAACCTAATTGCCAAGGGTAATTAGTGCCTAAAAATCTAGCTTAATTAGCTTCCATTATGACAAAACTTTAATGGCCATTAAATGATGCATTTAATGAATGCCTAAAATGGCATTAAATGGAGCATTTAATGTCAAAGATTTGGCTACATCTTGATCATCATGACAAAAACGTCATGATTACCTACACGAGCCTAAGAAATCTTGTTCATTACCAAAGCCTTCTAGCATTAAATGGACATTAATGAGCACTAAGTAGCCAATTAAAACAGACTGACTATGCCTGCGCACTCCCCAATGCGCAAGCATCCTTTACCTATAAAAGACAACATGTTTTCATAAAGAACCAATTTTTTCTTAAACACGTCTTTTTCTAGGCTTGAATTTCTCTCTCGGGTCAATTGATCTTTTAAACTTTCTACCTCATAAGCACACATAAATTCTTGTAAAAAAGCTCTTGAAAGGTGTTCTTGGCACTCTTTTAACAAGATTTCAAGAAGTTCTTTGAGAACAACAAAGCAAAAGGAACAAGAGATTAAAGGAGGAGAATAAAGAAAAAAACACTTAGGAAAATGTCACTCCCCTAAGTTGGGAAATTTTTTCTTAAACTTTTCTTTGTATTTTGTTTGTTTATCATATTTTGATTTGTTTGTACATATTGTTCTTTTGTTGTCCCTAGTGTCTTAGGTCTTGTACATAGCGTATATAACTTGTGTTTGTGTCAAGAGCAACAAGAACATATGGTATATGCATAACATCTTTGGCTTTTGTCAAGAACACATGAAACCAAACTCAATGAACTTAAAATAAACTACCGACTACGGAATACTAACTATGTACTACTAACAACTAATATTTATTTTTCTCGCTCTGCGCCTTTCCGCGCTAGCCTAGATCGTGGACTAGCCCTACTTCTCAAATCATAGACTGACACCATTTATATATTATTATGTCTAAACCCTTTGTAGCTAAAAAGTGGAATAAATGGAGGTCCTCTATTCCGTCGAGGATAAATATGTACCTTCTTCAGAAACGTTTCCTTCTTCTTAATTACGACTTACGATTAGGACTGACACTTATATTTTATATTTTCTCCTCTTTCGGATTTATAAAATAAACCTTAACATTAAACTTGCCTAAGCAAGTAAGTTTGGTTGGAGTGTTCTTGACAAAATCAAATGTGCATATCACTTACCATTTATGTCATGTCTTGTTCTCACTTTTTTCTTAAATAATAATAATTAAAAAAAAAAAAAAGAGTTTTCAACAAGAAAAATACTTGGTGTTTTACTCTAAGAAATAAAACTTTGTTTTTCTAAATTATTTTCATAAATAAATGTTGTATATACTCACATTCCAAATAAAAATTTGTTTTTCTCAAAATTATTTTAACCTTTTTCTCTTTTGAGATAAATAAAGTTAGTTTTGTAAAGTTAAGTTTTCAAATAAAACACCCCATGAGGTTAAACTTGTCGATTCTTCTTTAATCAATAGGTTGTCTAAAAGAGAGATATTTGTTATTTATTTTCAATATGTTTTATCTGTTGCTGCTTTTCATAAATAATTTTTTCTTATTTTCTTATATAAAAAAACAAAAAAAAAATTATAAATGGGAACTATTGTGTTAACCAAAACCGAAGAAAAATACTTGGACTTATTTAAACAAAAAGATCTATTTAAACTTAGGTACCGTTTTCGGACGAGTGTCTTGGGTGCCTAACACCTTCTCTGAGCTTAACTAACCCCCAAAATTTAAAAAAATCTCTGGTAAAGACCAACTGTATTTTTCAAGTCAAAACTTTAGCATTTTTTTAAAATAAAAATTAAAAAAATCCTGGTGACTTAGCACATCATTTAATTCAATGCTAGGTGGTGTCCCTACTTTTTTAAATAAATCTTGGCCCAAATAACGTTTTCGAAACTGGCGCCTAGAAAAACCCCCGAAACTGTATTTTCTAAAATGAACGGATTTTTTGAGGATTTCGAGAGGGAGGAAACCAAATCGCGTTGTCCGCTTCTTCTCACTCTCTTCTTCTCTTTTTTCCAAAATCCAGGGTGGGTAAATTCCCATCGATGTTTACTTTATGACACCCAACTTGCTCGAGCAAATGATGCATGCAATCAGCAAGGTACACCAAATCACCTTCTAGAGTACTCAAAAAATCAAAGGACTCTTTCACTTCTTGGTAAGTAAAATGAAATTAGAATAAGAAATAATAGGTGTATATATATAAACACACACCCCAACAAACATAAAATAGCAGCCTAGTGCACGAAGCCTCCTGCCATAACTAGTTTTGGGGACGGTCATATATATGTACGAAGCCTTACCCCTGCATAACCAGAGACCTCCAGGTCACAATGGAGTAACCTTATTATTGTACCCAAAACTCACCCTTAAATATCAATATATATATATATATATATATATATATATATATAGAGAGAGAGAGAGAGAGAGATAGATACAAAATAAAAATTAAGATTCTTCAACCTTCAACAAGAAGTTAATAAGCAGACATGGATACTTGGACATTAAACCCAATGATACCAGTCTCTCCCTTTGTGTCTCACACATTGGGCTTTTGATCAGTTATTCCTGAATCAACCTCTCCCTTTGTGTTTATTGGGCCAAAGTTATTATCACCTAGATTTTTATACCAATGTAGGGTGGTCTTGGATCTCTCTCAACCCCAAAAACTAAATCATGAGGTGAGGCTTTCTCTTACGCTTATAACTTGAATACCAACATCTTCCATATCTGATGTGAAATAAATTCAACAATCTCCCTCTCACACATCATGTCTTTGGTCAGCTAACCCTTAACCAGTCTCTCTTGGGACTATTGGGCCAAAGTTGTTGTCTCTTGTGCTCTAATATTAATGTAAGGTGATCTTTGGCCTCTTTTAATTTCAAAAGTTAACTCATGAGGTGAAATTTTTCTTCACATTTATAATCTAACCACCAATCCCTTCTACATCTGTGGGTTTCATGATTCTCAGAACAAGATTCTCTATTTGGACAAATTCCTATATTTGACTGAATCTAACCACACTGTAAATTCTTGACATTAACACCCTATTTGATTACAGATTAAAAAGAGCATAGTAAAAATAAGATTAAAAGTAGAGTTTTTTTCACTTTGCACCCTGAAGTTTTAGAGAAATTCCAATTTATCCTCTATTCTTTGAGTTTGAACACATTGTGTCAAGTCAGTCCTTCCGTCATTTTTTATAACGGAATTCACCCACATGGGTGATTATTTGTCTGACATGGGACTGAGTTACATTATAAAATAATAATGGAGTCACCTATTTGAACTTTAAGTACAGGAACTAAAGTGAGATTTCTCCAAAACTTTGAGGGTGCAAAGTGCAAAAACGTCAAAAAGTATAAAAGAACAGTAGCCAAACACGCCCTTAGTATACCACATAATCAAAATTTATAAAAGGTCGTCTTCTGAATGTGAACGTTGATGAAGCTCGAAAGGAATCGTTGAATGTAAGAACATATTTTCTTTTTTGTAATCTTATGTTTGTTTTTTATTCCTCGGATTACGACAATTTTCGTGTTTTTTTTAATAATAATTTTTGTAAAAATATTTAATTTTCAGATGAAAAAGACAGACATTTTCACAACAGTTTTTTTATAAGATTCCCCAAATATTTATTACCCTCATTAAGAGTCCATAATCAGTGCCTATGATTATTATTATTTCAATAAAATTCTTGGGGGTAAAAAAAAAGCAATATCGTTCAAAATACCCTTCCACCCAAATGAATATATATGTATATAGATAGATATAGATATAGACCTTAATATCGTTTAATTTTATTTTTATTTTTTTACATTTTCAGGACTCTTGATTTATTTGACGAACTGGGTATCACTAGTTTGAAGCAGCAATGATGATTGCAGATTCAAATGGAGCTCAAACAAGGCTAGAGGTTCTTCTTTTTCATTTTCATTTTCCTTCTTCTTTTCCCCCCCCCCCCCCTTTTTTTTTTGGCCATACGGGTTTTGATTTTTAAGGAAAAGGGTGTGTGAATATTCGTCATTTTTTTTTTTTTAATTTTTTTTAGGGAAAATATATCGCAATGGTGGTTTGTTGGGTTCTTGGACTTGGGTCTCTTGTCTCATGGAATAGCATGCTTACAATAGGAGACTACTACTATGCTATATTCAAGGTATTGCCTTTTATTTTCTATTATTTTCTTAAATTACAATATATATGTGTGTGTCTGCGCGCGTGCATGGGTGCGTGTGTGTGTCTTTGAATATCATTAGCTGGGAAAAAATTTGAATTTGATTCGAAATATAAGGCCTTGTTTGGTTGTGACAAGATGAAACCTTTTAAAATTCTATTTAAAGTTTGAATTTTGATAATTTTCTTTTTTTTTTTTTTCTTCTATTTTTGAAGCATTTTCATCCTTCAAGAGTACTTACACTCGTTTATCTACCGTTTGCGCTTGGAACAATTGCAACACTTACATATCACGAGTCAAAGATCAATACTAGGAGCCGTAATATATTTGGATATACCCTTTTCTTCTTGAGCACTTTGGCTCTCCTCGTCGTAAGTTCTTTAAGGTACTACTTGGCTGCATGGAATTGGAATTAGAAAAGAACACGTGCATATTTCTAAATTCTTTAAGGTACTACTTGGCTGCATGGAATTGGAATTAGAAAAGAACACGTGCATATTTCTAAATTTTTACGGTCTGTATATTTCTAATTCGAGTTCTGCGCTTCCAAACACTACCTAACTCAATTCTCCAAAACCCAATACACACACACACACACACACAAATATATATATATATATATATATATATATATATATATATATATATATTAATTATAATTTTTTAAATTTGAATTTTTTAAGGTTGATTTGGTAACATCGGGGCATGGAGGGGTGAGAAATTTCGTCGGTATTTGTCTTATTGTTGGTGCTTTCGGAGTGGCGGATGCTCATGTTCAAGGCGGAATGATTGGAGATTTATCATTCATGTGTCCCGAATTCATCCAAGTATTTTTTTTGTTAATATTTAATTTTTGATTAATTATTGTTTAGATCAATGAAAAAATAAAAATTAATTTAATTAATCGATATTAAAATATTTTATTTGAATTTTCATAGTCATATCTTGCTGGTTTGGCTGCGTCGGGTGCTCTTACCTCGGGCTTAAGGCTAATGACAGAAGCAACTTTTGAGAAAGCTCATAACGGACTTCGCAAGGGAACTAGTACGCAATTTTTTACTTTTTATTTTTAATTTGAACCTATATTTTTATATGTAATAAACTCTTGATTTATATTGTAAATTTTTTTAAGTAGAAAATATAATATTTTTTTTCAGTGTTATTTCTTGCTATTTCGACTTTCCTCGAAATTCCTATGCATTTTTCTATACGCTTTCGTCTTCCCCAAACTGCCGATCGTCAAGCATTATCGAGCAAAAACGGCCTTAGAAGGATCAAAAACGGTTTCGGCTGATCTCGCCGCTGTTGGAATCCAAACACCAGAAAACCAACAAGTATATATCTCTAAAATTAATTATATATATAAAAAATAAAAAATAAAATTGAAAATATTTTTATTTTTTTCAGGCTGCCGATGGTGCTAAAGAACAAGATAGGCTAAGCAACAAGCAATTGTTTTTGGAGAACATAGACTATGTATTGGACTTGTTCTTGATATATGTTCTTACTCTCTCAATTTTTCCCGGTTTTGTGTACGAAAACACTGGATCGCATCGTTTGGGGTCGTGGTAAGTAACAGAAATATGGGATCAATTTTGTTTTTGTTCGCAAAATATTGTTCCAAAAATCTGGGAACAAAATGGAAACAAATAAAAAAAAAATGGGTATTTTTTTTATTCTGAAAAATCTAAAAGAAAAAAATGTTCTAAAAAAAGGTTTTTTGGTTCTAGAAAAAGGGTTTTTTTATTCTCAAAAATCTGGGAACATAACAGAAACAAATATAAAAAAAGAGGGTTTTTGTGTTACAAGAAATCTATAAAAGGGTTTCTTGTTCTTCTCAAAAATCTTAAAAAAAGTTTTTTGTGTTCTTAAAAATCTGGGAACAGAACAGAAACAAAAAAGTGATTTATTTTTTTTATTTTTTTTTGAAAATTTTTGCAACAGGATGAAAACAAATCTTTACAAAATGATTTTTTGTTCTAAAAAATATGTAAAAAAAAAAAAAAAAGGAAAAAAAATGCGCTTTTTTTTATTTTAAAAAGTCTAGAAACATAATGGAAACAAATATTACGAAAAAAAAATAAATTGTTTCAGGTACGTTCTTGTTCTTATAGCAATGTACAACGTCTGGGATTTGATATCGAGATATATTCCTCTTGTAAAATGCCTGAAATTGGAATCGAGAACGGCGCTTATGTTAGCAACCTTGTCTCGGTTCTTGCTTATTCCTACATTCTATTTCACTGCAAAATATGGTGATCAAGGTTGGATGATAATACTCACTTCCTTCCTCGGATTAACCAACGGATATCTCACCGTCTGTGTTCTTACAGCCGCTCCTAAAGGCTACAAGGTCCGTGTCCAATTTTAAGGTTGCGTTTGGTGCTTTTTTTTTTTTTTTTTTTTTTTTGGGGGGGGGGGGGGGGGAACAAATATTTCGTGTTTTTATTTTTATTTTTCGAGGGGCCGGAGCAAAACACTTTGGGGAATTTGCTGGTGATGTGTCTTCTGGGAGGAATATTTGTCGAGATCGCTTTGGATTGGTTGTGGTTTATTGGATCGAACAAGAATTTTTAAATTACTTGGTGTTTCTATTCTCAAATTTTTGTTTCTGTTCCCAAGCATTTGTGAACTGAAAATAAAATATGGGAAACAAAAATATATATATATATATGTAGTTTAAATTTTTAGAACAAAATCATAGTATTCTCAAATAAAATTTGTTTCTTTTGCGAACAAAAACACTAAAGAAACACCATATCAATGTTGCGTTGTTGTAGGGGTTAACAAATATTTTATGATTTGTTTGTTTAAGGTAGTTTCTGGTTGTATGAAATTAAAATCTTAGAAATGGAATAAACAAATAAAATGTAAATTTTTAAATTTTGCATAAATTTAATTCCAATTCCAAACCTCCAATTCCTTGCTCCCAAACACTATCGAAACATTTAAAAAAAAAAAAAAAAAAATCAAACAATAAAAGGAAGCTTGGGTGATGCTTGGTTAGTATTTTTACGTTTAATAAACTAGGATCATAATTCAATTTCCGTTCTGAAGTATTCCAAGAATAGAAACATGTTTGGTAATGACCATTGTCTTGAAATTATTTTTTTAAATGAATGAGAAGAAACACAAGAAACACGTGTGGTTGAAATATTTGTTCTTTTTTTCTTTAAACATATAGTGGCTACCAAGGTGATGATGGCCAGCAGGGTGGTGGTGGCCTACGAGGTAGTAGCAGAAATAGTTTTATCGGAATGAATAGGAATCAACATTTTTTGTCTCAGATTCTTAAGAAATTTAGGAATTGTCTCAAAATTTTGAGAATAGAAACATGAACGAAAATAGAAATCACGGAACGGAAACATTAACCGTGGGCTTATTGAACCACACCATGTTATCAAACAAAAACATAAACATATAATGCTTAAAAAAATTAATGTCACACCTTTATTATCTCTCCAATGTTTTTTTCCCTTCCAAACCTCCTCTTCTCTACCATCTTAAACAATTTTCCAAGCTTTTTCTTTTTGGTTTTTTGGAAAAAGAATAATAAATACAAGCACAACATGGTGTAATTTGTTCTATCAAAAATGAGAGAAAGAAAGAACTTCCATAAAGATTTCATTCATTTCATAATGATTGAATACACAGACAGTGCCTTAAATACACAAAAGTATTAGCCAATGATTAGCAGTACAGAGACAGCTGGCTAACTGATTTACATCAACACACATCTGCATATAACAAACTCTAATATTCTAGAATAAACTTAGCTAAGCATTATTCTCTAATAGCCCCCCTCAAACTCAGGGTACTTAGAGACACAACTCTGAGTTTGGAACATAAGTCATAGAACCTAGAGCTTGATATTGCCATAGTTATGATATCAGCAACTTGATCGATTGCTGGGACATGTTTAACTAAGAGGGTGCCTCGGATGACTTTTTCTCGAACAAAATAGAGGTCAAGCTCTATGTGTTTTGTTTGAGCATGTTGAATTGGGTTAGCAGAGAGCATGACAATGCTTTGAGTATCACACCATAGGGTAGGAGGCTGAGGAGAGACAACATTTAGTTCTTCAAGCAGTTATTGGATCCGTGTAACTTCAACTGCTAGATGAGCTAAACTTATGTATTCAGCCTCTATGCTTGATCTGGAAATTGTGTTGTTTCTTTGAATGCCATGTAACAAGATTAGAACCAAGGTAAACACAAAGCCTTGAAATTGATCTTCAATCATCAGGGTCTGTTGCCGAATTAGCATCACAGAAACCTGTTATGGCTTGAGAGCTTTTCTGAAACAACAAACCAGAATAAAGTGTTCCTGCTAGGTATCTCAATATCCTTTTCACCACCTGCCAGTGAGACTCGAGAGGATTTTGGAGGAATTGGCACACACAGTTCATAGTATAGGCTATTTTTGGTCGAGCTATAGTGGCATATTGTAGAGCACTTACAATACTTCTATAGAGTTAAACATCTCTTATTGGATCACTACCGTATCCAATGAGTTTTTGATCACTGGTGAGAGGTGTGTTAACAGCTTTAGCATACTGCAACTTTGCCTTACAAAACAGATCAGTGATATACTTTCTTTGAGATAGATGCAGCCCTTCAATTGTTTCAGTCACTTAAATACCAAGAAAGTAGTGAAGTTTTCCCAAGTCTTTAAGAGCAAATGTTCTGTTGAGTGCAACAATTAAATCCGAAACAGCCTTAGGATCACTACTAGTGACAAGTATGTCATCCACATAGACTAGGATGTAGGTGCAGTAATGACTTGTTTATCTAACAAAAAAACTCTAGTCTGATTTGGCTAACTAAAAACTAAGAGAAAAGAGAACACCTTGTAGTTTTTCAAACCAGGCACGAGGATCTTGTTTCAATCCATAGATTGCTTTGTGAAGCTTGCACACAAAAGTAGGATTAGTAAAGTCTTCAAATCTTGGAGGCTGAACCATATAGACTTCTTTCTTTAAGTCTCCGTTAAGGAAAGCATTATTGACATCCAATTAACGAATGTCCCATCCTCGAGCAAGAGCAATTGTCAAAATGACTCTAATTGTGGTAGGTTTAATCACTGGACTAAAAGTCTCAATGAAGTCAAAATCTTCCACTTGGTGAAAACCTTTTGCAACCAAACGAGTTTTGTGCTTGTTAATGGTGTCATCAGGGTTTTCTTTAACTTTGAAAATCCACTTGCAGCCATTGGCATGCCTTCTATTTGGTAGATCTTGCAAGGACCAAGCTCCATTTCTTAACAAAGCAAGATATCCATCTCTCATTGCAGCCTACCAGTGTCCATGTTGAAGAGCTTCCTGAACTGAGATTGGTTCTTTAGAAGCAATGAAAGACTTGGGTTTGAATATGCCAGCTTCGGCTCTAGTCTGCATAGGGTGTGTTGGAGTAGGAACTTGCAGAAGAGAAGATTGACTAATGCCATGGTGCTCAACCATAGGCTGCATAGTGTAAGTTGCAGCAAGAACCTGTATAGAAGACTGAGTAGTGCCATTATGCTCAAGAGAAGTAGAAACATCAGAGATAGAAGCATTAGTATGAACATTATTACCAACAAAGTCATTAAAAGCAGGAAAGATTTCAGTGGAGTCAGGACAAGATACGTCCAAATCATGGTATTGGTGAGATTGTGAAGGATGTAGAGTGGGAATAGAAGCTAATGGGGTAGGTGGGGATGGGAAGGGACATGGACAAGTGATCTTAGACAGTTTTTGAGCAAAGGTAAATGTATGTTCATCAAAGATGACATCCCTTGAGATAATGACCTTACTATTGGGATCTAGACATTTGTACCCTTTGTGATTGAGGTTGTAGCCTATAAAGGTGTAGGGAATTGATTTGAAATCTAGCTTATGATGATTGAAAGGTCTAATGTTAGGAAAGCACAAACAAGAAATGAGGTGAGATTTGGTGAAGCAATTATGTTGGGGATTTGTTTTGCAACACAACAGTAAGAAGACGATTGCTAAGATAGACGAAAGTACAAAAAGCTTCATCCCAAAATTTAAGAGGCATTGAAGCCTAAGCTAATAGAGTGAGAGCATTCTCTACTATGTGCCTGTGTTTCCTTTTGGCTAGACCATTCTACTGATGAGCAGCAAGACAGGAAACTCTATGGTTAATCCCATGTTTAGTAAAGTAAGGAGAAAGCGCCCTGAATTCCCCACCTCAATCTGTTTCAATAGCTCTTAGTTTGTAGCCTAATTGCAATTCAGCTTGTTGCTTGAAATTAATGAATGTTTGCAATGTATCTAACTTGTTTCTTAACATATATATCCATGTGTACCTAGAGTAGGCATCAATGAAGTGAACATAATACCTATACCCATTAGGAGGAATGAGAGAATGAGGGTCCCCACAAGTCAGAGTTAATGAGTTGCAATGGTGCATTATATTCAGTTGTAGAAGAAAGAAAATAAAACTTGTGAATTTTCCCAAGACAACATGATTGACAAAACACAATTCTATTTCATTACTATGAGGAACATTACAAGATTGCATAATAGTTTATACATTAGGAGCACCAGGGTGCCCAAGGAGATTGTTCCAAATTTGAAAAACACTAAACTTATAACTAAGACTAAGATGTGATATAGCTGCCATACAATTTACTGAGCCAAAGGGAAAAAACTGAGAAGAGATACTAAGGCTTGGAATTTGGCAGGAGTGAAGAAACTTGGGAGGGTCAAACTCATAGAGACCATCTTTAAGCGTTCCTTTCATTAGAACCTGATGATTGACCTGGTCTTTGATAAAACAATTAGTAGGAGGAAATTCAAAGAAAACCTAATTGTCAGCAGCAAACTTAGAGACAGTAAGTAGATTTCTAGTTATAAGAGGCACATAGAGAATTTGATAGAGTTTTAGAATTTTGGAGTTCGATGAAAAAGATGAAAAACCAACATGATGGATAGACAAACTTGTGTCATTACCCATGTGAATTGTGTCCAACCTTGTGTAATCACTTCGAGTAATGAGATTGTTCATGTCACGTGTGCAATGGTTGGTAGCACCAGAATCTGGGTACCAACTTAAGTCATAAGGTGTTTGAAGAATTGCCACCAATGCTGACATTTGATACTGAAAAGTTTGTCCAGTAGGTTGAAAACTATTAAAAACCCTTGAAAACTCTCCTCAAACCTATGGCAGCATTGTATAGCATACGGTCAGGCTTGTGCAGACTTGGCAAAGAGGTCTAGATGAGTTTCAAGCTTGTTTGCCTCCTCTAAAGTTACCAAAACCACCTCTGAAGTTGCTTGAACCACGACAATATCCAAGGTTATACCCTCCTCTGTTGGGATGGCCAGAGTGTGGTGAGAAGTCTTTTCCAGGTGAGCCATTATGATCATTATAACCACCACTGATATGACCACTATTGTAGCCACCTCTATCACCACTGTAACTACCTCTATTTGACTTCTTAGGAGTGAAATTGCCATGAGTTGCAATATTAGCTAAGGCTGTGTTAGAATCAAGAGCTGAAGAGTGTCATTATCTCAAGAAGATAATCATTAACAGATAGAGAGTCTTTTTTTCATGTTTTGAAGACGAGTTTTGTATTGATGTATCATAGCTCGAGCTTTAGCTGCAAAATATTGGTCTAAGGTGGACCAGATCTGAGAGAAAGAGGTACAACCCATTCTGGTCAAGAGTCATTCAGTCATGGAAGATAACAACCATGAATCGAGGGGTTGGTCCTGCTGGTCCCAGTTGGAGAAGGTTGGATTAACATTACCTGAAGCTTGGTCAGTTGGGGACAGAAATTTCAATGGAAAGGTTTGAGAGCCATCTAGGAAATAAAGTTGGCATAGCCTCTGGCAGCAGCTGTTACTTGTTGGCGCCACAAAAGATAGTTGTCATTGGTAAGTTTTACTGAGAAGGAGTGATTGAAGGCAACAAGGATAAAGGTGTTTATTGTTGTTGTGGTCAGCTGAGTAGCTGCCGGAGTTAGAACTGAGGGATCTGTCATGACAAGTCACCAAAGCTCTAATACGATAACAGAAATGAGAGAAATAGAGAATTTCCATAAAGATTTCATGGAAGTATACAATTTTGTTGTGTCAAAAAAAAAATGAAATTTCGATGGAAGGATAACGGTTAGGGAAAAAGGGTTTTTCTTAGAGTGCCATAAGCCCTTCAATCGTGTGAGAGAGATTTTGCCCAGTCGGCTTTTAGCAGTAGCTTCTGTAAGGTATGCATCACTTTTTTTTTTTGTAAAAAAAAAAA
The DNA here is from genome assembly GCA_016647705.1 of Eucommia ulmoides. Classification (NCBI taxonomy): domain Eukaryota; kingdom Viridiplantae; phylum Streptophyta; class Magnoliopsida; order Garryales; family Eucommiaceae; genus Eucommia; species Eucommia ulmoides. Next base: position 2,236,321 of record CM028337.1, on the reverse strand, counting down.
ACGATTCCTGACAACCCTAGAAACTTTCATATCAACAAGAAGAAAAAGAGAGCTAAGAAAAATTTTGTTCAAGCACTGTTTATTTGTCTAGTGTTTATGTTCCTAAATTTCTGTTTTGATTCCCAAAAGAAATGTTCAAAAAATTGAGTAGAACAGGAACAGATTTTTTGGGGGGGAGGGGTGTTCCATGTTTCTATGTTCTCAATTTTTTGGGAGCAGAATCAAACATCTGAGAACAAAACACTAAAAGAACAGGGACTAAAAATTTATTTTAGTTTAATTATCAGTTTTTTTTAGCACAATTGTTTTTCGGGGAACAGAAACACTAAGGTGGCGTTTGGTTAGTGTTCCCACTTTTTTTAACCCAACTGGAATGGGTTGGGTTGAGTTGAATTGGGTTGGGTTGAGAATTTTGGAAATAGAATTACGTTTGGTAACGACAATTTTTGTTTTGTGCTGAGAACAGAATGTGTTTGGTAACGATTTTATCTTAAAACTAATTTTATTTTTTTAAAATTTTTTTTTTGTTTGGTGGCGGCGGCAAGGTGGTCGGACGGCCGGCGACAGCCGCCGGAGGGAGCCGGCGGCAGTGGAAGGTCGCCGGAGGTGGCCTGAGAAGGCGGACGATCGCCGGACGGAGGAGGCGGCGGCCGGCGATGGTCACCGGAGGTAACCGTCGGCAGCGGAAGGTCGCCGGAGGTGGCCGGAGACGGCGGTCGGTCGCCAGACGGTTGTCGGCGGCGGCCGGCGATGGTCGCCGGACGGTGGCTGGCGGCGGGTGGTGGTGGTCGGCCGGCAAATGAAGTCGGAAGTTGAGAACTTTGGGTTGAATTTTTTGAGCATAAAAAGAAACAACTTTTTTTTGTTTCTAGTTTCTTTAGGATTTTGAGAATCAATTCCTATTTTTTGGGTTGGGTTTTGTGCGTTGCCAAACGCGTTCCTAACAATCAATCCCTGAATTTTTGGGTTGGGTTGGGTTTGGTTGGAAACACTAACCAAACGGGGCCTAAACAAACACGCCCTAATAATTTCACCAAGGGATGTTCTTGTAATTTTAATAAAATTAAAACTGAAGGAAAAAAAAAAAAAAAGGCGGATTGAAGAAAAAATTTAACTCAAGAATGCACCCATCAATGTTTACTTTATGACGCCAAACTTGCTCGAGCAATTGATATCAGCAGGGTGCACCAAATCACTTTCTGGAGTACCCAAAAATTAAAGGACTCTTTCACTTCCCGATAAATAAAATGAAATTAGAATATTATATATATATATACACACACATACGCACACATATTGATAGACATAAAAAAACAGTTCAGTGCACTAAGCCTCCCACCATAGCAAGTTTTGGAAACGGTCATATGCGCGAAGTCTTATCCTTGCATAATTCGAAACCTTCAGATCACAATGAAACAACTTTATCATTGTACCCAAGAACTCACCTTCAAATATCAACATACATATGGAATGTAATTGCGATTGAACTAACAAACAAATTTCACTCATGCATCTATATAAGAAAATATAGATACAGAAAGAAAATTGAAGCAGAGATCATATCTATGCTTATTGCATAATGGAAAATCATTTAGGACATGTTGATTTTAAGATTCTTCAACCTTTAACAAGAAGTAATAAGCAGACATGGATACTTCGACATTAAACCCAATGATACTAGTCTCTTCCCTTTGTGTCTCACACATCGGGTATTTGGTCGGCTATCTCTCAACCAGTCTTTTTCTTTGTGTTTATTGGGTTAGAATTTTTGTCACTTGGGTTCTAATACCAGTGTAGGGTGGTTTTGAGCTTCTCTCAACCCCCAAAAACTAGCTTAAGGAATGAATTTTTTCCTCACATTTATAACTTAACTACCAGTCTCTTTCACATCTGATGTGGGATAAACTCAATAATCTCTCACACGCATCATGTCTTTGGTCAGCTAACCCTTGATCTCTTATGGCTATTGGACTAAAATTGTTGTCACTTGGGCTTTTATACCAGTGTATGGCGATTTTGGATCTCTTTCAATCCCAAAAGTTAACTCATGAAGTGAGATTTTCCTTCATACTTATAATTTAACCACCAATTCTTTTACATCTAATGTGGGATAAACCCAACACACATAAATCCCCACCCCATGAGGACCAAGAATATAATTTTCTCCGAACAAGATTGTGTTTGGACAAATTCTTATATTTGACTGAATCTAACCACTGTAAATTCTTGACATTAACACCCTGTTTGATTATAGATTAAAAAGAGCTTCGTGAAAATAAGATTAAAAAAGTACTTTTTGCACTTTGCACCCCTAAAGTTTAAGAGAAATTACAAATTAGATCTTGTTCTTTTAATTTGAACAAATTAAACCTTAAAGTATTCAAATCGTATCACATTAGTCCTTCCATCATTTTTTTATGACGAAATTCACCCACGTGAATGATTATTTGTCTAACATGGGACTGTGTTCCGTTATAAAATAATAACGGAGTTAGGATTTAATGTGTTTAAATTGAAAGTACAAGAACTAAAGTGAGATTTCTCCAAAACTTTAAGGGTCCAAAGTTTAAAAACCTCTAAAATGTATGAGAAAAACAGTAGCCAAACAGGCCCTTAGTATACCACATATAATCAAAATTTATAAAAGGTCTTCTGAATGTGAACATTGATGAAGCTCGAAAGGAACCGACGTTGAATGTAAGAACATGTTTATGTAATCTTTCGTTTGTTTTTTTCCTTCGGATTACGACAATTTTCATTTTTTAAAAATAATAATTATAGTAAATAATATTTAATTTTTAGATGAAAAAGACAGACATTTTCACGACCTATTCTTTTTATAAGATTCCCCAAACATTTATTACTCCGCACAACCTACCACTTAGACGCGCATAACGTTTTAGGTGTGTTTCCTCCTCTATAGTTCCTAACTATTAGAGTCGATAATCAGTGCCTATTATTATTATTATTTTCCTTTTTTTTTAAACATTTTCAGTACTCTTGATTTATTTGAAGAACTGGGTATCACTAGTTTGAAGCAGCAATGATGATTGCAGATTCAAATGGAGCTCCAACAAGACTAGAGGTTCTTCTTTTTCATTTTCGATCTTTTCCCTTTTTATTTATTTATTTATTTATTTATTTATTTTATTATTATTATTTTTTATTTTATTTTTTTTCTTTTATTTGCCATATGGGTTTGATTTTTGAACAAAAGGGTATGTGAATATTATTCATTTTATTTTTATTTTTAGGGAAAATGTATTGCAATGGTAGTATGTTGGGTTCTTGGACTTGGGTCTCTTGTCTCATGGAATAGCATGCTTACAATAGGTGACTACTACTATGCTATATTCGAGGTATGTTAAATTAATTGCCTTTTTTATTTTCTATTATTTACTTAAATTACAATACAATATATATATATATATATATCTTGTATTTGATTCGAGATATAAGGCCGTGTTTGGTTGTGACAAGAATAAACCCTTTAAAATTCTATTTAAAGTTTAAATTTTGATAATTTTCTTCTATTTTTGAAGCATTATCATCCTTCTAGAGTACTTACACTCGTTTATCAATCGTTTGCGCTTGGAACAATTGCAACACTCGCATATAACGAGTCAAAGATCGATACAAGGAGGCGTAATATATTCGGATATACCCTTTTCTTCTCGGGCACTTTGGCTCTCCTCGTCGTAAGTACTTTAAGGTGTTGTTTTGCTGTATGGAATTGGAATTAGAAAAGAACGCATGCAAATTTCTAAATTTTTAAAGTTTGTGTACTTCTAATTCCAGTTTTGCACTTCCAGAAACTACCTAACTCGATCCTCCAAAACTCAATATATAAATATAAATATATATATATATATATATATATATATATATATATATATATATATATATATATATATATATATATATATATTTATATATTACAATTTTTCTTTTATTTTTAAAATTTTTAAGGTCGATTTGGCAACATCGGGGCATGGAGGGGTGAGAAATTTCGTCGGTATATGTTTTATTGTTGGTGCTTTCGGGGTGGCGGATGCTCATATTCAAGGCGGAATGGTTGGAGATTTATCATTCATGTGCCCTGAATTCATCCAAGTATTTTTTTATTTTATTTTTTGTTAAATTCAATTTCTATTTGTTATTGTTCGGGACAATGAAATAAATAATATTTTTAATTAATCAATATTAAACTACTTCTTTTTTTTTAATTTCGTAGTCATTTCTTGCTGGTTCAGCCGCCTCGGGCGCTCTTACCTCTAGTTTAAGGTTAATGACAAAAGCGGCCTTTGAGAAAGCTCATCACAGTCTTCGCAAGGGAACCAGTGCGCAATTTTTTATTTTTAATTTAAACCTGTGTTTTTATATATAATAAATTCTTGATTTTTATTATAAATTTTTTAAAATACAAAAAAAAAAAAAAAAAAATTATTTTTTCAGTGTTATTTCTCGCCATTTCGACGTTCCTCGGGTTTCTATGCATTTTTTTATATGCTTTCGTCTTTCCCAAACTGCCAATCATCAAGCATTATCGAGCGAAAGCAGCCTCAGAAGGATCAAAAACGGTTTCGGCTGATCTCGCTGCTGCTGGAATCCGTACATCAGAAAACCAACAAGTATATATCTCTAAAATTAATTATATAAAAAAATGAAAATATTTTTATTCTTTTCTTTTTTTTTTTTTTTATTTCAGGCTGCAGATGGTGCTAAAGAGCAAGATAGACTAAGTAACAAGGAGTTGTTTTTGGAGAACATAGACTATGAATTGGACTTGTTCTTGATATATGTTCTTACTCTCTCGATTTTCCCAGGTTTCTTGTATGAGAACACTGGATCGCATGGTTTGGGATCGTGGTATGTAACAAAAATCTGGGAACAATTTTGTTTTTGATCCCAAAATAATTTTCTAAAAAGCTGGGACCAAAACAAGATTAAATCTTTACAAAAAAAAAAAAAAAAAAAAAAAAAAAAAAAAAAAAAAAAAGGTTTCTTGTTCTAAAAAATCTTTTCTTTTTTTTCCTTTTCTTTTTTGGATCTTAAAAATCTAAAAAAAAAAAAAATGTTCTTAAGAAAAATGGTTCTTTTATTCTCAAAAAACTGGGAATAGAACGGAAACAAATATAAAAAAGAGGGTTTTGGTGTTATACGAAATCTAAAAATAGTTTTTTTATTTATTTTATTTTCAAAAAATCCGAAAAAAGGGATTTTTTTTTTTTTTTTTTTTTTTTGTGTGTGTGTGTGTTCTCAAAAATCTAAAAAAAAAAGGTTTTTGTGTTCTAAAAATTTTGGGAACATGATGGAAATAAATCTTTAAAAAAAAAAAATTTGTTCTAAAAAAATCTGAAAAAAAAAAAAAAAAACATTTTTTTTTAATTCCAAAAAGTTTGGGAACAGAATGGAAACAAATCATTACAAAAAAGCCATTTTTTGTTTCAGGTATGTTCTTGTTCTTATAGCAATGTACAACGTCTTGGATTTAATATCGAGATATATTCCTCTCGTAAAATGCCTGAAATTGGAATCGAGAACGGGGCTTATGTTAGCAACCTTGTCTCGGTTCTTGCTTGTTCCTGCATTCTATTTCACTGCAAAATATGGTGATCAAGGTTGGATGATAATGCTCACTTCCTTCCTCGGATTAACTAATGGATATCTCACCGTCTGTGTTCTTACAATCGCTCCTAAAGGCTACAAGGTTCGTGTCTAATTTTAAGGTTGAGTTTGGCGCTTCTGCTTTTTTTTTTTTTTTTTTTTTTTTGGGAACAAATATTTCTTGTTTTTTTAGGGGCCAGAACAAAATGCTTTGGGGAATTTGCTGATGATGTGTCTTCTGGGAGGAATATTTGTCGGGATCGCATTGGATTGGTTGTGGCTTATTGGCTCGAACAAGAAATTTTAAATTACTTGGTGTTTCTGTTCTCAAATTTCTATTTTCGTTCTTAAACATTTGTGAAAAGAAACTAAAATATGGGAAACCAAATATATAAATATTGAGAACAAAAACACTAAAGAAGCACCATGTCGATGTCGCGTTGTTGTAGGGGTTAACAAATATTTTACGATTTGTTTGTTTAATTTAGTGTTCGGTTGGATGAACTTAAAATCTTAGAATTAGAATAAATGAAGAAAATGTAATTTTTTAAATTTTTGCATAAATTTAAAGGAAAAATAACGCTTAAACCTATATTAAACATCTTATTACTAATATATTTCAAGTAGTTTGTATTAGACCAAAAACTCTCATTAGTCAAATTTTATGTACCTTTTAATACCTAAGCGTTATGCCCCTGGGGACCGAGAGGACCTAGCACCATGCAAAAGCCTTCATTGTCTTAGCCTACCACACAAGCACGTTCTAAAAACCAACTCGTGTCCTAGGTTGGGGGCAAGAAGGCCATGGGCCTGGGGACACGACAATCCATCCAAGTTACACAAAGTTTTTTCAATCAAACTTTTCTTTGAAAATTCAAAATTTTTACAAGTCATGAGAAAATGTCGAGCTCTGATCACCTTCTGTGCAGTTTTATCAAAAGAGGGAGTTTAGAAGCCTGGTATGAGATGTGTTCGTTGAACAACCCACTCGAACAAGTTGGGAGACTCAGACCCTTGAAAGATTGGTGGACCTATGTTCGCCGAGCACCCCTAACTCGGTAATTGCCAAAAATCATACCCCTCAACTGAGTTCCTTTCTCCAGACACTCTCAGAATTCTCAACAAAAAAGAAAAAGAAAAAAAAAATAATACCAAGTTGTTAATGTCGGAAATTGGTACTCACCAGCAGTATGATCTAGTCAGCTTTCACGTTGAGAGTTGATGGAGATCTAGAAAGTGTCCTCAGTAGAGTTGGATTCCTCAGGCCTTCAGAACCTCAATCCTGAGCATGTCTGGGCTGGGGGGGTATTGTCCGGCCTGATCTCCAAGCTGAGACGGGTTATCCGGCCTAACCATCTGGGTTATAACTACACACAGAACTTGTCGGGGTGTTTCCGGCGTGTCTCCTCCAGCATGAGAATAAGAGCTCGAGGGGAAGAATTAAGGTCGAGAGCAAAATTATTACGCTGGCCTGACTGGGGGTTTATAGCGGGTTGTTCACATGCTTAAAATTGTTGGAGAAACCTTCTATTTATAGGCAGAAAAGTAATTAGCATTCTGCAAGATTAGGGCTTTAATGTCAGTTTAACACTAAGCAGTCAAGCGCGTGGCCGACACAACGGATTAGAGCTATGAGCCTGGGCCTTGATACTATAGATAGCGAAGCCCATGGGCCAGGCCTGTCAGGGAACTGGGATGCAGGTCGAGCTGATCGCGCCGAACTGCCATTCTGGGGTGATTCTTCGGGATGTTGCTGTGTGGACTTGTCGGGTATACCCTGGCAAGTCCTGTGTGCAGGTACAGCCCGAAGGTCAGGCCGGACAATGCCACCCGAGCTCGGACATGCTCAGGATTGAGGTCCAAAAAGCCTGAGGAATCTAGCTCTACTGAGGACACTCTCTAAATATCCATCAACTCTCCACGTGAAAGATGACCAAACTATACTGCTGGTGAGTACCAATTTTCGACACCAACACAAATCTTGAGAATTTTTCGTGCCCCATTCAGGGGAAAGTTACTCATTCTCGGTTCAAGGGAGATTCGGTCTAGGGGATGATCCCGTTCAAGGGAGAATTGTTCATCAATCGTTCAGAGAATGGCTTAGGGGATCAACAAAAAGTTTGAAAGAAAAGCGTACAAACACATAGGATTTAATCGACCATAGGCATGCAAACAAGAGACGAGCAAGAAATTTGCCGAAAGAAATGAACAAAAAAAAAACCTAAGTCTACGAAAAAGGCCGAATAGAAGACCTAATGACTTGGACCCAACTCGCCCATGTACACGAGCTCAAGAGAGCCTCCTGAAGCCTGCTCGGCATCGACCTCTCTGTGTTAGGCATCACTTTCACCACCATCTCCTTCCTCAGTCTCGTACCTCTCTCCGACTACCTCAGCCCCAGCCTCAGCATCCTCATCCTCCGGGAACTCCATTTGAATCTGCTCGATGGGAATGTCGGGGAACTGACGGCGAAGGGAGCATATTTCGGCCATGAATCCATACTCAATCACGTCGGCAGCTATATCAACATTGAGGTCTTTAAACTCTTGGATGTCCAAGTAGCACTCAACCACCTTCTTCTCGACCCGACAGGCCACTGCCTTCTTCTCCTACTCGGATTCCCCAGGCACTTGCTCATAGTGCTCGCCTCGAACTTTGCCTACAATTCTAAGGAAATGTGGTCCCTTTTAGAGGTCACCAGCTGGAGCCGAGAGTGGAGGATGGACTAAGCCTCAAAGGCGTTCCCTAACTGCTCATTCAGCTCGTCAACTCTCTGGATGAGAGAATTCTTTTTTTGCCCTCAACTCGTGATCCTACATGACCTCCCTAGACAACCTCTCTTCGAGGACAGAGAGACGAGCGAGACTCAACAAAAGAACAACAAAATGAGAACACTTGACTAATTTTTTTTAAAAATTCAAAAAAGAATTTCCAAATTCCAAGCACTTACCCCGGCGTAGTCTCCGTATATGTCCCTCATGAGCCACCTAGTGTCCACCTCCTTAAGTTAGCACTTATCCGCAGGAGGGGTAACCCGTCGGAGAAAATTTGGGATCACCCCGGCTCAATCTAGCATGCTCCAGTTAACAGGCAGCCTAGTATTCAGGACGCCGAAGAATCAATCATCGTCTCTGAGCTCAAGCGGGAGACAACTTGCTACCCTTGAACGCTTTAACTTCTCTTTATGCCTGCCTCATCTTCCTTTCTCTTCCCCCTCCCCATCAGGTCTTCCGGGGAATGTTTCCCTCTCTAAGTGGTGGTAGATTAGTGGTGGGATGAATCCTTTGTAGAAACTTCAGGCAAGAAACGGATCCTTACCCTGACTAGGGTAAGTTGTCATTGTTGTTTCTGTTGTTCTTGTTACTGTTGTTGTGCCTGGCCAGCCTCTAGAGCTAGTGCCCCAACTACTTATGTTGTCTCACTTATCACCTTGGCTTGGCGCTCTTTCAACCTCGTAATGGCATAGGCTTTGTTCATTGCTGCACAGAAGGAAGAAAACTTTGTTGGGGCATCAAAGAAAACAAGTGTAGAAAATTGTCAAAACAGGGGTATACTTACGGTTGTCCGAGACAGCATAGATGGTGGCTGGTAGAAGTGAAAGTGAAATTGCCCGATATAAGAATACGTTGTAGAGTGATAGCACGTGAAATACGTCGCTACTTACTCTCGCAAGTATACGAGGTCTAAGTTTTAATATAGTGGATCTTTGAAGAACAAATATCGTTCCCACAAGAAAAGTGTGAATAATTGAATACCGCAATTTACGTAATCTCATATTATCCTGATGATTAAATTAATTATTTAAATTAAACTAATTAAAATTACTCCTAAGGATTAATTCTAATTACATTAATTAACTAGAGATCGATTTCATTTACTTAGTACCTATTTGGCTTAGTTTGGTTATCGATAACGATTATTATCACATCCAACAATCTTGGTATCTATAACTCACTCGCTCCCTCTTCCGAGTGAAAAGCGAACGAATACATGACTTCGCATTGACGTCGAAGTCCCCCTCGAACACCTTTTCGAACACATAGCCACGTGAGTCTTGACCCAACCTCATGGATTGCACACAATTCAACTCCCTCCCGGGTTATTAGATCGTCGCGTTATGTTTATCCCTAGTCCAAATCCGGGGTTACCTCTCCCGAGTATCAAACCCCATATTCTCGGTTTATCGTAATAAGCATGATAAACGTGAAATAACGGTAAGCACAATTAGAATTGGATACAAAACCATTAGAATAACTTATATTCAACCAAAGAGATAATTACATGAATTACATCTAACCCTAACTAATCTCTAATTAAACTAACATGATCTTAGCCATTACAATATTAAATCAAGAGGAGATCATCATCATCAATAATAAACATTAAGTACAAAGATAGAAACAAATAAAGAAAAGCCAAGTCTTAAAGTGGAGTAGTCCACTTTCGCCAAAGAACGATCCTCCCGAGCTTCCTCTTCTCCATTGATGAACTTCCTCTTTTAACTCTTCAAGAATTGGTTAAAATCACTTCCTAAAACTAATATAATATACTTCCTAAATTATCTAATCCTATCTATGGTGAAGGGGCTCTCCAAACATAATGGGGCATAAGACAAAAATGGGGAAGAAAAGGGTTTAAATAAAAGTTTTGAAAATATCTTCAAAATATCTAAAATTAGATATTTCTCGCAGAGTGTCACCGCCTAAGCGGTGGTTAAGTCAGTTTAGGTTCTGACGGATTGTCGCCTAAGCGGAGGAATTTTTGCCTAGGCAGTGGTTGCTGGCACAAATATTCTGACGGATCTACGCCTAGGCAGTGGTTTTCTCGCCTAGGTGGTGGTTCAACAACCCAACTTCCTGCCTTTTCTCCGCCTAGGCAGTGGTTTTCTCGCCTAGGTGGTGGTTCAACAACCCAACTTCCTGCCTTTTCTCTGCCTAGGCAGTGGTCTTTATGCACCGAAACCTTGTTCTTCACGTTTTGTTCACCGTTTCTCCACCGTTTTTGCTTGTTTATCACTTTTTTTTGTTCCTTCACCTGTTTTACACTAAAACGAAATTAAATATAACTAATATGCTCAAAAACTAACAAATTCATTTTAAAAGTAGATAGGTTATTTCCACCTATCATAGAGCGCAGAGGAGATGACCTTATTCACCTCCTTGAACACGGTCCTGATGACCTTGTCCTTCTGCTCGGTGATGTCTTTGCTTGGGGCGGCCTTCTTTCTCGATTTCTTCTCAGCCTCTGCAGGGGAAAGAAAAAAAGGTCAAACTAGTAAAATAAATAAATAAATTACAAGTTAAGAAAACCCCCCGACTAGAAGCTACCCACTACGTAGACAGTGTCCTTACTAACTTTCCCCAATTCCAACTGAACGAGTATTTCTTGACGTCATCCGGGCCATACTCCTAACCGTCTCCCCCCGAAATAAAAGAATTTGGGCTTCCAGATACTAATGGATAAGTCCAGGTCGATCAAAAAAATTAGATTTGAAGGAGATGCAGTGCTATCCAGCACCTTGGGATAGCAACTTGGTAAATAAGATGGCTAGAAAGAGCTCGATGCTCGGCTCTATCCCCTCTGCCCATAAGAAAATATACATTGGCACTACCGCCCTCATGCTATTAGGAGCGAGTTGTGACGGACATAACCCAAACTCTGAGCAGACGGCCTGCATCCACCAGTGGATATAGAACCGGAGATCAGCCTCAAGTTGGTGCATGAAGATGGTTAGATAACCCGGAGGTGGCATACAAGCTTGGTGCTTGGGCTTAGGAATCATCATTTTCCCCGAGCCCGGGAAAGTATATTTACTATGAGCATCCAACAACTCCTTATCAATCACTATGGACTCGATGTCCTAGATCGGGCTCGTGACCGGGACCTTAACTTGAAGCATCTTGGCCTACCATTGGTGATGATGGTTTTCTGGATAAGCTTAGGCAAAAGAATTGCCTCAAGTATTGTTCTCACTGTCACATCACCAAACCTGGCCTCGGTCATTGCATCATAGGAGGAGCTCGCCCTCCCCTCCCCTACTCTCATCTAAATTGCCAGCCATATGAATTGTCGCAGTGTGGCTCAATTGAACTGTGTCGCTAGAAACGTGCAGCCTATTCGTCGAAGAAGGGGATGATGTCTCCTTCAAGTCGAATGATACTCCACTCGAAAAGACGGAGAAATGGAAAAAGTTTGATCAGAGGAATCGGACTTCGTGCTCAGGCTAGAACTAGAAGAAGAAGAAGAAGAAGAAATCAGCATAGTGAAAAGTGAAAGGCAAAGGGAGAAAAAATGTATTGTTTGCTGGACAGAGAAATCACTCCAAAAAAACTTGCAAGTGTCAAATGATGGATGAGAACCCTATATTTATAGAAGTGGATGAGGGTAGCTGAAAGGTCACAGATCCAACGGCTCTAAAACGCCTCAATCCTAGCACTGTCAGTAGGAGGGGACACATGTCAACCATTCAACGACTCAAATAGAGGCTTCTTGTGCAGGCCAAGTAAAGGTCCGTTCAAAGATCTCCAACTAGGGAATCCCGAGCATCGTCCATTCCTCATCGACGCTCAGGACTAGCAGGTGATTGATGCCGGGTATTTTGGTTGGATGTCACCACTTACTCAGAACGTCACACGTGGAAGAGTTTCCACCTTGAATAGGTGATTCACGAGAACAGTGTGGAGGAATAGCCAAGCTCTAACCTTTTAACACCCTCTGGTTGGTAAATGCCAAAAGGGTGGATCCTTCAACCGCCCTTTGAATACCCTCTGGTCGATAAATGTCGAAGGGTGTATCCCTTAGCTGAGCTCCGTCCTCCGGACACTCTCTGGTTGGTAAATGCCGAATGGTGGATCCTTCAGGCAAGCTTCACCCTCCAAACACCCTCTGCTCAAAAAAATGCCAAAGGGTAGATCCTTTAGTCGAGTTTCGTCATCCGATCACCCTCTAATCGGTAAGTGCTAAAGGGTGGATCCCTCAGCCGAGCTCCAACCTCTGAACAATCTCTACTCAGTAAAGGTCAATTGGTGGATCCTTCATTCAATCTCCAACTTTCGGACAGACTTTGCTCGACTTCCTCATCTAAGGGGCTTCTCCCAACACTCTTTTGAGGTCCGAACGGAGATTTTCGGCACGAGGGTAGAACGATTCATCTCAGCACTGCCATTGCCATAGATTAGGCTCGTTCTCCTTAAAAGGTGTTGGGCCAATCCATGGATTCTCCTTCATGGAAAAATTTTGGGAATAGCACGGAAATAAATCTCTATTAAAATGATTTTTTGTTCTAAAAAAATCTTTAAAAAAAAAGTTTTTTTTTTTTTTTTTCTAAAAAGTCTGGGAACATAAATGAAACAAATACTACAAAAAAATAATTTTTTTTTTGTTTTAGGTATGTTCTTGTTTTTATAGCGATGTACAACATCTTGGATTTAATATCGAGATATATTCCTCTCGTAAAATGCCTAAAATTGGAATCAAGAAAGGGGCTTCTTTTAGCAACCTTGTCTCGGTACCCCGCCATTATCATGGACTAGGCCCGTTCTCCTTGAAACATGTTGGGCAACCCATGGATTCTTCTTCATGGAAAATTTTGGGAACAAGACGGAAATAAATCTTTAAAAAATGATTTTTTGTTCTAAAAAATCTAAAAAAAAAATGCCTTTTTTATTCAAAAAAGTTTGGGAACATAATGGAAACAAATACTACAAAAAAAATAGTTTTTTGTTTTAGGTACGTTTTTGTTTTTATAGCGATGTACAACTTTTGGGATTTCATATCGAGATATATTCCTCTAGTAAAATGCCTGAAATTGGAATCGAGAAAGGGGCTTCTATCAGCAACCCTGTCTCGGTTCTTGCTTGTTCCTACATTCTATTTCACTGCAAAATATGGTGATCAAGGTTGGATGATAATGCTCACTTCCTTCCTCGGATTAACTAACTAATATCTCATCGTCTGTGTTCTTACAACCGCTTCTAAAAGTTACAAGGTTCATGTCTAATTTTAAGGTTGCATTTGGCCCCTTTTTTTTTTTTTTTATTTTTTTGTAACAAGTATTTCTTGTTTTTTTTTTTTTTTTGGGGGGGGGGGGGGGGGGGGCGGCCCAAGCAAAATGCTTTGGGGAATTTGCTAGTGATGTGTCTTCTAGGAGAAATTTTAAATTATTTGGTATTTTTGTTCTTAAATTTCTATTTTTGTTCTGTAACATTTGTGAAAAGAAACTAAAATATGGGAAACAAAACACACACACACACACATATATATATATATATATATATATATATATTTTAAATTTTTGGAACAAATTTCAATGAAAAAAACATAATAATATTCTCAAATTAAATTTATTTCTTCTCAATTTTTGGAACAAATTTCAATGAAAAAAACATAATAATATTCTCAAATTAAATTTATTTCTTCTCAATTTTTGGAACAAATTTCAATGAAAAAAACATAATAATATTCTCAAATTAAATTTATTTCTTCTGAGAACAAAAACACTAAAGAAACACTATATCGATGCCGTGTTGGTGTAGGGATTAACAAATATTTTACGATTTGTTTGTTTAAGGTAGTGTTTGGTTGTATGAACTTAAAGTCTTAGAATTACAATAAACGAACAAAATGTTCTCCAATTCTTGGCTCCCAAACACTATTGAAAGGCATTCTTGTTAAAAAAAAAAAAAAAAAAAGGAATCTTGGCTAACTTTTGGTTAGTATTTCTACTTTTCAGTTTTTACTTCCAATAAATTGGGATCAAAATTATGTTTTCATTCTGAAGTATTCCAAAAATAGAAACATGTTTGGTAACGACCGTGGTCCTAAAATTGTTTCTTTTAATTAATGAGAACAAAAACAAGAAACACATTTACTTGCAATAATTGTTATTTCTTTTTCTTTAAATATATGATGCCCACCGAGGTGGCCAATGAGATAATAGCGAGAATAGTTTTGTGGAGATAAATAGGAATCAATATTTTATTTTTTTCTCAAATTCTTAAAGAATCAAAAATTATCCCAAAATTTAGAGAACAAAAACGAATTTAGAAATGAACATTTCTGTATATCAATCTCAAAATATTGAGAACAGAAATAAAAATCATGGAACTGAAACAGTAACTAACTGGGACCTTACCGTACCACACCATGTTATTGAACAAAAACATGAACAAATAATGCTAACAAAAAAATGAATATCACCCCTTTATTATCTCTCCAATGTTTTTTGTTTTCCAAGCTTCCTCTTCTCTGCTATCTTAAACAATTTTTCAAGCCTTTTTTATTTTTTATTTTTTTGAAAAAGCATAATAAATACAAGCACAAAATTGTGTAATTTGTTTTATGTTCCGAAGAACATAGGAAAGAACATGAAAGGAATAAACCCTAATTTGTTGCTAAAAAAAAAAAAAAAAGAGTATAAAATTTCCTTTTGTGTCAAAAAAAAATGAAATTTCGATGGAAGGAAGGGTAACGGTTAGCGGAAAAATGGTTTTTCTTAGGGGGCCATAAGCCCTTCAATCGTGTAAGAAAGAGACTCTGCCCAGTTGGCTTTTAGCAGCAGCGTCTGTAAGGTATGCATCACATCATAGTCCGGATCAAGCTTTCGTTGCCAACCCTGCAAACACATATACATATGTATGTATATATTAGGCATTAGTGTTTTTTTTTTTTTTTTTTCTGGAAAAAAGAACAATTCCATACAACCCCTAGCAACATTCATATCAACAAGAAAAGAGAGAACGATCTAAGACCAATTTTGTTCAGGCACTGTTTATTTGTCTAGTGTTCATGTTCCCAAATTTCTGTTTTGATTCCAAAAAAAATGTTCAAAAAAATTGTGAGTAGACAGTAGAACAGGAACAGATTTTTTTATTTTTTTTTTTGGGGGGGCAGGTCCCATATTTCTATATTCTCAATTTTCTGGGAGCAGAATCGGACATCTGAGAACAAAACACTTTGTATTTCTATTCTATTTCTGTTTTTTATTTTTTATTTTTTTCTTTTTTTGGTTCCCTGAAATATGGGAGCATAAACTAAAATATGGGAGCAAAAATATTTATTTTAGTTCAATTCTCAGCTTTTTTTAGCACAATTATTAGGGTTTTCTGTTTTGGGGGGAACAAACACGCCCTAATAATTTTCACCAAGGGATGTCCTTGTAATTTTTTTTATAAAAAAAAAAGTGGATTGAAGAAAAAATTACCTCAAGAACCAAAGTTGTAACCATCACGGTGCATACATTCCCATCGATGTTTACTTTATGACGCCTAACTTGATCGAGCAAATGATGCATACAATCAGCAGGGTGCACCAAATCACCTTCTGGAGTGCCCCAAAAATCAAAGGACTCTTTCACTTCCTGATAAATAAAATGAAGTTAGAATAAGAAATAAAATAATATATATATACACCAACAGACATAAAAAGGCAACACAGTGCACGAAGCCTCCCGCCATAGCGGGTTTTGGGGACAATTATATGTGCAAAGCCTTACCCCTGCATAACCCGGGACCTCCAGGTCACAATAGAACAACCTTATCATTATACTCAAAGCTCACCTTTAAACATCGACATATATATGGAATGTAAATGCAATTGAACTATCGAACAAATTTCACCCATGTATCTATATAAGAAAATATAGATACAAAAAGAAAATTGAAGCAGAGATCATATGCTTATTGCATAATGGAAAA
Organism: Eucommia ulmoides; assembly: GCA_016647705.1. Classification (NCBI taxonomy): domain Eukaryota; kingdom Viridiplantae; phylum Streptophyta; class Magnoliopsida; order Garryales; family Eucommiaceae; genus Eucommia; species Eucommia ulmoides. The sequence goes on along the minus strand of CM028337.1, from coordinate 2,220,020 downwards.
TCATTTAAGGCATGTTGATTTTAAGATTCTTCAACCTTCAACAAGTAATAAACAGACATGGATGCTTGGACATTAAACCCAATGAGATCTTTGCCTGCCGTAGTAATGCATAAATGACGAGAAAACACATTTTTGACTCGTTCTTTGTTTTCATTATTCTTTATTTTACACGGAAAGGGGGGTGGGTTGTTCGGTGCAGATGGGAGGTTGTGATAGATCATACTATTCATACTAAAATCAATAAAAGCTCAACACATACCTTGATGAAGGCCCCTGGATTAGGGCAGTTCTGCTGCTTCGATAATCTCAATGTGCACTCTGCAGCGGTTCGACCATCACGACGGGCAATGGACTTAAAGAACTCAAGTAAATTTATTCTATCACTCTTGGAAAGTTCAGCAGTCATGCCCACATCAAGGAAAATGACATGAGGTTTGGTTTTAAATAGCCGTTTCCGAGAAGACTTGTTCTGAGCTACCCGAACAAGGATATTTCCAGGATGCATGTCAGCATGAATAAAATTATCCACCTAAAAGAAAAGTGTTATCATATATATTTGTTAGCACTATAAACGAAAAAAATACATTTATTTATTGAGCTTAAATCCCTTTATAAGTTTCTATTAACCACTGGAGGCACAACTATAAGGCTAGACTACACAGGGTGCGTCTGGGTTTAGGGTTTAGGGTTTGTGAAGTTAACTTGAGAATTTTCCATAAGAGTGCCATTGTGTGAGGTATTTGAAGAAAGAATTAATTTTAAAAGGGGATTTGTAATTTTTTTTTAATAAAATTACTTAACCAAATTGTACAAATCCCTTTCCCAAATCAAATACCTCACCCGAAAAACCCTAGAAGACCTAGCTGGATCTTTTTGAAATTCAATAAGCATGTTTTCTTCTTTGGCACAAGCAGCTCACTGGCTTCTATCAACCCTTACTGCCATTTACTTTCATTTCATAGTTTTCCCATCCTCAGGTTAGAATATTTTTTAGGTCAATTCATAGAGGTGTCCATTTTTCACACCATTTTTACAATTAAATCCCACCGCTTTTTTTCACTTAATTTCAGTCCTTTAGCAAATTGTAACTAAAAACCTAAGTTGGTTGTACCTATAATTAGTAACAAATTTTTGTAGTTTCAATTTTTTTAGTTACAAAGGTGCTGGTGACAGGCAGCGGGACTACAAATTAATACCGGGCGGGGTTACAAATTATGTCTAGAAAATCGTGGGAAATAGATTAAAAAGTGTATGGTAGAATGGGATATGGAATTAATTTACCCTATTTTTTACCTTATAAGTTGGAAAGACGGTTATATTAACTCCACAAAAATATAATTTTTTTAGGGTTTTGCTTATTAAGTAACAAACCCTAGCAACAAGAAGTAGTTGAAGGGCATATCGAATAATGCAGTGACTTAAATTTAAATATTTAAACATTTTACCAGAAGCATCTTCAGGAGTGCATGGGTCCCAATATGTGCAAGGGTACTCTTGAGCCTTTCATGTCCTTCGAGCTGATCAACATAGCGTGAGACGCTTTCTCCTTGCTCAAATGTTTCCACCAACACAGCGGGATGAACGAGCGGATACACAGGCTTTGGAAAAGAAACATCCCTCCAACTACGAAAATTGTATATAAAACGGCTCAAATGGGCAGCTTCCCTTGCAAGATCCACTTGAGACATCATGAAAACTGCAAACTGCTTCACGCTCTCGTCCAATCTCAACCACCTTAGGGCAGGAACGAAATTTGAAATCTTTGCAACAACATTAATTATCTCAAAATCTCTCCTAATAGATTCACCAACTCCAGGATGTCTCACTTTCACAGCAACAACAATAGGCTTTATCTGTTTACCACGGTATCTATATCTCAACAAGGCTCTATGCACTTGAGCAATGCTTCCGGAAGCTACTGGCACCTCATCAAATTCATCGAAAATTTCAGACAGCTTACGGCCAAAAGCTTTCTCTATAGTCTTCTTGGTGTAAGAAAAGCTATGTTCAGGGGCTTTGCTGTGAAGCTTTGAGAGTTCATTGCATAAATCCCTAGGGAAGAGATCTGGCCGTGTGGCTGCCCATTGTCCCCATTTGATGAACGCTGGACCTGCTCTTTCCAATGTGTGATGAACAATTTGAAGCCATACTCTTCTAAATTGAACTCCAAGGACATCAGCAAATGGTGCCATTACTATACTGGGAGAGAACAAGATTGTTAAATAAAGAGCTCTCAACAACAAAATGACACCTTCTAGAATTGAAGAAAGCAATGAAATCAGGTAAACATGGCCATCTTCTGCACGCATGTACAGAGTATTCCTTGAATGGAAAGGATCTGTATCCACTGACGCTTGAGCCCATGCTAGGTTTCCACATGTTAAGGCGAATATGCCAGGAACAACAACGTAAGACCGGCTCAATGCCAAGCTAACTGCTTGGGCTATCCTATTTATAGGTGGGAAATTTCGATAATTGCATGAAGACCTCTGAGAGAGCCTCTTCCAGGTAATCTGGGCATGATGTGATATCGATTTACTTAACGGGATGACAGAATAATTTTTCGGAGAATTAACCTTGTAGAAACTGTCTGGGATTCTGTATCGTGTGAAGGCAGCATGTCCCCTTTCGGGAAAATTATATTGCGAGTATAATCTATACTTGGGGAAGTAGAGCCCAGCTGTGACGATTCCTCCAAACTTACTTCCTTCGGGATATGTGCCCCTCCGGCTCGAGCTTATGGCTTGTGCAACTTTTCTAATCCCAGTTGTCAAGAATCTGCATTCCCATTGAAAGGGTCAATTACAACATTTACGGGTGTGTTTGGGTGAGGCATTTGAAAAATGAACTCGATTTTAGAGGAACTATTCGTAAAATTTGAAGGAATCTTTTTTTTTTTTTAATGAAAACTATACAAATTCCTTTCTCTAGACGAAATTCCTTCTTCAAATACCTCATCCAAACGCATTCTAAGACTTTTCACCACAATTTGATAATGTAGAATGCCTTTAGGCTTTAACCCAAATAATGCTTTTAACATTCACATCATTGATATATCCCATCATCTTGTTTCTCATCATGTAAGTGCATTCAATTGTGTATATCATTAATGTTCCTTGTCGATACCAGAAGCAGCTTCAATTTCTTCTAGCTCATAATGTATTATGGAAACTCCCGCAAGCTATGACTTATTATAAGGTTAATTAGTTCTTCCTCTCTCTCTCTCTCTCTCTCTCTCTCTCTTAATTGGGTATACAAATGAGCATACATAAGCAGGATATGAGCAAAGAAGTGGATTTTTAAGCAATTAAAGCAAATGTAGAGCTGGAACCTATTGCAATTTAGCTAATGAATTTTGTCAAGCTCTGAAATCAAACAATTGAGAATAAATTGACCAGAAGATGAAATTCAGAAAACCTAGCCCAAGCTAACCAAGTTCCAACTCCAGGAAAATTGGAACAATAAACCAATTGCAAAATCCAAGCAGCATACACGTTCCAAACCAAATCAGAATAGCTAATAAACACCAATAAAACAGTACGATTATTTGCTCCTTCCAATAGCGTAGTCAAAGGTTATTGAATAAGAGGAGAAAAATCAAAGCCCACAGCAATAGGGCCAACAAAATAGGCAACGAAGAAGGTAAGGAGCTACGAACCTAGACATGGCGATGATTGAATCGGAACTAGCGAGCAGTAGCGATGCGTGTTTGTCGCCGAGAGCATTTTCCACGGTTTGGTGGCGAGGAAGAATGAACCATAAGGGTCTAAGGCGACAGATCGAGATAGAGATAGAGATAGAGATAGAGATAGAGATAGAGAGGGAGGGTTTTAAGAGTTCACGTCCGACGACCGCCTTTGTTCGCCGTCGCTGATCGACGATTGAAGCTGCTGCTTAACACGCAGGCGGCGCCACAATTGCAGAGAGATCGGGGAGGGTAAAGGCAATAGGGAGGACGCTCGCTTTGACTCCTATGGTTCGTTCGTTAATTCAATGGTGCGGCTTTTACGCAGTGATACTTTCTCTTAAAATATATACTCCTTGTATTTGGGAAAAATATACTCTTTTCCCCCCTAAAGTTAGGTGTTAAGTGAATCTTGAAATTTGTAAAATTACGGCGCTGTTTGTTAATCGTTTCTGTTCCAGAAATTCTCATTTCATTTTTAGATTTTTAGATTTTTGTGAATTCTGTTTAGGAATAGCATTTGGTAATTTTTGTTTCCATTTCTATTTCATTCCCATTTGTTCCCATTTGAGAATTGTGCCCATTTTTTTAAAAAAAAATAAGAAAAAAAAAAATTTGTTTCTCATTATTCCCATTCCATTCCCAAAACACACGGTCATTGTTCATTCATCGGCCGACCACCGTCCACCGCCGGCCATCTCTGGCGCCGTCGCTGGTCACCATCCGGCCGGAAATTTTTCCGCCCACTTCTGGCCGCCGCCCACTCTCACCCACCCGCCACCGTTGTCCGACTGTCGCCGGCGTCGGCGCCATTGCCATCCGGCCGTCGCCGGCGCGGGAGTACCGCCGGCCGGACGGCGATGGCGCCACAGCCGTCCGGCCAAAAAAAAAAATTAGGATAAAATCGTTACCAAACACAATTCTTTTCCCAAAACCAAAAAAAAAAAAGTTATCGTTACCAAACGCGATTCTACTCCCAAGAAGAAAATAAAATTCTCATCCCATCCCATTCTCATCCCACTGCTGGAATGAAAACAGAAACGGTTATCAAACGCCACCTACATTGTTTCGTTTCCTTATTTTTGTTCCTACTTCCAAAATTTAAGAATTAATATACAGAAATACGTTTAGTAAATACTTTTTTATTCCCAATAATGACTTATATGTTGTTTTATATCTCCATGAATCTAGAATTTTTTTTGTTGCATTGTATTATTTGGTTTCGTACCGAAATTGATAAGGCAAGACTTGTCAGTGTAAGGAAGAAAGAGGGAACAAGCATACTTGGAAAGCGCAGTACAATGGAGAATTGTGTGCTGAATTCAGGAAATATGAATTGTTCCCGAAAAAGAATCTATTGATTATCTTCTCCCGAGTTCTTATTTCTTTAGTACCTTCAGTGGTTCTTATACCCGTCATGTTTTTTGAATTATTTATAAGTGGTATTCAAGCTCTTATTTTTGCCTACATAAGTGATTCCATGGAGGGCCATCATTGACTAGTTTTTTGAAATTGAATAGTTATTGGTAAACAATTCGCGTGGGAAGATAGAAAGATCCATGTGCGTCAGATTCTAGGAGCCCAAACTATGTGAATGTATAAATCATTCGTGCTCTCTTCAAGGACCACCCAAGCCTTCTTATTGGATGGTCATGATACTTCTCAAAAATCAAAATTATTGATCAATTGAAAAACAATATCACCATTTTTTGTCAATAAAATATCAAAGTGTGTGAGACATAAGGTCCACTAGAACATCCATAAATTTTATCATCAACTTGATGAATTAATTTCAAGATATAAAGCTTTCTTTGTCCCTAAAGTTGGGTGCCTACGTGGATTCTGAAATTTGTAAAATTGCATTGTTTTCATTTCCTTATTTTTGTTCTTACTCCCAAAATTTAGGAATTAATGTACAAAAAAACGTTTGATAAACACGTTTTTGTTTCCAAAATTTTAAGAGTAATTTGAGAGTAATCAAGAATTTCTTAAGAATCTGATAAATAAATAAAAAATTTATTCATATTCCCTCCTACAAAAGTATTCTCACTACCATCATATCGGTCGCCGACGCCACCACCACGTCGACCACCATAGATTTAAAAGAGAAAAAGAACAAACATTACAACCAAACGTGTTTCTTGTTTCTACTTTCATAAATTAAAAAGAAACAATTTCAAAACAATGATCGTTACTAAATATATTTCTATTCCCAGAATACCTCAAAACGAAAAGAAAAATCTCATTCCAATTTATTGGAAGTAAAAACAAAATCACTAACCAAACGCCACCTTAAGTTTTATATGTGTTCCAATCCCGCAAAATTAAAAATGTTATTAATAATTTTGGACTGAAATTGTTTGTGCTCAGTACGTGACATTCTAATGGGGAGATGTTTGTCATTTTATCGCTCTACTAAACCTCCGATGTTCTCCTCTAACAATGATTCAGATTTCTCTTCCCCTCTCTTCAAACAAATTGTTATTAGAAAAATGTTAAAAATGACTTATGTTTAGTGGAGTGATGAAATGAAAAAGAATACCCTTATTAGAAGGCAACGCCACCAAAAGATCTATGTAGACACCCCATACTTTAAGGGCAAAAAATATAGTTTTTCCTTTAATTTTTTTTTTCTCTCTCTATATTTTTTTAAATTATTTATTTTTATTTTTTGGCAAAACATTTTTATTATTTTAGGGTTAAATTAAGACGTCTCCATCCACCTTTTTCCAATTATTTATAAATGTTTTCATAATTAAAGATCATAGAAATAAATAAATCAAGCATAGTCAAACATCCTGTTAATTAAATATTTTTATTACTATGACAAAATACATTAATTCCTATTAATGAAAGTTCATCCACACAAAAACTATACAGCATCTACTATAAAGTTAGTTATATTATTATCTATATATATTATTTATTTAAATTAATTTCAAATAACCCGCCTTAAGAATAAAAATTCAAATCCCACCTGGCTAAACCTTGGAAATCGTAATGCCATAATGCCTTTCAAATCCTCCCCGACCCTTAGAATTTTCGGGCCAAAAAATCAAGGCCCTAACCCGGCTTTTGTGCCTAACCTCTTAGGGTATGTTTGATTGGGTGGAACATAGGTGGATGAAAAAAAAAATTATGTTTGGTAAAGAAAAAAAAAAGGAATGGAAGAAAAAAAAAAAAAAAAAAAAAAACTCATTTTCCTTCTTTCTTTTTTTTCTCTCAAAATTGGGATGAAAATGGAAAGAAAATAATTGAAGTTTGAGAAAAACATATCAAAATTATAATTATATACTTAATAGATTTTTTTTTAATTTATTTTTATAATATTGAAGGTAAAATAGTAAATTACATTAAAATAGATTATTTTTTCGCCCTTCATTTTTTTGTTTAGTTAAGAAAAATTATCTTTATGAATATATATATTTTTTATTTTTTATTTTTATTTATTCTTCCAATCAAACGTACCCATAGCCTAAACCTTAAAAATAATTAATGGGTTGGCTGGGCGGGCCTTCCGGGCCATGAAAGCCCTAGATGGGCTTCTATATTAACCATAGTTTTGGGCCTAAGTTCTCTTCTATAAATCTAGGTTGGGCTCCCTCCCAACTCCCAATAGCCCACAAACTATAAGGCTTGTTTGGTCCGTTATTCAATTTACAAATTATACAATATTTTTTAAGGGTATTTTATCATAGGCCCAAGGTCTATTACTAATTCATTCTTATACCCATATAACCATTTAAATTTAGAGAAAAATTCAAATGACATATAGTAATTGTTTGTTATACAGTAATATTTATATCCCCCATTTCTTATGTTGTTGTTGACATTGTTGTTGTACAGTAATATTTACATTCTCTCATTCATTATATTGCTATTAATATTATTGCTGGGCAATAATATTTACATTCATCATTAATTATGTTGCAATTGATGTAGTGAAAGAATATGTATTTGAGTTTATCTTAAATAATAAATATATAAGTGGTGTTTTTTCAATATGAGCTTGTGAGTGGTGACCCATTTTAATTTTAATGATAAAAGTGGACTTCTCTCTAATTTTTCCTATTTTTTAATCTTGTAATTTAATATTTAATTGTAAAAATAAAAAATACTTAAATTAAATACCAAATCATTATAGTTTTAGCTCAATAATTACTTTCTCGTGTAATTGGAGTCAAATATATCTTAAAATTTTAATTAAACTAAAATAAATCTATATTTCTTTATTAAATAACTTTAATTTTTTTTAATTCTTTGTTTTTCAAATATTACTTTTGGTATTATTTGACAGCACAAAATTGAAATTCTAAATTTAAAAATAAATGCATGATTTTTTTATTTTTTTTTTCCGATTTTTAATAAATTTTCACTTTGAATTCTGTATTGACAAGTTGTAGACCCGCATATTATGCGGGTCTAAAAAAAAAATTATATTTTAATATATTTTTCATTTGCATATTACACATAACATATAATTTAACCTTTGATTTTATAATTAAAATATTTTATGAGAGTATAACAAAAATAAATTTTAGTATTCAAAAATAAAAATAAAATTATAACCTAAAAAATTGTCAATGCCTACCTTTAAAACTATTAATGTTCATCACTTATATTTATTTTTAATAAATAATAATAATAATAATAATAATAATAATAATAATAATAAAAGCTCCTAAATGAGCTTTTCGAAATTTGACATTATTGTAAAAAAAATAATAATTTTAAAATAAGCTAATAGGTTTTTTTTATGTTTAATAGTTTGAACTATTTTAGTTAAAATTATAGGAATACTCTTTTGATCAAAATAAAATTTAATAAATTTTATATGTAATTAACAGATGGAGAGCGAGAATTTTACTAAATGGTTGAAGAGACTGAAAAGGAGGAAGAAATAAGATGACATATAATTAATTACAGTAAAAATAATTATTGACCAAAACATGGTTAAGTTTCAATGATCATCTGTTATTTGGAAAACCTATAACGATATCGCACATCATTTGAAAAATATATTCGACATCCCATTCGTTTGATATTAAATATAAAATTACTTGGTTATCCACGTTACTATACTATCAAAAAATTAATTAAAATAATCTAATAAAAGAATTACTCTTGTTACCCTCTTAAAAGAATCACAATTTTGCACAACTTTGATTTTTGTATTTAATTTTTTTATGTAATATATTTCCAATTATAATTATTTTATTACTTTTAAGATTAAATATTAGTTATTATAATTTTCTAGTATTTAAAGAGTACATGGTGTTAAATTTTTTAAATTTAAAAGTATTCTAAAATTAAATACTATTGATTTGTGTAATATATTTTCAGTTTTGCAAAACTTGATTTGAGTTTGACAGAAAACCTTCATGTTTTGAGGTTTTGTTATTGTTTTAATGGTGAGAATATATTTGATTAAAATGACTGAGTAAGGAAACTCAAACAAAGAAAACTCAATTAAGAAATCAACAAAAATTCATTAATCACTAAAATTATCCCTTGATGTGCACATAGATCTTCGTTGGATAAGAAAAGAATATAGTGATTAAGAGAAAACTGAGTTTAGTGGCTTTCTTCTAGGTGTTACACTTCTCTCATCTCTATCGAAGTATTGTCCCCTCGCTCTGTACAAAGAATTTGTAATTTTTTTTTTATTTCTTTTATTTTGATTAACATCTGATATTAGATATATATACCTAGTAAATATTATGTGTGGACCATGGTATTAGGTTTGGATGAGCAGACAACAATAAATGATAGAAAGATGACGTGTTGCAATTTTTGAGCCAAAACAATAAACACTATAATATTTATGAGAATAATTATAAAAACACCATTCAAGCACAAAAAAAAAAATAGAAAACAATCTATTTAAACAAATATTTTGTGTCCAAGTATTGAAAAAAAGAAAAAAATTAAATTAATAGATTCAAGCAGTAAAAAATTAGAAACACAACATTCAAGTATTGAAAAAAAGAAAAAATAATACCTTTAAACTAATATTTTTCGTTCAAGTATTTCATCGAACACGTATGAAGCATTTGTTGATTGGAAACACACAAACTAAATTAATATATCAAATTCAAGAATAAATTATTTCACTTCAATTATTATTATAACCAATTATGTAGCTTAGAAAAAACTAAATTAATTTTACAATATGTAAGAAAGCATGATAAAAATCTAATCTGACTCAATTGTTTAGCAATGATTAAACAAAGAACTCTCCTTCAAAAACAACAAAAATGAATGTCGTGGAGCAATTGACTACAGATTTGATCAGTATATCAATGTCAAAAAGATATGTTTCATTTTAAAGAAATTGTTCACAACCGGTGAAATACTAATTGCATGAAAAAGTGAAATGCCATCAAAGATAATAATTGGGAAATAAGTGAACCATTAATATAAAAATTATGACCATTAAAAATAGGTGAAGAGATAATAAGTGAAAGGCCATTAAAGATAACAATTGAGAAATAAGTGAACCATTAATGTAGAAATTGTGAACATTAATGGAGAAATTAGCAATGATCTTAGCCATCCATCTCATTAGAAGAATAAAAGTGAAGAGATGGGCAATACTTAGCTCTCATTCATTCCAAAGCCTATGGTAACCTTAAGTTTTTTAGGTTAACGGCCAAAGATTGAAGCATATGGTAAGCGCGGATTTTGAAATAATTTTTTTGTCTATTTTATTTGATTATTTAAATATAATTTATATTTTTTATTTTTGAATAAATATTTTGTATTAGTTAGTGGGGTTTGTATTGTTTTTTTTTTTTATTTATTTCAATAGGCGAACTATGTATTATTTTGCAGTGTTTGAAATATTTATTTTTTCAATTTTGTAATATTTGTTTTCAATTAGTATTATGAATATTTAACTTTTGGGTGTTGAAATTAAAAGTACTGTTTAATGTTAATGATAAAATTTTAGTTCAACATATTTTTTAATTTTAAAGAAATATGCGCGTTCAAATTATTTAAAATGAAATTAATTAACAAATACTCTTAATAATTTAAATATACCCAAAATGTTGAAAAAGAAGGAATATAGTGTTGTTAAGCTCTCAAAAAGTTGGGATGTTATAGAAGACCAGAAGAGGAAAAGACAGTATGAGTTCCTAAAAATTGCACCGAAACAATATCAAACAGACGTCATCATTTTGGATTTCATTACTAAGTTATTAATACAAGAAAATCCCAAGAAATATGGTTTACTTCATAATTTATGTATTTTAATAAGGTGTCATAATTTCAAATGTACAGTTACTTATAAAAAACAAATCGTTCTATTTGATGCTATAATGTTTAATAATATCATTATCCATCCCCTAAAACAAAATAAAATAACAATTTTAATAAAATTTTCAAACCAACAAATAAAACACATACAGAGAAAACCCAACGTTTCACACACAAATCGGACCTGAATTTCATGTAAAAATAAATAAATAAAAACAATGAATACATTTCTTACTTTTAGCTTGACATATCAACTAATGATCCAGCTCTTTCAGTTGACGTTGATCACAATCTCGAAGTCCTCATATTAATTCCATATAACCCGAACTAATTATTTTACAATTGAATGACAAGATGTTGGCAAGTTCTTAACATATACATTGGCAATGTATTAATAATAGCAAGAGTTTAAAGAATAAGCAAAAGAGAATATATAAAAATTTAGACAATTTTAAAGTGTGTCTAATTATGGGGTGAAAAGAAAAGAAAAAAAAAATCCTTATATAAAGAGTATTTTGGAGTCTTCTCAAATTCTAACCATTAGTGGCATTACGTACTTTTAATGGAATTATGACAATAAAATAATTGGAAACTTTTGACATACTTACAAATTAAAAGAATTAAATTGGTAGAATTATGATAATAAAATCAAGTGAAAAATACTTCTAGTAATTAGAATATACTCAAAATTATGAGAAATAAAGAAAATAGAATTAGTGAACTCCCATTCATTTGGAAGTTTAGGCTTTCACTTTTAATTTTTATTATATGATATGATATGATATATAGATGTCATTTTTAACTCATGTATACAAAATATTGTTAGAAAGGAAATCCATTATTTTTAGACTTTCAATTTTAGGTTTTACTTATAAATATCATTTTTAACTTATGTACATGAAATATTGCATAAAAAGAAAATCTATTTTTTTTTTTCCATTTTTTAACTCATGTACATGAAGTATTGCATAAAAATGAAATCTATTTTTTTTTCATTATTTTTATAAACCCTTATATGAGAAATAAAAAATATAAAAAAGTTCAAAAAAGAAAAATAATTTTTTTACACTAAAAAAAATGGAAATCAATTTTTTTCCTTTATTTTTATAAACACTTATATGAAAAATAAAAAATAAAAAAAAGTTAAAAAAAGAAAAATAATTTTTTTAAATTAAAAAAACTCAAGTACGATTTTTTATTATTTATTCTAAAAATTGTCTTTTATTTAAAAGGCAAATCTCATTATTTCAAATATAAAAAATATTTTAATTACATTAAACCTGCTTTATTAATTATAAATAACAATTAAATTCACTCAAATTCCTATATTTAAGAATAAGTATAATATTTAAACTCATTTAAATAAAATAATAAATAGAGAAATCGAGGAGAATCAAGAAAAATAGTTTTATGAACTCATGTATATGAAATATTCTATAAAAAAATAAATCTATATTTTTTTTTTAATTATTTTTATAAACCCTTATATGAGAAATGAAAAATATAAAAAGTTCAGAAAAGAAAAATATTTTTTTTACACTAAAAAAATGAAAATTGATTTTTTTTTTTTTTTGTCATTTTTATAAACACTTATATGAAAAATGAAAAATATAAAAAGTTAAAAAAGAAAAATAATTTTTTTACGTTAAAAAAACTCAAATATGTTTTTTTATTATTTATTTTAAAAATTTTCTTTTATTTAAAAGACAATTCTCATTATTTCAAATTTAAAAAATATCTTAATTTCATTACACCCGCCATATCAATTATAAATAACAATTAAATTCACTCAAATTCCTATATTTAAGAATAAATATAATATTTAAACTCATTTAAAGAAAATAATAAATAAAAAAATCAAGGTGAATCAATAAAAATGGCTCTATGGACTCATGTATATGAAATATTGCATAAAAAAAAAATCCATTTTTTTCATTATTTTTATAAACTCTTATATGAGAAATAAAAAAATATAAAAAGTTCAGAGAAGAAAAATATTTTTTTTTACACTAAAAAAATAGAAATTGATTTTTTTCGTCATTTTTATAAACAGTTATATGAAAATAAAAAATATAAAAAGTTAAAAAAGACAAATAATTTTTTTACATTAAAAAAACTCAAACATGTTTTTTTATTATTTATTCTAAAAATTGTCTTTTATTTAAAAGGCAATTCTCATTATTTCAAATATAAAAAATATTTTAATTTTATTACACCCGCCATATTAATTATAAATAATAATTAAATTTACTCATATATCCCATATTTAAGAATAAACATAATATTTAAACTCATCTAAATAAAATAATAAATAGAGAAATAAAAAAAATAATAATAATAATTTTATGAACTCTCATTCATTCTCAAATTTTTGTTTTCAATTTTAGGTTTTAGAATAGATATTAGATTAGATTTTGAAAATCTCTTTTTTTTTGTTTTTTTTTGGTGGAATTTGAAATTTGAAATTAGAAGCCTTTTTTTTCCTTCAGTGCGTTGAACCTTATTTTATTTTTTTGTCAATCCATTGCTTTGAATTGACAGCTATTAATAAAGACATTTACATATAATTTTATGAAGAAGAATTGGTAGTTGTTGTCATAGAGTCAAATGCATTAAATTGCAATTAAATGTCCGTTATATAATTTTTTATTTTTATTTTTTATATTTTATTATTCAATTATTGTGCAATCCAAACTTAAATTGGATCATATAAATATACTAATATATTTTTCTTACCGAGAAAATAAATCTGAAATATTTATTTGTGTAAAAATCATTTAAGAGGTATATTAAAATTATTTCCTAAAGTACCCACTTGAAGTTGATTGATTTGTCGTGTGAGTTATCCTACATTGGCAACTGAAGAATATAAATAGTCATTTATTAAGACTCAGGTTATCTCGTAAGGTAAGCCCCTTAGAGCGTTGAATTAATATAGACAAAAAGTGGGTTGAAGGTTTTAACATAAATAAAGCCATATGCGTGCGCTCCGCCAACGACGACTAGCAGCTCGGCTTGGGCATGGTCTTGAAGTCTTGGGGAATGCTTATCTTGGTCTTGGTATCTTTTTAGACGGAATCTGAAAATTCCAACACAAACAAAATCTAACTGTTCAGGTTTGTCATTGCAGAGAGTTACAAAACTAGAGGTTGTTTAGAGTGTTTTGAGAGAGTTCATTGTTCTTGAAAGTTCTTAAGAAAGTTCAAACAATTTCCAGTTCGTTATGGGTGAATCCTGTTTCTTTTTCGATTTAGGCAAAATCGATTTTTTTTCTTCCTTTTTGTGCGAAATTAGAGCTGGGGAAAATCAATTCTATTCTTCTGTATGAAAGGAGAGGGGTGTACCTGAGCAGTGGTAGCCAACGACGATGGGTGTATAGTTGTGTTGGGTGAGTTGCAAGAGAAGTGGTGGTGTGACAATGGTGACGTTTACACGGCGTGATGGTGATGGTGATGGTGATGGTGATGGAAGGGGGAAGAGATAAGCGACTAGATCATTTACGACATTTGAGTGTGCAAGGATGAGGAAGGGTTAGATTTGTGACAGTGCATAGATGCTGCAAGAGAGAGAGAGTAAAAGCTGAAAGATAAAGGCGAGAAGAGACTGGAAAGAGATATAGGCGATGGTGTAAAATATAAGATGATTTGTTTTTTGATCCAACGGCTATCTGTATAAATGATTTATCTCTTTATATAGATGCCTCTTCGAAAAAACCCGTGGGCCACTGGTGGCTCGACGGGCCCAACTCCACCCGAGCCCAGAGTTGGGCCAAGTCCATATGACTTGCATTTTAAGCCTTGAAATGTGGTAAAGCCCGAAAGTTGGGCTTCAAGCCCGGGCCCAAAACCCAAAATGCTGTATTTGTCCAACTTTATTGGGTGGGCTCGGGCTCTCCTTATAGGCAATGCGCAATTCGGCCCGGCCCAATGTGGTGGTCTATAATAAAAGTTTTTTTTTTATTAGATGAGTATATATATTTCTAACCGTTGATTTAGGCCCCGTTTGGTAACCGTTTCCATTCCAGAAATTCTCATCCAATTCCCAGATTTTTGGGAATTCTGTTTAGGAATAGCGTTTCGTAATTTTTGTTTCCGTTTCCATTTAATTCCCATTTGAGAATTGTGCCCACTTTTTTCTTAAGAAATGAGAAATAAAAAAAAAGTTATTTCTCATTATTCTCATTCCATTCCCAAAACACACAGTCACTGTTTACCTGCTGGTCGACCACCGTTCGCCGCCGCCGGCCATCGTTGCCAGTCACCGTCCGGCCAGAAACTTTCTGGCCACTTTCGGGCACCAGCCATTGTCACCCACCCGCCACCGCTGTTCGACCGTCGCCGGCGCCGACGCCATTGCCGTCCGGCTGTCGCCGACGCTGGAGCCACCTTCATCCGGGCGTCGCCGGCGCCGGAGCACCACCGTCCGGCTGGCCAAAACAGAAAAAAAAAAAAAGATTTTAGGATAAAATCGTTACCAAACACAATTCTCTTCCCAAAACCAAAAAAAAAAATTATTGTTACCAAACGCGATTATACTCCTAAGAAGAAAATAAAATTTTCATCACATCCCATCCCATCTCATTCCCATCCCACTACTGGAATGAAAACAGAAACGGTTACCAAACGCCACCTTAGATTTTATTAAGAAACTAATAACAAAATGTCATTTCATGATTAATGTATTTGAACTAACTATAAGATATTCGAAATGGATGTATTGAATTAGAATTAAAAAAAATTACATTTTTGGTCCCTAAAGTATGGTGTGGGTGTTTATGTAGTCCTTAAGGTTTGTCAAATTACATATTTGGTCCCTCAAATTTCAGGTTAATTTGTTTTAATCCTGCAAAATTAAGAACGTTCTTAATTATTTTAGATAAAAAATGAGTTGAAATCAGCATGTGCGCTTCTAATGGAGATATTTTTGTCACTTTATCATTCCAGTAAATCTAAATATTTGTCCATGACAACGATTCAACCCTCCCTTTCTCTTTCTTATTTTTAGACGAAACGTTGTCAAAAAAATGTTAAAGGAAAACAATTTAGGCTTAGTAGAGTGATAAAATGATGAAAATATCTCCATTAGAAATTCATGTATTATGCACAACCCATTTATCATCCAAAATCATCAACAATATTTTTAACTTTGGAAAATTAAAATAAATATGAAACTGACTAAATGTATAATTTAACAAATCTCAGAGGTAAGGTATACATCCATCCTCTACTTTCAAGATCAAAAATATAGTTTTCTCTAAAAGTACTGACTTTAAGCACATGTTATACATAAATCATGACGTTGTCTAATGACAAAGTTGGAAGTAGTTGTTTTGACTAGATATTATCTTATGAGCGAACGTGTACCATGATATTATGTCTAATTAAGCAACTATACATTTATAAGCTGTATGGTTTGTTTGTATTGAGAAAAAAACATTTACATAGACCCATATTTTCATGCATAGCCATTGACAAATATTGCTCAATTATAGACATATAAAAGTTAAATTTAATGTCCAAAAGTGTGGAAACCACCCTAAACACACCTTAATTAAATACTTAATTAGTGAGATAAAAACCAGGATAGGTTAATAAATAAAATAATAATTATTATTCATTGTGAAATTTTTTAATTAACATTTTATAATTCAATGTATAACACAAGAAAAATGTTATATTTTTTAGCAAATGGTAAAATTGCGTCATTATTTATTGAGACGAATAATGAGTTTATATTTGAAATATCCCATGTAATTTCGATAAATACGAAAGTCACCTTTTATAATTTTAATAATACATGGGATATCCATTTTCACATTTGGTTGACAAAAATACTCTTGCATTATATTTTTTCTTATTATTTTATTTTCTAATGTATTTATTTTTATTTTTTGATTTCTACTTTCTATCTTTCTTTCTCTTTCTTTTTTTTTTTTTTTTTTTTTGCTTTTGTTCCCTATTTATCTATTTATTAATTGTTATTTTCTTTTTATTGATTTTTTCTTCAAATCCTATTTCTCGTTTTTTATTTGTTTTTCATATTTTTCTAAATTTTTAATTTCGATTTTTTAATTTTTTATTTTTCTACAAATACCGTATTCAAAAATTAAAAATAATTATAAATAAATAAAAAATTAGAGAGAGAGAGAGAGAGAGAGAGAGAGAGAGAGAGAGAGAGAGAGAGAGAGAGTAGAAAATAAAAAAAATAAAATAAACAACAAAAAATATCAAGTTAAGGTATTTTTGTCAACAAAATATTATGAAAGGTGTCTTAGGTAAGGGTGGTCATGGGCCGGGTCAGGCTTGAGTTGAGCTTTGCATAGGGTATTACGAAAAATGTTAGGCCCTAGCCTAATCCGACCTTATGGTTGGGCCCTAATTTTGCCAAAGTCCGACCCTACCAAAAAAGTTTAATCCTAAGCCTAGCCCTAGGGCCGGGGCGGCCCTATAATTTGTTTTTTTTTATAATTTAAAAATTAAATATTAAAATACAAATAAAAATTATAAAATACATTCATCCACATTCCACATTTAAAAAAAATACACTCATCCATATCCAAATAAAATAAATATATCCATAATTCGATATTAGGGTTAGAACTTATATATATAGATAATGATCAGGGCTGGACCGGGCTTGCCCTAAAATAAAAGGTCATACACAAGCCCAACCTTACAATTGATCGGGTCTAGATTTCTAGGCATTGCCCCTGTCCATGAGCTCAAAACGTAAGCCCAACCCTTAAAAAAAAGGGTACCGGGCTGGGTGGGTTGGGCGAGCCCCCAAGCCCATGACCAACCCTAGTCTTAAGTAATCAAATTGAAAAAAATAAGAAATGTCTTGATATCAAAAAAGAATAAAGGATGCCTTTGTCATTTATCGAAATGACAAGAAATAACTCATGTTTAAACTCGACAAATAATTAGGTTGACAATATTTATTTTAGAACACATTAATTTAGAAAATAATTTATAAAATTAGGGTTTTTTTGACACTTTGTACTCTTGAAGTTTTACTAAAATCTCACTTTGGTCCTCATTGTTACAATTTGAACACGTTCAAAATTATAACGGAGATAATGGCTGGTGTGCAAATTGCAAAGTGTCAAAAACCCATAAAATTATATTGTAGTACATATTAGTTAAGAATTTATTTGACAATTTTTTTAAAATTAAGTAATAATAAATTAATTAATGAAATTAAACCAATGGGTCTTGCCTAACTTTACCCCCCACAATCTCATATCATATAATATATATCTTATATGATAAAAGTGGAGAAAACCAAACCAATCATTCCAACTAGGGGAAAAAAATAATAAACCTAAGACATGGAACCCTCCAAAAGTAAATTGTTAGTCAACAAAATCATCATCCAAACATAGAAAAAATCATCATCCAAACATAGAATATATATATATATATATACACACACTAGGTAGAAAACACGTGCCTCTCGCACGTGCCTATTATCTATTTGATTTGATAAATTTATAATTTTTTACATTATTTGTTCATTAATTTAAAAAAAAAAAAAAATCAATGAAAAAATATGATATATATAAATTTCTTATTTCTTATAATGTTAAACATTGAAACTTGTTTAAAACCATTAACGGAAGTCACTTCATCAAAATATATGACAAAGTTATAAGTAGCTAAAAAATTGAAATTAATTGAATATATACATTATGTTCTAGATTAAATGATGATTAAAAAAAAAAAAAAACACATAAATATGGTGCGAGGAAATTTTATCATGTCAACTAATTAGAGCGGTAATTGTTACCCAAAAACACCATTTGACTCGACCTACCCGATGGCGGGTCGATCGGTTATGAGTAGTTTTTTTTTTTCTTCTTCCATTCAAACCCGATCCATCCGAACCTAGAAACACTTCGCCTCGAGTACCCATCTACCCATACCCGATGCACCTGAATCCGCTTGAACCCGAAACCCTAATAATTTATATTTACTAAATACCCCCCAAAAACATGGTATATTACGAAAAAATCTCATATATAAATATAACTCTAATCAGATTCAAATCATTCAATTTCTAAATTCCTACCCTAGCGCCGCTCTCCTCCTCCTCCTCCTCCTCCTCTCTCTCTCTCAATCCTAGAGCCCTCGTCATCTATCAAACCCTAATAGATGATTCCTGCTTCGATGATTCTTGCGATGATGATTCCTATTTTTTCTAATAATCTCATTGTCAATGATTCCTGTGACGCTCTTGTTCATCACCGTCGATGGCTCCTACTCCGATCTAACGATCTGTAAGTTTTATTTATTTATTTTTCTATTTTCTTAATATGTTTCTTGATTGTTTCCCATCTCCATCTCAAATCTACAAATTTTTAGTATTTCATCTTTGTTTTTTTGTTCTTGTTACCCGACAACCGACCAACTTGATCGGCCACTTGCACATGCTTGTTATAAAAAAATAGGGGTGTAAATCAGTCATCGAATCGGAGTTGAAGGATTTCAGTCAGCCGATCGAAGAAAATTTCTGGCAGCTCTCTCGACCGAAGTCGACCATATGGCCTCATTACCTCGATCTAATTCGAGGTTGGTCGGGCCGACCAACTTGATCGGCCCGACCAACTTGATCGGCCCGACCAACCTCGAATTAGATCGAGGTAATGAGGCCATATGGTCGACTTCGGTCGAGAGAGCTGCCAGAAATTTTCTTCGATCGGCTGACTGAAATCCTTCAACTCCGATTCGATGACTGATTTACACCCCTATTTTTTTATAACAAGCATGTGCAAGTGGCATAATCAAAAGATGAAGGTTACTTCTATAGAAAGCAACTGTAATTTTGAAATTGTTTACGACGCATGCTCTTGCATATATTATTTATGTTTTATGATAAAAAATAAAATAATTGATTAACTAAATTTAGCAGTGTTGACATTGTAAGATTTAGTAAACAACACATTTGAGAATGTCACAGTTAATATGACCAAATAAGTTCTATAATAGTAATAGATTCACATAAATTTTAATTTCTGTTAGGTAACACGTTGATTTATTTTATATGTTATAATTAAAAAAATAAATGATTCATGATAATAATCTCACCAAATATATGAAGGTACAAAACATAAAATTTATAACTATTACGAAAGTAGAAAATAAAAATTTATAATTATTATAAAAGAATAAAAATAAAATCTACAACTATCAAAAGTATCAAATTAATATAAATTTTGTTCTAAATAGAGTGAAAAATATCATCTATTATTTTTAACATGTGTTTTAAAACTATTTAAAAAATTCTTAAATTAAATATCCAAATGTATGACTGTGGTTAAATATTTTATTTTTTTTAAATTAGTTTTACATTTTATATTTCGATTGAATAGTTTGAATTTTTCTTTATACCGAATAGTTTTACTTTTAAGTATGCCATACAAAAATGGGTAGACTAATTTTTTTTTTTTAAGTGCAATTTATAAATCTTTTTTGTGTATAAAATTGTTGTACAAAAAATTTGTTTATGTTGACATATATATTATTATAATATATAAAAATATTAAATGTTTTTCTTTTAAAAATTAAAAAAAAAATCGGTGAAAAATTCATTTTTTAAAGTCTAATTGGTGAAAAATCATTTTGTATGATTAGATTTTGATTTAATCATTTAAGTTAGATTTCACTAGTGTTTTAATTCCGCATGGCAGGAATTGTAGAGATTGTAAGAAACCTTTAGTGAGTACATTCGATTTTTATAGTGAATTATGTTACATGTAACTAATATTAGTTACAATTTCATAATTGTTATATTTCACACATATTTGGGTATTTTTGGTTACATGTACTTTAGTTACATATTACAATTACATATATATGTGTAATATTTTGTGATATAACTAAAAAAAATTAGTTATATATCATAGACATGTAATTAAAAAGTTATATATTATTAGAACATGAAATTGAAAAATATCAAATTTTTAAGTTAAATATCAGAGACATGTAACTAAAAAGTTACATAGTATTGGAATATGTAACTGAAAAATATCAACTTTTTAGTTACGTATCAGAGACATGTAACTAAAAAGTTATATATAAATATTTACCTCTAACTAATTATATGTATTTTATGTGATTTTGTGACATCTAACAATTTTTTTACATACAAAATTGTTACATGTAAAAAAAAAAATTACTTGTAACTAATACAGTAATATTATACACAAAATTGTTACATGTAACTGGCGTGTGACTATCACGTGAGTAAGGCTTCCGCCTTTTAAAATAGATGGGACTAAATCAAAAAAAATTACCGTCTCTAATATTTTTGACCAATTAGAGTTTAAATATAAGATTTCACACCGATTGTCTCAAAAATAAAAAGTAAATTTTTTAATATATATATATATATGTATGTGTGTGTTTTCTTGGTCAAAAGATATTTTTTCTTTAGATGGTGCACTGTCATCCAAAACTCCGAAGAAGAAAGAAACAAAATAAAGAAATAAAGGTAGAAAAGCGTGAGTTTTTGAGCAAAGACAACAACCCACTTTAGGGGGAAGTAGTCTAAGGGCTAATGCCCTGTTTGGCTAAGCAGTGTCAGAATCAAATAAAAAAATATTTACATTTGAAATTGTGGTTTGACGAAGGACAGGATTAAAAGGACGCTAATTAATTATTATGGATTTAAAACTACACTTTCTACCCCTAAAATTTATATTCCATTATATTTTGTGCAGCATAAACTCTTGAATTACGGTGCCTTATATTTTGTAGTGAGATTTGAATGTATTTTCGTGTGAGATTTTGTTATTGCGTTAGTTAATGTAATCTCATAACATCATTTATATGACTTGAAAAAACAAAAGGGTTAAATTTCACTTTGCACCCCTAATGTTTGAGTGCAATCTGAATAAGTTGGTTAGGTTGGGCCGGGGTGGTAGATAGCAAAACCCGCATGTTTGTGGCATAGTTTTCGAGACGGGTCAGGCTAGGGTGGTGGATAGTTAAAATTGCATGTTTGTGGCTTAGTTTTCAAGTCGGTTCTCAGGTCAGTTCATAACTATTTTTAAGAGCTAAACCGACCGTTTTATTCTACTCGGATCAAGTCGGGCAGTCGGGAACGAGTTTCTATATTAACATGAAAGAATCAAAGAAGGAATTTGTGGTGTTGGTCGGTTCGGGTATTTTTTACGCCCTTAGTTGCACTTTTTGTTACTCATGACAATTAGGTGGTCAAAATAAATCGATTGGACTAATTAGAAACAAAATTTACACATCAGGGGTACATTGCAAAAACCGAAACATCACATTAAGATCGCACTCAAACATTAGAGGTGTAAAGTGTGCTTTAGCCAAATATAATTAAAAATAGAAATAATTATAGTCAAAAATATCATTAAAGAACTGCCTTTTTCTTTGGGCGGTCGAAGAGGGTGTTCCCAATTGGAGGCTTGGTCGGCTGGTAGTCAAAGACTATCCGTACCCCCTCTCCTGTCGCTTTATACTTCGATTATTACATGGTTGTATTAGGTCCTGTTTGCCTTCTTCTTGACACGTTATTCTCTTCATCCTTTTGCTCTTCAACCCTAAAAGAAACGTGTGTTTGTGTGTCAGAGAGAAGAGAGAGAGAGGAGAGAGAATAGAGAAGAGAGAGACGGGAGAGAGAGAGATGTATGTAAAGAAAATTACATTTTTAGTCCCTAAAGTGTCTGTATAGATCTTGTGGTTTTTCAAATTCTACATTTCATCTTTTGTTTCAATTTCGTAAAATTAAAAATACTGGTAATAATTTTGGACGACAAATAGGTTGTGTTCAGCACGTGGTCTTCTAATGAGATAATATTTTTGTCATTTTATTACTCTATCAGCTTAAAACGGTTCTTCCTAACAATGATTCGTCTGAAAAGTGAGAGAAAAGACTGAATCTTTATTAGAGAAAATTATCTTAAATTTAGTGGAGTGATGAAATGACGACATATCTCCTTTAAAAGGTAATCACATGCTGAGCACAATACATTTAAACGTTTTTAATTTTGCTGGATTAAAACAAATGTAAAATTTGAACACTAAATAATTTGACAAATCTGAAAGTTCACATACGCACTTACCCATATTTTAACTTTTAGTGTAATTTTTCCTTATCTATATTGTGTGTATATATTTATATGTGTATGACGTGGAGATGACTTGAGGCTTACGTGCATGGAATTTACATGCAAGAACTAAGAAGAGTTGGGCGATAATGGCGGGAGGGAAAAGTAGGGTTTTTTATATTTTTTATTTTTTTTATTTTTAACGAATAAAAAAAATAAAAATTAGTGGACAGATTTATATTAAAAACTAAATTATCGATTAATATTAGTTATTTTTAAATTAAACTAATTAATTTTATTAACTTGACTTTTTGAATTGTTTAAACCTATTAATACTAATTGTTTTATATATATATATATATATATATATATATATATATATTTTTTTTTTCTTCTGAAAAATAGAAATTAAAATAATAAAAATAATAATAATATCATTAAGGTGTTGTTTGGCTAGTGTTCATGATCAGTTTCCTATATTTATGTGAAATAATTAAAAAAATCTGAAATCACAAAATTAAAAATTCTAATTCAATGACTTTAATTTCGTGCTACCAAACACTACCTTAATATTAGCAAACATCACCAAAATAATAACTTTGGGATCTTTGGAAGAAGACCTAGAAAAGCTTTGGAAATTGGCGATTAATTGACGTGAAAGATATGTGGTTTTTCTTAATTTGTTGTTGACTATATATATATATATATATTGGAAGAAAAAAAAAACTGCCTAAAAATTTTACTACTCCCTTAGAAAGCGGTTGAATTAATTCGATGTCCCCTTAAAATCGTTCGAGGAGGTGATTAGTCGAGATGCACGTAAATTGTCGCGGACATTAGAGTTTAATTATATTTTGTATCCGTTAAATTTTGTATATATGTATTTTATTAATTAATCTTTTATTATTTATTATTTTTTACAATTATAAATTTGAAAACCGATATATATATATATATATATATATATATATATATATATATATATATATATATAGTGTCTTTAGACATTTGTAATATCTTAAGATTTACGTTAGGCCTAGAGGAAACTCAATCCCTCCCTCAACTTTTGAAATTTTTTATTTTTATCCTTAAGATTTTATAAAAATCAATTAATTTTTTTTTTAAAAATTTTACCTAAATAATTATATAAATATCTAATAAATATTTAAAAAAGGTTTTTAGGCATCCTCAATCTATTTTCAAGATCCGCGGCTGAGTGTACTATATATTAATTATATTATTAAAAAAAAAAAGGAATATGTAATAAAATTAACTATTCAACGATTGAAGAAAAAAAATTATTTTTTATGTGGAAAAAGTACTCATAGGAGACAATGGAGGTTTCTTAATTAATTGGGTGATTCTTGTCTTATCATTAGTTGTAGTAAATTCTTGAAAAAGTTACTATAAATATTATAGAATATTAAAGTATCTTTCCTTGGCAATTTCAAGGGACAAAAATGACTAATTAATGTATTTTAAAATAATGTACGAATTAATATATTGACTTTTTTAGAAATTTGAAGGGGACTATATATTTATTATTATTATTATTATTTTTTTTGGGGGGGGGGGGGGGGGGGCGTTTAAAAATAGCCACATAATTAGATGAAAGCAACATATGGGGACCTACATGGATATTATACAAATTTGAGACTTTATCCTTTTCTCATTTAGGTTATGTTTGATTGTGAAAAAATGAGTTAATTACCTTTTTATCTGCCTTATTTTATGATTTTATTTCATTCCATTTCCTCTATTTTAAAAATTTATATTATCCGTAATCCCATCTACTTATAATAAATTAGAAAATTAACATTTTCTATATTCAACTTAATAAAATATATCGAAAAATTAGGAAAATTAAATAACTATATAAATTTTAATAAAACGAACGAAATTATTTTTTATTTTACTTTTATTTTTAATAAAAAATAAATAAAAAGAGATAGAAGGAGAGCAAGAGAGTGAAAATGTTAATTTTTCTCTTTTATTATCATTAAATAGTGAATTTAAATTAAAAAGTAAAATACAATTAGTTCATTTTATATTTTTTTTTTTGTATAAAACGTGAGTTTCACCGTAGTCAACAGTACAAAAAGATGATATCTAAGCTTTTAAAATAGATGAATTAAAATAAAATAAGTGTAGACGGTGAAAAATAATAAAACCTAACAAAATTCAAATTTTGTTCTCAGATTTTCACATAGGAAACCAAACTAGTCCTTAACTCAAAATATGAGAATCAATTTTCATATGTATAAATGGATTATTTTTCTCGATCATTGACTCGTCAATTACACTTTGTTCCCCTATATTTTGACTTATTTCACTTTCCCACCCCCAAATTTTGAAAAGACAACTTTATAATTAGTCCCGTGATTATTTATGGACAAATTATGTAAAAGTGTCATATCATATGTTTTGAGAAAATTTTATTTTTGATCCTTCAAGTTCAAGCTTAGTGATTAAGTGGTCCCTAAACTTTCTTAGTTAACACATTTGGTCGCTCAATTTATAATTTAGTTTTGACATGTGCCAATTAGAAATTTTGTTGGGAAAATTGAACAGATTGTCGTTTGTGTAGGGGTCTTTTCATCTTTTATGGACAAAAAATTGTTGTCCCATTTTCTGTTTTTCATCTTCCACGCTTTTTTTAAATTTTTTGCTATAAAGCCATAGTTGTTCATTGAATCTGCAATTTCATTGGACAAGAGAAAGCAAATATTGTATACCAATAAAAAATGCGAGAGGATATCGGGTTCGAAATGATGTGTATACTTCCAGTTCACATGTGACCAATTCCATGTAATTTCCTTAACACCGTTTAAAATTGGACTTGATTGAAATCGGTGAGAGGCCAAATACATTAACTACTAAATCTCAAGCGCTACTTGAACATCCACCCTAAACTTAGGACCAAAATTGCAATTTTCCCTATAAACATTTAGGATTGGACTCACTTGTGAATTATTGGTAACACGTGTCACAGTTGCTGACGTAACACAATATGCAAATGGGTTTTTGACTTAGATTAGATGACATTAATTGCATGCAAGGACAAAAAAGACAAAAAAATAGCACAAGAGCCCCGCCATGTTTTTCAATAAAGCAAGGCAACCTTTTCAAGGTGGTCCCTCCCTTTACTCATTGTAATAAGAACACGTGGAAATTTTAGTCAACTATAATTATATATAAATACAACCATGCAATATATATTTATTATTTTTTGTACATGAAAAGGACAATTTATCCACAGGTGGCAGCACACGTGTCACCTTACCGACTCCGGCCTGTTTCTCCGGCGGTGTCGCCGTGATCCGACTGTTGGGATCTATGAAACCATCTCTTCCTAAAAGTAGATCATAATCACCCGATTAAGTAAGTTCATATATATATATATATTACTATTTTAATTTTTTAATTTATATTTTATTGCAGCCAATCATGAACAAAAGTGTATTAGGTGGGAATTGGATAATATATATTTTAAAAATTCAAGATTAAAATATCCTTATATTTTTATTTCATTTTATATATATAAATGGAAAGTCTCTCAGTGATCATAATTATTGAAAGGAACGTTATCCATGCATATTATTATATTTTTATTTTTAACATTATCATGTTGTAATTATTTATATTTTTGTTTTTGAATGCTTGTTGTTTCTATCCAATTAAATGTACGATCTAAAAGGCGTTAGTCTGGTTAGTAAGGAAAAATATCTCTTTTTATGTCAACTAGAAAGTTGGATCTCCTGGAGAATATTCTAAAGATTAAATTTATAAACCAAATCGATATGGGAGATTGCGCCCGCAAAATCGTCTGAGGAGATGATTAGTCGAAGTGTGTATAAGTTGATCCAAACACAACTTACCGTAAAAATAAAAAAATAAAAAAAATGGTCAAATATACACACTCAATATATGTGAAGGCACCAAAATTAGAGCTTTATAAAATATTATTACAACTAATAATGGACACTTATCACATGAAGAAAAAAAAAAGAGATTTTTTTTTTTTTTTTTTTTTTTTTTTTCATTTTTTAAGAGAAATTAAAAAAAAAAAAAAAAAAAAAACAAATAAAATACTTGGAGGATTAAAAAAATAACCTCTTCCATTTTCTTTTACATGAAATCATTGAAAATGTCGGGAATTTCGAATTTCATACTGCAATAACTTTCCCGTTCATCTTCAGTACTACTGCTGCCAACATGCGTCGAGTTTGAATTCAATGGTGACGGTGTCGAAAAAACCGATTGGAAGTCGAAGTTGTTTCCGTTCTCTGATTGCATAATTGTATCCATAACCGGTTGATACCCATAATACTCGTTCAATTCGCAATTTCGTGGGTCAAAATTCGAGAAATCCGTAGCGAATTGGTCCACATTTTGACCGGCCATGACTTGTGCTTCGTCGAACAAGGGCACACTAGGGTTATTCGAGGTTGTACAAGGTTGAATTTCTTGAATCGGGGATTCGAATTGGCTAATTTGGCCGGTTCCGAATTGAAAATCCGAAAATTGATTTTGGTTTTGATTTTGTGTAACAAAGTTGGGACCGGCACGTTGGGAGTTAAATAGAGAAGTCGCGACTCTTAGCAGATCAGGGTTAATTTGCAGGGTCGATTGGACCCCGCCGAAAAGCCGAGCAATGTTCAATTGAGATGGATTATAGATCGACGAGTTTAGGATTGAGGAGATGTCTAGGAGATCGAGTCGTGGGGTGTGAGTCACGGGATCGATCCCCATCCGGAGAAGTCTCTTCCTGATATGAGTGTTCCAGTAGTTCTTGATCTCGTTATCTGTTCTTCCAGGCAAACGAGCAGCAATGGCCGACCACCTATCGATATTAACAAAAAAAATTATAAGAAAATTGAAGTATTAAAAGGAAAAAAAAGGTTAAATTAATAAAAGAAAATTGAACTTACTTGTTGCCTAAGATACTATGAAGTTGAATGATTGTTTCTTCCTCTTCAAAAGAAAACCTTCCTCTTTTAATATCAGGCCTCAAGTAATTAGTCCAACGAAGACGGCAACTCTTTCCACACCTTTGAAGTCCTAAAAGATTGAAATCAACAAATAAATAAATAAAAATTAAAAAAACCCATATTTTTTTATTTTTTTTTGTGTTCTTGAAAAAAAAATAATTAATAAGAAAAAAATAAAAAGGTACCAGCATTTTTGGGAAGTGTCCTCCAGTTTCCATAGCCATTCTTCTGAATATAATCAATCAGCTTCTGATCTTCTTCTGGTGTCCATGGCCCTTTCTTCAGTCCATTTTTATCGCAACACGGTGATCTCCCCATCGTTTCTAGAGAGAGAAAGTTCGAAAGTTAGTGAGAGAGAGTAATTTGGAGCAGAAGATGTAGGTCCGTATCGAAAGTACTTTGGTGTTATATATGTATATATATAGTATTATTAGGAGGTAGAAGGGGGTAAGAAAACAGAGAGAGAGAGAGAGAGAGAGTCGAGAAGGGGTGGGGGAAGTCAAAAGGATTCGGTGCCGTCCCCTGTTTATCGCAATGGCAACGTGTCCCTTGTTCGGAGAAAAATGTGATCTTAGCTGAAAAATTTAAGTACAAATAAGCTTATTGCTGATTACGAATTCAAATCTTCAACCTTTTCACTGCCTCTCTCTCTCAACCACATACTTTTCACAGACTTCTCTTTCTTTCTCTCTCTACCCGCTCTCTCTCTCTCCTCCTTCTTTCTCTCTCTCTCACATTCACATACATCACTTTCCGGCGGGGTGTCTTTCCTTGCTTTCGGGATTCACATTAGCTGTCATCAACTCAAGATCGGCACGTAACCCCCCCCCCCCTCCCCCCAAATTACAGATGCTTCACGGCGCGTTTCATCCCCATGCATGGCTCCAAGTCCAAGCCGGCTTTGAATAGGGCTTTTACTTTCAGGGGCAATTTTGGAATCGAATAGAAGTTTATTTTCTCGGTTGTAAGATTAGATTAATTGCACTTTATATCCTATTAGAATATAATTATAATCTATAATTAATCAAGAGGTGGGCTCAGCCCACCGACGTACAGGAGAGGAGATCAATTGGTGCCCTGGAGAATCTGCCTGATGGTCGCTAGATGGTGGCCCGACTGGGCAGACAAAGACGAATGCCCTAGGTCTAGACGTTGGGCAGGGAATGGACAAGAAGGGCCTCTTGGCGATGACTGATCGCGACGAACTTCTTCTGGGTGGTGGTCAAACCAGAAGGGGGCTCTAGGCAGTCCAGTCAGTTGCTCGGTGAACGTTGAACGATCAATGGATTTTTTTTTTTAACATTACAACAAAATTTACTTTTAAGGACACTAAATTTGTCCTAACATATTCAATTTCAAGACATATTAAATATTGAGATAATTAAAAAGTGCGACAAAAAAGGGGGTGTCCCAATAACTTATAAGTACAATTATTTTGTCACATTAATTTATATTTATTAGGATAATTTTTTATTTTTTATTATATATATATTTTTTAAAGTGTATTTTATTAAATAAATATTATAAGGATATTATGATTGAGTGTCTCAATAAAAATTTAAAAGAACATTATTCATAAATTGTCTGTAAAAATGTTATCCGTTATTTTGGTTTTAGTGGGAGGTCCCACCCTACCATGTGTAGGGCAACGAGTGACCTGCGGTGGCCGATGGAAATATCCTTCATCAGTGATAAATTTATTGCAATTTCTCTAGGGGAAAGGGGGCGAACTGTAATTTGTTGTAGCTTTTAATTATTAAGGTCCGGTATTATATATAGAGACTGATGTATATATATATATATGTGTGTGTGTGTGTATCAAAAAATAAATGCATTCGTGTCTTCAATAATTGAGTTGGGTGACTGCCGAAATATAGAAGCATTTATTAATTTTGCATGTTTGGATATTAATTGTCGTTAAAATGACTTTTCGCTGGATATTCATATTAATATTTCATTTTTTTTAGAACCAAAAAAAAATATTTTTCTCTCTCTCTTTTCGATCAATTATTGCGAGATTTTTTTTACTGGAAGATATATTCGGATCAGTTTATGCGCACTTTGACTAATCACTTGTCCCGGCGATCTTAAGGGCACAATCTCACACGTCGGCCTGGGATGATAACTGATAAGAACGACCTCAAATCGCTTAACTATAGATTTCTCATCATTTCAATGATGGAAAAATATGTGGCCTAATTAATATTTCATTTTAAAAAATCTTTCTCTCTTTTCAATTATTGGGTGATAATTTTATTTTTATTTTTTTGGTTTTAGTGTAAGATATGTTAGGATCAAGTTATGCGCACTTCGACTAATAATTTTTTCGGGTAATCTTAAAGACACGCTCCTTCAGATCAACCAGATAATTGATATCTACTGTCTGAGATTGCTTAACTTAACTATAGTTTTCTCAGCATTTCAAAGATAAGAAAATATGTGGCCTACTTAATAATTATGTTCGTTTAATTATTGTCCTCATACTTTAATAAATTAGGGTTTTCAAATCACGATTTCTTCAAACACAAGTAATTAACTCTGTCTCTTAATTTCATCAATTATTGATGATAAAATCTGCAATCGGCTCATGGCTAATCGCATGTATCGGCTTGGATACGAGCCCTAATATTGTTTTAATAAGGCTAATTATCTTTTACTCCCCTGTATTTTGATTTTGTTTTATTTTTATCTCTCAACTTTAAAAAACCTACAATTTACCCCCTTTTTATTTATAATAAATTGAAAAATTAACTTTTATTTATTTATTTAAGTTAAGTATGAAATTATATTTTCCATCTAAATGTTACGTGAAATGAATAAAATTATTATTTATTTTATTTTTATTAAAAAAAATAGAAGTAGAGAGAGAAACATAATTGGAGAGAATTGTTAATTAATTTTAAAAAAAAATGAAGTGAAATTAAGTAATATATATTGAAAATTTTCTTAACAAAGAGTTATGTGTAGATTTTTAAAATAGAAGGGTTGAAATAAAATAATATTAAATATAAGGAGCTAAAAAAAACATTTACTTCTTTTATTAATTATCAATATATATTAATTAATGGATATGCATCTTACTAATTATATTTTAATTTTTGAATTTTTTAGTCAACAATTTAAGAAATTAAAATCTTAACTCATGTTGTCCAGCGTCCTCGTGTCATATGTCAAAAGTTAAAAAATTATTGTATGTTATAAAAATTATTGTAATTGTTGTAACGAATAAATTAAAATTTTATCTTTGTGGATGGTTGTTTTCTCCTTATAATAACCAAATCTTAGTTCAATTTTTTTTAAAATTATTAATTCCTTATCAATCATATTTTAAATAGTAATAAAAATTAATTAAATATACATAATTATCATCAAGAAACTCACCTTGTATACGTGTCTTCATCCAAGACGTTAGTTCCCAATTTAGTAAACGATGTCCTAATCTATCCATTAGTAGTATGCCACGTCAAGGCATGTGACGTATGTCAAATCCCGTACACTTTTGTCATGAAAGAGTGAGAGTAGTTCATTTCCTTATTTTAAAAAGTAATAATTAAAAAATAATTAAAAAAATAGAAAAATAAATATATATATATATATATATATATATATATATATATATATATTGATTTTAAACGATATTTTACCCAGAAAATAATTAATCTTATCTACACTAAAAATTACAGCAAATGGGACAAGTGGGCATCCAATAGATCAGCAAATTACTTTGTTTTATTATTTTGGGTTAATAATCACTTTACTTCCTGTAATTTGATCGAATTGTATTTAATTTTTTATATTATTTTTGTCAATATTTATCCATGTAGTTTAGACTAAAGTGTTCCATTAAAGGTAATTGTCAAACTCAAAAAAGTCAATGTATTGAATTAAAATTAGAAAAAAGTTACGTTTTGGGTCCCTAAAGTATGGTCTTCTGTTAAATTATATTATTTAATATTCATTAATATTTGTATTCCCGAGTTGCATTGCGTTGGGTTGGGTAATATCTGTTTGTCTTATTTTTTCTTTTCTTTTGTTTCATCAGGTTGAGTCAGCCAGGTCTGACCATTTATGAGGATACATTTGTCATTTTACGAAATTTTATCACTTATTTAACCGTTTTTACTATAATAAAATTCACTTTTAAGAGTATTAAATCTATTCTAACATATACAATTTTGAGACGCATTAAGTATTAAGATAATTAAAAGATGTCCCATAAAAGATTATCATAATAACTTATAAGGACAATTTTTTTGTTCATTAGTTTATATTTATTAAAATAATTTTTTATTCTTTATCATATAATTTTTTTAAATATGTCATATTAAATAAATATTATAATAACATTATGATTGAGTGTCTCAATAAAAATTTAAAAGGACATTATTTATAAATGGTCTCTGCAAATATTATCCTAATATGTAGTTGTTGTACAAGTATAAGAGTATATATATCATTTTACACAATTTTATTAATTATTTAACTGTTGTACTTCAGTCTGAATCACAGGAATATAAAAACACAACATTCGATAAAGTGCAATATGATTAAACTGGATAGAGTGTTTATAATTTTTCAACATCGAAGTCATCAGTAGGAGCCTACTCTCTCTCTCTCTCTGTGTGTGTATATATATATATATATAAAGCAAATTCATGTGAAGCCTTTTATTGAATGGCAATAGAAAATCATGTGTAAAAGTGTCTCACATTCACACAAAAGGGAGGTGGTGTGGGATCAAATAGTATTTTATTTATGTACTATTCAGGTTCACCTAGCTAGCTAGGGCCAAGGGTTCCTTTCTATTATCAACCGTAATTCTTGACTTAGCCCCATAATATATGTCAATGGTTGGGTTTTTGACAATTTGTATTTGTATCTCTAAAATTTGACCAAAATCTTGATCGCCATAGTTTCAATTTGAACATGTAACACCGTAAAATTTCCTAATTATCACACTAGTCGAAAATCATTATTCCTATTATAATTTTAAATAGAAAATAGCTATTTGTTGTGCATGTGACTGCTTTGAATGGGTGTTATGAGAATTTCCAACCTCATCTCTTTTTCCCCTCTTAATGTTGAGAAATCAGAAATATAGATATATTTGTACTTCGTACCTTTGAAGTTTAAGAAAAATTTTACTTCAACCTTGTCCTTTCAATTTAAATACATTAAACCCTGAAGTATTCGAATCGTGTCAAGTGAGTTCAAATTGTTAACACCGTCATTATTTTTTAGGAAAAATCGCCCACGTGTCAAGCACGGTAATCGTCCTCGTGGGTGATTTCTGTTAAAAAAATGATGGGCTTAACGATTTGGACCCAATTAGTTGATATGATTTGGATACTTTAGAGATTAAAGTGTTTAAATTGAAAAGACAGGGACAAGAGTGAGATTTCTCTGAAATTTTAGGGTTGTAATGTACAAAAACCTCGAACATGTGTGTTTATGTGTATTTTATAGAAAGTTTGTGAAGTGCAAAGGAAGAAAATGGAAATACATTTATGGTCCTCTTAAAAATGGTTAAGCGCACGACATGTAGTGGTTTTCCATCTGAAATTATAATGGAGCCATTGATCATTTGGACTGAAATGAGGTCATTACGAAATTTCAGGTTGTCACATGTTCAAATTAAGACTATAGGGATCAAAGTAAAATAAATGTAAACTTTAGGGTACAAAAAATAAAATAAAAATTAATTTTTCCCTTTAAATTCTAGGATTTTCTGGTGAATAGTTCACAAAATTAAAATTTTAACAAATGCAGTCCATGTGCCACAGTAATTTTTTTAGAAATTCAAACTTACTGTCAAAAGTCCAAAAATCACTGTACACCATAGAAAGTTACTGTAATTTTTTTACATGAAAAAATTATAGTAACTTTGACGTATTACAATAACTTTAGACTTCTGAAGAAAATATTATAGTGCGTGTACTGTATGAGCTAAAATTTTAATTTTGTTGACGGTTCATTAAACCCCTTAAATTCTACCATACAATTAATTAGCATTTACACATTAGCATGCATTGTCATTATGTACCTCCCCCCAGGGATTAATTAAGGAATCAAAGAATATGATCAGGTAGAACTTCAAACTAATCATATCCTAATTCTACAGGATTAATTAATTTAACCATAATATTTGCCTAATGTCCCCTCTCGGGGTGTCATCAAGGCATCAAAATCCAATATATCTTAATTATTTAATGTACAAGCAAGCTTAGCATGCAGATTATGCTTCCATAATAAATAAATATATATATATATATATATATATATATACACTCGTTAGGGTAATTACTTGTTTAAAATCTATGGCTTGCTTTGTGCATGGTTACCAAAACGAAGTGCCCTACGTTTCTAAGTTGACCTTCAGACGTATATTTATGCATATAAATTAGGTGACTCATATATATATATATATATATATATTGTTTGTTAGTGTTGTGAGCTGTTGGATTGCGGCAACCAAACGTTGAATATTTGAGTGGTTCTATGTTCATTGTGGCTGCAACCCTATCAGAGAGAGAGAGAGAGAGAGAGAGAGAGTTTTCATATAGTTTAGAGACAGATGGGAGGAGAGAGTTTCCATATATAATTTATGTTAATATATGTACATGATCTTAGTTCACCTCATCGAAATTAATTATCATTTTATCCGTCACCGTATTCTTCAGAATACTGTTTATTTCAATCCATCAGTTCAACTGACCAAACAACAAATATTTCTACCAAAACTCATCTACCTAGACGATTTCATACTCTAGTTTCTAAACTCAAGTTCATGTCTTATTTACCGTCTTGAATTTAAAGAAATGTTAATACACACAAACGCATATAGCGTGTGACCCGTTAAATTTTGGTCTCACTAAGAAACCAAACTCTAGTCCTACAGCATTACCCTAGTCCTCTTTTATTCTCTGTATATCTTTATAAATATATTTTTCTCACATATCAATATGATTGCTTTATATCTTTATTTTCTTCTAATATTCTGTTTCTCAATCATTCTGACCACTTATATATAGAGGGAGTTTTCATATAGTTTATATATATAGAGAGAGCGCTTTCATATAATTCATAGCTGGTTCCTGATATGAGATCCTAAGCATTTGTGGAGGGTGTTACAGATGGTTAGTATTTTAAAGCAAACCCCCATGCATATATGAATATATATTTCATTATCAACTTTTTTTTATTTAGAATTAATTATTATATAAATAAAATATAATTATTTATACGTACAATAATGCTAGTTTAATTATAATATTAATGCACATTTTTGCACTAATTTAATTTGACCAACCCCAATCCCATGCGTACGTATCTTAGTTTAATTAATTAATTAATTAATTTTAAAACTACCTAATTGGGTACAAGAAGAACACCTGGCTCTCATTGGATGTCGAGAAGTTTCTCGAAAAACAATAATTTAATTAATTAATTTTTAATTATCATAAGTACAGACTTGATCAGGACACGTGTAAGACTGTCTAATACGTGTATTCTTTTAAACAAAAAAAATTAAAATTTTAAAATATAATTTTTCTGCACAATTGATTCTAACTAATTTTTTAAGCTATTGGGAGTTTATCCAATTGTAAGTTTAATCTTTAAGTTTTGCATTTGTTTGAATTGTTTGAAGGAAAATTATCAGAAAGTCTACATAATAAACTGAATCAACCAAATGGCTTCTTTTTTTTTTTTTTTTTCCACATAATAATCCTCCATTTTGCACTATTTGTTACCAAAAAGTCTTGATTTTATTTATTTCGGACGATTTTACCCTTTCATATTTTTGAAAGGCCATGGTAGGGTAGATGAATTCGATGAAGAAACCAAATTTCTCAAAAGGAAGCATCCGCTCGCCATGTCCACACAAGTCTAAAACACTGTCCCAATTGCCCCTGAAACCTAATATATCATATGTGATTAAGAACGTCGAAGAATTGAAATCAATTGGTGCAAAAAACAAACCCTAGAAATAATGCCAGATGACATAAGAAATTGCAGGCCTTGGAGAATCAGTTGACGGCAATAGAGGAAGATTCAGAAGGAGGCTTCACAAAATGGCCGTTGTTGTCGTTAATTTTGACCTCTGATTTCAGAAGGAAGATTCATAGGAATCGCTTCGTCTCCGTCGCTGCTTAAACTCTCTTTCTCTCTCTCTTTCTCTCAAATTGCGGTCAGATCTGACCGCGACAGCTGGATCTGGAACATTTTTCTCCGTTCAAGATCTAGCCATGACGGTGGAAGCCCCGTTCTCGTGACCAGCATCGTTCTAAACAAATCACCGATCTGCTGTATGACGAGGCAAAGGCTAGAATCGTCGGTTGACGTCGTGAGCACGAATCGAATCGGCGGCAAGATTGAAAACGAGTAAGATCAACGGAGGTACAAGAATCGAGAGGATTGGAAAATGCATCTCTGCTTATGGTCTTTTTCTTTTTCTCCTCTGTGTGTGAGTACTGTTTAGGTGTATGATGAAAAGGGTGTGCCAATTTCGCTTTGCCATTTGGAAATGAATGTGAAATTATTTGTTAATTTCACTTTGCGGTGAAAGATTAATGGTGGTAATGTAAGACCCCAATTTCTATATACGAACAATTTTAGTCGTATTTTATAATATTTCAAAAATACCGGGGTGAATTGCGATATTAATTGTGTGAATTAAAATTTTAGGGGTTAAATTGTAATTTACATAAACATTAAAAATTGAGAATGGGTTTAATTAATATCATAACTAAGAAGAAGGGGGGACTTAGTATAATTATATATATTATATATGTATGTAAAGGCGGTGAAGGAAACACACGGAGGGAAAACGGCCACCTAGCCGGCCGGTTGATCACACACATATTTCCACACACACACATACACACACACACATATATATATATAAGGGAAGAAGAATCGAGAACGGAGAGGGGGGAACAATAGGTCGGTGAGGGGCTTGGACCTTTTTTTCAGCACGCGCGCGCGCGCGCGCGCACACACACACACACACACACATACATACATACAAAAACAGACACATCAGAAAAAGAAAGAGAAAACAGAGAGAGAAGATGGTCTGTTCGGTAGGTGGGTGGCGGTCGTTCAACGTCGTCGGAGTGTGTGTTTTGTGTGTGTTTCGTTGTGCGCATGTGATCGGAGTATGCGTGTATGTGTTGTCCATTCATCCGACGGTGTGGTCGTCACTCTGGTGAGTGTGTGTGTGTGTGCGCTCTGTTTCTTATTTGTTCATGTGTTGTGTGTGCTTGCGGTGTGTGTGTGTGTATCTTTGTTGGCTGGCTGAAAGGAAACAGAACAGAGAAAGAGAAAGAAAGCAGTGGGCGTCACCGTCGGTTAGTTTGGCCGGCGGTGAGTGAAAGTTAGAAAGAGAGAGCTTGTCGCTGCTCTGTCATCGACGGCGGTGGTACCGTGAATTTGTCGTGTGTGTGTGTGTGTTGCGTGTTCGTGCATGGGTGTGTTATGTGTGTGTGTGTGTGTGTGTGTGTGCCGTCGTTCAAATCGGTCCTACGGTGGTTGGTTTGTGTGGGTATGAGTGTGGTTTCTGGGGGGTGAGTGTTTTATGTATGGCTGTTGGTACGCCGTCGTAGAGGTAGAGAGTGATCGTCGGAGTTGGCAAGAGGAGAGAGAGAGTGGTCAGCTGAGTGCAAAATAGAGCAAAAAGAGGGGAGCGAGTTCGCCTAGGCAGTGAGGAGTTCGCCTCGGCGGAGAGAAGTCAGAGAATCAAGAACCAAAACTGCTGTGTGTTCGCCTCGGTGGTAGAAATCTTGCCTCGACGATGGCTAGTCAGTAAACCAAAACAAAAGCCGGAGGAAGAAGCAAAAGAAAGGAAGAAGAAAGAAGAAAAAGAAAAGGAGAAATTGTACAAACCACTAAAAACATAAATCCAATCTCACGGCCGGTGGAAAATTCGGGAAAGGTAGAATTCCTAACTCTTTTCATATATGCATTTAATTGTCGTATTTTGTGAAATAACTACCTGTCAGAATTATATGAAATATGTTCGACAATGTGGAATTTATGTGACGAGCATGTTTACGTGGTTTATGTGTTAAATTTGGACGATGCGAAATTTATCTGATGAGCATGCTTACATGGTTTGTATAAATTAAATGCACGTATTAGAGGGGTTGGGGTGCTACTGAGCGTTAGTTCACAACCCCACAGTGTTTGGTTGCAGGGATGATTGGGAGAAAATGGGAGAAGAATTTTATTTGAAATGTCGGGATGTAATAGTTGTAATTATTATTATTGTTGTAATCGAAGAAAATCGGTAAATATAATTATCGTAGTTTTTGTAAAATATTTCTTCCGATGTTAATGTATTGAATATTCGGTTATAAATTACTAAATTATTAGTTTTGTCGCCGCTATGTATAATCCGATGATTAAGGTAGAATAGATAATTGGTTAATTGGTGGTATATTCAATGGTGATCATTATTATAAAAATTTCCGCCGTAGAATTGGCAACTGAAATTATTGCCATTATTATAAAACTTATCGAATATTGTAAATTGGGGAATTTGACTAGTTGGATTTTAGGATAGCAATTCTCTATAAGAGAAACCATAGTCCGGCCCTGGGAAACTGGGTCGTGACAAGTAATATTCACTTGATGACTTATCTAAAGAGCTGCTAAATTGCATTTTTTTGCCTTAATTATGTTCGTTCTTGAATGTCGTGGATTTAACTTATTTGAAAATGAGGTTGTTTTTTATTATTCTGTTTCTGTGTTTTGCCTAATTTTGGATGTTGTTCGAAGGGGTGTCAGTATAGTTGGCAGCGGCTTGGTGAAGTTGAACGGCGGTGAGTGGAGCTACAATTATATTCTGAACGATCTTGTGTTACATTTTTTAACGAAAGTGGAATATAACACGAGATTATGTTATATTCAAAAGTGTGGAGGGACAAAATTGTCACAAAAAATAAAAGGATTAATTTGTAACATGGATTTTAAAAAGGTGTATTCAGTAGTTTTATCTTTTTATGATAACTCATCGGTAACCGTCCTTTATTTTAATTTGGCAAAATATAAGATATTGACAAAAAAAAAAAAAAAAAGGTTGTGCTTAACAATTGTCCCCATTTCATCAGTTCACTCAACATAAGATATTTTCTTCTAACAGCGATTCAGTCTTTTCTCTCTCATTATTCAGAGAAATAAATATTAGGAAAATATTAAAATTAAACATTTTTTTTTCTTCAAAAACAACCCCAAAGGGAATTTATGGAATGGAAACAAGCATTACAGCCTAATGTTAGGAATTCCTAGTTTATTTTTGTTTAGGCAACGCCTAACAGTGATGGACAAGGAATTCTCACTATAAAAAACAGTACTATGCGGACTAACTATATTAGCAAGAGAGTTTGCAATAAAATTACATTCTCAATACACATGGATGAGCGTAATCTGAAACGACGAAAACCAAAATTGAATAGTATTCTATTTGGAATGCAAAATTCAATCCGGACAAGGGTTTCGAATAGCAAGAAACATGCTCCTGTTATTACTCTTTGCAGCCAAATGGATGTATCCATGAGTAAGGGCAATTTGAACACCACAAAAGAGGGTATCAGCCTCTATTTGGAAGCGAGAAGTTCAAGCTAGCGGATGATGAAAAGCTCAAGAAAATTTACCGTACTGATCTCTAATAATCCTACCACAACCTACTCGACCCATTCCCTGCTTCAAAGCGTCGTCGACATTGAGCTTGTAAACACCAGCCAGAGGAGGAGACTACTGACATCGAACCGGATGTCGATGTTGTCTTCTGGTAATAGTACATCCAAGAAACTCCAGCGTTGTTAGAAGCAAAAATAGAATTATTGAACTGGGGAATGATCATGTGGCTGATCTCTCCTACCCAACGTTGAACCTTCATAATAATGCTATCACTAGACATTTTCTTATCTTCATGAACCGTCGCATTACGACTCAACCATATTTCCTATATAATCAAAGTCGGGATGAAAGAACCCAGCTAGTGGTGGAAAGACGACGTGCCATTTAGACCCGACCACTACGGATTAAATCTGTGAAGGAGAGATTGAGGAATCAATTGAATGTGAAAAAGGCGAGAGAAATGATGCCATACCTTGGAAGCCATATCCCTAGAAATAAATAAATGACGAAAGTCCTCATCCTTTCTATTATCACAATAGTAACAAGTAGAAACTATGCAAATGCCTATTTTTTTGATAATATAGTCCACTGAAACTCTTCCATGAAACAATTGCCAAATGAAAATTTTAATTTTTAACGAAATGTTAAGCTTTCAAATTACCAAGAAATAATGA
Source organism: Eucommia ulmoides (assembly GCA_016647705.1). Classification (NCBI taxonomy): domain Eukaryota; kingdom Viridiplantae; phylum Streptophyta; class Magnoliopsida; order Garryales; family Eucommiaceae; genus Eucommia; species Eucommia ulmoides. Next base: position 2,179,694 of record CM028337.1, on the reverse strand, counting down.
TGATCCTACCTCTCTCCTCACAAACCCTCCTAAGATGATTTAATAGAGAAATTTCCATCTCTACTCGGAAACCATATGAGCCGATCGTTCTCTCCATTTAAAACAAGCTCGATCCTGTCTAGAAACTCCACCTCCTGATCCGTTAATTCTGCTTGTCGCCAAGATCCTGTCCCCATTTCTTCATGAATAGTCGACACCGAAAACTCCCTGTAGACAATATTCGAAAGGACACTATATCCCTAGTCGTCATAACAAAAACTAATATTTCTTCCATCCCTCACTTCCCATTAAGATAATTCCATAAACGTCACCTGAGCTTCAAAGATGTCTTTCCACAATCTGCACTCATTATTACAATGCCTCCACAATGAAATAGAAATGTTTTTGGTATACTTGCTATGTAACGACCCGGTTTCCCAGGGCCGCCACGTCGTTTCTCCCTTTAGAGAATTAAAACTACAATCGAATGACCAATATATCATTTGATAAAATTTGAGAGATTTTTAAAAACATACGACGATTATTATAATTATCGATTTATCGAATCAATTTTACAACAGTAAATAATAAATACAATTATTACAAATTAAATAGAAATTTAAATAAAATTCCTGACGCAGTTCCATTCTCACTGGCCATACAATAAAAACTGTGGGGTTGTGAGCTAACGATCAATAGAATTTTTAACCCCTATAATACGTGTATCCAATCAAATCTCAAATAAACACATAAACGTGTATTTCACATAATTTCCACATAATTCGTACTCATAAATATTTCATGAAAAACAACAATTACAACAGTAATAGTATAAACCGCATGATACATGAAGAGATTAAATATATATATATATATTAAAAGAGTTACAAGTTCTACCTAAAATCCGAAACCAAAATCTGAACAAGAATATTTCTTTCACTCAAAACATTCAATTTCTAACACTGCAACCTTTATTCCTTATAATTAATATTCTGATCATGAATAACTCATATTTGTTTGGCATATTTCTTCCTTCCCATACTGTTTTGGCATGTGTATCTAGAATTCATAATAATTTTACTATTTCCCCTATATATAGTGATATTATTTCCCCTAAAATTCATACTAGGCAAACACTGTGATAATGTGTGGTCTTTTTTTTCTTTCTTTAATTTCATGGCCACTAATGTTTCCTTAACTAACAAGATTTGAAAAATTATACTTAACACCTTATAATTATAAAGTAATTCATATTAAACCCAATAATTACAATTATCTTCCTAAAATTATCAAATATTTATTACAAACTTTCATATTATACAAAACAACTCAAAAATATTAAACTTATAAAAAATAATATTTTCAAAAATATAAATTTTCGGGGTATTACAAAAGTCAAATTTAAAATTAACATTTAACCTCCAAAATTATCAAGTATTATTTATACAGTAAATTTGTAAAACAATCCCAAAAATATTAAATTTATATAAAATAATATTTTCCAAATATAAATTTTCGGGGTATTACAATCTACCCCCCTTAAATAAATTTCCTTCAAAACAAAAATAATTCAAAATCGCACCGCACAGTCATGTTAGTCACACTCGATTTTAGAACAATTATTTTCTATGTAGGGTCCCATAACAGAAAGTCATCACCAATCCATAATCGACAACATCCATTCCACACATTATCACATCCGCATTTGCGGTGACCCATGTCACACCCCACCCCGAACACCCGTCAGCCTAGGGCCGGTGTGACGTCAATATGGCATCCCCTGAACGTCCAACCAATTAGGAAATGACAATATGCATACATAAATATATAACCACAAATACAGGCCATATACATCCTCTCATATGGGGACACACCCGTCCTCGAATATAATAATAATGAATCTTTCACGGTTTCGACTTAGACAATTCGTCTCAAAAACTCCCACACAACACTATCGCAGGACTCTACCTAGTTCCAGTAGGGGACCGACTCCTGATAGCTGCACCTGAAACCAAAATTTTTATTGGTGTATTGTCTTCATAATAAAAATATTTTGTATGGATCAAATATAAAACATATATATACCATATATCGAACAATAATATAACAATCACATACCACAAGGAAAACTCTCTTTTCCTGTCACCACAGAAATAACGCATACATTTATAACATCCCAACCAAGTATAAAACATATATATACCACATATCGAACAATAATATAACAATCACATACCACAAGGAAAACTCTCTTTTCCTGTCACCACAGAAATAACGCATACATTTATAACATCCCAACCAAGTAGTGAAAATTAACCAGAATATTACATCTAACCAAATAGTGTAACGCCACCATAGCAATAGATACACCAACACAAATGGATACACCAATCCAGTATAAAAAGATGTATATATTTGTAAATTTATTCAACCGGTTCACTGTGTACGACAAAACACTACACTACCCTCCGACTAACCATATGATCGTTTTAACCTTACGATCGAGAGTTGCAATGGTACCGTACCACCCGCAAGATTTACATTCCCTGATGGGTCAATTCATATCCCTTATGGGAAGAAAATTCACATCCTTTACGGGAAGAAAATTCACATCCCTTACGGGAAGAAAATCCACATTCCTTATGAGAAGAATATACTATGGCATAGTTGGACCAACCATCAATTTTTACCTAAAAAATAAATGACTTGATCCACAATCATTTTCCACTCTTTTAAAACCAACGTAATCCACAAAATATTTTTTCACAAACACCCAAAACATCTTGATCCATAGAAGTTGCAAATTCGTCCATTTTTAAATAAACGCAATTTTCCATAATATATACGAAAATACAAATTTGTAATTTTTGTAGAAGACAGTACACTCACCTGGCTATCCGCTCCGATCAACTTTTACTGACTACCTTCTACCGATACTCCGGTGCTTGCGAACCTAATAGTGACAGGATCTAAATTAATAATCTATTTAAAATAACTTAATCATGCAATACAGGCCCTAAGTTTCACAACTTTCCCGTCCCCACATTTTACTATGAAAAATTATCATTCGGTCAGGTTTCACTTTGTTAAAATTTACTGCATAAACTTTAGTAATACGAACGGTCCCAAAATTTATTACTCCGATTATGAAATTTTTATGCTAGTAGTTAAATTTAACAAATATAAAATTTAACGAAAACATTACCCGTTTCGAAACAGTTGTTGATATCTTTTTTTCTTAAAAAAAAATTAGTTTCTGCTCTAGTACCCACTGCCACGGCGAAGGATCTACCGCCATGGCGAACAAGCTTCTTCTCTTCTTTGTTTTGTTTACTAATGCGCCACCGCCTAGGCGAACACTCTCCCCTTCTTTTTTATTTTGCGTTTAGATGCTCCACTGCCTAGGCAAAGCTTGTCACTGCCTAGGTGAACACACTTTTTTTTTTCTATTTGCGTTCTAATGCTTTACCGCCTAGGCGAACGATTGTCTTCCCCGTTCAGCTCCTGCTCTGATCAGAACAGCTCCCTTCTCTCTCTATTCTTCACTAACTCCGGCAGCTCTTTCACCATCCCTCACCAACGACCAACACACACATAAACAACAGTACACACAGCCTCACACATTGTTAACAAAACTCCTACACACTTACATACAACAAATATCAGAGAATACACACACACACACCCCTGTTTGAACACACACACATACATGTAGTGGCTGAACAACGACACACACAGGTAGTGACGACACCGATCACCGACGACCATCGACGACGAATAACACGCACACACACCCAAACACACACACGTCCGATCTCATGCTCACAACGAACACACACACACGCTTTCACCTGCACGTCAGTTCAAAACAGAGGAACACACCCACCGTTGATCAAAACGGCGACGAACACTCCCTCACCCTCCGACGACGAACATAACAAAGCACACACAACTACATGCAACGATCACATACACACGATGAACACACACACCAATTGATAATGCCTCACCCACACTGTCGGCCGTTCTTCGATTCTCTCTCAATCTCTAGATTTTTTTTCTGATTTCTCTTATTTCTTTCCAGGATTTTGATCCCGATTTTTCCATGGATCATTTAATTTCATGGATTTTTGTGAATTAGTTTTTGATTTCCTTCATGACACGTCGCTTCGCTCCTACACCCTCCTATCTCCGGCTGAGCTCACGACACACACACGCACAAGCATGCATATATATATATATATATAATCTTTTGTTTAATTACTCCATCCTCCCCCTAACTTTCCTTGAATCTTTATTTTTAACCTAATTCACATTTATATTTTTCTTAAATTATAATTTCACCCCTAAAACTTAAATTTTATAATTTGAATGACAATTTGAATCCCAAGCTTAGAATAAATGTTTTCTAAATTTGCAATTTGACCCCTAAACTTTTTATTTGGATATAAATTAACACAATTTACCCCGTATTTTTCCAATTGCTCTAAAATGCAACTAAAATGACGTACGTGCTAAAATTCGGGTCTTACAACCCATTCCTCCTAAAGAAATTCCGTCCTGAAATTTTATTACCTTAATCGAACAAATGCGGGTATTTGTTCCTCATTTCGTCTTCTCGATCCCACATCGCTTCTTCCACTGCATGACTACGCCACAACACTTTGATTAATGAAATCGTTTTCGTTCGCTACACCTGGTCTTTACGGCTTAGGATTTGGACTGGCTCATCAACGTAAGTTAAATCAGTTTTCAATTCGATCGGCTGCGAAGTCAACACATGTGAAAGATCTGGCACATATTTCTTAAGCATCGACACGTGGGATACATCGTGTAATCTGGACAACTTTGGCGGTAAGGCAAGTCGATAAGTTGTCGTGCCGACTCGTTTTAAAATCTCACATGACCTGATATATCTCGGACTTAACTTTCCTTTATTCCCGAATCTCTTTGGGCCTTCCCACGGGAATATACGTAAAATACATGATCACCCACTTCAAATTTCAACTCTCGTTTACGCCTGTCAGTATAACTCTTTTGTCGATTTTGAGAAATCTTCAATATTTCCTGAATTACCTTTTACTTTGTCTGCTATCACTTGGGCAATATCCGGTATCAACAATTTCCTTTCTCTTACTGCGGTTCAGTCTGTGGGACTAGAGTCCTGTATTTCCTACTATACAACGCTTCATGCGGTGCCATCTTGATCGCTGAATGGTAGTTGTTAGGAAAATTCCATCAGCGTCAAATGATCATCCCAGCTACCAAAAAAATTTCAAAACATAACCCCTTAACATATCCTCCAACTTCCGAATCGGATGCTCCGATTAACCGTCAATTTGCAGATGAAAAGCGGTATTAAGTTCAGCTTGGTACCTAAAGCAGTTTGGAGACTCTGACCATACCTCGTACAGAACGTCGTCTTCACCACGTCACTGTCTCTGACCTTCAACTAGTTATATCCTGATCGAAGATCTATTTTAAAAAAAACCCTAGCCTTCTGTAGTTAGTCGAACAGATTATCAGTTCTTGGCAACGGTTATTTATTACGAATTGTCACCCTATTCACTTGCCGATAATCGATACATATTCTCAATGTACCATTCTTCTTCTTTTCGAATAACACTGGGGCTCCATGGGAAAAACAAAGTCTGATAAAACTGGGGGTTAACAACTCTTGCACAGAATTTTCAATTCTTTCAACTCAGTAGGCGCCATACAATCGGGCGGAATTGATATCGGAACAGTTCTTGGAAGTGACTCAATAGTGAATTCCATATCCCTATCCATTGGCAACTCTGGCAATTTTTCTGGAAACACATCGAAAAAATCCCTGACCACTAGAACATCTACCATCTGAACTTCATTCTGATCGGTGTCAATCACGTGCACAAGGTATCCCTAACATCTCTTCTTTAATAACCTCCTGGCCTCCAAGTCTGAAATCAAACTGATTGGGGTAATGGTTCTATCCCCCAAAAATACAAACTCTACCTTGCCTAAGATTCGAAAAGTAACTTTCTTTTAAAATAATCCATCGTGGCATGATAACCAGATAACAAATCCATACCCAGTATCACATCAAAATTGTGAATACTCAAGGGTAATAGATCTACCAATAATTCTCTATCACCAACTCGGAACGGACTATCTGTATACGTGCTATCTATCAACACTGACTCACCATTCTCGGTTGCTTCCTACACATCATCCTCTATTAATTTCGCTGTGTTTATTAATTTTTGCATAACTTTTAATTTTGCCTGCCTGTCAACCTAGAACGTATTGCGAAATTAAAACCTTTCTGGAATCATCTACATCTTGCATCTTCCGTTTTCACCAAATTAGGAGCAAATCTGAACTAAACATCAAATTTGATTTCATACTACAGAACAATTATCTTCTCCTATTTCAATAATATGAATTCTTCACCCAATAAAATTACAAGATTTTCCCTTAGAATTGCCTAGAAGGCAGTTTTATGCACACCTTTGGATGTCGTACCCTATGATAGAATCCAAACGTCAAATAATACGAATATAATTACGTATCAATAATAATTTAATATTTAAAACCATTAGCACCCCCCACAGTCGTGATCCATTCATTACCACTACAACGGCACCACCCCATCCAGCGACTAGTAGTATCACAATTTCGTCGCACCCACTACTTACCAACAAGACAAATAACAGGCACGATGCCAATATACTATCTAATACAATGCAATAACTATCACTCACATGCTGAACCCACCTATCGACACCCTATCTCATGGTCCACCACTGGCTTGACAAACTGACATGGCTACAGAACCTATAACCTAGGCTCTAATACCACAAATTGTCATACCCCACCCCAGACACCCATCACCCTAGGGTCGGCGTGACGTCGACATAACATCACTTGGACGTCCAACCAACTAGGAAATGACAATATACATACATGAATATACAACCACATATACAGGCCATATACATCCTCTCATATGGGGACACACCCATCCTCGAATATAATAACAACAAAAAATATAATAACAATGAACCTTTCATGGTTTCGACTCAGACAACTCGTCCCAAAAACTCCTATACGACACTATCGCAGGACTCTACCTAATGCCAGTAGGGGACCGACTCCTAGTAGCTGCACCTGAAACTAAATTTTTTATTGGTGTACTGTCTTCATAATAAAAACATTTTGTATAGATCAAGTATAAAACATATATATATTACATATCGAATAATAATATAACAATCACATAGCACAAGGAAAACTCCATTTTCTTGTCACCACAGAAATAACACATATATTTATAACATCCCAACCAAGCAATAAAAATCAACCAGAATATTACATCTAACCAAATAGTGTAACGCCACCATAGCAATAGATACACCAACACAAATAGATACACCAATCTAGTATAAAAAGATGTATATATTTGTAAATTTATTTAACCGGTTCACCGTGTACGACAAAATACCACACCACCATCCGACTAGCCATATGATCATTTTAACTTTATGATCGGGAGTTACAACGGTACCGTACCACCCCCAGGGTTTGCATTCTCTGACGGGTCAATCCACATCCCTTATGGGAAGAAAATCCACATCTCTTATGGGAAAAATATCCACATCCCTTATGAGAAGAAAATTCACATCCCTTATGGAAAGAATATTCACATCCCTTACGAGAAGAAAATTCACATCCCTTACGGGAAGAAAATCCATATTCCTTATGGGAAGAATATACCATGGAATAGTTGGACCAACCATCAATTTCCACCTAAAAAACAAACGACTCAATCCACAATTATTTTCCATCCTTTTAAAACCAACGTAATCAACGAAACATTTTTCCTCAAACACCCAAAACAGCTTGATCCATATAAGTTGCAAATTTGTCCATTTTTAAATAAACACAATTTTCCATAATATATACGAAAATACAAATTTGTAATTTACGTAAAAAATAGTACAATCACCTGACTATCCGCTCCGATCAACTTTTACTGACTACCCTCTACCGATACTCCGGTGCCTGTGAGCCTAATAGTGACAAGGCCTAAATTAATAATCTATTTAAAATAACTTAATCATGCAATGCAGGCCCTAAGTTTCACAACTTTCCTGTCCCCACATTTTACTATGAAAAATTATCATTAGGTTAGGTTTCGCTTTATTAAAATTTACTGCATAAACTTTAGTAATACGGACGATCCCATAATTTATTACTCCGATTACAAAATTTTTATGCTAGTAGTTAAATTTAACGAAAACGTTACCTGTTCCGAAACGGTTGTCGATTTCTTTTTTCCTTAAAAAAAAATTAGTTTATGCTCCAGTACCCACCGCCTCGACAAAGGATCCACCGCCGCGGCGAATAAGCTTCTTCTCTTCTCTGTTTTGTTTACTGATGCGCCACCACCTAGGCCGAGGACTCACCGCCTAGGCGAAAATTCTCCTTCTTTTTTATTTTGCGTTTAGATGCTCCACCGCCTAGACGAAGCTTGTCACCGCCTAGGCGAACACACCTCATTTTTTTTCTATTTGCGTTCTGATGCTTCACCACCTAGGCGAAGCTTGTCACCGTCTAGGTGAACGATCGTCTTCCCCGTTCAGCTCCTGCTTTGATCAGAACAACCCCATTCTCTCTCTTTTCTTCACTAACTCCGGTGGCTCTTTCACCACCCCTCACCAATGACCGACACACACATACACAACAGTACACACACCCTCACACACTGTCAACAAAACTCCCACACACTTACACACAACAAATATCAGAGAACACACACACATACACACACACACACATACACACACAGGTAGTGGTTGAGCAACGACACACATACACACACACACACAGGTAGTAATAACACTGATCACCGACGACCATCGACGACGAATAACACGCACACACACCCAAACACACACATGTCCGATCTCATACGCACAACGAAACACACACACACCCCTTCACCTGCACGTTGGTTCAAAACAGAGGAACGCACTAACCGTTGATCAAAACGGCGACGAACACTCCCTCACCCTCCAACGACGAACATAACAGAGCACACACAACCACATGCAACGATCACATATACACGATGAACACACACCAACTGATAACGCCTCACCCATAAATAGCCCTAATTTCTCGTGAATTGTCCCGTGAGACAAAAAATAATCATCGACAATATCCAAATTAAAATTCAAATAATCTCGCAAACTTTTCCATAAATATTAACATAATTCAAACTTCAAATAATAAATTTTTTGCAATACGTCTCGAAACACATAAATATGTCTTAATTACATAAATACGTCTTGAACAAATAATTATATCTCTAAAGTCACGTAATATAACAAGTTCAATACTCACGTAAAATGTATATAAAAAATATTACATAAAGTGTAAGGCCCAAATCATAGTACGTGCGTCATTAATAGTCGCATTTTAAAGTATTGAAAAAATTTGGGGTAAATTTTTGTTAATGAAAAATAAAAATTAAAGGTTTAGGGGTCAAATTTGAAATGTTGAAAACGTGGAAATTAAACTTGAGATCCAAATGGATAATTAAAAGTCAAAAATTGAAAATAGTAAGGGTGAAATTATAATTTTAGAAACTTGTAAAAGTTGAAAATGATTAAAATAGGATCTTAAAGGAAGTTGGGCGGAGGAAAGTTCATTTTAACTAAAGATTTTTTTATATAAACACATATATACATGCATAAGTGCGTGTGTGCTGTGAGATCGGCCGGCGGGAACAGAGGAACGGGAAGAGGGGCGACGTGGCGTGAGGAGATCCAAAATCCATCCACCATTTACATGCATATAAATACCCTCATGCATAGTTATGATCAGGAAAAAAAATATCAAAACAAAATCAGAAAAATTAAGAGAAGAGAAAGAGATAACCGGAAGAGGGGGGGTCATCGGATATTTGTGATCACCGGTGATGGTGGGTTCTTTAGCGTGATGTGTGTTTCGGTGCTGATCATTGTCCTGTTTGGCGGGATGTGTGTGTGTGCCGTTCATTGGTCTTGTCCGACGACAAGGTGTGTGTGTACTTTGTTTTTTTTTTTTTTTTTTTTTTTTTTTTTTTTTTTTTTTTTTTTGTTTCTGGGTGTATCAGTGTGTGTGTGTTTGATCTATCAACGGTGCGTGTGATTTTTTGGTCGGCAGTGTACTGTTTTTTTGATCGTGTGTGGTCTGTTCGTCAGGTGAGAGGGTCCAGGTATGTGTGTGCGCTCCGTTCGGCCGGCGATCAGGTGGGTTTGTGGGTGTGCGTTTCTGTTTCCGTTTGGTGATGTCTGTAGGTGTGTGTTCTGTTATTGATGGTGAGTTTGGTCAGTGGGTATGTGGCTCCTCCGATGGTGCGTGCGACTGTGTGTCGCTGGAGCTGTCGTCGGAAAGTTACAGAGAGTGAGTGTGTGTGTATGTGTGTAGACGATCGACAGTGCATGGGGGTAGATGTGGAAACGTGTGGGTTCGTTTGTCTGGAGGTGCGTGGGTTCGGTTGGTGGGATGGCGAGGCTTGATCGACGACGAGATCTTGGCGGCGGCGGCGAGACAACAAAACAAACAACAGAAACGCAAAACAGAAAAAGGAAAAAGGGGAGAAGAAAAAGAAAAAAAAAAAAATTACACAAACACCCCAATAAAAATCCAAAAATTTATCTCGCGGCCGACGGATGATTTGGAGTAAGTAAAAATCTAAATCGATTACCATTGTTGTTAAATTTAATTATTAGCAAACGGGATTATAATTTGGAATCGTTAATTTTAATAATTTTTGTCACCGTCTATACTAACAAATGCGTACCGTAGTTATTAACGAAACGAAATTTACCGAATAACAATTTTTCGTAATAAAAAGTGGGTACGGGGAAAATTACGGAATTTAGGGCCTGCATTACATGATTCGGTTATTTTACATAAAATATTAATTTAAACCCTACCATTATTAGGCTCGCAGATACTGGAGTATTGGTAGAAGATAGTCAGTAAAAACTGTTCAGAACAGGTAGCCAGGTGAGTGTATTGTCTTCTTACCAAACTATTTTTCTATATATATATATATATATGATGAAATAATTTGTTTACTTAAATTTTACAAATTTATAAATGATATGGATCAAGCAGGATTTGGATGAGTTGGTAAACTGGATTTTCGGAAGATTTCGATGGTTTTCGAAAAGAAGTTGAAAATGAATTTTTGTTGGATTTGGTGAAATCAGACGGTGTTTTTAAAAGAAAATAAAAAATATCTGTTTTTCTAAAAATGCCTGATTTTCTAAAAATAAAGGGTGAAAAAGTGGTTTTGATAAAATCAGATGCTTTCTTTAAAAGAAAGTGTGAAATATGATTTTTGGATTTAAAAGTTGGTTTTGAGGAAAAGAGATAGACGTGGTGATTTGACGATATTAAGTAGACAATATTTATTGAGTTGTGCTTCGATGATATTGTATTTAATTTGACGATACCATAGTATTTATCCGCTTCGGCGGAGTGATATTTATCCGCTTTGGCTGAGTGATATTAGATGTTTATATTGCGCAGTGATTATCCGTTTCGGCGGAGTGATGAGTGTTCGTAAGAAGGCATATCCTCTGGATGGTATGGTACCGTTGCAAACTCCCGCTCGTGAGGTTAAAACGATCACTAGGGCTGGCCAGTGTGTGTTTGAGGTGTGTGTTTGAGTCGTGTGCTTAAAAAATGTGTTTGAGATGTGTGCTTGAGATGTGGTGTTTTACGTATATTGGCTGATTTGATATTTATTATCATGGTGATTAGTATGATTTTTATATTAGTTGAATTTGAATGAAACTTAATTATGTCGCTTTATTTTTCCTGCTTTTATACTGAGGATTTTACGAGCTATGTGGTATTTATAAACTTACGCTTGATCCATTTAGATGTTGTAGAATGAGTTTTATTATTAAAAATATTTTACTAAGAAGGCAGTACACTCGTAGGTATAACAGTTAGGAGTCGGTTCCCTACTGGTACTAGGTAGAGTCCGGCGATGGAGTAGTACAGAAATATTTTGGGAGAAGCTGTCTGAGGCGAACCTGTGAGAGTTTCATTGTTGTTATTATAATTCAGGAACGGGTGTGTCCCTAGTTAGTGATGTTGTATATGGTCAGAATTTGTGGTCGTATATTTTTGTATGCACTTTGTCGTTTACTAGTGGATTTGACGTTAAGATGAGGTTGTGTCGACGTCACGCCAACCCTACAGTGATGGGTGTCCTGGGTGGGGTGTGACATAAAGCCCTCCTCAAATTTCTAAAATACCAATTAAACTAAAAAATTTAACATTTCAAAATAACAATTGGCTCCTAACAGTCTCACAATGACCCCACACTCCGACTTTACGTAACGCTAGTAATGGACCAATATCTATATGAATATTTTAACGATGTACTATTTTCATAATATAAAAATATTTTATGGATCAACTATTTTAATCAAAATTCACTTTCCAAAACTAAATATAAGCACACTGGGCGGGCAGTATCTAAATCCCAACAAAATATCATTGAAATAGAACATTCGAATTTAAATCAACTAATCAACTCACTTGTATATAATAAAATATCATACTTCTTTAATAGGCACATGATCGTTTACCTCACGATCAGGAGTTATAACGGTACCGTACCTGTCTATCTGTGCAATCTAAAGTTGCAATCAGTGTCAAGGTCATTTAATATCTCCAATGGTAAGAGCCAATACGTGGTATAAACCACCAAATCATGATGATAATCATCATCGTCAATAACAACAACGACAACAACAACAAATATCAACCATCTTGGAGGACTTGCCCTCCTGTCAGGTCACAACATAACGTCCTACAGGACATGCCGTCTTGTAAGGACTAACTAAATCGCGCAGGACATGCCCTCCTGACGAGACGACTATCGCATAGTCGGATAATAAAATCACTTTCTGCATTTAGAAATTTACTTGATTTACATCACGTTATAAAATAATCTGTTTTAATAAACTTTTTATTTCCATATTTTAGTACGAAAATATAATTTGACAATTTACATAAAAGACAATACCCTCACTTTATCGGTATACTGCCTTCATAATATAAAAATAATGTATGGATCAAGTATATTTATCAAACACTATTTTTTTAAATAGAATATAAATATAACTGCACACGAAGCCGAAATAAATTTCCATAACTATCATCCCAATAAAACAAATGCATTTAAATTAACTAATTAAATTATTTTGATATATATATATATATACACACACACACACACACACACACACACACACACACACACATATATACATATATAATAAAATATGATACACATATTTTCTTACTAGCCATAAGATCGTTTCACCTCACGATCAGGAGTTACGACAGTACCGTAACCTGTACAACTGTGCAATCTAAGGTTGCTATCAGTGCCAAAGTCATTCAATATCTAAAATGGTAGGAGCAACATAATGGTATAAACTACCATATCAACAACATAATCAACTACCTGCAAGACTTGTCCTCCTATCAGGTCTCAACATATCAACAATATAGTCAACCACCTGTAGGACTTGCCCTCATGTCAGGTCACAATAATAACGTCCTACATGACATGTCCTCTTGTAAGGACCAACCACACCTCGCAGGACATGTCCTTCAGACGAGACGACTATGGCATAGCATGTATAAAAATAATTTTTTTCACTTTTAAAATTTTACTTGATTCATTTAACATCATAAAACTGTCCATTTTCATCAACTTTTTTTTTTCAATTTAATATGAAAATAAAATTTAATAATTTACATAAAAGACAGTAAATACCTTTAAATCGATCATTTCAAGAATTTATCATATGGTCCACAACTAACACGACACTCACCGAATTTACATATATTTTTTTTTTTGTGGTGTAACTTTGTTTCTCTCTCTCTCTCTCTCTCTCTCTCTCTCTCTCTATATATATATATATATATATATATATATATATATATATATATATTATGGTACAAATTTTTTAGAATAAATTTTTGAGAGCAAAGCAAAATGACATATTTACTATTATCTTCTCTGTAATTATGTGTAAACACGTCTTCCGTTATACATATATCCATTAATTAATCCATTATGTAAAACTATTATCATCTTTATTTTTACATATTTGGCACCATAAATAACTCATGAATGACCAACTGAAACGCTTTCCAACTCTGCATTAGGAATAAATATCCCACCAGTGAATCTCCATTTTTGCTTCCGCTTATTAGCAAATCCCCATAATTCCCCCCCCAAAAAATACATTTCTCCATTAAATATCGAAACTCGTAATAGAGAACCATCAATTGCTATAATAACAAAACTATGAAACAAAACAAACAAATAGATGTTAAACAAAACGATTCAATGGTTTATATCCATCGATAAACATAATGAAACAAATAGTTTCCGTTGGCATGCATGTGTGTGCACGTGATCGGCGAAAGATTGATCACAATCGGCAAACTAGAGATGAAAATTTTGGCCGAAGAAGGTATACTTGCTTTAATATATCTATCCATTGATATGTGCAGATCATTTCCCTTCCATATCAAAATACTAGGGCATAACTCGTGCCTGAAGACACGGGCGAAAAAAAAAAATTGAACCTAAAAGAAACCAATATAAACTCCTCTATTTATACAACATTCTACACATGTTTTATTAAAAATCAACAATAATTAACATTTAAATATCACTATCTAATAACCTAGATATTTGTCTATTAAAATAATACCGCAATTTGTAGTCTTCTTGATTAATCATACAATCGCTCAATCCAGTAGATTCCAATTCTGTATAGTAAAATTCAGATTAACGTTTTGTTCACATAAATAAAAAATGAAGAAAACTTATTTGTTATTGACTGAGATCCCTAGTCATGGAGTAGGAAATTTAATTGATCAAAAGATGTGCGTAACGTTTGATTAGTGTTTCTGCGAACAAAAATAAAAAACACAGGTGGCGTTTGCTTAGTGTTTCTGGGAACAGAAATAAAAGATACATGTGGCGTTTGTTTAGTACTTTTGTTTCCAAATTTATGTTTTTGCCTTTTGTTCTGCTCCTTGAAATTGGGAACAAATTTCTGCAAACAAAATAATGTTGTTCCAAGATTTATTTTTTTAAGTTTGTTTCCATATTTTTTTGTTCTCAATTTTCTAAAAAAGAAAATAGAAATCAGGGAACAAAAAGGGCAAACAAATAGGACCATTGGAACCACAAAAAAAACATTTTTTTGTTCCATACTTTGGAACAATTTTTTTTTTTGGAATGGTACACAATTATTCTTCACCATTGTCTTTTTGCTCTGAATAATCTAGGATGAGAGAAAAATATTTGAGAAAAGAAACACCAACTGTAGTATAAAAAAAATACAGAGAAATGGTGAATATAAATTACATTATTATCATTCTTAATATAACACACATAAAAATTCAATTATTGGAATTCTTAATTTTTCAACAAATCAAACAAAGCAACACACTATAACACACATAAAAATTAAGTTTGACAGAAGTCAAATATGCGATTATGATATCTAAAGAAAAAAAAAACAATTCGTCAAAATTTTAAGAGAAAAAGAGAGACCTCAAGTAATTGAATTTACGAATCATCATCAGTTGATAGTCACTGTACCTGGAATTGGATTAAAAGACAAAACAGATCTGCAAATTTTCTCAATTTCATGAATAAAAATTTCACTAACTCAAACTTGAAAGGGAAAAATAACTCCCCTTATACCAACAATTGATGAGTCAAACTTAAACTCTAATGAGAGTATGAACTTCCTTTATGGCAAATGGAGTAGAGGCAGATCTAGACCTAGCAACATGTCTGTCATGATTCCCAGAGCAAGAACGAAGTTAGTGACAATCAAATGAAGACGCCCAGGTTACTTACATTCATACTATGTTGTCTCTTCATTGTACACAAACACATGCAAATATAGATAAATTGAGATAATTCATAACTAAACAAACTCATTAGCCAAATCAAGCACATATTAGAAGTTTGCTCTGTGTTTCTATTCCCATATTTAAGTTTCTGCTCTTCGTTTTGCTCCTTAGAAGTTGGAACAAATTTATGCAAACAAAGTAGTGTTGTTCCTAGATTTTTCTTTTGGTTGTTTTCATAATTTTTTGTTCTCAATTGTCTAAATACGGATTTAGAAATCAAAAAAATATATATAAACAAACAAATCAACCATAGATCCCAAATTGTTTATATTCAAGTTCATCATTAAACATGAGTATGATTGAAATTTCATAAAAAAAAAATACAATTTTTAGTCGAACAAACCTATAATAAAAATAACTATTCATTTTAGATCTGAATGAATCAAAGACAAATTTAGTCAAATCAATAATCAACTCAACGAAATCAAAAACTTCTAATGTACAACCCGTGCTTGAGAACGGGTTTTAACACAATCCCTTTTAATTTTATAACGATACCAAACTATTAACTCGACTAATAAGAAATTTTAAATTTGGGCATAATACCATTTTGTTATGCCACACTCCAATATGATTTAAATTTTGAACATAATCCCCTTTATTTATTTGACATTCCAAATTTTCAACTCATATGTTTAAATAACACAATATTATCAAACACGACCAATAACAATCGAGCACAACAATAACTTACACAACGAACTTTAACAATAAAATAATAAAGCCAATTAATTATATACGCTACAAACTTAGTAATGTAAGTTCACCACCTAGAACTACTGGAACTTACCTTAATCACCGAGAGCATATTTCTGCAACACACTTCCAATAACTGTTAGCATCAGACAAAGTATAACACCTAACAAAATGATAAAAGTAAAAATTAATTATGGATAGAAACTTTAAATAATTTTCAATCAACATTAAAGAGAGGAAGGAGATAAAATAGTGAGATTCAACCCCCTAATGTTGGTGAAGGGAAAAAAATCACAACTTTTAACACTGCCACAATGACTTTCAATATCCAAGATGCATTGTTGATGTTTATATATGCAAGCATTGTGAAGCATTAAAGTGTAATTGGAGCCCTTGAAGGTATCTAAGAATTTAGAATACAATTTAGTATTACAATTGGACATTTACCATCAACAGATCATCAACTCTATTAGGAAAACACACTTACTAGAAGCAACTCATAGATCAGAGTAATGAAAATTGCAGCTCCAAATGATGCATCCATTCTATACATCTGTATGAAATGCTCAGGAATGAAAATATAAATCAATAGAAAAATATGGTGGAAGTATATCTATCCGAAAAATGTATATATCTCATAATTCAGAGGGAAACAAAAAAATTAAAATAAACTGAAGTCAAATATGCAAGCTTGAATATAGACTTTGGTTTTGAGGCAGGTTAACTCAGTCGTAGAGAGTGGGGACTCATTATACTCCTTGCAAAATGAACTCTTGGAAAACATTAGTACATGGTTTCAGAGAAACCAATGCAGGGGCTAAACCCTATGCTTGCTGATGTTGTCTCACTGTATTGAATTTTTTATGTGTCCCCCTTTTGTTTAGTTATGTTCACAAAATTTTGTTTTGGAATATCGAACTTATACACAGATTTCTGTTTCTTTTCCTTAAAAAAAAAAATCTAGAAGGAGAAAAAAAAAATACCAAACAAATTTTGCACTTGATTCTGAATATGTGGCGACTGAAAGATTGCAAAAATTATAAAGATCGCAAAATAAAAATATGTCTTTCCACCGAAGCTAAATCTAACAACGGTTGAATAAATGCAACTATATTAACACAACTAATAAACTCACAACACACACACACACACACACAAAAAAAAAAAAAAAACAGGGGGACAAAAAAATCAAAATTAAACACATATAATTAATAGACTGGGTTAATTTTATTCCAACTTTTTCTATTTAGTGCATCTCATCATCTCCACTCGAGTTTAAACCTATGAAAAATACAAACAATGCCAATTAGATATAGAATCAAAATAATGAAACAAATGAAGGGAATTAGAAACAGATGCTTTGTTCTAAGAGAAATGAAGCCGCGGATATATATTTTTCGATCTTGCTTTCAAATTTTTCTGCTTAATTTTCTGGAAACACAATAAAATTATTCTCACGTTTGTACTTTTGTTTCAAGTTTTCAGAGTACATAAAAATAAATATGGGAATAGAAGCACTAAACAAACTTCATCTAAAGAACTGACGAACTAAAAAATAGTTCCAGAAGTTGAATAAGTACAACAAATGAACTGAAAAACAGAAAACAGGGATTAAAGATTATCAAATTTATTTCATACCTTATATATTTTGTGCTTCTCGTCATCTCAACTCGAACTCAAATCTATAAATAAATTTTCTAGAAGCACAACAAATGTATTTTCACATTTCTAATTATATTCTCATATTTCTGTTACAATTCCATATTTTAATTGAATTTTTTTATGGAAAAAAAAACACAAAAAAATCGCAAACAGAAAAGGCAAGTCCCCCATATGTTTAGTTTATGTTCAACCTTGTTCCCAGACAACAGTTTCTTTTCCTAAAAGAATCTGGAATGAAATGAAAAAAAAAAAAAAAAGACTCATACCAATCAAATTTTGCACTTGATTCTGATTATATGGCAGCTTAAATATCGCAAAAATCATATAAATCACAAAACAAAAATATATGTCTTCCCTCCGAAATTATATTTAACAAATACAACTAATGAAGTAATACAAACATATAAACACAACTGACGAAATAACAGCACACCAAAAAGAATGAAAAAGGGAAAAAGAAAAACAAAAAACAGGAGGACAAAAAATCAAAATTAAATATAGAATTCTCAAAACCCAAATTACAATTAAAAAAAAAAAAAAAAAAACCCAAAAAAGAGTATTTTGACAACTTTCAGTGATTACATTGTGTGGGGACAGTCTTCTTGACCGCCCAACAATTCGTTTTTAAAACCCAATATCCAAAATAAATCACTGCTATTAAAAAAAAGTTGAAACAAAAATACAAAAATAAAAAAAATAAAAAAATTATGAAAAATTAGTTATTAAGGAGGCTCAGATCTGGTGTTTGATCAAGCATCAGGAGGGGACACCGCCAGGGCTGCAAAATCGGTTGTGCGTAAAAGAATGACGACATGATCAACGCATCTGACGTACCTTCCGGATTGCCCAGCCACGATACAGGTCAAATGTCTCCATGCACGATTCATATTGCTTATAGATGTAAGATCATCACCGCCTACAAATCCTACCTCGATGTGATTATATTCATGAGTGATTTAAGTTTATGTTCCAAAAAAAAAGAATAAAAAAAACCATTCAAACTGTACCTAGATTATCACTACTATGATAATCTAAAACTCATAAAGTAACTTGAATCAAAACATAAAAATAAAAACTGAGACAATGCTAAGAAATGTATAACATACCTTGTTTTTCTTGAAACTAAATGAATATAGAAATGAAATCAGGTCCATTACCTAATATTCTCCTGTAAAAGCTTCATTTTGGCCTTCATTTTAGTATATTCCATGGTCAAGCCTCCCCGAATTAATGAAAAATTACAGGATTCAAGAAATTAAAGCAGTTTGAATAAAATAAAATAAATCTACAGACTATTTTGCAGAGTTCAAAACATACCGATGATTCAGTTTCGTTAACGACATGCTCTCTACCAGCAAAGGAATCTCTCTCATATCGAATGGGATTTTTTTCCATGCTGTCAAAATTATAAATATAATCAACATCAAACTTTATATAATTAACATCAAAACAGACTACAAATTCATCCTATATATTATTTTTGTCATCAGAACACCCATGTAACGTGATACATTTTAATTCTCACTTAGCACAACCAACAGTGAAGATAACCACTTTTGCCACCTCAAACTAATAGAGAATTAGAAACAATTAATAGAGAACACAGAAATTAACCATTTGATATGAAAATGGTACATCAAATCAGATTTCAATACATATTTTGGATTGGATTTGAGCAGTTTGCTGCCAAAAAAAAATAAAAATGAAACAAATAATGAGATCTAAAACCCAAGAACTAAATGGTGTTTTTTTTAAGGGTTTGAAGATTAAGTATTATTATAAGAAGCGTTCATGATTTTTCGAACATCATGATCTGTTGGTAATTAGTTGAAGAACTTACCATGTTCGAATCTAAGTAGAGAAACAACAGATTTTAGTGAATTTATACTGAAGCCTGAAATAGAGTGCATATAAGAAGAATATAGGAAGACATAATCTAGCAATTAAAGCTTAAATTCTTGATCTCTAGATCTCAATTGTATAAAATTTCAAAATTGAAGAAAACTCACAGCGAAATTCGTGAAGAAAAACAAAATTACACAAAACAAACATACAAAAATAAAGAACATGCTAGAGAATTTGAACAAATCAGAAATTGAATCAAGACTCACATTTTGGTCACGAATGGTGGAAACGATGAAACTCGAATTGAAGCTCTCATGTGCTAAGAAATTTTGTCCAACACCAATAGGTAGCCAGATCTGGACGACGATGTCGGCGACGAAGCGAGGCGACGCATGACGAAGAGCAACGATGGTTTGGATGTTGGTGTTGGCATCGTCGTCTTCGTTCTCGATGATAGACAAAGTTTGAAGCGAGTGAGCAGTGACGGCATGAAATCGATCGTGAATGGAGTAGAAAAGAATCGGTCGAGACCTACCTGAGGCATGGTAGCGTGACGGCTATCGATGGTGGACCAAGAATGATGATGATAGTGGCGATGGATTGGGAGACTCCAAGAGAGAGATGGGGTGGAATGGAGAGAGATGGGGGGCTTGTAGGAGTGAGGCGAGAGAGAGCTTGAAGACGTCTGAGTGAGAGAGTGATGAGAAGGGTTTTCAAACCCAATTTAATCTAAGCCCTTGGATCAAAAAATGTCTCTCATATGGTGCAATGTAGACCCTTTGATATGAGATCCAAAGGTCTAAAATGTTTTCCTCCAAAAAATAACTTTAGATACAGCTATGAATATGGCAAATGATTAGGTCATGAGAGAATATGGAGATTTGTTAGGATATTGAGAAATTTGGGGAAATTTTTTAGGTATTTTTCAAAATGAATTTGATCTTGACCGTCCAATGAAAACTATCAAATGGTCAACAATATCTCTTAATATTATTCAATCTCGACCGTTGGATATTCGATCCAAGGGCCCAAAATATCTTAAATATAAAATGTCTCCAAATATAATCTCAACCGTCAGATTTTCGATCCGACGGTTTAAAATGTAAATATGTCCTTATATATATATATACTAGGGTATAACCCGTACCCGAGGGCACGGGTATAAAAAAAATACACTTAAAAAAAATTGATATTATGGAAATATATTACTCATGCATGTAATTTCATTTTTCCTAATCCCATAAAATTAGGTACATGAAGACTAAATAATAGCATAATTTTTCATAAAAAATCAGACAATTGTCATACCTTAATGTTTGCCCAAGATTCTTCAAATTCAAATTATTCATAAGATCATAATCACAATAGTTGCAGCCTTGCCAAATCAAAGAGAGGACAGTTAAAAAAAAAAGGGTATATTAGATTTATAAAAAAAATTATGGACAATGTCGTTTCTTGAAATCGTAGCTGGATGAAAACAAAATAATAACCGATAAACATGACAAATATAAATAACAAAATTAAGCCAACCAATGCAAAAAAAAAAAAAAAAAAAAAATCTCTTATCAAGAGGAAATAATTTACTAATTTTAACAATTGTTAAAATGCCAAAAGGTCTTAACACTAATTTTATTAATTAACAATTCCACTAATTTTTTTGGCCGGATAAAAAAAAAAGTTTTGACACTACATCACTCATCACTACCCTTATATATTTTTTTTAAGAGTTAAGTAGATGGTAATTTGATTTTATTTTTGTATTATTCAATTTGACTTAACCCAAATAAAGAGAAGAGAGAGAAAGAGATGGAGGACCCAATTAAGAGCGGGAATTAATTTATTATTTTAATTTTTTTTTTCACTATATATTTTTTATAATTTTCAATCAATTCATCACATACCTTCTCTCCTATTTGTTCAAAACAATATTAATAAGCATTCTATTTAAATAAAAATAACTTCTTAAAACCCAAATAATTTTTCAATTTTCAAAGATTATTTTCGAAAAAATGTTAACCCCCACCACATGACCAAGCTCACATACCCGCCTTACCTTTGTCCACCTCAGACTGAAATTCATGCATTTCGATATCAATAGCAAAACCTCATTCCTTTACTTATTTATATATGAAAACAACTCTTTTTTTTGCCTCAAACACCCCCACCCCCAATCATTCTCTCTCTCTCTCTCTTAAATTTGAAAAAAAAAAAAAAAAAAGTGAAAATGGATCATGAAGATGATCTTAACCTCAAAGCGACTGAGCTAAGGTTAGATTTACTCGGAGGTGTTTCGCTAAATCTATTTACTTATTCATTTGAATGAAGATCTGAAGAAAAAACAAAAAAAAAAAGGTTAGCTTTTTTCAAGCATCCATGATGCAGGCATTTCCCTCAACCGATCCATGGCAGCTGCTCAGCCGCCGCATCGAGTGCCGATCCGAAGATCAATGATGAGAGTGAGAGTGTCGAGATCCGACCATCGTCATCATACGCCGTCCGGATCCAATCACATGCCATTTTATGTCGTAAAGATCCGACCACCGCTGGCCATCGCCATCTAGAACCGACCAAGTTGAATTCAGATTTGGCCAATCCAAACTCAAATCTAGCCGAATCGACGGCAACGGATACTGCGACAGATCGGAGAGGCATAGATGACGTGTGAGTACGATTTGAACTGGCCACATGATGACATATGAATCCGACCACTGCCGGCCAATTGAGGGATCTACGATGGCGGTGATAGAGCATTGGTGCTTCGGTTGTGGCCGCGATGAGGGACGGCGATGACAATAGTGAAGGAAATAGCAACAAATCAGTAGTGCTCAGAGATTAATATTTTTTGGCACGATCAGTCGTCGAACCAATTGTCGACCACCGCCATCCGAGCCCTCGCCGAACCAACCGCCAACTATCGTCATCTACATCTAAGCACTATCGCCATCCAAATCTGAATAAAAGTTCAGATTGATAATAATAAAAATAATAATAGCACAAAACTAAATAAATATAATTATTTGTTAAAAAATAATTTTATTTGAATGAAAATTAATTTAATTTTTTTAAAAAATCAATATTATAAAAATATTTATTTAAAAAAATATAATAAAATTTTGAATTGATAATATAAAATAAAAATAAATAAATATTATAATTAATTTCAATACAAATTTTTATTCATCTAATGTCATTGTAAGAGATAAGATATTAGCAATTTAAAATACCACTTTCTAGGTCCCATCCCAAAGGCGAAAAAATCCCTTGGATAGAACTTCCATAAGTGGTGTTTTTCACTTATGGGACCTTTAGAGAAATTTTCTTTTATTTTTATTTAATAAGAATAAAAACTTTTAAAACTTGTCTTCTTCCACTAATAAGATAATAAGATTATGGATTAAAATTAATCTTTAGATTATGGATTAAAATTAAACATTGTTCAACTCCACACATGGACATGCTCTTCCCATACCCAACATCCCCGATCTCTCAAAACAAACACCCCATGCTTGTCCAACTCTTGTCCCAAAATGTAGAATCATTTTGCTTCAAATGTGCTGCTAATACTACCGACAGCTTTAGCCCAAACTTTGTCCAAAATTCATGCACTTTGATATTTACACAAACACCCCCTTACAAACAAAAAATAGTAATCGAAATTCAAAAACAGTAATTAAGAAACCAAAAAATACCAATTTGGGAGTCGGTTCAGCTTCAGCTCTTTCAAAATAGAGATGAAGTTTTTTTTGCCAAAGGGTCAATTAGAGAAAATAGAGGTATGTTTTTTGTTAAATTAAGATAGAGTAAAATTTTAAAATAGATGGTTTGAAAATTAATTAAAATAAAAATATAGGGAAGTAAGAGACAATTAACCCAATAATAAATGACGTGAAGCACTCCAATATCCCTACCCGTCCATCAAAAAACTATACCCATTGAGATACAGCCGATGGTTTATTTCGACGACCAAATTGGTACCTTGCATCACCATCTCAATAGGCAAAATGTAACTCAATACCTTCACCTCCGTCCCCTTCATCGGAATCTCCAGGTTCAACAACAGATACGATGCCGTGAAATTGAACACATGCGGCTAAAATTTCGGGAATCATTTGAAAGTGATCAAGTGTTTAAAATGACCCAAATTCAAAATGTGTAGACATTTTCAAATGAGTTAATTCAAAGGCCCAAAACATCTCCCTCCAAAAATATGCAGAAGACATTTTCAGTCAACCACAACCTAATTCTTTCGGAAACTGTTAATTTAATACTATAAAGTGCGTTGCAATTTCAAAAAAATGGACAAATGGACAAACACAGATATTTTATTAAAACATAGGCTATCTAACACATCAATATCTAATAACACAGATATTAGGATATTAAAATAATACCACAATTAAGCAAAAAATGCTAACTAACTATCCAAATTTTAGTACTTCAATGCTACATTTTTGCATATGAAACTAAATAATTAATTAATAATTCAAAAATCAAAACATGGTATTTTATCTATGACTTCTATTTTGTTCTTCACCAACAAAAATCACCTTCAAGTTTTTTGATTTAATTACATTGGCCTAAAAGTACAATGAAGTTGAAGCAAGCCAATGAAACCTGTAAAAGGAAAAGATATAAAAACTTAATTGGACATGTGAATCAATAAAAATAAAAAATTAATATTGATGTATTATAACAAAAGTCATTGAAACACATAGGAAATCACTCAATTTAGAATAAAATAATTTAAAAAGAAGATTCAATGGATAGGTTAAAATCACAAATTCATACCTATATTTATTGGTGGATTTGAGACACTATAGCCAATTCATCCAAAAAAAAAAAAATGGTAAAAATATAAAGAAATTGTTTAACACAAAAAAATAATAATCATCATTAGAAAATATTTTGACCCAAAATTAAAAACAAATATAATGAAGCCCAATGAAAACAAATAAATTGAAAATAGTGGTAGGTTTAAAGTGTAATTTGACCCCAAAAAACATAATCACACTTGATTTTTGTTGCCTAAAAAAGTGGGTGAGAAAAAACTATTTTTTTTTGTTTGGCAAAATAAAAAAAAAAAAAAAAACATTCCAGCTGCCATCTTTAAGCTCTCTCTCAAAAGGAGGAGAAAAAATGAAAAGGGAGTGTAGACACGACATTTTTGACCGCCTCGCAAAAAATCATACTTTATTTTATAGTTACCTTTATTTTATTTTGTTTTGATTATATCGTATTTATGCGGTTTAATACTGCTAAATTAAGTTTTATTAATCTCTTAAGTAAATTAAATATTAGTAATTGATTTTTATTTATTTTTTGGTTTTGTAGATTTTTCGAAGTGGAATAAAAACGCGTTAATTCGGAACAAAATGGACAAGAAACAGACGAGAACGAGAGAGGCCTGGACCGAACGCGCGGGGGGGGGGCTGCGAAAAGGTCGCACGTGCGACCAAAAACTGGTCGCACGTGCGACCAGTGGACTGGCCGCACGTGCGGCCAGCAGGGGGTGTCCCCCCCCTTTTGTTTGGGTGCACCGATTTCGATGCACCCAAAAGGGGGTGGGTGCACCGAATTTCGGTGCACCCACCCATTTTTTTCCTTTTTTCCTACTTTTCGTGCGTTTCTTCGGCGAGTTTTAGGGCCTTCATTCCTATAAATAGAAATGAAGGCTCACAACACAATGAGAGAATTTTTTTGGGAAGAATTTGTTTTGGAGAGGAATTTTTGTAAGGGAGAGGTGAAATCTGGAGAGAAATTTTGAAGAAAATAATATTATTTTCATTTTATTGTAATTTTGAAGAAGAAAAAATCTCCAAGAAGGTGGTAAATTTTCATCTGTTGTAAATCTTACTCTTATTTTTAAATAAGTTGTTATTATACTAATCTTTTTTTTTTTTTTTTTTTTTGTAAATTAGATTTTTTTTCTTCCTCCTTTATTATTTATTTATTTATTTATTACTTTTTATTTTCTTTTTTTTTATTTTTTTTTTTTTATTTTTTTTGAGTAAATAAAACGAGGTGGAAAATTCCCAACCTTCAATTTGAACGGCTTAAATTTAGAAGGGAATTACTCCCCTCGATGCGTGTGTGCGGGTGTTTTATTTAATTTGTATTAAATATAATGTGCTAACAATACGAGGTGAAAAATTCCCAACCTTCAATTTGAACGGTCTAAATTTAGACGGGAATTACCCTCATCGATGCGTGTGTGCGGGTGTTTTATTTAATTTGTATTAAATATAATGTGGTAACAATACGAGGTGGAAAATTCCCAACCTTCAATTTGAACGGTTTAAATTTAAAAGGGAATTATTCCCCTCGATGCGTGTGTGCGGGTGTTTTATTTAATTTGTATTAAATATAATGTGCTAACGATACGAGGTGAAAAATTTCCAACCTTCCATTTGAACGGTTTAAATTTAGAAGGGAAATTATTCCCCTCAATGTGTGCGTGCGTGTGGGTGCATGCGTTTTCTTTAACTCATATTAAATATAATGTGCTAGCAATACGAGGTGGAAAATTCTCAACCTTCCATTTGAACGGTTTAAATTTAGAAGGGAATTACTCCCCTCGATGTGTGCGTGCGTGTGTGAGCGTGTGTTTCTTTAACTCGTATTAAATATAATGTGCTAACAATATGAGGTGAAAAATTCCCAACCTTCCATTTGAACGGTTTAAATTTAGAAGGGAATTATTCCCCTCAATGTGTGAGTGTGTGCGTGCGTGTGTTTCTTTAACTTGTGTTAAATATAATATGTTAACAAGATGAGGTGGAAAATTCTCAGCCTTCCATCAGAACGGTCTAGGTTTAGAAGGGAGATCACTTCCCTCAATGTGTGTGTATGTGTATATGTGTATATAAGGAGGATTTAAAAATAAAATAAAAACATTCGGATTTAAATTCTAATTGGACTTAATCGGATAAGGTACCATCTTTGGACGGGCGTCTTGGGGTGTTTGACACCTTCCCCGAGCGTAACTGACCCCCGAACTCTTTAAACGAATCTCTGGTCAGATCATGTTATTTTTGGAGTCAAATTTTACTTAAGCTATTTTTTTAAAATTATTTTCAAAAAAGAAAAATATGGTGACCTAGCACATCATTTAAACCCAATGCTAGGTGGCGACTCTTTTTTCTAAAACAGGCTTAAGTATATTTTAATGAGAAAATCGACGTTTTTAAAAACCCTTCTTGTTTTACCAGCGCCAAGCATATATAAAGCATATATCTATATTTTCTGATTTTCTCTGGAAAATCGGGGCGCGTTCAGGGAGGTTAAAGGTGAGGGCAAAAATGTAAAAAAATGGTTCAAATTTCATAATGTTGAAAGATTTTTAGAAAACAGAGCATCGGTCTGTGTTCCAATGATGAAACAAAGTTGAGCAAAAAAATGATAAAACAGAGCATTCTGTGGCTACACAATATTAAAATACCCCATTTGTTTCAGCAGTAGCTGTTGAAGCAAGGAATATCCTTTACATAGTATCCTGCAAAATATTCGAACAAATTTGAATTACCTTAGTTCCTGCAAAATTCGCTTGATGAATATTTGTTCTCGATTTAGTTCATAGCATACCTTTTATAGCCTTTCATTCAAAACAGCTGAGCACAGAAATATCAATAGGATTTTAACTAATTAAATTAGTAAACAATTAAAGCTAACTAAATTATCAAACTAAACACTACTTTTAACATCCTAGCTACTAATTTCAACAATTGCTCATACCTGAACATTGAACATTGTTGTACTTCTCCTTTGTGTAAAAAAAAAAAAAATTTAATCCCTCTTGGATACACAAAGAAAGCACTCACTCCAGTCTGAAACTCACCAAGATCATGATAATTAAATTTATATTTTGCACCCCCTAATTATAAGAATAACCAACATTTTGCACCCTCAACTATCATGTTCGATTTCTAATAACCAGACAATAAGAATAAAATTAATGATTTATAGGTGATAAATTTAAAAATTAAATTAATTAACTTTTTTTTATTAATTAAAATATCAAACCAATCATAGAAAAAATAAATAAAAGATCAATAAATTCAATACCCAAAATGGATGTCACCCTCTCATCCACTCTTTAGAATGTCAAAAGAGCAATAGTGAAATTGGGGAGCAAAGAGAATTGGAGAGAGAGAGAGAGGCGTGCAAGCAAAGCGAGACATTGTTATGGGTTCCAGACCTTCGGGTTTCTTGGAGGAGATGATGTAAACGGCCGAGGCAACGGTGAACACGGCATCGACGACACCCAAAATCTGAATTTCAAGCGTACCCATAAAATCCATCGCTACTGAAACCTGTGTATACCAAGGATGTTTCGATCAGAAATGAGAAACGGATCTATTCATCGTTGCTATGAAATTGAGATCGTGATGGCATACCTGGGAGATGAACAGCAAGGGAGGTCGTCAGATCTGGCCAAAGCGACGACAGCAAGTGGCGGCGATGGACCGACGACAGCAAGCGGCGAAGGAGATGGTTCTTGGAGGTGATGGCAAGCGGACCTCGGCGGTGATGGCCGGTGGTTTATGGATGGCGATTGCGATGGCAAGTGCGCTCAAATCTACACAAATCGGTGGTAGATCTAAACAAATCTAAGATCAGACAGCGAATCGTCATCGCGCAACGGCGAGAGATTGGCCTGCCATCACCATCACCTTCAACATCGGGGCAGGGGCTTCAATGACAGGGTGATGGAGGATGTGATGATGGAGAGAAGAAGAAAGAAGGGCTGCAATTTTTGTGGATGAGAGTTTGGGGTCGATAAAGATGAAGGGGGTGGAGTGTTTTTAAGAGAGAGGTTACACTTGATTAGCGAGATTTGGGGGGAGATTTTGACCGAGACCCTTGCTAAGTGAGATTTATGTGAAAAAGTAATTAATATAATTTAATATTTGATCTCAACTGTTAGATCTAAAATTGATCCGATGGTCGATAAAGATGAAGGGGGCGGAGTGTTTTTAGGAGAGAGGTGACACTTGATTAGCGAGATTTGGGGGGAGATTTTGACCGAGACCCTTGCTAAGTGAGATTTATGTGAAAAAGTAATTAATATAATTTAATATTTGATCTCAACCGTTAAATCTAAAATTGATCGGGTTGCCAAAAATGTGTACTGGTATCATTTAATTTTGTTCGTTGGATATCGATCCAAGGGCCTAAAATGTCTCAAATATAAAATCTTTGAAAATGTAATCTCAG
Source organism: Eucommia ulmoides (assembly GCA_016647705.1). Lineage (NCBI taxonomy): Eukaryota > Viridiplantae > Streptophyta > Magnoliopsida > Garryales > Eucommiaceae > Eucommia > Eucommia ulmoides. The sequence goes on along the minus strand of CM028337.1, from coordinate 2,150,291 downwards.
CCGTCAGATATTCGATCTGACGGCTTAAAATGTCTCAAAATGTAAATATGTCCTGATTTATAAATATATATATATATATATATATATATATATATATATATATATATATATATATATTAAATTAATAAGTTATACAAAAATTATTATTTTTAAGTATTACTTCAACCCAAGCCTAGGGTGATTGCAAACCTACTCTGATACCATCTATAACGACCCGGTTTCCTAGCGCCGTTACGCGATTTCTCCCTTTAGAGAATTAAAACTACAACCGATTGACTAATATTTCATTTGATAAAATCCGAGAGGTTTTTACAAACATACGGCGATATTAGAATTATCGATTTATCAAATCAATTTTACAACAGTAAATAATAAATACAATTATTACAAATTAAACAAAAATTCAAATAAAATTCCTGGCGCAATTCTTTTCTCACCAGCCCTGCAATCATTCAGTGAGGATGGGACCATTTTTTTAGGAATGAGCATTAGTAAAGTACTCGTATAAGTGTCAGGCAGGTGATCGCCTTGAAGGAAATGATTAGCCGAAGCCCAGACATCATGCTTGACAATATCCCAAGAAATCTGGAAAAAAAAAAAAAACAAACAAATCAATATCTAGCAAACTATCAATGTCAATAGACCAAACCACATCCTTGATTTCTTCCATGGAAAACGGAGATATGATAGCAGCATTTGCATCGTGGTTTACCAATGTTGGGATGACGTCCAATATGCTGATGTTCATATTAATGGGTCTGACTTGATAAAGATCCTGATAGAAATCAATAGCTACTGTGTGAAAGATATTTGGGTCGGCCAAAAAATTCCCTAAACCATTTGTGATGCCCATTAAGTTGAGAGGTTTATTTCGATCTTTAATCAAAGCATGGAAATTTTTTGTATTTCTATCCCCTTCCTTTAACCACTTATTTCTAGATTTTTGCTTCCAATAAATCTCTTTATTTCTCAAACACTCATCTAACTCAATATGAGTCATTTTTCAGCTCATTATTGACATCTACATTGCATTGATGCTGAGCAGAACCAATTTTTTTTAATATTATTAATTTAATGAGATTGAAACAACATTAAACTTGAGGCCCCATTTGGCTACCATTTCCGAAAACCTGATTTATGTTTCTGCTCCCAATTTTTTTGGGATTAATCTATAAAAATACGTCTATCAAACATGTTTCTGTTCCCAAATTTTTTAGAGTATTTCTTGAATTTTTTTAAGAATTTGAAGAAAAAAAAAATAAAGTTGATTCTTATTTATTTCCACAAAATTATTCCCACCACCACCCCGCTGATATATTTAAAGGGAAAAAATGAGAAATGTTGCGACCAAACGTGTTTATTGTTTCTATTATCATAAATTAAAAGAAATAATTTCGAGATAATGGTCGTTGTCAAACATGTTTCTATTCTCAGAATGTTTTAAAATGAAAATCGAATTCTTATGTCAGTTTATTAGATATAGAAATAGAAAAAACAGAAACACTAAGCAAAAGCCACCTAAGTGACCACACGTGCAATTTGAGAAACTTTAGAATCCGCATCTACTATTTTATTATAGTGAAGGATTTGTTTTGTTTCTCAGTAGAGAAAAAAACAATGGGGGCCAATAGATTTTATTGCTACCTTTTAATTTCAAATTAAATTGTGAAAATAGAAAATGATTAAATAAATAATAAAAAAAGACAAAAATTTGAAGAAGGATAAGAACAAAAAGTGGTCACCATAACCGCAATCAAAATCTTTAACGCATAAAGCTGCGAAATTCAGACAAAATAGCTGAAAATAAGGTGACCTTTTCTTTTCTTTTTTTTTCCACTTCCTTCGAGAAAATAAATAAAAATAAAAAATATTTTTATCTAAAAGGACAATATGGTACTACCAAAAAATTAATCTTTAATATTTTAAAAATATATAAAAATAAAATATATTTAAAAAATATATAATAATTATTTAAAAAAGAAAAAGTTTGAGACACTAGCCAATGGAAAACTTAGAAACCATGTCCCCCACTTACACTGATTATCCAAAACCATTGTCCATAGCCGCCAATTTATCCTCGGTTTTTTATTTTTATTTTTTAATTTCCTCATCTATATATTCACCTCATTCATCACTTCTTCTTCCTCTATAATTGTTTAAAAGAAATTAAATTGAAAAAAAATGAGCTATATGAGTAGAGTTTGGATGGCGGCGACTGTGGCGGTGGTGGAACGCCGAAGTGAGCAATGTTCTAAATTCCGGCCAGTGCAAGTCGCCGGCAGTACGAGGTGTTCTGGCGGAAGAACAGCAGAGTCCGGGGGCAGAGTGAGCAGCGAGGGAGAACAGAGGAGGAAACAAGTGGATGAGTCTCTTCAGGAAGTCATGTTCTTGAATTGCTGGGCACAGAGTTAATTTATTATTTTAGAAACATTTTTTTTAATGTATAGTTTATCAAATTTTGCTGGGAAAATTTACTAATTATTTAGATTTTATTTTTAACTTGTTTTTTAAAATCCAATTATTTAGATTGAAATAGGATTACTGATTTTAATTCTCACATATATCAATCAAGATAAACACAAGTAACAAATAAAGCGGGAAACACGATTTTTCAATAAAAACCCGGAAGGCGGAGAAAAACCATGAGACCGAAGTCCGATTTCAACTTCCATTATCATAAAATAATGAAATTACTGTTGGTGAAAATTGCTGAAATTTCAAGATATATGTATAAATAACAATGAAATAAAACTAATAATTATTGTTGGTGAAAATTGCTGAAATTTCAAGATATATGTATAAATAACCATGAAATAAAACTAATAATTATTAAACAATATTAATGTGAATATTAATTAATCATGTATGGACATTAAAATCAAATTATGAAAATTATGTGAAACAATCTAAGTATTTACTAAATCATAAACGTGACTTTAACATTAACGTAACCGAAAGTAAAAAATAGCAATGACATAATGTATTAATCTTAACGTAACAGAAATAAAGAAGTAACAGTATCAGAATGTATTAACGTTAACGTAAACGTAACAGAAACAAAGTTTTAAACTTTACATAAAAACTTACTCGGATATTCAAACAACGAATTGATTTGGAGTAGATCGAGACTAGAATTTGACTTTATACCCTAAAAGCAAATTCATGCCCCCATACTGGTGCTAATGATTGAATGAACGTTTGCCTCTCAAGGTATAACGATCTTCAAGTTTTTAGTACAAACACTTGAAACCAAAAATTTCGGCGAATTAGATTTGTACTTGAACTCTCACAAAATTCTAAATGATGTGTGCTTTGGTGGTGATATGAAGTGATAATGTTATGAATTAGACTCTTTAAAATGAATGGAAAGTCTCTAGTTTATAAAAGACCAAAAGTCACCATTAAATAGATACAACTTTGAAAAGACATATGTTCACGTTAACGTTAACGCGAACCATTACCAACTTTAGAAAGATATATATTCGCGTTAATGTTAATGCGAACAGTCACCTAATGAACCTTTATATCTGTTCATTTGTGTTAATTCAAAATTAACGGTTAAGTAGTTAATTAACTACTTAATTGTCATTAATTAAATTTTAAACTATTCTGGTGAGTTAAGATCCGACCTGATCCGGACCCGACTCAGATCCGGTCCAAATTGGATCCAAATATGGATCGGTTTGTCCCAATCCAAACTTGACCTGACCTAATTCAAGTTTGAAGGTTTGATGATTAGTGATTTGCCTTTGTTCTCAATTTATAAGTTGATATAAGTTTGAGCTTCTTTTTCACAACTAATGTGGGATAACTACACCTTACAACTCAAGTTCTCCCTTTCTAATAAATGTGGGATAACTCATCCATTTCCAAGCAATATAGGATAATTCATTCATTCATATTTTCAACCAATATCAAATGGATTTATTTGAGAATTAAAATCTCATTCAAAACTTAATTATTTTTGGCATATAAATATACTTCGTTAATCTTGAAAAGACAAGGAACACAACGGAATAATAACCCGATTAATTTAATTAATGGATCTCACTTTAATTAATCAATTAAAGTAGCCAAAAATTCTAACAATTACAATTGTTCACATCTTCAAGAGAAAAAGTCTTGGATCACCGCATAAATATCATCGAAAACGGTGGATATAACAATAAACGATAACTACGGGTTTAGAGAGGAATACCGAATCACTAATTAAAAGAAGATTATCAAAGATCAAGATCGATGGAAGTGAGGTACTTGATGTCAAGAATAAACTCCTGAAATTTCATCCCAATCAAAATTCAAATCGCCGTCGATCGTCAAGACAAAGCGTGCTCTCTCCTCTTTCTTCTATCAATAAACCCTAGTGCCGCATGCCTTGTTCCTTGAAAGGCCACTCCGGCACATGTGTAATTCTCTAATGGGCTTTTACTTATTTATTTTTATTTTTTACTTTTGTTTGTTTTATTAAGAAAATCTAAATGGACTCCACTTTTATTTTCTCACTTAAGCCTATATGAATATAAAAAATTCAATTAAAAAAAAAAAGAGTTTTTTTTTTTTTTGAAAAATTCACCAACTTAAACTTTTAACCCAAACAATCCACACACTACAATAATTTTTTCCAGACGTTTAAAGTTATTGTATTACATTAAATTTTTTTATAATTTTTATATTAAAAAATTATAGTAACTTTTTTATGGCGTATATAATAATTTTGGACTTTTGATAGAATTATTGGACTTCTAAAAAAATTATTATATATAATAGATTGGATAAATAGTGAATCGTAAAATATGAAAAAAAAAATTAAAATTCTCAATTTTATGTTTTTTTTTATTTATTTTTTGTAAAGTTTTTATTAGATTAAAAATAGTAATTCTGATTCACTCACTATTTCAACTTTTATTTAACTATTTAATATTAAAAAATTAAATTAATCAAAAAATTATTTAAATAATTCGCTTGACCCATAAATAGGGCCCACAAAATAACCCGACCCATTTAATAAGCAAATCAAATGTTTGATATGGGCTTAATCTTGGGGCCCTTAAGGCCCATAAAGTAACATTCTCCAAATTGGGCCTATAATCTAATATTCTATTTGTTTGGGCTTTACTCCTTATATGACCCAATTTTCAAATAGTTTTTTTTTTTTTTAAAAAAAATAAATAAAAAGGCGGTCCACCATGCACTCATCCCATTCACTACGATAATTTTTTTAGAAGTCTAATAATTCAGTTAAAAGTCTAAACTAACAGTATTACATAAAAATTAATACAATTTTTTATATGAAAATTTTAGAATTATTTTCATGTGTTGAAATGACTTTTGAAAAAATTACTGTAATGCGTGGAATGTATAAATATAAATTTTAAATTTGCGAATCGTTCACCAAGAATTCCCAAAAGTGGCTTAATTAAATTTCTTGCAAGTAATTCATGTAGTAATTTGTGAAAAATATTGTTTGACTTTTTGTTGTTATTTACAATGTTGTCATTTGTTGTTATATGTAATGTATAAATTGGGGAAAGATCTAAAACAACATAACATACTAAACCTTCCTTGTGGAAAAAAAATAAAATGGTTAGCCTTGAGAAGAGCTTGCTTCTTGGCTTGATTTTGGTGCTATCCCAAACCCTACTTTACTCAATTGAAAGTAAACCAAATGGTGAAAAATTTAAACTAATTGAATTTGTTATAAATGAGTTTTGACTTGTGATGTTTCTAAATGGGTTAATAAATAGGTCGGATCACTGCTGAACCAGGAGATGTGTACTGTGAGGAAGTAGTTGGAGTATTAGAAGGCGAAACATGCGACGATATCATACAAAAGTACAATATCAAGAGCAGCGACTTCCTGTCAATGAACCCTAATGTCGATTGCAATAGTCTCTTTACGGGTCAATGGGTTTGTTTAAGTGAAGCAACCATTATAGGGTGACCGCTTTCACTATTGTCACAAATCGTGTAATAATATCGTATAATAATGAAAATAATTGAGTGCTTATGTGATGGAAATAAATGGATGCCTTTTTTTTTTTTTTTTTCAATCTTAATTAACCCAATATATAACTTCGAAACTATAAATGGATGAATTTATAAGGAACCAACATGCATATTGACAAAATATTTCATAAATTGACTGAACCAACCAAATTAAACTATGAAATCAAAACGACTGTATAAATTCTTCTAATTCACCATAATGTTGCCAAACCCCGAAACTGGATGGTAAAGAAATGTCGTAACGTTCTTTACACAAGCAAAATTCAATTTTTAAAATGAAATCAAATAAAAAAAAGTACTCTCATTAAAACTTCATCAGTTTCACCATCCAGTTAAAAAAAAGTACTCTCATTATGAGTTGGATGAGTATTAGTTGAGTGTTGGTGGCTTTCATGTAATCATGGTTTGTAGTCCAATGAATGTTAGCGACAGATCCAAAAATTTAGTTGATGGAGGGTTAATTTTTTTATGGAATTTATTAAATATCTTTATAATTCAAGGGTTTGTGTAAAACTTTAAGAAATTTTAATTTTTTTATTTTTAAATATAAAAGTAATAGTGAAGATTTTCAAAATTGATAGGTGACTTGAGTCTCCTTGAACTATTAATAGCTCTACCCCTGAGTGTAGGCAGACTCGATGGGGCCAAGAGAAACAAAGAGAGTGAGATAGATTTGCAATGAAAAATCTAAAATCGGGGGATTTAATTTGGAAAAAATAAAAAACTTTAGACACCAATTTGAATCCATTATGTTGTAAATGGTGAATTAATGATTCTCATATAATTCTTGTCACCTTCACAAGCACCACTACAGAGAAAAAAAATCAAATTTACCATAGTTAAAAATAGTGATAAAAATGTTTTTATTACCGTTTGAAATAAAATGTTTTTATTACCGTTTTTATTTCAAAACCAACCGTGATAGACGGAGATGTGATAAAAAATACGATACTTATTATTATGTTTACCAACTGTAATAGATTATATAAAAAAGTTGTGATGGCAAATTTTAATCTGTTCTCTATTACACATACGAAATTATTGATATATTCATACACGTACTCTCCCTCTTACACATACGAAAATTTTGATGTATTCAAATCTTTTATGCCCACAAAAATTTAAACACAAAGATACCACAAAAAATACTAACTTTTTGCGTTGAAATTTTACTTTATAATATGATATTACATTGTTGCATGCATGCATACCCCACAAAAGATCGAAGACTTGGTGAGCATAGACAATTAGTAAACAACTAAACATCATATTCAAACATATTTGACAACATAGCTTAATTTGCAATGTAATTATCTTGTTTTAATTTGGTGTTATTTACAATGCTATTTCTTGTTATGTGTAATGAATATATATATTGTCTAAAACCCAAAACTATCACCAATAAATTGAAGATAATCTTCATAACTTCTTTTAAAAAAAAAAAATCAAACATGGCTCAAAGAAAGAAACCCGCTATGCTTCTTGGCCTGATTCTCGTTATATCAGTTATTCTAGTTTTCTCGGTTGAAGGTCGCCCAATTAACGGTAAGTTGTACATATTTAATCAATTTTGCTCTTTAAACATATGATAATTGAGATTAAAAAAAAAAAAGAAGAAGATAAATATAGAAGTAAAAAATATTTTTTAGATGTGTGAAATTAAATTTAAATTTTGAAATATTGGTTATTTGAATGAAACAGATGAAATTATGAAGGAAGATTCGACTCCAACATGTCAGATGGCTATTCCAGTAAATGCTGGTGAAACATGTGACGATATCATGCAGGACTCTGGTATTAGCAGTGATCACTTCTTTGCCATAAATCCCAATATTGATTGCGATAATCTCTTCAATGGTCAATGGGTTTGTGTTACTGGAGATGAATGAACTTTTGGGTTGCTTTTATTGTGTTAACTGTTACTCTGTAATACATGCAAATTTGAGGTTGACACCGAAGGAAAAGTTGGAAAATAATGAAAAATATTCTAAATTGCTTTGTCCATCTTTTGTTAAATATTACGAGTAATGTTATTTTACTTTTGTATCCAAATAATATGTCGAATAAGTTAATAGAATTTTCTCAAAATTGATAAACATTTTCCATTACAGAATAAAACAGTTGATCAATCAAAAGTGATGTGTTTTTCTTTGAATTTCATTTTGATGCAACAACCTGGTTTCCTAGGACCGTTACTATGGTTTCTCCTATAGAGAATTCGTAGCCTAAAATCCAACTAGTTGAATTTCCCAATCTACAATATTTGGTAAGTTTAATAAATCATGACGATAATTCTAATTGCCGATTTTATAATGAAAATTTTATTACATAGAATAATCACCATTTATATACCAGCAAATCACCAACCAATCATTTTGTAAATTAATCCGCGGATTATATAGGTAGTGGTGACAAAACTAATAATTTAGTACTTTATTACTTAAACCGCATCTTTCCATTTCATCTCTCTAAATCATTTATTTTAACAAAATATTGAAACCGAATTTCCAACCTTTTATCCAACCAATTATATTCAATAATTTCATTAACCGAATATTCAATACATAAATATTGGGAGAAATATTTTACAACAATTACGATAATTATAATTACCGTTTTTGCCGATTACAACAATAAATAATAATTACAATTTATACAACTAGAAATTTCAATACATTAATCTCTTCTCTTGTTTTCTCCCTGCCAACCTTGCAACAAAAAACTATGGGGTTGTGAGCCAACGCTCAGTAGAACTCTAATCTCTCTAATACGTGCATTTAATTAATATAACACATAAACCACGTAAGCATGCTTCTCACATAAATCTAACACATAAACTACATTAACATGCTCGTCACATAATTCCTACATCGTCCAAATCATTTCATATAATTCGACAGGTAAGATTTCCACAACGATATACCAAATAATTTCATATAATCGCCCACGAGACAATTAAATACATATATTAGTAGAGTTCATAATTCTACCTTTCCCAGATTTTCTACCTGTCCGCGAGATAAGATTTTGATTTTCATTGGGATGGTTTGTGTATTTTCCCTCCTTTTTCCTTTTTCCCTTCTTCTTCCTTTTTCTTTGTCCCGCTCCTTCTTTGTTTATGCTTCTGCTTACTGCAGCAGCCAACATCGCTGCGGTGAACCCCCCACCGCCGCGGCGAAGATGCTTCTTCTCTCTTTAATTTACTCACTAACCCGCCACCGTCTAGGCGACCATGCAACAGACTAGGTTCCTGATTTTTTGACTTCTCTCTGCTGAGGCGAACTCCTCACCGCCTAGGCGAACTCCTCACCGCCTAGGCGAACTCCTTACCAGCCGTCTATCTTTTTCTCTCTCTCCTTGCTAACTCCGATCATGCCTATACACTCACGACGGTTGCCGAACACCAACAAACTCATACCACCAGACCAAACACACACACACAATCACGATCATTGCCACCACCGTCGGACCAATTGAACGACGGCACAACACAAACACCTACTTCACCGGTGACTCCCTCTGTCTGCACACACATACATACGCCAAGCCACACACCCTGATCACACACATACACACACTCTGACGATCAAAACACACACATAAAACACACAATCATGCACCCCCCTTCAACGGACTACTACCGACCGCCGGAACACATACACACACACGGCACACTAAACAGAAATAGAAAACACACACACACACACACACACTTGCACAGCACCGTCGACACACATACTCAGAGACAAAACGCACAAACTCACCGCCGAAACACACCCTTCCGACAGGCAGCTTTTCTCTCTTCCTTCTCTCTCTCTCTCTCTCTCTCTCTGATCGCTTCTCCATCCTTCTCCCGTATCTCTCTCTCTCTATATATATATGTGTGTGTGTGATCAAATGGCCGGCCAAGTGGCCATTCTCTCTTCCCTTCATTTTCCACCGCCTATATATATATATATATAATATTTAATTTGCACTTACCTCCCCTCCATTTTTGTTAGGATATTAATTAAACCCTATTTTAATTTTAATTGTTTTGAAAATTACAATCTGACTCCTAAACTTTTAAATCATATAATTAATAGCGTTATCCACCCCGTTATTTTCAAATGTGCTCCAATGCGACTCAAATTATACGTATAAGAAAAATCAGGGTCTTACATTTGCAGTTATTGTAATCGAACTTAGAGTAATCCTAATATGGATATTTTATATATGTGCTCTGTATTTTGCTAATCGAACATGGCTCAAACTTGACAAAATTATTGCTTTTATAATTTATAATATTAAATTACATATTTTTTATTTATTATTAAACTAACATTAATTGCTTCTTACATCATAAGACCGAACCAACATAGACCCAAAAAGGAAACAAACTTTACCATCAACAACAAAATTAAGGAATTAAAATTCTAAGAATTGTAATTTCAGAACATTATAATTTCATTGTTTGATAGTATACTGGAATTCAATTGTAATTTCATCGTAATCATAATACCATCGATTGGATTATCAAATCATTTATTTGTAATTCTGTTATAACTAACATTATTATTTTTATCATGAAATATAACGAAATTATACTCTACTTTAATGTTATTTTTTTATTATATATATATATATATATATATAAAAGAGATTAGAAAAAGAAAATATTAATATATTTTAATTCAATAATTGGAATATTATGTTAGTCATGTTATTTGTTCCCCATAATTTCAATTTGAACATATAACACCTTAAATTTTTTTAATCATCCCACTATAGTCTAGACATATTACAATTTTGGGAAAGAAATAATCATTATACCATGTACCTGGCTGTTTTTAAGCGGCTGTGTAGACAATTCCGTCCTCCTCTTTCCCGTCTAAATACTAAGAAATATACATATAAGGGGGAAGGAATAGGTAGGAAATTTCCATAAAGTCTTCTTAAAAATAATTGGGTGCACGACAATTGATTATTTGTCATCCAAAATTGTAATAGAGTTATTGATTTCGACTGAAGTGAGATGATTACTGAATTGAACTTCAGGGTGTTATATGTTCAAATAGAACTATGGTGACCAAAGTAAAATAATGGTAAAACTTTAGGGGTGCAAAATGTTAAAACCCCTATTTTGAATACTCGAATCTTTAATGTGGAGATTCATTTATGCTGTTTTTCTCACTAGAATGTAGAATTTAGCACCTCATATGAATAAATAAATAATGACATCTTACTCCTAGTAGTTTGACTGAATCGCACTTGATCTCCTTGTAGTATTTTTGTAAGTACTTGATCCCCATATGGTTCAAAGTAAAATGCAACAATTAAATAACTAACAGAATGCTTAAAATAACAAATTTACACTTATACCTGACCAGACTTGATTGGGGTTATAAATAACAATTAACAATAAATTTTATGTTTTGTTAACTTTAACAAAAACCATAATCATTGCACTTTATTTTGAACCGCTAGGAAAATAAGTGCTTACGAAAATACTACAGAACAAGAGAAAAGAAAAACATGGCTTACACAAACAATAAGAACACAATGCTTCTTGGCTTATTTTGGTCATATTTATTGCTTTATTTCACTCAGTTGACGGTAGACAAGTCGGAATTCATTGTAAGTTTAACGTCTAACTAAATATTAATAAGGCACTATTTGGTAACTTTTAAAAAAATTAAAATTAAAATATGTTTAATTTTGAATGTATACCTTTGTTTTAAAGTACCAAAAAGATGTTTTCAAAATATGAAAAATGATTAATATATTTTTTTAAATTTTCTAATGATTTATATATTTTTTAAATGTAGAAAATTTTGATTTTTTCTTCCATTTTTATATGGAAAATAATTAGATTCTCCTTTGTAATATTTTACCCACATTTTTTTCTCTTTATTTTTTAGTGTTTTAATTAATATTAGCCTTACTGAATTTGTCGAGTTGATGGTAACTAATGTTGAATTTATATTTGATATTATAGTTAACTTTAACTAAAACACATGTAAGGACTAAAAAATGCAAAAATGGCGGAGTAAGAATCAAGTCCAACATGCGCGTTTGTGGTTCCGGTATTTAAAGTTGAAACATGTTACAACATCATGAACAAGCTTGGTATTCCCAGCGGCCATTTTTATGCTATTAACCCTAACATTGATTGCGATAATCTCTTCATTGGTCAATGGGTTTGTATTCTTGGTATTCTTGGAAATGAATAGTTTCTTTTACGAGAAAAAACCACTCAAATGTTTTGTATTGTTTTAGTTAAATAAGTGATATTTTGATGTTGTGTATCAGAGACAAATTTGAACAAATAATAATAATAATAATAATAATAATAATAATAATAATAATAATAATATGTTTTGTTGCATAGAATTTTAGTCTTATAAACCCAATTCGGAACTCAAAACTGAATCTGAGGAGACACACTAAGGATGTGTTTTACATCTCAATTCAGCACTCAAAACTAAAACTGAAAATATTAAGTGTATTTGATAAAATATTTTAGAATTAATTTATGTATTTTAATTCACTAATTGGAATATTATGTTAGTCCATATGAGGGTCGACAAAGGTGTAAGACAAGGTTAAGCATGAGAGAATAGACTACATAAGCTAATCATCGTTTAAAATATTTATTATAAGGTATAGGATAATTCTTGAATGGGGTTTTGACACTATGTACCCCTAAAGTTTGACGAAAGTCTCATTTGCTCTCCCATAGTTTCATTTTGAACATATAACACCTTAAATTCTTTTAATCATCCCACTAAAGTCCAGGCTTATTACAATTTTGGGCAAAAAATAGTCATTATGCCATGTACCTAACTGTTTTTAAGACGATGTATAGACAATTAATCCATCTTCCTCCTTCCCTCATATTTTCTTTCCCATACAAATAGTAAGAAATATACATATAAGAGGAAAGGAATCGGCTGAAAATTCCAATAAAATCCCCTTCAAAATAATTGGGTGCATGACAATTGATTATTTGTCATCCAAAATTATAATAGAGTTATTGATTTCGAGTGAAGTGAGATGATTATTGAACTGAACTTTCGGGTGTTATATGTTCAGATAGAACTATGGTGACCAAAGTAAAATAATGTCAAAATTTTAAGGGTGCAAAAGTTTTGAATACTTGGGTTTTATTTTTCCTTTAATGTGGAGATTCGCTGTTTTTCTCACCAGAATATAGAATTTAGCACCTCATATTAATAAAAATAAATAATGACATTTTAACCTCTGCACCTGACTGAATCGCACTTGATCTCTCTGTAGTATTTTTGTAAATACTTAATTCCCAAGTGGTCTAGAATAAAATGCAACGATTAAAAAACTAACATAACTGAATTGTTTAAAATGATAAATTTATCCTTATACTTAACTAGACCTGATCAGGAGTATAAGTTATTAGAATTTTTTGCTATTTTAATTAATTAATTAATTAAATTAATCGGGTTAGTATTCTCATGTGTTTCTTGTCTTTGAGGATCGACGTAGTATATTTATGTGCAAAAAAATTATTAAGATTTGAATGAGATTAATTTTAATTCTCAAAATACCTACTTGAGGTTAGTGGAATACTAAATGAACAAGTAATTCCACATTGGTTGTAGATGAAGAACTTGAGCACCATATCAAGTTATAAATTAGAAATAAAAGAATCTTTGTGCATTATAGGGGTTCCATATTTAACCACACAAGTGTGTCGTTGCTGACCGAATTGGGTTGGGTTGGGTTGGGTTTGGGTTGGGTCGATCCGATCCAAACTTGGATCGGGGCTGAGTTGGATGTGGGTTTAGGTCAAGCTGGATCTTGACCTTCTAGGGCAAAGTTTATTTAATATTAAATATAAATATTTAATTAAATGTGAGAGATAGTTATTAATTAACTGTTGGACAGTTAAGCCTAAACTAGTTCCAGTGAATAAGCCTGAACGTTCATTGGTGACTATTCAGTGTAAATGTTCACACTGAACATGTTTCTTTCCAAACAATATTCATTCATTGCTATCTTTTGGTTTTCTATATATAAGAAACTTCACGTGCATTTTTAAATTGCCTGATTCACAACGTCTATGATTTCATATCACTATCAAAGTACAAAACATTATAAAAATCTATGAGTTCAAATATAAATTCAGTTCGATGAAGTTTTTAGTTTCAAATACTTGTACAATAAACTTAAAGATCGATATATCCTGATTGTTGGACGTCCATTTAAACATTAACACCAATGTGGGGCACAAATCTACTTTAAGGATATAAAATTAAACTCTAGTCTCGATATACTTCATTTTTATTCATTGTTTGAATATTCTAGTAAGTTTTTATTTAAAATATAATTCATTGTTTCTGTGTTGTGAACATTCACACTTCATCTCTGGTTCTGCCTATTTTTCTATTCTATAAATGTTTATACTCACAATTTATTTTTGTTTTTAGATTGTGATATTTACACTGTGTATCTATTTTTGAATATTCACGTCACGAATTTGATTTGATAACATTATAATCCTTCACAGAATTTTTAAAATTTAGTTTCACTATCCATATGTGCTTAGTTTATGTTCACATTGGTAACGTTTAACAATTATTAAATTTTATTTCATGGTTATTTAAGTATTTATTTTGAAGTTTCAGTAATTATCGCCAACATAATATCAATTAATTTTAAATGACTTATTTTTTAAGGTTTGACATTAATTTTAACGGAAAATATAACCATTGCACTTTATTCTAAACAAATAGGAAAATGAGTGTCTATGAAAATATTACGGGACAACAAAGTGCAATTTGGTAAATTTATTGGGGGATAAAATGCTACTAACCCATAAATAAATAAATCACTCCTTATAATACCACACACATTTAACATATGAGATTCGCCAAAATGAAGAATAATTGCATCATTTGCCTTGTTATTTACAATGTTATTTGTTGTGATGGGTAATGTGATTCGGCATATATCCAAAAAATATTACCTATAAATTGGAGAAATATGTTCAAGCTTTTGTTAAGAAGAAGAAGAAGAAGAAGGAGGGAAAAAAAAAAAAAAAAACATGATTTACACAAATAATAAGAACACAATGCTTCTTGGCTTGATTTTGGTCATATGTATTGTTTTATTTTATTCAGTTGATGGCAGGCTACCCTAAACTCAGAATTTTGCTAGTTCTCAAGCAAAATACCCACACAATACGAGAAAATATACAAACTAATTACGAAATTAAAAACTACAAATGAAAAACATTAAAAACAAAAATGTATAAGTTTTGATTATCATCTACCGGTCGAAAGATTTTTCCCTCATCGGCCCCTAATCCTATCAAGTTCAAGTATAAATCACACCATGTGGTATTCTAGAATTTCAACGTTCAAAAATAGTAAGCGTCATTCTAGATCATGTTTAAGTGTGTGATTAAACTCAATTATAATACTATCCATTAATTAGATGAGATTATCCCTAAATAAAGATCATGACTAATACCTTTAAGGTATAGGCAATCCATGCGCCTGACCTGGGATCTACTCTCCACTATTGTAGGCTCGTAGGTTCATAAAGATCAGTAGGGCTTGGTTCGATTTTGGAATAATGGCCAAGGGTATTTTGGAATAGAGAACAGGTTAACGTCGTTAACTTAACATTACCCGAGGCACATCGCTTGGCATTCTCACACTCGAAACCCCATATTTTTTAGAAACAACCCTGAACAAACGTTTAAGAATGTCGTACTCACTTGTCATGTAAAAACGAAACTATTTTTTTTTTTTTTATAACACAGCCCCAAACTCATTTGAATTTCTACAATTTTAAGAGTGTGCAAAAATGATTAAGTAACACACCCCTAAACGTATTCGAATTCTTATAACCTTAGGAATGTGCAAACAATTTGAA
Source organism: Eucommia ulmoides (assembly GCA_016647705.1). NCBI lineage: Eukaryota > Viridiplantae > Streptophyta > Magnoliopsida > Garryales > Eucommiaceae > Eucommia > Eucommia ulmoides. The sequence goes on along the minus strand of CM028337.1, from coordinate 2,134,388 downwards.
CGACAAACGACAAGCAAGTACTTGAATACCGAACCAAATTAGAATTTTGGCCTAAACCCAACCGCTCACATCAAGTAGCGAAATGCTAACTTGATTCACTCAAATTGTGCCTTCAGTTTAGCGATATGGGTTTGGAAAAAGTTCAATCGGCTAGGGTATTTGTTAAGTGTTCAGAATTGAAACGGTTATTAGGCTTCGACAGGGTAACGAAGGATAATGATATTGCATGGTATGCTTCAAAAGGCTCAAGCGATCAAATGACTGCCTAAATCATATCTCCTAAACAACCTCGCCGAGGATTTCGCCTCGAATTTCTCCCAAATCAGGTTCTAGAATCCCTATTGTCATGAAATTGATTGTCGGATAATCAGTTTCAAATCAATAATATAGTGTTATATTGAGTTTACGTGCTCGTGCATTTAGGATCTACAATAACTTTCATTAAACGATACGTTAAGCACACAGAACACACATGAATGAGCGTTACGCTCGATCTCAGTTTCAAACTGATTGTCCGACAATCAGTTTCAAACTGATTATCGGATAATCAGTTTCAAATCAATAATATAGTGTTATATTGAGTTTACGTGCTCGTGCATTTAGGATCTACAATAACTTTTATTAAACGATACGTTAAGCACACAGAACACACATGAATGAGCGTTACGCTCGACCTCAAAACAATCAGGGGACAGAGTCATCATCGGGTAAAGGCCCAGATGACGTCAAAACTCAGCACAAAATAATAACTAAACTAAACAAACTAATCCTAAACAAGCATGCAAACGTATAAAAATAGTAAAGCATGCTAAAAAAAACATATACACATACTAAAACATATTACACATCACCACCAACTCAACACAGGTGGTGTCCAAACAAGCCGTCAGCAATCCCAATGACAGTATATAGCATGATATTGAAGACAGGGATTTAGAACACATACCTGAGAGGCGAGAGGATCTCGCCTCCGACTCAAATTGATAAAGATGTATCTAACTTATTTATGACCCTGAGTTGCCTCCCAAGAAGCGTTTGGTTCAATGTCCTAGGCCCGACATATGCCCTCAAGACTGCGAGATATTCAATGATCGAACCGCAAGAGCACCTGTCGATCTAACATCTTCAAGCATCTTGCCGGAAACAAAAATAAAACTACAAACGAAAATTATATACAAAAATGCCTAGATTAAAATCAAGTTATTTACTCCCAATATCAATAGCAATCAACAAGACAATCCCTGGTAACGACGCCAAAAACTTGGTGGCCGCAAATAAAGCACTGTCACTTTCACCGCAAGCGTACGAATCAAGTTTTAGTATAGTGGACCTTTCGGTCGGGTATCGTATCCACAGGGATTGGTGTTGTTACTATCAAGTATTGCGATTATCATAACCTGACTTTATCTAGGTGCTAAAAATGGAATTTAATTTATTTACTAATACTAAATTAAAATACTAATTAAGTTAACTATACTATAAATACTAATTTGAGATTATTTACGGGAGTAGATTGCCTAGGAATTAACTTTATTTACTTAAATGCATTTGATTTTGTTTTAGTTAACATTAACGGCGTTTGGCGTATCCGACAATCTTGGTTTGTAAACTCCCTCGCCGCCTCTTCCGAGTGTAAGACGGGGGAATACGTGACTTCGTTTCAACGCCAAAGTCCCCCTCAACGTCTTAACGACTCTTGGTCACGTGAGTCTCGCCCCAATGTCATCGATTGCACACTTTCTAACGCCCTCCCAGGTCGTTAGATTGTCGTGTTGTGTTAACCCTAATCCAAATTCGGGGTTACCTCTCTCGAGTGTCAAACCCCGTATTCTCAATATATCTAAACTAGCATATAAACATAGAAAACACGGCAACACAATCCACATACGAAGAACAACCAAGAACGAAACACAAATTCAACCAAAACTATATTTTCATAAATAATACGTTAATCTCTATTACAATCCATGTTTAACTCATGGCCCTAATCATTTATACAATGTAAAACGAGCTAAACATGCTCAACAACTACCAAAATGAAGAAAACAAAGAGAAGAAACGAGCGACTTAGCCGATATCCGAAGATTTGCCACTAGAAACGTCGATCGATCGCTTCCTCGTTGATCCTCCACCTCGGGTTGAGAGCTCTCCCTCAAAAATCCCTAACCCTACACCTAAAATATGGCCTAAGGCCTTAAAGGCTGAAGAGAGGGAAGAGATGAAAATAGAAGAGATTCAAAAAATATCCAAAAGATCTCAAAATATCTCATAAATATCAAGGTTGTGCTGCAGTATTTTCGCCCAGGTGAAGTTAAGTCGGTTAACTTTCTGCCGGAATTTCACCTAGGCGAAGTTATTGCAGGTTTGTAATGTTGTTTTGGCTATAACTTCTTCATCCGAACTCCGATTGAGGTGATTCAAAAACCTATGGAAATATAAGAAAAAAATATACAACTTCCATGTTTTGAGTATTTCCAAAATCTGATTTCATAATAATCCAAAACAGCCTTGAAGTTACAACACCTGTACCGGCTTTGCAGGTTTGGTGACCGCCTAGGCGAAGAAGTAGGCGGTAGACTTGGAAATGTTTCTATTGGGGTTTCTACCTAGGCGGAGGAATTTCTTGCCTAGGTGGTGGACTGTCAATAGCCTTTTGTCATTCTCAGCATCTTCACTGCCTAGGTGGAGGTCTGGACGCTTAGGCGATGGGCTTCCTTCATATTTTTGTCTCCTTGCTTGTTTATCCACTGTAACTTTGACTCGCGTTCAGTTCGATCTCATCGTTTTCGCTCCAGTTTCCTATCTTTTTGCTCCACACACCTGATTTATACAAAAAGTATAAAAACATATAAAAATAACTATAAACGTACTCGAAAACTAACAAATTCAGATTGGAAATACGTAGATAATTTACACCTATCACAGACAACTTGTCGTTCATTGTAAATTTAACATCTTTTATACTGTAACTAAGAACAAATAAGGCACTACGTGTTAATTTTTTTACAAAATAAAATAAAATGAAAGGTTCAAATAAGTTTAATTTTGAATGTATTCGTTTGTTTTAATGTACCAAAAATATATTTTTTAAAAACGAAAAACATGATATTTTTTAGATATAGAAAATGTTTTTTTTTTCCATTTTTTATATAAAAAATAATTAGACTGTCCTTTAATTAGTCAATTGTGATAATTTATCCACGTTTTCTTTTTCCGCTCTGTTCTTTAGTCTTTTAATTAATATAAATTTTATTGAATCCATCGAAATTAATATCTTTTAGTGTTAAATTTATGTTTGATATCATAATTAACTTTAACTAAAACACATGTAAGGACTGAAAAATACTAGAAGCTAGAGTTTACATATGAAAACAAAAATCTAATCAAAATCGAAAAATCAAATTTAAACACAAAATAAATGATTATTTTATTTTTTTGAATGTTTAGCAAAAACGGCGGAAGAAGAACCAAGTCCAACGTGCAGGATTGTTGTTCCGATATTTGAAGGTGAAACATGTTCCTACATCATGCACAAGCTTAGTATTCCCAATGACCAATTTTACGATATTAACCGTAACATTGATTGCAATAATCTCTTCATTTGCTAATGGGTTTGTGTTCTTGGATATAGCTAGTTTTTTACGAGAAAAAGCAACTCAGATTTTCTATAATACAACATTACTGCTTCAACGTAATAAGTGATTATTTGATGTTGTGTACATGGGGAATGAAAAAATATAAAAAAATAAATAATTTTTGTTATACAGAATCTTAGTCTTACCAAAAACATATGAATTATGTAATATGTGCAAATTTGAGGGGTAAGATTGAAAATAAAAAGTAATATGTAGTTCACTTAATGTCACGTGGTCGAATTTTCACAACGAATTTTCTAAATGAGTGATGGTCTAGTGGCACCGACAACTAATAGCCCCGTCAATGTCCTACTACGCAACGGAAATACACCGACCATATGTAAAACACACAGGTTCCTGCAACGTAATACGCATCCATGCAACGGCACAACAACATTTATGGGAAAACCCAGCCTTGTTTTATATAACTCAGGTTACAAGGAACCAATTACAACAATGATCAATAAAATCCGCAGGTATCATTCACTTCCCAAAAACAGACCCAAAACATGACTATTAATAGGAAAACATAGCAGTTGACAGCCCCAATTGCCTAAGCAGACAACCGACACATGTCCAGTAAATAGGAGTTAGTTTTCCTGTTTGAAAACTAACCAAAAATTGCCTAGAAACTGACGAGACGGCACCCATATGCCTTGCACATGTTTGGTAACTATTAATCCATCAGCTCATTAGAAGCTCAGTTTCATTCTAGTATTTTTGCACCCTGCGTACATCCTGCCTCGTTACCATTTTGTCCCATAGTATTGCCTACATTCGCCAACGTCTTGCCACGCCGCCTCCATGGCCAGAACGGGTCGTTGCACCCACGTTCTGTCTTGTTGCGTCGTTGCGCCCAACGACATCTTAACGCCGTATGCATCTTCTGCACCAAAATGCACCGCTGTTCCCAACAGTTTGTCATGTCCCACACATGACTTTGCCTACAACGTAGCGTTACACCTACGTTGTGCCATTTTGCCTCAGTACTGTACCAAAGTCTTCCGTTGGTCCCATGACTCTCCATGAAACCCGTTTTCAGCATCCTCTGTCAACGCAGCCAATGTGCGTCCACGTTGCCCAATGGTGGCCGCTAATTAAGCGCTGCCACTTTCACCGTAAGCGTACAGATCAAGTTTTAGTATAATGGACTTTTCGGTCGGGTATCGTATCCACAAGAATTGGTGTTGTTACTATTAAGTACCACGATTGTCATAACCTGACTTTATCTAGGCGATAAAAAATGTAATTTAATTTATTAATACTAATACTAAAATATTACTTTAATTATACTAATTACTAATATGAGATAGTTAGGGGATAAATTATCTAGGGATTAACTTTATTTATTTCAACGCATTTGATATTGTTTAGTTTATAATAATGGTGTTCGACCTATTTAATAATCTCGGTATCTAAAACTCCTCCGCCACCTCTCCCGAGTGTAAGACGGGGGATATAACGCAACTTCGTGTCAACGAAGAAGTCCCCCTCAACGTCTTAACGACCCTAGGTTGCATAAGTCTTGCCCCAACCTCATTGATCGCACACAAAATCTCAGTTCGTAAACTCCCTCGTCACCTCTCCCGAGTGTAAGACGAGGGATATAACATGACTTCGTGTCAACGAAGAAGTCTCCCTCAATGTCTTAATGACTCTAGGTCACGTGAGTCTCGCCCCAACATCATTGATTTCATGCGTTATGTTTACCCTATCGACAATCTCAGTTCTAAAACTCCTTCGCCACTTCTCCCGAGTGTAAGACGAGGGAATACGAGATTTCGAATCAACGAAGAAGTCCCCCTTAACGTTTTAACGACTCTAGGTCGCGTGAGTCTTGCCCCAACGTCATAAATTGTTCACAATCTTAACCCCGACCGAGTTAATAGATCTTGGCGTTTGTTTATTCTGATCCAAATTTGAGATTTGTCAAACCCCGTATTCTCAATATATAAATCTAAGCATGATAAACAAATAATATGATAAACACACTCAAACATTGAAGAATAATCATCAAAGAAACGCAACTAAACCAAAACTACATTTTTCATAAACAATATGTTAATCCCATCCATAATCCACGTTTAACCCATGGCCATAGCCATTTATACAATGGAAACTAGGATGAACATACTCAAACATACATAGAAGATAAGAAATAAAAGGAAAAACGGGTGAACTTAGCCAATATCCGAAGATTCGCAGCTAAAATCGTCCACCGAATGATTCTCCGCTTATTGATCTTCTTATTCGGATATGTTTGAGCACTTCTCATACTCTCTCTATATCCTAACCTAAACCTTAAGGACTGTAATGGCCGGCGAGAGTGAAGGAGAAGGGGAAAAAATGGTATAAATAGACAAAATATCTGAAATAAATATCTAATACTGCGCAGAGGCCACCGCCTAGGTGAAGGGATTTTCTGCCTAGGCAGTGGAGTATGTCGGTTAAGGTTTGTCTTGGCGGTGGAGTAGGCGGTAGACTAGGAAAACAATCTGCTAGATTTCCGCCTAGGCGATGGTCCTCCAGCAACAATTGTGTCTTCTTAGCTCCTTTACCACCGTGGTAATGGTCTGGACGCCGCAACGGTGAGCTTATTTGCAGAATCTTGTTGTCTTGCTCATTTTTTCACTGTTCTCCGACCGTTCTCGATACGATTCGCTCGTTTATGCTCCGATTTCATATATTTTCACCACACGCACATGTTTTAATACAAAAAGAATAAAAATATATTAAAATATATAAAAATAACTATAAGCGTACTCGAAAACTAACAAATTCGGGTTCAAAATATATAAGTAATTTACACCTATCACCCAACAACGCACTATTTTTCCAAAGCGTGCCCAACAGCTTGGTCCAACGCCTCTCCATTCCTCCAACGCATGTTGCCTCGTCTTTGTCCCTCGTTGTCTTGGCTGCGTGCCAAGGTCTTGCTCATTGCTATGCACACACATAGTACCGATCCTAACATTGTGCCTAGGATCACCCAACACAATGCTCAACACTCGTTGGTATTGTGCCGCAACACTGTCCACCGAGTTATACCGAGTTGGTGTCTTTGTTGCCAACGCCCTCGTTTGTGTCACCCACACTACGTCCGGTAGCAAAGTGCACCATGTCTATGCCAATTGGTCCTCCAGCCATGTTAGGGGCTAACACTTAACCACAAAAGGATGATTTTGAATGTACACCTCTTTTTGTTAATCTTAGGACCCTTAAAAAATATAAATAAAAATAATTTCATTTAATTACTATTTTACCTTTTAAATTGGGAACACATATATTCCATTAATTTTTTACTCTTATACATTTCTTCTCTTCTATCTTCTTCCACCTTCTCCTCTGTTGGTCCCACACCGGCATAATAATTGAGAATGACACTGACGACGGTATACACTTTCTCTCTTTCTGTCAAACACATATCTCTTAACTCCACCTTACCCCTGGTTCCCCACCCTACAGCTCAACCCTAACCCCTCAACATCACTACCACATGCGGCACGGTCGACCGACCTCGTCTCTTCTCTCTCTCTCTTTCTCTCTCTCTCTCTCTCCCTCTCTCTCTCTCTCTCCATATATATATATATATATATACACACACATATATAAAAGAGAATTTTTTTTACTATTCATTTGCATATGTAAAATTACATGTTTATCCTCATAATTTGTGAAAATTAAAGGTAAATTGTTTACATATTTTATATATTATATATATATATGGCTATTAACTTATTATCTGTAACAATTAAATTTTTTTTTCTTATCATTCATATATATAAGTAAAATGATTAATTTATTTATAACAAAATTAGAAACGAAAAGTTCTCTTTTTTATTTTTTAAAAGAAAGATAGTTTAAGATTTCTATATATTATAGTAAACATATAAAGTTTTTTTACTATTCATTTGCATAGGTAAAATTACATGTTTTTCCTCAAAATTTGTGAAAATTATAGGTCAACCTTTTGAACTATCTATATAATAAATCAGCTCATTTACATCCAGGGCCGTTGGATGTCTCTGGATATTCATAGCCGTTGGATGTCTCTGGATATATACAACATATATATACAACATATCTATATAATCTATATAATAAATCACTTCATTTACATCCAGGACCGTCGAATCAAGGACCGTCGGATCAAGGGACAAACATCAAAGACAGCCGTTGGATTACTTTTATTTCGAACTGCACATACTTATCATCACATAATCCATTTTTATTTCATAGAGCATTTATGAGTTGCTTTTACTTTTTTAGAGACTTACCATCACTGTGCCTTGCTTCACTTCATAGACTGACTTTTTTGAGAGTTGACACCTACTTTTTGAGAGTTCATAGCCTTAGCTTTGTTCCTTTCTTCTGCTTAGCTTCTTCTCCTCTCCGCCGAATTCACGGCTTCTTGTCTTCTCCGCCGAATTCATCTTCGCTCCCATCTTGCAGAAAATTGAACCGCAGCTCTCCCTCTCCCTCACTTTAGCTTCTATCTCTTTCCCTCTCATTTTGCAGGCGACCGCCACCACCACACCATCGCCGAAACCCCTAACCCTATGTCGCTCCCTAACCTCAATCGTTGCGCCTTCGTATCGTCGTTTCCTCCTCTTCAATCTCATCCGTCGCCGTCACCACCTCCGAGCCACCGCTGCTACAAGATCTGCCATGAACATGGCCTCGAACCATCTCTATCGCAACAGCCAGGTCGCCACCACGCTATTCTCTTATTTCTTCTTCGAAACCCTAACCCTATTCTCATTAAAATTGATTTATGTTTCTGATTTGGGAAACATTAACTTCCAATTGGGTCTTGAGTTGGCTAAATCTAAGTTTAATTTCTCTAACTTTGCATCAGATTTCTCTCTATTTCCCCCCCCCCCCCCCTTCCCCATTTTTATTGTTCTTATTTGCATAATTTTACAGGCACATGCAAGGTTGTTTTCTTGAAAGGCCCATTTCTTCCACCATTTCTACATAAGTGAAGAATATTTTTTTCTCTCCACACCACCGACGCTACCATCACCGAACATACTGGTCAAGAAATAGCTAATTTTGAATTTATTTTTTTTAATATTACTGATTTTGATTTTCTTTTTTGCTGAAGCTTTCATGGCCGAAGACACTAGAGAACATATGGCTCAACATCAAGAGAAAATCTGAGGTATCATCTTTTGTTTTCGATTTGAATCAACTGAAAGATCGAACAGGAGAAACTATGATCGAATGTGTCCAAAAACATGTTCTTTTAACTGTAAAGAAAAATATGCATCGTATTTGTTGAAAACATCTAATTAATTTTGAACTAATCCCCCATCTTTCTCTTTCAGGTGCTTCACCATGGTCAACCACACCTTGCTGCATCTTCATACTCAGTGGTAAATTATTTACTGTTATTTATTAGTTTTTCATTTCTATTAATCTCTCATTTTTGTTTGATTTCCCTAAACAAATGGATTCATAGCTTGAAGGTTTTGATTTAATTACTCAGTTTTTCCAGCATAATTGATGGCACTGACCATCTCAGACTTGGTTTCATTTCTCAGGTTTTTATTTATGGGAATAGAAACAAAAATTGGGAAACTGAAACTCTGAGGAACAAGGTCCAATTTGTTTGTTTTGCATTTGTTTGAAATTTATGTTCTCAATTATTTTCTATCTATTTCTATTTTTTTAAACAGTTTTTATGATGTGAGGTAAACAATAAGACTTTTAGGTACAATTTTTTTTTTCTCGGAAAAATAGGAACAAAATCAAAAATATGAGGATTAAAAAAAATCTGTTCCTGTAGATTTTATGAACAACACATCTATTTTTAATGGTGAGCATTGCTTTTCAACTGGTCCACCATTTTTGAATAATGCTCTGTTACCAAGCATCTGACATTGTGCACACATGACCAAGCATTAGGTAAGTTATTTTCTCTTTTTCAGGACCTATATTATCTAACCAAGCATATTATTCAAGTATTCGGTTATTTTTTAAGTAAGTTTGTATTGGTTGCAATTGCAATTGAAGGTCTTGCTTGTTGTCCACATTTTTAAATATTTTAGGAAAAAATTATTTTTCTTTACATTTTCAATCTCTTTTATCTTTTATTTTTACTTAAAACTCCATTCTCTTACTTCTATTTTTTTTTTTTTTTTTTTTTTTTTTTTTTTTTTTTGTTTCATATTATGTCAAATGTAACATTGATTAAATTTTTTTTGGTTTATATCTTCTAAAATTTGCATTTTTTGGATTTAATTTAAATTAATTTTTTTAGGTAGGGGACAATGGTTTCGTACAGGACTATTAAAGAGTAGAGATTTATCTAAAAGTTTTGGCGTATAGGTAATATATAATACTTTTATTTATTTTGTTTGAACAATTTTTGTTTGAGGGAGATAGTAGGTAGATTGTATCTGTAAAATTAAGATCCCATTTGCAAAAATAAAAATAATGATATGGTCTTCTCTAGATATGCTTTTAAATGGTTAGTTGAAACTTGAAAGTTTTGCATAAGTTATATTACGATTCATATAACCTTTCATTCTTGGAAGTTGAAAATATAGAGTTATTGTAATAATTCTTACATCTTATTATGTGTTAAATGTATGAAAATTAGAAAGAATGTGGAGGTAATATATATATATATATACTCATATTCTTGGACAAAGTGTAAAATGCATTCAGTCGTGTTTTGTTGGATTTTGAAGTTTGTATTTTGGAGCATGGTTTATAGTATTTTTTATCGATGTTGGACTGTAGGGAATAAAAGTAATGGTAATTTCTCTCTCGAAAAATCTTCATCAGTAGCATTTTTTTTGTTCTTTGTGACCTAGATCTGATTCTAGCCGTGTTAAGTGAGATTTGGTTTGCATTTGAGAATTTGATATTGGAATTTTAATTAGTTTATTTCGTTCTTTGTGACAGAGATAAGAATTCTTTTTTACTTCTAATTTTCATTTCTACATTCAAAAAATCTCTTATATTTTTTGTTCCTACATTCGTTGTTCCTACATTGTGTTATCATTGAATTTTTTTCATATTATTTTTTTGTGTAATTTATCATGTCTAAATTTGTTCCTTTTGTATTTTAGTTTTTTTAGCTATGGTTGAAATTTAAAAGAGAATCTATTAGAAGTTCTATTAATGATATTCAATTATTAGTTGTTAGTGATGTTTAAATGAAATAGGTGCATAATAGTAGTCTTAATTAGTAGTTATTATTGATGTTCAATGTTAACTATAAGTGCAGAATGGATGCAGAATGTTGTATGCAGATAAAATTATGTCAATTTCGATGTTCTGTTACATCTGTGCCTTCAGGCACGGATTATACGCTAGTTTTATATATATTATATACATATATATGCATATACAGCTATTATCTTATTATCTGTAACTATCAAATTTAATTTTTTTTTCTTTTATCATTCATATATATATATATATATATATATATATAAGTAAAATCATAAATTTATTAAAAAAAAATAAAAAAGTTCTATTTTTTATTTTTAAAAGAAAGACAATTTAATATTTCTATATATCATAGTAATAATATATATATCAAAATAGACAAATTTTTTGTACAATAATTTTAACACTAAGTAGATTTGCAAATTGCACTTACAAATTTTAAACATTACTCTACCCATTTTTCTATTACATAGCTAAAAGTAATTCTATTTGGTATAAAAAAGCTCAAACTATTTAATAGAAATATAAAATATAAAAATAATTTTTTTAAAAAAATATGTAACTATAGATATAAATACGTATATTTAATTTAAGATTTTTTTAAGTAATTTTAAAACACGTGTTGAAAATAATAGACGATATTTTTCACTCTATTTAGAATAAAATTTATATTAATTTGATAATTTTGATAGTTAAATATTTTATTTTTGTTCTTTCATAATAGTTATAGATTTATTTTTCTACTTTCGTAATAGTTATAGATTTTAATTTTTGCACTTTCATATATTTGGTGGGATTATTATCATCAATCATTTTGTTAATTATAACATAAAAAATAAATTAATAGTGTTATCTAATTACGATTGAAATTCATGTGACTTTACTATTATTATATGACTTATTTGGTCATCTTAACTGTGGTATTTTTAAATGTGTCATTTACTGAAAATTACAATATCAACACCTTATTACTAAATTTATTTTGTCAACTATTTTATTCTTTTATCATAACATATAAAAAAATATATATGTAAGGCCATGCATCTTAGACGACTTCAAAATCGCAGTTCTTGTCTATAGAAATATTCTTCATCTTTTGATCATGTCATGTTCACACCTTTTATTATTAGTAGTAGGGGTATAATTGGTTGGTCAGATTGGGGTTGAAGGATTTCAGTCAATGGGCCAAGAAACATTTCGAGTAGCTCCTCTAACCGAAGCCGATCATGTGGCCTCATTACAGTGATCTAATTTGGGGTGGGTCAGGTTGGTTGGTTGTCGGGTAACAAAAACAAAAAATTAAATATAAAATACTAAAAAATTGTAGATCTAGTTTTTTTTTTTTTTTTTTTTTTTTTTTTTTTAGATTTGGAACAAAAATAGAGAAACAATCAAAAAACATATTAAAGAATTAAAAAAAACCTTACAAATCGTCAGATCAAAGCAGAAAACAGAAAAGGAGCAGGAGCCGTCAACAACGACAAACAACAATATTGCAAGAATCATGGACGTCGAGATTATTAGGATTTGATAAATGCATGATTATTTGATAACGAGATTATTAGATGACACAAGAATCATTACCGCAGGAATTACCTGCGCAAGAATCATTGAAGAATTATCTATTAAGGTTTGATAGAAAAATGTGGCTCTGGGATTGAGAGAGAGAGGAGAGAGAGAAAGTAAGGGGATGAGGAGAGTAGCGAGGGTTAGAATTTGAAAATGGAATTATCTGAATTTGATTAGAGCTATATTTAAATATACATTATTTTCGAAATATTTCATGTTCTAGGGGTATATTTGGTAAATGTATATTATTAGGGTTGTTCGAGGCGAGTTCGGGTGCATTAGGTATGGGTAGATAGGTACCCGAGCCGAAGTGTTTCTGGGTTCGAAAGGGTCGGCTCAAGTGGAATGAAAAAAAAAATTACTCATAAACGATCGACCCGCCATCGGGTCGGGAGGATAGGGTGGGGCAGAGTGGCTTTTTTGGGTAATTAGTAGACACGATAAATTCTATTTGCACTATATTCATGTATTTTTTTTTCTTCTTATCATCATTTAATTTAGAGCATAATATTTGTGTACAACTTCATTTTAATTTTTGAGCTAACTATAGTCTTGTCATTTCTTTACATGAAGTGTGTTGGCCCAGTAAGCTACCCAAGAGGGAAGGTGAATTGGGTAGATAAAAATTAATTCAATTAAAAATACCTCAAAAATCAAATAATTAATTTTTCCCCTAAATTAGTTACTATCTATATAGCAGGGGAAATTAATTATCAACTAAATACACACCAAACACCACAAAAAATAAATAAGTAAAATAATGCAGTACACTAGAAATTTATACTAGTTTACTAAGCTATTCTTAACTAATCAAATCCCCTGAGCTCCACGGAGAGTCGCACTCATTAATCAATATGATTCCTTTAACCAGGTAGGAACCAAATCCTTACAAATCAATTTTTTTCACAGGCTTAGAATCAACTTTTACAATTCCTTTTCACAGACCCAGGAATAACTAAAGATTAACCTAATTCTTTTGTACTTAAGCTAAGAATCAAACCTCATAAAAATGCTCCAAATATCCTTTTATCTAGTAAGGATTGAACCGTTACAAAATCACTCAAATTAATTCTATAAATGAAGAATTAAAATATTACTCTTTTTACCGGAAGAGATTGAAATCAACTACCCTTAATTAGACACTTCCAATAATATTTAATCTGACACTCAACTCACCAATTACAAAATTGATAAGTGATTTTCTCATTCAGAACTTCTACCACCCCAGATAAATTTAAACTCAATTAATGTTCCGATATTAGTGATAGAAATAAAGTGAAAATTTTAAAATCTGATTTCAATCAAAGAATGGATAGCAAGCAATTTAGCACGTAATCAGATTTTCTCAAGAAATCGTTTCAAAAATAATTTTCAATTTAAAAATCAAGAACACGATTTCAAAGATCAAAATTTTCAAGTAACAATCAATAATATTAATCAACAGATAATAGCAAAGATTTGAAATAATCTCACCAGGAATTCACCAGATAAATATAGATAGAATAATAATGAAACTTCAGATCGATAGTAGCAATAATCTACAACAAATTTTCTCAAGACCAAATTTAAAAATTGATCCCATAATGCACTCAATATGATTTTAAAACGATGACTCTCAGAAAGCTCAAAAACTTCTTGAAATTTCATTGATTAGGATAATTTTAATCTTAAAAAACGCAGGTCTATTTATAGGTAAATAAAACAAGTCTTTCAACAGCTAATTCCCACTTATCATGATAACTAATTACACTTATAGACTTAATATATCATTAGGACTTAATTTTGGTTTGTTTCACTTAATAATATCTTTTAAAATATTCAATTTAATCCCTCCAATATTTTCTTAAACTTAATTAAATAGGATAGAAAGAATTATATAAACCAATTTGAAAAATAATCAAACTATATGAACCATATCTATAGGGATGACAAAATATCAATGATATATCTTTAATAATATCATATCCCTAAAATATCTCTTATATCTTAATCATAAACGGCTATTATTTCATCAGAATCCTTGAAATCCTCTAAATCTGAAATAGACTATCAGTTGACCGACCAACTCTCATAAGTCGACCGCCCGATTCAGGTTGTAGCCTAAGCCAAACGTTTCTCGCCCATCGGTCGACTAGTAATTCACGATCTATCGACCGAACGATACAGAGAATTTCTCAAGCCAAAATTTATTTGCCCATGGGTCGACCGCCCATTCTTCATCCATCGACCGGACGATTCAGCAAGTTCCATAAGTCGACCTATCTATCGACCTAACAATTCATAGACTTTCACCTTTGGCCATAGGTCAACCTAACTGTTAACCGAATGATTCAGAGAGTTCGTGTATTTTACATAGGTCGACCGATCATACTCCACAAGTCAATTTACCTACTGGAACTTCTTCCTTAATTTATTTCAATTTAATTCTTCGATATTTTTGTCCATTTAAGTGATTTCTTTTCTTAGTTAGCTCTACTAAATTCTTAAATTCAGTTTTAATCAATTATCTCTCTTAAATAAATGTTTCTTCTTTAATTACACATAGGAACAAATAATTTAACTAATTAAGATTCTATAAAAAAACACACATAATTGCAAAAATATTTTCATGTCATGTGTGAACCTAATCGGGATATATTAGGAGGAAAAATTTAACCTGAGTTGTTTCCCTAGATTCTTCAAATTCTTCAATCTCTTGATGTTCATCATCTTTATCATTAACTTTTAGCATTCATTTAGTTTTTGTTACAATATCTTCATGATAATCTCACCATTGGAACTAATAAACTGAAACATTTAATAAAACCGTTAGTTTCACAAAAAATATCAACATTTAATTGTCCATCAAAATCTTAGAATCAATAAAGTGATTTCCATTAATTGTTTTACATAACTGTCAACATTTAATATTATAAGAAATAATATATATATATATATATATATATGTCATATTTGTTCATTGATTTTTTTTTTAAAAAAATAATTAATATACATATTTTTAGTGTGATATTTAATGAACAAATAATATAAAAATGTTATAAATATGTCAAATAAATAAGATAACAGGTACGTACATGCATGGCACGTGTTCTCAATCTAGTGTATATATATATATATATAAACGAGGGGAAGGGGTTGTATATTTCAGAAAACAAAAGGTAGTAAGAAAGAAAAACTAAAATTTATTTTAAAATATACTAAATTATAATTTCAAAAATTATTTAAATTTTTTTAATATAAAAATATACATTTTTGAGAATTACACGCCACAAAATTCTAGTGTTAGCAATTAGAATTAAAAATTACAAATTTAGTTCATGAAAATTATTCTGAAAGGCCTTTCCCAATACTAACCTTCATAAAGAAATGGGCCATATGATTTTGGGTTTAGAATGGCTCCATTGCGAAGGCCCATAAAGAAATGAGTCTTATGATTTTGGGTTGAGAAAATTAAAATTTATCTCCATAGTTACATTAATTTTTAAAAAAAATCTAAAATTATTCTATCACATTAAAATTACTGTAATTTTTCATAAAAAAATTACAGTAATTTTTGTGACGTATAATGAGTCAGTTACTTTGAATTTTTGACAAAATTATTAAATTTTTTTTTAAAAAAAAAAATCTAGAAGCAAAAACACTAAGCAAAAGTTACTCTATCGTAATCAATGTAGAACAATTTTGAAAAATAAAAATAAAAAAAGTAGGTGAGGGAGAGATCCAAAATTCTATCCAAAAACATATCCGTAATTGAATGTAATTCCGGTTATATATATATATATGTCATTTAAACCAAAATAAAGCTGTTATATTTTCTGTTAAAGTTAATTATCAAATTTTAAAAAGTCAAAATCTATTAATTATGTAATATTAATTAATATTTATACTCCAACGGGGGTGTGCTCGAGCCTGTTCAGTTTGTTTTGATCGGTCCCCAAAACAATTGATATGGTGGTCTCAATTCGGTGATTCCTCAACATCAAGACTTGTCAGTTTGGTTCACTTCCTTGAAAAAATCAGACGAAGCTGGATAAGTTTGGTTTTGATTCGGTTTCGGTTTGGCAACAAGATTCTTCTTCTCTGCCATAGCCGAGTTTGTAACTACAAGAATATGCAATGTCCAAGCCTCCAAGGATCCGCAACGGCACTTGACGGCGGTTGCAAGTTGTGGATGAGAGAGGGAAGAGACGGTGACAACAATTTCAAGTTGCAGGGAGAGGGAAGAGGTTTTGAAGGGATGATGGCTATTTGGGCTGGTCTCTAGAGTTAAACAAATGAAGTGAGGAAAAAAAAAATTAAGGCATACCTACTCAAAACGAAGTTGTTTTGAGTAAGTTAGTTAGGTTTGGTTTGAACCGAACCATTCTCTGACCAAAATTGAACTAGACGTTCATTTTTTTCCTCAGGACTAAATTGAACCAACCAGATTTTCAATGGAAACTTCAGTTTCGTTTCGTTTTTCTACTTTTTTTTTTCAATTCAGTTTGATTTTTCGGTTTGGTCGCTTTTCTGCACACCTCTTCCAATAGGTTAGGTTAGATAATATTAATTTTCTCTATAAACTTTCTATACGCAAAATTCACCTTAAAAATATCACCATTATCACTATTTGTCAATATCATATTTCAATCAATCGTATTACTTTTATTTTTTAAATTTTGAATTTTAACATCTAAAATTATTAAAAAATAAAAAAACAAATCTTAGAGCCCGTTTGATAAAACAGAAAATATATATTTTTTTTACGTTTAAAGATTCTCTTACAATTCGGTCCCAATATATATATAATTTTCCATTTTTTTAAGGAAAGTTCATGAATGTGGCAAGATTTTGGAGGATAAAACTTTTGTGATTGTTTTGTTGGTAAAGTTTTGTTCATTGCCTTACTTTAGTCATACAAATCTCTTTTTCTTCTCTTTTTGGCAATTGATTTCTTCTTCTTTCAACCTAATCATAATATAAATCACATAAAATCAATTATGTCTAGGTTTAACTTCAACAAGAAGATTGTGTGTGTATTTTATGTTTCCAAATTTTAACTATAAGTGTTTTAAAAATATGTTATATTGTGTTTGAAATTGTTGAATCTAATTTTCAAGAAGTTAAAATTTTGATATTTTTTTCGTCTTTGAAAAGTTCTCTAATAGTAAAATCAGATATATTTTTTCATATATTTTCAAATTTAATAAACATTTAGTCTCAAATTTAAGTTCTTTTAATGGTTTTGAATTTTTGTTGTTGGTGGAGGTGGAGAAGGTGTTTGAGTTTTGCCATTGCGTTTATTGGGTGATTGTTTCTTCATTTTTGCGATTGTTTTTTAAACTCTTCATAATTTTGTTTTAATTTTCAAAAATAATTTATTGATTATGTAAGTTTTTCATTGATTACTTTTATTTTTATGTTTTATTTTATTTTTAGTAAACTTTGTTAGGGGGATGAATGTTTATTGTGACAATATGGTTATGAGTGGTTGTTGCGCAGGCAGAGATTCTGGTGGTAGTCGTGGCGGCGATACTTTTTTTATGGTGGAGAATGCTTGTTGTGTCTGTTATGTATGTTGTGGAAAAACAAACCGAGGGCATTTTTGACATAAAATCTTCTCTGAAAATAAATTAAAGAAAAATGAATATTTACAATAGTAGAATCAGAGTTAAAATGCTTAAAAATAACAGAATAAAAATATGAATATTTACATCTTGAAAATTTTCCCAAATAACATTGTGCGTAAATAATTAAAAAAAGATAGTCAAACAATAGAAAATTATATTTTAAAAATATCTGAGGACTAAAAAATTTATTATGTTAGTTAGGAGTTCATTTCAAAATTTATATATTTCTTAAAAGTTATATAATAAATCTTCCTTAAAAATTCATTCAAATATAAAATGTTAACGAAAATTTTTTGAGCAAAATCAAGAAATACAATTTTATGAGCATTAATAAAGTTGGAGGTGTGAATAAAGAATCAACGAAAGCAAAAAAAGACTTTGTATATACACTTGGTAAATTTAATTTACACGAAAATTTCCCCTTTCGTGTAAGCAAACAAAATAAGTTTTTCAATTTTGTTGATGTGAGTTCTTTACCCATCTAATATTTTTTAAAAATAAAATTACTGAAATAATCTTATTTTTAACTTATTTACCATACTAACGTCACCCGGGATGTAATCCCCGAGTTCGTGGGCCCGGCAGTATACTGGGGTTTGGAACCCTGGGTATACAAAAAACATTTTTTTTTTTTTGGTTGGGGTATACCTGGGGTTCAGTACCCCGGGTTCTAATTTTTCTATTATCTTACATAAATTTTATCTTCTCTCAACACCATATATTCTCATCGTCCGTTTTTTGTATTCTCGATTTTATTATTTAGCGTTATGAATGTAGTTTATATGCAAAAAAATCAGGTTCATTTCTATTACGGATAGACGACCATTTTTTGTTAACTTAAAGTTTAAAAAAAAAACTGCATCGTCATTGAAATAACTCATCTAACCAATTTTGACGATTATTTAAAAATTATTCATTAGTCCCTTTTTAGTGTTCCAAGTTTTGTTATGTAGTGTTATGAACATAATTCATATACAAAAAAATTGGTTCATTTCTGTTACGAACATGCAATCTTTTGTTAATTCCAAATTGCCGAAAAAAATTCCGCCGTTATCGAAACTGCTCATCTGGTCAACTTTGGTGATTTTTTAAAATTCATCCACTTGTTCATTTTTAATTTTGTAAAAAACATTATGGAGTGCTTTGAACGTAATTTATGTACAAAAAAAAATAGATTTATTTAAAATATCGATAGACCACCGTTAATCAACTTAAAGTTGTCGAAAAATTTAAATTTTTCTTGCGAAAAAAACGATTTTTTTTTTTTTTTTGGGCGGGGTATACCCGGGGTTCAGTACCCCGGGTATACCCCGCCCAAAAAAAATAAAAAATAAAAAAATAAATTTGTGTACCCGGGGTTCGGGCCCACGAACCCGGGGATCACATCTCCGGGTGACATTAGTATGATAAATAAGTTAAAAACAAGACTATTTGAGTAATTTTATTTTAAAGACTTTGTATATAAATTTAATTTCCCCTTTCGTGTAAGCAAACAAAATAAGTTTTTTAATTTTGTTGATGTTGGCTGAGAAAATACACTCTCTGTACACTTCTCGTGGTTGAATGAGTTCTCAACTTAAGAGGGAATTTTTGCTATTTCTTGAACGACACGACATTGACAAATGTGCATTTTGGAAAATTGTTACACTCAATTGATTGATGGTAATTTCCTAATATTCTTTTCAATTTTGTTAATGTTTATGTTCTTTACTTAAAAGTACAAATGCACACTTAAAAGTTTAGGCATATTAATATTTTTTTTTGTTAACTTTTAATATTTACATATTACTTTAAAATATGTATTGTTTTTAACTTCTTAATATTTTTATTATATCTAAAATATATCATTTTCAGTCTAATTGACTAATTTTATCTGTTAATAGTCATAATTTTAGCAAAATAATTACATTTTTTTTTTTGTAGTTTACACTTTATATTATATTTTTCTATTAATTTTTAAATTGAAAGAAAGAAATTTAAATTAGCATTCCTAATAACCACCTCAATTTTTAAATTGAATCAATTATTACTTCACTTTTAAAATTTGAGCACAGTTGGTTTTTACTTTCCAATGCTTTAATATTCATATATTCGAAAATGAACAATTGTATTTCAAATTGCGTGTTCAATTTTCAAATAAAATATTATAGATTTTACCCTTAAAATTTAATTATAGCTACATTTTGCTTCTTAATATTTAATATTTGTATTTTCTATTCGTCTATAGTCTATAATAGAAACTGAAAATAAAACATGAAAAATAAAAACTAAAAAAATAAATAAAAACACAGAAAATAAACAATAGAAAAATATATTTAAAAAACACAATAACAAAATGAAAATAAAATACCTAAAAATAAGAAATCAAATATAAAAAATTAACAACATAAATTGAACATATAAAGAACAAAAATAAAACACAAACCCAAAATATAAATATATGACCAAAAAAATTAAAGACACTGAAAAAAAAAAAAAGTAAAGGAGGAAGAATAAGTATTGAATTTAATTTCATTTATTTTCACTTCATTTTTTTCCCTTGTTATAATTTACACTGTCATCAAACAGTATATACACGTGGTACACTGTAATGTCAAACTTAGAGCAGACAAAACAAGTATTTACACGATGACACGACACGAAACCGACACGAAATTATCAGGTCTAGGTTTTGCTTATCAGATATCGGGTCGTTATCGTGTCAAACCCAATAAGCTGATAAGAAATAGTGCAGGTTATCAGGTTGACCTGATAACCCAATAGGTTACACGATAAGACACGATAAGAATTTCGTGTATTCAGGTTACATGATAACCTGAGATCTAATAGGTTACCCGTTAATTTAATAAATTATTTTTACACCCCCAAATTATCAAATATTATAATTTAGTACCTAATATATATATTCATATTTCTCTAACCCTACTCATTTAGTCAACTTAATATGTTAACAGGTCATTAACGTGTAATGGGTTAACGTGTAATGTCGTGTCGTGTCGTGTTGTGTTCGTGTTTGGGTCTTACCGTGTTTCGTGTTATCGTGTAATGACATGTTACACGACCTGTTACCTATTTTGCCAGCAGCTCAAACTAAACCTATTTACATTTTATTTTTTTGGTTGTTTTTTAATAATTGATTGTTGGGCCTACAAAAAAGACTTTGTATATACACGTGGTACATTTTTCAGATTAATATACAATAAAATCATATCTCCTCCCTTCTATATATAGCATCGTGCTTATTATCTTCATCCCACAAAAAAAAAAGAAAAAAAAAAAAAAAGGGCAATGGCATTGTCGGAGGGAAGGCATCGGCCGGCAATCAACTTCCCGCCGAGCATTTGGGGTGATCAGTTCAGTTCATTCTCTTTAGATAAGCAGGTAAATAAACACTCTCTATGTGTATATAAATATAGTATATATATTACAGTGAATATTAGTTACAAATAATTGTAATTAATAATTACAAATCATATGTAACTATATGACACATATCTGTATAATATTAGTTATATAATTAGGAAGCTCCAACTTAAAACCATATGGTGCTAAGTGGAGTAACTCCTTTGATTTATTTAATGGTTTGAAAACTCTTAAATAAACGATGTGAAACAAGAATCTAACAAATTACATGTAATTGTATAATATTTGTTACATCTAATAAATATTTTACACATAAATTAAATACATGTAACTGTGAGGGTGCAGACGCGTGTATTGGACCTTCCGCATTTTTTTAATGGGTAGGACTAAAACACATGTTGTAATTGCGTATGAGATTTTTTCACAATTAAGGGTAAGATAAGGGAACTACCCCAAAAAATATATAATATATTTTTTCATCAAGTTTTTGTGGGATAAACTTTAACGATCTAAACGTGCTCATGCATATAAAATAAGCAATTAGATCAGTATGGAAATAAAAAAAAAAAAATGAATGGGTCAATGCGTACCTCCAGGCATTGTTGTTCTCGATTGCTAAAGATCATGAGAAATGTTGGTTTCGGGTTAAGGCTCTTCTAAACCTCAATCAATCTCGGTTTGATGGTGTATTTTTGTTTCTAAATGAGATTGTAGGCTTAGAGAACCAAAATCCCATCCACAGCCCCTTTATATAGACTCTTCTCATCAAAGAGTCAGTTGTGGACGTGCAGAAAGGTAGTGGGCAGTTAGCTATCCATGAACCCACGTTTTGTAACTCACTTAACCCACTCTTGTAATGGTGGCCATGATCTACAAAAGAGGAGGGTGTTCATGACGTGGATTCAAAGGTGGTTGGAGGAAGTTGATCCACCTTTCTAAAATGATGGAAGAATGGACCATGATCTTGAGGATTTTTAGGAAAAATCCAACAGTTTTATAAACCAGATGAACAACAAGTCTGTTGCATCAGTGACAACCTCGTGCCCTGACATACCATGCATGCAGGAATACGAAAAGCATGCTAATGAGATCCAAGTGTTAAAACAAAAAACAAGGTGTATGCTAATGGACAGCGACAATAAACCGAGGGAGACAATGAATTTAATCAACACAATTGGACGACTCGGTTTGTCTTATCACTTTGAGGAGGAAATTGAAGAAAAACTCCAACAGATTTTCGATTCCTGCTGTAATTTTGAAGAGGATTTTGAAGACTATGATTTGTCCACTGTGGCACTTTACTTTCGATTGTTTAGGCAGCATGGCTATAAGATGCCTTGTGGTAATCAAGTCATTTTTCATTTAATTAGATAAGAGTATTTTCTTAATTATGCTAATATATAAAATATAAGTCGATTTTTTGATCTAGGAATTTTCAACAAATTTGTTGGCAACGATTGTAAATTCAAAGAGACCCTTAAGAGTGACGTTAAGGGTATGTTAAGTTTGTATGAAGTCGCGCATCTAAGAATGCATGGGGAAGATATTCTAGACGAGGCCCTTGCTTTTACAACCACCCACCTTGAATCCATCATAAAAACAACCTGTATAGACCCTTTCCTTGCGAAACAAGTTAGAAGCGCCCTCGAACAACCACTACACAAAAACTTTCCAAGAATAGCAACTCGAGAATATATTTGTTTCTACGAGGAAGATGAGTCGAAGAATGATTTGTTGCTCCGATTCTCAAAATTGGATTTCAATATGTTGCAAATGTTGCACAAGCAAGAACTATGCGACATAACCAGGTTTGTTTGTTTTTTTTGTCATTTGAATATATATATGCGCGCGCATATGTGACATTTTGGTTGCTAAAAGTTTGATTTCGGGTGTAGGTGGTGGAAAAAATTGGATCTTACGTCAAAACTCCCCTATATAAGGGATAGAGTGGTTGAGATTTATTTTTGGGCAGTGGGGTTATATTTCGAGCCTCAATGGTCACGTGCCCGAACCATGGCTAGTAAAGCCGTGGCCATGCTAGCTATTGCGGACGAGACATACGACTCCTATGGTACAATGGAAGAACTAGAACTTTTCGTAGATGCAGTGGAGAGGTACATAATTGGACTTTCTTCTTTTTAAATATTTGCTAAAATTTATCTTTCTTTTTCTTTTTATAGGTGGGATATGAGCGCCATTAAAGACCTCCCGGATTACATGAAAATAGTTTACACATCATTTCTCAAAGTGTACGAAGAGTACGACGTCGAATTAGCAAAGGAAGGAAGAACTTACGCTTCTGATCATTGCAGACAGAGAGTATACACCATGCATTCATATTGCTTCTTTTTTCCATGGATATTCCATCATTTTGTGTGTATATATAAAGTTTGTCCAGGTCAGTTTATACGTACCTCGACCAATCATCTCCCCAGCGATAAAAAAAGTGCATTCCCCAACATTGGTTTTATACATTCAGGATTAAATTCAAAATTTAATTCTTAGAGTGCTCTCTGGAAAAGTTAAACCCTAATTGATAAAGAAAAGAGCACCTAAAGAAAAGAGCACCTCCTTTTGTCATAAGAACTAACACTACTTGTGTTCATATATGTATAAAAACATACCCAATATATATAAGCATACCCTACTGAATACTGATTAATACATTTGTTGCAGATGATAGAACTTGTGAGGGGTTACCACACGGAAGCCAGGTGGGTGGCTCGAGGGGCAAAGCCGACGTTTATGGAGTATGAGATGAATGGGTTAATTACCGGCGGTTATTTCCTCAATGCAGCCGCCCTTTTTATGGGAATGGGAGAATTAGCGAGCAAAGAGTTCTTTGATTGGCTTCTCACTAAACCTAAAATACTTGTAGCGGGAACCACCATTGCCCGATTCTTAGATGATGTCGGCACCTACGAGGTAATTTTGAACATTATCCGGTCTCGTCTCACCTACAAATTGCAACTAAATTCTGATTTTTTTTAACGGGATTGATTTTTCGAAATCGGTTCTTCAATAATCGATTTCTGCAACACTTCTGTAGCCCCCCAGGGTAGGCTTTTGCATGGCCTTAATTATTTTTTTCTTTTTTTTTTTTGGGTAGTGGAGAGGGGATTGAAAATGGTGATGGAGATGGAAGTCTGAGTTGACAGCGGAGATAACGGTGGTTGCGGTAATTGTGGTAGGAAGTGATCATGGTGGTGGCGACACTCGACTAAATTTTCGAGAGAGAAAAAATAATATATATATATATATACACACACACGATAGTATTAAAATGTGTGAATTTTGATAGGTTGAGAAAGAAACGGGACAAGCGAATTACAAGGGGATTGAGTTGTACATGGAAGAGTACGGTGTGTCCAAAGATGAAGCAATGCACGATTTTCGAAAGAAGGCAGAGGATGCATGGAAGACCATGAACGAAGAGATGCTTAAACCTACTCCATTTTCTACGCATCTCCTCGTGCCGATACTCAACCTGGCCCGCCTCCTCTTTGTTTCCTACAATAAGGACGACGGATACACTCATCCTGAAAGAGTCCTCAAAAATCATATCATCGGGTTCTTCGTCGATCCTTTGGTCGTCAAGGTGGAATGAAAATGAAAAATAAATAGAATGAATTTATTAATAAAATCGCTATTCAATTTCTTGTTGGAGTATAATCATAATTTTATTTTCTTGTTTGATTATTTTATATATGTAAATGAATGAAATTGTAAATGCCTCACACCGAGGACCTCAGAAGTCACCCGTAAAAGATGGCGGCTTCCAACCAAAATAACACACACCCCTCAAGGAACCATACATCCTCTATCACACCGCCTACACTAGTTACCTCTCACTGTTGCCCCCTTGAGACCACCAATTGAGAACGGTGGCCAGGGGACAAGGATAACAACGAAACAATCACACGCCCTCTAGAACACTATATGCCCCCTGAACAATACAACACCAAGGAAAACAGCAACAACACTAAAAAAGCACTAACATCTGCATATTAAAAGGGAGGGAAAGATTAAGGGAAGCATTGCTCGAAAGCCTAGGTTTTAGAAACGATCAAGGTGCACGAACGAGGCCTCTGACCACATCTCCACGCTATTTGAGATATCGAAATTCTCCGAAGAATCCTTGTGACAAATTGCACTCAGCTTCACGAATTTCTTATAGCTTTGTTGGTGACATACCATGCCCCTTCCTGCCTTGAGAGAACTTTATTTTTATGTTACTTTTCTTTTTTTTCCTGTAATGCTCGTCGGCGACACCGAAAACTTCATGACTACGTTGATGATGACAATAGTCTTGCCTCAAACAAAACTCCTAGCATGACAATGAACAACCACAACATCACCCATACACAACCAATACAACCCAACAAATAATCAGTTTCATTCTTTATAAAAATTGCCCCAACCAAACAAGGTTTCCAAAATACACCCAACCTACGAAAACAATAACGAATGTAACAATTCCAAGACACCAAAAACCCACTAATAGCCAAGTAATGAATTGGACCCAAGCATCCTACTACACCACTTTGGGAATCGCGACCAACCCCACCCTCCTAATAAAGCCTCATTTCCTAGATTCTCATTCTTTATAAACCAATTCAGATACTTTTTCCCGAAAATCCATTTCATCAAGATTTATATTAAGGCCAAGTCGTCTTTCAACCTTTATCACTTTGCTCAATCTTTTGAAAATGATTCGCCATTGGAAGCGGATTTCACAAATGAGATCATTATAATTAATTTTGCTCATTGACCTATTTTCAACTTTTTTTCTAAGTTTTTTCTTTAACGCAAGTCTAAAAGTGTTGGTGTATAAAACTAGTACACACCTCGAGTATGGTCCAGT
The DNA here is from genome assembly GCA_016647705.1 of Eucommia ulmoides. Lineage (NCBI taxonomy): Eukaryota > Viridiplantae > Streptophyta > Magnoliopsida > Garryales > Eucommiaceae > Eucommia > Eucommia ulmoides. The sequence goes on along the minus strand of CM028337.1, from coordinate 2,108,163 downwards.
CAGATGACAGGTGGATCATTTTACTGAGGTAGAGTCAGCAGTTATAAGTTCTTCACATGAGTTGTACTGCACCCTGGGAGGACTGCCCTGCTATGTTACGTGAAATGAATAAAATTATTATTTACTTAATTTTTATTTTTATTAAAAAATAGAAATAGAGAGAGAAACAGAGTGGGAGAGAAATTATTAATTAATTTAAATTAAAAAATAAAATGAAATTAAGTCATATATTTATATTTATATATATATATATATATTGTGAAATTTTCCCTTTAATTATGAGTAACAAGGAGTTATGTGTATATTTTTAAAATAGATGGGTTAAAATAAATTAATAGCAAATATAAGGAGCTAAAAAAACATTTACTCCTTTTATTAATTATAAATGCATATATTAATTGGTATGGATGTTACTATTTATATTTTAATTTTTGGATTTTCTGCGCCATTAGTTTACAAAATTAAAATTTTAATTTATTCAATCCAAGCATTATAATAATTTTTTTTATAAATTCGTTTAAAAATCTAAAAAATTACTGTATGCTAAAAACATTATTGTAATTTTTTATATGAAAAAATTACAATAATTTTGAATTTTTGAAAATTATTTTAACGCATGAACTATATGTGTTAATTGTTCTTATCTCCGCATAATTAACCAAATCTTAGTTCTATTTTTTTTAATTATTAATTCGATTTCAATCATATTTTAAGTAGTGGTAAAATTAATTAAATATATAATGATTATATTATCAAGAAATTCACCTCATATACGTGTCTTCATCCAAGACGTTAGTTCCCAATTTAGTAAAGGGACATGCACTATTTAGTCCCAAAATACAAAAGAAATTATCAATTACTCCCATCACTTTTTTTTGCACCAATAACTCATCTTGTCCTTTTCTGACCAAAATACCCCTCATATGAATGTTGAATGTAATATTCAACAACTGTGGATGTTGAATGTAACATCAATTGTTTAATTTTTAATTTTTATTTTTACTAATGTTATATTTTTCTGACTAATATAACCCTAATGTGGATGTTGAATGTAACATCAATTGTTGTTGTTATTATTGTTTTTTTAATATTTTTTTTTTTTTTTTTTTTTTTTTATGATACTATCTTTTTCTGGTCAAAATACCCCTCATGTGGATGTTGAATATAACATTCAAAACCTGTGGGTGTTAAATGTAACATCAATTTTATTATTATTATTATTTATTTATTATTATGATGTTATATTTTTCTGATCAATATACTTCTCATGTGTATGTTGAATGTAACATCAATTGTGGTTTTTTTTTTTTTTTTTACATTATCTTTTTCTAACCAAAATACAACTCATGTGGATGTTAAATGTAACATTCAACACATGTGGATGATGAATGTAACATTCATTATTCTCTTGTTTTTATATACAGAGTAAAATTCATATGATATTATATTGAACATCTGTGGATGTTACATTCAACACCTGTAAATGTTGAATATAATATCAATTATTCTCTTATTTTACATTACGTTTCGTAATGATTTTATCCTAAAATCAAGATTTATTTTTTTATTTTTTTATTTTGGGAACATATAGAAAGTGACAAAAAATCATAAAGTTTGGGGGTAAAAACTGTAATTTATGGTAGCGGCGGCGCGGTGGCGACCAACTACCGGCGACGGCGAATGAAGACCGGCGGCGGTGGTACACCAGTTTGACGACCTTTCTTATCAATGTAAAACTCACGGGAAGGCATTTCGGTAAACTCATTCCTCACCATTTTTTAAAACAGAACTAATTGGTGCAAGAATGGCCGATGATGGAAGTAAACAGTGCAAGAAAAATGTGTTGACAGGAGTAATCGGTGCAAAGAAAAGTCGATGGGAGTAAGCGGTAAATAGTTTCTTTTTTGGGGAGTAATCGGTAATTTTCCCTTTAGTAAACGATGACCTAATCTATCCATTAGTAGTATGCCACGTCAAGGCATGTGACGTATGTCAAAGCCCGTACACTTTCGCCATGAAAGAGTGAGAGTAGTTCATTTCCTTATTTAAAACATAATAATTAAAAAAAATACAAAAAAAAAATATATATTGATTTTTTTAAAACGATATTTTCCCCCAAAATAATTAATCTTATCTACACTAAAAATTACAGCAAATGGGACAAGTGGGCATCCAATAGATCAGCAAATTATTTTGTTTTATTATTTTGGGTTAATAAGCACTCTACTCCCCATAATTTTATCGGATTGTACTTAATTTTTTATAGGCTAATTTAATATGGACCCCAAGACCCACTATTATATTGATCATATACCCCTTCAACATGTGTTTTTATTAAAAAAAAACCCATACAAAATCGTGTCTCTCAAAACCTTGGCAAAGCCGCGTGTATGTCTATATATGGTAGCAATCTTTGAGGGGGAAAACCCAAAATTAGAACCTTCCATGTTTGAGCAAGCAAAAAGAGTGCAGACTTCAGAGCATCGACTTCCTAGCCCTCGTCTTCCATTCTCTCCGCCATCGGCTTCATTCTCTTCGCCGTCGTCCATCAAACCTATACCTATCTTCGGCGCCGCTCGAATCACTTGTAGCGCCATCGTCTATCTTCGACGACGTTCTTGAGGCAGGAACTTCCGGCGAAAACAATTGTAGCAGTCTATCACCAGGTGGGTGCCTTCATAGCAAGCCAATTTCGACCGGTTATTGTAGATTTCAGAATTGAAGAAAGAGGTAATAAAACCCTAGCAACAATTTCAGTGAGTAATTTTCTATTTTCCTCTCCCTCTTTTCATTGTTGATGTTTTTGGTTGTTGATATGATTAATGTGCAGTAAAAATTACATATTGAAGTCTAGTTCCTGAATTTCGCTCTGATTTCCATCTTGTTAGTGATGTTTTGATTGTTAGGAATGTTAATGTGCAGCAAAAATCCATCTACCTCTTTTCATTGTTGATGTTTTGAGTGTTGAGATGGTTAATGTGCAGTTAAAATTACATATTGAGGTCATGTTCTTGAATTTCGCTCTGATTCCATCTTGTTGGTGATGTTTTGGTTGTTAAGAATGTTAATGTGTAGCAAAAATCCATCTCCTTCTTTTCATTGTTGATTTTTGAGTGTTGCGATGGTTAATGTGCAGTAAAAATTACATATTGAGGTTATGTTCTTGAATTTCGCTCTGATTCCATCTTGTTTATGATGTTTTGGCTGTTAGGAATGTTAATGTGTAGCAAAAATCCATCTCCCTCTTTTCATTGTTGATGTTTTGGGTGTTGCAATGGTTAATGTGCAGTAAAAATTACATATTGAGGTCAAGTTCTTGAATTTCGCTCTGATTCCATCTCGTTTGTAATGTTTTGGTTGTTAAGAATGTTAATGTATAGCAAAAATTCATCTCTCTCTTTTCATTGTTGATGTTTTGGGTGTTGCAATGGTTAATGTTCAATAAAAATTACATATTGAGGTCATGTTCTTGAATTTCGCTTTCATTCCATCTTGTTTGTGATGTTTTGGTTTGTTACTTTATTCCATTGCATTTGTTTGATATTTTGTTCTTGGATTTGGTCGCTGTACAGTAAAAATCAACTATTTAAGTAGAGTTTGAGTTGCTATTTTCTTCCATCACATGAGTGATGTTCGGTTTCTTGAAATAGTTACTGTACAGCAAAATTCTGTAATGCAAGTTGAGTTTCTGGTTTGCTATTTTATTCCATTGCATTTGTTTGATATTTTGTTTTTGGATTTGGATACTGTACAGTAAAAATCGACTATTTGAATCGAGGTTGGGTTGCTATTTTCTTCCATTACATGAGTGATGTTCGGTTTCTTGAAATAGTTACCGTACAGCAAAATTCCGTTATTCAAGTCGAGTTTTTGGTTTGCTACTTTATTTCACTGCATTTGTTCAAAATTCCATTATTCAAGGATGACGTTGCTATCCGGTTTGTTGACCCTAAAGTTCAATCGTCTATTGCTCCCAACACATGGGTTGTTAGTGGTTTACCTCAGACAAAGAATTACAAGATATTCTTCCTAGAATTATTAACCAATTGGGACCTGATAACTTGGACAACTTGAGGAAGTTAGCAAAGCAGTTTCAGAAGCGAGCTCCTAGTCCTAGTGCTAGAGCAGGTCTTGGTGCCACCACTGCTCATGAAAAAGATAATAATGATGAGGTCCCAGAACTTGTGGACTAGGAAAAAATTAAAGCTGCTGCAGAGGATGCTAAAGCTTCATAGAGTTCAAGTGAAATTTGTGATTGTGTTTATACTTGTATTTGGAATGTGTTGACCTCTGCTTTCATTTATATATAAGAAAGTGTTTTGTATCTTTTTTTTAGTAGTTACCTTCAAAAAATGCATTGGCTTCTGCTATAAATGAAGGAAGCCTCTAGTTTTTCGTGGTTCTGTATTGAAATCAATGTCGAAAAAAAAAAGAGTCAAAGTTTTGCATTGTTATTTTCTTCCATTACGTGTGTAATGTTTGAGTTCTTTGAGTTTGTTAATGTACAGGAAAATTCCACTATTCAAGTTTTGGATTGCTATTTTTTTTCATTGCATTTGTTGAAGTTTGAGTTCTTTGAATTAGTAACTGTAGAGCGAAATTCAACCATTAATGTGAAGGTTTGGGATTGTTATTTTCTTCCATTACATGTGTGTATTTTGAGTTCTTTAAGTTTGTTACTATACATCAAAATTCCACCCTTAAAGTCAGTAATTCGATTGCTATTTTTTTCCATTACATGTGTGATGTTTGAGTTCTTTAACTTTGTTGATGTATAACAAAATTCCACTATTCAAATTAGGTAGATTGTTGTTTTCTTCCATTGCATTTGTTTCCAATTGAGTTCTTTGAGTTTATTACTGTACAACAAAATTCCACTATTAGAGTCAAGTTTTGGATTGTTATTTTATCCATTACATATGTGATGTTTAATTTCTCTGAATTAGTTACTGTACAGCAAAAATTCACTATCCCAATCAAGTTTTGAATTGTTATTTTCTTCCATTGTATTTGCTCTTAGTTGAGTTCTTTTGAGTTTATTACTGTACAACAATGTTTGCTGCACAACGACATTTTTCTCAAATCACTTCCAGTTATGGGGCATGTTTCGTAGCATTGTTACTGTATAGTTACAATTTCACAATCTACTCCTAAAAAAATGGTAATACTGATTGTGTAGTAAGTATTGGATGATTGGGTGCAGTAATCCATATGGACCAAAGTGGATTTTAGTCAAAAAAATCAAGGGTACAAAATGAACAACTGAATAATCCACGCTAGGGGAATTCATGAGTACAAGCATCATCGTAAAATGAGGTTGCATTGATTTGCATTCAAGATATTGTATGTTCCAAATTTAAACTATATGGACCAAAGTGGGTTTTAGTACGAAATTCAGGGGTACAAAATGGCAATTAGATAAAAAATGCAGTAATGATTTGGTGTTGAATGAGGCCCCGTTTGGTAACCGTTTCCATCCCAGAAATTCTCATTCTATTCTCAAATTTTTGGAATTTCTGTTTGGGAATAGTATTTGGTAATTTTTGTTCCAATTCCCATTCTATTTTCATTTGAGAATTGTGCCCAATTTTTTCTTTAAAAAATGAGAAACAAAAAAAAATCATTTCTCATTATTCTCATCCCATTCCCAAAAACCACCGCCACTGTTCATCCGCCGGTCGGCCACCGGCCGCTGCCGCCCGCCATCTCCGGCAGCCGTCGCCGGTTACCTCCGGCATCGCCGTCCGATCACCGTTGCCGCCGGCCACCGTCCGGCAACTTCCGGCGCCGCCGGCCAACCACCATCAGCCACCCGCCGGTCACTATCCATCCAGCCAAAACAAAAGAAAAAATGTTCTCAAAACAATTTTTTTTTTTTTTAGGATAAAATTGTTACCAAACGCGATTCTACTCCCAAGAAGAAAATAAAATTCTCATTCTATCCAATCTCATTTTCATTCCACTGTTGGGATGGAAACAGAAATGGTTACCAAACGTTACCTTACTGATCAAAAACCTTACGCCATTAAAATCCACAACAACCTACTAGTTGAAGCTCCCTACTCCTCGAAACAAGAAACAACAACCGCAGTACCGCCATGATTGATATTCACCGTCGCTCGCCGAACAGACCATTGATGTGTCAAACAATTGCAGCACCTCAATTTTTCAACCAAACAGACCAACCCCACTGCATCACAAGAAGGACCACCGTCGAAACCCACCACAATACCTCCGTCAACGATGAACTAGGGTTGAAATGGGACAACAATAATTCGAACGCTTTGCGTTGTGGGACTCTTCCGATTAGATCGCTAGAACACCAAATTGTCGTCGCAACCTTGTTTATCTCCGCTGCCACATCGTTGTTCACCGAATCGCTATCGCAACCCAACCGGATCACTAGATCGCCATCACAGCTCGATTTACCAAATGTATGGAATGGAAGAGCTGCAACTTTCTGCTTTGAAATGGAATATGAATAAAAAAAACACGATGTGCATTGATTTCCAGTTCTAAATAACCTGCATATCGATCTAATGCGAGCATAATTTTTGAACAATCATGAAATCCATGTCGGTTTTTTTCTTTCAAAACGATCTGTAACAATCTTCCTTCACCTAATTTGGCCGTAAAAATGCAAGAACGAAGCAATGCAATAATGCAGAGATCAGAAAATTGAAGTACGAAGAAGAAAGAGATCCAAAAAAAAATTAACAGGAAAATCAGAAAAAAGGAATCTGTGTAGCACTGTCGTCTATGACTGCTGCCGTTGCAGCCGATCATTGCCGTCCTGAATTTCTACCGCCACTCGTTACCGTCCAGAGATTCTGCCGGCGCAACTGTGGAAAATGAAAGAATTTGAATTTTTGCAAAATTTGGTCAATGAAGAATAGAGATAAAAAGTTTTATCAGTAAAATCTCTTCCATTTTCTTAGATTGAAACAAGGAATTTGGTTGAGATTTCCTTGTTTAGCTTAATTGTTGTTTCCAAAAATACCTCAAGAGCCCTATCATTCACAAATTGACCGTGTGTGTGAGATTGTAAACATGGGGTTTCCTCAAAATATAAATAATTAAATGGGTGTTTTATTGATTGGGCTTACCTATTGAGACCCATTCAAATATATATTGTGTAAATAGATGTTTAATTAAAAAAACCTTTTATTTTTTATTTTTCTTTGTTTTATTAAGAAAATCTAAATGGACTCCACTTTTATTTTCTCACTTAAGTTAAGCCTATATGCATATAAAAAATTCAATTAAAAAAATTAGGAGTGTTTTTTTTAAAAATTCACGAACTTAAACTTTTAGTCCCAACACTCCACTCACTATAATAAATTTTTTTCAGACGTTTATAGTTACTGTATTACATAAAAAAAAAATTATAATTTTTTTATTAAAAAATTATAGTAACTTTTACGGCGTATATAATAATTTTGGACTTTTAATAGAATTATTGGATTTCTAAAAAAATTATTATATATAATTGATTGGATAAATAGTGAATTATAAAATGTGCAAAAATATATATAAAATATTCTCAATTTTATGGGTTTTTTAAATTTTTTAATTTATTTTTTGTAAAGTTTTTATGAGATTAAAAATAGTAATTCTGATTCACTCACTATTTCAACTTTTATTTAACTATTTAATATTAAAAAATTAAATTAATAAATAAAAAATTTAAATTACGAGTCTAATTTTTAAAAATAGCATAGAACTATTTCTCAGGTCCGATCCAATTTGTAAATAAATTATAGAAAAATAAAAGAAAATTAAATATGCATTTATTTTTTAAAATAATAAAATTGTTGGATAGGCCCAAATTGGGCTTAATCTTGCCAAGGACGGCCCAAATTAACCCATAAATAGGGCCCATAAATAACCCGACCATATATTAGGCCTATCAAATGTTTGGTATGGGCTTAATCTTGGGCCTTAAGGCCCATAACATAATATTCTCCAAATTGAGCCTATAATCTTAATATAATTTCTAAACTATTTTCGAAATAGATTTTTTTTAAATAAAAATAAAAAAAGGCGGTCCACTATGCACTCGTCCCATTCACTACAATAATTTTTTTAGAAGTCTAAATTAGCAGTATTACATAAAAATTACTATAATTTTTTATATGAAAATTTTGGAGTTATTTTTATATGTTGAAATGACTTTTGAAAAAAATATTGAAACGCATAAAAAGTGTTAACATAAATTTTAAATTTGCAAAAATGAATTCCTGAAAGTGGCCCAATTAAATTTCCCAATATTGTTTGACATTTTGTTGTTATTTACGATATTGTCATTTGTTGTTTAACGTAATGTATAAATTGGGGAAAGATCTAAAACAACATAACACACTAAACCTTCTTTGTTAAAAAAAAAAAATGGGTCTTTTTTTTTTAGTCCTATGTAGGGGTAATATAGAGTAATTAGACCCTCTGACATATAGAATTAAGTTTTCAGGCCCCCTCAAATATTTAGAAAAAAATCAATGTATTTTGAGCACTATGTTCGCTCATATTTATGAAACTGTCATTTTGTCTCATGCAAAAAGATAAAATTGGACAACAAGTGTGTTAACATTAATGTAAAACAGTTCAAGCAATACCTCTACCTAAAACGTTAACATAACACACACAAAACATGCGAGGAAGAGTAAAAAAAAAAAAATGCAAATAACTTGAATTCATTTGTGTGTTAACGTTTACTCATTTTTAGTAATACATGACGTTAATGTTAACTTAGTCTCCATTTTCAGCAATACACCCTCCCTTGTATTTTTATTTTTATTTTTTATTTTTTTTTTTGTGCGTTAACTCATTATTTAGTGCGTTAACGTTACTTTCATTTTGTGTGAGAGGTAAAAAAAAAAACATTGACGTTAACGTTAAAAATGCACATTTTTTGTGTCTCTTTTGTGCGAACGTTAGTGTTGGATTGTCACAATAAATACAAATATTTAATTGTGTTAATATTAACGCAAGTAAGTTAAATGGACTGAATTATAAATACGTTAACGTTAACGCAATTAGTTATTGGACTGGGTTGTAATTGTATTAACGTTAACGCAAATAAGTTACATGTGCTGGGTTATAATTGCGTTAACGTTAAGGCATCTTGTCCGTCTGTGTGTGTGTTAACGTTAATGCTTTTTTTTTTTTGTATGTGCTTCATATTACCGCATCTTTCCTTATTTATTTTGTGTGCATTAACGTTAACGCATTTGGGTGAATTTGCGTTAACTTTAATGCACATTTTGTTACCTCTCTCTGTGTTAAACATTAATACATTTAATGTTGTTCAAAAAATCTATGAAATAAAATCACTTACAACACCAACGTTAACGTAAAGAGTAACACCCCCTCCATCTCCACCCTCATTCATAGCCACAACAAAAATCAAATTCAGAACTGAAATATTTCAATTCAGATCTGAAAAATCTAAAAAAAAAAACAAGAACCAAACAAACCGTAAGAAATTTTTAATTCAGATCTGAATGTGTGTTGGGGTCGTTTTGCATTAACGTTAATGCACATTTTAGGGGGTCTCTCTGTGTTAACGTTAACACATTCATATTATTCTAGAGAAAGAATAAATGCGTTAATGTTAACACAATTAGTTATTGGGTTGATGTTGTAATTGCATTAACATTAATGCAAGTAAGTTACATGTGTTGGGTTGTAATTGCGTTAACGTTAACGCAATTAATTATTAGGGTTGGGGTTGTAATTGCGTTAACGTTAATGTAATTAAGTTACATATGCTGGGTTGTAATTGCGTTAACGTTAACGCATCTTGTCCGTGTGTGTGTGTGTGTGTTAATGTTAATGCTTTTTTTTTTTTTTTATGTTTCACGTTACTGTCTCTTTCCTTATATGTTTTGTGTGCATTAACGTTAACGTATTTGGGTGATTTTGCGTTAATTTTAATACACATTTTGTTGCGTTAACGTTAATGCACATTTTTGTGTGTTAAAAAAAAAAAAAAAATACCATGAACTAGATAGATAGAGCAAGTGAGGAAGGTTCGAATTTGGCTTGTGACCAGCGGTGATTGTCGGATTTGGCTAGTGGTGGCCGATGGTTATCCGAAACGAACATCAACACCGCTAACAACACCCGCCGAATCGAACATCAATACCGCCGAAGGACACCACCAAAACGACCTATCTATTTCAATGACAACACCACCAAAACGACCTACCTATTTCAATGACAACCCTCCCCAAAAAGACCCAGATACTAGAAACAAAGTAAACACCATAGAAAAAAGCAAACCCACTATCCCAAATCGCAAGACCAACTGTTCTTCAATCCTTCAATGCATTTCTTTTTAGAGAGAGAGACCGTAGAAAAAGCAAATCCACTAGCCCAAATTGTAGGGCCATAGAAAAGTGTGTAGCAATTAGGGTTGTGCAAGAAGCCCGAACAACCCGACCCGCCCGAAAAACCCGCCCGGCCCGACCCGAATTAATCGGTTATTATATATGTAAAAGTTCAGATCGGGTAAAACCGGATCCAACAGGCCCCCAGGTGGTTCAGTCGTCGAATTTCATCTCCGACGACCCGTTTTCACCCGATCCGACCTGCGTTCACATATTATATACATATATCGAAGGATTAGTCTGAGCGCCGACCTAATCTCTCTCAGATCTCATCTTAGATCTCAACTCAAATCTCTCTCAGATCTCATCTCTCAATTCACCTAAACCCTAAGCGCCAACCTTCATCTACCAAGCGCAGACCTAACCGCTCAATCTCAGGTGTGAACGATTCGTCGAAGATGGACCTGGTAGGCTGTCCTAAGCGCCGCTCAACTCTAGGCTCTTGCATCGCTTCGAATCCCTTCGACAAATGACAGTGGCTATAAAGGTAAGTCCTTCCTCTTGGCCGTCTCTTTACTCATGTTCGATTCTCTTGTTTGATTTGAAGCCAAAATCCAAAACTAAGGTGAGTTCTTCTATTTGTTCAATTTGTTTGTTATGGGGGTTTTTGAACTTTGAATCAAGCTTTTATTTTGTATGATTGATATCATATGTTTTTGTTTTTGTTTTTTTCGGTCTCTGTTTTTTGTTTCCGTTGTGATACATGATATGATATGTTCTTGAATGTTCTTGAATCATTATTATGTTTGATTAGTGTTCTTGTTCCCATGAATAGTGGCTGCTCTTTTTTTTTTTTTTTTTTTTGGGAAGCTATGTGAAAAACTGAAAATATATTTTTGTTCCCATGCTCTGTTTTTGTTCCTGCTTCTGTTCCCACGTTTTTTCATATTCTGTTCTTATATATTTATGTTCTGCTTCCATATTCTGTTTGATTAGTGGCTTAGTGCTCTGTTGTTGTTTTTTTTGGAAAGTTATGTGAAAGTGTATTTTTGTTCCCATGCTTTGTTCCCATGTTTGTTCCCATTTTTTGTTTCCGTTCTAATACATGATATGTTCTTGAATTATTATTATGTTTGATTAGTGTTCTTGTTCCCATTATTAGTGGCTTAGTGCTCTGTTTTTTTGTTTTTTTTTTTTTAGGAAAGCTATGTGAAAAACTGAAAATATATTTTTGTTCCCATGCTCTGTTTCTGTTCCTGCTTCTGTTCCCACGTTTTTTCATTTTCTGTTCTTATATATTTATGTTCTGCTCTCATATTCTGTTCGATTAGTGGCTTAGTGCTCTGTTTTTTTTTTTTTGTTTTTTTTTTTGGAAAGTTATGTGAAAGTGTATTTTTGTTCACATGCTCTATTCCCATGTTTGTACCCATTTTTGTTCCCATGCTCTGTTTTTGTTTTTGTTTCTGCTTCTGTTCCACGTTTTTTCATATTTTGTTCTTCTATATTTATGTTCTGCTTCCATATTAAAATAGGTTTGTTTGATATTTATGTTCTTCTGTTTCCTATGTTCTGTTTGGCTGTTCCTGTTTCTGTTCCCATATGGAACAAGCTAATGTTGGGGATTCTTCTACACCTCTCGAAGGTAACCCTTCAACTCCTACCCCTGCTCTCTCTACTGAAAAATCACCACTACCAAAAAATGTGAAAAAACATGGCGGTAATAAGATTATTTCTGATGTTTGGAATCATTTTGTGAAATTTGAAGATGAGAATGGAAATAAAATGGCATCTTGTAAATATTGTGGGAAAGTGTATCACGCCAATCCAAAAACTCATGGGACTAGTAATTTAAAGGCTTACATTCACGTTTGTAACGACCATCCACATAGGGAGTTGGATAAGGGACAAACTCAGTTAATTACTCAACCTAAAAATGATGGACAAGATAATTTTGTATTAACTAGTTTTTCCGTGGATAAAGCTAGAAGAGCACTAGCAGAAATGGTAATTTTGGATGAATTGCCATTTAGATTTGTTGAAAATTATGGCTTTAAAAAGTTTTATTATGCTTAGCAACCAAAATTTAAAAATATTCCATATCGTATTACGGTTGCTAAAGATGTCGAGAAGATATATCACGAGGAGAGAGAGAATTTAAAAAAAGTTATGCAGGGTCGTAGAATATGCTTGACCACAGACACTTGGACTTCAATACAAAATTTTAATTATATGTGTCTTACGTGTCATTTTATTGATGATGATTGGGTTTTGCATAAAAGAATATTAAGTTTTTATATTGTTGAAGATCATAAGGGGGAAACGATTGGGAAAAAAAAATGAGTCGTGTTTACGAGAGTGAAATATTGATAGTTACTTCATCTTGACGGATGATAATGCGAGTTCTAATAGTACTACTATTAGATTCTTGCAACAAGTAACTAAAGACTGGAAGGGTACAGTCTTAGGGCTTGAATTTTTACACATGCGTTGCTATGCTCATATTTTGAATTTGATTGTTTGTGATGGATTGAAAGAATTGCACGAGTCAATAGTTAAAGTTCGAGAAGCAGTTAGATATGTTAAGGGTTCTCCAAATAGATTTCATGCTTTTAAAAAATATATTGAACTGCTTAATATTGAATCGAAAAGTCTCGTGTTTGGATGTTTCAACTCGTTGGAATTCCACATATAAGATGCTAAAGAGTGCGAAAAAATTCGAAAAAGCTTTTAGCAGATTGGAGATTGAGGACGAAAAATATCGGGATCGTTTTTTTTATGACAATATTGTTGATGGTGAAAGTGGTGGAAGTCCACCAAGTAGTCTAGATTGGGAAAATGTTCGTTGTTTTGTGAAGTTTTTTAGGCTTTTTTATTTGGCTACAAAACAATTTTCGAGTACTTTATTTGTTACATCAAATACGTTTTTTGATGAGATAGTTATAATTCATGGAAAAATAAATGAGTTGATTCAAAGTGAAGATCATTTGCTATCGAAAATGGCTTTTAGTATGAAAGCTAAGTTTGATAAATACTGGGAGATTGGAGATAAGATAAATATTCTTCTATATGTTGCTGTTGATTTGGATCCGAGGAAAAAGTTATCTTATCTTTAGTTTTGTTTTTGCAATAGGTATGATGAAGTATCTGCAAATGAGTTAATTGGAAAAGTGAAAGATATTTTAAATCGGTTGTTTGATTGTTATGCTACTTTTGAGTCGTCAACTATTGAGAATGTTTCCGGTAGTAGTACTAGTGGCGTTAGTGGAATATCATAGAAGTCGGTCGATGTGGATGTGGATGTGGATGTGGATGATCCTCGTAGATTAATCGTTTCTCGTTTTCAAATTTTTTTAGTGGGGAGACAATCTTTGGAGGCTAAAAATGATGTAGAAAAATATTTGGTCGAAAATCCCCAAAGTGCAAGTGATGAGAATTTTGACATCCTAAGTTGGTGGAAAAGTAGCAATAGTAGATTTCCAGTATTATCTCAACTGGCGAGGGATGTGTTGGCTGTACCGGTTTTTACGGTTGCATCGGAATCGGCATTTAGTATTGGGGGCTGTGTGCTTGATCCGTTTCGTAGCTTGTTATCTCCATTGATGGTAGAAGCTCCTATTTGTTGTCAAAATTAGCTTCAAGCTTCTGTGCCGATTTTACTTCGAAAAGGGATAGATGATATTGAGGAGTTGCAACGAGATTTAGGTAATTTAAATTATAGTGTTTTTTCATACTTTTTTTAATTAGATATTTAATTAGTGTTTTTATGATAAAACTATAAAAGTAATATTTGATTTTTGTAGGGGATTTGGATTTGGAGATATCAAATCATTCGCAAGGCTCATCTTCAACTCAGGTTATTTATTTAATTGTTTATTTTTTTTATTTTCTCTTCTTTGTATATTATTTTAATTATAATTTTTTTTTTTAGGTAATTTCTTGAAATTCCATTTGTATTCTGCAAAGTGAATGAGAAAATTTGGAAGACACATCGCTTCTGCCTTCAAGGAGTTGTAATGTTTTTTGATTAAGTTGTAATTTTTGGATGTGTTTTTTGTTTGGGAAAATTGTATCCGTAATTTTTGGATGTGTTTTTTATTTTAAATTGTGATTTTTTTTGGAAGTGTATTTTGTTAAGTTGTAATTTTTTTTTATTAACAATTGTATCCGTAATATTGGTTTTGGATGTGTTTTTTGTTTAAGTTGTGATTTTATTTTATTTTTGAATGGTTTCCCTTAAATATTGTGAATTTTTTTTTTTTTAGCCTGGACAGACCATCTGAAACCTGCAAAACCGACCATCCGAAGCCCGACCCGACCTACAACCTGCATCACCAACCCGACCCGTACCCGTCCGGAACTGACCTACAACCGAAGACCCAAAAACCCGTTGGTTTTTATGTCCTAACAGTCGGCCAGCGAGTATCTATTTTTCCACTCGATCTTTGTCGGGTCACAGGTCGGGTTGGCCTAGATTTTGGCCAACCCGACCTGTGCACAGCCCTAGTAGCAATGAAAAAACACAACATACACATATCTTGAAGAAAATACCCATCAAGTTCAATGACAAGACCCAAATGCTAGAAACAAAGTAGAAACCATAAAAAAATAAACCCACTACCCCAAGCTCTTTTGAGTTTCCAGATCTGAAAAACCAGATCTAGTAACCCAGATCTAAGATTTTAAATAGAGATAAAGATAGAGATCTGGTTTCTTCGTTGTTCGTCTTCACCGTCGCATGACCACAAGCCCGTCGCAAAGTTCTTCGTTATTCGTCTTCGTCGTCGCAAGACCACAAGGCCGACGCAAGCTCTTCGCCGTCATAAGACCACAAGGCCGTCGCAAGCTCTTCGTCACTTCGTCTTCACCATCGCAAGTCCACAAACTAGAGAGAGAACATCAAATGGTGGAATTCCTTTGCAGGTGGAGGCTGCTCAAATGGTGAAGCTTCTATTCAAAAGAGAAAGGGGCTCAGTAAGTTTAGAGAGAGAGTGAGCTTAGAATGAGAGAGAGAGGGGGTGAGTGATAGTTAACGTAAATAAGAGAGAGAGTTTGTTCAGGGGTATATATGTCTTTTTAGTGTTCTTTTTGTTTTTTTGTAAGACTAAAAACTTAATTGATTGTACTATTTGGTTTGAATTCTAATCAAATATATGAAAATGATTTTTTTCTCAATGATCTCTATATGGGGACTATATAATAAAAAACTCAAAAAAAAATGGTTAGCCTTAAGAGGAGCTTGCATCTTGGCTTGATTTTGGTGCTATCCCTAACCCTACTTTACTCAATTGAAAGTAAACCAAATGGTGAGTTTTAATTCTTTATATCTCTAAATGAATTTTTGAGTATGCGTTTGGCGTAATATACTGTCTAGAGACGTAAATATGAAAAATTAAAACTAATTGTTTTAGGATATCAAATCTCGTGATTTTAGGTCCTTGAATTTGTTATAAATGAGTTTTGACCTGTGATGTTTCTAAATGGTTTAGTATGAACAGGTCGGATCACTGCGGAAGCTGAACCAAGAGATGTGTACTGTGAGGAAGTAGTTAGAGTATTAGAAGGTGAAACATGCAACGATATCATACAAAAGTACAACATCAAGAGCAGCGACTTCTTGTCAATGAACCCTAATGTCCATTGCAATAATCTCCCTACGTTTTTTTCTCTTTATTTTTTAGTATTTTAATTAATATCAGCCTTACTAAATTTGTCGAGTTGATGGTAACTAATATTGAATTTATATTTGATATAATAGTTAACTTTAACTAAAACACATGTAAGGACTAAAAAATAATATAAACTATAGTTTACAATTTTACATATGATAACAAAAATCTAATCAAATTCGAAAAATCAAATTTAAACAAAAAAAAATAATGATTTTTATATTTTGAATGTTTACAAAAAGGGCGAAGGAAGAATCAAGTCCAACATGCACGTTTGTGGTTCCGGTATTTAAAGGTGAAACATGTTACAACATCATGAATAAGTTTGGTATCCCCACGACCATTTTTACGCTATTAACCCTAACATTGATTGCGATAATCTCTTCATCGGTCAATGGGTTGTATTTTTGGAAATGAATTGTTTCTTTTATAAGAAAAAACCACTCAAATGTTCCGTAATACTGCATGATTGTTTCAATGTAATAACTGATATTTTGATGTTGTGTATCAAGAGAAATTGGAAATAATAATAATAATAATAATAATAATAATGTTTTGTTGCATAGAATTTTAGTCTTATAAATCCAATTCGGCACACAAAATTTGATCTAATGAGGCACACTAAGTATGTGTTTTATAACCTAATTCTAACACTCAAAACTGAATACATTAAATACTTGTTCAAAGTATAGTTGATAAAATATTTTAGAATTAATTTCAATGTATTTTAATTCACTAATTGGAATATTATGTTAATCCATAAAAGCGTCGACAAAGGTGTAAGACAAGGTTATACATGAGAGAATAGATTATGTAAGCTAATTATGGATTAAAATATCTATTATAAGGTATAGGCTAATTCTTGAATGGGGTTTTGACACTTTTATGCCCTTGAAATTTGACCAAAGTTTCATTTGTTCCCCCATAGTTTTAATTTGAACATATAACATCTTTTTTTTTTTTAATCATCCCACTAAAATCTAGGCCTATTACAATTTTGGGCAAAAAAAAAAATTATCATGCCATGTACCTGACTGTTTTTCTAAATGTTAAATAACACAATACACCCTATTATTTTTTAAATGTTCTAAAATACAATTAAAAATTATACTCATGCAAAACTCGAGTCTTACATTATATCACCACCAAAGTACAAAACATATATAAATTTGTGATAGTTCAAAAGTAAGTTCAGTTCGCCGAAATTTTTGGTTTCAAGTGCTTGTACTAGAAACATGAAGATCGTTATACCCAGAAAGACAAATGTCTATTCAACCATTAGCACCAGTGTGAGGGTACAAATCTGGTTTAAGGGAATAGAATAAAATTCTAGTATCGGTCTAATTTGTTTTTATTGATTGTTTCATTATCTAAGTAAGTCTATTTAAAATATAGTTCATTATTTTTGTTTTGTGAATGTTTACACCCACAATTTGTTTCTGTTTTTGGATTATGAATGTTTACACTCTGTATTTGTTTGTGAATGTTCGTATCACAAAGGTGGTTTGATATACACATTATAATCATTGACAAATTTTTCGGTTGGTTTTACAGTCCATACATGTTTAGTTAATGTTCACATTCATATTGTTTAAAAATTATTAATTTTTTTATGATTATTTAAGTATTTATTTTGAAATTTCAATAATTGATTATCACCAACATAAATATTAATTAATATTAAATGATTTATTAATTTTAATTTTTTAAAGTTTGATGTCAATTTCAACGAAAAATATAACCATTGCACTTTATTCTAAACCACTAGAAAAATAAGTGCTTATATTACAGGATTATAAAGTTCAATTTGATAAAATGATAGGGGTAAAGTGCTATTAACCCATAATTAATTAAATAATTCACTCTTTATAATACCACACACATTTAACATATGAGATTCGCCAAAATGAAGAATAATTCCATCGCTTGCCTTGTTATTTACAATGTTTGTTGTGATGGGTAATGTGATTTGGCTTAAATACAAAAAAAATATTAACTATAAATTGGAGAAATAAGTTCAAGCTTTTGTTAAGAAGAAACATGGCTCACACAAACAATAAGAACACAATGCTTCTTGGCTTGATTTCGGTCTTATGTATTGCTTTATTTTATTCGGTTGACGGTAGACAACTTGGCGTTCATCGTAAGTTTAGGCCCCATTTAGTAACCGTTTCCATTCCAGAAATTCTCATCCCATTTCTAGATTTTTGAAAATTTTGTTTGAAAATAGCGTTTAGTAATTTTTGGTTCTATTTCCATTTCATTCCCATTTGAAAATTGTATCCACTTTTTTCTTAAAAAATGAGAAACAAAAAAAAGTTGTTTCTCATTATTCCCATTCCATTCCCAAAACACATGGTCAATGTTTATCCGCCGGCCAACCACCGTCTGCCGCCGTCGGCCACCGTCTGCCGGCGGCGGCGGCGGCCATCTCCGGCGACCATCGCCGGTCACCGTCCGGCCGAAAATTTTCCGGCCACTTCCGGCCGCCAGCCACTGTCACCCACTCGTCATCGCTGTCTGGCCGTCGCCGGCGACGGCGCCATTGTCTTCCGGTGTCGCCAGAGCCACTGCCGACCGGCCGGCAACGGCGCCACCGCCGTCAGGCCAAAACAGAAAAAAAAAAATTAGGATAAAATCGTTACCAAACACAATTCCCTTCTCAAAACAAAAAAAAAAAAAAAAAAAATATCGTTATCAAACGCGATTTTACTCTCAAGAAGAAAACAAAATTTCCATCATATTCTCATCCTACTGTTGGAATGGAAACAGAAATGGTTACTAAACGCCACCTTAATGTCTTTTATACTGTAACTAAGAACTAATAAAGTCAACTTTAGAAAAAAAAAAAGTTAAAATACGTTTAATTTTGAATGTATTTGTTCGTTTTAATTAATATCAATTTTATTGAATCTATCGAGTTGATGTTATTCAGTGTTGAATTTATGTTTAATATCATAGTTAATTTTAACTAAAACACATATAAGGACTAAAAAATAATAGAAGCTAGTTTACATATGATAACAAAATTCTAATCAAATTCGAAAAATCAAATTTAAACAAAAAAATATATTATTATTTTGATATTTTGAATGTTTAGCAAAAACGGAGGAAGAAGAACCAAGTCCAACGTGCAAGATTGTGGTTCCGATATTTGAAGGTGAAACGTGTTACTACATCATGAACAAGCTCGGTATCCCCAGTGACCAGTTTTACGCTATTAACCCTAACATTGATTGCGATAATCTCTTCATCGGTCAATGGGTGTGTGTTCTTGGATATGAATAGTTTCTTTTACGAGAAAAAGCCAGTCAGATTTTCTGTAATACTGCATGACTATTTCAATGTAATAAGTGATAATTTGATGTTGTGTACAAGGGGCAAATTTGGAAAAATATATAAAAATAATAATGCTATATTGAATCTTAGTCTTACCAATAAATATGAACTATGTAATATGTGCAAATTTGAGGGGTAAAAAATCATATGTAGTTTGCTTAAACACAAAAGGGTGATTTTAAATGTATCTCTTTTTGTTAATCTAAAAATACTTAAAAATTAAATAAAAGAATTATTCACTTACTATATTACCCTTTAAATGACAAACACATACATTCCATTATTTTTTTATTTTGAAACGTTTCTCCTCTTTTCCACCTTCTCCTCTACTGGTCCAACACTGACACATTAATTGGGAACAACACCGACGATGGTATACTCTCTATCACACACACACACACATCTCTTAACTCCACCCCACCCTGCAGCTCAACCGTACCAACCCCTCAAAATCACCACCACAGACAGCGCAGTCCACAATTGTTCGCTATAGGTATATATATATATATAAGCAGGGGAAAGGGTTGCATATTTCAAAAAATAAAGGGAGTAAGAAAGAAAAACTAAAATTCATTTTAAAATGGAATAAATTATAATTTCAAAATTATTTAAAATAAAAATATACATTTTTGAGAATTACACAAACACAAAATTTGGAAAAATATATGTAAAAAAACAATGTTATATTGAATCTTAGTCTTACCAATAAATATGAACTATGTAATATGTGCAAATTTGAGGGGTAAGGTTGAAAATAAAAAAATCATATGTAGATTGCTTAAACACAAAAGGATGATTTTAAATTTACATCTCTTTTTGTTAATCTTGCAATCCTTAAAAATTAAAATATATATATATATATATATATATATATATATATATATATATATATATTCAATTACTATTTTACCCTTTAAATGACAAACACATATATTCCATCATTTTTTGTATTTTTACATGTTTCTCCTCTTTTCCACTTTCTCCTCTGCCGGTCCAATACTGACACAATAATTGGGGATGATACCGACAACCGTATACTCTCTCTATCTCTCTCTCTCTCACACACATCTCTTAACTCCACCCCACCCTATAGCTCAGCCGTACCAACCCCTCAAAATCACCACCACAGGCGGTGCAGCCCACAGTTGTTCGTTGTAGGTCTGTATATATATATAAGCAGGGGAAGGGGGTTGCATATTTCAAAAAATAAAGGGAGTAAGAAAGAAAAACTAAATTTCATTTTAAAATGGACTAAATTATAATTTCAAAATTATTTAAAATACAAATATACATTTTTGAGAATTACACAACACAAAATTCTAGTGTTATTTATTAGAATTAAAAATGACAAATTTAGCTCATGAAAATTATTCTTAAAGGCCTTGCCCAATACTAACCTTCATAAAGAAATGGGCCATATGATTTTGGGTTGAGAATGGTTCCATTGAGAAGGCCCATTGCATAATTTACCATATTATATCATTTGTATTTTATTTTAGGGATTTTTGGTAAAAATACAACAACAACAACTAAGTTTTTGTCTTACTTATATAAAGTCAACTACATGAATTCATTTATGCCATAAAGATCGATCAAGGGCCATCTCCTCCGTTAGGTTTAATGTCGACAAATCATTTCTAATAGTCACGTCCCACGTTTTCTTAGATGTACTTCTCCCTCTAATAGTCCCTTGAATTTGAACTAAATCACATTTTTTCACTGATACTTCTATGGGTCTTCTATGCACATGCTCAAACCAACGTAAACGATTTTCCTCCATTAAATCTACGCACTATAGTAATTTTTTTTAAAATCCAAAGTTATTCTATCATATAAAAAATGGTGTAATTTTTCTATAGGAAATTTTATGACATGCACGGTGGCTATTTTATCGAGTTCCTTAGAGAGAGTTGTCTCGCGCTCTTAGGTATTCTCTACCTACCCACCTGTGTCGATTTCGAGTAGTGACTTTGAATTTTTTACAAAATTATTAGACTTTTCTTAAAAAAAAAAAAATTGTACTAAGTAAATTGTATGAATTATGAATTACAAATTTTGGAATTATCACAAAAAAATCAAAAAAAAAAAAAAAAAAAACTAGTACGAGAGCGAGATCTAGTGGGAGAAGATGAATGTAATTATCCAAAATTCTATCCAAAAACATATCCATAAATGAATGTAACTCCGGTGAGTCATATGATTCTTCTTTCTTTTGGTCACTTTCTTTTGCTATGCCGTGATCCTAATTAACATATTATCCATATCTATCTATCTATCTATCTATATATATATATATATATATATATATATATACCGAAAAAATAAATAAATAAAAATTGTTCAATTTAGGGTTAATTACATTTTGTTTCTTATGTTTTGATCAAATTACACTTTGTCTTTGTAGTTTAAACTAAAGTGAAACTGCTATTTTTTCTGTGAAAGTTAACAGTCAAATCTCAAAAAAGTCAAAATTTAGTAATTATTTGATATTTATACTCCAATGTATCAGATAATATTTGTTTGTCAATATTTTTTTTCCTTTGTTTTAGTTATGTCAAGCCAAAAGGTAAATTTATCATCTTATACAATTTTATTAAATATTTAACAGTTACACTTAAATCTGAACCACAAGTGATGAGTGATAACGAAAATAGTATAAGAGTATAAAGTGTATTTCGGTCTAACTATAAGGAGACAAAGTGCAAGTAACCCTCAATTTCGTGACGGTGCCAAAAAGACTTTTAGAACCCCGTGACCAAATTATTAAATCATTTGAGCGAGGGGGGGGGGGGGGGGTTGAGGGGTAAATGCGTAATCTTGAACACGTGAAATTCGATTCCCACTATATAGTAAAGTTTTGAAAGGTGGAGTGGAGGAGGACTTGCTCTTATTTATTGATTCCATGATGCTCCATCCCTTTATAAGACAAAGTGCTTTTATTAGAGTAAATGTTAGGGATGGGGGCAAAAAAGGAAAAATAAAATATTTCCAATTGCTTACGGTAAAAATAAAAAATATTTTAAAAAAATTAAAAAATATTTCTTTTTTGAATGAGAGAAATATTTTTATTTGGCGACGAATTTCTAAATCCGTTAAAAATGAGAAATTACTGTAATGGTTGAAAATTAAACAAAATCTTAAGCATCTCGCTATTCGGATATTGTTATGAGTTTTAAACAATGTATAATATAATTTTTTTTAACAATGCAAGTCAAAAATAATTAGAATATATTCACCCTATCATATCACATGCTTTAAATTTATAATTTTATTATTTTATAAATTCAATATTAATTTTCTCTTCTATACGAGAAATTCACCTAAAAAATGTAATTATTATCATTCTTTGTCAATATCATATTTCAATCAATCGCATTATTTTTTATTTTTCAAAATTTTAACATGCTATTAATATTAATTTTTTCACATCTAAAATTATTAAAAAAATAAAAAAACAAATCTTAGAGCCCGTTTGGTAAAACAGAAAATATAATTTTTTACGTTTAAAGATTTTCTTACAATTATATATATATATCAATAATTTTTTTATTTTTTTAAGTTTATTTGGTGAAAAGTCATTTTGTATTATTTGATTTTGATTTAATCCTTTGAGTTAGATTTCACTTATTTTTTGGTCCCGCATTGCAAAAATTGTAAGAATATTACAGGGATTGTAGAGAACCATTTAGTGAGTGCATTCGATTTTTATAGTGAATTCAGTTACATATAACTAATATTAGTTACAATTTTATAATTGTTACTTTTCACACATATTTAGATATTTTTAATTACATGTACTTATATAATATTAGTTATTAACTACATATTATAATTACATATATATGTATAATATTTTGTGACATAACTGAAAAATATCAATTTTTTTAATTATATATCAGAGACATGTAACTAAAAAATTACATATTATTGGAACATGTAACTAGAGAAAAAAAATTAGTTACTTGTAATTAATATAGTAATATTACACACAAAGTAGTTACATGTAACTGCCGCGTAGGTATCACGTGAGTAAGGCTTCCACCTTTTTAAAACAGATGGGACTAAATTAAAAGTTTTTACTGCATGTAAGACTTTTGACCAATTAGAGCTTAAATGGAGTACCTCCTACCGATTGTCTTTTTTTTTTTTTGTTTTTTTTTAAGGAAAGTTCGTGAATGTGGCAAGATTTTGGAGGATAAAACTTTGGTGATTGTATTGTTGGTAAAGTTTTGTTCATTGCCTTACTTTAGTCATGCAAATCTCTTTTTTTTTTTTTCTCTTTTGGCCAATTGATTTCTTCTTCTTTCAACCTAATCATAATATAAATCACATAAAATCAATTGTGTCTAGGTTTAACTTCAACAAGAAGATTGTGTGTGTTTTATGTTTCCAAATTTTAATTATAAGTGTTTTAAAAAATATGTTATATCGTGTTTGAAATTGTTGAATATGATCATCAAGAAGTTAAGGCCCTGTTTGGTTAGTCTTACCAACCAAACCCAACCCAAAAATTTTGGGTTTAATTTTTGGGAACGCGTTTGGTAAACACAAAACTCAACCCAACCCAACCCAAAAAATAGGAATTGATTCTCAAAATCCTAAAGAAACCAGAAACAAAAAAAAGTTTTTTTTTTTGTGCCCAAAAAATTCAACCCAAAGTTCTCAACTTCCGTCTTCATCTGCTGGCTAACCACCACCACCCGACGCCGTCCGGCAACCATCGCTGGCCGCTGCCGTTAGGCAACCGGCCGGCGACCGGCCGCCGTCTCTGGCCACCTCCGGCGACCTTCTGCTGCCATCGGCCACCTCCGGCGACTGTTCGCGCCGCCGACGTCCACCTTCAGCTACCGTCTGCCGCCCCGCCGGGCATCTGGCCACCGTCCGCCTCCGTCGCCGCCGTCAGCCGCCGCCAAACACAAAAAAAGAAATTCAAAAAATAAAATTTAGTTTTAAGATAAAATCATTACCAAACACATTATGTTCTCAGCACAAAACAAAAATTGTCGTTATCAAACGCAATTTTGTTCCCAAAATTCTCAACCCAACCCAATTCAACTCAACCCATTCCAGTTGGGTCCAGAAAAGTAGGAATACTAACCAAACGCCACCTAAATTTTTATATTTTTTTCGTATTTGAAAAGTTCTATGAGGGTTATCATGTGAATGAATGCACCTCTTGGTCTTTAAAATCATATATATTCGATAGATACCTATTGGAACGGACATATCCTTTAGAAAGACACCCATTGGAACGGACATATCCTTTGAGATTTTCTTTATAAAATATGCATTGATACCTCTAAGATTTCTGTCCCCATCAGATTACAGAAAAATTTTAGCGACTTTGATTAGTGAGTATGTGGATATTATCGAAAAATACTCTTGTGGTATTTTTTCTTATTGACGAGGGAAGAAACGAGGAACGAGTTGTAAACAAGCCTTCCAAATCTAAAAAGTACGTTTTCGTTTTTTATGTTTTCGCATTGTACTATAACCTATGAGTCTTGTGACTCCATACCGAATCAACCCTTTTTCTATTCAAAATTGTTGAATTTGATCATACCGGATTTAAAATTTCTATATTAGAAGATGGGACAATTGCTACATATTTGTTCAAAAACAGCTATTATATCATCTTTGAAAGCAAACCATGTCCATGTGATTGGAGAAAATGATTGAAAATTGAATCATTTAACAAGTGATGGGCTCACATGCAATGAACAGAAAATGGGGAAACAAATCATACCCCTTAGACCTCAGTAGGTACCCTACTAAATAACCACTTTTGCTTAATGGGTTGTTTCAAAAATTGAATTATTGAATTTAATTTTTCAAAATTGCTATTAACACTCTAAAATCTCCATTTGATCTTCAATTTTCACTATTTTAGTCAGAAAATTCCGAATGTTTTGGTTTTACGGGCGGGTCAATTTACACACACCTTAACTAATCATTTTGATCTTAAGAGCGTATTCCCTGACATCGACCTGGTGCATTAAGAATTTAATTCACGGAGTGCATCACAGGAGAGTCGAACCCTGATTGACAAGAAAAGAGGACACCTCTCCTTACAAACCGGACTAATATTTCTTGAGTCAACTTAAAACTAAATGGTATCAAGTTGAGTAATTTGTTAGACTTATATAATGATTTAAAAATTCTCAAGTGAAAGATGTGAGATAAAAATGTAACACCTACCCTTAAGTTGCAACTCCCAGTTTGTACTGATGATTTAATTACGAGTGAATAATTAAAATGCGTAACTCGTGACTTGCATTAATGATTTTACTTCGAATGAATGAAAGATGAATTCTCGTAATGTTGGCTCTGATACCATAAGTACAAGAGAATGATGAAAATAAATAATCTCGACTTGCACAGATGATTTGACTACAAAAAAATGCAAACCAAACATATCTTAGTAATTTTGCACAACACAATCTGACGATAAATTGAAACCACTTTATGCCATTCTCGAAAATTAAAAACTTCACATGTTCTTAGAAATTCCAATAACAAAATACGAAAATTCAGTTCAAATACGAAAAAATTAAACTAAAAATAAATCTCTAAATTTGAAAAAAAATAAAATTTTGCCCCTCAAAAATTAAATATTCTTGACAGGATCTCCTGATTTAGCCATTTCCAAAGCTCCATTCGAACCAGTCGGGTAATCCACATCTGTCATGAACCTCTTCCAGAACCAATGCTCTTTCCAGACCACTGTCATCTCCTCAATTGGAATCCCTTTCGTCTCCGGCAAGAAGAAGAAGACGAACACCGTCATCACCACCACGAAGAAGGCGAAGAATAAGAACAGGCCGAATTTTAGGTGACATAGCATCATCAGGAAGATTTGCGCCACCGCGAAGGTGAAGATCATGTTGACTGAGACATTGATGCTTTGTGCAGCAGACCTGATTTCCAAGGGGAAGATTTCGCTGGGAACAAGCCAGCCGAGCGGACCCCATGACCAAGCGAAACCCGCTACATAAGCACATATGAAGATCAGGACCACAACTGCGTACCACTTGGGCAAGCTATCAGCATTTCCGTCCACCCCAAATTTTGCACCAATGCATATTGCAACAACAATCTGTAAAAAAAAAAATCAATAAATCTCGTTTGGAGTGTGTGATTGTCCCTCCCAACAAGTGTTTTTCCGTATACTCGAATTCCAGATCTTTAGGAGTGATCATGGGTCAGGTCGGACTTTAGTTAGGGTATTGCAAAAAAATACGTAGCCCTAACCCAGTTCGGCCTGGCCGGGTCCTATGGTCAGACCCTACTTTCACGCCCAAGCCCGATCCTTCCAAAAAATATCAAATCCAAGCTCGGCCCGGCCCTATAATTTTTTTAATTTTTTTTTTTAAATTCAAAAAATAAATACTAAAACAAAAACATAAATACTATAACATAAATATTAAAATATAAACAATAAATACTAAATTCATAAATATAATCATAAAAATATTAATGGGTTGAATTTGTTTTCTTATATGTATATAATTAATAGTCTTTGGCTTGCCATTTGAGCTTTGGATTTGTTTTATATATATATAAATTAATAATCCTATCACTTGAATTACACTTTGCTGATAAATTTTTATTTTCATTTAAAAAAAATTAAAACAAAAATAAAAATTTAGAAATAATTATATTTTATCTTCAAAATTTTGTTCAAAAATTGAGAGTAAATGAGAAAGAAATTTATTTTCTTCCCAAAAAATTATTCCAAAATTGGAATAGATTTTTTTTTTTTTTTTTTTTAATTCTCATATTAAAATTTTTGTTCTAATATTAAATAGAAACATTTTTTTTTTACCTGGCAAATTAACATCTGGGTACCTCCCTCGAGGAAAAGGAACCTCCTCCCCCACTTATCCACGCCGTAAATCGACACCGTGGTCGCCACCACGTTGACGGTGCCGGTGATCACCGCCGACATCAGCGACGCATTGCTCCCGAATCCGATCGTCCGGAACAGCACCGGCGCGTAGAACATAATGACGTTGATCCCAGTGAGCTGCTGAAAGAACGGTATCAGCACCGCCATCGTCAGCTGCGGCCGGTAGCTCCGCCGCCCCGCGAGGTTGCTCCATGGGTGCTCCACTTTCCGGGAAGCCTCGCTGGCGGCGACAAGGTCGTTGAACTCCTCGTCGACGTCCTCGATCCCCCGGATTTTCTTCAGGTGAGCCCGGGCTTCCTCCGGCTTGCCGCGCTCGATCAGAGAGTTGGGGGTTTCCGGGAGGATGAAAGAACCGATGGTGATGATGAGGGCGGGAACCACCGCACCGCCGAGGCTGAGCCGCCACCCCCAGCCGCCCTTGATCTTGGCGAAGAAGTAGTTTAGGACGTTGGCGACGAGGATTCCGACGGTGATGGAGAGTTGAAAGCCGATGTTGAGAGCTCCTCTGTATTTGTAAGGAGCCATTTCTGATAGGTAGAGTGGGACTGACTGAAAAAAATTAAATAAAAATAAATAAATAATTATATCAAGAACAAAATTTGCATTCAAATAAATCAAAATTACTAAAATGTTAATTAAGAAAAATAATATATTTTATTTATTAACTTTTTAACTAATATCAACTAGATTGAATATATTATTTTTTGTATACTCACGAGTGTCCCCACACCCACACAGGGGGTGAGACTAATCTCGTTCGGGATTATGTGGTTGCCCCTCCCAATAAGTATTTTTCTGTAAACTCGAATTCTTGATCTTAAAGAAACTCCTCAACTGTTTTCACCCAAACATGTCTCGTTGCTTGAGCCACACTATGTTGGTAACTAGATTGAATATATTGGTAACTAGATTGAATATATGACGGGGTAATTGATGAATAGAGATAGTATTAACTAATTTTTACTTTATATTATAACAGAAATTACAAATGATAATTAATAAATAAGTTAATAATATTTTTTTTTAAATTCTATAAATAAATAAAAATAGAGAATTGTATAACATGAACACCAATAAATAATGGGATTAACAAATTTTAAAAAAAAAAAAAATTAGATATTTTTGAGATTTATAAATATGCTTTTCAGATTTTTTTTTTGTTTTCTATATTTTTTTATCGTATAAATATTAATTAATAGGAGTATGGGACGTGTCTCAGTCCCAGTATAGCAGGTCATCCTCTCGGACCAACTACTGATCATCGCCTCATTAAGCTATTACTTTACGAGCCCTTCCTCGGGTAGATTCTTTCTCTTGCTTCTTAGCTTACAGGGCGCTTCCGACTATTATTAATGATTTATTTTAATTTAAAAAAAAATGTCATTTTCTAGGGAACAGAATACATTGCTCATCATGTTGTCTTGTTTGGTGGATGAACAAACACACACCAACAATGTCAACTTCATTGAATTCAAATTGGGGAGAAGAAAAAGAATATTACAGCTTGATTATTTATTTATTTATTATTTGAATTTAATAATAAAAAATGTCATTTTCAAGTCGATTTCATGGCTTTTGTTTATATTGTTTATATCCAAAGACTTTGCATTTCTGGTTAAATTATTTTTGCGGAAAAAATTGCAAGTGGAGAAGTCATGATGAAAGAAAATTGCAAATATGAATAACACTACTAGAGCAATACTTATATTATTTATATATAGATTCTTTGGCGGACGGCAATATTTTCATCGTTGATTTAGATTTTGTTAAAAAAAATAACGAATTTTTAATAAAATATTCATCATAATTAATATATTTAAACTAACTATAGAATATTTAAGATACCCGAACACACTTTTATTGTAAATGAATTGAATTAATAGAGATATTATTTTTAACTATTTATTAATTTATTTTTTAATTTTTATCCATATTTAAGTTAATGATATCAAATAATAATTCGAATACTAGTTAATATTAACTAATGATAATTAAAGAATAAAAAAAAAATGTAGGCAAAATATTATTCGAAGGAGAATATAATTATTTTTTCATATATATATATAATCTATTATTAAAATCAAAACATATTTATATTTTACCCATTTTGAATCATTAAATCAATTTTAAATCTAAAAGTTGAGATGAATAAATATTGTAAATATTTATAATTTTATATCATAATATATCTCTAACAAATTAACAACATATCTCAAAATATTTTTACACCCGAAAAGATTAATTTTATTATTATTTATCATATTTTTACACATAAATTAAAATATATATATATATATATATATATATATATATATGTATGTACCTTTGGAAACAGAGAATCTCTATTATATTAAAAATAAATTTTTATCATTTAAGATTATGATTTAATATATAATCAAATC
Organism: Eucommia ulmoides; assembly: GCA_016647705.1. Classification (NCBI taxonomy): domain Eukaryota; kingdom Viridiplantae; phylum Streptophyta; class Magnoliopsida; order Garryales; family Eucommiaceae; genus Eucommia; species Eucommia ulmoides. Next base: position 2,078,519 of record CM028337.1, on the reverse strand, counting down.
TCTTCAATTAAATTTATTTTAAATCTCTTCTATCCCATACCGTTACATGTATCATATAGATTTTTCATATATATATATATATATATATATATATATATATATATATATTAATTAAAAAATCCAGAGAGGAAAGTCAGAAGAACAGATAGCTCTGTGAAATCATAAAATCGAAAAAAAAATCAGTACTAATTCAGACTCAAAATTAAAGCAAAACAAATATTTATCATACCTTGAACTACTTTTCCGTATTTTTTTTAATGAACCCACAAGCCAAATCTGAACTATATAACTCCAAAAAATAAATAAATAATTAATTTTAAAAAAAAAAAGAAAAAAAAAAGTAAAAGACAAGAATAAGCAAAAAATCTCGAAATTATCAAAAAAAACAAAGAAAATATTCCTAACCCGTGTCTTCAAATACATTAATTTTTATTTATTTATTTATTGACATTAAAAATAAAAAATAAATTAAATTTAACAATAATTTTTTTTTTAATTTTAAAGGAGAAAATTACCTGATTGGCGAATCCAATACCGAGACCGAGCAAAATACGGCCGACGATGAGCATCCAGACGGCCTGAGCGAAGCCGTTGATCATAGCTCCGGCGCAAAACAGTATCCCCCCGAGGAACATCGACAGTTTCCGGCCAAGTCTCCGGGTAACCCACGACGCCACGATCGACGAACACAACGCCGCCAAATACAGCGACGACGTGAACATCGTCAACGTCTGGCTGTCGAAGATACAGTACTGGTTCGTCGACTTGTCCGCCCTCTGTTTCCGGATAACCGACGGGAAGAACTTCTCCAAGAACGGGTCCATTGACGTCACACCCCCTGTATCAAAAAACAAATCATACCCATAAATTATGACAGAGTGTGCCTTTAATATCGCCGGTGAGACTGACCCGGACACAAAAGAAAAAAAAGTCTAACACAAATCATTCTAAGATCTTGATAAATATACCTGAGATTCCGATGTCATAACCGAAGATCAAACCTCCCATGGCGGCAACAATACAGGTGATGGTAACATAAAGAGTGAGTTCTCCGGGGTAAGCTCTTCCGGTACCCGGACCGGGACCAAAACCACCGCCGGCCATTTTTCTCTTCTGGGTAACCTCCCAAAACGATCAGAAACCAAAACCCAAAAACCAAAAACCCACAATTTCCAGTGAAGAAAGAGAGAGAAAACTAGAGAGAGCTAGAGAGAGAAAACAAGAGAGAGAGATGAACTGATGAAGGTAGAGGATAGCGAGAGCGTACGAGGAAGGGTATATATAGAAATTACTTAACGGGAAGATCAGGAAATATGGCTAACTAATTTACTGAAAATCAGGACTATCCTTAGCTGGCAATCAATAGTTGAATTCGACTACTTCTGATACGATAATATCCAAAATTTTCAGTTGAATTTCACCACTCTTTTCTCGGAGAAAATATATTGGATAAGGATTAAGTGAATCATATTAAACTTAAAAAAGAAGGATACTCATAATTATTATGAGTGTGGGAAACCAAGAAACACTAAATTTCAAATTTTGAAACCCCACTAATACATAAATATGATTCATCTTTATCCGTTAGGTATTACTTATTTTTCATAAATGTACTTACATTAAATATACAAATGTTGGATTTTTTGTAATTCTTAAACAATATAAATTAAATAATATTTTTAGCGCAATATAATAAAATTTTGCTTGTAGTAGGGTTTTTTTCGAAAAAATTGTTGCTAAACTGACTAAATCTGTAGATTTTTTGGTACAATATTTGTTTGGTGTAATTTTCTTATCTGAGATTTTTTTTTTTTTATCGAAAAATATTATTTAATTCTTAAACAATATAAATTAAATAATTTTTTTCGTGAGATATAATAAAATTTTGCTTGTAGTAAGGTTTTTTTTTCAAAAAAATCGTTGCTAAACAGACTAAATCTGTAGATTTTTTGGTACAATATTTGTTTGGTGGAATTTTCTTAGCTAAGAATTTTATTTTATTTTTTTTATCGAAAAATATTATTTAATTCTTAAACAATATAAATTAAATAATATTTTTCGTGAGATATAATAAAATTTTGCTTGTAGTAGGGTATTTTTCGAAAAAAATCGTTGTTAAACTAACTATATTTGTAGATTTTTCGGTACAATATTTGTTTTGTGTAATTTTCTTATCTGAGATTTTTTATTTTTTTATTGAAAAATATTATTTAATTCTTAAACAATATAAATTAAATATTTTTTTCATGAGATATAATAAAATTTTGCTTGTAGTAGGGGTTTTTTTCGAAAAAATTGTTGCTAAACTGACTACATCTATAGATTTTTCGGTACAATATTTGTTTTGGTGTAATTTTCTTATTTGAGATTTTTTTTTTTTTTTTATCAAAAAATATTATTTAATTCTTAAACAATATAAATTAAATAATATTTTTCGTGAGATATAATAAAATTTTGCATGTAGTAGGGTTTTTTTGAAAAAAAATTGTTGCTAAACTGACTATATCTCTAGATTTTTCGGTACAATATTTGTTTGGTGTAATTTTCTTATGTGAGATTTTTATTTATTTTTTATCGAAAAATATTATTTAATTCTTAAACAATATAAATTAAATAATATTTTTCGTGAGATATAATAAATTTTTGCGTCTAGTAGGGTTTTTTTCGAAAAATCTTTGCTCAATTGACTGTATCGGCAGATTTTTCAGTACAATATTTGTTTGGTGCAATTTTCTTATTTGAGATTTTTTTTTATTTTTTGTATCGAAAAATATTATTTAATTCTTAAACAATATAAATCAAATAATATTTTTCCTGAGATATAATAAAAATTTGCATCTAGTAGGGTTTTTTTTGAAAAATCGTTGCTAAACTGATTGTATTGGCAGATTTTTCGGTACAATATTTGTCTGGTGTAATTTTTTATCTGAGATTTTTTTTAATATTTTTTAGAGTAAATTTTATCTAATAAATAATGGGATTAAATTAGTTTCGTTGCACAAATTTTATTTAACTATGGAACATTATTAAATAAAAATCACATTTTTTTATTGATCAATATTATTAACCCAACATTTTTTTTGAGTTTTTTTGTGAGTGTAATTAGTCCTATTTATGAAAATATTTATTTATTTATTTTGCTTTTCTTATATTTTTTTATTTTTATTTTTTTTCTCTTTTTTTTGCTTGAAAATAAAATTGGAAAGCCAAACGTCCAACTACTCTTTACACTTCCACATGATACAATTCAAGTGGGTCGGTAAGAAATCCGGATAAAATTACGTAGATCATGCTGACTCATCAAAATCATTTTATTTATTTATCCACCTAATAATTAATACATACATACATACATACACACACACACACACACACACACACATATATATATATATATATTCGCTATTTTAGTTAAATTAATTATGAAAAAATATTGTGTTGAGTATTTATTCTCAATAATATTTAGATCAACGATTAAAAATTTCTCTAACCGTCCAATGATTAAAAATATTTTAAATATAAAATATGCATTTGCATTATTTTTTTCGGAGATATATGATTCAAATCAACAATTGTCTATTTGTTGAGAAGTTCCGTGATTTTAACCGACTGAAAATGTTGCTTAAAATTTTTTAATCTTGATATTTATACATCTAATCTATCGTTCAAAATATTTTGAATGTAAAATATGTCCTAATTTATAGATTAGACTAATGATTTTACGTGTCAAAAAATATTATATTAATTTTCTTATTTATAAGTGTAAAAAGATAGTAAATAATAAAAATATTGACCGACTAAATGCAAATGTAAAACTTAAAGGGTAAGAAATATAATTTTATTTAACCGTTTTCGAAATTGCGGCGCAAAATCTTTGTGTGAGATATTTTGGAATATACTGTTAGTTAGTAGAGATACTCTATATTGTAAGATTATTAAAGGTTTAAATGTTGTTTGATATTGAGCGTTGGATCTAAAATTGATCCAATGATCAAAATATTTCAAATATAAAATATGTCATGCTTTATAGAATAGACTAGGAATTATGCATGTTTAAAAGTATTTTTTTTATTTTTTACTTTATAAGCATAAAAAGGAAAAACATAACTACTTAAATATAAATATAAAACTTAAAATATACAAAATACAATTTTATTTAATCGTTCTAGAAGTGAGTGTGAAATATTTGTATGAGATATTTTCAGATAAGCGGTGACAGAGATTACATGATATAAGATTACAAAGATTTAAAATGTTGTTTGATCTCAATCGTTGGATCTAAAATTAATCCAACAGTTCAAAATGTTTAAAATGTAAAATATGTCATGATTTATAGAATGGATAAGAGATTTCTCGTGACACTATATTCATTTTTTTAATTTGTAAGTGTAAAAAAATATAAATAAAAAAAATTAAATACAAATATAAAGTTTAAAAGATATAAAATATAATTTTATTTAACCGTTTTAAAAGTGCAGTGTGAAATTTTTGTGAGATATTTGATGATAGTTTTTTAGTTTGTGAAAGATATTACATAATATAAAATTATAAAAATTTAAAATGATATTTGATCTGAATCGTTGTATCTAAAGTTGATGGAACTTCTCAAAATGCCAAAAAGGTTTATTTACCTTCACTATCGCACCGACGTCGTTTGGATAACACGGGGAATGTGGGAGTGAGTGGCTTGAACGGCGTTCATCATTAATACTTGTGGAGGTGAGTTAAGCGCTTACGTAGAAGCTTCTTCTTTCTTTTTCTTTTTTCCTCTTTTTTTTTTTTTTTTTTCCCTTTTTTCTTTAATTTATTTATTTATTCACAAAAGAATCTTACTTGTATTTATACTTGTTTTCTACCCAAGAGTCTTGGTGTTAGTCCGGTTGACAAAGAAGGATATCCTTTTTTTTTTGTTAATTAAATTTCAATATTCTTGAAGGGTATTCCGAAAATTAAATCTTGAATTCAATTCTGAATACATAATGTTGATGTAGGGGAGTGCACTCTTAAAATCGTTCGGAGAAGTAATTAGTCAAAGTGTGCGTAAGTTGCCTCGGGCAACACTTTGCCGTAAAACAATATATATATATATATATATATATATATATAATTGTTTTTTAATTAAAATAATTTATTAGTGCTTTGTTTTAGCTTTTGAATAAATATTTAGTTGTTGTGCTAATATTAGCCACTTAATTCATTTAGTTGGCTTTTCAGTTCACATGGAAAAGGGTTCGGTAACCAGTTCACAAAATTAAAATTTTAATCTATGTACTCCACGTTTTACAGTAATTTTTTTAGAAATTCAAAATTTTGTAAATTTTTCATATGAAAAATTGCATATGCAATACCTTTTAGATTTTTTACTATAAATTTGAACTTCTAAAAAAAATATTGTTGTGTGTAGATTATATGAGATAAAATTTTAATTTTGTAAACTGTTCACCAAAATTCTCTAATATCAATTATTTGTTAAAATTATCTATTTAATATAAAATAATATTAGAAATAAGTAATTATTGTTTGAAAAATAAAATTATATTAAAAACCAAAAAATGAAAATAAAATAAGAATGCAACCCTAAATATTTTTCGATCTTTTTTGGAGTTGATAGTACTTTTTTTCTTTGAATTTTTTAAAAGACATAGTAAAATCGGAAAAAAAAAAACGAATGTAACCCTAAATATTTTTCGATCTTTTTTAGATTTAAAAAATTCTTTTTTTTTTTTCTTCTCTGAATATTACCAGTTTGGAACGTTCCATTTAAATATTTCAAATCATGCTTTCGAAATTCAAAATATATTTATTTTAACATTTAAATAACGATTTTAAGATTTGACGATGTTACATAAAAACAAAAAAATCATAAACATATGATTACTACATAATATTATCTACATTAATGCAAAAATGTACATTATTTTTTTATAAACAACTTGTGTTTTTATTTGATTGTACATTTTCGAAATTGGATAGTGATATGTACACTAACTAGTTGTCCAACAAGACAAACTCACTAATCGTTAAAAAAAATAAAAAAATAAAAATTGGAAAACGATCTCCCAAGAGACAAATATTAGAAATTAAGAAACACTATCCAGGACTTGTGCCAGTGAATATCTAATTTACCTTTCTAGTAGAAGGTCTAGAGTTTAACTCTCTCTCCCAACATATGTAAAAAATAATAAAATAAAAATTAAGAAGCACCAATTAGGTAAGGGACAATCGGTGGGAGATCTTAGATTTCACCTTTAATTGGTAAAAAGTATCAGAGGCGAAAGAAAGTTTAGTTTTAATTCTGCCTATTTTATAAAGGCGGAAGCCTTACACATGCGTCTGTACATGCGCGGCTACATGTAACAATTTTGTGTGTAAAATTACTGTATTTTGTAACATGTAACAATATTTTTTTTTTAATTTTTTTTTTAACATGTAACAACTTTATATGTAAAATTTTGTTAGATATAACAAAAATAACACAAAATACATGTTATTAGTTACAGGTAACTAAATGTATACAAATACATGTAACTAAATATTAAACTTATTTCTGTACCCAATATATATTAAATGTCACAAAATATTACACAAATATATGTAAAAAAATAACAATTATGAAATTGTAATTAATATTTGTTACATGTAACTAATATTCACCATAAAACCTCTGCAATATCCTTACAATTCCTGTTATACGGCACTAAAACTCAAGTGAAATTCAATTTAAAGGACTAAATCAAAACATAATATTAAAAAATGACTAATCGCAGACTACACCCTAAAAATAAAACTAATTGCCGATTTTCTCACTAGGTAATTGGGTGGTCAATCAATTTGATATTCATGGCTAAATTGCCTCTTAACTCCTACTTTACTTCATTATCATTTTACCCTCTTTAATATAAAAAGTTACAAATTATCTACTTTTACTTTTGAACAAAGTGAAAAATTAATTTTTTTTCTATTTAAATTAACAAAATATGCTTAAAATATATGAAATTAAATTTTTCGTCCAATTTTTGATAAAATAGACGAAATTGTCCTTTTATTTTAATTTTAATTTTTTTTAAAAATATTTATGATAAAAAAAATTAAATCAAAATTAAAATAAATAAGTAATTTCGTCTATTTTATAAAAACTTTGGATGAAAATTTTAATTTCATCTATTTTTAAACATATTTCATTAATTTAAATAAAAATAATAATAATAATTTATTAGATAAAAAGACAATTTAACCTATTTTTGACCTTACATAACTCTTGCTATTTGTGTTGTATTTGTGTCTGTGTCGTATAATGTGTCACATTTCTTTGTTGCTTTAAACAAAATCTAAAACGTGGCAAAAGTGTAAGAAAAGAAAAGGGGAAAAGATAGATAAATTATTATATTATTCTCATAATATTTACTTATCATTTTTCTTTTTTTTTTTAATAAATATTTATTAAATCTATTGAATTAATATCAGACAGATATTGAAATGTAATTAAACTTAACTGAAATAGCGTTTACCCAGTTTATCTTTTTTTTAAGTATCAAAACTACCAAATAAACCCAAAAAATTTTCAATGCACCCAATAAATCTTTTAAAATATATGATCTGATTTGTCCCTATTAAAGAATCATCATTTTTCATTATTGATCAATCAACATTTCCGTTTATACGCATACTTTAATTTGCGGAACAATTAATATATGTGTTCGGAAAAAAAAAAAAAAAAAATACTTCTAAATTATTAGATGCTTGTCCCAAATATATTCTTTGTTCTCGTCGTCAAATTATAGAGGAATAATCTCCATTTTACTATTTTAAAATGAAATGTCATTAATTTTTTTTAATATTGGATATAAATCTATTTTATATTTAATATGGCATGCATTACAAGATGAAAAAATATATTGTTACATTTGTCTGCCGGTGTTACATATAACATGAACTACTTGTTAAGTGGGGATATATGCCTTCTGCGAAATACACAATCATATACCCTCGTCTTTTATTTGGATATTCAACATGGTCTGCATTACAAGATGAAAAAATCCATTGTTACGTTATATGTTGGTATTACATATGGCATGAACTGCATGTAAATTAGGGTATATATCTTCCGCGAAGCATATAATCATAACCCTCGTCTTTACTTGGATGTTGAATGTAACATTCGTTCACTAGGACTTTTGTTATTTGTGGAAACTGTTCTTTTGTTAAATTCGTTTAATAAGGGAAATTATTGAATTCCGCAGATTTTTTTTGGGGTATTTTGGTTATGAATTTTTTGGTCTTTTTAAAATTGGGACTTAACAATTTAAAACGTCAAGTCAATAAGATTAGTTAGTTTAATCGCAAATAATTGGTATTAATTGATAATTTGATTATTAATATAGGTCTCTCTGGTAATTTTTCCAAAATCTAATGTACTTAGACAAAAAAAAAAAATAAAGAATATTTTGTCATGTACCCTAATTTTTGTAGCTACTAGCTACTGCGAGTATTGGAGCAAAACAAGGTCTAGGGGGACTACCCAAGAGTTGTTGGTAAAGAGATGTGTTTTATTTCTTTATCAATCAGAGATCGACTATCTTGTGGAGCATTTCAAGAATTAAATCTTTAATCTAATCCTAAATGTTCTAGGTCGATGTAAGGAAATGCTCCCTTAAGATCGTCCAAAGAAGTGATTAATCTAGGTGCACACAAACTGTCCTGAACACACTTTACTGTAAAATAAAATAAAAAAAGTTCTAGGGGGACTAAACCCCACTTCGAGTTTTTATTTTTTATTTTATTTTATTTTTTTTCGTTTTTTTACTTTTATTCTTATGTAACTATGTTTTTAGAACAAAATAATTAAATCTTTAAAATTTCACATAAATTCTCCCTAATTTATTTAAATATATGGTAAATATCAAACAATTTTTTTTGGTCTCTTCTCAATTAATTTTCTAGATCCACACTATTCACCTGACTCGTTACTGCGGTAATTTTAAATTACTATCAACAATTGGACTGAATCGAAAAAAACGAAATCTAGAATGTCACAAGAACTTCAAAATAAAAAACAAAAACTATATAATAAAACAAACAATTCAAAAATATATGAAAAAGTTACTTATCATATGAAGATGCTTTTGTTCTTAAAAAAAAAATAAAAATAAATTATTTTGGATTTCTTTATTATTATTATTTTATTTTTTGGGGGGTCAAGTCATCAAGAAATTGTGGGCAATATATTCAAAAGGGGCGACTTGGACTAAAGGGGTGAGTCCCCACTTTGTATTTTTGGAGTATGACATTGAAAATCACCTTTTCTAGGCCCCACCCTCGCTCTTGCTTTTACTTATTATTCACATTCACCCCACCACCCCAGTACACCGGAAAGTGTGTTCGCGGCAGTTTACGGTTATCTGAATTAATCATTTTTTGGAATAATTTTAAAAATATATTCTCTCATATCGACCTGCATTCAAGATTTAATTTTGACCTCATAGTTTAAATTATTTATCAAATATATACAATTATAAAAATACATAAGAATATGTGTGATATGATCAACTGAAACAAAATAGTGAAATCAAATTAAAATTGGATCAAGAGATTAAGTTAAGATTAACATAAAAACCAGAGAAATATCATATTGTATTTCAAGTATGATATATTATATTTAAGGAAAATTTTTCCAAAAGTCTCATCCCATAAAAACACCATTTTATGGAGTTATGTAACAGTGAGTTTTTTACACATGAGATGGTTGTTAAAAAATTATTTTTGGAATCTTGGGACCTTTCAAAAAATTTCTCTATATTTAATATATTCATTCAGGAGAGAATTTTTTGTCCGTGAGTTCATTAACTTAGACTCATGTTAAAGGGTATTTGACAGGTATGAACCATTGGCGCTATTGGAGATTTCTGTAACATCAACTATTAAATATGTTCGTAAATTATAAGATATTTAAGATCAATATATTGAATTAAAATTAATAATTTCACGTATCGGGTTGATTATTTTTATTTTTATTTTTATTATTATTTAAAAAATAAATAAAAAGTCAACTTCGAGGCCTACTAAGTAAACGCGTTTGATACATCTATGTAGAGAGGGTTGCAATCCAGAAGCCCACAATATGGGGATGGATGGGCCATTACCCCCAGACCATGTGTACTGACCCTGCCAGCATGCAAATTCCATTTTATTTTTATATTTTTTTACCTAAAAAAAATAATTTAGGGAATAATTTATTTTAAATCACATTTTTTCTTTGTATACCCACGAGTATATCCCGACACCCACACAGGACTTGAGACTAATCTCATTCAGAGTTCCGTGATTGTCCCTCCTAACAAGTGTTTTTCTGCAGATTTGAACACCTGACCTTGCAGAGGTCCCTCAACTGCTTTAACTCAAATATGACTTGCCGCTTGAGTCACACTACGTTGGTATTTTAGATTTATAATTAATACTTGGTTTTTATATCTAAATTTTTAATTATAGAACATTAATCTAATAATTAGTTTTAAGTTTTAAAATTTAACTTTTAAATTAGGGGTGCTTGTTGAATAGGCCCCTGAATCCTAAATTCACTAACTTTATTTTTTTGTCCATGCAGTGCACGTGTAAAAGTATAAAGTTATTGTACTATATAAAAATAGCTATAATTTTTCCATATAAAAAATTGTAATAACTTTTATGATGCGTAATGATTTTGAATTTTTGATAGAATTATTAGACTTCTAAAAAAATTACTATATACCGAGTGGGTTGGATGAATAGTAAATTGTAAAATTTAAGGATATAGAAAAAAAACTTTAAATTACTAGTTAATTATGATTAAGTATCATATTTTCATAACAAAAATTTTAAAATTACTAATCGTATTTTAATAACATAATGTTTTTGCCGCGGGTTCAAAATTTTATGATCCACTATTCACCAACTCACTCGTTATAATATTTTTTCGAGAAATTCAATAATTCTATCAGAAACCCTAAATCATATTTGTACATGAAAAATTTACAGCAATTTTTAGGTAATACAATAGCTTTTATTTATTTATTTTTAAAAAAAAATTGTTGGAACGCGTAGATTAGATGAACAAAAATTTTAAATTTATAGAGTGTTCAATAACAACCCGTCATTTTTTTATTTTTTATTTTTTTTAAAATTTGAAGTAATAAAAACAAAAAATAAATATTTCTCCCATTTAAAAGATAACATTTCTTGCTCTTTTTCGAAATCATTAAATTCTAGGATTGTGCAAGATAAATGGATAACAAGATAAGCCTACCCTAACAAAGTCAACTCTTATCCATTTAAAAATGAAAGTCAACCATTGTTAAATTCATGATTTTTTCCCATGTTAATCATCTAATTGCTTTTGCTTAAATTATGGCTAAATTATATTACAAGATAATGTATTTTATATTTTATTTTATTTTTTTATTGGGTGTTATTTTTTTATGCATGTTGTAGTAATTAACATATAATAAAAAGTTGTTTAAATTGAGTGTTTTTTAATGATTAGGGTTAGTTGTATAATTAAGTAATTTTTTTTTAAATAATGCATTTGGTTTGGATTATTTTATTTGATTTAATTATTGAAAATTATTTCATAATTAATTTTAATGAAAAAGAAAGAAAGAGTGATTAAATCGTGTTATTATATAATTGATTTCTCTAAAAACAATACTAAAAAATTAGGGTTAATTGCACTTTACTTCCCTCTAATATTTTCGACACCACTTACCCATGTCCCTGTGGTTCAGAATTAAGTGTAACTATTAAATATTTAATAAAATTACTTAAAATAATAAATTTATCCTATACCCGAGCTGATCTGGAAAATAAAAGAAATAAAAAAAAAGGAAATAAATGGATATTATCTTAATCAACTCGACTCACGAATATAAATATCAATTAATATTAAATAATTTGTTAATTTTAATTTTTTGAGATTTAGCTGATAATTTAACGAAAAACATAACCATTGTATTTTAGTCTGGGCAAAGTCTAATTAACCCCAAAAATTATTACTAAATTTGAGAGAGTACATGTGAATGCATGTGTTAGCTCCATGACTCAAATGTCAAGCATGATATAAGATATTAAGACTTTTTTTTTTTTTTTTTTTTTTTTTTTTTTTTCTTTTTTTTTTAATAAAATATTTCTCTATTTTATTATATTTTTCCCATTGGTGGGTTGACCCATAGAAAATTCCAAGTATGAAGTAATAAATATGACATGCAATTTCTTTGTTCATTTAATTAATTAAATCAAAGTCTTGTCAATTGTCAGTTTTTTGGGACTTTTCTCCATGCTTTTCGGTCTCAATAATTCAAATTATGACTTTGAATCTTTGATTTATGATTTTCTTCAAATAATTTATGAGAAGAAAGTGACCAAAAACATTCAATAAATTTGCTTTCAATTAGTCAATAATAATAAGAATCTCAAAACAAAATTGAAAAAATGATGTCTCACTAGTTAATTTTAACTTTTTTTTTTTTTGCTAGTCAACATTAACTAGTGATTCCATGGTTGATGTTAAACAATACTTTTTGTGAACTAAAATTGAAATATTGCATGATAAATTAAGGTATAGTTGATGTTAACTAACAGTGCGCAATACATTGATATAATTCACATTCAATAGTTAACGTTCACTAGTGTCACAGGCCGAGCCTTTCGAGATTGGAAAGCGAACCGTGCGGCGTTAACTAGAGAATCGCCTAGTAGCAAGCCTAAATATCAGAGAATCTTTAATAGCGGAAGCAGTTTCAATAGTAACGGATTTTCCTACAACAACACATGCCGGTAATGTAGAGAAGAATACAATTACAATAACAACAACAATTGTATTAATATTAAAGGTTACAGGTGTGAAAGACTTGAATGACTTTAAAAGCATGTCCTCCCGCATAGTACTTTAAACAAAAAAATACAAGTGACAACAATAGACATCATTATACTCGAAGAGACATAATTGGGTCTTTCTACAAGAAATGAAAGAAATAAACGAAACTAAACTAAACTAGTTTAGAAAACAAATTAAAAGGGTCACGGACAAGAGACCATGTGCGAGAATAAGCACTGGACAAGTTAAGACCGTAACAACTAGGGTCGTCTCTTATTTACAAAAAAACCAGACATGTGGATATCAAAATGAAGAATAAGGCGACACGATTATTTATGGTGATTTTTGTTGATTTTAAATCTTTATAGAACATTACAAGACATTATTATCACCTTACTTGATTTCAAATACTTAGTGAACATTAACTAACACTGATATCATTCATATTTTTTGTTAGTTAACGTTAATTGGTGTGGTTGCTTGTTTACCTAAAAGTATGAAATATGAATATCAAAATGGAGAGGAAGAGCAGACAACGAATGTGGTGACTTTTGTTGTTTTCAAATACCTAGTGAATGTTAACCAGACTGATTTTTGTTGGTTGTGTTTTCTTTAATTGAACTACCGATCTGCTATTTTTGCAAATGTAGAAACACGTGGATTGAATGATAATGACAATTTTTAATAAATATGATACAAAAATCTCCTCTTCTTCTCCTTCCTTTTTTTTGATATATTTTTTTTTTTACAAATATTACGTTATTTTTCCATATATCTCTAATCGACCCCGAAATTTAAATTTCTAGCTTTGCCACCATCAAAAACCACCCCCTTCCGATCGATTTTCCGCCTCATCTTCACGGATCAAACTCCCCTAGTAATTTCTCAAACAAATCACAATCAAAATCAAAATCCGATTGATTTGATCGTTCTTCATCTTCGTCGGTGGCCTCTTTTTCCAACCTCAACCCTTCTTGAAATTCATGAACAAATTCTTGACTAAATGATTTGGCCATGAAAACCACCATTTCTTGTTGCTTAATCTTCATTTTGTTCATCTTCTCCTTGAGATCATCTATTTCAAACTCTAAATTATCTTGTTGATCTTTGAGTTTGAGCATTTCCACCCTAGCAGAGTTCTGACAATCTTTAACGTTGTCTAGCCGGAGCTCGGTTATGGAGTACTTGTTCTTCGGCTCATTTCGCCGGCGCCGGAATTGTGACCGTTGTTTATTCCTCCTCTTGATGTGTTCAAGCCAATGCTGTTTCCCCTTTTGGAAATAAGGGTTGTAAAATTCCATTTTTGGGCCATTGATTTTCTTAAAACCCTTTAATCGAGAAAAAAAAAGATTTAGAAATATATAAATCAAATTCACTAAGACATGTTTGCTTACATTCATAGAATATTTCTGTTCCCAGAAATATAGGAACATAAAAAAATATGTTTCTATTTTGTTCTAAAATTTCCGAGATTTCTATTTTTGTTCCTAGAAAACTTGGAACATAAAAGGAAAAAAAAAACATTATGTTTTGTTCCAAAAGATAAATTGTTTTAAAATTTAATAAAGAGAAGAAAAGTATTTTTTTTTTAATTCTCGTATTTTTGTTTTTGTTCCAAAATTTATAAAATCTGAAATAGAAATTAGGGAACAGAAACACAAAACAAAACACCACTAATAAATAAAATATTTTTTTTAATTCTCGCATTCCAATTTTTGTTGCAAATTGTTTAAATAAAAAATAAAAATTTGAGAACAAAAACACTAAACAAAACACCACTGATATATGCATCAACCGATGTGGTTTTGGTCCCCTTAACCCATAGAAAAAACCTTGTGGCAATTGTTTAGTGTCGTTGTTTCCAAATTCTTGTTTCTATAGTATTCTCAAATATTTGTTCTAAACAAAATATTTCTTTGTTCTCATATTCATCTTTCCAACCCAATTTTCTGGGAACAAAAACAAAAATCTAAGAATAGAAATACCAAACAAACACATCCAAAACTCGTAAAATACTCACGTAGCTGTTGAGCTGATAGATGAAACTCGTCAAATTCTTGTGCTTGAAATATTTAGGAATAATTTCGATTGAAAACTTGATCGGATCCCAAATAACAAAACTATTATTCGACTGATCCCACGAGATTATTGAATTTGTCGTTGGGTCTTCCACGATTTCAAATGTCACCATTAAAAATCGAGGAATCGAATGTCGCGAACCTCTTACCGGCACAATTGGAGCAAATTCATGATCATGTTTGCTCATGTTTTTGATTTTTTGGTTCCAATTTTTGATATAAAAAAAATAAAAAACACAAGAACTCATGGGTTAAAGATGCATGAAAAATACATGATTGGGGGTAAAAATACATGTTTATTTATTTATTTTTATTTTTATTTGTATTTTTATGACAGAGTAACAAAAAGGTGTGTTAATCAAGTACTGTACTTCACCTCGACAAAAATAATTGTCCTTTTGTGTAGAAAAAATAAAAAGAGGGTGAACAGAATATATTCCCTATACACTTTACAAGAATGGTGTGTGGACTGTGGAAAAAGGGTGGCGTTTGGGGAGTGTTTCTGACTCTTTTTTTTACTTTCAATCAAATGTGATAGAAAATCTGTTTGTGTTCCGAAATATTTCAAGAATAAAAATATGTTTCGATAACGACATTATCTTAATTTTTTTATTTATTTATAAGAATAAAAACAAGAAACACATTTAACTGCGATTTTTTTTATTTATTTTTAAATGTATGGTGACTAATGTGAAGGGAAATCTTGATGCAACAGTAGAAATTGTCGCTATGTGATCTGGAGGTCACGGGTTCGAATCGTGAAAACAACTTCTTAAAAAAAAAAAGATAAAACTGTATACAATAGATCTAAGTGGTCCAACTATTTCTCGAATCCCGCGCATAACAAAAACTTTGTAGCATCGGGCTGCCATTTTTTATGGTGACTAATGTGGTGGTGTTGGCTGGGGATGGGGATGGCCGACGGAATGGTGGTAACCGTGGTGATGGCCGAAGGGGTGATAGTGAGAATAATTTTGTGAGAGTAAATAGGAATCAACGCTTTTTTCGTTTGGTGAGCGTTTCTGACTTTTGTTTTTACTTTTAACTATGATGAAAAATCTGTTTTCGTTCTAAAATATTTCAAGAATAAAAACATATTTTGATAATGACATTGTCTTAAATTATTTCTTTTTATTTAATAAAAAGAAGCACATTTAGTTGCAATATTTAAAATAAAAAATAAAAATACACTGACCAATGTGATAGTGCTAGCCTGAGATGGTGATGGCCAACAAAATGGTGATAGCCAGTGGAGGGTGATAGCCGGGTGGGGGTGGTGACTGAAGGGGTGATAGCGAGTATTGTTTTGTAGAAACGAATAGGAATCAATATTTTTTTTCGTTTCTCATATTCTTAAGGAAATCATAAATGATATTGGGAAGAACATAAATCACAAAACAAAAACAATAACCAAATAGTTTAAGTTATTTTAGAGTGGGTAAAATAATAATTTCAAATTTTTTTTTTAATGAAAGTGTCCATTTATCGTATCTTACATAAATGGATTAATTAAACTATAATAATTTTGTTTATTAAACTATAACAATTCATAAACGGATTAATTAAACTATAATAATTTTGTTTATTAAACTATAACAATTCATAAATGGATTAATTATAGAACAATCTAATTTGGGAATTAAACGACAACCAAACAAATCCTAGTTTTTGGCACCACAAAAATACCTAAATTACGAAAAAAAAAATAAAATTAAAAAACAAAATCATTTCATAAAGAAATTGCGAGTGACAGGCAAATTAAGAAGAAATTAAGATTAACAACAGATTATTTCAATTTAACAAAAATAATTTCACTGTGGAAGGCCGAGGGAGTCGTCGATTGACTCAAATGCTACTAGAGTCCCTTCCGAAAATGAACCGTCGAGTCCAATCAGTTATCACCAACGCCCTCGTACGCCAACTTATTAGCTTGCTGATATTTTTTTTTTTCAAAATAAAAATAATAAAATGTGAGAAAAAGTGTGTAAAAAATACTAGTTTTTAATATTCTTTTCCCAAAAATAATTTAAAAAAATGAGAATAAAGCATATGAAATTACTAATTTTTCACTTATGAGTCATGACTAGAATGTTCAGTGGCAGACCCAGAAAATTAAGTTTTAGACAGGGATCAAAATAAAATTATTTACATCACAAGGGAAACTTTGCAAAAAATGGGAAAATACGAGGGCGATAAGTGATTATTTTCTTTAATTTTGAATAGCTATTCCTATTTTTTTTTTTTAAAATAATGCCCCCCCCCCCCCCCCGGAAAAAAAACCTAATATATAGTCGTTCTTTAAATACTTAACCCAAACACACCCTAATAATATTGAGAAAAATCGAACCATTTTTACCTTGCATAAACAGAGTACCAAAGCCACTGGCTGCTCTGGCCAATCGAAACCCAATCACCGGGGAGTTGAGCTGCTGTTTGCTCTCCTCCCAGTGGAGCAAATTGTCCGAAATGTTTGTACCTTTAAAAAAAAAAAAAAAAAAATTTGGAGGCGGAAAACGGGGTATTAAGTAAAAGAGAATATTTATTTTTACCTAAAAGGACGAAAGCGATGGCGGCCTTCTCCTCTAAACCGAAGAGGACCTTCGGGATTCTTCTCGCACTCCTCCATTCGGTTGAAGCACTTAGCAAGGTAAGCTCCTTGTTGGGCTGCAACCTGTAATAAAAACATCAACTCAGCTTTGTCACAAAAAATCTAAGGGAAGAAAAGGTGTCTGAAAATTAAGATATTATTACAGGTTGAGATATCATTTTCAACTTAAAAGGAAAAATGTTAGGTGTCATGCTATTTTCAGTTCCAAATATCAGTTTTTTTCCCAAAAAATGGAAATAATAAACAGAAATATGAGAACAAAAATATCTGCAAATTACTAGAAACAGTAGAAAATTGTTCCCATATTTTTCCAAGTGCTTGAATTTAGGTAGTGGGTTGAAGGGGAGCCTTGGCGCCACTATTGAAATTGTCCATGTGTGAACTGGAAGCCACAAGTTTGAGACGTGAAAACAACCTTTTGCAATGCAAGGTAAAGATGCGTACAATAGATCCAAGTGGTTTAACTCTTCCCGGGACCCCACGCATAGCGGGAGCTTTATAATACCAGACTGTCCTTAAAAAAATTTACTTGAATTTAGGTAGTGGGTCAATCTCTTCCCCAAAATCCGAGACAAAAGTAACTATTTTCATCTTTTCTCGAGGAAAAAATCGCACACTTAAAATCATAAATATAATTTTAGAAGTACATTTTTTTTAAATGCTTTTCAGTGCAAAACAACCGTTAATTTTTATTTTTATTTTGTCAATTAAAAATAAAAAGCACTTACAACAAAGCGTTGCAAATTGATCAGAAGTTTGAGTGCGATTTCAATGTGCCCCTGATATTTCAATATTTGCAATGTATCCCTTGAAGTTTAAATTTTACCTTTAATTGGCCCAATCAACTCGTTCAACCATCTTAATAGCAAGATCAACGGTGTTATTTTTTCTCCTAATTTTTTCCTTAATTTTTTCCTCAATTGTGATGCACGTGTTCTTGCTTTGACAATTAAGATGACCAAAATGTGTTGATTGAGCCAATTAAAAACAAAGAGAAAACTTCAGGGGGCACATTGCTAAAATTATAATATTATGGGGCACATCGAGATCACACTCAAACATCAAGGGTGCACAGTACGATTTAGCCAAAACTATATATATACCTGTGCAGTCGCTGGAAGATTTTTCATTTGAGAATCGACTTGGGAGAGTGCCGACTTGAACTCTTCAATGTCGACTTCAAGGGATTCTTGTCCTTTGGAATCCCTTATTAAATCAACAAGACTCCCCAACTGTTTGTTCTTCAAATAGAGCTCCATTTGAGGGTATCTTTCACATATGTCATCAAGAACTTCTTCAAACTCTTTCACAGTCAGTGTTCCTGAATTGTCCTTGTCTGCTTTACTAAATATTGCTGAAATATCTTCCTAAAAAAAGCATGTATTAAGTAGTAGCCTAGTTCTAAATCAATCACACACACACATACATACATAGTTACATACACATACATGCATACACGTGTATATATATGTGTGTGTGTGTATAATTATACATATATATACATACATACATACATATATATATATATATCAAACTTTCAATAAATTAGGTTAAAAATATAATTTAGGCTTATAATGCTTTTCGTTTTTAAGTACTAGTTTTAAATTTAGCTGTGCAAAGGTGAAAACATGATTTTAAGTACTTTTCTTGAAAATCACAAAATAGTGTTTTTTTTAATATATATTTTATATACTATAAGAGATGGATGGATTAGGAGCATAAGGCAACTTCACCGCTTTCTTCAATCATTTATGAATTTGAAGAAATCATTTATAAGGACAAATTAAGATATTATTCCTAAACATATCAAACACACTTTTGATTTTTTGCTCTTGCTTTTCAGTAGAACACCCTTTTTGTCAAATTTAATTTTTCAATTTAAAAAGGTTTTTAGAAAAAGTGGGTACCAAACGGTGCCTTATAGAATGCATATCTACAAGCATGAAACTACCATGACTTTTCGTTGATTAATTGTGGCACAATCTCCAAGAGCATATGTTTTGTCGCACCCTTCAACTCGAAGCCATTCGTCAGTTGCTAATACGCGCCGGTTAGCCTGCACAAATCATGCAACAGATCATTACCCATTACAAAAAACATAAATAGAAATAAAGGTAGAAAAGGATAAATTGCACTTTGTGTGCCTGAATTTATCGCACTTCTCCTCGTTGCTTTTTGTGTTAATTTTACTTCAAGGGCATAGTGCAATATAACGTTCACTTTATTCCATTACTTTTCTCTCACACGCTAACTCCGAAGATTAAATTGATCAGAATCAGTGAATCGGACCACCAAATTGATATGAAAAACAAACTTTAAAGTAAAAAAAGTATGACTGCAACAAATCTTCAGGGGTGCAAAATGTGATTTACCAAAAATGAGGGAAAAAAAAGGTAAAATTAGAAATACACTCTCAATTAGAATTACCTGACCAATCTGCTTCATAAAATCCATAATTACGGGACGAGTCCCGATACCGGTAGACCAAACAACCATTCCATATGGCGTAGAAGATATTTCTCCAGTTTTCATTTCTTTAGTAGAAATCTCTTTATCGGACACTTTCACCACCATCGCCCCCGTTTTCACATTAATACCATCCCTATGAAATTTTTCTTCCGCAAAAGCAGTTATTCTCTTATCAAACCTGGAAAAAAAATTATGATCTTTACAAAACCCAAATTAAACATAAGAGCCGTAAAAACCAAAAACCGAAACCTTTTACACCCTTGTACTTTGACCTCGTTTCATTTTATCCCCTCTACTTCAAAAACATACATATCAAAAAAGGGTCAATTGCCTTTTACACCCTTGCACTTTGACCTTGTTTCATTTTATCACCTCTAAAAACATAAACATTACCCCCCCTTCTCCTCTTGACTAAGGGGAGACACTGATCCCTTTCTCCTGTTGACTTGGGGGAAAAACTAACATTTTATTAAAAAAAAAAAGCATAAAATGACTTAATCTCCCTCTATTTTTTTGATTTAAAGTTAATGTTTAAAGGTAAAAATGAGAGAAGTTAACATTCTCTCTGTACTTCTATTTTTTTCCTTTTTAATAAAGACCAAAACAAAATAAAAGGTAATTTTGTCCATTTTATTTAAGATTTGTATTAAAAGTTTTACTTTCACCACTTTTTAGTATATTTGCTAAGTTAAACAAAAAGAAGTGTAAATTTTTCAATCTAGTATAAGAAGAAGGGGCCAAAGTTTAGGTTTGTAAAAAATAAACAAGATGAAAGCACAGTGAGATAAAGGCAATTAATCCGGGAAAAAAAACTTACATGTTCAAAATATGATCACCGGCCTCAAGAAGTGTGATTTTTACAAAGTCTTTGACCTTTGGATACAACTTGACTAGGTCTTCATTAACAAAATCATGAAGCTCCGCCGCAAACTCCACACCAGTGGGGCCTCCACCAACCACAACAAAATGAAGAATTTTTTTTCTTTCTTCGTCGCTTACATTAGGAAGGCTCGCCCTTTCAAAGCAGTCGATTACCGTCCTACGAATCCTCTGAGCATCTTCTACTTCCTAAATAATCAATTTTTAAGGGTAAAAAATCCAAGGCGGCATAAGAATTTTCAAAAGTATACCAAAAAGATAGTCTTATTTAAAGGAAAATTATTATAATATCCTTAGATTATAACTTACGAATCATGTTTTATCTCTCTCTCTCTCTCTATATATATATATATTTTTATTTTTTTAATTTTTTTTATATTTTAGTACTTTGAATAAAATTTAGGGTTTAGGTTTTAAGGCAATTAATATCCACTAGAATGAATACATATAGTTGATGTTGGTTAAATATTAAATTTGTATTTGATATCATAGTTAACATAATTTTTTTTTTTTTAAATAAATAGTTTGAAAAATAAATAAAAAAAATGTGGAAAAAAGAAGAAGAAAAGAGGAGACTAGATCGATTGATTGCACGCACTCTCAAAAGACGTCTTGAAAGAGGAGGATGACCCCTAGACTTCTATATAGCTCAAGATCAAGTAACACAAACAATGTGGAATTTCAACAACATACATATATAATAGATTAGTTATAGGTGTACCTTCAAGAAATGGCAATTCTCGACCACACCGGGAGTGTTGAATGTATTAGAACGAGCTCCTATGGCGATAACAAGGTAGTCGTAGTCTACAACAAATTCTTCTTTGATGTTCAAGTTTGTGTCCATATTAGTTTGACAATATACTTTTTTATTTTCCGTATCGATCTTGAGACATTCAGCTTCCCAGTAATGGATATCCATGTTTTTCTGCCAATGTAGAAAATAAAATCATTTGCGCAGCAATGTAATAATCAAACATTAAAGACATGGATGAAATCTTAAAAGGTCATAAACTACAATTAAAGATCACCTCATCAAGGAAAAAGAGAATACTTAGAGATCTTTATGAACATATGTATGGCGTTTGTTTAGCATTTTTGTTCTTATTTGTTTTTTGTTTCTGTTCTCAAATTTTTATTACAAAATTTGTATGAATATGACAGAATTGTTCCCAGAATTTATTTTCCAAGTTCTATTAGAACAGAAATAGATATCTGGGAATATTAACCCGAAACAATGGTCACCCAAAAGTTTGGCTTTGGGTTAAAAGTACAAACTATATGTTTTCGGGGGAAAAAATTTACTGTTTTTCTTTTGTAGAACTTAACTCAAATACCAATTTACTAAGGCACCGTTTGGTAATGTTTTCTTTAAGCACTTGATTTTTAATTATGCCTCAAAACAAAGTAATTATAAAATAAGTAAAAAGTAAAAAATGATTCTAAGTGCTTTTTAAGAAAAGCTAAAAATAGTTGTTTTTTGTTGTTTTCCACTTTTATATTATAAGTGAAATGAATATCGATAAACTAAGACCTCTCAACCCAATTTTTTCTCAATTTTCTACAATTTCTTTTTGAATTAAGAGATCATTTATAGGAATAATATTAAGATCATTTCCCTACACCATCAAACATACTTTTGATTTTTTTCACTTTTGCTAAAAGTACTTTTTTGTCGAATTAACTTCTTCTTTTTTTTTTTTTTTTTTTTTAATTTAAAAAAAATAATTAAAAAAGTGTTACCCAATGGTACCTAAATAATTTTTAAAATTCTTGAGAGTAATTTTGGGTAAGGCATTTTGGATAAAGAATTTGATTTGAAAAAGGCTTTTGTCAAATTTTCTTAAGAAAAATACTTAAAAATTTAACAAATCCCTTTTACAATCAAATTCCCTCTTCAAGTAACCAAAAGCACCCTAATAGGAATTTGGAAACAGAAACACTAAACAAATGCCACCTTGAGAACTGAACTTGTAAGGTCTGTTTGGTGTAGGTTTCAAGTACCAAATCAATGTTTAAAAAATAAATTAAAAAAAAAAAACAACAACAACTAAATTAAAAATTAATTTTTAAAATAATTTAAAAAATAATCACCTATTTTTCTTGTTCCAATGTTATTACCTTTCTAACAATGTTTCGAATCGGTTCAACGATGCTACGAGGTTCAACGGTACCACACGTAACACTCGGTAGCAACGGGGTAAAAGCAAAGTAATTTCGAGGCGAGACCACCTGGACATCATATGTAGGATCCTTTATATTTTTTAAGAAACTTGTTGCAGCCCAACCAGTTCCTAGTACCACCACCCTTTTTTTCTTGATTTCTTCGGCATTGGTGTTGACAAGATTTGTACCATCGTTTGATTTCGAATCAGAATAAGCCACGAGGCCACCACCACTGTCAAGTCAAATTGAGAAGAACAAAAATATAAAGCAAATAAGAAACTGAGTATGACTGTTAGTTCAAGTATGGATATATGTCTAAGGGTGTGTTTGGATGAATTGATTTTCATAAGGGATTTGTGGAATTCACAAGTTAAAATTTCTTGTTTGGTTAGTTCAGAAAGGAATTTGCAAAATTCCTTGGAATTTTGAAATGGAATTTAAGAGAGGTAAAATGAGATCTACAAATACATCAATCCTCCCGAATGAGGTACAAATGATGTGAGATTGAAATTCAAATCCCATCATTTTTAAATTCCATCAATTTATCAAATTCCTTATCCAAACGCACCCTAATGGCCTACTTGGGTGAGGTATTTGAAGATGGTATTTCATTTCGATAAGCAATTTTGTAAATTTTTCTTAAATATTTTTTTTTAAGAGAAATTTATAAATCCTTCTCAAAATAGAAATACCACCTTCAAATACCTCACCCAAACGCACCCTAAAGGTCTGTCTGATAACAAAACTAAGTACAATGTATTATAATTGTGTTTGATGCCAATATTAAGCAACCATTTAAGTTCAAATTTTTAAGTGGTGTTCCTCTTTACTTATTTTTTAGCACTCAGCACTTGAAATCATCAAACAAATAACTAACACAACCACCATTAAACCATCACCACCATAAAATCTAGAAAAAAAAAATAATGGTAGTGACACAAAGTAGTAAATTAAATTGACATAGAGAGAGAGGGAGAGGTAGAGGGAGAGAGAGAGGTTCAGAAAGTGAAACTTGTAAAGAACACTGTAGGCACAAAATTTATAGAGAGAAAATCCTTGCAATGGTATTAAATGAGAGTTTAAAAATTTCAACACGTCAATTTCAAGTTTTATCAATGAGAAATGCTAAACATCCCAAAAATGAAGACAAAATACATTCAATACATGCTACCCATGTATTGAATGCTTGAACAGTAAAAACATTAAATGCATTTTTCCTGTTCATTCATCCAACTATTAACTCCATAATCATTAATTAGCAATAGAAAATGATAGATCGACGATTTTCCAGATTAGCAGTTCTTTCAACGAGCCCAACAATAAATCAACCTAGCAGGATCTTAAAAACACACTAAGATCATAACCACACCAAGTTTTCGAGGAAAAGTTCAGGGATCAAAATGCAAGAATAAAAAATAAAAAAATAACAGTCAATATCTACAGATCGACACCAAATTTAAGCTCAAAATCAACAAAATCAAACCAATCCCCAATCCAAAAAATGCGGAGTTACAGAGCAAAGATTACCTGACGCTAACGACAACAAGCAATCCAGTGAGCGATGGATGATCACGGAATTTCCTGAAGAATCTCTCGTAGAAATTCACTCCTCTCATTATCAAAAAAAAATCTCGAATTTCAGATCTCACCGCCGATTCCGAACACCTAAATTCACAAATCGAAACAATTAATCAGCAATAAAACATTAACAGGCTCACATACACATGAATCTATACATATCCATATACAGATTCAGTGAAAGAAATTGCGTTACCTTTTAGAGAGAGAAAGTAGAGAGAGAGAGGTCGCCAAAAAGATGGGAGCTCATCGCTGAAAATCACTACTAGCATTTGCTTCTTCTCAGTTCTCACGAAACTTCTTTTTTTTTTTTAAACTCCTATTTTCTTGACGTGGCAGCATTAGGAGGAGACACGTGGAACAAGAGGCTGTTCTGGGGGATGACGTGGCATTGACCCAATCGGGTTTGGGGACACTTTGTTTAGTCACCGTTGGATTGAATCATCAAGGATTGGAGAAGTTACAACCACACATCATTTAGGCTAAATCACACTTTGCTCCCTAATGTTTAGGAGTTATCTCACTTTGCCCCTAATGTATTAATTATCACAATTTTTTTTTAAAATTTTACTTTTGCATCAATTTGGTCCAATTTCTTGATTAAGATCAATTTTATTGTTGATATTAGTCATATAACTTGCTCATCCGAGAAAATTATGCTATAAAAATTACAATTTGCCACTTACTCCGAATAAAAAATTGACAAAAATCAGTTAATTGTAGAGGTGAAAATCGATAGGACAAGTTGGGGGAAGGGCCATTTTATCCCCCGACCAAAACGTTTTTGGGAGTATGAAATTCAACCAACCCCGAGTAGAAACATCCGGACATCCGAGCGGCTTCGGGTGCTTCAGGTGTGGGCAGATTTTGCGCGGTATTTAGGTGAGAGAAGAACAACTGAAACAGGGTGAAAAACAAACGATTTACACCCCTTCAAAGCAGAATCTCAGAACGAGAAGTAGAGAGAGAGAACAAATATGAACAATTAAACAATAAATATACAGATCTAAAATTAAAACAATGAAAAAAAATACATATCAAACAATTTTAACCTTAGCGACGGTGAAGGCGAAGTAGAGAGAGAGACAAGTAGAAAACTGACGGCGGAAGGACAGTGGCGAAGGACGATGGCAATTTGGTGAAGGACGACGGTGTTCAAAATCTTCCGAGTACATAGATAGCTAAGGATGACGTCAGAGAGAGAGGGAGTTAGAGAGAGAGGGAGAGGATTTTTCATTGTTGAGCAGTTGAGTGAGAGTGAGGTGGCGAAATTAGAGTAAGAGGATGAGAGAGAGAGAGAGAGAGAGAAAATGATTTTGTGTATATATGGGAGCGTATATGTAATTTTAGAAGATGCTAGGGTTTTTTCAGTCAGGTACGGGTACATCGGGTTTGGAAGATGGGTACCCAAGCCGATGTCTACAGGATGCTCGGGCGAGCGGGTTCGGGGGAAGTGCAAAACAAATCATGGTAATTTCAATCGGGCTGACGCCAGGTTGAGGGCAGGCGGGCGGGCGGGTCGGGTTTTCGGTTAAAACTTTCACCCCTAGTTAATTGAACCAAATTAGGGTTCGATTCTTGAAGGACTTTCTAGGACAATGGGCGCAACAATGACGTCGGCTAGAAGAATGTTAATCCTAATCCCAAATTGAGAGAGATTGAGAGAGTTTTGAGGAAGCAAGTTTGAGAGAGACTAAATCCCTGAGTAGAGGGAGACGGTGGTTGTGGCGATTGGAACTGGTGGTTAAGCTGTGAGCAGAGGGAAATGCCTATTTAGATCTTCTCGAGAAGTCTGTGATGGTAGCTTATGGGCGTTGCGTCGGTAGTGATGGTTTTTGGGAGGAGAAAGGTAAGATTTTGGAGAGAATGAGAAGTGATAGATGGGAGGTTGAGATAATGGACCAAGAGGTAGGGTTGTGGCCATGGCTTCAATTGTAGAAACCATAATTGTGGTTTAATTTGATCGAACGATGGAAAATATAATATTGTTTATCTTTTTGACTTAACGGTAATTTGTCGTAATGATTTACATTTTAAATTTATAATTTAAAATTACATGAAATTAATTTTTATTGGAATGAATTAAAATATTACTTTAGTCACGGGTAACTATATATGTATATATATTGATGAAGAGTATTTTTGTCATCCACTGAGGACCACTCATGGGCTCACACATGGCAAGGAAGAGACCCCAAAGAGACCATTTAACTAGTCAATGTCCACCACACATATTGACAGGACCTATTCGCCACCCAATGATCAGAGCCAAGGCATCCGTGACCTCTTCCATGACGACCACCTTCCAATGATCAGAGTTGAGGGCCCCCACCAGCTCCAGTCCTACCTCTACCCAGCGAGCACCGACCAAGACCATCAAACCAACAATTGAGCTCCTTCATGTCCATGAATTGAGCCTAATCTCTTGATTATTTGGGTTGACCCATGGGCTTCTCTTGGTGGGCCAAAACATAAGACCCATGTGCCCAAATCTTGTCACGTGCATCTTCATTGGCCATGCGTCGAATTATATTAATTGACCGCGCAGATCCCTAATTTGGTATAGCTAATCTAACCCCTCTCCTCTAAATAATGGGACAATACGTGTACCAGATACGCTAGAAGTTCTTATTTTACACACTTAAATTCCATTTCCTCCTGAACTCTTACTCTCACGTCGGAGGGACCTCTTCAGGCACACCTTAATGAGTCTTTGCGCATGTACTTGCTCGAACTCGGGATACATTGACTGAGGACCGTTCACAGGACAACAGACATCGTGCACCAAGAAGTCGCAACCTCAGCAAAGAAAATTCACCTAGACCCTAACTAGATCAATTGCGGGGTTTAACCAATTTGTGACACCAACACAATATATATATATATATATATATATATATATTGAACTTTTTTAAAAATAAAATAAAAATCTAAATAATGCACTGTACAACATTTCTTTAAACTTTTTCAAGTCCAATCCCTATCACTCAATGTTCATGAAGCACGATCCTCCTCGTAAAGTAGCATGCCCAAAAAGGTAATTTTACACAATAGAGAAGGGCATATCAGTCATTTAAAATCTAACATTTTTAATCTTTGAATTTAGTGATTAATGTACTTTAAAATACTAATTTAATACAACCGTAATCACCATTTACTAAAACCCATATATCAAAAAACTCTCTCTTTTTTTTAATCTTTTTAATTAATCAAGGTTAATTGTATCTAACCTCGCCGGCGAAATTAACCATTTTCCGGCGAAAAACATCACCGGCTTGTCGCCGGAGATAAATCTATTTCAATCAAATTCTCTTCTTCTAGTTGTGAACGCTCTTCGCTTTTTCTCTTGCCGTCGCCCAATGCAATTTCTATCAGTCCTTCTCTGTCCTCGTCGTCCCACCTGAAACAAGAACTTTCCGGCGAATCCCAGTTTTCGATCCCCGAGAAATCGCCGTCCGACGAGACGTCGGAGTCGGTTTCCGGGTAACAAAGCGACAGCGACGCGTATCTTTCGATGCCGGAAAACCGTGTCTCTTTCGTTCCGGCCAATTCGCCGCCGTCGTCGTCTTCCTCGCCTTCGTATCCCTCGTATATGACCTCCAACGGAGCTCTCACGTCCCACTCCAAGAACATGCCGTCGCTAAACGGGTTCCGATCGACGACTGAGCCCGACCCAGTTTCAGTTTCGGACCCACAATCGGTTTCGACCGACACCCATTTTCGATCATCGCCAGAAAAATGATGGGGATGCTGCTTTTCGGATTCCGGTGAATCGGAATGCTTCAACTTTTGGACGGCGCCGAATCGGAGCAGAGTGAGGAGAAGAACTCCGGTGGAAATCAGCAATGGAGAGAAAACAATTCTGATGAAATGGGTCGGAAAATAAAGTAGAATCAGAGTGTATAGAGCTACTATGCTTGAAAACAGAGGATCTGAGGAGAGAGATGAGATCATGTTCTTTAGGTTGAAGCAATGGAATTGATTAGTTTTTTAGAGAGAGAGAAGGGGGGAGAGAGAGAGAGACCTCCATTGAAATGGAAAGTGAGAATGCAATGGGATGAGTATATAAGGAGAGAGAGGGGGGAAATGACCATTGATTAGTAGTAATATAGGATTAGGATAATGTAATAATAGCACTTAAAAGGTTGTGATTAACTTTAAAAGGACTAAACACGGGACATACCGGCACCTATCAAATGTTTCTGGTCTCATTTCATCAAACACCAAGTTTGTCATTGCTCTCATCGGGTTAAATAAAATTTTGAACTCTTCCTCTCTTTTCGTTCCCATCTTGATTATGTTTTTTGAACACTTGTTGTTTCTCTCGACGTTATCTGGATCACGTACCCATTCACCTTTATCATTCTTTTGCAGTCATCAATCCACACTTTGAATCTATGATTACTAGGACATTCCTTCGATAACAGTCTGGCCACCTCCTCCACAAACTTCAAGGTTGTTGCAAGTCTGTCGGTATCCATAGCACCCAAACTACCACACTCCAAGTCTATCTCAAAGTAATCCTCTATATCCACTTTTCCCAGGGTTTCTTTTTTTGCACATCAATCTGTGTTCAATTTAAGAAATATCGGGGGGGGGGGGGGGGGGGGGGGGGGGACTTTGAGAATCAATCGGTAAACAGAATGCATCAAGTATATTTTTTTTCAATTTAAGTATTTTATAAACAATAGTGAAAGAATACTGAGATTACTCTCAATCACTACTATGTTTCTGTCTTTCCAAATTTTTCAAAGTACAGCAACAAATAGATAAAATGAAAAGGGTAAAAAAGATTTCCCTTTCAAATGGTTCGTAATCCAGGAACATAGCTCCTTGTTCAAACTTTGTTGAAACTGACTCGGGTTAAAGAAAGAAGTTCGAATTTTCTTAGCTCTGATGAAGGTCCTTAGTACGTGGTCCATAGTTGCACTCACTTCACTGCACTTTGGGCACAAAGTTTTCTCATAGTATTGTTTTCTAAACCTAAGATCACATAGCAAAATAGCAATTGTGAATTAAATATTTGGGGGGCAATTAAGTCTTTTTCTTTTTTGGAAAAAAAAATCTCCAAACATATCTCGTATTATTTTAAATTCGTTGTGAACCTCAAATTTTACAATTCATTATTCACTCAAATTACTCGATAATATAATTTTTTTTAAAATTTATTATGTAAAAAATTCACACTGTAAAACATGAAAGTCATTGTAATTTTAGTTTTCATGTTGACAGTAACTTTGGAGTTTGGGGAAAAAAAATTAAGTTCATGGTTTACCATGCTTAACCTATAGAAGAAATAGTGGAATTCAACACTTTCATCTATCCATCCAATAATTTGAAGTTATTTTTGGAACATGAAAACAACATGAAAACATATTTACCAAACATTCCATATTCATCACCATTTCCAAAGGAAAAAAGAGACACCTTAATTAAAAGCCAACCCATGAAAGAGACAACCCTGAAAAGATATGAAAAAAGGTACTACATTTAGCTGCCCTTTGTTTTTTAAGGACACTTCTAAGTTGGTTTTTATAGGGGCCAAGGCCAACCTCTCCTTTTACATTAATAATGGAGCTTTTTGTGCCTTGTACCCCTAGTGTCTCAAGAAATCTCATTTTAGTTTCGGTCAAAATTTTAAAGTATCCAAATCGTATCAAGTCAGTCTTTCTAACATTTTTTATAATGAAATTCACCTGCGTGAGTGATTTCGTGTTTGATACTTGACTGATTTTCGTCATAAAAAATAATGGAATTATTAATTTGAACTGATTTGATACGATTTGAATGCTTTAAAGTTAATGTGTTTAAATTGAAAGTAATGGCAGATAAAGTGAGATTTCTTCAAAACTTCAAGTGTGCAAAGTGAAAAAAAACTCCTAATAATGCAATGGCAAACGGTGTTTGTGTGCCACAAATTGTAGCTTCACTTCCAAGTTGAATAATGCATGTAATGAATGATTTTTTGGGCTATGGGTTAAAAAGCTTTATGCTTCATCTTCAACTAGATAAAATGCCCTCATACCTCTTTTTTTTTTTGGGGGGGGGGGGGGGGGGTGTATGGGTTGGTTAAAAAGTTTTATACTTCATATTCAATTAGATAAAATGGGCAAAAGGAAAAAATCATTTAACCATTTTTGTGTCAACCTAGTAGGAATTAAGTAATAAAGTGATGATTAGAATACATAAAACACCACAATTACAAGCACAATGACACAAACAATTTTAATATGAAAAACTTTTCATGACTAAGTGTAAAAATTACTGGACCGAAGTCGATCCAAAAACTTCACTATCACAAAAATACATGAGTTCTCTCTAGTTAGAGAGTTGGAGGGGCATACAACTCCAAGTACCTCACGATTAAACATTCTTGATAATAGAACAAATTCTACAGGAGAAATTTGAGCGGTATTACCTAGAAAAGTGTCTCAAAATAATTTCAATGAAGCTGATAGGTAGAAGGTTTGAAAATCGATCTCTACCGTTCAGATTGTAGTCTTATGAGTCACGAACATGCTGTTGAAATTTCAACCGCATCAGACCATAGATTGAGCTCCAAAAGTGTTTGATCAAAACTGAGCAACAAGCACTTCTCTATGGATAGCTCCTCTCACCCTCTCGTATTTTTCTCTGTTTTTGCACCAAACTCTAAACTGATTTGAGAGACAATTGAATAAGCAGTTCAATTGCATTCAAGTAAAAAAATATGTTTTGAATATTTCATATCGGCTTCACTTATTTATTTATTTTTGATTTTACGGTAAAGTATGTCTGGTCTGATTTACACGTATCTCGATTAATCAATTCATCAGACGATCTTAAAGATGCAATCATTAACTAGAATTTTGATATTTTTCTTAGATAACCTCTCAATCAATTTCCTTGTCCTATTGAATGTATATAGAGCTAGGAGACATTGGAGAGTGGGGTTTTAATAGCTCTTTGTCTTGGTGCACTTCATTTCCCAACAAAATTGTTTGGTCAATCTCCCATCAATCAATACTTGTTGACCTACATTCACTATTAAATGTTCATGACCTCTTTATACCTTAAATTTTATCCAATATTTTAATAATTGACTAATTTGTTTTTTTTTTTAAGAAGTTGACTATGGTTAAATTAAGTCAATTATAGCTAACTATGGAATTTTATCTATTTAATTTATAATCATATATTGAACCGTACTTTATAAAAAGAATGTTTTGTTTATTTTAAATACTATTCCAAATATGTAGTAACAGTCTGAACTGAAAAATCAAAACTAAAATCAATATGTGAAAGAATTAAAAAGCATCCTCGGATCTTAATTTAATATGTGAAGATAAATTTTAATGTTGTTTTCAATAAAGTAATTAAAAAATATATTTTAAAATTTTAACTAACTGACCATCTTTAAATAATTTATATCAATATGGACCTCTTCAATGTAATAATGATAAAAATAAAATAAAAAATCTAATCTCTTCTATTAAAAAATTGAGATTTATTCCACATCTTCACAATTAAATTTCATTCCTTCTATTGACAAAAATT
Source organism: Eucommia ulmoides (assembly GCA_016647705.1). Lineage (NCBI taxonomy): Eukaryota > Viridiplantae > Streptophyta > Magnoliopsida > Garryales > Eucommiaceae > Eucommia > Eucommia ulmoides. The sequence continues at coordinate 2,046,361 of CM028337.1, read as the reverse complement.
ATTATGCACCGTCCTGATTTATATAGACTAGGTATTCCTCGCGACTAAAGTCGTTATATTAATTGCCTAAATTATCTGTGTATAAAAATGATCAATTAGTTATAAATGTGAAATTTAAATGGTTAAAAAAATAATTATTTAATCATCTTAGAAGTGGGAGTTTGAATTTTTTTGGCACTTCAAAATTTTTTATTTCTTAATTTACTATGTAGATTTGTATGAGATATTTTGAGATAAGTTGTTGGTTTATTAGACATTATATGATATAAAATTATAATGATTAAAAATGTTGTTTGATTTCAACCGTTACATCTAAATCAATTGTTGTTTATTTGTTGAGAGTTCTATGATCTCAGCCCGTGGATTCAATCCAGGGATTGAAAATGCTTGATGAAATCTTTAATCCTTGTCCTTAAATATCTAATCAAAGGGTCTAAAATGTTTCAAACGTAAAATATGTCCTGATTTATAGAATAGATTAGGGTTTTCTCGTGCCTAAATAAACTATATTGATTTGTTTGATTTCAACCGTTACATCTAAATCAATTATTGTTTATTTGTTGAGAATTCTATGATCTCAGCCCGTGGATTCAATCCAAGGATTGAAAATGCTTGATGAAATCTTTAATCCTTGTCCTTAAATATCTAATCAAAGGGTCTAAAATGTTTCAAACGTAAAATATGTCCTGATTTATAGAATAGATTAGGGTTTTCTCGTGCCTAAATAAACTATATTGATTTTTTAATTTGTAAGTGTCAAAAGATATTAAATAATTAAAAAAATACAAATATAAAATTTAAAGGGTCTCAGTAGGATCATAAAACTTTTATAGGGAAATTTTCTAAAAAAACAAACCTTTATAATCCAATCTCACACATTCATTTCCCTTCAATTACTCCCAACACTTAATTTAGTGCTTGATAATTTAAAAAAAAAAAACATTTGTTACACACCACATGCTTGGACATGCTTTTGTCTATTTGCAAATACAAATGGGACCTCCTTTTTATCTTTTGCCTTTTTTTTTTTTTGTTTTTCTTCTTTCTTTTTTTTTTTTTTTGAGAAAGGAAGAATCTTCCATCACTAGGTCTTTGAGAAGCATATGAAAGCAAAGGAGAAAGAGATCTAAATAATTGATCTAACTTTTAAGCCCATTTTTTTTCTTTTTCATGTTTGGAAAAAAATATCTTTTTGCATAACGTCTAGAAGTCTCAGTAAGAGTAAAATGAAGCCCTTTACTATGTACAAAATAAATTTTGTAGTTGAGTAGAGATATTTTTTCCTCCCTTTATAGATAGAAGTAGATAAACAAGAATTAATTACTTTGGATCCAATCAGATCGTTCGAAAATAGGAGAGATCTCCCCTGAGTCTCTCCACGTAATCCCAATCAGGACGACAACTTTTAACGAGCATCCACAGCCATGGCCTTCCTGACTGGATCCTCTGTTCACCCCCTCAAACTGGTAAACAAGACAAGCTGGGGGGACTAACTTCCAAAGAGTGAGCAAAAAGACAGAGAACGAGAACGAATTTTCTAATCTAAGCCTTAAGATAAAGCAGTATGACAAACCCCTTAACTTGTTTCTTAGGGAAGAATCTCTAAATTACGTTATTCGTGTTTTTTAATGCCCTTAAATTTATCTGACCTCTTATCTATTCAAAGTAAAATTATAATAGCACGAATATCTGACAAATTTATAACGATGTTAAATACTGAGTTCAAAAAAAAAAAAAGAGGAAAAAATATACTAGATTCTTATCTTACCCAACATCAAACATGGAAATGAAAATTTAAGAAGAATAGAATTAAATACTCAATTAATGTTAAATTATTAAAAAAAAAAAAACAACCTATCTTGTTTTCCATGTACAAACAAAAAGAATCAAAAGCCAAGAACCACCTTCAATAAAAATGGTTGAAGAATGAACCTTGGCTTTTCCAAAGATTGCTACCAGGTACAAATATGCACCCTCCAACTTCTAATAATTTCCTACAGTTATTTTTTTTTCTAATTCATGTACCAAAGTCCTCTCCAGCGCCGACTAGTCTTCCTCGTCCGACCATTCAAACAAGTTGATAGAGATTTTGCCCAGATTCTCCCGTGGTAACCTCGACCGAGATTTTTTGAAAAGCTTCGGAGAACTTGGAGGTTCATCAGTTGTCTCATCGAACTCCAAATCGAATGAATTTCGAAATTTTAAATTTTTCCTTGGCGTACTATACTTGAAATGCGACTTCTTCACAATCAAAGTCTGTCAATTTACCCCCCAAAAAATAAATCAAAATCTACACAAATCGAATAAAAAAGACACTCATACACACAAATATATAGATATAGATATAGATATAACTTACCGCTTCCCTAATGGATTTCGATACATGAAATAGACTCTTCAAATCATCGTGCTCGACGCCGCACAATATCTTCATCTGAAAATAATAGGAAAATATTGAGGTCAGAAGTGTTAAAAACTTAAAATGTGAACATTGGAAGATCCAAATAAGGATTCGGGTCAAACCACAATGTCTTTGGGAAGGGCTTCAAGAGCAAAGGTCTCAGAAGAAGAAGAATTTTGAAGGCAATATTTCTTGGTAGGAGCAGAATCCATCTCCTGATCGTTAATCAAAACAACCCGTTTTCGACCAAACGAGAACGATCGAGCCAATTCCTGTCCAAACATTCCTTCAACCCGATTAGATTCCAACCCCCATTTGTTCTCAGAGGCCATCTTTTTACTATCTACAAACCAGTAAAAATCTGGGTTTCAATTGATATGCAAATCAAAATTCCAAGACTTGTAGCTACGTCGATACGTATCTAGTCTTCCAGAAAAATAAAAAATGATGTTTAGAGAGAGAAAGATATGGATATAGAGAGAGATGTGAGCAGAAATAGAAGTTGCTGGTTGGTTATCTACAAATCTGGAAAGAAATTTCAGAAGATGAATATATGGGGGTTGAAAAGTAGCCGTTAAAAAGCCGTGTTCGGAGGAAACAAGGAGGGAAAATTCCGATGACGTGTTCGACTTGGTCGGTCCAAGTCGGCGGTGAGAATGCAAGCTTATCCAACACGTTGGTCTTTGTTCTTAAACGCTTTAAAATCAGCCACGTGTAAATGAAGATTAAATGAAGGGTGCAGATGTGTGGAGTGGGAGGATCATGGTAAAGGCGGTAATCCACCAAAAAAGACCAAAAATTAAAATGAGTGATAATTACTTTTTACTCCCCTTTGTTTTGATCTTATTTTATTTTTGTCCTTTTTATTTTCAAAATTTATATTTTACCCCTTTTATTTGTAAGTGTAAATAACGTGGACTAAGAGGGGTTACTTGTGTAATTATCGAGAAAACGAGGGAAAAATGCTCGCCGGCGATTTCTTTTCTCCCTCGAAATCATCGGCGATCGATTCGTGATTTTGATCATCGATGATCGATTCATGATCAAAATATGAGACAATTAACATTTAATCTAACTTTAACGAAATCGGAAATTAAAAAAAAAAAAGGAAAAAGAAAAAAACTGAAATCTGATTGAATTCGTAAACAGAATCTAAACAAAAAATAAATAAAATCAGACTCATAAAATTGATTGTGGATCAAGCAAGAGAGAGAGAGAGAGAGAGAGAGAGACTCAGACCTGTATGTAGAAAAGAATATATGAAAAGGATTACCGATCAGAAATAGCTCGAGATCGTGGAATTATCGAGAAAACTGAAAAAATTGCTCCCCGGCGATTGCTTTTTCTCCTTCAAAAATCATCGGCTATCGATTCATCATCAAAATCATCGATTATCTGTGACAATTATTTAAAAAGAAACTGAAATCTGATTGAATTCGTAAACAGAATTGAAAAAAAGAAGTATATAAAATCAATTGCAGATCAAGCAAGAGAGAGAGAGAGAGAGACTCAGACCTGTATGTAGAGCAAATATGAAAAGGATTTCCGATCAGAAATCGCTCAGCAAAGTGGAATAGACGCGACAAAAATCGCATGATCGGAACGGCGAGGCTTGTTGATGACGAGGCGGCAATGCCGACGGTGTGATTGTTGTAGGCGTAATCGTCGGTGGGGCGGTTGATTGGAGGCTGAAAAGATATGTGATGGAACAGATGGACTAGGGAGATGGGCTATGAGAGATCGAGGGAGGGAAATGCGCTATTTAACAGAGGGGAGAGACCGTTGGGGGAAATGACGTTATGGCGGTTTTTACTCTATATGGTTAGACTAGGCCCTAGGGGTGGTCAAAGCTAGGCCGGGCAGGGCACCGGTCAGGTTTTGTGTAGAGTATTACGAAAAAATATTAGGCCCAAACCCGACGCGATCTCATGATCAGGCTCTAAAATTTTGCCCAAACCCGACCCTACCAAAAAAGTTTAAGCCCAAGTCTGGCCTTAGGGCCGACTCGACCCTATACTTTCTTTTTTATAATTTAAAAAATAAACACTAAAATACCAATAAAAATTATAAAATACATTAATTTACATTCCATATAAAAAAAAAATGTCTTGGATGGTCCTCTACAAAGTGACGTTTTTCACTCATGAGACTTTTCAAGAAATTTTTCTAAAATTAATACATCATTAATTTGATATTAGGGTTAAAACCTATATATATAATATGTTTAATTCATGATCGGGTTGGGCTAGGACTAAAATAAAATGGTCGTGTCCAAGTTCGGCCTCAAAATAGACTAGATTTTTAGGCATAGATCCTGTCCATGGGCTCGAAACCTAATCCCAAGCCCTAAGAAAAGGGTGCCGGGTTAAGCGGGCCCCCAAGCCCATGATCAGTCATAGATTAGACCCTTTAGGAGTAATTACACTTTGCACTCTTATCTATATCCTTTTTAACCTATACATATCTAGTTAAAAAATTTATAAATGATATTAAAATTGTTATTTTTTACTCAATTACAATAATTTTATTATAATTTTTTCAAAATATCACTAACACCAACCTCTTCCTTCCACCGGCTTGATGAACCAGCAGAGTACGATCATTGAAGAAAAAAAACGAAAGAAGTAAAAATATTCGAGAAATATTTATGATTTTAATTTTAAGGGGCAAAATTAGGAAACCCATTTCTTTACTTTTTTTTTTTCAAAAAAAAATTTATTATCGTTTTTCAACTAATTTTTATTTTTTAATCTTTCCAGAAAAACAAAAAATTTAAAATTATTAGAGAATAACCTTTTTGTTATTTTATTTTGAGTGGGACAAAACATAATGGCATACTAATCAAACATATTACATTTTAAAATTAAAAGTATTTTATACGGACAAAATATTCCGTAATTTTTAACAAATTAACTCATTTTATAAAACGTATAGGAACTTTGTAGAAAAAATATAATTTAAAGAGTGAAAATTAATTTGAGTGAAATATATGATAAAGAACAAAAGTTAATATTTAAAAGTGAAATTCAACCCAAATATAAATAAGTCATACTTTCACATTTTAACCAATAATTACACCCTCAATTCTTTCATTTGAAGTTCCTTGTCTCTCTTATAGCCATTATAACACCTATCTTATTTGTCACGATAAAAATATTAGTTTATGCAAAGATTGTTGTCATATCTACAAACATAACACCTCAACTTCTAATTTATTTATTTTTTTTATTCCTTTTTTACATAAGTTGGGAGAGTTGGTTGAACTCTTCACCTTCCACAAGAGAGGTAAATTAGATATCCATATGTTACAAGTCTAGGGATAAATCCTCCAACTTCTAATAATTTACAACAAAAGCCTATAGAATCACGTCCAAAACAGTTTCCCTCTCATTTTGTTTTCATTTCCCGTGGTTGTGTTCATTCCAACCTATATATAGCCTTTTTGCTTTATTTTTGCAACTCAAAATCTCTAGCACCTACCGAAAAATCATTAGAAGTTGTGAAAATGACTGTTTTTCCTCTATATCGTTAGACCCTTTAGACCCAAGAGTGTTAGTCCAGTTGTCAAGAAGAGATGTCCAATTTCCTTGTCAAATAAGGTTTAATTCTCCTGAAAAACACTTCAAAAAGTTAATATTAAATTTAATTATGAATGTATCAGGTCGATGTGAGGGAGTGCGCGGAGTACGATCATTGAAGAATGAAAGGTGAAGAAGTAAAAATATTCAAGGGATATTTGTGAGTTTAATTTTAAGGGTCAAAATTAGGAAACCCATTTCTTTACTTTTAATTATTATATTTTTTCAACTAATTTTTATTTTTTAATCTTTTAAGAAAAACAAAAAAATTAAAATTACAAGAAGACAACTTTTTTGTTTTTTTATTTGAGGTTTTTATTATTTAGACCTAAAATTAGAGACCATATAGAGAAAACACAAAAAACCAGTTGGGTTAGGGTTCAGACCTCACTGTACAAGGAGAATAGTTTTTGGTCCTCCGGTGATTTATAGGTGCTCTGCGATGGACGATTATACCCCTGCACAATCAGCGGGCCCAGCTGGATTAAGGAAAACGGTTATGGTAGGCGACAAAATATGAATTTTAGGCAGATTTCCATTATACGTACGACATTCTTTACATAGAGCGGGGATTTTAAAAAATATTTCGTTCAAATTGTAGGCATTGTAGAGCTAGTTTACCAGCTGGTACGAGAGGAAAAAGCTGAGACGGTGACAATCAGAGAGCTGTGTATGACGAAGGAAGTTCAGTTTGGTCCATTGCATTCAGTGAAAAGGTATTTTAATTGTGATTAATGAATTTTTTATTCGTTTTTCGATGTGTGCAATCATGTTTTTCAAATTTTGCGATTTGAGTTTCGTGGTCGATGAATGACCCTTGTTCTTCAGTTAAATGATAGTATTGTGTTAATGTTCATACGCATATCTAAACACGTATAATAAAGCAAAAACGATGTGAATAATTTCAAAAGATATTTTCAGACGTTTTATTAGTTCATTTTGTAATCGCAGTTCCTTTGGCAAATCGTCTCATTTATGTCAATATGTGCGGTATCGAAGCATGTATGGGGGTGAGTTTCGAGGTTTAATGTGGGGTTGTTTTTGTACATTAACGTTCATGCATACGTTGATGTAGAAATAGGCCCTACTAAGCAGAGAGATGAGGGAAGAGAGGATGTTAACATTAACGCATGCATTGTTTGCAATTGGTTCGCGTGTTATGGGATGTGTTATACGTTAACGTTAATACACAATGTTTTTTAAAGTGACGATACTTTTTAGCACCCGTTAACATTAGTACATAATATTTTTTGAAGTGACAATAGTTTTTCATTAGTAACAGTTGATGCTAATGTTAATGCATTCATGTTGTTACATTCGATGTTTTTCAAATAGAATTGTTTTAGAGCACGTAAATGTTAATGCATAAATGTTTTGCAATCGTTTCACGTGTTATGGGATGTGTTATACGCTAACGTTAATACACAAGTTTATGAAGTAATGATAGTTTTTCATCAGTAACGGTTCATGTTAACGTTAACATAACACTCGTTGCTTTTGAATAGATTTTTTTCGTACATCTGGTGTATTTTCTTGTTTTGCAGATTTACTGGGAGGTTATGGAGACGCGTATAATTTTGATGTGAAAATTTGATGGATACTTGTTAAGCATTAAAGTCGACCATGATTTCACGCATGAGTTGTTAATTCAAAATTTGTTGTCGATGTGGGACGTGTTGAGGGATGATTCTTTCGAGATGTTTAGAGGTGATTGTTAGTCTTACATACGCAATGGAACTTGAATATGTGTGGGTGGAGATAAAGATGTGTGGTAGCGGTCATAGAATGCTTATCGAATATCTAAGGGGACGGGGGGGGGCGCAAGCGACGTGAATGGGGACGGTGACTTGTTGGCGGTTTTTTGCACATTGCCTAAAAAAGTACTACAATATGATCACTGGATTGAAGGCATCAAATAAGTTGGACAAATTTTTAAGGGTGAAATATCAGAATTCAGAGAAGTATTAAGGAAATATGTTGTACAAGTTGGGTTCAGTTTTTAGTTCGTAAAGAACGACAAAAAAAATGACAGTTGAATGTTCACTTAAGTAAGAAAAGGGATGCGGATGGAGAGTACATGGTAGATTAGATGAACGGAATCGATTTTTTTATATTTGGGAGTTGGAGAGCAATCATTGTTGCAACGATGCTTACAGGATGATGAGGAACGAGAAGATGAATTCTAATGTTGTTAAGTCATGACTGTTAGACTTAGTTTGGAATACCCCGGCCACTCGATTGATTGACATTGTTCATACATTTAAGAATGACTACGAAATTGACATCCCATATCACATTGCAAAGAACGGAGTAGAGAAAGCCCAGGATGATTTGTATGGCCATCACAAGCCGTCATACGATCAATTGCATTGGTATTTGGATGCATGCGTGCGAACGAACGCATACAGTCATTTGGTATTGGATTACGACAAAGGAATGGGCCATTTTAAGAGACTTTTTGTGTCGTTCAATGCAACTGCACAGGGATTTAAATATTACAGGCTAATGTTATTCTTTCATGGGACGTGTCTTGGGGGTAGGTACAAGGGTTGTTTGTTGGGGGACCGACACAAATGATGGAATCAACAGTAATTTTTCAATTTTTTTTTTTTTTAAAGTATTGTCATGCAAATTCGTGCGCTGACTTGTTTTTCAATATGGCATATGTTTGTTCCCGGTAGCATTTGCAGTCGTTGATGCGGAGGACGACGACAACTGGTACTGTTTTATGATGGATTTATAAAAAATTGTGACAAATGAACGTATGTTAACATTCACCTCTGATCGACACAACGGAATTCTTGAAGGAGTTCGAAGGATGTTGCTTTCACTCATATTGTTTGAACCACTTTAAAAACAATCTAAGGGACAAACTAGTAGGAATGAAACAAGCTTTCAAGGAGAAGTTCATGTACAAATATTCGATGATGGCATATGCAACCATGCACGACAAATACTACTTGCTGAGAGAAAAATTAAGAGCAGAATATATGGTGAGATGTCGTCCGACATAGCGGAGTCGTTCAATGCATGGATTCGTGATTATCGCCACTTGCCCATCATATTGGTGCTCGACAAGATTAGATGCAAGTTAATGAACCAATTATCAGTCAGACATGCCAAATCGTTATCGATGATGGATTTCCTATGCCCTGTCCGAGATCAGATGCTTGCGCGGATGATTAGTGATGGACGAACATGAAACATTGTCGAGTATGGTACGAGCGCCAACGAAGTGCACTCGAACCCATCTGTTTTGGTAGACTTGAAAAAAAGAAACGTGTACCTATTTTAGCTGACAGGGGAATGGATTCTGTGCTTTTATTATTGCGCAGGATACAAGAAAATGCCCAGAACATATACTCGTTCATTGAGGCGTTCTTCTCGGTGGAATATTACAAGATGACTTATTCAGAAGGTATATACGGCGTGCCCACGCTCGAGAAGCCTGAATAAAATGCATCGGAAGCTGTGATAATCACTCTGATCACCAAAAGACAACCTGGTCGGTCGAGGAAGAAACGCATTTCATCAAGAGATGAGATTGTAGGGATAAGATACGGTCATCACAACAGGAAGACTTGCACTGCTGTAATTTAAAGTAGCTATCATCTTTACGTAGATCGTTTCATTCAATTGTTTGAAGTACATGGGAGCTCATTTTTTTGTGGGAGATATTTTTTTATGAAGTGTTTGGTTTTGCTACAACAACACATCTGTGTTGTTTTGCACGGATTTTTCTATGTGATTTATTTTTTTTTAAAATCGGTAAAGACGACAATTAAAGCAAAATGACTTTTTTGTAACACTTTGAATGTTAAAATATAAAATGTTTGTTAACGTTAAAGCAAATCAATGTTAAAACACCATGTAATAAATTACATTAACATTAAAACAAATCAGGCATCCTAAAACTACATGAATGTTAAAGTAAAACACTTGCTTATTTCTCAACACCCCAAAAACTGTTAACTTTAACATTCACACCACACAAAAACTATTTTAAAGAACATGAATAATGTTATCAAAGCCAAACACCCCCCCAATACATGAATGTTAAAGAAAAATACTTGTTTATCTTATCAACACCCAAAATTACGTAAAATGTTAAAGCACACGTTGAGTTAACGTTAACGTTATGCACCATACAATCAAAGCATTTTTTGCAACTCTACTTTGTACTACGTGAATGTTAAAGCAAATACATTTTTTACGTGAACGTTAAAAAGCAATATATATGTTAAGGCGTTAATGTGTTCCAAAAGATCATCATGTAGCAAACATAAAAAATTTACATGAATGTTAAAGCAGACATTTGCTTTAACATTCATAGCATGCCAAACAATGAATAAAGTTAAAAAATATGTACAATTTAGATTATTTTTGTCTTACGAATCTTTTTTTTTTTTTAAGGTTGGGATGTAATTGCATCCAGCTGGGCATGTTTGCTAATATCGCAATCATCGGGGGACCAACTGTAGTGTAGATGGTTCAGGGAAGCTTGTATTGCTACTTTGTGAACACCTCATAGCTTTGCCACCGATAGCTTTTTCGCGATTGGCTTGTTCTGAATATATTATTGCATGATATACATGACGAAAACACCACAATCGATCCTGCAACAAAGTAACCAGATGAAAGTTAAAAACTTTGCTAATGTCAGAGTGAGAGTCATATATTTCTGGTACGCTAGGCAAGAGTTTGAATGTATTTACTTACGCCTCCCTTTACTGCAGAGAATCTGGATATTGTTTGATGCGTGCATCGACCCACCTGGTTTGTATGCGCGCATTGATATGTTGATCAACAATTTCTTTTGTTTACACTTTAAATTAGATAAATAAAACATATTGTATTTGAAGACACAAAAGTTTATGATAGGGTTTTACATATCACTGTCTGTGCATCTCTATAGTAATAATCACTGGCCGAATTTCTTGCCCGGATGGAATTGTAGAATGTCCATTTTCTCTCGAAGACGTCCAGGACCATCACAGTTCAGTGATTTGGTGAGCCATGTCGTCCATATGTGTTCATCAGAAAGACGATATACCGACATTTGCTAGTGAATGCACTATCGATCGTGTCATACAGATCTTTCAAAAGTCTCTCGTTGTTTTCTTTATTAACAGTCTATCACATTTCGAATTTTTGGTGTTAACATGTTTGAAGGTGGTAAAAAAAAAAAGACGACCAAGCAACATGTCTTACCCATACACACGCTATTGCAAATTAATTGCTCCCCCCGTATCTAATTGAGTGCTTTCATTTCTTCCTCCAAGAATTCTCCAAATGAATCAATAACTTGGGGAAAGAAGAAGACATTAAAACGAACAACATACATAAAACATTTACCCAACGAAAGATTTTTTAACATTCACGCAATGGTAGACATTTTTTAACGTTTACGCAATACTGTAAACGTAAAACATGTCATCACGGAGAAATCATGTCTTCAAACTGTAAACGTAAAACCATGTCACCAATTAAAGCAAAGTTAACATTCACACAAACCACAAAAAATGTAAACATTTACGCAGTTGATTCTTACGTTATCGGCGATTTGCTTCTCCATGAGAATGCATATGACATCGCCACACGTCACCTGGGCCAACTGCTTCCCTCCACCAAACACGAATGATATGCACCAATATTACAATAACATATCAACTGGTACGCAATATTTTAGGGAAAAGATTTTTTTGTAAATTTGTCAGTTAGTTAGCATTTGTTTACCCGACGCCCTCCTTGGAGAAAATCAGTTGCACCATCTCCCAATCATCGTCATCAAGCATCATCCCGATCTTCGTTTCTTTTCAAGATGACATTTTCTCATTGTCCTCATATATTTGTGGTAGGAGGTCACCAACGTCGATTACATTGGGTTTTTTATTTTTCATTCCTTTCCTCTTTGATTTCAGGTTTAAACAAAATCACTCCCCTTTTTCTTTGGCCGAACCATGGAGCTAACTTTTGGTGTTGCCCCTTCATGCGACATTGGATGCCTCTCAGCCTAAGTGGAATCAACCCCTAAATCAAATGCAGGTGCTATAGGGGGAGTAGAAGGTTGATTCATGAGGGGGTTCATATACCGGCCTATAATGTCATCGATCATGGCATGAACGTCTTCATCAACCTCAGACACTGGTCTCTTGCCTTGTCAACAAGGGTCTCCTTGATGATAGAGTCGTTACTCTCTTCTTTTGTTGCAATCCCCATTTGCATTTCTGGCAAAGTCTCTTCAATCTCTTGGTCCTTCACCTGGAATACATCAAAGTTAACTCACCATCAGGGGGAAACACAGAGTATAACAACAAACAGTGCATAAACATTTACACACAATCACAATCAATTAACATTTACACATTTTTGGTTTATGCATGAATGTTAAAGCATTACAATGCAATGTACATTAACATTACACACAACGAACGAATTGAGTACCTTATCACTCAGTAGGTGGCTAATGTGGATGCTCCCAAGTTGGGAAGAATAATTGGTGAAGTACCATCTCTCCAATCGCGGCACGCAAAATTACCTTCCCTCAATTGGTTGCAGCAACGTTGTGTGTTCGCACAACCAGTACCAACGAACAAAAAATTTTACGTGAGGAATTGAAACATTTTACACTGGAATTTTTTTTGGTTAAACATTTTAATTAGTTAGTTGTATACTTGTAGAGCAAGCACGCACCATGTGATCGACCGAGGTTCTATGTATGACTTTTTTTAGACTTATCTCCAACTTTGTGAAGATCACATCTGTCCAATTATACTGGGTCATGTCTTCAATCGTCTCAACATACCACACTATCCACTTCAGGACTTGTTGTCCAGTGGTTGCAATGAAACATGTTGTCATAGGGTGCAGAATGACCATACAGACAACATCCTCTATCATTTCTTCATCCGTGGCATTCACTTTCTTTTCCACCAGCGATCTCAAGTACGTAACATTGAACTTCTCGGCCTTTGAATGTCAGCTTGGACATGAACGGAGAGTCAGCCTTTGTGTATCGACTTTGCACAATAGGCTTTTCACCCGTCATGATCCTGAAAGTTAGTTATATGTCTAGCGGGGTTATTTGGATGAGCTTGCCACCGATCCTAAAAGCTGTCTGAGCAGGATTATAGCACAAGATCACATTTTCTATGAAATCATCGTGCTTGCAGATGTTCTCTAGCGTAACCCTCTGCATGTACAATATTTCAAACAACTTTGCAAATGATGTCTTCGCCAACAGTAGTTTATGTTGATCATTGAGTTTGCAATTTTTCAACAGCTCATACGTGTGATTCAGGTTGCAATGATGCAAGAATTTTTGCTGGTTGTCCCATTTTTTCTTTGGTTTTTTTAGTGGTTTTATTGTCAAAACAACGACAAAAACAAGTTTGAGACAGATTTAAAGCTACTTTTTTGTCTAAGCTAATGTATATGCACACGTTAACGTTAACTCACATATTCAAATGTTTTTACAAGCCAAGTATGGACAAAGTTTTAACATTCACACACGATAGGGGGCACATGGACATTTGATACACAATGAAGTTTTTTTTTTTTTAACAAGTTAACGTTAACACATATGTAAGTTGTGGGTTGTGGCAAATACAAACAGTCACAAGTGCATTAACATTAACACCGATGTATACGTCAAAAAAAAATTCAAAAAATACATAAACGTTAATGCATTTTTTTTGTAAAGAATATGTGTGCTTAATCAAGGAAGCATGTGAAGCTTTTTGAGACACAGCAAACGAAGAGACAAAATAGGAGATACGGTACGAGATTGTTAACTCATATTCTACCACAAACAACACACAAAAACCCAAAATCGGTCAATAGAGCATGTCAATTTCGGTCAATAGATGAACATGCATGGATTTCAATTTTGATTTCGACTTCGAAATGAAGTTCGCGAAAAACCTAAAATCGAATTTAGGGAAGAACATACTGTTAGGATTGAGGCTTTCTCGTTTTGGGGAAGCAGAGGACTTTAGGTGTTCAGCTTTCACCATTGCGGTGAGCTGGGAGCTTCGTAGTAAGTTTCGTCTCTTGAGATTAGGGTGTGGGAAGGTATGCAGGAGAAGAGCTCAAAGGAATGTATTGGTTTTGGGTGTATTTGGGAAGTGGAGCGGTTAGTAGGAACGTGTTCCATTTAATATCATAATACAAATGGAAGCTATCAGAAATCGGACAATAGTACAGTGTTTTAACATTAACTCAATCGTCAAATCTAAACAAAAAATAAATAAATTCACCATTGCAAAAAGCTTGTTGAGCTCGTTAATTTGATTACAAAATTTAATGATTTCGTTTAGTAGTCAGGCCTGCATAGTGGGATTTGTATCGTTTGTGATTTTTTTTTTACAGGTGTTCATGTTCCATCAAGCAAAACGGCGGTTGCAGGCATAGAATAGAACAATCCATAAATACGCATTAACAAAGGGGGGCAAACGCCAGGGTTCTTTTCCTAAAAATTCTTTGTGTACTGAAAACTCTATTATTTGAATTAGAGGCATATTCTATGGATTCACCATCTTAGGGGATCATAAAATAAATTGTCCTTTTTATTTTGAGTGAGACAAAACATAATGTCATAATTATCAAGCATATTACATTTTAAAATTAAAAGTATTTTATAAGGACAAAATAATCCCTAATTTTTAACAAATTAACTCATGTTATAAAATGCATAGGAACTTTGTAAAAGAAATCCAATTTGAAGAGTAAAGATTAATTTGCGCAAAATGTATGATGAAGATCAAAACTTAATATTTGAAATTGAAATTCAACCCAAATATAAATAAGTCATACTTTCACATTTTAACCAATAACTATACCCTCAGTTGTTTCATTTACAGCTCGTTTATTACTCTATGATAACCATTATAACATCTATCTTATTTTTTGTGATAAAAATTTTAGTTTTTGCGAAGTTTGTTGTCCTATATAAATATGACTCCCCAACTTCTAATACAGAAGTTGCGGAGTCGTATTTGTACATGACATTAAGCTTTCCCTATTTTATCTAACAACTCCATCTCCAACAATTGGTCTTCTTCCAACAAACCAAACAAGTTGACCTAGATTCCGGCCAAATTCTCTAGCGGTCACCTCGACCTAGGATTCCTCAAAAACCTAGGAGAATTTGGAATTTTCAGTTTACGCGCCCGGGGGGGGGGGGGGGGGGGGGGGATTAAAATCAACTCAAATTGAATTAAAAAAAAATCCAAATCGCATAAAAATTGGATCTTTATCCCAAAAAAAGGAAATTTTAGAATTAGACGACTCATTTTACATGTTTTGTGCTTTTTTATATACAGGCACGGAATTGCTTTTGAAATTTATAAGTATAAAAAGATAATAAAAAAGATAACGCAAAATTTTAAAGATACAAAATATAATTTTTTTTTGAGATATTTTTTCCCTTAAGGTTGTGTTTGGGTAAGAGATTTGGAGGATGAATTTCATTTAGGTAATGGATTTCAATTTTTTTTTTTTAACAAATACTTTATTTGGGTATTTATAAAAAAGAATTTGTCAAATCCTTTTATCTTAAAAAAATGGTGAAAAGAGGGATTTACAAATGACTTTGAAATATGTGTCATTTCTCAAATTCACGCAAGAGAGAATTTCACAAATTGCAGAGTTGCGACTAACCTGAGCCCCTTCTTCGCGTCGTCCATCTTCTTCTTCTCGTTGTCCTTCTCCTCGTCCTTCTCCTTCGCGACGACAGCCGACAACCTGAGCCCCTCATTCGCGACGACCGCCGACAACTTGAGCCCCTCTTCTTTTCGTTGTCCTTCTCCTTTGTGTCGTTCGTTTTCTTCTTCGTCACAAGGCTTCTTCATCGGATTCATCACAACGCTTCTTTGTCGGATTCATCGCCGTAGAATTCGTCGTCGTAGAATTCTTCTTCTTCGTCAGATTTTTAGGTATTAGCGACCAGAGAGAAGAGAGATGAAGTAGAATTATTTGCAGGATCTCGCTTCTGAATCAGCTCTTCAACAGGGGACTTATTGGATCAAAGGGGTCAATGAATTGCCTCTTTTTTCAATTTGATTTTGATTCATTTTTTTTTGTTTTTCGATTTTGATTTTAAACGTTTGATCTGTCGAATTGAATGTTTTTTCATAATCAAATTTCAATTTCTTGCTCAACGCCAGAATTCTAACTAAATTTTTATATAAGCAATTGAAATTTTATGTATGCATCGTAATTTTCCTGCAATTTTCACTTCATTTGATTGAAATGGAATGATCTTGATTTCGGTGTTCTAAATCGTGATTTTCTTGCAATTTTCACGTGTTCGTTTTCAGATTTTGATTATTAGACGTGATTTGATAAGTCGAATTGACTGTTTCTTCATAACCGAATATCAATTTCTTACTTAACGCCAGAATTCTACCTAAATTTATGTGTAATTGGAAGACCTTTCCATTGAGCAATTGAAATTTTTATGTCTGCATCGTCATTTTCCTGCAATTTTCATTTCATTTGATTGAAATAGAATTATCTTGATTTTGGTGTTCTAAATGGAGATCCATGGTGGGTGTTTTTTCTGTAGCAAAACATGTTTGACCTTCGTGATTTCACGCATTAAGGCCCCGTTTGGTAACCCATCTCATCCCAGAAATTCCCATTCCATTCCCATATTTTTGGAAATTCTGTTTGGGAATAGCGTTTGGTAATTTTTGTTTCCGTTTCCATTTTATTTCCATTTGAGAATTGTGCCCACTTTTTTCTTAAGAAATGAGAAACAAAAAAAAGTTATTTCTCATTATTCCCATTCCATTCCCAAAACACATGGTTACTATTCAACTACCGGCCGACCACCGCCGCCGCCGCCGACCACCGTACGCCGCCGTTCGGCCAGAAATTTCCTGGACCCTTCCGGCCGTCGCTAGCGACGGCGCCATTGTCTTCCGGCTGGCGTCGCCGGCGCCACCGCCGTCTCCGACGCCGGAGCACCGTCGGAGGCCGTTGCCCGGAGCACCGCCGTCGCCGGAGCGGAGCACTGCCGTCGCCGGCGCCAGAGCACCGCCACCGCCGACAGGCCAAAACAGAAAGAACAAAAAAAAAAAAAATGATTTTAGGATAAAATGGTTACCAAACACAATTCTCTTCCCAAAAAAAAATAAAAAATTATCGTTACCAAACGCGATTCTACTCCTAAAAAGAAAACAAAATTCCCATTCCATTACCATCCCACTGCTGGAATGGAAACAGAAACGGTTACCAAACGCCACCTAAATTACTGCAAAACAAGAGAGATGTGCAGCTCAAACTCATGCGGAAGGAAATTGCCCAATTTCTTCAGGCCGGCCAAGAAGCCATAGCTAGAATTATATAACCATGTTGTTAAATATTTATATAAGCTTAAAACTTGTAAATTCTGTTTATAAATACTTTACCTATTCAAACAAGAAAATTATAAATTATATGATCAAATACTTCAACTCAAATAGTTATCCAAATAAGAGATTTGTTAAATGATGGCATTTCAAAATTCAAGATTTTGAAATCTTATCATTTCACAAATCTCTTACCCAAACACAACCTCAAACTTTATACTTTCATCTCATTCATACGCTTTTCTCAAATTAATCACAACCTTGGACAAAAAGACATTTAAAAAAATGTCCATATAGTTATTTTCCATAATGCCTAATACTCTATTGTTTAGAAAATATTTGAATATGTTGGAGTGCCTTTTTTTCATTTTGGCTAGCTAAATTGACAGTTAATTCATTTGGCTATCCATTTAGCTACCTTGTTGGAGTTGCTCTCATCACGTAGAGAGCTTATCATATACGGGTCGTCCTTGTATTTTGAATACAGAGGAAGTGCAAGGGCGATTTCGGCAATTCTCCTGTCGTCGTGAATCTTCGATATCAAGCCTTCGAGTGTAGGGAAATTGGCCTATATGTTCAAATCGGCACATTTAAATAAAACGTTTAAGGTAGTGTTTCTGTTCCCAAATTTTTGTTTCTGAAAATTCCAACTATTCTAAGAATGAAAAAAAATATTCGGGAATAGAAGTGCTAAACAAACAGGGCCTCAGGGTGCCGTTTTGTTCACAGAGTTTGTTATGTTCCCAAAAGATTGTTCAAAAAATCTCGGAACAGAACAAAAAATATCTTTTTTTCCTCATATTTCTGATTTCGTTCTCCTTTTTCAAGAACAGGAACAAAAAACAGTGCAAAGAAACTCTTAAGACCTGATTTTGGGTTACCTAGTACATAGTCCTCTACTTCTGGATTTTTTTATGTTCTATCCTATTTATAGAGCATTTTATTTTTTAGTCCTTATCAATTTATTTTCAACTTATTTTTAAGTCCTTAATTAACATTAACTGTGATTATAAATTCATATCTAGTTAACATTAACTCAATAAATTCAATCTAGTTAACGTTAACTAGAGAACTAAAAACTTACTCGGAGGACTAAAAAGAATAAAAAGTTACACTTTTTTTTTTTGTATACCTCGGGTCGCAAATAGCCAACGATAACAAGACGCAACTCCTCATTATAGAAATCTTCGTTAAAGTCATGAAGCAACCATGGCTCCTGAAGGAGAAAAAAAAGACGTGTTTGGTTTCCAGTTATTTGACCAGGTGTTGAAAACAGTTTTATAGTGTATTTCGAATTGCAAACCAAACAGACCCTAAAAGAAAAACTCACAATGGTTTTATCGGCATTATTGAAATACGGATTCCAACCGATGCTCATAACCATCTTATAAACACCCCTTTTCGATAAACCGGCCCAACCAAAATATACCCCCGAGGGATGTTCCGAGAGGAGAGTTGAATAGCCTTCTGTTGATAGATTAGCTGAAAGCAAAACAAGTCAAGTTTAAATCATGGAAATGAGGTACAGGGCTTGTTTGATTGTTTAAATTATCCTATTTTAGGGATTTTCTTGTCTTAAACGAATTGAAATTGTATGATTTTCATAAATTTAAAACTATTTACGATCAAACACCAAAAGATAACAATTTGAAAATTGACTTATTATTGAATCATCGAATTCGCAATTTGTACCACAACCAAACGAGCCCTTAAGAAAATCAGAAAAAATTTAACATTGCATTTGGTTAGTGTTTCTGTTTCTGTTTTTCTATTTCTATTTCTACTTCCAATAAACATGGATGAGAATTCTGTTTCCCTTATGGAGTATTCTAGAAATTGAAAGATGTTTAACAACCATCATCCTGAAATTTTTTCTTTCAATTTATGAGAACAAAAACAAGAAACATGTTTGGTTGCAACATTTGTTCATTTTTTTTTTCTTTAACTATACGGGGCCGGCGGGGTCACGGGAATAGTTTTGTGGGAGTGAATATGAATCAATATTTTTCTGTTTATCAGATTCTTAAGAAATTCAAGAAATAATACCAAATTACTCCTAAAATTTTGGGAACAAAAACATGTTTACCAAATGCGTCTGTATATTAATCCCAAATTTTTGGGAGGGGGAACAAAAATCAAGGAACAGAAACAATAACAAAACGTGGCCAAATCTCCCAAGCAAAAGAGCTCAAATTCATGATTTGATTTCAAGTTTCAACAACTTTATTAAAAATAAATAAATAAAAACTGGGAACCTGTAGGAATTCCAAGAACTTTTGATCCACGGCCAAATCCTTTAATAACAGGTCCACTGATTTTCCAAGGTTCAATCGGTAAAGTCCCCTCTATCCCTGCAATCAAGACTCAAAATCTAGCTATGAAAATGAAAGAAATAATATTTTTTTCTCCAGTTTTTTTTTTTTTTTTTTTTGAGAAAGTTGATGAGCGCTTACGATCATCGAACGGAGGTAGACCCCAAATTTCAGGTTGAAAATCGAGAAGCGAATTGATGATCTCGTCCGCTGAAGTGAAAAGATGAGATTGTTTCGGTATAGATGGAACAGCAACCACTTCCATTCCTGCAGCTTTACCAGCCATGACACCGTGCCTGACAATGGCAAATTTATACCTACTTCAGTAACCTCATATGGCCTCCTTTTCTTTTTTTGTTCCTAAAAAATTTGGAACAAAGATAATGTGTTCTATCCATTTTCCGGAAATTTGTTCTAAAAAAATGGAACCAGAACAGAAACAGGTTTTTTACCCCATATTTATGTTAATGTTTTCAGGGAAAAACGAAAGGAGAGACTCAAAACAAACGGCAACTTAAACAATACATTAGCTAAGGTGGCGTTTGTTTAGTGTTCCAGTTTTCAGATTATTGTTTTTGGTCCTAAAAAAATTACAATAAAGAACAGTAAATTTAGAACCAAATAGGTGGCATTTGTTTATTATTTCCGTTTCATATTTTTATTTCTGTTCCCAAAAAAACATAAAACAGAAACACAAATTTAGGAAGAATTAAAAAAAAAAAAAAAAAAATTGTTTTAGAACTCTATATACATATAACTTTTCTGTTCCTATATTCTGTTTCTGTCCCCAATTTCCTTGGAATAAAAACTAAAATTTGGGAACAAAAACACTAAACAAAGAGGGCCTCAAATTTATACTTCATTTTAGTTCTTTGTTCAAACAAAGAATACATAAATTTGATTATAACATAGATAAATAGAGAAATATACGAATTAATTCATCAAAAATAAGACGATTTAGACGATCAAGCGGGCTCTTATATGATAATATTTCTCTTAATTTAGTTATACTCACAGTGAATCTTCAATGACGAGACAGCTTGAAGGATCGGCACCTAGTCTTTTAGCAGCTTCAAATAATCTTATAACGGCCAAAAATAAAGTTAGAATTCCTCTTTAAAAAGAAACATAATCTATATATTCAACTGAATCTTTGTCACGGAAATTATTAGATGGTCCTTGAAATAAGTGATTTACAATTTTTGATCCAAGGTTTTTCAATCGATCGAGTTGATATCAACTGGCGTTGAATTTGAATTTGATATCATAGTTAAAGTTAACTAAAATATCGGTAAGGACAAAAAAAAAGTTAATAAGAAATAAAAATAAATTCTCTATAAATAGGAAAAAAAATTAAAAACTAAAAATAGAGGACTACATAATAAGAACCCCATTTTCTTACATTAAAGGGGATGGCTTTTCGGCAGCTACTTCATCACCACCAACAATTACAGAAAATGATTCTTTCCATCCTATAAAAAACACATTTAGCACTTTGTTTACGACATGTTATGATAAAAATTAAGGCACCGTTTGGTAACAATTTTTTTAAATATTTTTCTGCAATAAAAAAGTTAATTTCACATGAAAAACACACACAAACTTTTATTAAGAAACAAATGCCAAAAAAAATATTAATTTTCAGAAAAAAAGTACTCAAAATCGTGTTTTTAATGTTTTTATTTTTAAAAGTAAGCAATCTAATTTATTTATTTATTTTTGGTTTAAAGCAAAAGACTTTTCTTTTCTTTTTTTTAAGACAAGAAGTGCCACCAAACGGTGCCTAAGGTTTGAGGATTCAATAGCCTACCGGGAAGATTAGATATTTTGATTTCAATGCCTGCCCTTGGAGAGTTAGAAGCAAGTGCTATCCGGACGCCATGGCGTTTAAGATGTTTAATTAACCGATCTGCACCCGGAAGAGCTTTAATGTTTCCCCATCTGCATTAAGTGGTGTTTGTTTACTGTTTTTGTTCCAAAAAATAAAAAATAAAAATCTTTGTTCCCACATATTTGTACCAAAATTGTGGGATCAGAACAGAAAAAGTTTTTTTTCTTTTTGTTCCTACATTTTTGTTTCCAATCAAAGTTACAGAAACACTAAGGGTCTGTTTGGATGAGTTTTCGAAAACATTTTCCAAAAATTAAAAACACTACTTGAAAACTCAACCAAACAGGCCCTTAAAAGTTTATATCGGTATAAGCCCATCTCGCCAATATTGGAATATATATCTTTAGCTTTAAGGCAGCATTTGGTTTCACGGATTCAAAGTTTAAAAAAATAGAAAAATAATAAAATAAAATAATACGAAGAAGAAACTAAAGAGTAGAGAATTATTTACTGATCGGAGAACATCGGATTGATCTCGGATATGAATCGATCTGTTGATAATGGAAGTTTATAATGTTCCACAATAAAAGCTGCTGCTTGTGATGGTGTTTTTCCTGCAATTTCATGAGCTGTTCTTCCATCCCATTGTTTTCCATACTTAATTAAGTATTCTTTCAAAATATCAATCATAATTGCATCTGTAAAAAAAAAAAACAAAAAAAAAAAATCAAGAACATCACATATTTTTTGGGGTTTTGACACTTTGTACCCTGAAATTTGACCATTATTTCACTTTCGTTCCCATAGTTGCAATTTGAACACGTAATACCGTAATCGTTCCACCTCACTCCAAATCAATAACTCTATTACAATTTTGGACGATAAATAAGCAATGAGCGTGCACCCAACTATTTTTAAGGGGACTTTACATTACTCCCTTACAAATTTTCTATGAAAAACTTACATAAATATATATATATATATATATGAGGATGGGTTTTTTGAAACGTATTTTCATTAACGGCTTGGATTAACTTGAAGGGAATGGATGGTTAGGATGAGTTGATGAAATATTTAGGAGGAAAAATTCCCGCCTAAAAATTTCACACCCACACTTACAAAACGGTTGAGTTTAATTACATTATATACCCGTTAAGTTTCATATATATATATACACACTTTATTAGTCAATTTTTTATTGTTTACTATTTTTTACACTTACAAATTTAAAAATCGATATATTGCCTTTAGGCACGGCAATTCCTAGTTTATATAATAATGACATATTTCATATTTTTGACATTTTGAACCATTGGATCAACTTTAGATCCACCGATTGTGATGAAACATTATTTTAAATCCTTATAATTTTATATCATATAATATTTCTAACAAATTAACAATCTATCTCAAAATCTCTCACAAAAAAATTCTTAAATAAAATTATATTTCGTACCTTTTAAGTTTTACATTTTTATTTAACTGGTCAATTTTTTTATTATTTACTATCTTTTTTTACACTTAATAAATTAGAAAATCAATATTGCGCTTTTAGACACCGAGAATCCCTTTGTGTATTGTGTATGTGTATATATATTATGTTATATGTACAGTTCTGAGTATTGGGACGTAAAGATGAATGACAGGGAAGAAGGAGGCTGGACATGCCCATAAAGCCTCTTTTTCGTCCAAAATTGTAATGGAGATAGTGACTTGGACTGCAGTGGGATAATTAAGAAACTTTAACTGAGTTATATGTTCAAATTGAAACCATGCGGACTAAAGTGAGATTTTAGTCAAACGTCAGGTGTATAAAGTGTCAAAACCTCCATAATTTTAAGAACAAATTTCTGGGAGCAGACCTAAATTGTTCCTACAAAGGCCACTGGTTAGAGAAAAAGACAAAGAAGGCTACCTGTATTAAGAAGAGTGCCGTCCAAATCAAGGATGACAAATGTCTTCAATTTCTTCAACGAATCGGCCATCGATGTTGCAATTTCGAGCAAATTAAACTCCAGGAATAAGAAATTGTTCACCCAATGATATCAAATCGAATAAAGAAATAGTCGATTCAACAATTCAGATCAACAGAACCCGCGATTGTTTTTGTTCAATTTCTTTAACGAATCGGCCATCGATATTGCAATTTCGACCAAATTAAACTCCAGGAATCAGAAATTGTTCATCCAATGATATCAAATCGAATGAAAAAATAGTTGATTCAACAGTTCCAATCAACAGAATCCGCGATTGATTTTTCGAAATACCTAGAAAGAGTTAAAAACGAGGAAAATCTATGAGCAAATTTGAAGGAAAAAGAGAGGATCGATTAAATTAGAAGTTGTACGCACCTGGTTTGGTGATTATGGAGAATCTGTGGGGAGTGAATTTGACACTTTATTCTTTCGCCATTACCTGTGTGCTCAGAGCATTTTTAAGCTGCGTCCATTTTACGGAGACGAAGAAAGTGGAGCTTGCTTACTACCATAAGAGCATTCCGACTGTTGGAGATGTTCTCCCCTCCTTTATTTCGGTACTTCTAAAATAAAAAATGGTTTCAACAAATATTAAATAAGGTTTATATCACTTATATCTCTTCTTATTTTCTTCTTATTTTGTATTAAATCAGATATCTCTTCTATCATTTTACAAATACCAGTCAACTCCATGGACTACATTTTTTTTATAAAAATACATAAATACCATTTGTTTTAAATTCTATTATATATTTTTTTTAAAATTCACTAAAATTCTTATTTTCAAAAATATATTTTTGACCCCTATTTGTTTTTTAAGTAATTTCATTATTTCCATCTCCCATCCTCCCCTCCCATCGCCACTCCATATGCCGCCGCCGTCAACAGAATCCACCGGAATCCTCACCTTACAACAATGAAGACACAATTAAATGTCATCAAGAAAAATCATGAGCTCCTCCTTCCTCTCTTTCTCTCCCTTCCTCCCTCCCTCTCGCTCTCGCAAAATCGTCGTCGGACGGATCTGGTGCACAGATCCGTCTGGTGCGACGAATCTGCGCCGTCAACGGAATCCTCCTTCCGTTTTTCATTTTCAGAGAATCAAAACTACGTACGAAGAGGCTCATCCCTCTCTGTTGAAGATGACACACACTTCATCACTAAAATATAAAAGAGTAAATGAAAGACCCCATTATATTATTCATGATAAGAACCCATTATATATACACAATACATCGCTCTAATATAAGATTAATCTAGTGGTCTATTACACAAGTAGTGGTGGATCATGGGTGATCATGGAGCATTGCATAGAGACAGTAGACGTGGGCATTGATACACAAGCAGTAGACCATCATGCAGACGTGTCCTAGAAAACCCTCACGGAGGAATCCTTGGCAGAGCTTCGATTACCCCACCGACACCCTTTTGTCGTCCCAAAAATTCACCAAGAACAAACGACTGGTGTCGGCGTTGAGAAAAGAGAACTTCGAGACACGCTATTTCAGCATGTGCTTCGACAGTGACAACGTCCTGAAACTTATCTACGATGGTCCAGAGATTACAAGCCTGTATTGGCCAAACCCAGATGATGGCATCTTCGGAAGTGGAAGAACAAACTACAACAGCAGCAGAATTGCCATTCTAGACGATATGGGTAGCTTCGTTGCAAGCGATAGATGGCAATTTGCTGCTTCTGATCTGGGTTTTGGTGTAAAAAGGAGATTAACAATGGATTACGATGGAAATTTAAGGCTTTACAACCTGAAAAATTCAACAGGGGAATGGGAAATAACATGGCGAGCTCTCTTACAGCAGTGCAATGTTCATGTATGGAAGAAATGAGAGATGTGTTTACTCGCCGGAGCCCAAGTGTTCTTGCCCGCCGGCATATGAACCCAACGACCGGAGCGGAGCAATTGGAATCAAGGGTGTAAACCGGTTTTCAATAGGACGTGTTTGGATCGAGAAGAAGTATTTTTTCTCGAGCTTCCTTACATGGATTATTACGGGTTTGACCTCAATTACAGGAAGCCGATTTCGGCGGCGGGAGAAGGGGAGAGATAAATTTCGGCGGTGGCGATGGATTCCAGCGGCTGCGATAGGGGGGTGGGGGGGGGGGGGGGGGGGGGGGGGGGAGAGAGAGGATTTTTACTCATTAGGATTAGTTAGGATTAGATAGGGTTGAAATAATAGGGGTGTTAATGTATATATATATATATATATATATATATATTTTGGGGGGAAACATTCTAGGCCCTTGGATCTAACATCCAAGGGCTTAGATACATTATCAACCAAGAGACATTTTGGTCCATTAGATCTATATCCATCCGATGGTTCAGATCAAACTACCCAACAGTCTGGCTCACGCTTCTCTCTCTCTTTCTCTCTCTTACTCTCAGGCTCCCAGATCATCCTTCTCATTTCTCATTCTCTCGATCTCTCTACCGTTGAAACTCTCTCTCGCTTCCTCACCCCACCCCAGCCCTGCATCGCTCTCCACTTCTCCGTCTCAGTCGTCGTCTCGCTTCACACATTATCGTGCCACCATCGATCGTCATCGTTCTCGTAATCATCCAAGTAGGTCTTTCCCATCTCTCTTTTTCCAGATCCCCTTTATCCCCGCCACCATCCATCACCGTCGAGCCTCACCACTTTGCTATCCCCACCACCCTCCCTCGCCCTTTGTTCCCTACTCCTTCGCGTAAGCTCGAACTAGGACTATAATTGAGCAATATGATTCTTTGATGAGCTGTCGAACATCATGAAGGGGATTATTCATTGAAATTACAAAGCAAACTCCACTAGCCATTTGCTTTCACTTTTCCTTTCCCTTTCCATTTTGCAGGGACAAAACAATTGAATTCTTTAGGCCCCGTTTGGTAACCGTTTCCATCCCAAAAATTCTCATCCCATTCCCAGATTTTTGGAATTTCTGTTTGGGAATAGCGTTTGGTAATTTTTGTTCTCGTTCCCATTCCATTCCCATTTGAAAATTGTGCTCACTTTTTTCTTAAGAAATGAGAAACAAAAAAAAAATCGTTTCTCATTATTCTCATCCCATTCCCAAAAACCACCGCCACTGTTCATTCGCCGTCCGTCACCAGTCAGTCACTGTCCGCCGCCGCTGGCACATTGCCGTTGACCGACCGCCGTCGTTACCGGTAGCCATCTCCGGCCACTATCATCGGTCAATTCCGGCATCGCTGGCCAGCCATCGTCCGGCAACTTCTGACGCCATCGACCGGCCACCGTCAACCACCTGCCGCCGCCGGCCAAAACAAAAAAAAAAAATGTTCTCAAAACAATTTTTTTTATTTTAGTTACCAAACGCGATTCTGTTATTAAAACAAAAAAAAAAAAATTATCGTTACCAAACGCAATTCTACTCCCAAGAAGGAAACAAAATTCTCATCCTATCCCATCCTATTTTCATCCCACTGTTGAGATGGGAACTGAAATGGTTACCAAACACAACCTTAATTAGTTGCGTTCACACAATTGCTTTCACATTTGCAGGGACAAATCTCCACTAGCCATTTGCTTTCACTTTCCCCAAAACAATTGAATTATTTAATTCTTCAATTAAGATCAAATAAATGGGTGAAATCATTTTTTCCCTTCACTTTCCCTTTCCCATTTGCAGGATCAAATCATTTTTTTCTCCGTTTATAAGAGTCAGACTCCCAGCAACGGCGCGCCTCTGTCGGCCGCATGGTCCGAATTAATTAGGGTATTATTTTTATATTTATTTAGTTGTTCCGTAACATTTTTTTTCCAATCTAAATCATGTTTTTATTTTATAGATTTTCTATTTTTATGTTTCTATTTTCTAATTTTGGTTATATTTTGTAGGTTTCGATATCACTGTTCAAAGAAAGTAAATATTCATTTTCTAATTTATGTTTCTGAATTCCTATTCTGTTTATGTTTGTTTGATTAAAATGAAGAATGCAAACCTATTTTTTATTCTATTTCAAATTTGTTTATTGTTTTTAATTTATGTTTCTATTTTAACTACTTCAATTTATGTTTAGTTGAGAATGTATGGTTTTCCTATTAATAGAAGTCACAAAAAACGCCATCATGGTATGGAGCAATGTGAGATTTAGGCAAGAGGAGGCCGATGGAGCGAGTGCTGGGGTGCCTTCTAGGGCAGAAGGCATGGAGACAGAGGCAACTGAATAGTTAGAGCGTAGCAATGTCGAGATGAACGAGAACTGCCACTTCTATTGTTTCCCTAGAAACATGGTTTTAGACTCAGATTTTGGGGTAATTTCAGTCCGATTGTTCGTTTATGTTTTTGTTTAAATTCATATTCACTTTATTTTTGCTTCTGATTTGATATTAATTTTTGTTTTGAAGGGTATGATTAAAGTACGATTGTTGTAATGAATTTGGCGAACAAAGCCATAAATGGAATGGACAATAGCTGGACTCCTAGCAACGGCGCTCATCTGTCAACAACATGGTCCAAATTAATTTGGGTATTTTTTTTTATACAATCTAAACCATGTTTTTGTTTTAAATATTTTCTATTTTTATGTTTCTGTTTTCTAAATTTTGTAGGTTTTCAATATCACTGTTTATCGTCCCTTGTTGTGTCTATTTTAGATTTATTTATTGTTTTTAATTTATGTTTCTATTTTAACTCTATTTTTTTTATTCTATTTTAGTTTTGTTTATTGTTTTTAATTTATGTTCTCTTTTAACTGCTTCAATTTTTTTTTTAGTTGAGAATGTATGTTTTTTCTATTCAAGACATTTGCCCGATTACACTTAAAAAGAAAGTCACACAAAACACCATCATGGTATGGGGCACCTGATTTTTCGGCAGAGCCTTCTGAAGAAGAGTTCAGACTTGGTTTAAGCAGTCGACTTATTCTTTGTAATGTGCTCAATATTGTCTAACCAGGAGTTGTGCCTAAGGTGAATTCCACTTTCTTTCTTTTTTTTTTTCTTTTTTTTTTTTTTTTTAAATTCTGTGATTTCTTTAATGCACATGTCTTCTTATGTTTTCATTATATATGGGGCACCTACTTGTCTTTTCATCAAACATGATACAATCAATTTCAGGTGGTTGATAGCCCATATGGTTTTCAACTTAGAAAAAAGTTTACTATTCCTCTATTTTCTGGCAGATTGTTACAGAATGGGTATTTTTCTGACGAGGTGGTGGCACACCCTATCTTCATGAACTCGGGCTTCACAATGGAGTGTTTTGTCTTAACATTAGGCTATTCGTGAGGGGGACCGACTACCGTCGGCGTTTTGGGTTGAGGTGTTGGAGGGGGTAACGCAGAATAGCTGCAATTGAATTACAGACGTACAATTTTCAGCCTTTTTATTATGTTCCTAGATTTATTGTTCTCCTTTTGCTTTCTTTTGACTTTTTTGCATTGATTATAAAGCTCAAGTGGTTATTGATGAAATACTTTTTTTCCTTTTACTCTACATTAGACGAATGTTGAGAAAAAAAGCTAAGTTACATTTAGCTTAACATTTACCAACATTTTGATGTTATAATGAAATAGGTGTAGAATGTTGTATATCCAATTTGTTTTTTTGCCCGCGCCTTCAGACATGGGTTATAAATCTGCGAACATTTCTACTCTGTTTCTAGAATTTTGTTCTATTGGTTTCTTGCAATTTTGAGCATAACCCTTGCCTGAATAGTAATAGTGATCTTGAATAGTACTCTATGCAACAACCCGACCCCATGTTTAAGAGTAAAATCAATCAACATCATTGATTGGATTTGGTAAGAATTAATATGCTATTTTCCCCTCCATTTGTTTTCTTTTCCAAATTTTTAGATATGCTAATTTGTTATTTTTATGGATTGTGTGTATTTTTAGTTTTTTTACATTCATCTCGATTACTCCAGATTTCAAGTCTAATGGTTTTGGGTTTCAGCCCTCCAGCCTCTCTTTCGTCACAGTCATCCTCTCAGCCTGTCTCCACATTGGTGCCATCGATATCTCAGGATTTACTGATTTTCTTCATTTTATTGGTTTTCCTTTTTTTTTTTTTTTTTTTTTTTTTTTTTTCTTATTTTCATTTGTTCTATGCAAGGAGATAATCAACAATCATTAAGGTTCAAGGTTGGTCATTTAGACTTAAGCTCAAATTGGATTGTGATAAGGTTGATTGCTAAAATTCGGTAAGGATATATTTAATGATTTTTCTGATTTTGTTCTTTCTATTGTTTTTTTAACCAATTAATTGAGTTATTTAGTTGTTTCCACATATTTCTGATTGAGTTGTTTAGGCCCCGTTTGGTTAGTGTTTCCATTCCAACCCAACCCAACCCAACTCAAAAATTCTGGGTTCGACTTTTGGGAATGCGTTTGGCAATATAAAGCTCAACCCAACCCAACCCCCAAAACGAGAATTGATTCTCAAAATCCTAAAGAAATGGGAAACAAAAAAAACTTTTTTTTTGTGCCAAAAAAACTCAACCCAAAAATAGGGACACGCGCGGTATTATATGAGTTGTTAGTGAGGCCAACATTCAACTTCTATTGAGCTTAACTTTTTCTTTTTCTTTTTCGCGTATCTTTTCCCCATCGTTGAAGCTCTCCATCGTCTCTTCTTCATCACCGTCGCTCTGCTTGAAGCTCTCCATCGTCGTCGTCCTCATCATCTTCTCTTTGCTTGAAGCTCTCCATCATCGCCGAAGCTCCTATGGTCGAAGCTTGCCGTCGCCAAAGTTCCTATGGTTGAAGCTTACCGTCACCGTCGCCAAATCGCAATTTTCGATTTCGATTTTATTGCAATTTTTTATTTCGATTTTCGATCTCAATTTCGGTGGTGGGTTTCGATTTCAATTCGGTTGTGGGTTTCGATTTCATCGATCGATTTGTTTGTTGATTTCGATTGATTTGTTTGTTGGTTTCACTTTCATTTCGATTACTATTTCGATTTTAGATTTCGAAATCCAAATCGATTTTACATTTCAAAATCGAAATCGATTTCGATTTTCATTTAGGGTTCGTCTGCTCGATTTCGGGTTCGAAAAAAGCCATTGCTCTATGCGATGATTTCTGTTCGAATTTGTTTGTGTTTGGTTGCTCCAATCTGTTCAAATTTGTTCAATTTTTTGTAGGTTTGTTCAATTTTTTGCAGGTTTGTTCTTGCTTGGTTTTTTGCAAGTTTGTTCTTGAATTTGGTTTGCGATTTCGATTGTTAGTGGTTTAGGGTTCAATTTCGATTTCGATTTTGCTTGAATCGATTTAGGGTTTGGTTTGGGGTTCGATTTTGTTACTAAATTTTGATTCCGTTACTGAAATCGATTTCGTTACTGTTTTTTTTTTTGGATGATTTTTTTGTTTGGATAATTTTTGTTTAGATGAGAAAACAATTTCAGAATAATGAAGTTACTAAACGCGATTCTGTTTTCAGCACCAACAAAAAAAAATATCGTTACCAAACGCAATTCTGTTCCCGGAAGGAAACATAATTCTCAACCCAACTCAACTCATCCCAGTTGGGTTGAGAAAAGTGGGAACACTAACCAAATGCCACCTTAGTGTTTAGTGTTCTTATTCCTACATGACTATTGAGTTATTTTGTTTTGTGTTTATGTTCCCTGATTTATGCTTTTGTTCACAGAAAAAAATGGAACAGAAACATAAATTTTTGGGAATAATCTTTGTTCTGTGCATAGAAATTGGTTCTACAAAACTAAGAACATAGCAAATTCTTTTTTTTTTTTTTTTCTTTCAGCTTTATAAATTAAAAGATGAGCCATTATACATTATTTTGATTTTGCAATGATTTGATTGGTCTTTTAAATTGGAATTGCAAAGATCTTTCCTTCTTTCTAGGGTCATAGTTGTTAAAGGCTCTAGGCGCACTGAGGCGCATAAGGGGTCCCAGAGCCTAGGCGCGAGGCACGAGACAATGCGCTAACCTGAGCGAAGCCAGGCGCGCGACATTAAAAAAAATAAAAATAATTTATAACATTAATATACTGCAAATCTAGAATCAATAAATAAAACTATGAACTATATTTCAACTATAAAAAAATTAAAAACACTCACATGTCACATGTGAGCTAATAAATAAGAAAAATTAACTAATAAAATTTTCAAATAAATTCAATCAATCAAGAATCTAAAAAATAGAAAATAGGGTATTGAAGTTGCTTAAATAAATAATTAATTGAAAAATAAATAATAAAACAGATAAACAATAACAGTATAAGAATAGAAAAAACATACTTGAAGAGAAAGGGAAGACCGAAGAACAAAGACCAGGGGAAGGACAAAGCAGGCTAAGAAGACGTTGAACAGGGGAAGAAGAAACATGGCAAGAAAAAGAAGAACAGGGGCATAACGAAGACTGGAAGAAGAATAAGATTTGAAGGAGAAAGATAAGAAGATTCGAAAAAGGAGAAGACGACTTACGTGCAAAGTCCAAACAGTGTTGCGAAGAGGAAGAACTTCCGCGAAGCAAGTGAATGTAACAGACCTAGGGCAAAGTCTTTCATTTTTTAATTAAGACTTCAAATCGAGCAAGGCGCGCCTTGCGCCTAGGCTCAGAAGGTACGCACCTTTCACAAGGCTTGAGCCTTTCTCTGGGCGAGAAGCACCAGGTGAGCCTAACTGAGCCTTGAGCCTAGGCACGCCTTCAACATCTATGTCCAGGGTGGAAGTCTTTTCAGGCAGACCCATATTTTCATCTTTTGGTATTAAATAAGAAAAGAAAAAAAAAATCAAAGCATTGATGAATGATGTGTAAAATGTAGAAAAAAACACCAATAAACAATTACCCCCATGATCCAATTTGACAAATCCAGTGACAATTCTTTTGGAGAAGGTAATAAAATTGGGAACACTTCCACTGTGTTCCTAGAATTTTGTTCTAAAAATATGGGAGCATAATATTATTAATTTTGGCAATGTTTTTCAAAGTACTTTTCGGATTTTTTTTTTTAAATACATATGAATTGAAAGACTTTCACTTTTGAATTTCACTTTTATGAGGCTAATTTTTTTTCCTTATTTAATCGATTTTTTCAGCTTATAGGAGCTAGTGATGAGGATGAGGATTTGTAGACAAAACCTATAAACAATGACCCCCATGATCCTATTTTATAATTATGTCTTCCAATTCGACAAATCCAGTGACAACTCGTTTGGAAAAGGTAATAAAACTGGGAGCACTTCTACTGTGTTCCTAGAATTTTGTTCTAAAAATATGGGAGCATAATATTATTAATTTTGGTAATGTTTTTCAAAGTACTTTTCCTCTTCTTTTTTTTTTTTTTTTTTTTTTTTTTAAATACATATGAATTGAAAGACCTTCTCTTGAATTTCACTTTTATGAGGCTATTTTTTTTTTCTCCTTATTTAATCGGTTTTTTAAGCTTGTAGGAGCCGGTGATGAGGATTAGGATTTTGTTCTTATCGATTCAAACCCGGGGAACGAAAACACAATTAGCGCTAGAAAGCCTTCCATCGGTAGCAGTAGATTTATTCTAAACATATGAGTACATAACATTAACACTATTGATTTCAAGTTATCTCCGATTTCAATAACAGGTAAGATGATAATGCACCCACTTTCTTTTGTTTCCAATCACATTTACTTGATGTTAACTCGAATGTGAATTTCCCAAATTTTCGTAGTTGTAAGGTCCGTTTGCTTAGTGTTTTTTGTTCTCAGTTTTTTTTTTTTTTTTTTCTCGGCAATGGAAACAAGAAAGAAATGGCTTTTTTATTCTAATCTCACTAATATGTTTCTGTTTCATGTTTTTTGGGGAAAAAAAACTGAAATTCGTGAAGGGAAACACTAAACAAACGCCACTAAACAACTGTGAATTCCATTTTTGGTAGTTGTTTTCATGGTCACGTTCATTTAGTGTTTTTTGTTCTCAGATTTCTGTTTTTTTAATTTCTTTTGGGAACAGAAAATGTTATACGGAAACCAAAAAAAAAATGGGGTTTCTGTTTTGGAACGAAAATATATGGGTTCTGGAATGTAATTGTTTTGGTAGTTGTTTTCATGGTCACGTTCGTTTAGTGTTTTTAGTTCCCAGATTCTGTTTTCTTAATTTCTTTTGGGAACAAAAAAGGTTATACGGAAACAAAAAAAAAAAATTGGGTTTCTGTTTTGGAATGAAAATATATGGGTTCTGGAATGTAATTGTTTCTGGATTTTTGTTTTCTCTTCTTCCAAAAAAGGCAAAAACAGAACTCTCAGAACAGAAACGCCAAACAAATGGCACCTTAAACAACTGTCCCTATACACCCAAATTTTTTAAATGAGTTTAAACAATACAAAAAAAAATGTTAGTTATGGAGGGTTACATTTTTATACTGAATTTAAGCTATTTTCACTTGGACTTACGCAATTTAGGCATAATATTTGCTTGATATTCTGTTGGAAGAAGTGACGAGAATGGATCGAAGAAACGTTGATGTTTTCGGCGTCCAAACCTCCAGAAGGCAAACAATAAGCTGAGAAAGAGAGAGAGCGATGGCGATGACATTGTTTTCGGACGCCCTTCCATTCCAATGCTCTATTCTCTGTTGCCAAAAGGTATCTTCGATTCCTTCCTTCATTTTTCATGTTTTTGATTATCATCTGTTTGGCTGCTTTTGAAATTGAGATTAATTGAAAGCATTACCACATTTCGTTCTCTCAAATATCGATTGAACCTTAGTTGAGTTGTTTTTCGATGAATTGTGTTTGAAATTCGAATTTCGGTGATTATTTCTTTTAATTTGAACTGATTATGTTGTTTCTAATAGAGCCACCGATACTTTCTTTGATGTTGTTGAATTAGTTTGTTCTACGCATCTCACTATAGTTTTGTGTGATCTAAATGATGATGAATTCGTTCATTTTTTTTTTGTTTCACCGGACCCTAGGCATAGCGAAAGTTTTGTAGCACCGGGTTGCTCTTTATACTCGATTGAACCTTAGCTGAGTGAGATGTGTGCGGATACGATTTATGACTACCATAGACAAGATCAATTGCAAACTCAGCCGGCGATACAGCAGCAGTAGACTCAACCGACAACGCAACAGCAGCAACGTCCAAATATTGGGTTGGTGGTGTTCCTGGTAGTGTTCCTCCTCTTCATGCTCTTCTTTGTGTTCATCATGCAAATATTTTTCGTTTCCATATAAACTGTTACTGATTCTCACTAGTTTTTCAAGCAAAAAAATATTTGCCCTCTATCTCATCTCTCTTCTTATCTTGATTGATTAGGTTTTTGTTTTCTTATTTCTTGAATGCTAACTTGATTGGATTGAATTATTCATTATAGACGAAATATGACTGAAACAATATGCGAATCATGATTCCATTTGAGTTATTTTGGGGAGGGACATTTCAGGTGGTAATGGGTCGTTTCAGCTGGTTGATCAGGTTTTTGAACACTCTTACTATTCACTGATATAGAAAAATTTGTTTGTTGTTTTTGTTCATTGATATAGCAAAAAATTGTTTGTTGTTTAATGTTTTAATAGGTTCTCTTAAAGACGATCCATTTGGCGAATTTAAGCGCACTGTCTGAAGGAGGTTAGTTAAATCATCATTATTTTTTTTTGTTTAAAATTTCATTTGAATTAATTTTATATATTTCAAATTTTCATTCCATATTCTCAGCAATCCCAATTTAGCATGAAGGGAAATGGGCCGTATTAGTTAGTTACTGTTATTTTATTATTACGTCTCCACAATGGATTCATGCCACACAATTAATCACTTAATCGCAGTCGAAGCAATATCGGTAAGTTTCAATTGCATTAGACGACGTTGTGATGGAGTATTGCTTCTTTACGATCGATTTTAATTTTTCATTGTTATTTAATATTTATCTGTTATTCATGGCCAAAATAAACAAATATGGGACTCGATTGTTTGCTATTATTGTGGTATAATTGATTATTGATATTCAATTGTAACAATATATATATATTACAAATAAATACTAATGATATTTGGATTGGTAGTAGTATTATTTCAATAGCCGAATATATGTGTTATTGGATACTGGTATTTAAATGTTAATTATTGTTGATTTTTAATAAAACAATTGTAAAATATAGTATAAACATGAGAGGTAATATTAATTTGTTTGGGTTTTTTTTTTTTTTTTTTTTCACCCGTGCCTTTAGGCAAGGGTTATGCCCTAGTGTGTCTATATATATATATATATATGTATGTATGTATGTATAACAAACTTAAAGGGTTATTTATGTATTTGAATTCTTAATTATTTAATTATTTTTAAAGAGGTCAGGGTAAAATTGTCGTTATAATTAATTTTATTTTTTTTTTATTTATAGGAGAGGTAAGTGGTCTTTGACCAAAATGATAAGGAAGTTGATTAGTATTTGTCAAATGGTAGGGGAGGTATCTGATTTAGTATAAAATAAGAGGGAATGTGAGTGATATAAATCCTATTAAATAATCGGTGTTGAAATGGCACATATGCTATGCCTTAGTTGTATTTGGCAGAGTGGTATTTAAACTAAAAAATGGCATTGTCTCTTTCTCTCATTTAGGTATTGACTTTCTTTTAATTATGAATATGAGACTTAATTTGATTTGGATTTACTTAAGGATGTTTCGGTGGCAGGTCCCTTGTGTTTACCCTCAATTAAAAAAAAAAAAAATCTCTTATCCAATTGCAACTTGTGTTTTAACCTCGCACATTAAATAAAAAAAAAAAAAAAAAAAAAAAGCGGAAGGCCTAATACACACGTCTGTATCTCCTTAATCTTACTGAACAGAAACATATGTTACATGTATATAATTTGTAAGAAAAAATTTGTCAGATATAACAATATTAAATGATTATCCTAAAAACGCAATATATATATATATATATATATATATATATATATTGTTTTCTCAGTGTTTTATGAATAATCGTATTTACATATAACTAATATTAACGATTTAGTTTTAAATCCAAGAGATACATATGGTTGTAGTTTTTTCTGTATAAAAATAATGACATGCAACTAATATTACATAAATATATGTAATATGGTTACATATAATTATTAACTTATAACTAATTTTAGTTATATGTAACTAATATTCACTCGAATATGGAATTACTCATAAATACTCTTTACATTCCACATACAATGTGTGAGCATGCGCATGACTAATACGAAACCAAAAACTAAATTAAGGGACTAATTCTAAACTTATATTTTAAATAGGACAAATAACATATTACACCCACTTTTTAATACTAATTACCAATTATCCCTTTATATAATTAGGGTTGGATAAGTTGGGTTTGGTCGGGTTTAGATTAAGTTTGGTTTAATTAAGTTTATTTGGGTTGGATTTAGTTAGGTTTGATGGGATTTAATTTATTAATTTTATTTTAATTGGATTGGATTAGATTAATTGATTAATTTTTAATTAAAGTACTCAATCAAATGTATTCATTAGACTCAAATTACACGAAAATAAAATAAAATACATAATATTAATTGAAATTGAAATTTAATAAAAAAATAATAATATTAAAAGTTTAAAGATAAAAACAAAATAGATTTAAAAATTAAAATTAATTTTTTTTAATTTTTAATTTTAATATCAAAATACATTTTAAAAAATGGCACACCATTTTTACCACTATTTTTGGAATATATACCTAAATCAAGGTGTGTTATACTACTATTGGTGTACCATATTTGGCAAATGGCACACCAAATTCCGCCAAACTTTTCCTGTCGTCGCTTCACATCGGCCATGGTTTTCATCTTCTGTTGGGCACGCAAGAGATACATTTTGAGCTCGTCTAACTGGGCGTCGCGCTCTTTCAAGAGTTGCTCTACTGAAGAGACCAAAGTACCCATTGTTTTGTAACGGATGAGGGGTGGTGGATCCCGCCCATAGAGTGCTTTGAATCGGCTACAATTAATGGTGTTATGGTACGTGGTATTATACCAGTATTCCGCCCATGCTAACCATTTGCACCAAACCTGCGGCTTTTTCGAGACGTAACATCAAAAATATGTTTTTAAGTTGCAGTTTACCACTTCAGATTGCCCGTATGTTTGAAGATGATAAGGTGTACTACATCGCAACTTTGATCCCTGTAGGCGAAATAATTCTTTCCAAAAAATGACTCAAAAAAACTCTATCGCGATTAGAGATAATAGTGTTAGGTATCCCATGCAGGCGCACGATTTCTCGAAGCAATAATTTCACCACTGTCTTAGCTGTAAATGGATGTTTCAAGGGCAAGAAGTGAACATATTTGGTCAACCTGTCCACCACCACTAGTATCGTATCCATGTCTTTTGAGTTGGGTAACCCTTCTATGAAATCCATGGTTAAATCCTCCCATACCTGGTTAGGTAAAACCAGGGGCTGTAGCAACCCCGCCGGTGACATTGACATAGATTTGTTTCTTTGACATACCTCACACTGCTGCACCCACTTGGAAACGGCCTCGCGTATGCCTACCCAGAAAAAATTAGCGACTATTCTCTTATAAGTGCGTTCCTCCTCGGAATGGTTACCCATACGAGATGAGTGATACTCCTTCAGAATAAAGGGTAGCAGGGTGGAATTTTTATGCAACATTAGACGCCCCTTATAGCAAGCCCGATCATTTGCTAAGGAAAATCCTATAGTTTGCACTCTTTCCTATTGTAGGTTACCCTTGACTTTTGTCAGAAATTCATCTCTATTAATGTCTTGCTGCAATGTCTCCCAATTTAGCGATTGTATGCCAACAAGCTGATTTAACTCCACAGGAGGTAGCACCCTCGACAATGCGTCAGCCACCTTGTTGCTCGCTCCTGGTTTGTATTGAATTTCAAAGTTATATCCCAGTAGCTTGGCCATCCATTTTTGATAGTCCGAAGCCACGATTTGCTGCTCTAATAAGTGCTTCAAACTTTGTTGATTCGTGCGAACTATGAATTTTTTCTTAAGTAGGTATGGCCGTCATTTTTGAATAGCTAAGACAATAGCCCATTAATTCTTTTTCATAAATCGAACGTAGCTTCGCCCGTTGCCCTAGCACGTAGCTATGGTAAGCCACCGGTCGTTCTTCTTGCATTAGGACAATACATATCCCATACCCAAATGCATCAACTTCAATGACGAATGGCTTGACGAAGTCTAGGAGGGCTAAAATAGAAACCCCGGTTATAGCTTTTTTTTAGAGCCTCAAATGCCTCTATAGCCGTCGTATTCCACCCGAAATGGTATTTCTTCAATTGCTCTATAAGAGGCCTTGCAATCGACCCATACCCCTTGACAAACTTACGGTAATATCTCGTAAGTCCTAGAAAGCCTCGCAACTCTCGAATTGACTATGGTACTAGCCACTCGAGTATGGCTTGTATTTTAGAATTGTTCATCTCTACGCCATCGCCTGATATCACATGTCCCAAATATTCCAAACAGGTAGAAGCAAAGGTGCACTTCTTGTGGTTTGCATATAACCGATGCTTGGCGAGAAGCTTTAAGACTACCGCCAAGTCATCTTAGGCCATACTCGGATCTGATGGTACCCAAACTTCAAGTCAAGTTTGGAGAACACTATCGCTCCATGTAACTCATCCAACAACTCATCGATTACTGGTATGGGAAATTTGTCAGCCACAATCTTTCTGTTCAGGGCACGATAGTCCACACAGAATCTCCAGCTCCCGTATTTCTTTTTTACTAGTAGAACTGGGCTTGAAAATAGGCTCACACTGGGCTATATGATCTTGGTGGCCAACATTTCCCATACTAACCGCTCAATCTCTTTCTTTTGCACATGGGGGTAACGGTAAGGGCATACGCCGATAGGCGAGGTCCCCTCCTTTAAGGTTATGACATGCTCTTTTCCACAGAATAGTAGTAATTCCATGGGCATCTCAAACACTTCCTTGTAATTTTCCAATACCGTCTAGATCTCTTGGGGAATAACAACCTTCTCTTCTTTAACGACCCCTACAGTACCAAGCTCCACTACATACCTACATCATTCATGTTTAATGGTGTGAAACATGGCTTTGAGGGATACCCGTGTTTTGTGCAAAGAGGGATCTCCTTATAAACTTACTGGTCTATTTCCCACATTGAATTTCATAGAATGAGTCTTACAATTAATGTGAGTCGCCCCCAAAGTCTCCAACCATTGAATTTCCAAGATGACATTGATACTTCCCAGATCCAGAGGTAAAAAGTCCTCTACAATCTCTACCCCTTGTAAAACTAGGCCTACTCCTCGGCATATCCCTTGAGTTTTGGTGACTGAGCATGTTCCCAAAATCACCCTGTAAGCTTCTGTATTAGTGACAGGGAGCTTCAAGGCCGATATAAAACTCATTGGAAACAAAATTATGTGATGCCCCACTGTCAATAAGTACGACCACCTTCCGGTTACTAATCTCGCCTGCCAGTTTGAGCGTCTTGGGCGAGGTGAGTCCCACCATTGAACTTAAGGACACTTTTACCACCTGATTTTCAGCTTCCTCCACTTCCACCAGCTTGGTCTTTTATTCCTCTTCTTGAACCTCATCTTCTACTGCTTGTGTCTCCATTTCATACTCTTGGAGCATAACCACTTGTAGTTCTCGCTTCTTGCAACAATACCCTGGTGAAATTTTTTTGTCACATTTATAACAAAGGCCACGATCTCGCTTATACTGCAATTTTGCCTCAGTGAATTTTCGAAATCCTCCCCTTTCGTGAGCCTTTGTTGGAAC
The DNA here is from genome assembly GCA_016647705.1 of Eucommia ulmoides. Taxonomy (NCBI): domain Eukaryota; kingdom Viridiplantae; phylum Streptophyta; class Magnoliopsida; order Garryales; family Eucommiaceae; genus Eucommia; species Eucommia ulmoides. The sequence continues at coordinate 2,006,208 of CM028337.1, read as the reverse complement.
CGTGGTTTTCATTGTCATAGTGTTTCATCCCGTCGGAGTTTTGACTGAGTGGGTAATTAGAATGCCTAGGCCCACATGAATAAACGAGCCCAATTGAGGCTCGGTTATCCTTAAGCTCTAAATTTTTTGCTTAAATTTTTATTGCCAGGTCCATAGCACTTTCAAGCCCTTCTGGGCCCAATACCTTTAGCTCAACCCTAATGTCACTCCTTAGCCCATTTATGAATGTGGACTCCAGCACTTGTTCAAAGAGGTCTTCTAATAATGAGGTCAATTGTAAGACTCTGATTTTTCTTATACGTATAATTTGAGTAGCATTTGAGCAAATTTCGAAAATAACGGGGTGGATGGTGTTATTTATTGTTTAATTAAAAATTTGAGGGGTTAATTTGTAATTTTAAAAATATCAAAATTTGAATTGGGTTTAATTAATATTCTAACAAAAATGGAGGGGAGGTTAGTGCAAATTAAATATATTATATAGAGAGAAAGACAGTGGAGAAAAGAAGGAAGGAGAAACGACCACTTGGCCATCTATTTGATCACACACATACACACACACACATATATATATATATACAGAGGAAGAATCGAGAAGCGATTAAAGAAAATAGAGAGAAAGAGAGGATCGGCGATGGAGCTCAGGTAAGGAATGAGGTGTCGTCCGTTGGGGATGGGTTCGATTCGTCATATGCATGAGTGTACTGTTCTGTCGTCCGGCCGTCGTCATCGTTGCTGTGCGTGTGTATGATCAGCACTGTTTCGGTGCCTGCGTGAGTGTGTGTGGGTGTGATCAGTCCGGTGGGTTGTGTGTGTTGTCGATTCCGTGTGAATGGGTGTGAGTTTGGTCCGATGGTAGTGGCGGTGGTGTGAGTTAGGGGTATAGTGAGACGTGTGTACTTTGTTTTCTGCCGACTGTGTGTATCGGTGTTGTGTGTGCCGTGTGTGTGTGTGTGTGTGTGTGTGTGTGTGTGTGTATTTGATCCAACGGTGTGAGTGTGTTGATCGACTGGTAGACGTCGTCGATTTTGTGGGTATGTGTGTATTGTCCGTTCGTTGACGGATCGTCGGGGTGTGTGTTTTGGTTGTGTGTGTGAGCTGCACAGGGGTGGGGTTGTTCGGTCAGACAGTGAGCTTTGCGTCGGTGGTTGGTATCGATCGTTTGGTCAGCAGTGAGTGAGAACTAGTGAGAGAGGGGGAATCGTCGGGGTGTGTGTGTGTGTGCTCTGTGTGTGTGTGTGTTACTCAGATGACTGCATGTGTGTGTGTGTGTTACTCAGATGACTGCATGTATGTGTGTGTGTAATCGAGTGTGGCGTTGCCGGCAGTGAAGGCCGGTGGTGGCGTCAGCGGGATAAACGCAAACGAAAAACAGAAACAGGAGCAGAAAACGAAAAAGAAAAAGGAAGAAGAAGGGAAAAGGAAAAAAAAAATGAAAAATACACAAACAACCCCATTAAAAATCCAATAAATCCATCTCGCGGCAAACGAACGATTTAGAACAGGTAGAATTCCCAACTTCTTTTAATATATGCATTTAAATTTCTCAAAGTGACATTCGTGTTATTATTGTCGATGTATTTGGCGTTATCTGTTCGCATGAAATATTTTGATTATATTTGGAGTATGTGGAAATACTGCATGAAGTATTGTTTGATTATATGTAAATTATATGAAAAGCATGCTAAGGTGTTTTACGTGGCGTATTTAAATTAAATATATATATTAGAGAGATTGGAGTTCTACTGAGCGTAAACTCACAACCCCACAGTGTTTGGTTGCAGGTTGGCCAAGAGGGAACGACGAGGAGATAAATTATTGAAATTTCTAGTTGTATAAATTGTAATTATTATTTATTGTTGTAATCAGTAAAAACGGTAATTATAATTATCGTAGTTGTTGTAAAATATTTCTCCCAATTTTAATGTATTGAATATTCAGTTAATGATATTGTTGAATATAACTGGTTGGATAAAAGGTTGGAAGTTCGGTTTCAATATTTTGTTAAAGTAAATGATTTAGAGAAATAAAATAGAAATATCCGGTTTAAGTAATAAAGTACTAAATTATTAGTTTTGTTGCCACTACCTATATAATCCGCGGACTAATTTACAAAAGGATTGATTGGTGATTTGGTGGTATATAAATAGTGATTATTATATGTAATAAATTTATGTTATAAACTCAACAATTAGAATTATCGCCATGATTTATAAAACTTACCGAATGTTGTAGATTGGGAAATTTGACTAGTCGGATTTTAGGTTAGGATTTCTCTATAGGAAAAACCATAGTAGCGACTCTGGGAAATTGAGTCGTTACATCAATTACTCAAATCTTCTTCTATAGTCCCTCAATGTTCCATTTTGCCTTAAAGCTAGGAACTCCTCATATCGTGAGCTATTGGGAAGAAATCAAAACCGCAATAGGAATTGCGATCTGAAATCCTCCCAACTCAGGAATGATATTCTCTTGTTCTCCTATCCAAACCTGACTAGAGCTTCGCCTTCAAAGTTGATGATGGTCGTTTTTAGTTTCTCTGCGTTGGTCAAGCGGTGCAAGGCGAAGTATCTTTCCACCTTTAGTATCAAGCCGTTGGGGTTCTCTTAATTAAATAAAGAAAATTCGATTCTTCTAGGTTGGAGGTCCCATCGGGCATGCTGAGTCCAATCCCTACCATGGCCGTCGTTAGCAGTACCGCTTGCTTGTTCCGGTACCCACGCTGGTGCTGGTGCATGTCATTCGACAGCTTCGCGCCATTGTTCGTGGTCATCGAACGCCTAGATCGCGTTGGCTGCGGCGCTCCTTTGCCCTGGTACCCTCGTCGATGCTGTCGCACGTCGTTTGACAACCTTGCCACGTCGTTCGCACTTATCGGCTGTCCAAATCTCGTCGGCAGCGTCGCTCGCTTGGTCCGGCGCCCTCGCTGACTTCAACGCACGTCGTCCCGCTGCCTTGCAACATCGTTCGCACTCTTCGTTCGTCCAGATCTCGTTGTCGACTCAATTTTGGCCCTGGGCTTCACTTTCACGCGTTGTTTTGTTTTGAACCTTCAGGAGCTAGTTGATCTTTCCAACCAACACAGCGAGTCCTTACTCCAGATTTGGTATTTTCATCATCTTTTCTTGATTGAACTTAACTCCTTTTGCATGATGTTCACGGGTCCCTCTACTATTTCAACTCTAGCATCCATCTTTGTCACCATAAGCCCAAAACCTGCTCTGATGCCAAATGATGAACCCTAGGTTTATTGATAATGACAAATCAACAGATTAAGAGAGAAAATATGTGAATTTTATTGAAATCAAGAGGCAAACAAACTCCCAGATATTCGTGAGACCTAGTTCTCTCGCAGAGCCAAAGCTCAATGCAAATTACTTCTCGATATCCTACATACTCTATTCTTTCTATTTTATAGCCTACTTCTTACCATACACGACCCCTCTCATATAAGGTAATTATTAACTAGGTAATAATTGTAAGACCCCAATTTTTTTATATACAAATAATTTTAGTTGCATTTTATAATATTTTAAAAATAACAGGGTGGATGACGATATTAATTATGTGATTTAAAAAAATTAGGGGTCAAATTGTAATTTGCAAAACATTAAAATTCAGAATCTGGTTTAATCTATAAATTAACAAGAATGAAGGGGGGATTTAGTGAAAATAAAATATTATATATATATATATATACACAGAGGGAAAACAAAGAGAGGAATAGGAAGAATCGAGAAGTGATCAGAGAAATTGGAGAGAGAGGGAAAGGATTGGCGATGGAGCTCCGGCGAGGAAGGAGGTGTCGTCCGTCGGGGATAGGTTTGGTTCGTCATATGCCTGTTGTGTGAGTATGTGTGTGCCTGTTGTGTGTCGTCGTTCAGTTTATCGCCAGTAAGTGTATGTGCATTCTATTTTGATCTTTTGTGTGTGTGTAGGTAATCATGGACTGAGTGTGTATGTGTGTGTGTCGGCGGTGCTGTGCAGGTGTATGTGTGTGTGTTTTCTATTTTTGTTTGGTGCTGCTGTGTGTGTGAGTGGAGTGTGTGTGTGTGTGTGTTGTTGTGTATGTATGTGTGTGGTGAGTCGGTCAGTGATTTAATCCGACGGAGGTGGCAGTGGTACGTGTTTTGATCGTCACCGGAGTGTGTGTGTGTGTGTGTTGTCGTTGTTGTCGTGTGGCCATCCGATGGTATGGAAATTGGTGTGTGGGTTGTCTCTATCGTTCGGCAGATTTGTTGCTATCGGCGGTGAGGGTGGTTTGGTTATTTGGGTGTCACCGGAGTTCTCCAGCGGTAAGTTTGAGAGAGAGAGCAGTGTGTGTGTGTGTGTGTTTTGCGTCTGCTCTGTGTGTGTTCAACAATTGCGGTGTAGGTGTGTTGATCATCAGGGTGCGTTGTATGTGTTTTGTTCTGAGGTCCGGTGGTGAGTGTGTGTCGTTGTTGGCTGCTGAAAGGAAATAGAATAGGAAGAAAAAGAGAGAGAGAAGACAGATTCAAACGGGAAAAAACAGAGGAGCAGGTGGTGAGGAGTTCGCCTCTGCAGTGTTGCGTTCGCCTAGGCAGTGGAGGATCAGTGTGCAGATGAGGAGGTGCACCTCAATGGTGGAAATCTCGTTGAGGCAATGGAGGGTCAGTGAGCCAAAACAGAAAGCAGGAAGGGAGTTTGCCGTGGCGGTGAATCCTTCGCTGCAGCGGTGATAGGCGAGAATCAGAATAGAAATAAGATAAAGAAAGAAAAATGAAGAAAAGGAAAAATTTCACAAAGCACTCCAATAAAAATCCAATAAATCCATCTCGCGACCGGTGGAAACTTCGAGAAAGGTAGAATTCCGAACTTTACTAATATATGTGTTTAATAGTATTTAATTATCTCGTGGGTGATTATGAAATTATTTAATATATTGTTGGGAAATTTACATGTGGAATTACATGATATGATTTGGACGATACGGGATTTATGTGACGAGCATGCAAATGTGGTTTATGTGTTAGATTTATGTGGCGAGCATGCTTACGTGGTTTATGTGTTATATAAATTAAATGCACGTATTAGTGGGGTTGGAGTTCCACTAAGTGTAAGCTCACAACCCCACAGTGTTTGGTTGCAGGGTCGGCCAGGAGGAAACGACGAGGAGAGAAATGATTGAAATTTCTAAGTTGTATAAATTGTAATTATTATTTATTGTTGTAATCGGCGAAAACGGTAATTATAATTATCGTAGCTGTTGTAAAATATTTCTCCCCAATTTTTAATGTAGTAAATATTCGGTTAATGACATTGTTGAATATAATTGGTTGGATAAAAGGTGGAATTTCGGTTTTCAATATTTTGTTAAATGAAATAAATGATTTAGAGAAATGAAATGAAAATATCCAGTTTAAGTAATAAAGTACTAAATTATTAGTTTTGTCGCCACTACCTATATAATCTGCGAATTAATTTACAAAATGATTGATTGGTTATTTGGTGATATATATACAGTGATTATTGTATGTAATAAATTTCCATTGTAAAAATCGGCAACTAAAATTATCGCCATGATTTTTAAAACTTACCGAATATAGTAGATTGGGAAATTTGACTAGTCGGATTTTAGGTTAGGAATTCTCTATAGGAGAAACCATAGTGACGGCCCTGGAAAACCGGGTCGTTAAAATAATGGTTGATGGAGCTTTTCTATTTTCACCCAACATCATTCCTGAAATATTTCATAAATCAAGGTAATTAGTAACGGTCATTTCATTTCTTGCGACGTGCATAGGTGTACCAAATTGGTGATCTATCATGTTTTCATGGGCTGACCTATTTATCCTTTAGCCTTATCACCGTGGGCTCAATTGCCTATTGATGGATCTCTTTATGAGGCTGCTTATTTGCACTGTGGACTGCTGAGGTCATTTTCCTAATGAGCCTGTCATGCTCGGCCCAAACTATACTACAGATTTTGGGTCGGATCACTGACCCGATCCAAACCATTAAGGCTCCCACACCTATGTTAGTTGTGAGCGGGAGTTTTCCCATATCAGTATCGGCCAAAGAAGAACTCAAATCTGCTGCCTTCAAACCCTAAGCTTTGCACGCAACCATCGCCCAAGAGGCTATCCCACGGCCTTGTTTTCCAAGTCATTGTCATGTGGCCCTTTTGTCCAAATTACTTCACACAACCCTATTATCCAAGCCCCTACCCCTGGCCCTGGTGTTCAAGCACCTGTCACGTTACTGAATCCAATTTTGTGCCCCCCCGTCCCATAGCCCTGCTGTTCAAGCCCCTGTCGCACTGTTAAATCCAATTTTGCACCCTTACTCCCTCGACTGAGTCTAATTCCACACACCCTTGTCCCTCAACTGAATCCAACTTCGCGCCCCTTATCCAGAGGCTAAATTTTGCGGCTCCCCGGCCCTCTGCTGAACCCAAGTTCACGGCGGCCTTGTCCCGCGACTGATTCCAAACTCGTGACCCCTTGTCCTGCGGCTGTGTCGAAGCTTACAGCTTCTCTTCCCGCGGTTGTGTCCAAGGTCGCGGCCCCTGTCTTGTGGTTGTGTCCAAGTTCGCAGCCCCTATCTCGTAGCTGAATCCAATCTCGCAACCCCTGTCTCGCTGCTATGTCCAAGCTCGCGGTCCCCCATCCCACGGCTATGTCCAAGTCCACAATTAAATCCAAACTCATGATGCCCTATCTCGTGGCTATGTCCAAGCTCGCGGCCCTCTGTCCAGTGGTTGTGTCCAAATTTGTGGCTCTCCGTTCTGTGACTGTCTAAGTTGTCGCTATCCGGCGGTCCAACTTTCAACGCCGCTCTCTGCCTTGTTGTTTGGCTAGTAGGCCTTGCTTTGCTGCTCGAGTTCTTCAATTAGCTCTTGTCAAGGTGGGGCTTATCAATATCTTCGCCTTGGTTTGAGGAGAAGTGTTGAAATATTTACTTAGTATTTAGGTCATATTTAGTATTTATGTCATATTAACCTATTCATTATGGGTGATTTTCTTGCTTGTTTAGCTTAATGTTTGGCTATACAATGTACAAAATTATTCCTTAATCTTTTGGAGCAATATTGTTGAGAAGAGGCAATCTTAATCCTAATTCATATGAGGAACATTTGAAAATCCATCCAGGTGTACCGACATTTCTTATATCATATGTTCTAAGAATCAGCCTTAAATATATATACATATATACATACAAAAATGTGCTGAATTCTGTCGCCACTTCTGATACATCCGTGGCTTACTTCGAATGACTTGTAGCAATTCTACTTTGGCCATACCAATCAAATACCATGTAGTACTAGCTAGAATGGTTTGTAACCAAACGTTGTTTACAACATCTAATGCCATTGAACCACCTATGTGTTGTTCTAATCCAACCTCCATCTTTTCTCCCATTTGTAACCTAACAAAAGCTGCAACAACAATAGTTGTCACAACTTTCATCCTGCACTTCAACTTCTTTGTTCTATGATTCCTTCGTAACTGAAGTAGGAGAAGGTTTTGTTGCAGCTTTATAGTCAGTTTTGTTTTTGGTTGGCTCTGGAAGAACAAGAGTAGATGGGTTCCAATACTCGTCATTGCGCTTGTTGCTTGATGACAACACTCCATAAATAGGTTTAATACTCTCTCTAGATTGTTTTCTAGCTGCAACAGCATCTCTTATCTTTTTAATGTTTGGTGGATCGTCAGCAGTTCATTGAGCAACAGCTGGTGACAAGTAGTGTTGAATTTGTGATAGAGCTTCGTCTCCACCTACAATGGGTGTTTGCCAGTTTAACCAATTGGAGATTGACCTGATAGCCTAAATGGTTGATTTCTTTACTTCTCTTTGGTATTATGATTCCTACAACACAAATATCTCTTTTGGTTAGCCTGTTTAATTTTTTTAGCAAACTTTTGGCAAAGATCCTCATTAGTAGATCCAAAAATAATATCATCAACATAAACTTGTACTAATAGGATATCAGAATCAGTTTGCTTGATAAATAGTGTTATATCTCAAAGATCTCTTTGAAAACCATATTCAATAAAGCACTTTTTAATCACAAAATATCAACACTATGTGGATCATCATTATAACTAAATATCTATATAAGCAAGTCTTCTCAATCCGTCAAAATCCACAAATTACTAAATTAAATCAGTATGTCTTCCTCATGATACCAATTAATACCAAGTCATATAATCTTTAATGCACTAAAACAATAAGTATATCTCAATAATAACATGCGTATTAAAGGTATTATCTATCCCCTTCTTAACAATAATTATTTAAAAACTAGGAGCTACGAAACTTATGAGAATAACACATTTTCATGTATATAACAAGATACTTAATATCCATAAATATATCCATATGCACAAAGTATCAACTTAAAACATTAAGCATAAATTGATACGTCATAAATATTTAAATGATCACATATATGATATCAAAAAATAGATTACCGTGATTTCATAAAGTGATACCAATCATTATATGCTTAAATCCATACAATATGCCAGTTAAATAAGATCATGCTAAAAACTAATTTTATCAAATATTTAATGCAAAGATATAACTCAGATTTGATTGATCTATCAGTATTAGCTAACAATAACGTTTCACTTAATCATATAATTAAAGTCCTGAACAATTCAAATAAAATAAATCATTAAAATTCAACTCAATTAAAATATCATGCAATTTAATAAATCAAGATTAATAAAAATCAGCTCAATTCAACTTATTTGTATAAAAGTATGTAACATGAATGACTAATACAAATAATCTTGCTAAAATGCATATGCAATAAGTCATAACCACTACTTAGTAAGAACTCAAACATTTAATTCATTTTTTCAAATTACATAACATGTTTTAAAATTTAACTCATGATCACTACTTGATATAAGCACATAAAAACATGTTAATACTCTTTAACGAAACGTGATTCTCATAATCACCATACAATGTTTTTAAGATAAAAAGTAAACATATCATTGAAAATATGTCTTAGAAACAATAACCAACTTACCTATTTAGCAAGTCAGGACTCTCCCTCTTTAACAAATTTAATAAATTTAAAATGCGAGGGATTTGGTGTACCTCTTATAGGCGACTTTACTTTTCACCGCATTTGAACTCATGATTGATTTGGGTGCATAATTTCTTTTAGCCTGTTTGTATCCTCTTAACTTTTGATTATTGTCACTTGAATTACTGATACTTTCATTTGCTCGTGTCACTTGCGACTTCTTGGTGATGTTTCATCTTGGCCTTGAGAAATCTTTTCTCATTGCACGTTTCACTTGTGGTTTCTTTGTAATTTCACATTCTGTTTTTGGTGCATCTTTTCATTTTGCACATGTCGCTTGTGGATCTTTAGTGACTTCATGTTTTAACTTTGATATAACTTCTTTGTTTGCTCCTTCAGGTCCACTTTCGACATTATGTAATTCTACACAAAACATCTCAATAGTTATTTTCGATATCCATTTCATTTTGAATTCGTCTTTGTTAGACATAAATTTAGGGTTCCGAAACGGACATGATACTTTAAAATGTCCAATCCTATTGAAATAATAATATCTCAAATTCGATTTATCATAGAAAGTACGAGATGTAAAACAAGAATCATTTCTAACAATAGCCACATAATTATCACTGGTTTGTGATGAAGAATGAGACGATGAAGCATATCCACTTTGCCTAGAAAAATCATTCTCAGAATCTCTTGAAATAGTCTTAAGATCGAATTTTGATTTTTTAAAATTTTTCTTAAGTAAATCAATTTTTGAATCAACATCTGACATTTGCTTAGATATCATCTCAAAATTATTTTTTAAAACTTTGCTATCATTTTCAAGAGAATCCACTTTAGAGAGCAAATTACTAATTTAAAAAATAACGTCCGAAAATTCTTTTGTACCACAATAATAATTCAAATGCACTTTAGATTTTCGAACATTTTTTCTACCATGTTCAAAAGAATTAATTTTTCTTTTCAAACTCAAACTCTCTTTAACAAAAAGTAATGTGAAATAAAGTAATTTTTTCATAACAATATGAATATTTTCATTATCATCATCTCCATTACTACCACTAAAATCACAGGAATCATATATCACATTGTCATATAAGGATTTACCACTATCAAGAGAGGATACACAAAAAATATCATCCTTGGTATGTGCCATGTGATCTTTGTTAGCTTAGTATTTTGAGTAAACCATCTCTGATACCAATTGTTGGCCCAGTGAACTACCCAAGATGGGGGTTGAATTGGGTGGTAATAATAAAAAAAACTATCAGAGAAAATACTTCAAAAATCCAAATAATAAATTCTATCCTAAAATTAATTATTATCTTTATATAGCAGCGAATATATGTTATTAACTAAGTGCACACCAAACAACAAAAAATAAATAAAGTAAATAATGCAGCACACCAAAAATTTATACTGGTTCTCCAAACTATTCTTGGCTAATCCAGTCCTCCGACCTCCACGGAGAGTCGCACGCACTAAACTCAAGATTCTTTTAGGTAGGAACCAAACTCTCACAATGATTCTTTTCACAAGCTAAAAATCAATATTTACTATTTATTTTCACAGGCTTAGGAATAACCTATTTTTTTCACTGGCTCAAGATTAACCTAATTCATTTTATACCTTAGGCTAAAAAATCAAAACCTCACAAACATTCCAAATATTCTTTTACCCGGTAAGGATTGAACCGTTACAAAATTGCTCACAAAACAATTCAATTAAAGAAGAATTACTACCACAATCTCTTAATAGAAAGAGACTAAAACCAGCTACCCTTTGATTAGATACTCCTGATAATATCTAATCCGTCACACAACTTACCAATTACAAATTAATAAGCAATTTTTCTCACTCGGAGCTTCTACCACCCTAGATAAATTAGAACTTAATTAATATCCCAATACTAGTGATAGAAACGTGAGAATTTCAAAATCTGATTTTAAACAAAAATTGGGTAGCACATAATTGAGTACGTAATCAGATTTCTTCAAGAAATTATTTCAAAAATATTTTTCAATAAAAATCTGGAAAACAATTTCAAAGATCAAATTCCAAATTTTAAACAATAGAAACAAACAACAAATAAAGCAAATAATATAGAATAATCTCACAAGAATTCCACCGAATAGATAACGATAAGCAATTCAATCTTTAAGTCGGTGAATGAACAATGATTTCCCAAGAATATTTCTCAAGAAAAATCTCACAAACATTTCTGAATGAATACTCTTAGAAAGCTCTTAGAACTGATATGTTCAATGTGATTGATATGTTTGATCATATATTACAAGTGAAAAACGCAGGTCTATTTATAGGGGATTCAATCAAGTCATTCAACGGTTAGTTCCCATAAATCATGACGTTTAATTGCAACAATAGACCCTCTATATCATAATGATTCATTTCTGGTATAATTCACTCAAAAATATCTTTTAAATCTTTCAATTAAGTCCCTCAAACTTTTTCTCAAACTCAATTGGATAGGATTGAAAGAATTATACGTACCAAATTGAAAAATATAAAAAAAAAAATTGAACTATATCTATAGGAACACTTAAATATCATTTAAATAACTAAAAACACATTAAATTCTTAAGATATCTCAGAAATCCTAACTAAAAAAGGCTAATAACGATTACTTTTAGAATAAAATCCGAAATTTTACAAAATTCGGAAACAATCCCATAAGTCGACTGACCAAAGGTCATCTGTCAACCAATTGATTCAAAATGTAGCCAAGCCAAAATCTCTTCACCCATCGGTCGACTGCTCATCCATTACCTGTCAACTGGACGATTCAGAAAGTTTCATGAGTCGACCTATCTGTCGACCTAGAGATTCAAAGAGTTCATTCTCTGATCACAAGTCGACTCACCTGTCGACCTAGAGATTTCTCGTTTTAAGCACAGGTCGACCTACCTGTCGACCGAGAGATTCAGCAACTTCGTTCATTGAGATGCTGGAATCCTCTCTTTATTTCGTTTTGAATCCATTTTCATCGACGTTTTGACCCCTTTAACCTATTTCTTTTCTCGATTAACTCCATTAAATACTTAAATTCAATTTTAATCAATTTATCATCATTTCTTTTTAAATTATACATAAGAGCACATAATTTTACTAATTAGAATCATATCAAAACACACATAAATTTAAAAAACTTTTTGTGTCATGTGTGATCCTAATCGGGATAGTACGAATTGAAATTTAACCTGAGTTGTTTCCCTAGGTTCTTCAAATTCTTCAATCTCTTAACCCTTCATCGTGTTTGTCATCATCTTTTAACATTCGTTCATTAGTTGTCATCATATCTTCATCATTGGAACTAATAAACTAAAACACTCAATTAAACCGTTAGTTCCACAAAAAATATCAACATTTAATTGTCCATCAAAATCTTAAGATCAATAAGTATTTATGTCATATTGACCAACATGGTAGTGCCTTTTATTCCATTAATTAACCTATTCATTATGGGTGATTTTCTTGTTTGTTTAGCCTAATGTTTGGCTATACAATATACAAAATTATTCCTTATTCTTTTGGAGCAATAGTGTTGAAAAGAGGCAACCTTAATCCTAATTCATATGAGAAAATATTTGAAAATCCATCCAAGTGTACCCACATTTCTTATATCATATGTTCTAAGAATCAGCCTTAAATATATATACGTATATACATACAGAAATGTGTTGAATTCTATCCCCACTTCTAATACATCCGTAGCTTACTTCGAATGACTTATACCAATTCTACTATGGCCATACCAATCAGGTACCATGTAGTACCAACTAGAATGGCCTGTAACCAAGCGTTGTTTACAACATCTAATGCCATTGAACCACCAATGTGTTGTTCTAATCCAACCCCATCTTTTCTCCCATTTGTAACCTAACAAAAGTTGCAGCAACAATAGCTGTCACAACGGGAACACCCCGTGAGAAGGGGTTGTCCCAACTTAATTTCATCCTGCACTTCAACTTCTTCGTTGTATGATTCCTCCGTAACTGACGTACGAGAAAGTTTTGCTGCAGCTTTATAGTCGGTTTTGTTTTCGGTTGGCTCTGGAAGAGCAAGAGTAGATGGTTTCCAATACTCGTCATTGCGCTTGTTGCTTGATGACAACACTCCATGAATAGGTTTTATACTCTCTCTGGATTGTCAGCAGCATCTCTTATCTTTTTAATGTTTGGTGGATCGTCAGCAGTTCTTTGAGCAACAGCTGGAGACAAGTAATGTTGAATTTGTGATGGAGCTCCTCCTCCACCTACAATGGGTGTTTAACAGTATAACCAATTGGAGATTGACCTGATAGCCTGAATGGCTGAATTCTTTGCTTCTCTTTGGTATTCTGATTCCTACAACACCAATATCTCTTTTGGTTAGCCTGCTTAATTTTTTTAGCGTGATGTTAAATTTGCACTTCTCACCTTGGAATGTTTTTTAGAAGCTTTATCCATGGTTTCTCTGTACCTCTCCTGGAATTTCTCGACATCAGCAAAGATATTAGAGAGACGGGTTCCCACGGTATTGCCTGCGCCGATCCTGACGCTGCCACGTGGTTGCTTTGACATGAGGAATTCAAGGCCGCCAAGTTAGACCTCTCTATGACCCTGTGTTCAAAACATAAACGTGTAGGGATCTACATATAAACGCATTGGAATGGAATTGTAGAAATTTTAATGGGCCTAACTCACTCTCAAAAGATGCCTTGTAAGATAAGGATTGCTTTTAGTTTTATATATAACTCAGGATCAGGTAACACAAGCAATGTGGGATTCAACACGCCTCCTTATGCGTAAGGTGGACTTTGACAAACTACTGTGAATGGATATCGGGAGACCCAACATCAATGTGGGATTCAACACGCCCCCTCATGCGCAGGTTGGACTTTGACAAACCATTACGAACGGATATCGGAAGGCCCATCATTGATGTGGGATTTAACACGCCCAACATTTAATGGGCCTAACTCACTCAAAAGACGCCTTATAAGAGAAGAATTGTTTTTAGTTTTATATATAGCTCAGAATCAGGTAACACAAGCGAGGTGGGATTGAACAGGAATGAATAAAAAAGAAGAAGAAAATATTACGAGATGCAATCGAGAGGGCATGCATCTATGGCCTCGTGAAACTTGTGCTCAGGATCAGCCCATTGAGCTACAACTCGTGCTCTCCCGTAGACTGATTCAATAGCAAAAGTCTTTTCTGCAAATAAGGCGCATTTCAAACAGCCAACACACTTCAATTCATCTACAAAAACGGCCCTCTCTTCGCTCTCCAATCCAAACCACACTGAATATATAGGCTTCCCCGTATACCCTCTTAACTCCAAAATCTTTGCTTGTTCCTGCTTTCATTCATCCCGTTCCGTGGTGTTAAATTGTTAGTTAATAACCACTGTTATTTGCTACTGACGAATAAGAAAACTGACCTTATTGTAGGCGAGACGCATGGTTGGGTCCGAGAGATCAAAATTCGTGATTGAAGAACCAGCTCTGCACAAACGAGGAGGATTGCCGTAGAATTTTCGGACGTTTGCGCGGGTGTTAAAACTAGAAGCTTTTGAATTTGGATTGCATGTTGTGATGAATGAAGCAGTGGGAGTGAATAGAGAAAGACTTGCGGGCTGCATTTTCAGGCTTGAGAGAAGGGATAAGAGAGATTTTAGACTAGGCCTTCTTAACCTTTTTTGCTTTTGAAAGAGGAGAAATTTTTGAATAGATAATTTATGATGCTTGACTCACCCCAATACAAATACAAGGATTTTATTCTAATACTCAACAATGAGATCACAAAATGAGTCTAATCTTTGCAAGTATTACAATATTATGTTCTGAGTTTAGTCATATAAGAGCGGGAGGACATCCGAGGAGGAGGAGGCAGCCATTCGACTGTCGGAAGTAAAAGTCCTTGTTGAGGCTGATGCAGCATCCCATGTCTCGGACAAATAACCTGCGTCGTGTAAGTCAACTTCTTCATACTTTTCCTGAACATTGGTGGTGTCTGAACCTCCTTGTGTCATCAATCGATTGATCCCTTCCAACTCCATAGCCACTTCTCTCATTGTTGGCCTTTTCTTGCCGTTCAATTTCAGGCATCTTTTCGCAAGAACAGCAACTGCCGCCACTTCTTCTTTCCCGCCCTCCTTCAAGACTCGAGCATCAAGAATCTCAAATAAACGGTTGTCCTTCATCGACTGAATGAAGTACAATGCCAAGCTTCTTCCCTCTTCTGTTTTAGTGGTAGAGATTGGTTTTTGGCCCGTCAAGAGCTCAACAATAACAACTCCGAAACTGTAAACGTCGCTCTTATCTGTAAACTGGTTTGACTGGAAGTACTCAGGATCCAAGTAACCGAATGTCCCCTGCACTATTGTTGTCACGTGGGTTTGATCAATGGCCACCGATCTCGACGTTCCGAAATCTGAAACCTTCGCCTTGTACTTGTCGTCCAACAGTATGTTGCTGGACTTGATGTCTCGGTGATAGATGGGAAAGGATGCGGCGGAGTGGAGGTAGGCAAGAGCTGAAGCCACTTCAATGGCAATTCGCAGGCGCATTTCCCAAGAGAGAGGCAACTCGTCCTCGTTGTTAGCGTCATGAATGCGTTGGAATAGTGTTCCGTTGGAGACTAACTCATACACGAGGAGAGGGACCTCCGTCTCCAAGCAACACCCCAATAGTTTAACCACGTTCCTGTGGTTGATTTGAGATAGAATCGCCAGCTCGTTCACGAATTGGTCTACATATCCCTCGTCCACGATCTTGGCTTTTTTGACGGCCACAATTCGACCGTCTGACAACATTCCTTTGTAAACGGTGCCTTGGCCTCCGTGGCCGAGGATGCGGTTCTGGTTGAAGCGGTCGGTGGCCTTCTCCAGTTCTTTTGAAGTGTAGAGTGTGGCTCTCTCAACGGTGCCCTCACTTGAAGACAGCTGCTGTTTCAAAAGCAAACCACCATTGCGCTTGAAGAATCTCTGCTTGCGTCTTGCACTCATTCGTTTCTTGATGAATTTATAGAAACACCAAATCCAAGCAAGCAAAAACAATGCTCCAAGTGGGGCAAACACACCTGTACAATTAATTAACATTAATATCATGGAAGATAAAATTGTTACAATCTCAGAAGAGAAAAAAAAAAGTGAGAAATAAATCAGGTCGAGTCGTTATCATACCTATAATAATCACTTTAACCTTGTTGCTGGAGCACGCATAACCCCCTTGACCATTCAGGCAATTTCTCCCTGTTTTGCATGACAAAGTGTTATTAATATATAATATGATCCAAGTGGTCTAACAGCATCAGAATAAGCAAAGGAAGGAAAATTGGCAAGTTGGAAAGCAATTAGCCATGCCATGCATAAGGCTCACAAGAGTAATCAGAATCTTACTTTCACATCCATTAGGAAGGTATGGATTTCCCCCGTGGCCTGGCCGGCAAAAGCATACAACTCCAGACGTGTAGTTCAGTTGAGCTGAATAATTTTGCTTATTGAAACAGTAGGAATAAAGCAGGCCACGGGTATCATTATAATTATATAAAGCCCACTCCAACACAGCAGGGACGTGCCCTATAGATTCCATTTCCATCCTAGAGTCCGTGTAACTATGTACCGTGTCTATGTACCCTGAATCCACTACCACAAAACCGTAACTACAATTTGTGTGGCTGCGTTGTTCATCGCCATTCGGAATTAAAGAAAAACTCACATTAAAGGATTTGAACATTGGGGGAATGGGGGCCTGGCAGCAGTCAATGCCAGTGCAACCGTAGTCGGTGTGTTCACGAGCCCCACTACAGGTAGAGAAGCACCCAGCAATTGGGATCGTGTCCCGAGTCATACTGACAAGTTGCCTGCAGCCAAACGCAACGAAGTTATTTCCTGTTTCTGAGAAGACAAAAGGGCTCCCAATTCCAAGGTCCACACTGCTGAGGTATTCGGTTCTATTTGGGCGACAATCAACTGACCGCATGATTGGATTGTTCACTTCAACTGTGGCAGTTTCAATAGATATCAGTAGGACCTCTAGATGAATGCTGCTTAAGAAAGGTATTCCCCCAACGCCCCCTCCTGTACTGTTCCTGCACTCTATGGTGAACCATGTGTTCATTGAACATTCATCTCCAATCCCAAAAGGATAGGGAATTTCAACAGACCCGCACTGGTTACTGCAATTGCCAGAGATTGTCAAGTAATCGACTGCTGCCAAAGTATTTGCTAGAAATAGAAGGCATGCAATAATCTGGACAACCAAGTGCACACCCATTGTTCTTATTCACAACTATTTTCACTCGACTATCAAGTAAATGTGCGAGTTTGTGTTTGCTTAACCAACTCATACCATTTTTATGGTGTTGGGAGTTGAAAATGTCCTGCGATCTATGTTGGCTGTATATGTTGTGGAAAAACCTTGATCACACACAAAAAGAATTATCAACTTAATACTCTTCTAGTAGCCGCCAGACTTGATTCTTGTTAAGAAGCTTGACGTATAAAGTTCAACTTTGTTTTAACCATGAAACTATTAAGCTGGTTTTCCTTTAACAAATATCTGTAAATAGGGGATTTTGATGCTCTGCACCCTTATTATTTCTCTTTGGGTGTTTGTAGTTTTAATTTGAACACATGACACCTAGAAAATATCGTAATGATCCCACATTAGTCCAAATCAATAGCTCCATTACAATTTTGGATGGCAAACTGTCAGTTATTGTGCACCCTATTTTTTTTAAGAGGATTCTTTTGCTCTTTAAAATTTTTGCATAAAAAAAACTATGTGTATATATATTTATGTCGTATCTATATTTCTGATTTCAGCATATTTGTTAGGAAGGAGAATGGGAGGGGTAAAGGTAGAAGTTGAAAATATTCGGGCAGCTCCTTAAAAATAGTAACATGCGTAACAAATGATTATTTTCTATCTAAAATTGTAATTGTGGGATGATTGGGAAACTTTAAGGTGTTATGTGTTAAAATTGAAACCATGGGGACTAAAGTGACATTTTGGTCAAACTTCAGGGGTGGAAAATGTCAAAACCCCTATAAAATATTACAAGTAACTTACAAAAACTGCCTACTTCCTGCAAAGAGGCTCTAGCAATAGCATCCAAAGTCCTTGACAAAATACTCCCTCTTTCTCTGAATCTTACAAACAGGAAAATGAACATGGAAACTACAAGTGAATCTTACCTGTTGATAATTGCTCACAAAGTGGGGTCGAGCACAATTTCCTGCCTCTTTACCCATCCGTCCTCTAGCGAAGATATTTTCGGAAGGAAAATATGACAAATTTGAAATTGTCATGTCTTACTAATTCAAAACACGGCTTTCTAAAAAGAACACTCGGCATGAACATTATTATTTTAACAACTGCAACACTGATCGAAATGAGTTTATTCATGCATACAACTGAAAACATAATGAGCAATCAACCAAGAACTTGGTAAATAGATATCTACAATCCCAATTCCTACCATTTTCATTAGTAGGAGGAAAGACTCGTCAAAATTACTTAAACCAAAACAAATAAACAAACTCGTACCATCAAGGGTGGGAAAAATTTCATGTCTTTAACTGTGTAAATCAATAACTGCTATAGGCAAGGGACAAAAAAGACCAAAACAAACCCCGGATTACCATCACTCCATCACAGCAACTCCTCCTGCAGCTTTTATCTTCTCTATCATGTCATTTGCCTCCTCTTTGGTGACCCCTTGTTTAAGCAAAACAGGCACCTTCTCAACCAGATCTTTTGCTTCCTTCAGTCCTAGATTTGTAAAAGCACGAACCTCCTTGATCACCTTTATCTTTGTGGCTGCATCAAATTTCTCCAACTTCACATCAAATGCTGTCTTCTCTGCCTTCTCCTCCGCCTTAGTCGAACCAGCACCCGGACCTCCAACAGGGTCGGTCCATGTCCATTCCTTCCACAGAAATTTGTTGGAGCTTAGGATGAGCAAGTCTCTCTCCGAGAGCTGAATAAATTTGATTGCGTTCTTCACTGGGTAAGGATGCAATTCGTTCAGCAAGCTGGATTATCTTGTCGGAAGGTGGGGGTCTAGGACCATAGGGATCATAGAACAAAGGGAATTTATACCTTTTTGACTTGGACTTGGGATCTCTTGGAACAAAATCAGGCTGGAAAGAGCGAAATTGAAGAGGCACAACTAAGTCAGTGTGAGCGAAACGACGCACGAGTGTAACGAACCTCATGGCGGCTTCATATCGGTAGCTATGATTTACTTCATAAGTTTCTAACCTGAGAAAAAGAAATGAGGTTGTAAACCAAAATCTTTAGCCTAAACCCCTAGGCAGCCCCAAAATTTCAGGAGCCCCATTTTTTCCTCATAATTGTGTTAATATTAGACTTCTTTTACATTGAAAGTCATTTTATAAATAGTCCTAGTCTCTCTCCATAACTATCTAACTAATGCTTCTTAAGTTCTATACTAGAAAGCAACAATTTTAAAAAATCAGGCTAAGGGTATGAGACTGGGATATATATATATATATATATATATATTAATTTACTAATGAACAGGAAAATCTTACCCTTTTTTTGTAACTTTTAATCTTACCCAGGAAGAGTGATGTTCCAATACCTTTCTGAAACCAAAGATTACAACAAAACATTAACCACTGTTCATTTACACACAATCCACAAGCAGAAAACTGCTTCAAAAGCTAACCAGGATGTAGAACAATATCCTTTGCTTTTAATGTGCTTGGTTTTCTATGTTTCGCCAACAAGCAACCAAACGACGTGATCTGATAAAACAAAAAACATTATTGTTCACTCATTTGTAGCTCCATTTCCATGAAAGCAAACGCTACCTAAAGGAACACATTCAAGAATGGGGCAGGAACCCCAAAAACAATCAAATCGCTACAATCAAGCAATCAAGTTCTTAAACAAAATTTATCAACTATGCCTAAAAATCAAATTCAGAACTATCTTAGAAGATAAAGAGAATGTACCACAGTAAGAGAAAAGTTGAAAACTAGTAGGCATCAGTTCTCCAAGGTGAGTTAGAATAAAATGAGAAATATTCAGACGCAAATTGGACCATAAGAATCATCATTTGCCTTGAACTTTTGATAAAGTAAAGAACTGATCACTAATCCTTGAAGATTACTGTAAGACCCTGATTTTTATTTAAGTCGTATTTTAAAAAGTTTCAAAAATAACAGGGTAGATGGCGTAATTTATTATTTGATTTAAATATTTTAGGGATTAATTTATAATTTTCGGAATATCAAAATTGGAATTTGGGTTTAAATTAATAATGTAAAGAAAATTGAGGGGGAGTTAGTGTAATTAGGGAATAAGATATTTTATAAATATATATACATATATACACACATATATACAGTGGAAGGCGATCAAACTCAAACCGAGAAGAAGAATCGAGATCATCTCGACGTGGCAAGCTAGGATTAAGTTGATCCACTACTCTCATGCAAATAAATAACGATGCAATCGTGATCTTCAACAAAAAAAAAAAAGAGGAGAGATCTGAAAACAGAGAAGGAAGAGAGAGAGAGCAGGTCCGGCGGTGTGGATTTGGAGCGACGGCGCTGTTCGGGCGTGGGTGTGTGTCTGTCATCGTTGGTGAGTGTGTGTGTGTGTGTTGTTCGCGTGTTCTGTGCAGGTTGAAGTTGCATGGGTGTGTGTGAAATTATCGTTGTTCCTCCGGCGATTATGTGGGATCGTCGTTCGTCCGGGGGTGGCGGTGATCGTGAGTGTGTATTTCATGTGAGTGTGCCCTGTTTTATGTTTGTGTGTTCTGGGTGTGTGTGGGTGTCCAATTCCTTTATGTGTGTGCGTTGTTCCGGTCGTAGGTGAGTCGCCGGAGTTCGCCGGCGGTGGGTTAGAAACAAAAAACTCGCCGGTGGCAAGAATTCAAAACAGAAAAAAACGAAACGCAGTGGGTGTGAGTGTGTTTTGATCATCGTTTGTGTTGGTGTGTGTTCTGTTTTGAGCAACCGTGTGGGCGTTTGCTGCTGTGTGTGTTTTATGTATGTGTGTGCGTGATTGGCATGTGGGTATGTGTATGTGCATGTGTGTGATCAATGTGTATGGCTTGGCGTGTGTGTTTAGTTGTGGGTATATGTGGGGGTTGTTCATCAGGGCGTGTTGTATGTGCATGGCGGTGTGGGGTGTCACCGGAGTTATCGCCGGAGTGGAGTGTAGAGAGAGAGATAGAGAGAGCAGTGGGTGTGTGTGATTTGCGTCAGCTGTGTGTGTGTGACCCTTCGGTTGGGTGTTTGTGTGGGAGTCGGTCGTCTGGTCCAGCGGTGGGAGCAGGTGATCGGCGGTGAGGGGTTGTCGTCGTCTGCTGAGCAGCAAAACAGAAACAGAGCAGGAAACGGGAAGAAGAAGCGCGGGAAAAGAAGGAAAAAGAAAAAGAAAATTACACAAACCACCCCACTAAAAACATAAATCCAATCTCTCGGCCGGTGGAAAATTCGGGGAAGGTAAAATTTAGCACTTCTTTAATATATACATTTAATTGTCTCAATGTAAAATACATGTTATCATTATCGTTGAATTTAGCATTATGTGTTCGCATGAAAAATGTTGAAATGGCGATAAGAAATAGTGAGACTGTTTACACGAATAAATTCGATATAGTAAATTTCATAATAAAACGCGGGGAATAGGAAATTATGAAGTTTAGGGTCTACAAATCATGATTAAGTTATATTTACATAAAATATTAATTTAAGCCCTGTCACTATTACGTTCGCAGGCACCGGAGTTCTAGTTGAGGCTAGTCGGTTAAAGTTTACGAAATCGGATATTCAGGTGGGTATACTGTCTTTTTGCTAAACTCTCTCTCTCTCTCTCTCTCTCTCTCTCTCTCTCTCTCTTTCTATATATATATATATATATATATATATATATATATATATATATATATATATATATATATCAAGGTTTTAAATCGCGGTATCAGGTTACGTAACGGTAACGGTCGCGGTGTAACGGTATCGGGAGTATCGGCCTGTCCGTAACAGAAATCGGCCGTAACGGTCATGAATTTTTTAAAATCACTAGAACATCCCCAAAAACTCAATAAGAATAATTGTTTCACTCATTTAACCTTTAATAAACACATTATAATAGATCTTATGACATTTTAAGGTTATATACAACACAATAAAGACATAAAAAATACGAAAAATCATCGTACTTAACAATCTTAAAAGAATAAGATGATGCACACAATACTTAATAAAAATATATTATACAAATATAATAAAAGAGTAAATTGTACTTGTATATCATATTACAAAAATAATACACTCGTATAAAATTATCAATACCAAAACGAATTGCGCGCAGGCTCTTCATAGTCGGCATCGGCATGATCACCACTCTGATTTTGTTATGCAGCACCATAACCACCAAAGTAGTTAAAGGTGCAATGATCATAAATGGTGTTGCTAGGGCCACTACCACCGGTACCGCTAGATTCTGCTCTTTCTTCGCAGTGACCGAAAGTAGAACTCGAACTCTTTTGATGTGGAGGAGGGACACCGTATTGGTAAGAAGGTAGTGGTGGATATGAGTATCCAGTAATAGGAGGTTGTGGGCATCCTAAAGGACCCATACCCACATAATGTGGCGCCGAAACATATTCCGAAGAGGGATAATAAGGGTAAGGATATGGTTGTGGTTGAGGCCACTGATGATAATTATCCCTTTGATATCCATATCCGTATCCTCCAACTCCAAGCATACCAAAGCGGTTTTCCATGTCATCATATTCTTCGGAATTTGAGGATTGTGGGTTTGGTCTTCTTCTTGATGATCCAATTGCACTAGAAACAGAATGCCTTCGTGGCTCACTAATATCCCCACATTCGACATTATCTGCAAATCCAGCCATTCCTAACTCTCCATGATACGGCGATTGTCTAGTGTCTTCTCCACCTCCACCTCCACCTCCACCATCATCACCACTAGACTCTCCACTAGGTGGGCTCAAACCACGACCACTATCAGTATCACTTCCATCTCCAGATGGACTATCACTTTGCCAACGTCGAGGTGCTTGGCTACTGGAAGTAGCGACCTCATCATCGCTTACGTCTAACCATCTGGAGTTGTCCTGATCATCTAACAATGGTTCTTCTCTCTCTTGAAGCCATGGAGATAGTGGATTATCTTCTTCAAAGATATAATCCAAGTTTATAGGGTTGAAGTTGTCTTCAATTTCACTTTGGCTTAATCTCGTAGCATGTCTAATTTTCAACCTCATATTATAAGCCACGTAAACAAGTTTATTCAGTTTTTTATACTTTAGACTCGTCTTTGTATGTATCAAGCTGAATGTGCTCCAATTACGCTCGCAATTAGAAGACGATGTTGTTTGGCTCAACACTTTAACTGCAATCTCTTGAAGTTCAGGGGCAGATGCACCAAAGTGGATCCACCATTCAGCTGTAGAAACAATATGAATTAAAACGATACGAAGATTGAGATTCTTATATTAATAGTTAATTGTTCATTGTATTACCTAGATTTGTGCGTGTTACTGCTTTTTGAGCCATTACTGTCCCGAAAGAATGTTCTTTATCACGAAACATCATAATCTATATTTAGAACGTAACAAATCAAAAACCCACAAACAAAACATATAAAACTTAGTAACTTGTTAGTCGCTAGTTGTTACTTAAAAAAAAAAAAAAAAACTAACTTGATTAATAGCTTGAATTTGTTTATCAATATTCGGCTCCAATCTTTGAATCACTTTTTGAACTCCCTCTATTACCTCTCTATGGTCAGAAAGTTTACCACCATATTGAAATTGAGGATTTAAAAAATAACCTACATGAATTCAAAACAAAAAGCACATTTTGTTAAAGGAAGTTTAATTCTAACAAGTAACAAGAGTTTTTAAAATTTAATTTACAATTAGTCAATTACTTACCAGTCCGCATGCAAATCATGTTGTAATTGGAATTGCCATCTTTTGTCGATTATTTTCCAATATTTTTTGTAGTAACGATAATTTTTTTCAATGGCCATCTTCGCTTTGTCCATAGCTTCATAGACAAATCCCATTATAGGCTTCTCATCTCCATCAACAAGCCTAAGCACCCTCACCAATGGTTCTTGAACTTTTAAAATTTCTGAAGCTTTTATCCAAAAACCATTGTCGTTCACAATTTTTCTAACTTTTTTTCCACAGTCCTCCTTCGCCCATCTTTTGCTTTTCCACTCATTACAATTAAACATATTTTGTAAGGCATTCTTATACCTTACAATGCTTTCCAGCATAATGAAATTAGTGGCAAAACGTGTGATCCCGGGGCGTAATAACTCTTTTCCTTCAGTAAATCTCTTCATAAAATCAATAACCCAACTAGAATTATAAATGAAGCGTGATATTCTTCTTGCATCATCCAAGACTTTCAGCACATTTGTTTTCTCTCCAATATCTTTCAATATCAAATCAAGGCAATGTGCAGCACAACCTGTCCAATATAAATTTGGTCTTTTTAACATAAGTTTTTTCCCCGCCGCTTTTATTGCAGGCTCATTATCAGTGACGATTTGGACAATATATTTTTCACCAATTTCATCTACCACCTTGTCCATAAGCCCGAAGTAATAATCGGCAGTTCTGCTAACAACATCGGTGGCATCCACTGATTTATGAAAAACAGTCCCCCGATTACTATAAATCAAAAAATTGATAATGTGCTTCGGGGTAGGTCCGCTCCATCCATCACACATGATCGTAACGCCCCTCTCCTCCCAACTTGGTTTATGAGATTCGATCCACTTTCTCAATTCTTCATATTCTCTAGGTAAGAAAACTTCAGTCACCTCGTAAGGAGTAGGGACTTTCACTCCTTTTCCAACCTCCCGTACAACACCCAACATTGGCTCAAGCCATGGCGAATTAACAACGTTTGTTGGCAAACGTGTGTATAACACAAATTGACTAACTGCGACCCCTAATTTTTTCCTCAACCCTTTTATTACCCTTGTTGAGATCTTTTGTTGTTTGGAGGCTTTGCTACGGTGTAGATCAACATCAATCTCGGCCAACCGTGCTTCAGGTAAAGACGAATCAATCCAACTTTTTTTCGAACTCGATTCACGGACAATAGAAGATCGTCGAAACATATTAGCAATGCGAGTAGTAGTGCTTCCCCGTCTGGTGCTTTCACCAACCCCGCTATTACTCCCGGTCTCATATCGGTTGCCTGCATCCCTCCTATATATCTCCATATCTTCTTTTTCTCTATGCAACCTCATACTTTCTTTTCGTGCATAAGCCATATCCGGATCATCCGAGTTATCATCATCACTCAAATCGTAAGGATTATCATGATCACGTTGAGAAACTCGAATTTGTTCAATCACTTCTTTTCTTTGTTTTCTTTTATCCATTTTTTCTCCAAGTTACCTTCAAGATGTTTTATCATAAGCGTTCTAACATCGGCACTAACACTTTGGCATGGAGCTACTTGACCCTTTTTGGCCGCCAAGTGTTGTTTCAATCTAGTTATTCCACCATTTATCTCTCTACCACAAAATTTACATTTTAATTTGTGTCTAGAACCACTAATAGGAATCCCGAATTTCCATCCAATATCATAACTAGGAGGATGTGATCCTTCTTCACCCGACATTGTTAAATTTTAATTTTCTGCAATTTACATACACAAATTTAATTCATACTATTTACTAAAATTATAATTGAAGCTAATTAACACTACATTAACCATTATATATATATATATATATATATATATATATATATATATATATATATATATATAATGTGATAAATAATAATGACAAAAAAAAAAATTTGCTACAAAAATATAAGTTAAAAAATTTTAGAACTAAATTGTAATTGTAAAAAAGCATAAATAATAATGACAAAAAAAAAATTGCTACAAAAATATAAGTTAAAAAATTTTAGGACTAAATTGTAATTGTAAAAAAGCTAATTAACAATTTTAGAACTAAATTGTAATTGTAAACAAGTTAATTAACAATTTTAGGACTAAATTGTAAACAAAAAAATATTTTTAAACCCCTTAATTATTTCTAAATTATAATTTATAAATAATTTCAATGACTAATATTTCAGCCCCCAAATCAAACGCCCAAATCCTGAAATCCCTAACACCCGAATGGAGAGAGAGAGAGAGAGAGAGACAAACGGAGCGGAGGCGAGACCGGAGCGGAGGCGAGACGGCGACGGCAACGAGCTGCAACGCGAAGGAGAGGAGACGTCACCGGCGACGCGAGAACTACGTTCGGTGGCGTTGAGCTGTTTCTGTTAGACGAACAGCGACGAAATCCTCAATGTTCGACGAAATCCTCAACGTTCGATAAGTGTTTGGTTATCTTCTACTAGTTTTTTCTCCTCCTTCCTCAATTATATGAAGAATCTTTGAACGTGGAAGAAATCTGAAAAGTGTGCGCAAAATCAGGGAGTCGGTCGGTCGGTCGGTTGTTCTTTACAGACTGTAACGGCCGTTAACTGCCCATATCAACCCGTATCGGCCCGATACGGTACGATTCAGCCCTAGATGTCGGAATCGACCGTGTATCGGTATCGGCCTACCCATTTTCCGGTACGAATCGGCCGTTACGGTACGTAACGGCCGATATTTAAAACCCTGATATATATATATATATATATATATATATATATATATATATATATGCATGTAAAATGATTTTACTTACACTTGGTGATTTTAAAATTATGTGGATCAAGCAGGTTTTTGGGTGAGTTGATGAAATGGAAATTTATTGAATTATGTTGATTTTAAAAGAAAGTTGAAAATGATTTTTGTTGGATTTGGTGGTTTTAAAAGAGAGTGAAAAATATCTGATTTTCTAAAAATAAAGAGTGGAAAAATAGTTTTTGTGAAATCAGATGTTTTTTTTAAAAGAAAGTGAAAAATAAATGATTTTGGATTAAAAATCGATTTTGGAAATAGAGGGTGATGTTTGAGATTTGACGATGTTGATTAGACGATGTTATTGATTTGTGATTTGATGATGACATTATTGATTTGACGATACTATAGTATTTATCTGCTTCGGCAGAGTAATGGTATTGATTTGACGATGCCATAGTATTTATCCGCTTCGGCGGAGTGATGTTTATCTGCTTCGGTAGAGTATTGTTAGACGTTTATACTGCGCAGTGATTATCCGTTTCGGCAGAGTGATGGGTGTTCGTAGGAAAGCATATCCTACAGATGGTACGGTACCGTTGCAAATTCCCAATCGTGAAGTTAAAACGATCACTATGGCTAGCCAACGTGTGTTGTGGTGGAGTGGTAGTTTGAAATGTGTGTTTGAGATGTGGTGTTTTACTTATATTGGGTGATTTATTATTTATTATGATGATATGTATGATTTTATACTAGATGGATTTGGATAAAACTTATCTATATCGCTTTATTTTTACTGCTTATATACTGGAGATTTTACGAGCTATGTGGTGTTTATATACTTACGCTTGATCCATTTAGATGTTGTAGAATTAGTTATTATTATAAAATATTTTTACTAAGAAGACAATACACTCGCAGGTGAATCAGTCAGGAGTCAGTCCCCTAATGGCACTAATTAGAGTTATGCGTGTCATGCGATGGAATCATATGGGAGTGTTTAGAGATAAACTGTCAAAGGTAAACCTAAGAAAGGTTCATGAGATTTATTTTATTGTTCTTATTTTTGGGACGGGTGTGTCCCTATAGCACTAAATTATGTATATGTTGTATAGATGATTTTATTTTGTTTCATGTATATTGTCATTTTATGAGTTGGTTTGACAGTCAGGTGATGTCATGTCGACGTCACGTCGACCCCACGGTGACGGGTGTCCAGAGTGGGGTGTAACAATTACAATTAATCACATGAAATTGGAAAGCATGGGCGAACAGGACTAGCTGGATTCAATTGTAACTTCCCACAAGAAGTAAATTCAATGATTGACAGATGAATGAACTTCATCGTCCTATCAAATAAAAAATAGAAACAAATCAAAAGAGAAATTAGCAAGCGAGACAGAGGGAAGTGTTCAGAACTTCTTAGTGCGTTATTGCTGGCGTTCGAGAGAGAAAAGAGTACCTGGGCGCGGCGATGGCTACGAATGGCGACGGTGGGTGATGGCGATGGAACGGCGATGGTAGGTGATGGCAATGGAACGACGCCGGTGAGGTGTGGTGATGGAACGACAACAGCAGATGGAGAGAGGAAGAAAAAAGCGGCTGAATAGTTTGGTGTCAAAGAAACTCTAGATTGAACATGAGATTCAGCCGGCTGAGATTGGCGCTATTCTTTGTTCTTAAGAACATGGATACATGCTATACCAAGTGTTTTTTCATTGTGGATTTTGGAGAATGATTAGATCTAAATTTCATATAAAAATGACGTGTCATTTGTTGAAGCTTTGGGATCGCTATGTCAGTATTGAATGTTCACTTTGACTCCAGGTTCGGGTGAAGGTCGCTCTTAATAAGCAGTCGATAGAATGCAAAATAGGAACTAGGCATTGTTTCTCAATCTTGGCACTTTGACTTATGAAGCTATAAGATTCATGTTCTATAGGTATATTAATGTTTTTGAGATCCCTTGGTATCAAAATTTGGTAGGTTCATGAGTGTTTTCTTTTAAAATTTTACGATTTTCGATTTCAAGTATTTCAAAAAATTAGCAAATTATGAATTTTTTGGTGTGGTATAACCTTTAAAAATTTTAAAATTTTGAGTTTGAGATGAATTTTTTTAATTATTCATTTAGATAATACTTTCTCATAATGGTATAAAAATTTGGGGATTTTGTCAGTGTTATCCTTTAAAAATTTAATGATTTCAAGTATTTAAAAAAATAACAAAATGGGGATTTTTGGGTGTGCTTAGCTTTTTAAAATTTTACGATTTTGAGTTTCAGATGAATTTCTTCTGTTATTTAATCGAATGATGATTTCTCATAGTGATATTAAAATTTGCGGATTTCAAGAGTATTATCCTTTCAAAATTTCACGATTTCGAGTATTTTAAAAAGAAGCAAAAATCTAGTTTTTTTGGGTATGCTGGTATTTTAAAATTTTATGAATTTGAGTTTCAGATGAATTTCTTATATTATCTAATCAAATGATACTTTATCATAATAGTGTCAAAATTTGGGACATTCATGAGTTTTACCCTTTAAAAATTTAACGATTACGGATATTTAAAAAAACTAGCGAAATTGAGATTTTTCAGTGTTCTATAACCTTTGAAAATTTTACGATTTTCAGTTTCGGATGAATTGCTTCTATTATTCAATCTATTGATGCTTTGTCGAAATAGTATCGAAATCTGAGGATTGTGTGAGTGTTATCATTTAAAAATTTCACGATTACAAGTATTTTAAAAAGGTAGCGAAATTGAGATTTTTCGGTGTGCTGTATAACCTTTGAAAATTTCATAATTTTGAGTTTCATATAAATTTCTTCTATTATCCAATCAAATAATGTTTTCTCATATTGGCATTGAAATCTAGGGGATTCGTGAGTTTTATCCTTTGAAAATTTAACAATTACGAGTATTTTAAAAAACTAGCGAAATCAGACTTTTTCGGTGTGTTAAAGCCTTTGAAAAAATTTCAATTTTGACTTTCAAATGAATTTTGTTTGTTATCCAATCAAATGATGCTCTCTGGCAATGGTATCGAAATCTGGGGGGTTTCGTGAGTGTTATCCTTTCAAAATTTCATGATTTTGAGTATTTAAAAAAACTAGCAAAATCAAGATTTTTTGATGTGTTATATAGTCATTGAAAAGTATACGTGTTTGAGTTTCGAATGAATTTCTTTTATTATCTAATCAAATGATTTTTTCTCATAATGTCATCAATATTTGGGGGTTCCGTGAGTCTTATCCCATAAAAATTTCATGATTTCAAGTATTTCAAAAAATAAAGAAGCAAAATCAGATTTTTTCAGTAGCCTTTGAAAATTTCCTGATTTTTTTTTTTTCAGATGAATTTCTTTCGTTATCCAATCGAATAATGCTTTCTCATATTATTATCAAAATTTGGGAGTTTCGTGAGTGTTACACTTTCTAAATTTCACGATTTCGAGTATTTTTAAAAGCTAGTAAATCAGAATTTTTCGTTGTGCTATATAGTCATTAAAAAGTTTAAGAGTTTGACTTTCGCATGAATTTTTTCTGTTATCTAATCAAAATATGTTTTCTCATAATATCATCAATATTTTGGGGTTATGTGAGTTTTATCCCATAAAAATTCCATAATTTCAAGTATTAAAAAAAAAATCAGGCTTTTTTGGTAGCCTTTGAAATTTTATTTTATTTTCCAGATGAATGTCTTTCGTTGTCCAATCAATTAATGTTTTTTCATAATATTATCAAAATTTAGGGGTTTCATTAGTGTTATCCTTTCTAAATTTCACGATTTCGAGTATTTAAAAAACTAGTGAAATTGAGATTTTACGATGTGCTATATAGCCTTTAAATATTTTGCGATTTTGAGTTTCGAATGAAATTCAGTTATCCAATCAAATGAATCTTTCTCATAATGGTATCAAAATTTGGGAATTTCTCAAGTGTTATCTTTTATAAATTTCATGATTACAAGTATTTTAAAAAGGTAACGAAATTGAGATTTTTTCGGTGTACTATAACTTTTAAAAAATTTACGAGTTTGAGTTTTGGATGAATTTCTTCTGCTATTTGATGAAATTATACTTTCTCATAATGGTATCAAAATCTAAGGATTTCGTAAATGTTATCATTTTAAAAATTTCACGATTTCATCCAAAAAACTAGCGAAATCAAGATTTTTCGACGTGATTTAGCCTATGAAAATTTTATGATGTTGAGGTTCGGATGAATTTTTTCTGCTATCGAATCAAATGATGTTTTGTTGGAATGGTATTAAAATCTAGGAGTTTTGTGAGTGTTATCTTTTAAAAATTTAACGATTACGAGTATTTTAAGAAGGTAGCGAAATTGAGATTTTTCAATGTGTTATAGCCTTTGAAATTTTTTAGATTATGAGTTTTGGATGAAATTCTTCATTTATCTGATCGAGTGATATTTTTTCATAATAATATCAAAATTTGTGGGTTTCGTAATTGTTATCCTTTCAAAGTTTCACAATTCTAAGAATTTAAAAAAACTTGCAAAATCTGAATTTTTGGTGTGCTATAGCCTTTGAACATTTTATGATTATGAGTTTTTGATTAATTTTTTCTTTTATCCGATCAAATGATGATTTATCATAATTGTACCAAAATCTAGGGGTTTCATGAATGTTATTCTTTCAAAATTTCATGATTTCATGTATTTCAAAAAATGAGCGAAATCGAAATTTTTCATTATGCAACCTTATGGAAATTTTACAATTTTGACTTATGAATGAATATCTTATTATATCAAATTAAATGATACTTTCTCGTAATGGTATCAAAATTTTAGAGTTTCGTGAGGATTATTGTTTTAAAATTTCACGATTTTGAGTATTTCAAAAAACTAGTGAATCGGAATTTTTCGGTGTGCTATATAGCTTTTGAAAATTTTACGATTTTGGGTTTCGAATGAATTTCTTCTATTATCAAATTAAATGATACTTTGTTGAAATGACATCGAAATCTAAGAGTTTTGTAAGTGTTATCTTTTAAAAATTTCACGATTACGAGCACTTTAAAAAGATAGCGAAATTTAGATTTTTCGGTGTGATATAACCTTTGACAATTTTATAATTTTGAGTTTCGGATGAATTTCTTCGATTATCGAATCAAATGATGCTTTGTTGAAATGACATTGAAATTTGGGAGTTTATGAGGGTTATCCTTTAAAAATTTCACGATTACAAGTAATTTGAAAACGTAGCGAAATTGAGATTTTCAAGTGTGCTATAGACTTTGAAAATTTCACGATTTTGAATTTTAAATGAATTTATTTTGTTATTCAATCGAATGATACTTCTTGTAATGGTATTGAAATTTGGGGATCTATGAGTTTTATCCCTTAAAAATTTAACGATTAAGAGTGTTTAAAAAAACTAGTGAAATCAAGATTTTTTGGTTTGCTACAACCTTTGAAAATTTTACGATTTTAAGTTTCGGATGATTTTTTTTAAACATCTAATCAAATAATATTTTCTCAGAATGATATCAAAATATTGGGGTTTCGTTAATGTTATCCTTTATCAAATTCACGATTACTAGTGCTTTAAAAAATGTAGAGAAATTGAGATATTTTCGTGTGCCATAGCCTTTCAAAATTTCATGATTTTGAGTTTTGGATTAATTTCTACTTTTATTCGATCAAATGAGGTTTTCTCGTGATGGTATCAAATTATGGAGGATTCGTGAGTGTTATTCTTTCAAAATTTCACGATTTCGAGTGTTTCAAAAAATAAGCGAAATTTGGATTTTTCAATGTGTTATAATTTTTGAAAATTTTACTATTTTATGTTTCATATTAATTGATTTTATTCTTCAATAGAATAATATTTTGTCAAAATAGTATCAACATCAGGGGATTTTGTGAGTATTATCATTTAAAAATATCACAATTGTGATTGTTTTAAAAATGTAGAGAAATTGAGATTTTTACAAATCTTAATTTTGAATGCATTTCTTCTATAATATAATCAAATTATGTTTTCTCATAATGGTATCAAAATTTGGGGGTTCTGTGAGTCTTATCCCTTAAAAGTTTCATGATTTTTAGTATTTCAAAAAAGAAGCAAAATCGTGTTTTTTCGTATATTATAAAAGCCTTTGGAAATTTTTAAATTTTTAGTTTCGGATGAATTTCTTCCGTTATCCAATCGAATGATGATTTCTCATAATAGTATCAACATCTCGGGGTTTCATGAGTGTTATTCTTTCAAAATTTCACGATTTCGATTATTTCAAAAAACTAGCGAAATCAGGATTTTCCATTGTGCTATAGTTTTTGATAATTTTTCAATTTTGAGTTTTACATGAATTTCTTCTGTTATCTAATCAAATAATATTTTCCCATGATGGTGTCAAAATTTTGGGGTTCCGTGAGTTTTATCCCTTAAAAAATTCATGATTTCAAGTATTTCAAAAAAGAAGAAAAATCAGATTTTTTCGGTTTGCTATATAGTCTTCGAAAAAAAATTATTTTTAGTTTTGGATAAATTTCTTCGGTTATCCAATCGAATGATGATTTCTCATAATGGTATCAACATCTGGGAGTTTTATAAGTGTTATCTTTTCAAAATTTTACGATTTTGATTATTTCAAAAAACTAGCGAAATCGCGATTTTCCGTTGTGCTATAATCTTTGAAAATTTCTTGATTTTTAGTTTCGAATAAATTTCTTCTGTTATCTAATCCAATGATGTTTTCTCAAAATGATATCAACATCTGGGGGTTTCGTGAGTGTTATCTTTTCAAAATTTCACGATTTCAATTATTTCAAAAAACTAGCGAAATTAGAATTTTCCATTGTGCTATATCCATTGAAAATTTTACAATTATGAGTTTTAGATGAATTTATTCTTTTATTCAATCAAATTACGCTTTCTCATTATGGCATCAAAATCCAAGGATTTCGTGTGTGTTATCCACTCAAAAGTTCACGATATCGAGTATTTAAAAAAGCTAGCGACATCGAGATTTTTCGGTGTGCGGCCTTTGATAATTTTTTGATTTTGAGTTTTGCATTAATTTCTTCTATTATCTAATCAAATAATATTTTCTCATAATGGTATCAAAATTTGGGAGTTCCGTGATTCTTATCACTTAAAAAATCATAATTTCAAGTATTTTAAAATAAGAAGCAATTATTTTTGTGTGCTTTAACCTTTGAAAATTTTCTAATTTTTAGTTTCAGATAATTTTCTTCCGTTATCTAATCGAATGATGCTTTCTCATAATGGTATTAAAATTTGGAGGTTTCGTTAGTAGTATCCTTTCAAAATTTCACGACTCCGAGTATTTCAAAAAACTAGCAAAATCTGAATTTTTCGGTGTGCTAGCCTATGAAAATTTTACGATTTTGAGTTTTTGATGAATTTCTTCTGTTATCCAATCAAATGACGCTTTATTGAGATGGTATGGAAATCTAGTGATTTCGTAAGTGTTATCCTTTAAAAAGTTCACGATTACAAGTATTTTAAAAATGTAATCAAATTGAGATTTTTCGGTGTGCTATATAGCATTTGAAAATTTCATGATTTTGATTTTTTAATGAATTTATTATATTATCGAATCAAATGTTTCTTTCTGAAGATAGTATCAAAATCATGGGGATTCTTGAGTTTTATTCTTTCAAAATGTAATGATTATGAGTATTTGAAAAAACTAGCGAAATCGAAATTTTTCGGTGTGCAGACTTTGCATTTTTTTTTATTTTGACTTTTAGATGATTTTTCGTTTTCCAATCAAATCATCTTTTCAAAATTTCACGATTTCGAATATTTAAAAAAACTTGCGAAATTGGGATTTAGTGGTATGTTATAATCTTTAAAAATTTTACGATTTTGAGTTTCAGATGAATTTCTCCAATTATCCAATCAAATGATATTTTTCCTTAACGGTATTGAAATCTAGGGGTTTCATCCGTTTTAATTTCACAACTACAAGTGTTTTAAAAAGATAGCGAAATTGATATTTTTTGGTATGCTACAGTCTCTCAAAATTTTACGATTTTGAGTTTCAGATCAATTTCTTCTTTTATCTGATCAAATGATATTTTCTCATAATGGTATTGAAGTCTAGGGGGTTCGTTAGTGTTATCCTTTATAAATTTCACGATTACAAGTGTTTTAAAAAAATAGCAAAATTGATATTTTTTTTATGTGTTTAACCTTTGAAAATTTTATGATTTTGAGTTTTGGATTAATTTTTTCTTTTATCCAATCAAATGTTATTTTTTCATAATGGTATCAAATGATGCTCTATCATATGGTTTCGAAATATGGGTGATTCGTTAGTTTTATCCTTTAAAAATTTAACGATTACAAATATTTCAAAAAACTAACTAAATCGGAATTTTTCGGTTTGCTACTGTTTTTGAAAAAAAAAAATTGATTTTGACTTTTGGATGAATTTCTCAGGTCATCCAATTAAATGATGTTTTCTGGTAATGGTATCAAAATTTGGAGGGTTTCGCGAGTGTTTTATTTTAAAAATTTCACATTTTTGAGTATTTTAAAAAATTAGCGAAATCAAGACTTTTCAGTATGCTATAACTTATGAAAATTTTACGATTTCGAGTTTTTTAATTTAATATGTTATGCAATCAAATGATGTTTTCTCATAATGATATAAAAATTTGGGGATTTCTTGAGTCTTATCCTCTAAAAATTTCACGAATTCAAGTATTTCAAAAAATAAACAAAATCGAGCTCTTTCGTTGTGCAATGGCCTTTGAAAATTTCATGATTTTGAACTTCGGATATATTTCTTTTGTTATACAGTCAAATGATACTTTCTCATAATGGTATCAAAATCTTGCAGTTTTACGAATTCGAGTATTTCAAAAAAACTAGCGAATTCGAGATTTTTTGGTTTGCGATTTTGAAAATTTTACGATTTTGAGTTTCGAATAAATTCTTTCTGTTATCTAATCAAATGATGTTTTCTTATAAATGTATCAAAATCTAGGGATTTCGTCAGTGTTATCCTTTATAAGTTTTATGATTACCAGTGTTTTAAAAAAGTAGCGAAATTTAAATTTTTCGGTGTACTATAACCTTGAAAATTTTACAACTATGAGTTTTTGATAAATTTCTTCTTTTATCCGATTAAATGATGTTTTCTCATAATGGTATCAAAATCAGGGGATTTTGCGAGTGTTATATTTTCAAAATTTCATGATTTTGAGTATTTAAAAAAACTAGCGAAATCGAGATTTTTCAGTGTATTATAATCTTTAAAAATTTTACGATTTTTGAGTTTCGGATAATTTTCTTCCGTTATTCAATCATATAATTCTTTCTCATAACAGTATCAAAATTTAGAGGTTTCTTGAGTTTTATCACTTAAAATTCCTAATTTTAGTTTCAGATTAATTTCTTTCGTTATCCAAACGAATTATGTTTTCTCATAATGGTACAAAAATTTGGGGGTTTCGTTAGTGTTATACTTTCAAAATTTTACTATTCTAAGTATAAAAAAAATTACCGAAATCTGAATTTTTGATGTGCTATACCTTTGACAATTTTACGATTTTGAATTTTGGATGAACTTCTTTTATTATCCAATCAAATGATGCTTTGTTGAGATCGCATCGAAACCTGGGTATTTCTTACGTATTATCCTTTAAAAATTTCACCATTACGGGTATTAAAAGTATAGTGAAATTGAGATTTTTCACTGTGCTATGGTAACCTTTGAAAATTTTACGATTTTGAGTTTTGAATGAATTTCTTCTGTTATCCAATCAAATGATACTTTCTCATTATAGTATCAAAATTTGAGGAATTCGTGAATTTTATCCTTTAAAAACATAACAAGTACAAGTATTTAAAAAACTAGTGGAATAGAAATTTTTCAGTGTGCTAGCCTTTGAAAAAAAATCGATTTTGACTTTTGAATAAATTTCTTATGTTATCCAATCAAATGAAGTTTTCTCGTAATGGTATCAAAATTTGGGGTTTTCGTGAGTGTTATCTTTTAAAAATTTCACGATTTGGAGAATTTTAAAAAAACTAACAAAATTGAAATTTTTCGATGTACTATAACCTTTGAAAACTTTAATATTTAGAGTTTCAAATGAATTTTTTCCGTTATCCAATTTAATAATGTTATCTCGTATTGGTATTAAAATCTTGGGGTTTCGTCAGTGTTATCGTTTATAAATTTCATGATTACGAGTGTTTTAAAAAGGTAGCTTAATTAAGATATTCTGGTGTGCTATATAACCTATAAAAATTTTAAGAATTTGAGTTTTAGATGAATTTCTTCTTTTATCCGATCAAATGATGCTCTCTCATAATGTTATCAAAATATGAGGGTTTCATGGGTGTTATCCTTTCAAAATTTCATGATTTCGAGTATTTAAAAAAACTTGCAAAATCGGAATTTTTCGATATGCAATAACCTTTGAAAATTTTACGATTTTGAATTTCTGATGAATTTCTTCAATTATCCAATCAAATGATACTTTCCCTTAATTTTATTGAAATATAAGGATTTCGTAAGTGTTATCCTTTGTAAATTTCACTATTTCACGTATTTCAAAATACGAGCGAAATCAGGATTTTTCGTTGTGTTATAGTCTATAAAAATTTTACGAATTTGAGTCACGAATGAATTTCTTCGATTATCAAACCAAATATTGCTTTTTCATGATGGTATCAAAATTTGGGGATTTCGTGAGATTTATCCT
Organism: Eucommia ulmoides; assembly: GCA_016647705.1. NCBI lineage: Eukaryota > Viridiplantae > Streptophyta > Magnoliopsida > Garryales > Eucommiaceae > Eucommia > Eucommia ulmoides. The sequence continues at coordinate 1,968,813 of CM028337.1, read as the reverse complement.
TTAAAAGTTTCATGATTTCTATTATTAAAAAAAAAATCGGATTTTTTCTGTGTGCAGCCTTTGAAAATTTTATGATTTTGAATTACAAATGAGTTTACTCTATTATCCAATCGAATGATGCTTTTTTAAAATGGTATCAAAATTTGGAAGTTTTGCTAGTGTTATCCTTTCATAATTTCATGATTCCAAGTACTTCAAAAAACTAACGAAATTAGAATTTTTCGATATGCTTAGTCTTTCAAAATTTTACAATTTTGAATTTTTGATGAATTTCTTCTATTATCCAATCAAATGATATTTTCTCATAATGGTATCAAAATTTGGGAGATTCGTGAATGTTATCCTTTGAACATTTCACGATTTCGAGTATTTTAAAAAGGTCGCAAAATTGAAATTTTTTTGTGTGCAATAACCTTAAATGTTTTAAGATTTTGAGTTTTGGATGAATATTTTCTCTTATCTAATCAAATGATGATTTCTCATAATGATATTAAAATTTGAGAGGTTAGTGAGTTTTAGCCTTTAAAAATTAACAATTACGACTATTTTAAAAAAAAACTAGCAAATTGAAATTGTTCGGTGTGCTACAACCTTTGAAAATTTTTCGATTTTGACTTTCGGATGATTTTCTTATGTTATCCCATCAAATGATATTTTCTCGTAATGGTATCAAAATTTGGGGATTTGTGATTGTTAGCTTTTAAAAATTTTATGATTTTGAGTATTTAAAAAAACTAACAAAATCTGGATTTTTCCGTGTGCTATATCCATTAAAAATTTTACGATTTTAAGTTTTCGAAAAATTTCTTCCATTATCAAATCAAATAATGTTTTCTCATAATGGTATTAAAATCTAGGGATTTCTTCAATGTTATCTGTTACAAATTTCACGATTACGGGTGTTTTAAAATGGTAACGAAATTGATATTTTTTCGTATGCTAACCTTTAAAAAGTTTATGATTTTGAGTTTTGGATTAATTTCTTCTTTAATCCAATCAAATAATGCTTTCTAGTAATGGTATCAAAATCTAAGGGTTTCGTGAATGTTATTTTTTCAAAATTTTACGATTTCGATTATTTTTAAAAAAAAAACTATCAAAATCCAAATTTTCGGTATTGTTATAAATTTTGAAAAATTTACGATTTTGAGTTTTTGATGAATTTATTCAGTTACCCAGTCAACTGATACTTCCACGTAATGATATCGAAATCTAGGGGTTTCAGTGTTATCCTTTATAAATTTCACGATTATGAGTATTTTAAAAATGTAGCAAAATTGAGATTTTTGGGTGTTATAGCCTTTGAAAATTCTACGATTTTGAGTTTTTGATGAATTTATTCTTTTATCCCATCAAATTATGCTTTATCAAAATCTGGGGGATTCATCAGTTTTATCCTTTAAAAAATTAACGATTACTATCTAAATCTATAACACCTTAATCAACATGTCAAATCACCAAGAGTTTTAATGTACACGTAAATTACGTACTTGGATCCATTACGATCAATTGACATCCATTACGATCAATTGACTTCTGATGCGGAATCTTGTGATAATCGATCACGAGAAGAGCACGGATCAAATGGGTACATGGTCTTCCTCAACCAAATCTCTGGAGTTCCTCAATGGGATTCTTGATTCACTTCTAGATGGGGAGAAGTGAGTCATCAAGACGATTTGGTATTATTGAGGACCATAGCCCTAACATTACCTATTTATATAGTGTGATTAGGGTTCTCATAATCCCCTAATCACCCCAACAGTTTTCGATATCTACTCATTTAACCCACATTTTTTTGAGTAGTCTATGAGCTTATTCAAATTAATTAGATCGTTAATTTTAGCCCATTAAATTTAAATAGCAAATATAATTGTGTTAATAATATGTTGCCCAAAATTAAATTAGGAAATAAAATTTCCTAACAGTCTCCCACTTGGGCTACATATTATCACTGAAACAATTATATCACAAAATTCCTTAGGCCCGCATCCGTATGCTATTTATCCTTAGATTTCTCCTTAAACAATCTGATATATCTCATATACTAGCAATGGAATTATCGCAGCTTATATCACAATACTGTCGTGACTAAACTACGATGATCACCATACCAATACACTCATGACATAGATCAAATGTGAATGAGTAGCATGGAAATTACATACAATGTGATCTCAAACATGCCTATTTCCAACTGGTCCAACTTTAATCTTTAATGAGATCAATCCTTAGTCTTTCTATCATTATGGTAAACCCCAATTAGAAAGAATACATTCAGAGCAAATAAAATTTAATCCATCAACTTTATTCTGCAGATTTCAAATATACGTATCTAACAAAAGAACATTCAACAAACATAAATTTTCACTAAACCAGCACAGTATCAGATAAAACCACACTCATACGAGCAGTGTGCTCATGAAATACCTTAGGTGACAAATCTTTAGTGAGCGAATCCGCAATCATGGAGTTTGTTCCCATATGTTCTATAGACACTATCATACTCTGAATTTCCACTTTAACAACTAGAAACTTGATCAAAATCAGAATGCCCAATGATCTCGAAATGATTTGTATTCCGATAAGTGAGCATGTAATCATTTATTTTCTGTAAATACCTTATAACCCGTTTGGCTGGTTTCCAACGATCCATTCTAGGGTTGCATAAGTATCTGCCAACATTCCAAATATGAACGCTAAATCCAAACGCGTACATACTTGAGCGTACACAAGACTTCCTACTACTGACACATAGGGAATTGTTTACATCTCTTTCCTTTCCAACTCATTCTTGGGGCATTGAGTGAGACTAAACATTTCTTCTTTAGTAACAGAAGTATTTCCTAGTGCACAATATTTCATGTCTAATCTTGCAAACACCTTATCAATATAGCTCGAGAGCGATCTCGGTGCATCTTTATTCCTGATACAAAAGCAGTGTCCCCAAGATAATTCTAAGTTAGAAATCTCTTGATTTCGTGCAATAAGCCTATATCGCTACTAGCCATCCGTATGTCATTGACATATAACACTAGAAAAAGAAATTTACTCCCATTGAACTTGTAGTATACACAATCATCAACTGTATTTACCTCAAATCCATATAAGACAATGATTTGATGAAATTTGTGACACCATTGACAGGAAGTTTGTTTGAGACCATAGTTGGATTTTTTCAATTTACAAACCATGGACTTTGGATCTCCCGATACAAAATTTTCTGGTTGTACCATATAGATCGTCTTGTTAATGTCAGAAACGTAATCTTGACATTCATCTAATGTGACTCTAGATCAAAATAAGCCACTTGTGTCATTATAGTTCTAAAAGAGTCTTTCGAAGATACCGGAGAGAAAGTATTTTTGTAGTCTATACCTTCCTTTTGAGTAAAGCCTTTGACGACTAAACAAGCTTTATATCTTTTGATGTTACCCTTTGAATCCCTCTTAGTTTTAAATATCCATTTACAACCAATGGGCTTCGCACCTTCAGGTAACTCAACAAGATCCTAAACGGCATGGTCTTTCATATACTTTAACTCATCCTTCATGGCATTGATCCATTTTTTAGAGTTAGAATTGCGCATGACTTGACAGAAGTTGATTGGGTTATTCTCTGTTAAACCAATGCCATCTTCGTGTTCTTGGAGAAAAATGATATATTCATCCGAAATCGCATTTCTCCTCTCTCTAGTGAATATCCTTAATGGCACCTCTTGAGGTTGTCAAGTTTGTTCCATAGGTTGTGTTTGAGGAAGAATCTCATTATTGTCTTGTTTTGGAACAATGTCAGGAATAGAAGCCTGAGCCTGAACATCGCTATCCAGAGTTGGAATAGTGTCTTGAACAGTGATAGGTATAGAGACTTGATCACCATCAATAACATGTTCCCCTTCGAAGAAAATTGTGTCTTGAACAACAATAGGTACAGAGACCTTGTCACACCCCATCCCGGACACCCGCTATCCCGGGGCCGGCGTGACGACAACATGACATCACCAACATCCAAATAACTAATGAACGACAATATACATACATTTAGATATACAATCATCTATTATGGGGACACACACCGTCCCGAAAATTTCCTCACAAAATGTATTTATCCATGAACCATTTTATAGGTTCACCTCTGACAGCTCATCTCAAAACTCCCATATGACTCCATCACATAGCTCTACCCAGTGCCAGTAGGGGACCGACTCTTACCCGTTTCACCTGCGAGTGTACTGCCTTCTTAATAAAAATATTTTTTGAATAATAATACATTCTCAATAATACAACATTTAAATGGATCAAGCATAACGCGTATAAACAAACATATCTTAACAATAGTATAAAAATCATATACCACGAGAAAACTCTTTCTTCCTACCATTCAGAATCATCATCTATATATATATCAAATATATGAAATCCATCCAAAACATCAGCATAAAATAATATGATAAAACACCAAATACGACAAAACACCACATACAACACCACATCTTACCACACCACACCACATCACACCACACCTCGGCTAGCCATGTGATCATTTTAACCTTACGATCGGGAGTTGCAATGGTACCGTACCCCGTGGGATATGCCTTCCTAGCGGGATATAATAACGCTCCGCTGGACTGTGCCAGACGGGTAAACAACGCTCCGCTAGACTATGCCAGACGGGTGAAAATCCAACACCAATTTCCAACTCACCTCAACAACAACAACTCATCTTCATCTCAACAACAACAACTCTGCCCACCATCAACCACCTCACCAATACAATAATATCATCATCAAACTACAAATCAATAATATCAACATCTATTTCCAAAACTGATTTAATCCGAAAATCATATTTTTCACCTTTGTTTGAAAACCGTCTAATTTCAACGAAACCATTTTTCCTCTTTATTTTTAGAAAACCATGCATTTTTAGAAAAACAAATATTTTACACTCTCTTTTAAAACCACCAAGTCCGACAAAAATCCTTTTCAACTTTCTGTCAAAACCAACATAATTTAATGAAAATTCTTTTTTACCAACTCACCCAAAATCTATTTGATCCACTTCATTTTTTTTTTAAAAAGCATCTAATTTAAATACAACCATTTTCTATCATATATAGATATAAAAATAGTTGGCAAGAAGACAGTACACTCACCTGATTATCCATTTTCGAAGATTTTGACCGCCTATTCTCTACCGGTTCTCTGGTGCCTGCGAACCTAATAGTGACATGGCCTAAATTAATATTTTATGTAAAAACAACTTAATCATGTCATGCAACCCTAATTTTCGTAATTTCCTACTCCCCGCGTTTTATTATGAAATACTGTTATTTAACTAATATTGCTCCGATCCAGTTTACTATATCGAATTTATTCATGCAAGGAATAACACCAATTTCACTGATAATAATAACATGTATTTCACATTTAGACAATTACGTACATATATTAAAAACAAATTCAGAATTTTACCTCTTCTGACTTTTCCGTTGGTCGCAAGATTGAGTTTTGATTTTATTTGGGGTGGTTTGCGTAATTTTATTTATTTTCTTTTTTTTTTTTTTTTTCTTTTTCCTTTTTCTTTCTTCTTCTTCTTTTCTGCGTTTCTTCCTCCCGTTTCTGCGTCTGCGTCTGCTTCAGCCACCGGCCGACTTCACTGTTCACATCCACTCTCACTCACCTCCTCTGCCGGCTGGCTAAACGACAACACACACACACCCCGCAACCCACACAACACACACTCACAATCATAGCCACCACCGTCGGACAAAACTTCCGACCGACGACACCCCACTAATCACTGCTCCACTCTCGTCACACACCCATGAGAACAGAACGCACGCACACAACCGAACGGTCATACCCACACAACGACAGCAACGTCGGATCTCACCAATTGCATTTCGGTTTTACTGTTTTGAAATCTCGCCGCCGGCGAGTTCTCTCTCTCTAACCACCACCGGCCAAACTGACAGACGGCGACACACACACACTGACCGGACGACGAGCAATCACACCCACATACCTATCTGACCGAACAACCAGACACATACACTCCCACCGGCCTAAATAGCATTCCATCGGTAACCCAAAATCAACGACGGAACAAAACTCACACACACACGATGAACGATCACTGTCAGCGAACAGAACAAGACACACACACAACAGGCTGACGATACACATACACGCAACCGTCGATGAACAGCAAAACACACACAAACCTCACACACACACACGCCGACGATACCCATCGGCTAACGGACCCTCTTCTCTCTCTTTTTCTTCTTTCTGTTTTTCTTCCCGGTTTTTCCTATCTCTCTATTTCTTCTGATATATATGTGTGTGTATAGTTGATCAACACCGGCCAAGTGGCCTCTCCTCCGCCATAATTTTTTTCTTCCACCGCCATACCTATATATATATATATATAATGAATTTGCACTTGCCTTCCCTCAAGTTTGGTTAGAATATTATGTGAACCCCTTTAAAAAATTTAATGTTCAATAATTTTACAACTTGACCCCTAAACTTTTTAAAGATTAAATCAAAATTAACACCATCAATCCCGTTATTTCTGAAATATTTTAAAATGCTACTTAAACTGTACGTATATCAAAGATCGAGGTCTTACATACCTGATCACCGTCGATAGTAGATTCTTCTTCAAAGATAACATTCTTCATGTTTCCTTCCCCCTTAAACTCAACACCCTCAAGGAATCTCGCATTTCCCATTTCAAATAAGGATCTTGATGTGGGATCATAAAACTTAAATCATCTTGATGGATCAGTGTATCCAACAAAGCCACAACTAACTATTCTTGAGTCCAATTTTCTTTTATTTGGCCTGTAAGGCTTTGCCTCAACTGGATAAACCCAAACGTGTAAATGTCTTATGCTAGGCTTTACACCTAACCACAGTTCATAAAGGGTTTTAGTCACCGCTTTACTTGGTATCCTGTTCAAGATATATGTTGCAATCTTAAGTGCTTCTTCCCAGAGTGATTCTGGTAAAAATAAAATGAATTATCATACTTCTTATCATGTCCTTAAGCATTTTGTTTCGTCTCTCAGCAACACGGTTTATGCCAGGTTTGCCCAGCATAGTGTAATGTGGGACGATTTCGCATTTTTCCAGGAATTTAGCAAAGGGTCCTAAATGTTGTTTTCTTGATCAGTCAAATCTCCTGTAATATTCACCACCACGGTTTAATTTGATAACCCTAATTTTCTTTCAAAGTGTAAGTTCAACTTCAGCTTTGAAAGAATTAAGTACGTTTAAGGATTGAAACTTATCATGAATTAAATATAAGTACCCATAACGAGAGTAATCATCTATGAATGTAATAAAATATTATTGTTTATTCCAAGGTACCGTAGGGAATGGTCCATAGTACGTAATAGTTCTAGGACACTGGAACTCCTATTGGTACCCAATTTCCTTACGTTTGTCTGTTTTCCCTTTACTTATTCAATACAAATTTTGAAATTTGTTAAATCAAATGGATCAAGAATTCTGTCAGAAACAAGCATCTCTCTTCTCTGTTTAGAGATATGTCTTAGACGCTTGTGTCAAAGTATGGCAGAATTCTCATTAGCTAATTTGCGTTTTGTACCACAATTAGTTATGTGAAGCAATAGTTTCCAACAACTATAGATTATCAATTAAAGAATCAATTTGCAATAATATTTGAATCTTGAAAAAGACTGAGGTTATTATTCCCAAATGAACAAGAAGAAGAAAAATTGTCCAAAGTAGAAATAGAAACCAAATATTATCTAAATAACGGTATTACATTTGTCTCTTTCAAATCCAAAAAATAACCAATCTTTAAGGATAATCTAAAAGTCCTTATTGCCTCAATAACAACTATTTTGCCATTACCCACATAGAGGCATCTTTCAACATCAATTGGATTTCGGCTCCACAAACAACCCTGCATAGACACACTTATATAAGTAGTAGCACCAGAAACTACCCACCAAATGTAACTAGGTACAAAAACTAAATTAACCTCAGAACAAACTAGAGTGGGAATGATGCTCTTCTTTACACACCATGCGGCGTACTTGGAACACTCTATATTTATATGTTCAGCTTTCTTACAAAAGAAACAAGTAAAATCCTGATCCTGATTCTTTTGCAATTTAGACTGTTGTGTTCCAAGCAGCTTCCTGACCTTTATCTCTTTGTCATTTTTTTTTACCCTTAGAGGTAGCGGTTAAGTGAGCACATTTTGTCCTTTCTCGCTTAATTCTTTTCTTTTTCTCGCACACAGTCAGATATGAACTCATTAAGAGTCCATTTATCCTTTCGAGTATTATAACTCACCATAAACTAACTCTATTGTGCAGGATGAGAAAGGAGTACTAAATGCAAGTCTTTAGACATCTCTAACTTTAGTGTCTTTAGTTCTGAAGTGACATTGGACATTTTCATAATGTACTCTCTTACGTTCCCATTTCCTTTATACTTTATCGAGATAAGATTAGCTAAAAGCATATTTGTCTCTACCTTTTCGTTCTTTACAAAATATTTTTCTATTTCCTTAGGGAACTTCTCAGCAGTTACGTCATCAAATATACCGCCCCTAAATGTTTCTTGAACATTGCGTTAGATCATCATAAGATTTATATGATTAGAACGGTTTTACCTCTCATATTCTCTTTTAGCCTCAGGAGAACTTTCTTCAGTGAGAGGTGAAAGTTATTCTTTCCTTAGCGCAAAGTCAAAATCCACACAGCCGAGAACAATTGAAATGTTATCTTTCTAATCCTTAAAGTCTGTGTTGTTAAACACTGGAATGGAATTTATGTTGGCAGTAATAGTATCAGTAACTAAACAGAAAACAAAATAAATAAGCACACATACAAGCATGTTATAAAATAATAAAATAAGACATGAACAATTAATCTAAATTTGGGGACTCATCTCAAGATACCTAACACAACATTATTACCTAATCTTTGAACAGAGAAATTAACTGTAATTGGTACTCTCAGCGTATGAATCAAATGTTGATAATAGATCATGTCAAACAATAAGTCTTTCTTTGGACCGACTTATTGTTCATATGGAAACGTGACAATTATCACACATTTATTCCCACAGATATGTTTATTATTTGGTCAAACAATAACCTTCCTTTGAGCTGATTATTGATTGCATAGATAATAACCATACTAATCTCGAAACAATGTCTATTATTTAGTTAAACGATAACCTTCCTTTAAGCCGGTTATGATTCGCAAAAATAACAAATATCAAATTAATGCTCATTATTTAGTCAAACAATAACCTTCCTTGGGGTCGGTTATTGTTCGCATAAATAATAATCGTCCAATTAATGTTCATTATTTTGTCAAACGATAACTTCCCTTTGGGCCGGTTATTTCTCACATAAATAACAAATATCAACAACCACCAATGTTTATTATTTAACTAAATAATAGTCTTCCTTTGGGCCGACTATTGTTCGCATAAATAACAAATATTAACATTTTAATATCCCAAAATAAAATAAACTACACAATAGAGATTACTTTGATAACATATTGTTTAATTTTAATTTATTTCAAGATATAAGATTATGTTAGTCGACCGTCCTTATAGTTCGTTGATTGAATGTCATGGAACGAGTTAAAGTTTCCGACGTTGGGGTATTTGAATCGGTCGACTAGTCCTTAAAATTCAACGATTATATATGTCCTTAAGCCGTCGGTTGATCGACCATGAAGGTCCGGTCGACCGATAGGTCATCCCAAGAAAAGGTTGGGATCCTGAATTAGTCGATCGATCGACCGAAAAGGTTCGGTCGGCCAAAATTGGGTAACCTTGACATTCTGTATCGATCAGTTGACCAACCATAAAGGGTCGGTCGACCGATCGATCATCCCAAAAAAAAGGTTGGGATCCTGAATTAGTCAGTTGACCAACCAAAAAGGTTCGGTCGACCGAAATTGGACAACCTTAGCATCCTGTATTGATCGGTTGACCGACCATAAAAGGTCAGTCGACCGATCAATCAAAACCCAAAAAAAGGGCATCCTGAATCAGTCAATCGACCGACCATGAATGGTCGATTAACCGATCATTCCAGAGCAAGAAACGCCCCTTTACTGAATTAGTTAACTCATTCCTAAGAATCAGTTGACCGATTTAACCCTAATTCAACCAAATCTGATTTCAATCCCAATTTTGACCATTATTCAATTCGATTTTGGGAAAACGCAAAACATGAAAGTTGTAGATCTCATTTTGATCTTTTCATTGAATTTTAAATCACCTCAATCAGAGTTTGTATGAGAAAGTTATGGCCGAAATTCGAACGCCTGCCAAAACTGTCCGAACCCTCTATGAATAGAATGGTTGACCGACTAAAAGGGGCCGGTCGACCGACCTGTCCAGATCTGATTCAGTTCTTACGTTTCTACAGCGAAAAGACCCCAAAAAATCTAAAATTTAGGGCTTTTTTTTATTTAGATTCATAATATTTAGCAAGAAATCATATAAATCATGCAAAACACATAATAAACCTTAATGTTTTCTCCCACTATTTTCACAAATAAACAAACTTTAATGGAGAAAACACAAACCCTAAAATTTTACGAAATTAAAAAACTCAAGAGCCCTAATGATTTAACATAAAGTAGGCTCTAATACCACTTGTTGGAATTTTATTCCCTATAGATCTAAATCTATAACACCTTAATCAACATGTCAAATCACCAAGAGTTCTAATGTACACGTAAATTACGTACCTGAATCCATTACGGTCAATTGACTTCTGATGCGGAATCCTATGACAATCGATGACGAGAAGAACACGGATCGAGCGGGTACGTGGTCTTCCTCAACCAAATCTTCGGAGTTTCTCAATAGGATTCGTGATTCACTTCCAGATGGGGAGAAGTGAACCGTCAAGACGATTTAGTATTATTAGGAACCATAACCCTAGTATTACCTATTTATATATTGTGATTAGGGTTCCCATAATCCCCTAATCACCCCAATAGTTTTTTATATCTACTCATTTAACCCACATTCTTTTGAGTAATTTATGGGCTTATCCAAATTAATTAGATGGCTTAATTTTAGCCCATTAAATTTAAATAGCAAATATAATTGTATTAATAATATGTTGCCCAAAATTATATTAGAAAATAAAATTTCCTAACATCTTCCTTTTAATAATGTTTAAAATTAAGAACAAAAACAAAAGCGATAACCAAATGCACACTGAAACAAAATTAGGAGATCGAAAACGAGTATTATCTCGTCTTTGTACAGAATTAAATGAATACGTATTGGAGTGCGCTAAATTGATTGAAAATTTAAATTGTTCACCCTTCAAATATATATATATGAAATTCAAACACAAAGGGTCACGTATATAAAAATATCACATGGGAGTAAAATACAATTCAAGCAAACCACCGGGAGTAAAATATCATTTACTCATTGTTATATATTTCTTAAAAATGGTCACTCCGCCCGCTTAGACGTTTATACAAAGTATTATAGCGAATAACTGTTTACTTATGTCATATATGAAATAAAAATTGACTCTCATTCCTAGTATCAATCAATTCACTTTCATCCTTCCCCGCGTTATTCCAATAGATGAATCATTTCGATTAATATTGAGGGTAAGCAGCAATTTGCCCCCCTTTGGATTTGACCAAATTGCATTTTATACTGTTATAACTTTTCCATAAGGACTTACCTTTGTAATTCAAATTAAAATGCAATGGTTATATTTTTCATTAAAATTAACGAATAAACCTAGAAAAACTAAAAATTAATAAATCATCTAATATTAATTGACAATCATACCTTCGAGTCGAATTTGATCGAGTCAAACAATACCCATTGTAGAAACCTAATGGGCCTACCCAATCTCAAAAAACGCCTTGAAAGAGAAGAATTATCCATAGACTTATATATAACTGAGGATCATGTAACACAAGCGATGTTGGTTAACGAAAACCATTGCGAATGGATATCGAACGACCCAACATCAATGTAGAATTCAACACATTTATTTATTTATTTATTTTTAATTTTATTTTTTTAGTTGGGTTGGGTATAAAAGTAAATATATCATTTTTTTTGCGAGAATCTATTAATTATTTAATTGTTACACTTAATTCTAAACCACAAAAAAGGTAAGTGATGACGAAATACCACACAAGCATAAACTGCAATTCAATCCAAACCACGATGGGCAAAATGCCACTAAACCCTAATATTAACACGTTGCATATTTATTTTATATCATAGTTGAAATATTAACACGTTGCATATTTATTTTATATCATAGTTGAAATCAACTAAACATATTTAAAAAACAAAATGACAAAGATTAAAAAGAGAGAGAGAGAGAACTATATAATAACCACCACAAAAATTCATAAGCCACCATCAACTCCTACCAAACTCAATCCCCAATAAATGTATCCTTTGAGAACTAATACTAATATGTCCCTCTACTACCTCCTCATCAAATTCCATATGAACATGTCTACCATCAATCAAAACCCTACAAGGAACCACAATCTCATCACCATCACCAATCACAATTGAACAATTTTCATATCTACCTTCACAAGGTGGAAGATTCAACAAACAACCCCTCGAAATCGAAATTATTCGATTCCAATTTATTACCATACTTTTTTTCCGTTCTTCTTCTTCTAACATCAACATAACACGGTGTCGTCTACCAAGAAGATCGGCCACATAGTTCATGTTTCCCTTTGCAAGCGCTTTTCGAACACGGGTAGACGAGACCTGACCATGATCCTCTGAGTCGATGATGTCTGAAGAGGTTCGATTCTTGTCCATTACCGACGTTATTATGTAAGATTCGAGGTTGTAGTCTTCGCAAAGGTTTTTTAGGTCAAATGTATTGCCCGAAGCTCTATATCCAAACCGATAGTTTTCACCTAGCATATGGTGGCAAATTTTTGAAATTTTAGGCGGCGTTTGTTTGGTATTTTCATATTTTTGTTCCCAAAAATTTGATCTAAAAATTTGAGAACATAACAAAAACAAGTTTTTTATTTCATATTTCAAATCCAATTACTTGTATTTTGACAATAGAAATAGAAATAGAAATTTCGTTATTTCAGTTTCTATTCCCAAAAATTTGATCTAAAAATTTGGGAACATAACAAAAACAATTTTTTTATTTCATATTTCAAATCCAGTTACATCTATTTTGACAATAGAAATAGAAATTTCGTAATCTATATTATAAATCAGAACGGTGTGGGTCCCACATATTACTTTTTGTCAATAGATCAATTGACATCTATTAGAAGAGATGAATATCAATCATTAAAATGAACAAATATTTTCATCTGTTGGATTATATATTTGGAGAGAATATATGTTGAATTATATATTTAGAGAGATTTAGCGATTGTAGGCATGACCTTAATAACTTCGTGGAGCCCACATCATATATTATATAAATTATATTGTTTAAGGTCATTTATTAATTTTGAAAAAAAAATGTTAATTTAAAAATAAAAATTAAAAATAAAAATATTTAATTAAAAGCAAAAATAAAAAATCAAAGCTTGTTTGATGGTATTATTATCCCTATAAGTGGTCTCTTAATCCAAAAATAAAAAATTATAGATGCTTGGAAAAAAGTTAGTGGAGAGATCCTAATCCATCGATTTTTTAAAATATAAATTAAAAAAACGCTTCTGAAAAAAAAAAACTTCAAATAGTACTTTTACTAACATAAAATCGAAAAAATAAATAATCTTTTTTTTTTTTGCTTTTTGGGAAAAAAAAAAAAGGTTAAAATTGTATTTTTATTTATTATTTTTAAAGTACTTTTTTTAAGAGCAATTTTTTTCTTTGAAGCAAAAAATACTTTAAAAAAAAAGTGTTACTAGACGGTGCCTAATTTGGATTAGTATTTTTGTTCTCAGAAATTTGTTCTGAAAATCAGAACAAATCAGGGAGCAAAAGAGGAACAATATCTTTTGTTCACACATTCCTATTTCCGCTCCCAAAAAAATGAGAACAAAAACATTTAAACAAAACAGGACAAACCTGCAACAACTCCACGTACACCTAGCTCTTTCGATAATTTTTCGACGAATTGGCGTGGAGTGAGATATCGAACTTTTGAAAATTCGACCTCAAATTCCATCGGTGTCATGTTGCCGCAATAAGGAGCCCAAGAAGAAAGAATCCGTTTTCGATCGCATTTTGCAACAATTGGAGGCCTAAAACATAAAAAATAAAGTAAAAAATCACATCAAAATTACTTCCCCTTCCTTGAAGCCTATTAAGGCAGCGTTTGGTTAGTATTTTTTTCGTTTTTATTCCCAGAAAACTCGGAACAGAAACAAAAGTTTTTGTTAGTCACCACGTTTTTAGAAAGAAATTAGAGATTCAAAGAAAACAAAATTTAAGGCATTTTTTGTTTCTATTCATAGAAAACTCAAAAAGGCAAACAAGAAAATTTTAAAAACATAATACATATGCATATAAATATATATATTTGTTATAAATTTCGGGTATGGGATCATTTTACGGTATGAATGCAATGTCATACCGTTATAAAACAGCTTTTACTCCATATATACCTTCGTACATACCTACATACATATGTGTGTGTCCGTGTCCCGAATTTTTAGAACAAAACCCAGATTTTAGAAACAATTTTTTTGTTATGTTCCGAGTTCTTTGGGAACAAAAAAAAAAAAATAGAAACCAAAAACACTAATCAAACGCGACCTAGTAATCACTAGGAGCAATGTGTAAAAGGTAATTCAAAACATTCACTACAATGAATCAAACTAAGGCAGTGTTTGGTTGTAAGCAATTGGAGCATCAGAAATGGAGTTAGAAATGAACGCAAGCAAATTTCAAGTTTGTTTTTTTTTTTGCACGCATTTATTTGCAATTCCAATTCCGAGGCTCCAATTCCATGAATCCAAACGCTGCCTAAAAGAAATCACGAAGATCAACAGATATAGACATGTTTAGAGACAGAATTTTACTCGATAAATCGAAATAAATAAATAAAAAATAAAGATGAAAATTGAAAATTGAAAATTGAAAATTTTACCTAGGCTCCCAACCAAGAACTTCAGCCATTCCAACAAATGATAACAAAAATGGAGCGCCAACCTTTGCAGCTTGAATTGCAAGTTCCCGGTGACCAATATGAAGGGCATCAAATTTTCCCAAAGCAACTATTCCTCCTATAGGGTAAAATTCAACACAAACTAATTTTTTTTAAAAAAAATGAATAAATACATGTTTGAAATAAAATAAAGATAAAATAATGGGAAAATTAGGAGGCGTTTTGTTAGTGTTTCTGCTTTTCTGTTTCTACTTCTAATAAATTGGGATGGGAATTATGTTTCCGTTCTGGATTATTCCGGACATTAAGACACGTTTGGTAACGACCATTGTCCTGAAATTGTTTCTTTTAATTTATGACAACAGAAACAAAGAAACTTCCTTTGGATGCAACATTTGTTCTTTTTTTTTTTTTCTTTAAATGTATGACAATAAATATACATATTTCTTAGCCGGTGTAGTGGTGGTGGCTGACAGTATAGTGGTGGCCAACGTCGTGGTGGTGGGAATAGTTGGAAGTGAATAGGAATCAACATTTTTTTCGTTTCTCCGATTCTTAAGGAATTCAGGAAATACTCCCAAAATTTTGAGAACGGAAATGTGTTTACCAAACGCATTTATGTACATTAATCCCAAAATTTGGGAGCGGGAACAGGAATCAGGGAACGGAAATAGTAACCAAACGGGGCCTTTCATTTTTGGTCCCTAAAATAAGGGGTGGGTGTCTATGTAGACCCTAAAGTTTGTCAAATTTCACATTTGATTTCTCAATTTCACATTTGTTTCAATCCCACAAAATTAAAAATTTTGTTAATAATTTTGGATGGAAAATTAATTATGCTCAGCTCGTAGCCTTTTAATAAGGATATTTTGCTATTTCATCATTCCACTAAACCTAAGACGTTTACTCCTAACCTTTTCTTAACAACAATTTTTTTTGAAAAATGAGAAAGAGAAGCGTGAAAAATTGTTTGAATATAACATCTTAGTTTTAGTGGAAGTGATGAAATGACAAAAATAATACCCATTAAGGCCACATACTAAGCACAACTCATTTACTGTCCAAAATCATTAATAATATTTTCAATTTTACAGGATTGAAACAAATGTGAAACTTGAGGAATCAAATGTGCATTTTGACAAACCTCGGGGCATAGCTTGTGTATAGTTTTAATCCGATCAAATTTTAAAACTTAATTTGTAGTCCCATAATCTTACAATAATGAGATTATTTCAACAAAAATCATAGCTAATTCTTAACTTGGTGCTCAAAATAGGACTTCAAATTGGATACTAAATCAAAATTTAATTAAATGAGATGCATAATTAATTAAATTAACCCTATAATTAATGGAAAATTAATTGGGCTTAATTCCCAAAAAAATATCCTAAATAAATTTAAGAAATGGGCATTAAAAAGGTTACAAACCTTGAACAGGGGATAGCCCTTCGGATGGAGGCTTGTGATGTTCTTTTTCTTGGCTTCAAGCAGAAAAGAAGTGAAACTTGTTATGATTTGTTGAAATTCAGAAGAAAAAAGATATATAATTTTTCAAAAACAGTTTAAATCAGCCTTTCCAAATGCATAAAATTAGCAGCAGAACATAAAATTCCATACGCAATTGCAACTGGCGTTTTAGTTCCGCGCATTGAAAAAAGATAGAAGGGCTAACACACGCACTGTATTCTCGCAGTTACATGTATCCAATTTGTGTATAAAATATTTGTTAAATGTAACAAATGTTACACAAGTACATATAACACATAATTACATATAATTTGTAACCTGTAACTAATATTGTTACATGCAATTTGTAACTTGTAATCAATATTACGCAGGTACATGTGATGAAGGAGGCCAATTGGAAAAAATAAAATAAAAACTAATAATAATAAAAATAAAAATAAAAAATTTTGCTTAAATAATTCAATAATCAGTTAATCAAATGTGTATTTCTATTACAATAAAATCTCATTATATAGGCAAACAATAACTGTTACTTGACATAATAAGAATATCAGCTACTTTCCAAAATAAGAATATAACAGCTACTTGATAAAATAATTATAACGGCTGTTTTATTAGCTATAAATATAATTAACTACTACAGGAAAAAAAGACTAATGATTTTTTTCACCTTAGCCGTACATATGTTCGAAACGGTGGCCTTAGATCTCCATCAACATATAACTAATATTACATATGTGTGAACGTATGCAGGACTAATATGTAATTAAAAACCATTTTAAGGGACTAAATATCTTAAATGGGACTAAAAACGGATTACACCCGCTATTTGAGACTAATCACCGATTATCTCAAAGAAAAATTAAGCAAAAAATAAACAAAAAAGTGAAATAATAGTAGTGATGATGAAGAACAGGATAGAGAGAGAGAGAGAGAGGACCTGAAACAATGAGAGAGTAGGATAGCATGAGAACGTGAAGGCTTGAGTTGAATCGAGGTGCTGAATCTCTTACCCTGCTCCACCGGAGCGTTAATGGCGGTCGATTTGGGTTTTAAATTTAAAGAAGACGAGATTTGAAGTTGAAATTTCTTGGCGTAACAGAAGCATCCAAACCCTAATTCAAATCCGAACCCTAAATTGCGATGATGGCGATGAGAAATTCGAGAGCCACTCAACATTTTAGGGTTCCCCTCTTTCTCTTGCTGAAGAGAGAGAGAAAGAGAGAAAATCGATTTTTGGTTTAAATAAATATTATATATACTTTTTCCTCCAGTGGGTGGGTGCCCGGACCCGTTAATACATTCGGATCTTCTCTCATCACCATCAAATTATATATTTTAGGAACTTTTGTCCTTACCGTCGTGGACCGTAGTAATTTTTTCAAAAATTTAAAATTATTACACTACATAAAACATGTGAAAAAATTATTTTAGGAGCTTTTGTTCTTAACGATGATTTTTATATTACTCGTACAATATATTTGAGACCCATAGCAAAAAACTCTATTTTGTCTTTAAAGTATGAGATGGGTGTCTATGTGGAGCATAATGTCACTGACTCACATTTTCGCAGCGTCAATTGCCCATGTGGTACCCCCAACATGTCCGCTGCGTGGGGTTTAGTCTGTCTTCGTAGATGATGCTAACTGATTTCACTCTGTTTCGGACTCATCAAGAGAGAGACCCCAATTCCGACTAGTTTGTGTAGGGAAAGTCAACTCTCTCTTCTTTTGTCAAATTCATGACCAATACACATAGTCACCGAACTTAATCGGGTCAATATGTATTAACTCCCGAAGGGATGCCTAGGGGTGTCGACGTTTGGCTGGCTAAGAGCCGCATATAAGCGTTATAATCTTCCAACCTTCTTGTTCGTTCTGATAGCCTTATCAGTAAGCAATCCATGACAATAAAATTTGTCAACTTTCATATTTGATTTTGATCCCTCAAATTCCACATTTGTTTCAATCTCGTAAAATTAAAAACATTGTTAATGATATGTTGTGTTAAACCCATGGCCGTGTAATGAAGATATTTTCATAATTTCGTTAATTCACCAAATGTAAGACGTTTTTTCATAACTTTTTCTTAATAGCTATTTAGGCATCTCTCTCCTGACAAATCCAAATAGTTGTTAGAAAAATATCTTCCTAATAACATAACAAAAATTGTTCCCAAAATTCTGTTTTTGTTCTTAACTTTTTGAGAACATGAAGACTGAAAATTTTATGGGAACAGAAACATAAATATGGGAACAAAAAATCTATTCATGTTTACTTCAGACATTTTCACAGAGAGAGAGACTATCTCTTCTTCTTATTCTTAGTCTTCCCCTTCTTCTTGTCTCTCTTGCTTTGAGGCTTTGGCTTAGGCCTTCTCTTCACAACTCTCTTGAATGGCTTCTTCTTTATCGCCGGTACATTCTGCTTCTTCTCCAACCCCTCTCCTCCTCCTGTTATATCCCTGGATTCGTCAGACCGCCGTTTTTTAGACAAACCCTCTTCTTCTTCTTCTTCTTCTTCACGAGAAATCTCACTTGTCATAACCGTGACTTTCACATCACCATTGTCGTACATCGTAGTGCCTATTATAAACAACATGCATAAATCAATTCAAAGTACTGAATTGTATCACCAAACGAGATCATAAAGACCTGTGAACAAAAAATTGTACAAAGATAAATTGGACCGTTTGGTTACTGTTTCCGTTCTCTCATTTTTGTTCCCACTCCCAAAATTTTGGGATTAATGTACAGAAACGCGTTTGTTACACATTTTTGTTCCCAAAATTTTGAGTATTTCCTGAATTCCTTAAGAATCTGAGAAACAAAAAAAATGTTGATTCTTATTCACTCCCAGAAAACTATTCCCACCACCACCTCGCCGGACACTATGTTCTCGTAATAAATTAAAAGAAACAATTTTAGGACAATAGTCTACCAAACATGTTTCTATTCCCGGAATACCAAAACGAAAACATAATTACCATCCCAATTTATTGAAAGTAGAAACATAAAAGCAAAAACACTAACCAAAGGCCACCTAAAGTTTTTGTTCTATTCCCAGAATTTTGTTCTAAACATCAGGGAACAGAATGACAAAGTGTTCTTTTTTTCCCAAAAAGTCAGACAACTTATGACACAATGACAATAAAAACAATTCAAACAAGAAATAATCCACAACTAAGACATAATCTAGAAATAATTCTCATATATTTTATAGAAATAAGGTGGCATTTGTTTAGTGTTTCTGTTTTGTTTTGTTTTTTCCATTCCCGAAAATTTGATACTAATAGGCAAAAATCTGGGAACAAAAAAAAACTGTTCATGTTTTGCTCCTATAAATTTGTTCAAAAAATATACAAAAAAAATAAAACAACTAATATCTTTTAATTACAATTACTGCTAAATAAATTTAGAAAAAAAATACCAGAAATTGATTCGATCGGTTCACTTTCTTCTTCATTTTCATCATCTCCATTATGTTCATCGGGTTCCTCCTCGCCAGTAGGAGGCGGAGCTCCACCATAAAGAGCAAATTCCTTTTCCAATTTCCTCTGCAGAAGATTCATCCAAAAAATAAGTCCCCGTTTGGCAAACCATTTGGTGGACGCAAATTGGGGTTTTGAAAAAAATCGAAATAATTGGATGTTGAATATCCGAAAACCATAAGCCAAACAGGGTGTAAATACTACCACACTAGACTGCATCAAAACCGGTTCTTTCTTAAAAAGAAAAAACAATGGTGGGAAGGTGGTTTTGGGTGTCCCTCGACTCCAAAAGCTAGTTCATGAGGTGAAGTTTTCTCTCACAGCAATAAATTGACCACCAGTCCCTCCCACATCCGATGTGGGAGAAACCTAACAATCTCTCCCTCACACATCGGGCTTTGGATCGGCTAACCATCGACCACTCTCTCTTCGTGACTATTGGGCCAGAGACGACGTAATCTGGGATCTGACAACAGTGTAGGGTGGTCTTAGGACCTATATCTACTCAAAAAGTTAGCTCACGAAGTGCCTCAAACTTATAACTTGACACCACCACCCCCTTCCACATATAACAATTTTAAGATGGGCCAATCTAGATTCAGTAAGGTAGTGTTTGGACGCACAGATTTGGAGTCTTCGAATTGGAATTCAAAATGCACGCATGCAAAATCTAAGGGCTTGTTAAGTTTAGTTCTCAAAAACAGTTTTCGAAAATTTTGAAAATACTTATTGAAAATTGTGAAGAATTGTTCGGCTTAATTGAAAAGTCAAAGTGACGTGATTGATTGAAATATGATGTCAAAAATGCGAGATAATAATGATGTTTGCTGGGTGAATTTGTTGTGGAGAAAATTTGTAGAAAAATAAAAAATAAATAAAGAAAATAATTAATTCAAAGTTTGAAAAAAAAAAAAAAAACTTCTATGTATAAGGCAGTGTTTGGTTTCACGAAATTGGAATTCAAAATGAACGCTTGCAAAAACTTCAAAATTTCCATGAATTTATTTCGAATTCGAATTCCAAGGATCCAATTCAATGAAATCAAACGCTGCCTAACTGTATATACAAGTCTAATTCATTCAAAAAAAATCATCAACCTCAAGGAAAAAACAATTATATATATATAAACTGATTCCATAAGCAATAGAAGGGTTATATGTATATATAAACTGATTTCAAGGTAAAAGAAGAGGGTTGTGTTAAGTAGTTCACAGCCAGCGTAAAACTTTGTTAGAACTCTTATGACATGAATCTGAATACATCAAACGTTGGTACATCCCTACTAGCAACGCGCTACATTACTACCGCCCGAATGTAGTGAGAAATGAATAAGGGTGGGTTAGGGCGTCGCCCAGAAGCGACATGCCGTGTTTTTTCCGCGGATAAAGTGTCAAATAAGCAAGAGTTGCGGCATCATATTGGACAGGTGCGGATAAAGAAGCTAGTCCAACAATAGGCTTAGGTTAGCAACTTGGATTATAGGTACTATGGCGTTCATATAGCCGACACTACTTAAGTGGAACAATGACTTTGTTGTTGTGTGTATATATAACATATATACACACACACACAAATGTAAATCAAAACCTTTTTGCGCAGCTCTATTCTCTTTCTCCTCTCAGCTTCCTCCTGTTTATGCTGAGCCTCTTTTCTCCTCTTCTTCTTCCTCTTGTGGAAACCACCCACATAATCCCTTTAAAAAAACAATTCGCAAAATTAGCGACGACCCAGGACGATAAATCGACATAAATGTATAATTTCACCCAAACTCAGATCATTAAACAACAAATAATCAAGATCAGGAGGCGAATCATATGAAAATAGATACGGTTTGGGGGAGGATGGGGTTTAATGTGTAATTTACTTGAGGTCTTTCTCGCTGAAAGAGACGGATAGGGCTTTGTTCTTCAGGGCTCTCTTCTTGATGTGGCGACCTTTGATTCGCAGAGGTTGCCCTGATTCGCCTTCCATCGCCGCTGCTTCCTCCATTGGAGCTGAGAGCTTCAGGGCTGAAACCCTTGCCCGCTTTTGTACCACCTAGAGTCCTAAATAAAAGTTTTAATTCCTTTTTAACCCCTCATATTTTGATTGTATTCCAATTTAAGGATAATTAGCGATTAATCCCAAAATAGAGGGTGTAATCTGTTATTAGTCTCCTTAAAAAAATAAATTTTAATTTAGTCCCTTAAACTAGTTTTTGATTCCATATTAGTCTAGCATGTGCTAATGCATTGCGTGTGGAAGGTAGAGATAACTTGATGAGTAAATCCGTATTATAATTAATACACATAACTAAAATTAGTTACAAATTAATAATTATAAATTACATGTAGTTATATTACATGTATCTGTATAATATTAGTTATATTTACCTGTATAATATTAATTACACGTAATTATAAATATATATAACTCACGAGTTACATGTACTTGTATAATATTTATTACATTTAACAAATATTTTACACATAATTTAGATACATTGAATTTCAAGAGTGCGTGTGTGTGTATTATACCTTCTGAATTAAGCAAATATCGTTGGAGCCTCTGTCGTCGCCGTTCTATTGCGCTCTCTCTTATCTCTCAATCATCTGCCCTAGGAAGGATAGCAGGCAGCATGACAGAATCGATGCACACTAACTCGACGGTGAAAGTACCGAAGTGGGCTCATGCGTGAAATGACAGAAATGGACATAATGGGGAAGAAATAACGAAATCGCCATTAGAGTGGTGGAATTACCATTAAGGACAAAATTGAAAGAAAATTACAAAATTACCCTCTCATAGAAATTTGACAAATTTTCTTTTAAAAATAAAAATAGAGAAAGAAAGAAAAATAGAGAGAATAAATATCAGTTTTATATTTTATTATCTTCAAATATTAAACCTAAATAAAAAAATAAAAAAAATGGTTAATTAAACTTTATCCCCTATGGTTTGACCGATTTGCATTTACCTCTTGTCGTTTGAAAATCGTCACTTAGCCTCATGTGGTTAGATTTTCAAACCACTTAGCCTCATGTGGTTAGATTTTCAAACCATTTACGCCCTGATATA
This sequence comes from Eucommia ulmoides, assembly GCA_016647705.1. Classification (NCBI taxonomy): domain Eukaryota; kingdom Viridiplantae; phylum Streptophyta; class Magnoliopsida; order Garryales; family Eucommiaceae; genus Eucommia; species Eucommia ulmoides. The sequence continues at coordinate 1,945,680 of CM028337.1, read as the reverse complement.
GAGGGGTAAGTGCAACAAATGTCTGACCACAGAGGGTAAATGGCAATTTTTAAATTACAAGGGAGTAAAGTACAAATTGACCAAATTATAAGGGGTAAAGTGCTATTAACCCAAAAAAAAATATCCATTGATTTTTTCACTTTAATTAAAATAATACAAGGGGTAAAAAATAATTAATCTTAAATTAAAAAGTAAAATTACACAGTGGACCCTTGAGATTTGGTGTTGGTTTTATTTTGGTGCTTATGATTTTAAATTGGACACAGAGCTCAATTCAATAATTTATAAATATTTATCTATTCTATAAATCATGACATATTTTATATTTTGAACATTTTAAATTATTTGATTAATTTTAGATCCAACAGTTGAGATAAAAAATATAATTTTAAATTCTTATAATTTTCCATCATATAAAATCTGTAACAATCTAACAATTCTCGAAATATCTCATAAAAAATCTATTCTCGTACTATTAAAATGGTTAACTAAATTATATTTTATAACTTTACATGTATTTAATTGATTTTTTTTTTTTTTAATTTACTAATAACGCTTATAAATTAAAAAATTAATATAGTGCATTTATTATTTTTTTAATTATGTGGCATTTTTGTATTGGGGATATTTTAATTTTTACTTTTATAAAATAAATAAGATTTCTCTTTATAAATCACGTTTAAATAGAAATTTGAGTATTTTGTTACTCTCTAATTATGTGTCAAATTATCTCTAATTAGTTTTTATAATTAAAACAAAAACAAAGAAGAAGAACAATTAATTAATTTTATATTTGGGTGTTTCCGTGACAAATTCTTTTTTTTACCCTAAATTTTAAAAAAGTCTTGTACGCAATTGTAATTTGTGTTTTAGTTTCTTACAATAAAGAAAGGCAGAAGTACATTGTTCCATGTATTTAATTTGAGTGTAAATATTTGTTAAATGTAACAAATGTTACACAAGTACATATAATATAGTTACATCTAATTTGTAATTTGTAACTAATATTATATGTCACGACCTGTCCCGGACACCTGTCATCCTAGGATCGGCGTGACGACAATATGACATCACCTATTTCATTTATATCTTCTTATACATTACAAAATTAATAAAATACTATACAATTCATTATACAATATATACATAATCTTTCACTTTCTTATTGTTCCTCTCTGACAGCACAACTCAAATTTTTTCCAGATAACTCCACCTAATGCCAGTAGGGGACCGTCTCCTAAAGGATTTACCTGCGAGTGTACTGCCTTCTTAGTAAAAACCTATTTTTAACATAGCAACAATACATTTTATAAAATCCAACATTTAAATGGATCAAGCGTAAATAAATATAAACACCACACAGAGTTGGTAAAATCTCTAGTATCAAATAAGAAATTAAAGTAAAGCAGTATAATTCAGTTTCTAAACACCAAATCAATAATAAGTCACTCAGTATATATATAAAACACCCCAACTCAAACACACATCTCAATCCCATACCCACCGGCTAAGCCATAGTGATCGTTTTAACCTCACGATCGGGAGTTACAACGGTACCGTAACCATCCATAGGATATGCTTTCCTAGCGGACCTAACTGCGCAGATCACCGCCAATCGGACGTCTCCAGAGGCCAATAATATAAATCGCCACATAATAAGTATCCATCATAAATCACCGCCTGTCGGACCACCCTCCGGACAGGACATCATAAACTATGGCATAGTCAATTCAATACTATCATCACACAATCACAATTAATTATCCGTCTGCCGGACCACCCTCCGGACAGACCATAATATAAATCATCACCTCATCAATATCGTCAAAATCATCATTGTCCATCTCTTTTTAACAAAACTCACTTTTAATTTAAAAATCATATTTTTCCCACCTTTTATTAAAACCACAAAATCCAACAGATTATTTATAAAGTCTTTCTTTTTTAAACCCAAATATTTCAATGGAAAATCCATTTTACCAATTCACCCATAACTGGCTTGATTCATATCATTTATAAAAGCAAACACATATTTCATCATATGTGTATATAAAAATAGTTTGGCAAGAAGACAGTACACTCACCTGATATCCGCTTTCGTAAACTTTAACCGACTATCCTGTATCCGAACTCCGGTGCCTGCGAACCTAACGGTGACAGGGCCTAAATTAATATTTTTGTATAAAAACAAACTAATCACGCCATGAAATCCTATTTTCCTTAATTTCCTATTTCCCATCTTTTATTACGAAATATAATTATTCAACTAGTATCATTTCGTTACGGTTTACTATTTATAAACTTTGTTCTTATAAACAATCTCAAGATTTATTATTTTCATTTTATTATTTTAAGGTTAGAAAACTAAATTTAGAATTTACAAAATAAATTAGAAAGGTTACCCGTTCCGAACCGATTGTGAATTTTCCTAAAATTCCATGTATTTCTGATTTTGCTCTCCACCGCCTAAGCGACGTCCCACCGCCTAGGCGAACGAGTGACTGCTTCTCCCTTACTCTCAACTGCACACTGCAGTTTCACCGCCTGAGCGCCAATCTACATCTTAGGCGACTGAGCTCCTTTACCGTTCTAAGTTACACACCGACGACCTACCGCTTAGACGAGAAACTTCCGCCTAGGCGAACTTTCTCTCATTTTGTACACTGATCAACCATCGCCTAGGCGAACTTTCCACCGCCTAAGCAGGCGCTCTCCCTCCTTTCTGCTCTGTTTTGTCAATTTCTCCGCCGACCACTCTCTCTATCCTCACTAATTTCGGCAGTCACCACCACCAACCAAACAACCCTCCAACAACCGACCACCACCCACATCTGGAACAAAATAAAATGGAAACAAACATAGAACGGGAGCAAAAACAGAACGAAAACAGTAACAAGGAACACACACACACTGTTGGCACAACAACCCCTACCGCCGGACATCAATAACCACACACTCACCGCCGGCCTGCACATACACCACGTCCGACACACATACACACGTCTGACCGAACAACCACACCTCCGACGCCTGCACAGCTCACACACCCACCAACGGTTGAACACCCGAACAACACCCACACACTCGCCGAACGTCAATGACGAATGGCGACGCCACACCACCGACCATCCTTCACCGATCACACACACGCGTTAGCCGGAGATTGAACAGCACAGAACACACATACACACACCGTACTCACGCCTGAACACAAACACAATCACCTCGGAGCACCATCGAACGGACAACCGTAGATCTCCGGTGAATCGTAATACCGCCGCCAACGACACAATCAACCGACCGCCACGCTGAACGAACTCTTTGAACAAAACAGCCGACCGCCGACCGCCCTGCACCTCACCGTCGACGCTGCACCCGAACTCTCTCTCTCCTTTCTCTCTCTTCCTTCTCTTCGATTCTCAAATTTTCTTTGTGTGTATATATATATATAAAGATATTTTTATAATATTACATAAGCCTCCCCTTATATTATGTTGTGGTAGAAATTAAACCCAAAAGTATGTTTTAATATTTTTAAAAATTTCAAAACAATCCCTTAAAATTTTAATTCACATAATTAATATCGTAGTCCACCTCGACATTTCCAAAATATTTAAAAACGCGACTTGAATTATTCGTATATGAAAAGTCAGGGTCTTACATTATACATATACATGTAATTAATATTATATAAGTGCGAGCACATAAAAGACTAATACATAAGCAAAAACCAAATTAAGAGACCAAATCAAAATTTATATTTAGAATGGGACTAATAACAAATTAAAATCTCTATTTAGGACCAATTACTAATTATTTCTTTATATTTTTAAACAAAATGTGAATTTCTTCTTTTAGTCAAGAGTAGATAGAGGTGGGCAGCAGGCGAATTGGGGCGGTTTGGGCCAAAACTGTGAACCAAACCAATACTAAGTGAATTGGGTTAGTTTGAATCGTGAACTGCCTAATGATATGCGATTTGAGGCGGGTTGGTTAGTTTAAACTGTGGGTTTCCCAATAGTGTATGGGTTGAGCTTATTTTTTGGTTAGGCTAATTAGAACCGTGACTTGCCCTTGAAATATAATAAATGTTGCTAAAAAAAACCCAATTACATTACAAAAATTTATAGAAAATTGTGACAAAATTATGGTAACACAAAAATAGGAAAAAAAAATTACAAACATAAGTAATAAAGTCTAAAACGACGTCATTTTGTGTCTACTCAGGCGGGCGGATTAAACTCGTAAGAACATAGGCCAAACCATAACTCGTCCCCCATACATTTGCGAGTTTCAAGATTTAACACCGACGTAATGCGCGGGTTAGTATTGGGCATTTTTTTTGCAATGGGGGTTTAGCGGTTTGGGCTGGTTTGACGAGTTGACCTGATCCGTTGCACACCCCTAAGAGTAGAGGGGTGACGTGTAAAATTTTAAAGTATAGGTACTAAGATGAAAGAGAACCAAAATACAAGGGGCAAAAGGCAATTGCGCCTATATATTATTCGAAAAAATTCAAAAGCAAGTATTCTTTAAACCCGGTTTATTTTAAATTTCCGGTCCAAACCGGAACCAAATTCCAACTATTTCTCTCCCACAACTAAAACGGAGACGTACACGCTTTGGTCGATTCGCAGATGGACCAGCCGGAGCTCTCGTCGGAGCCTATTCTCTCCGACCAGGTTCGAATCAACGGGACCGTCACAACGGCGATTCTGACCGCCAGCGGGGAACTTCGGTGGTTGGATAGTTGCCTCGCCGTGGAGAAGCAGGTCCTCGGATTCTCCGCCGAGGGCTCCAGAATCAAAATCAGGGCAGTCGTCGAGGGCAGAGGCGGACTTCGCTGCTTCGGGAGCAGCGGAGCTCCGGTAAGGAAGAGCTTCGTTTTCGAAACCTTGTCGGAGGAATCGCTGCGACTCTGGTGTCAGAAGCTACAGGAATTCATCGATTCTCTCGGTAACAACTGCGTTGCTTGTTTGATCTCTTTTTTTGTGTTTTATCTCGAATTTAATGCGTATCTAGTTATGCATATCTTCTTCCATTGTTCTACCAGATTAATCAAACGTACAATGAATCTGAAAATTTCCTTTTATATGTTATTTAGTAATATTGAAATTGACACGCTGTAATCAGTTCCTTAGAAATTGTGCTCAGACTAGAATTCTTTATATATTTAAAATTTTATCATTGATTTTTCCGATGATTCCCAAGCATCATATGCTTGATTCATATTTATCTTCTTCTACTAAATATTACATGGAAAATTAGTAGATTGTTCTTGAAACAAAGCACTCACAATTTTTAGTGTTTTTTTTATTTTTTATTTTTTTTTATTCCATTGAATAAGCTTTGAATTCTTCAATTAACATCAACGAGATCGAATTTATGAAGTTAATATCAACTAGATGTGGATTTGCATTTGATATCATAGCTAATATTAAGTAGATAAGCTACTCTACAAGTAGGATAAAAAATTTAAATACAACAAATAGAGGACTATATAATAACAATCCCTAAATTAAAATATCCCGATAAAAGTCTGATTTTTTATTTTTTTTTATTTTTTGTGTGTGTGTGTTTGATGTGCGTTGGGGGGTTTATTTTGGTCTAATAGGTCGGCCGAAGAGGCTATTTATATTTGTGAATCCATATGGAGGAAAGAGATCTGCTTCCAAGATTTTTCTTGAAGATGTTAAACCCCTACTCGAGGATGCCAGTATTGATTTTACGGTACAAGGTTAGTAATCAGATTACGACCTTTCGGATATTTCTATAATTTACTTACTTATTAGTTCCAATTTATAATTTTAAACTAATTTATAATTTTTATTCTTTTATTTTTATTTTTATATATATATATATAAATCCAGAAACTAAATACCAGCTTCATGCAAAAGAAATTTCACATAATTTGGATCTCTCCAAGTATGACGGAATAGTTTGTGTTAGCGGAGATGGAATCTTGGTTGAGGTTGGTTTTCTATGCTTGATTGTTATTTTCTAGTTGAGGATTTCTAAGGCAGTGTTTGGTTACAGCCTTGAAATTGGAATTAGAAATAAACATGTGAAATCGAAATTGGATTTAAAAAAAATAAATTACATGCTTTCATTTTGAACTGTTGAATCCCACATCGATGTTGAGCCCTTCCCCTAATATCCGTTCGCGGTGGTTTGTCAAAGTCCACCCTACACATGAGGGGATGTTCTGAATCCCACATCGCTCGTGTTACCTGATCCTGAGCTATATATAAAACCTAAGGCAATCCTCATCTTACAAGGCGTCTTTTGAGAGGGAGTTAGGCCCATTGGACTTCTACACGAACCAATTCTATGGCTCCAATTATGTGCTCCCAAAGACTAGGTTTTCGAACCAATTATGACCTTTTCGTTGTTTTTTTTTAATACTTATTTTGAGATATTAATAGGTAGTAAATGGACTGCTTGAGAGGGAGGATTGGAGTGCTGGAATACGTATGCCTCTTGGAGTAGTACCTGCAGGTTGTTAATCTTTTATTTATTTATTTGTTTACGACATATTTTTTCTTTATCTCAACTAAATCTTTCTCAATTCATCCTTTAGGTGATATTAACTATAAGCATCGCAATGAAATAAAAATTTTATGTATTAAGGTAGTGTTTGGTTGTAAGGAAATTGGAACCTTAGAATTGGAATAAGAAATGAAGGCGTGGAGGTTTTCAACTTTTTGCATGCTTTTATTTAATTGTAATGTTGAATCCCACATTGATGTTGGGTTCCCAAATATCTGTTCGCAGTGGTTTGTCAAAGTTTACTCTGCGCGTGAGGGGCTGTTGAATTCCACGTCACTTGTGCTACCTAATCTTGAGCTATATATAATTCCAGAGGCAATCCTCCTCTTGTAAGGCATCTTTTGATATTGAGTTAGGCCCATTGGATTTCTACATGGTATCATAGGCAGACCTTCTGTCTCGTGTTGGGCGTTTTGAATGCCCCACATTAATGTTGGGCTCCCTAATATCCTTTCGCAGTGGTTTATCAAAGTTCACCTTGTGCGTGAAGGGGCGTGTTGAATGAATCCCACGTTGATGTTGGGCCACCTCATATCCGTTCACAGTGGTTTGTTAAAATCCTCCTTTCGCATGAGGGCACGTGTTGAATTCCACATCTTTTTCATCTTTTGTGTTACCTGATCTTGAAAGTCTAGGGGTCATCCTCCTCTTTCAAGGCGCCTTTTGAGAGTGAGTCAGGCTCTATTGGTTTTCCACAAGTAATAAAAGGGAAAAACTAACATTCTCTCTCTATTTTTCTTCTTCTTTTTTATTAAAGACAAAATAAAATTAATATTAAATTAAACGATAGTTTTGTCTATTTCATGTAAAACTTAGATGGGATATTTAATTTCACCAAGTTTTTAACATATTCTGTTATGTTAAACAAAAAAAAAAGTAAGTTTTCCAATTTATTATAAGTTGAAGTAATTTTCCAATTTATTATGATTAGAAGGGGGTAAAATGTAGTTTTTTAAAGCAGAGGGAATAAAAATGAAACGAATTCAAAGTACAAGGATGTAAAAGGCTTAGGCAATTAACCAAATTGGCTTCAAATTTGATATGAAATGTTTCTGAATGCAGGTACTGGAAACGGCATGGCAAAATCTCTTCTAGATTCGGTTGGTGATCCCTGTACACCATCTAATGCTACTCTTGCTATTATTCGAGGTTGCATATGAATTTAAAAAATATACCAAAAAAAAAAAAAAAAAAAAAAAAAAAAACAAATTTACATAAGAAAAATTGCTATGATAACAGGGCATAAGCGTTCACTGGACGTTGCTACCATTTCACAAAGCGAGACCAAAGTTTTTAGCGTCTTGATGCTTGCATGGGGTATGGTAGAACTATCTTTCCCTTATTATATTCTGGATTATTTTTTTAATTATTTTATTACTTTAATTTTTATGTCCTATTTATCTCTCCAAATATCGATAGTCAGTATGTTGCTATAACATTTTTAATTCTGTTAAAACACGGTTTTATTATCTTCCAGGACTTGTGGCTGATATCGATATCGAGTCTGAGAAGTATAGGTGGATGGGGAGTGCTCGAATAGATTTCTATGTAAGTTTTGACATATGGTTTTACATTTCTATGCCTTTCTAAATTCTTTTGTAAGAGCAACTCCAACGGCAGATGAATCCCATGTGCCATCCCTTTTTTGGCTGTTTTTGAAGCTAGAAAGCACTCCAATGGGTTTGCTATTTGGCATAGATGCTCTGCTTGTACCAAATATGGCACAAGCAAATCAACAACCAAAATAACCGTTGGAGTAGCCATTGCTCCAATGGTCATGAAATCAGAACCAAATGATGAACAGAGGACAGAGCTATCTTTGAAATTGAACAAATAATTGAAGAAATTTAACAAAAAAACTAATCAAATCCGTCTCCTTACTACACAGATCCAAATCCTTGCTGAGTTTTTATGAACTTTTAAGTTGAGTTTTTTTAAAATATAGGTATGAAATTAAAAATGAACACAAGTCCAAGTAAAATTGTTAGCATAATTCATAATAGGGCGAATTACATTGTTCGTCCTCGTTGTTGTAGTGAATGATCTATTTAGTCCTCCAATTTTGCAATGTCACCTAACTTTGCAAATATAGTCTATTTTGTCTTTTTCTTGAAAAAAACATTAGAATGGATAAAAAGGGCATTTTGGTCTTTTAAATCCTCACAAACCTAGGCCGATCTCTATTCTCACAATTAGTCCTACGCTCGACCCAACGCAATACTGCCTCAATTTATTATTTTTCAAATTTTCGAAAAAAAATGTTGTTAGAATATACAGCTCAATGAAATGACAAAAAAAGGTACTTAATTGATTAAGTACTTAATTCATTCGGTTTTAATTGTTGTATTGTATTATCAAACTGGTCCTCAAACAACGGGAACCAAAAATATAATTTGCCCTTTAGGACATCAAGTTCTTGTTCTTAGACCACCCATTTTGTTTCATTTCAGGCTCTTCAGCGAATACTTTGTTTGAGGAAATACAACGGCCGTATTTCTTTTGTGCCTGCACCTGGATTTGAAAGCCATGGAGATCCATGCACCAACTCTAGTCGAGAAGAGGCATCGATCAAGGGTCAAAATTACGGCTATCAGGGGCCCAATGTTGAGTTTGAGGATTCAAGCTGGAGGAAAATCGATGGTCCATTCGTTTCGGTATGGCTTCATAATGTGCCATGGGGCGGTCAAGACACCTTGGCAGCACCTAATAGCCAGGTTTGTATCTATTTGTTTCTTTTTAAGCCGATATTTCTGTGTTTGGTAACTTATGCACCCCGTTTGGTAACACTTTTTTCCAGTAGTTTTAATTTCAGGTTCTTTAAAAAAAATGTTTTTTCCTCCGATTTTTTTATTTGGGTTAATTGCTTTTTATGCTTTTGTAGTTTGGTCTTGTTTTATTTTGACCCTTCTACTTTAAAAACCTACACATCATTCCTTTCTACTCTTGACTAAAGGAAGAAACTCACATCTTATTCAAAAATTAAAAAAATAAAAAAATAAAAAAAATATATATATATATATATAAAAGAATGAATTAATTGCACTTTATTTTTTAAAATTAAAATTTAATATTTAAAGATGATAAAAGAGGAAAACTAACACTTTCTCCCTTTAGCTCTCTTTCTCTCTTTACTTTTATTTTTTAAGTAAAGGCAAAATAAAATATAAAAATAAAATAAAGGATAGGTTTGTCCATTTCACGTAAAATTAGATGAAAAAAATTAATTTCATCCATTTTTAGCATATTTGGTTAAACAAAAAAAATAAATTAATTTCTAATTTATTATAAGTAGAAGGGGATAAAGTGTAAATTTTTAAAGTAGAGAGGACCAAATGAAAAAAGATCAACCTATGAAGGGGTAAAAGACAATTAACCCCTTTTATTTTGAGAGACCATCATTTAGGACCAGAACCTCGAAGGTGAGCCTTGGCACAACTGTAGAAATTGTCGTCGTGTGACGTGAGGTCATGGGTCGAGTCGTGGAAACAGCCATTTACAAAGTAAGGTAAGGCTGCGTACAGTAGACCCAAGTGGTTCGACTTTTCCCCAAACCCCGTGCTTAGCTGGAGTTTTGTAGCGCCGGGTTGCCTTTTGTCAGTCAGAACCTGGATCACTCTACCCAAATTTTATGAAATTTCTTTGGATAAAGAGATGTTATAAGGAATAAAATTAAATATAGAAAGTACTTAAAAAAAAAAGAGCGTTACCAAACCGTGCCTTAGGTGTCCATTTTTGCTTCACGAAATGAACACGAACAAATTTGTATCTAACAATTTAGTTTTTTTATTTTTTTTTATTTGCAGTTTTCAGATGGTTACTTGGACTTGATCTTAACAAGGGATTGTCCAAAGCTAGCGTTGCTTTCACTGATGTCTGAATTGAACAATGGAGGTCACATCAAATCACCGTTCGTTTCTTACCTTAAGGTGAGTTTACTATCCAGCAATCCTTAACAGGGAACAAAAACATAAATCTGAGAACAAAAAGGTTGTTTTTGTTCGAGTTCAAGATTCTTATAACAAAATTTTGAGGACAAATCAAAATTGTTCCCATCTCACAAATTAGTAAAACAAGTCTGGTTATCCCCATATAGTTTATATCATCCTTCTGAAACAAGGCTCTAGCAAGAACAAAAGTCGATAAATAAACCAAAATTTGGTTCTTGTTTTTTTAGGCACTGTCTGGTAACGGTTTTTAGCCAAGAAGTCTCCTATTTTTAAAAGTAGCATTTGTTTCGCCCTTAAAAAACAGTACTTTAAAAAAAAAAAAAAAATATGAATTTAAGATTTTTGTTTTTTTAAAAAAATAGTTGATTTTTGTTTCTTGGGGTCTAATAATGCACTTTTTTTTCAATCTCCTTTGTTTTTTTTTAGAGATCATTTATAATGATGATACTAAGGTAAAATCTTTACACTATCAAATGCATTTTTTTTTTGAGTTTTGAGTAAAAGTATTTATTTTTTTAATTACATTCAACTTTTTTGCTTATAAAAAGTCTTAAATTTTTTTTTACTAAACGGTGGCTTCAGTGTTTCTATTCTCAGATTTCACAAAAAGAAATGGGAACAAAAGCACAAATTTAAGATTCAAAAAATAATTACACCCCATATTATTAGAACAAATTTCCAAGGACAAAAACTGAATTATTCCCATATTTCAATTTCTGTCCCGAAAATCTTGGGTCAGAAACAAAAATCAGGGAACATAAACACTAAACTAACGCCACCTAACTCTCTCTCTCTTCGATCCACAGGTAAAAGCTTTTGTATTGGAGCCCGGTTCAAGAACCGATGGGTCTGGAAAAGAAGGGATAATAGATGTCGACGGCGAGGTTCTAGCCAAAGGGAATAATACTACATGTAAGGGTGGCCAAAAGCCCCTTATGGCCTACGACAAGCTCCACATTACCGTCGATCAAGGCTTAGCTACCCTCTTTTCTCCAATTTAGTGCCCTATTTGGCCGATCGTTTAAACCATTAATCCTCGATTTGATGCTTTCAAACTGTGCGCCAAACAGGTACTTAAGAAAAAACGTTTTATTTTTTATTTTTGAAGGATTAAATATAATAAGCCTTGTTCTGTACAGAATAAGGAAAGAGGGGAGAGAGTCTTTTTAATTTATTTGCATAAGTTGGTCAATCAAATTAGTGATGTATTATGTGTCTTTTTTGTGATTTAACATTATTTTAATGACAATATTTAATTTTTTATGGGTAATTTTTTTAATTTTATTTTTTTTATGACTGTAATAAAAGTCTGATGGAGAATGGACAAATATAGTTAATATAGTCGTCCTAAACATTTACATTTACATTTACGAGGTTTTTGGTGAACAGTCTATGAATTAAAAATTTATGTTCATGCAGTTTACATAATATAATAATTTTTTCAGAAGTCCAAAATTATTGTACTGTATGAAAGTCAGTATAATTTTTCATGTAAAAATTACAATAACTTTTATAGCGTGAAGTGATTTTTGACTTTTGATAGAATTATCGGACTTCTAAGAAAATTATTGGGAAAAGAAAACATTTTTGTGACAAGTGAAATTTTATTTTTTTGCAGTTTATGTAATAAGAATTTACAAAGAAGTTTGATGGAGAATGGACAAATATAGTTAATATAGTCATCCTAAATGGAGTTGTTGGTGAATGATCTGCGAACATAAAATTAAAATTTTTGTTTATGCAGTTTACGTGCTTTAGTTATTTTTTCAGAAGTGCAAAATTAATGATCATCTTTGTGCCGTACGGAAACGTCGGGCAAAGATCCTCCAGAAATGCTAGTGCATGAGAGGCCTCTAACGTCAGAAATATCCCTTCCAGCCAGCATAGTCGTTCATAGGCTGTAAGGAAAAAAAAATAAAAAAATAAGAACATGATTAAAATTTTGATAGCATAAATACGTTTTTTTTTTTAATTATTTATATTTGAAAAAAAAAAAGGAAGAAGTAGAAATATCGTCAAGAACTTGTTGGTATGTGACGGTGTAAAATTCAGCACAATCGGTGTCTATAAGAAAAAAGAAAAAAGGAAAAAAGAAAAAAGAAAAAAAAATCAAAATTATGTAATTTCTTAATTCCACAAAATTATTATTATTATCTATACCCTATTACTATTCCTAACTTATAAAGTTAGATCATAGATCCAATTCTTAATATCTTTGATTCCAAATAAATGGTCAATATTCTCAAAACTCTAATTTTTACAATCACGAATTTTTTGAAAATATGGTTTCAATAAGTGATGAGGTTGACTTGAGAGAAATTAATAGATTTTTCTTTAAAATTTTCAATTCCCTTATTTACAAAATGGTTAAATTTAATTAATGGTTAAAAAAAAAAAAAAAGAAGTGAAATTCAACTACTAACCTAACACCAACGGAGTGTGGCTCAATAATCTGACCCTTCTCATCCTGCAACAAATAGCTCATGGCTCGATGATAGACCCCAACCTCCCCTCTCGCCAGAGAGGCAGAGGGCTGAGCAGGCAGAGTGCTTCCTATTGCTCAGTCAGCCTTTTGCCGTCAGCCTCCACCCCAATTAGCCGCACCTCTTCATTTTTTATGAACTCATGTATTTTTATTTTTATTTTTCCAAAAAATTGATCTCACAAAAAAAAAAAAAAAATCCTATAATTTTTATTCTTTTTTTTTTCTTGCAATTTTCGTGTATTTATGTCACTACTTTTTTATCTCAAAAAAAAAATACTATTTTTTGTTTGTTCCTTTATTCTCTCTTTTCCTCCTTATTCTTACAATTCTTATGTATTTATCTTATAATTTTTTCAAAAAAAGAAAATACCTTTTTGTTTGTAGCAAGAATTTTTAGTCAAAACTATAAAAATCATAGCTGAAATATTCTTAAAAACAAATTTGTGAATCTATTTCCTTAATTATAGAAAGTTAAATAATCATTAATAAATTCAATTTTTAAGGAATCCAAAACTGGATAAAAGTAGGTATTTATTTTAATGTCATGCACACTTAAAACGTACTATATATCACCGTGTTGAAATTAATAAACATGCATATTTCTAACATGAACAATAAAATACACAAATTGGATATTTTTAATCCTTTTTCAATGTAGAATATTACTTTTCAATCAAAACTATAAAATTCATAGGTAAAATATTCGTAACTTGTTTTTTTATGATATTTAATTTATTAATATATATTTTTTAAATATAAGAAATTAAATAATAATCATTAATAACTCTGATTTTAAGAAATCCAAAACTAGAGAAAAAAAGTTTTGTCACATGCTACGTATCACGGGTCGAGTCTTTCGAGGCTGGAAAATGGACCGTGCAACGCTAACTAGGGGATCGCCTAGTAGCAGGTCTGAAGATCAGAGGATCTTGAATAGCGGAAGCCATTTTAATAACAACGAATTTCCCAACAACAACATATGTCAACTGTTAGGAGGTTCTAACTTAAAACCATATGATTCTAAGTGGAGTAACTCATTTGATTTATATAGTGACTTGGGAACTCTCAAATAATCGATGTGGGACAAGAATCTAATATTCACCCTTAAGTGCAACCCTTGGTTTGCACGAATGATTTGACTACGAGGGAAATATGAGAAATGTGCAACCCCCAGTTTACATGGATGATTTGACTACGAGGAAATGAGAGACTTATAACCTTAACTCTGATACTATGTTAAGATGATTGAAAAGTGAGAGAATGAATCATGTAATGATATGTGAGAAAGAGATTCAAGGATACATAATATATACAACTATTTATAAGAGAAGTGGAGGTTAGAGTTTTACCCTAATGGGCCAAGTGGGCCAAGCCTATTATTACATTAACATCCCCCCTCCCCCAAACTCAAGGCAATAAGTGGGAGGTGAACTTAAGTTTGAAAATTAAAGAGTGGAAACGTACTAGTGGATGAGTCTTAGTGAAAATGTTTGTTGTTTGATCGGCTGAACTGACGGATTATAGATGAACCGTATTCTGGAGAATGTGATGACGGATGAAGTGACAATCAGTCTCGATATATTTTGTACGCTCGTGGAAGACATCATTGTGAGTGATCTGAATAACACTCCTATTGTCGCAATGTAGGGTAGTGACAGTAGAAGAAGAAATGCCTATGTCAGCGAGTAATAACAGTAGAGAGAATACAATTACAATAACAACAACGATTGTATTAATATCAAAGGTTACAAGGTGTGAAAGGCTTGAATGATTTAAAGAGCATGTCCTCCCACATAGTACTTTAAGCAAAAATATACAAGTAACAACAATAAACATCATTATATTCGAGGAGACATAATGAGGTCCTTTTACAAGAAATGAAGAAAATAAATTAAACTAAGCTGAATTAAGCTAAACTAGTCTAGAATACAAATGAAAAGGGTCACAGACAAGCGACCATGTGCGAGAACAAGCACTGGACAAGCTAAGATTGCGACATTCCCCCCCACTTGAGCAGTCGACGTCCTTATAGACTTCTTCTGATGACACTTTAGATTTTGTCTGCGGTTGTTGCGTTTTCTGTCTTCTTCTGGATAGGTTGAAATTGTAGAGCTTATCCATTTAATAAGGGTACAACGGTTTGCGACAATTTCACTAGAGCCCAAGTTGACATTAAAGTACTTGTGCAGATTGAAACAAAAATCGATACTCCTCGGAACATTCCACAATTGAGTATCATGCTCGAGAAACTGTGCAGCGGTGTCCCTGAAATAGAGAAATTAAAGTGATGGAGATAAGGTTGTAGAACTCAAACCTTTATCCACCACGACAACGGTTATGCCTTTGTTCCTCGAAACTCCGACTCTCGACATACAAAGTTGGTACCTTTGTCTTTTTGGATGTAGTCCCACCGAAAGCGAGTGGGTCTTTGCACTATTGGCTAACATAAAAGCGGATTGGCCCAATGGAAACTTTAAATCTGTAGATTTTTCCTCGTTCGGATGAGGGAAAAACTCATTTGGAAGTTCTCTTGGAGAAGCAATTCGAGCATAGTCAAACAACCCTTTTGTTGAAATCAAATGTAGCATTTGTGGGTTAGTCTCTCCCCCACTAAGCAATAGAAGGTTGTCTTGTTGTTCTTCCATCTCAAGCTGCAGAGTTGAAACAGATTTGTCTTCAATTGAATAATACATTGTAGGAATGACACATGATCAATTTCCCATCATACGAAGAGAATTTACAAAAACATTAGGACCACCTTGGTGTCCATAAAGAATTTCATCTCCATTATCACTTAAAAACCATCCATACGAACAATGGTGAAGTTGAGGAACCTATCCCACAGAGCAATTTTCGTGTGTACCTTGTCGGCGACTCCAACTACGGGACACGCTTCAGAATTCACGGCCTTCAGTCTCCCTGCGTACTTACCGACACGTAAGCTCAACCGATAACTTCCTTATCGGATATAAAATTGTATGTAACACCAGTGTTAACTAAAACACAAGAATTATGTCCATTAATTCGAAGATCTACGAACATAAGGTTCTTTTTTTTTTTTTTTTTTTTTTTTTTTTTTTTTTTTGCGACTGGTTGCCCCTTCATAGCATTCAACAAAAGAATTGTACCCATTTGATGGGTATCAAACTCATCTAAAGTTTTCTTTTCCTACTCTACGATATACTTTCCCCGACATTCCTTTTCTTCCTGAATCGATGCTTGCATCGCGAACAGAGCATGTTTGTGTGGACAATCGAATTCATCATGATTCTTGTTGCACAAAAAGTAATGAGTTAGATTTTTGTGAGCCTATTTTCCCCAGTGAGGCTTTTGGTTTGTCGAACCAAATGATGCCCCCGAGTTGCTGAACGATTGGCCAGATTTTAAGTGCTAGCCTCTGCGCAGACTCCTTAGAGGACTTCTTGAAGAAGAATTTGAGTTGGAGCTGCTCCAAAGTCTTGGCGGGCTTCCCCAAGATGATTGACCTTCACTTTTATCATTATGGGAGACATGTTTTTTCTTTCTTCTTGTCATGGTTAGTGGTAGGTTCAAGAGAGTAATCAGTTACTCTTTCTACGACAGTAGCGAAAACAGAGAAATCAGTAGTACGTTGTCTTTGTATTTTCAGACGTACCTAATCTTTCAAGTCATCTTGGAACCAAAACAACTTATCCTCTTAGAACATTGTACGAATGCCCAACATGAGATCCATAAACTTCTTGACAAAGTCTCGAATGTATCCGGTCTATTTCAGCTCTCTCAATTGTTGTCGAGCTGTGTACTCAACATTTCCCGGAAGAAATTGTACCTTGAGTTTACCCTTAAGGCCTTCCTAGGTATTGATAATGCAGCGTCCCATCAGGATGTCTGCATATTTTGTTCGCCACCATAATTTAACATCACCGCTAAGATATATGGAAGTTGTTGTCACCTTTCTTCCTCGGAGATTACTCAGGTGAACTGAAAGTATTGTTCCATATCAAAGAGGAAGTTTTCAAGTTCCTTGGTGTATCTCACACCGTCATAGGATTGAGATTTTGGAATGCGAACCCTTGAAGACGGTTGTCCAGAGTCTCTAGCAAGAGCTCGGTACACTATATTCTTCAGGCCGTCTAGCTCGCCTTGGAGCTTAAGGATTGACCTTTCCATCCAAGCATGATGGCCAGTGGATGTCTCGACAACTAGGCCCATCCGTTCAATCAGGTGATTGATTTGGGGGTTTTGAGATGTCCCCTCCCTGTTAGCATTGGGGCTTCACAAGAGAGCTATAGCAGCATCAATGCGAGCAACACTTTGTTCAAGCGCGTCGAGACGATCTTTCGTCGACATGGTTTTTTACCAATGTGGTCAGGCAACGGATTGGTCAATTGCTCTGATACCAACTGTTACGGGTCGAGCCTTTCGAGCCTGGAAAACGGACCGTGGGGTAGTATCTAGGGGATTGCCTAATAAAGCCTAAAGATCAGAGGATCTTGAATAGCGGAAGCGGTTTTAATAGTAACGAGTTTCCCTACAACAACACATGCCGACAATGTAGAGAGAATACAATTATAACAACAACATCAATTGTATTAATATAAAAGGCTACAAGGTGTGAAAGACTTAAATAACTTTAAGTGCATGTCCTCCCACATAGTACTTTAAACAAAAAAATACAAGTAACAATAGAAATCATTATGAGGTCATTTTACAAGAAATGAAGAAAATAAACTAAATTAAGTTAAATTAAGTTAAACTAGTCTGGAATATAAATAAAAAGGGTCACAGACAAGCGGCCATGTGTGAGAACAAGTACTAGACAAGTTAAGACCGTGACACTATGCATGTTACACAACTATGTTAATATTAACACACTTGCAATTTTTGAATCTGCATATACGAATTGGATATATTTCGATTTTCGAATCTGTATTTAAAATAATGAAATTCACAGTTAAAATATTCATAAAGAATCCAAAACGGACTAATATAGGGAAAAAAAATAGTATTAATTAACGTCCGAAATTGCCAAAAATATTGTGAGTAAATTTATTTTTAGAAGTGAAACAATTTAGGATTGTGCACTGAATGCCCTTCTTTCTTTCTTGTGTTTTTTTTTTTTTTTAATTTTTTTTTTTTTTGTGTGTGTGTGTGTTCATGTAGTTAACAATTAGCTATAAAACATTTGTATCGTACAATGAATACATATTGTCTAGTTTTAGAGCATACAATTTAGTAATAAATAAATAACTAAATAACATCGTTTATGTTTTGGGGACTAAATTAATTTTAGTAGTATGTTATTAATCAAATTAAAATTTAGTTAGTAATTAATTATATAAGATATAATTAGGCATGATTGAGTAAACATTTTTTTTTTTCAAAGTTTTTTTTTCTATGCAAAAATACATATACATGAATTTTGAAAATAAAAAATAATAATAACAAAAAACTATTTTTCATCAAATATCACAGTCTAGGAAACACACACTTGTCTGAGGGACGAATACACTTAGCGGACACGTATCAGACACAACTACGTGACAGATACAACAAGATATGTATGAGCGTGTCTTGACAAAGTCAAAATTCAAATTTCACGTCAAACACAAGAGAGTTTAGTTGCTTCTAAATTGAAGAAGGTATTGTTTGTAGTATCCTACGAATCATGTGTCTAGGTTCAGCACGTCAGAGTTGACCCCTTGTCTTGAGGAGGTGACACACCTTTTATGGCTTCCCCTAATTGGTGAAATCCCACGTTGTTTCAACAGTTCTCACAAAAATCATGTGGATCGAGCGCTAGGAATGAAACGAAATCACATTCGTTGGCATGGAGAGGGCAACGATCAATCTATCGACATAGATGTGGTCCTCAATCGATTCACGGACAATACCGGATATGATCGATACAGAAAGGGTTGTGGTACCTATAACGAATGGCAGCAGCACAACGTGATCATGTTGGGTTTGTACTTACTACAACAAATCTTGTTTCCTTGCAAAGGCTCAGTCATCCGTACTCAGTTGTTCGATCTGGCAGAAAAGATGACCAAAGATCCACTATATACTATAGTTCCAATGGTGTTGGTAGAATTGTAGGCTTCTGGAACCCAATGTCGAACTAGTGTTTTGATCATCCCGCCATTGACTTTGACATGTCTCAAATCAGAGATGTGGCCAAACTGTCTACTTAGTGTGTCTATCTCCATCGATGTTAACGACTTGTTCCAATTGGTCAGTCGCGGGTTGTTGGGTTGTTTGAACTCGAGGTGGGTGCACTCTTATGGATCATGCTTGTGAATAGAAAAAAAAAGCCTTTGGATCATGTACTCGGGACCTTTTACTACTGTTAGGTTGGTTAGGTCATCGCGACTTTAGTATTCGATGCTTGTCCAGTGACCATTACTCTAGGAAACGACATCCTCGTGCGATGAGATCTGGGATTGCCTTCAAATACCATTTTAGAACAGTTCTGAGTTCGACTGTGGGTGAAGATCGGTCTTCGAAGCAGGGAACAAGAATCACTTTTTGGGACCAATTCTCCTTCAAAACACTGGACAAAGTTCGATTTGTTAGTTTACATGAATCCAAGGTAGCTTGAGACCCAATCGAGTTTAAAATTTTCAATTTCGGTGATAATTATCTATAAAAGCAACTATTTGGAAAAAGAACTTCCATTTGTCTCAAGGAACTTAACATATTAATATTACAACCATATCGAATGGCACTAAGCCAATAACGTACAACCTTGAAATGAAATTATAGACTCGATAACAATTACCTTGAGACTTATGGAAATTCATTCATCATTGAATTCTTTACCGGTATTGAAAATCTTAAACTTGTTTGGAATTATTTACCGCGTGAAAGTTAGTTTATTTTTTTATATAAAAATATTATAGTTGTTGGTGTCGGAAAATGGTTTACACCCACAATATGATCTAGTCAGAATCCGTGTGGAGAGTTGTTGGTGATCTGGAGATTGTCTCGATGAAGGGAAATTAGTATAGTCTTTATCTTCGGATCTGCACTTTACCGAGCTTATCTAGGCACTGTCCGACCTGAACTCCAAGAGTGTATCTGCACAAGACCCATCGGGGTTGTGCCCGATGAAACCCCTCCGGCGTGAGAGTAAGACCTCGGGGGGTAAAATTATAGGAATCCTTTGAATATTCTAAAAGCAATTACCTCATTCGCCACTATTCACCTTTCCTTTTATAAGAGAAAAATCGATTAGCGTTTTGAAGATTAAGGGGTTTAAGCTCGGTTATCAACCTTAACACGGCGGGTGGTGGAGAAAAAGAGCGCGTGAAGGGATTAGAGCCATGGGTCTGGACTTTTTGGTGTTGGTGGAGAAGTCTATGGGTTGTGCTGCCAAAACAACCAGCCTGGACGTGAGTACGGAGATGCGGTGGGTGAACCGACCAGAGTATCATTGGCTGAACATCCCTTAATTGTAGAAGATTTACATGCGTAACTGTCCAAGCGTCAATAATTGACCGACCTGAATTGGCTGAGCTAGGAAGGTTGGTTTGGAGATTTTGCCTACTAGAAAAATAGTTCTTACCACCCACACTGTCGATGCCTCATGACGTGTGTCATTTGTTTGGTCTACATGACACGCTTTGGCGGAATGATTTAGAGATGGTCGATTTTTTTCCTCATCAATAGTAATTTTTATAGTGGAAAATAATTCTGGATTTTTTACCGAATTATTGAACTTCTGATAAAATTATTCTTCCGAAAACAATAGGAAAAAAAAAAAAAAAACATTAATTTGTTTTGTCACCCGTGCATGAATAGTGAAATTTTATTACAAACAACCTATTGTTTTGTTGTGGCGGTGTCTCAAGTTCCATGTTTTATATGGATAATTGCTGTCTTGACCCCTAAAGTTTTGAGAGGGTGTCTAATAGGTCACTATAATTTGAAAAAAAAAAAAAAACATTTGACCTCAAAGTTTGGATTTTATGTCAATTTTAGCTCAATTGTAATAAATTATGTACGAAAATGTATACGTACAAAGCACATAACATTAATTGGATTTTTACCACTTACCTTCCATGTCGTTGGGTAAATAATCACAGAGTTTTCCTATCACTTAAAAAATATCAATAACTCCCTTAACTGATTATTATGTATATAAATATACAAGTACTCTTACCTCTATTTTATATATATATGAATATATATAACTTTTCTTATCTTTTTATTTTTAGAAAAAATTGGCCAGCACCCTTATTTTTTTAAAAAAGAAAATTACTTTACAACCCTTTTCTTATTTTTGCGGCATCTCACCATTTTCATTCATATTTTAACAGACCGTTCATAATCAGACTAAATTGACAGGAAGCTCAAACTTTGAGGTCAAATGCGATGTTTTTCAAATTAAAAACTCAAAAACTTTTAGGGACAAAAGTGCAATTTTCCATAAACTACTCTTGATATACCTATATATATACACACATATATACATATATAGAGAGAGAGAGTAAAGTTTGGTTGCCTTGTTGGTTGCCTTGTCAATCATTTAGCAAAGTCCTAGGAAAGAAACAAGAAAATATACATCGTTATATTATTGAGTTAGATGTGGTCGAGATTATCTACCCTCTTGTACTTATAACTATTATATATGTGTATATATATATATATATATATATTAGTTGCCATCAATTAATTATTATTTTTTTCCAAATCCATGCAACGTGTTTTACCGAGTGACCTATCTATGTTTTGATAGGGACCTTTTTGGAAAAATAAAATAAGATTTTTTAATTCAAAATATTTCTAAAAAAATCAATTAGATTCAAAATTTCATTTTTAGTCCCTTCTAGTTTATATATATATATATATTAGTTTTTCTCAATCAAGTTTCAAAATTTACGGATGAATGTATTATAATTAATTATTTTTTGTTATCAATTAGATTCTTAAAAAACATTTTTTATTTTAATAAATTTGATTTCACAAAAGTGCTTTTACAGATGAAAAAAATACATTTTGCGATCCATAAAGCATCGGGTGGGTGTTAATTAGACCCTGAAATTCGTCAAATTACACATTCAGTCTCTAAAATTTAACATTTGTTTCAATTACCCAAAATTAAAAAAGTTGTTTACAATTTTGGACGAAAAATAGGTTGTACTTAACACGTGATTTTTTAATGGAGATATTCTTGTCATTTCATCGCTCCACTAAAGTTAAAACGTTTTTTCTTAACTTGCCCCTAAGAACGATTCGTCACAAGAATGTGCAAGAGAGAAATCAAATTTGTTGTTAGGAAAGACAAAAATATCCTTATTAGAAGATCGCGAACTGATCATAACTCATTTTTTTGTCTGAAATTATTAAAACCGTTTTTAATTTTGCAAAATTAAAACAAATGTTAAACTTGAGATCGAATGTACAATGCGACAAATCTCAGAATCTAAATAAACACGGTATCCTAGCACTTCCTCCCCATCCAAGTGCTTAATCCATAATATTGGGGCGAGACTCATGTGACCAAGTGTCGTATAGACGCTCGAGGGGGATTTCGGCGTTGACATAAAGTCACATATTCATTCACTTTACACTCAGGAGAGGTAGTGAGTGAGTTTTCGATTCCTAGATTGTTGGATAGATTTGAACACCGTTAATGCAAACTAGATTGGATCGAACACGTATACGTAAACGAAGTTAATCTATTCCCATATAATATATTTAGTATTATAGTTTAATTAATTATTAATTAAGTATATTATTTATAAAAATAAAAACTTAATTTTTATCGCCTAAATAAGGTTCGGTTATGATAATCGTGGTAATTAGTGGCAATTTAATCCAATCTCTGTGAATACGACAACCCTTCTCATTTACTATTTTGTAAAACTTGACCCGTACACTTGTAGTGAAAGTAGCGACGTAATTTCGTGCTACCAATGCGCGAGAGAGAAATCAGATTTGTTGTTAGGAAATGGTCGGCAAAAAAAAAATATCTTAGATTTAGTATAGTAGTGAAAATACAAAAATATCCTTATTAGAAGATCACGAGCTGATCATAACTCATTTTTTCGTCTGAAATCATTAATACCGTTTTTAATTTTGCGGAATTAAAACAAATATAAAATTTGAGATCGAATGTACAATATGACAAATCTCAGAATCCAAATAAACACGGTATCCGAGCGCTTCCCCATCCAAGTGCTTAACCGAAAAGTGCTTCTATCTTTTTACGTTTGTCATCATCAGTCATCAAATGCATTTTATTTTTTTTAAAGAAAAAAGAAGCGCGTGATCTTTGGTCCGTAACATAGCCGTTACCCAATGCATGAACTACGCAAATCACAATAGAAGAAAAGCCAAAACCAAACAACTTTTCCCTACTCTCGACGGCGCACGTGAATTTCACGCTCATATGTAGTCTTCTCACATGGGGGACGCTTCCTTTTTGGTGGTCGTCCTAGTGGGCCATGTCTTAGACAAGATACTTTTGTCCCATCTTCTTCCCCAAAATGCCCCTCAATTTTTTTTTTTTTTTATTTCATAATTTAACCGCCAGTATAGATAAGACCACATACATCTGATCTTTTTTAAATCATGCAATGACCTTTTACTGTTGTTTTTTCGATAAAATTTCTTTGACAGTCAAATTACTGTTGAATTAGAGAAATAGACTATTAGATTTATTTTTTTTATTTCAAAATTTAACTGTTAGTACAGATAAGACTGCACACATCTGATTCTTTTTAAATCATACAATGATCTTTTTACTATTGTTTTTTTGATAAAATTTCGTTTGACGGTCAAATCATTGTTGACTTAGAGAAATAGATTATTAGATCACGTGAGATTGTATATATAACAAAGAAACATAGGTGTTTTATAAGATTTTCAAAATTTTACAAAATGTTTCAGGGTTCAAGATGTCATATGTTTTGAATTTTGAAATACCGATAATTATACTACAATTATAGGTCGAGACTACTAAAAAAACCATGTAATTTGAAAATTACAATAATTTTTTCAGAACTCTAAAATTACTGTTAAAAGTTCAAAAGTCACTGTACACTATAAAAAATTATTGCAATTTTTTATATGAAAAAATTACAATAATTTTTATGTATTATAATAATTTTGAATTTTTGAAAAAAATATTATAGCGCATGAACTAAAATTTTAATTTCGTGAACTGTTCATCAAATCCGAAAACACAGTAGGTGCCACAAAACCTGCAACTATACATAGTGTGTGTTTTTTTGTCATGACTTTCCACAATATTAGATTACATTTATCACATTTGTCTCTTACAAATAGAACACCAACAAATTTCATTATACCTAAAACATAATGTCTTAAAGTACCACCAAATATTTGACTTCCAAATAGTTATGAATTTCACATAATGTTATTGGACGCCCGGCAAGACTATACAGTCTTCAACACCAACCCTGTCGGTTCGACTCACATGCACATTTCTAACTACATAGCATGCATACATATAGACATATATATACACACACACGTATATACATACATATATACACACACGTATAAGCGTGGCGTATTTTTATTTTTTTTTTGTCATAATTTACCACAATATTAGATTATATTTATCACATTTGTCTCTTACAACTAGAACACTAGCAAATTTCATTGTAACTAAAACATGACGGCTTAAATTTTCAACTTCCAAATAATTATGAATTTGACATAATACTTTTCGACGGCCGGCGGGGATATAGTCTTCCACACGAATCCTCTCGGTTCGACTCTACCATTATCTTTAACCTGACAAAACTCGCCTGCTGTACACCTCTAATTACATAACATAATATATATGCATATATACATATATATATATATATATATACACATGAATGTATACATACACATATATATACACACATGTGTGTTTGTATTTTCCAAAGCATGTTTTTTT
The DNA here is from genome assembly GCA_016647705.1 of Eucommia ulmoides. NCBI lineage: Eukaryota > Viridiplantae > Streptophyta > Magnoliopsida > Garryales > Eucommiaceae > Eucommia > Eucommia ulmoides. The sequence continues at coordinate 1,920,800 of CM028337.1, read as the reverse complement.
GTGGATATTTCTTCGGCCGAATTGACAAAGAGAGAGAAGTAAAGAGAGAGAAAAACCACCAAAACAAGAGAGAGAAAAAACACACCAAAACAAGAGAGAGAGAGAGAGGAAGACGCCAACAACAAGGCACGACTCGCCCTCCACCCGACGTGTCTTTCAAGTTTAAACACACATAGTGAAGTTAGTGAAATTACACTTTTACCCCTTGAAATTCTGAAGTGAGTGTCAAGCTAGTTCATGTTGTTTCGATTTGCACAAAAACCCCTGAAAATTTTCTAATATGACATTTTAAGTCCAAATTACAAAACCACCCCCAAATAACGAGATCTCAACAAGGTTGAGGCACGATACTATTTAAAATAGAAAATTTTCAAAAAATAATTTAGTAAAGAATTTATAAGATAAATAATTAATTTTTCCAAAAAACTATATGAACGTAATTTTTTTTACACTGAAGAAAATATTTGTCTCATCAGCACACGGAAAAACAATATCTGAAGTTAAAAAGAATATTTTTCTTTAAATTGTTTTAATACTAAGATCCAGATCAAATGAATATCCTCTTGTTTAGCTCATTAATTCTCCCTCAGCTATGAATTTTATGCAAAATAATGTATTGTGGGTGAGTCTATCAGCATTGCATCTCCGATGTGAGAGTCAGTTAAAAGTTTTTAGTAGAATTCTAGTAAGATAATAAATTGTGAAGTTGTTAGCTATTGGGGAGTAATGGTTCTTTCCTTACCAGGCGAAGGCTGCTTGGACTGCTTTCGAGCAGGAGCAACATAGCGCTCTTGCCTGAGGTGGCATGACCCTGGCCGTATGTGGAGAAGGGGTATGGTCAAACTGGTCACTCGCCTCCCGTACTTGTCACGTGTTTGTGAGACGTGGCACTCTTTCAAGTCTAAGTCACATTTTCCCTCATCAATATTTATCTTTCAATAACTCAATTGTGTCAATAATCTTAGTAGTAATAGCTAATGCAAAATAATGTGACACATTTTAGTTAGTTTCATAATTTTAGGAACGAAAACGATATATATCTAAAATATGGGGGTAGAAAGTGTAGTTTTTACTATTTTTTTAGATGTAGATAGAAATTTACACGCACACATACACAAACCACTTTCTCTCACTACTGCATTTTTTCTCTCTCTACATCTCTTTCTCTCTCTCCTTCTCTGCAAGGCGCAAGCAAAGCCCTCTCTCGTAACCGTCTTTCAGCGCACACCTTCGACCTCCGCCACTCTCACACCCTACTCTCTCTCTCTCTCTGGGTCTAGGGCCAGGGTTTCTTACGTTATTCCACTTCTTTTCCGTTTCTTATTCGATGAAGATTCGCTTCGATTCGGAGTACGGCGGAGCAATTTCTCTGTTCATTCATGGCTGTCGATGTATTTTCTGTTTATAGGTTCGGTTAGGGTTTTAATGTTTATGTTCTGCGTCAAGGTTGAATTTCTGTGAGCTTCGATGTCGTCGTCGTCTTCGACGAAGGCTTGCTTTAATTATAGCTGCAAACAAGTGGTGGAACGGCCTCGGAAAGGCTGGCGTCGTCGGACCGGCGAGTTCGCCGAACTTTGTGATCGATGCGCGTAAGTAATTTCTGTTCTCCGTCGTCTGATTCTTCTGCTTGTTTTTCTACTTGCAGTATTCGTTGCGTCGTCCCGAGTTATCGGAAATTTTAGGACTGGATTGAGTCATTGATGTAAGTGGAAACCTCCATTGATTAGTTTCTACTTGCTCATGAAGTTGAAAAATTTGTTTATGTTTGATTTCATGATTAATGTGTTTAGGAAAAATAATTGGATTGAAGTTCCTCTTTCCATAATTCTAATTTGTGATTTTCGAAAAATTGATGAATAAATATGTTCTTTCACTGTAAGTTCCCCCAAGCTGAATCAAGCTCTACCATTATTGGGGGGGCCAATCTTTCAACATGTCTAGTTGAGTGTCTACAACATAATTTTCTGGTTATGAAATGTCTTTTCGGTGATGCAAAGTCACTTCCTTTTTTTTGTTTGTTTGTGTTTTTAATTTCTGCTTGATGTTCGCTTTTTGAATGTAGAGATTTATGATATAACTTTATCTTGAATTGGTCGAAAAATTCTAACCTAACTTGCATAGAACTCGACGCATAATCTAACTCCACAGCATGCTCAATGATGCGCGCGCGCGCGCACACATATAAGAAGTCCCATTATATATGTGTGTGTGTGTGTGTGTGTGTGTGTGTGTAAGAAGCATTGAAACTGATCCATGGTCTAATTCAGTAACAAGAGGACAAAGCTATAGTAAATGCAACTAGAATACAGGCATACAAGCTAACCACCCTTAAAAGCTATATAAAATGAAGCCCTTATCTCTAATAATCACAGGCCAACATTTGAAAGTAACATTAAATTTTCACTTTTTTTTTTTGTTTTGCTGAGAGATACTGTTCTTACCCAAAGATTGATTTTGGTTTTTACGGCTTCTTAGTTCTGCTTACGAGGATGGGAAGTTCTGTGAAAGTTTCCACATGAATGCTTCTGGTTGGAGATGTTGTGAGTCGTGTGGGAAGGTGAGTTGAGTATTTCTTTATTTCCCGGCTGACATTTTCTCAGCTCTCTGCATAGGTCGAGTTTTTTTTTGTTCTTTTTTCTTTTTAAATTAAATTGTTTGATTACGAATCTTCATTGCAGCAAATACATTGTGGTTGCATTGTGTCCTTCCATATGTTTGTTTTGTTGGATGCTGGTGGAATCGAGTGCATGAGTTGTGCAAGAAAAAGTTTCATTTTGGTAAGTACTGTTTGGTCCACATACTAGTTATGTTTTATTTACTGCATTTTACAAGTCGTTTTTATGAACTATTTTTAGTTGTCTTTTTTCCAATAAATAATCATTTGCGCTTCCAAAGTATAACACACAGTCACACATGGGGAAAAACGAAGCAAAAATGTTTTTTTTAATGAGCGTCTTATTGTGATAACTTCTCTAATGAATTTCGAATAAAGACAGTGTATTTTGTTTTCAGACGCCAAATCCTGCATGGCCTCCACCTTCTCTGACTCTCCCTGTGCATCCAGAAAGAATTAGAGATATCTCTGCCAAAAATTGGACTCCTTCAACAGGCTCAGGACAAGCTCCATGGAGACAATCTCATAATTTCTTAAATAGTGGAGCCATCGTTCAGTCTGAGTTGCAGCGTAGACTGCCTTCAGAAGTTGAAAAATTGGGCAGTGTTGAGAGACCGTTATCGTTTGCTTCTATTGAGAAGAAAAAAGATGATCCGTTTGAAAGATCAATGAATGGGAATCTTAAGATTGTTGAATCCAGGACGATTGAGAATGGAATTGCTGGTAATTTTTGCTGCTTTTTAACTATATAATGCAAAAGTTCATCTCATGATGTTGTTTGGGGTGAGGTATTTGATGAAGGAAAATGGGTTTGTAAGATTTTGTTGGGATGCGTTTGGATTAGCTATTTGAAGAAGGAATTTTGTTTCAAAAAGAGATTTGTAAATTTTTCTTTAAAATGAGAATTTTTTTTAAAAAAAAAACCTCTTTGAAATCAAATACCTCATCCAAACAGACTCTTATCTTATGCTTCGTTTACGTAAGGGATTTGATTTTGAGAAGGTATCAAATACCTTCTCAAAAGTTCAAATACCTTAGCCAAGCACACCCTTGTCGTCCGTTTGCAATAGGGAAGGCAACGGTTTGGTTTTGGGTCGGTTTCACTAGAAACCAAAACCAAAACCATTGGGCATATACCAAAATCAAAACCTTCGGTATTTTAGAAAACGGTTTTAAAATAGAACCATTTAAGGTTTTTTAATTTTATATAAAACTAAGATCAAAACTACTATGAAACTGCGAACCGTTGTTTTTTATATATAGACAAAAACATAACTAAAATACCGGAAGAAATTATGGAAACCCTAAAATTAGCCCAATTAACCCTATAACATATATATGTACTAGAGGTCAAAATGTAAATAAATAAAAAAGTTAGAGTAATATATTATAAAAATATATCTAAAATGCCGGATTTTCACGGTTATCTGAAAGCCAAAATCGCTTCGGTTTTCAATTCCAAAACCAAAACTATAACCAAAACCATTTAATCGGTTTTCAAACTTAATCGTTCGGTTTGGTTTGATTTGGTTACCCGTCGGTTTGGGTTGCATTGCCATCCCGCCCTTATGGTCTCTATTTGGATGGGGTATTTGACGGAGGTATTTCATTTCGTGAAGGGATTTGTAATTTTTTCTTAACAAGATTTCTTTAAAAAATAACAAATCTCTTCTCGAAATTAAATAGCTTTTTCAAATACCTAACCCAAATGCACCCTAAGAATTTTTATTAAGAAAATCTTCCAAACTCCTTTTTGAAATAAAATTCCTTCTTCAAAAACCTTACCCCAAATGCACACTTATTTTGTATATGAAAAATCCTAAAACGAATGCTGCTTACCTTGATGATTCATACTGTTGCAGGAATCATGCGTGAGGAGCCGCTTAAATCATGTGTTAACTTCCCTCAGCAATCGCTCTTCTCCAAGAATGACCTTCCTACTCCACAACTTACTTCAAATGCTTCGTCTGCATTGAGAAATGAAACGATTGATAAAAATAAAATTATTGGAACTAATGCACAAAAATCGATCCCTTTACCTCTAGCAGGGAAGCAATTGTGCAGTCAAAACGGTGTCGATTCAGCTGCTGGTGAAGCTCAAACACGAAACCCCAAACCTCGAGATGCACGAGGAAGAGGTCAGTTACTTCCTAGGTACTGGCCTAGGGTGACGGATCAAGAGCTACAACAAATCTCTGGAGAGTATCCAATCACTTTAAAATAGATTTATTAAGACTTTTCTACAGCTCGTTTGGGTCAAAAAGGAATTTGATTTGGAAAAAAGATTTGTACATTTTTGTTATGATGTGTTTGGGTGAGGTATTTGATTTCGAGAAGGGATTTGTGGATTTTTTTCACAAATTTTATTAGAAATCATTTCTTGAAATCAAATACCTTTTTCAAATACCTCACTCAGACATACCTTTAGGAATTTTTCATAACAAAATTTTACTATAGAAATCCAACAAGCCTCACTCACTCTCAAAAGACGCATTGAAATAGGAGAATTGCCCTTAGAGTTATATATAGCTCAGGATCAGGTGACACAAGCGATGTGGAATTCAACATGCCCCCTCACGAACATTGCGAACAGATATCGAGAGGCTCAACATCAATGTGGGATTCAACCCGCCCCCTCACACGCAGGGTGGACTGACTTTGACAAACCACTTCGAACAGATATCGGGGGACCCAACATTGATGTGGGATTCAACACGCCCGACATCAGACCAAAGGTTTATCTCTGATAGCATATAGAAATCCAATGGGCCTCACTCACTCTCAATCAAAATGCGCCTTGAAAGAGGAGGATTGCTCCTAGACTTATATATAACTCAGGATCCGGTAATACAAAGCGATGTGGGATTCAACATTTACAAATCCCTTTTCAAATGAATTTCTTTCTTCAAATACCTCACCCTCATCCAAACGCACTCAATGAATTAAATTTTAGGTGTGGTACTTTCTCTATTACTATGCTTTTCCCCCCTACTCCAATTTTTTTCAGGGGTGTGACTGTTTTTTTTTCTCTCTTGTTCTGTCATCATTTTGTTAAAGCCTTAATTTCACGTTAGCTTGAACTCCGTAATTACCCCATTGTTCGAAAAGATGCTGAGCGCTAGTGATGCTGGACGGATAGGGCGTTTAGTGCTCCCCAAAAAATGCGCAGAGGTTAGTTACTGTATGCTTTTACATCTTATACTTCCGTGTTGTTCTTGTTATGAGACATGTTTATGGAGAAGCGCACGCTAATTTAGGCACCGTTTTGTAACGCTTTTTTTAAGTTCTTTGAAAAATATCTCATCCAAACGTGGCCCAAGACTTGTATTAACATGTGGTATGAAACAGGCGTATTTTCCTCCGATTTCTAGTTCAGAAGGGTTGCCTCTTAAAGTACAAGATTTAAAAGGGAAGGAATGGGTATTCCAGTTCCGGTTCTGGCCTAATAATAACAGCAGAATGTATGTTTTAGAAGGAGTAACGCCTTGTATACAGTCGATGCAACTCCAAGCCGGTGATATAGGTGAGTAACCCCCCCCCCCCCCCCCCCTCCAACCCAAAAAAGTAAAAAATAAATAAATAAAAAAATAGTATTTGATAGATAGATTAAAAAATAAATAAAAGGGTTAATTACCTTTTACCCCTCTGTATTTTGATCTTGTTTCATTTTGTTCCCTTACTTTATAAATTTACAATTTACCCCTTTTTACTTATAATAAATTTAAAAACTAACATTTTTGTTTAACTTAACAGAATATATTAAAGAATGGGTGAAATTAAGTTCTCAAACTATATTTTATCTGAAATGGACAAAATTATCTTTTATATTTATTTTTTTTGTTTTGCCTTTATTATAAAAAAGAAAAAGAAAAAAATAGAAGTAGAGAGAGAAAGTGTTAGCTTTTCCTATTTATTACCTTTAAATATTAAATTTAAATTAAAAAAATTAAGAAACATTAATTCATTTTTTATATATATATTGAGCAAAATGGGAGTTTTTCCCTTTAAAGGGGGTGACGTGTAGGTTTTCAAAGTAGAGGGGTTAAAATGAAACAAGACCAACGTACAAGGGGGTAAAAGGCAATTAACCCTAGATAAAACAAAGAACAGATAAACTCTGTGTGTTCTTCGTATTAATATGAGTTAGGATTGGGAGTCTTGGGACTGAGATTTGCTTCTGATTTGTTCAGTAACATTTAGTAGAGTCGAGCCAGAAGGGAAATTGGTTATGGGCTGCAGGAAGATTTCAACTTCTTCGCCCGATCAGGTTTGGTCTTACACGTTGAATTGCTTACATTTTTTTTTTCCGGTTTTAATCATCAATTTCTTCTTGGGAACAGTCGTTTCACTGATTTTTATATTTTAAGTACTTTCTATAATCATAAAAGTAAATCTGTCCAAAAAGTACTTTTACGTAAAAGTAGAAGGAACAAATCAAAAGTATTTTTTGAAAGTCCTAGTCCTAGTTGGTTGATCCTTTAAAATATAAAAAAAAAAAAAGTAAATTGCCATTTAATAACGTTTTTCTAAAAGTACTTAGTTTTAAAAGTAATGTTTGTTTTGCACTAAAAAAAGTACTTTTTTGAAAACACGATTTCAGTAGCTCTTTCGAAAAGCAAAAAATAATTGCCTTTTTATTCATTTGATTTTTATAGTATAAGAGATGGATGAAGATCGATTGAGGAGGTCATCTATGAGCATTTTTTGGAATTAGAGATCATTTATTGGGATAATAATAAGATATTACCTCTATACTATCAAAAACGTTTTTGATTCTTTGCTTTTGCTTTTAAATAAAAGTATTTTTTTGTCAAAATAACTTTTTTTTATTTTAAGAAATACTCGAAAAAACGTTACCAAACAGTACTTGACTCTTTTACTTTTTTATCTTTTTAAAAGGTAATTTTTTTTTAAGCACAAAACAAGCTACTTTTATTTTATTTTTTTCCTTTTTGATTTTTTTTTTGCTTAAAAGGAAAAAAAAAAAAAAAAGTGTTACCAAACGGGTGCCTTGCTTTTGTTGAATCAATCAGGCTGCCAATTCAGCCGATGCAGTGAATACTTTGTCTGAATCCGAAAAAAAGGGGCAAATAGTAAAGGAAAATTCTGGTGTTGGTAAGAGGAAAAACAGCATATTGGGTTCTAAGAGTAAGCGCATAAGAGTTGAAAACGAGGGCACATTGGAGCTGAACGTCACATTCGCTCAAGCTCAAGAATTGCTTCGCTCATCTCCCAACAATGTTCCCACTATTGTCGTTATCGAAGGGATTGAGATTGAGGAATATGAGGTACCGTTCTTCGCTTTTTTTTTCAGTTCATGCTCCATATGATGAATTGGTTGGCTGGTAAATTTTTATGTGAAAAAAGTTGTTTTTAAGCATTTCTAATGATTTGTAAAGTTAGGTTCCGTTTGGAAACGTTTCTTTAAAGTACTTTTTAGAAATTAATTTCACAAAAAAGTACTTTACTAGGAAAAAAAAGTGTTTTTGATAGTGTAAAGATGATATCTTTGGAACCGTTTTGTAATTTTTTTCAAATACTTTTTAAAATTAAAAAAAAAAATATTCTGGCAAAAAAATACTTTTACTTAAAAGCAAAAAGCAAAAAATAAAAAGTGTGTTTGATAATATAGAGATAAAATCTCAGTATTATCCCTATAAATGATCTCTTGATTTCAAAAATATTCTTATATGATTGAAAAAAAGTGGGTGCAGAAGTTTTAGTCTGTCGATCTTTATCTTTCTCTTATAGTAATAAAAAAAAAATAGTTTTTGTTTTTTAGAAAAAATACTTAAAACCGTGTTCCTGCAATTTTGTTTTTGTTCCCGGTACTTGAAGTACTTTTTAAAATAAAATAAAAATAACATTGGAAAAAACAAAATGAAGGTCCGTGGGGAGAGATCAATTTAACCGCTTTTGGATTTGTTTGACATACAGTTTCGGTTTCAGTGCCTATGTTACTTCCATTCATGTTTCATGTTTTTGGGGTGTTTGTCTGTTACTGGGAACAGAAACAGAAAATACGGGAACAAAAATGCTAAACTAGCGCCACCTAACTAACTCATGTTTGCTTCTTTGTTGTGGCATGATTTGGTACAGCAGGATGCACCGATAATCGGAAGGCCTTCAATTTTTGCAACGGAACATACGGGGTGAACCGCTCTTTTTGTTCTTATATTTTGTTCCAAGTTAACTAACCATTTTGTATCTTCTATTTTTTAATATTTACTTGTTTTTATTTTTATATTTTATTTTTTTATTTTTTTGAAGTGGGGAGATCCAGTGGGCTCAATGCGAAAGCTGTTTTAAGTGGCGGAAAGTGCCTGCTTCTGCTCTTCTTCCCGCTCAATGGACGTGTTCTGCGAATACTTGGGATCCCGAAAGGCAAGTAAAAAAAAAAAAACTGAATATATATTTCCACTTATTTTTAAATGGAAAAGACATTTTTTACTATTTTCTTTCTGTTCTTTTTTTTTTTTTTTTTTTTTTAATTTATTTATTTTTATATATGTCTGCTGCTACCAGATCTGCGTGTTCTGCAGCTCAGGAATTAAGGTCGGAACAACTTCAAGATCTGCTTCCCAATCTTCTATCTACTAACAAACGTATGGAACATTTTGTTATTTCTTATATTCACATATGCTCTACACCTTTGTTTACTGTTTTTGTTCCCAGAAATATGAGAACGATTCTGTTCTGTTGCCATAAATTTGTTCTAAAAATCTGGGAGCTGAACGGAAACAGATTTTTACAAATTTGCCATAAATTTGCCAAGTGTTGTTTCTTCTTTTTTTGTTCTGCCAATTGATTTATGAGAGAATCCCGATTCAAATAGAAACCCTGGAAGGGCTTGATGCACTTGTCACCGATTTTGTGTTTAATTTGTTCCCAAATTACTGTTTCTGTTCCCATAAATCTTGGAACAGAAACAGAAATCCGGGAACAATTCTTTCCATTCCCCTTTTTTTCTCTAGAAAAACAGAAACTATTTTTGCCCCTGGTTCTCATATATCTACTTCAGGAAAGTGGGAACATAAACATAAATATGGGAACAGAAACACCAAGACCCCTGTTTGGTTAGTGTTTCTGTTCCTTTCCGTTCTCTGAAAATTGAGAACAAAAAAAATGGTGTTCCTGGTGAACATTCCATGCGCTACACTAGTTTTTTCGATTGCAAAATTCGAGGCTCATGCCAGAAACCCCCCCAAAAAATGTTTCTATTTCAGTTTTTTTTGGGGAATGGAAATAGAAATATGAGAACAAAAACAAAAATATGAGCACCTAAAACAACGTGGCCCTAAATTTAACCCCTCTTTTTTTTTGCAGCATCCAAGAAAACGAAAACCGCTAAAGATGATCCTGACTCAACCGAGCTAGACGCTCTAGCCAATTTAGCTATCCAAGATGGAGAAGAAGCCAGTATGCCTTCTTCTTCCTCGTCTCCGCTGGCGGCAACCACCACCTCTGCCATCACCACCACCAAGCATCCCCGCCACAGACCAGGCTGTTCCTGCATTGTCTGCATTCAACCCCCTAGCGGGAAAGGCCCCAAGCACAAGCAATCTTGCATGTGTAACGTCTGCGAAACCGTTAAAAGACGGTTCAGGACACAGATGATTAATCGCGTCAAGAAACAATCCGAGATGCTCGGTGGACAAAACAGGAAAGAATCTTTTGGGTCGCCCTTCAAGGGCAATTTTGACCTTAATATTCGGCCGGAACGGGAGGAGGAGCTCTCACCCGGATCCGACTCCGGCAGCCCGCCGACGAGGCTTCTCACCAATGGAACAGAAACATGTGTCGCCCAGCGGAGGTGTTCAAGCTTGTTAGCCAATCCGGATGAAAACGGAGGGAATTGTCAGGGTGCTACCGCGGAGCACCGTGCGAATGCGCTGGCGTCCACGTCAGCAACACGATGATGTGGCAATATTTTTATGGTATTTATATATTTATTTATGCATTATTATTATAATGTTAGTAGGTGAAGAAGAACAAATTATGGTTTAGAGAAAAAAAAAAAAAAAAAAGGAAAAAGGAAATGATAGATTGGGCACTAGGTAGAAGCTGTTTTTTTTTTTTTAAACATTATTATTTTGAAGCTCACCTGGCTGCTCAATCATAGAGTTGTTATGGATGTAATTAGGCTTAATATGTATTTACTTTTTTAATTAGAGAGTACTTTCTAACTCTTTTTCTTAATATTTTAAATTTATTTTATTTTATTTTTACTCATGGTTATTACATATTTAATGTCGGGTTGTTGTGACCAATATAGTGTCTCAAGTGGCAAGACACGTTTGAGTTAAAGCAGTTGAGGGGTCTTTGCAAGGTCAGGGGGTTTCGAATTTGCCGAAAAATATTTGTTAGGAGGGACAGTCATGGAACCCCGAATGAGATTAGTCTCATACACTATGTGAGTGTGAGGATACTCGTGGGTATACAAAAAAAGAAAAAATGTCGGACGGTTGTGCAGATTTGAATTTTTGTTATTGTAAATGTCTTGTAAATGTGTTATTTGGAATTCGTTTTGAAACAAAATTATATTAATTTGTATATCATTTAAATATTTGTTGATGTTGGTATTACAAAATTTACTGTTAATTTATTATTAAACTAAATTTCCTATTGTTTTAGTACTGTTTGTTGTATAGTTTAAAATTATTTACTCTTTTTTTTTTTTTAATTACTTATTGTAGTGATAGAGGTGGTGGCGGCGATAGCAAATGATTATTGTAGCGGAGGCGATGATAAAAAATAAAAAATAAAATAAAATAAAATTGTTAAGGTTGATGGTGGTAGTGAATATTTTTTTCTTTTTTTAATTTTTTCGGTAAGATTTGTCTAGACAAGTTTATGCGCACCTCGACAAATAAACTTTATTGGGCGATTTTAAGGGTGCACTCCCTTACATCAGTTTGGTAATTCAAGAATTTATTTCTAGGGTGTTCTCCAAAAGAATCGAACTTGATTGACAAGGAAATACAGCACATCCGACAATGATAAAAAAAAAATATTTATGCTGGGGATGAATAGCTATGGTGTGAATGTTTGATGTAGTAATAGTGGCAGTAGGCGATACTCGTGGTGGTTGTGGCGATATTGATGCAATGACATGTCAGTTCAGTGGTGGTGACGACGATAGTGAATGGTAGTTATGATCGTAAACCGTTTAACATGGAAAAAATTAATTTAAGTGACATTTTTTGTCATGAAATATTATGTATTTTTTTTTCTTGCTAAATTAGTGTTTAAAAAAAAAAAAAAAAGTGCGAGTATAATTCTATTTAATATATGGATTTTGGAATCTAATAAGGAATTATTCAAAATATGGGGGAAGGAAAGTGACATTTGAACATAACATATGTACTAAACGACAGAAATACCCCGTGTTGAATTTTGGGAGCTTCAAACTGCATTTAAATGCTTCGTAGTTTTCCATGATGTTCTTTTTTTTAAGGTTGACTCACATTTTGTTTTAGTTGAAATCACAACTATGCCTGTTCACACCCAAGAAAAGTCTAATAATTTTGTGAAAGGTATAAAACGTATAATTATACGATATAAAAATTACTATAATTTTTTTACATGAAAAAATTATACTCACTTTCGTAAATTATTCACCAATTTTTTTTTGGGGCATGCACCATTTAGTCCTAAAATACAAAAGAAATTACCAAATACTCCCATCACTTTTTTTTTTTTGCACCAATAAGTCCTTTTGTCTTTTTATGACCAAAATACCCCTCATATGGATGTTGAATGTAACATCAAAATTATTAATTTTTTATTTTTTTATTTTTTATTTTTATACTATTTTTTTCTGACCAAAATACCCTTCATGTGGATGTTGAATGTAACATTCGGTGTTGAATATAACATCAATTGTTTGTTTGTTTGTTTGTTTTTTTTTTTTTTTAATACTATTTTTTTCTGACCAAAATGCCCCTCATGTGGATGTTAAATGTAACATTCAATACTCACAGGATGTTGAATATAACATCAACTGTGTTTTTTTTTTTAATGTTATTTTTTTCTGACCAAAATGCCCCTAATGTGGATGTTGAATGCCCCTTATGTGGATGTTGAATGTAACATTCAACACCTGTGGATGTTGAATGTAACATCAACTGTGTTTTTTTTTTTAATGTTATTTTTTTCTGACCAAAATACCCCTCATGTGGATGTTGAATGTAACATTCAACACCTGTGGATGTTGAATGTAACATTAACTGTTTTTTTTTTTTTTTTAATGTTATTTTTTTCTAACCAAAATACTTCTCATGTGGATGTTGAATGTAACATCCATTATTCTCTTATTTTTGTATGCAGAGTAAAATACATATGATATTACATTGAACACCTATAAATGTTGAATATAACATCAATTGTTTTCTTATTTTACATTACGTTTAGTAACGATTTTATCCTAAAATTAAGTTGTTGTTTTTTTTTTTGAAACATATAAAAGTGACAAAAAGTGATAAAGTTTGGGGGTAAAGCTGTAATTTATGGCGGCGGCGGTGTCCGGTGACCGGTGGCGGCGGCGTCCGGCGACCGGCGACAAGCGGCTGACAAAGGTGGTACACCAATTTGACGATCTTCATTCTCAATGTGAAACTCATGGGAGGGCATTTCGGTAAACTCAATCCTCACCATTTTTTAAAATGGGACTAATTGGTGTAAGGAAAGGTGTTGATGGGACTAATTGGTACAAGAAAAACGTGTTGACGGGACTAATCGGTGCAAAGAAAAATCGGTGGGTGTAGGTGGTAAATAATTTCTTTTTTTGGGATTAATAGGTAATTTTCCCTTTATTTTTTCCTTTTCTCAAAATGTGATTGAATATTTTGGAGTATTGATAAAATATATTTTATAATTTTAAATTTTATACTTTAAAAAAATATTTAAATTGGTTATATATAACTATACGGTTTTATATTGTCTCTAAGTAGATAAAAGAAGAAGATAATTTGACAATATAAATCAATTAATTTTCTCATTTTTTCTGGATACAATGAATGTATATTCGTACACAATATAATTTATTCGAAATTAATAATTTATCAAATTGAATGATATTTTAGTTGGTTAATTTACGAATTGTTATAGTTGACTGTTAGTTTGGTGGTGATTAGTAAGAATTAAAAATGTTTAAACTAATTAATCAACTATTTTAGTGTTAGTTTAGATGTTATTTTTCCTGCAATCAGAACAGAATATAATTTTAAAAAATTAACTAAACTAAAATAATTATATTTTTTAAACAAATAAATTTGATGAAATTATTGATAAATAGAGAAATATACAAATACAATTTATGAAAAAATAAGACAATTTAGACCACCAAATGAACCCATAAAAAAATTATTTCAATTTTATTTAACTAGTCATACAGTTCAACATAACTTTTGAGCCAATTTAAATATAATAACTTGGAACTTGATTTAGCATATTGTTAATGTCAGAAAATTGTTTTCACCCACAGTTGATTCGACTAGGTTCCACGTGATGATTCTTTGCTGAGTTATCGGATTAGTGTATGATACGGTCCATAGTCAAAGTGTCTAAGGTCTGATCCAGTACCTACCCAAAGACCCGATGAGAAAAAAAGAAATTCAAAAATGCTTAGTAAGAACTTCTTTGTCTGACCTGATGCACTTATGACCTGCTATTTATAAAAAGAGGGGTTAGATTATTCTCGAAAAATTAGGGCCTTAAACTCAGCTTATTAGCATAATCTGGCCCATGACATGATTAAGTTTTTGGGCTTTGTATTCCGACCTATCAGATGGAGTCCGTGGGTCAACTCAAGTGAATAGGTAATGGAGCTCAGCTAACGGGAACATAGAAGCCTTTCTGCCCTGGTAGTCAAAGAGTCTTGCCCGATACTCGCCAAACAGTGGTCGGGCCGAGCAAGGATGTTACAAGGTGATCCGAGAAGTAGGCAGTGATCGATGTCTAGCCAAATGTGGCCGTTCTCGTCTATCTATTCGGCCAACGGTGAGCAATCCAAGAAGACAACTTACTCCCACGTGTAGCGTGTTGTCAAGTGAAAATACCACTCAATTATAGAATGTAAATCTCACTGATTATATATTACATAACTAACATTTGTATTATTAAAAATCAGTCCTTCAATACATGTATGTATATGTAAGTTTACAGACATTTTCTATACAATATACATCTATTGGAACCCAATATTATATATTAAAAATTAAAAAAAAAAAAAAAAAAAAAAGTTCTCACCCTTTTTTTTTTTTTCTCTTTTGAAAATAAAATAAAAAATATATATATATAAATTAATTATCTAAAAAACTATTTTTTCAATTTTATTTTTTTTTTATATTTAGTGGACCCCTCTGTTTAACGACTCTTGACGCTGGATTTTCATGTCGTTGTTGACCTTTCTGATGAACGCTTCCACGCGCCGGTTTAACTCGTCCTGACTCAGGGACGGCTCTGGCCGGACTTTCCCAGGCATAGGAGCCGCCGGGAGGAGAAGCGGCGTCGCATCGCGGCCGTTAGTCCGCTCCCGGAATGTCTCCGATTTCGGCACTTGCCGTGAGAGATGATCCAGTTGTTGACTCACGGTTGATTGACGGCTCCAGGTGTCGGACTTCGTCAGTTGCCTCGTGACCGGTGCGTGACGTCCCTCCGTTATCATCTTCCACGTGTTCTCCATCGTCTCATGCATCGCCATGGCCGCCGCCGCCGTCCGCTCCCTTTCGCCTGAAAATTTGAATTTCAAAAAATAAAGGATTATTCCGGCGAAAATATCTCCGGCGCACAGTGAATCGGCGATATATATATGTATAGATATATATACCTTCAGGATTGGATTTGGGCGGTTTCTGACGGCCAAACCTAGAAGAAAGCGGAGGTTTCTCGGTTGCCGGAAAAAAAAGCTCCGTTGAGATCTGCGGCGGAGTAATCCTCCGTGGCGGAGCATGAGTAAACCTCGACAGCACAAGCAGATCTTCATCTTCGTCTCCGTTGACCTCGGCACCATTGACAAACACAGGCTTCTTATCGATAACCGTAGCTTCACTCTCGTAGACCGGCGGCGAGTACTCCACCACTGAAAACTCCTCCAGAGCTTCGCCTTCGTTCGACTCCACAACGGAGAACGCCTGCCGTCGCTTAACAGGCGAAGCCTTCAGTTCGCCGAACTCCGACGAAGCGGTCACCGCCGCGAAATCCGGACCTAGATCTGAGTTTTGGAGTGTTGCTGATACCACAACCGGTCGGGAACGATCGTTCTCGTCGTCGAGATTTTGCTGGAACCGAGAAACGGCGGCGATGACGGCGATGATTCCGTTGACGACGATATACAAGTACGGCGGTTTCAGCCAATAAACTAAACCCGAGCAAATCACAGGTAATTCGTAGACTGCAAAATCCACCATACAAGGAACAGAGTGCTTCATAAAAGTAGCTAAATATAAAAAACCAGCAGAAATCAGTACAATTTTAAGAGAAACAATCAAAGTGGCTGTGGTTGCCATTTTTTCCGGTAACCGGAGCTGCAAGGTTTTATTTTCCCAGCGATTGTACGGTTAAGATTCTTAAGAATTAGCAGAGTGAGCTGAGGTATTTATAGGTGGTAGTGGGAGAACGCGGTTTGTGGGCTACGATAAATCTGGACCGTTGATTTGGGATCAAATGGTGAATTTTTAAATAAAGGAGGAGCGTAAGATTTAGGTGAGCTGGATCATGTGGGGTGGCCCACATATTAATAAAAAAAAATCACTTTTTAATTATTTATTGGATAAAAAGATCAGTTATTCGTTGGAGTAAGTAAGTGAAACAAAAAGAAGGGATAATTCCCCTTACACTCCCATAAACTATTGACCGTGACGATCTTAACTTTTAAAACTACGTGGAACACTTTTGAACTATTTGGTCAAAGGACACTCAGACTCCAGTTCATTTTTTCTTCCAAAAATGCCCTTGAAAAGTCAAAATAATCAAGGCTGACCATCTTGACCAGTTATTCTCAATTCAAATTACTATATTATCCTCATTAATTTTCTTCATTGACCAAATTACCCTTATTTTTTTTTTTTTTTTTTATTTTTTTTTTTCATGTGTTCATCTTTTTTAGTTTTTTATTTCTTTTCATGTGTTCATCTTCCCAAATCCCCACCACCACCGCCGAACATTAACGCCACCACTGTCAACAAAACGAACATCAACACCACTGAATTCCAGATTTAGTTCTTCTTCTTTCGCTTACTTCTGTTCATCGACGATCATCGTCGATTTATGAATATTTTATTATACCTTGTAAACAAGACCGGCACTATTGAGCTTGGTGGTGGAACCGTGACCAAAAACCTTATCAAACCCCTTCTAGTGATGATTGTAACGCTCCCTACTGGGATCATAAACTCCACTGACATCAAGCACAGCATCGAGGGTTTCCAATACCTGTAATCAGTCATCTGGTCACTGACAATTACATTACATAGATAAATTTATTCATAGGAAATTGGAATCAATTATATTGAATAGGGCATTACCTGAGGGTCTCTGCTTCGGACGATTTCAGCGCTAGAGAACTTATCGGTGAGGCGAATCATGAAGCAGCCGATGGCTGTGTCGCAGTGAAAACTTCCATTGTGAGTGCCCACTCGCTTGCAGGAAGAAGTATTCGTGGACACGGCAGAGGAGAAAGCAGTAAAAACCCTTGTGGGACTAACCATTGGAGAGAAAACGAGGTGCCTCTAGAACTGGAAGTTGAAGATCGATTGTCGATTGGAACATTTTGTTCTTGGATTGCGATTACAAATCGATCTGTATATCTCCAATTTGGTACTTGATTGCGGAGACAACGGTGTCAGGTTGGTACTCGATTGCGGGGTTTAGGGTTAGGTTTTAGTTTAGGAGGCGGTGGATGGTGGCGGTGGTTAGGTTTAGGGTTAGGTTTTGGTTTTGTGGCCATGGAAGGTTGAAAAAGATGAGAGAGAGAGAGGGGTTAGGCGGTTGTGTGGTGCTCGGTAGTGCAGAGAAACGAAGAAGGAGAGGAGGAGCCAAAAAAAAAATGTGGGAAAAAAAAAATGGGCTAAGGGAAATTACGTAATTGCACATATTATTTTTTTTAATAATTTTTCTATTTTTTTTTACGTTAGATTTAGTAAGGGAAAAATGGGCAATTCATTAAAAATAGCTCTGGCAGGGGGCCGCCGTGGTAATTTTGAAAGTTACGGGGATGTATGTGGAATTTCACTATAGTTGAGGGGGTCTAGGTGGAATTATTACAAAGATTATATATATATATATATATATATATATATATATATATATATATATATATATATATATATATATATATATATATATATATTAATTGTTTATGGTAAGATATTTTTAATCTATTGTGTAATATAACATTTGACTATTTATATATATTATTGTGTCGGTAATTGGTTAACATCTTCAGTTAGTATGATTAGGGTCCACGGAGGTTGTTTTGTGTTGAGGTTACGTCCTGGTGCGTTGTTTGTTGTGTCGTGTGAGCAATTCTTGTCAGTATGTTTACTGTCTGAGCAAAAATCTGCACAAAGAGTTGTTGGGATGTGCCTGACAAAGTCCTTCTAGAGTGAAAATAGGAGTTCAAATATTAAGTAGAAAACTTATTCGCTACCTAGTGCATTTATTATCCTGTTAACTAACTAATTAAGTCTTTGAGTTCGTATGTTAGCGTAATCTGACCCATGGTATGATTAAGTCTTTGGATCTTTAATGTCATCCACATGAAATGGAGCCCATGGGCCTTCAATAAGGAGTAGGTAGCAAGACCAACTCATAGGGATAGATGGCATGAAGAACCTGTCCAGCCCAAACTGTTTGTTGATCGGACTAGGACAAGACGGTATTCTCGAATGATCGCGTGGGAAACTTGGCTCGGATGACCCTGGTCAATCACTGGAAGTCCCTGCTCGGTGCTCGGACTCTATCAGGTGATCAATCAGCTCTAGACGGTCAAGTATCTAAACACCCATTTTCAAAAGATAAAGAGATAAAGTAAAAATGTCTAATATAGGGGGTAACTAAAGGTGGCGTTTGGTTAGTGTTCCCACTTTTCTCAACCCAACTGGGATAGGTTGAGTTCGATTGAGTTGAAAATTTTGTTTCCTATCGGGAACAAAATTGCGTTTGGTAACGATAATTTTTTTTTTTGTGCTGAGAATAAAATCGCGTTTGATAACGATATTATCTTAGAATTGATTTCATGAACTAACCCTAGAATTGATTCAACTAAATTCACAAATTCAGCCAAAATCCCCAAATCAAGAACCAACCCTAAAATTGATTTCATGAAATTCAACCAAACCCCTAAATTCAATCAAATCGCCAAACCAAAATCAAGAACCAACCCTAAACCAAAATCAAGAACGAGTATGATAATCAGGAGAATTTTCGCTCCATCCCTGTCCCAGGGGCCTTCACGATTATTTCGTTCACCGTTGCCGACGACCTCAGGTGTATTCCCTCGCCATTTTCAAGTATGAAATCGCAACCCAGAATAACGAAATCGCAACCCAGAACAACGAAATCGAAATGAAAACAAAATAAAAATCGAAATCGAAATGAAATTGAAGTCGAAATGAAAACCACCAGCGAAATCGGAATGAAATCGAAATCGAAATGAAAACCAATGAAATCGAAATCGATTTCACGAACCTTAACTCGTTGACGAAATCGATTTCGTCATCGAGCTAGGGTTTCGATTTCGTAGGCGATGGCAATTTCGTTGGCCTCCTGAACGACGAATTTGTTGTTCTTCGCCGTTGTTCGTCGTTGGCTAGGCGATGGTGAGCAACAACAAAATGGAGAGAACAGTGACGGCGAGAGTGATGGAGCAACGAGACGCTGAAGACGAAGATGGCAACGAGAAGACGAAAACGACAATGGTAGCGGAAGACGAACAAAGAGGTGAGAGCAATGGAGAGATAACAAAGCATGGCCAGCAAAAAAAGAAAAATAAAAATTTGTTGTTTGCGCTTAACGAAAGTAGAACAGGGAACTTAGTAACAACTGAGTTAATTACGAGCGTGTTTTTTTTTTTTTATTTTGTTGAGTGTTTTGGGCACCAAAAAAATAAAAATAAAAATAAAAATTATTTCTTATTTTCTTAGGATTTTGAGAATCAATTCTCATTTTTGGAGTTGGGTTGAGTTGAGTTTTATATTTACCAAACACATTTTCAAAAACTAATCCCAAAATTTTTAGATTGAGTTTGGTTGGGAACCCTAACCAAACGGGGCCTAATTACCCCTATTATTTCCTTAATGAAAGAAATAAGATAGCTAGAAGGTTCTTTTGTCCTTTGAAAATTGAGTTGGAAAGCCTTTTTTAAAAAGGTGAAAATATTTAGGTTATAGAATGTCCCATTGAGCCCACACAAGGGTCTAAATCGTTTTTCTTTATTTTAAATTTTTTTTTATTAAATTACACTTTATCACTTTATTATCTGTCCAATTTCTTTCCATTTTTTAAGGATTAATTACACTTTGTTTCCTTATATTTTAGACAAATTATACATTATACCATACAGTGTTTTCGTAAATATTTACCTCTATTGTAGTTCAGACTAAAGTGCACCGGTTATATTTTCAGTTAAAATTAACAGTCAAATTTCAAAATTCAAAATAATAAAGTATTCAATATTACTTCACTTTATACCCCGGGTCGGTCAAGTCGGGTCAGATAATATATGTTTTCCCTTTCTTTTATTCTCCTGTGGCGGGGCCGGTATAAGAGTAAATTTGATATTTCACAAAATTCTATTAATTACTTAACCGTTACATTTAACTATAAATCACATGTATAAGTGTCGATGAAAATATACACAGTGCAATTTTTTCAAACTACAAGGAAGCTATATTCGAAATTTATGCTTCTTTTATTCTCCCAGGGTGGAGGCCGGAATCAGGGTAAATTTTACATTTCGTGAAATTCTATTAATTATTTAACCGTTGCACTTAAGTCTGAACCACGAAAAGACAAGTGCTGACGAAAATACTACAAGGGTAAACAGTGTAATTTGATCAAATTATAAAGATTGAAAGTATAATTAAAACCCTTTTTTATGGCCCAATTTTAAGAAAGCAACTTTCTAAAATTGGACCACCAGATATCTGTCTGAAAAATTACATTTTGATTTATCTTAAAAAAAATGACACGACAAGCTTGCAGGTGTGAAAAAACTGGTCACATAATTTTTTATTTTTTTATTTTTGGGTCAATACTAAAATAATATTTTATTAAAAAAAAATAATAATTTTTTAATTTTTAAAAAAAAAATATATATTATGGAAGAAACTTATAAAAAGCTTACCGACATATCGTGTAATTGTCAACAATACCCATATGAAACTTATATGGACAGTCCTTCCATTCTATGTTTCTTTCAAATTGGTCCTTTTATTTTTAATTTTTTCAAATCTCAAAAGATTCAAGTCATTTGAGAAACCAATTAAATATATAATTTCAATTTTACCCTTATTATATATATTTGTTTTTGTATCAACTTACCCGACATCCCTTTTTCTCCCATTTTCGCTCCAAATTCTGTGCATATGCCACCTTCAATTTAAAAAATAAAATAAAATTATGAACAACTGATGCAATATAATTTTTTGATAGACAGAGAGAGATAGAGAGAAATAGAAAGGTATATTTGGAATTTAAGTTTCTACCGACTTGCAAAAGACTTGCGCGGTCGATAAGTATGGTTGATTTAAGGGTATTTGATAGGGACTCATACGTGTGTCTCCTACTCCTCTCCCGACATGAGTGATTTCCTGACCGTTCCCTCGTGCTTGTTGATAAACAAGGATCGATTTTTTAGGAAGGTACGGAGAAATGGACTTTGCTTCAATTACCGTTCAGAGCCATCCAAGAGCGTACCAAAATCAAAGATTTCGTGTGCTTTTGGGGGGAAAAAAAAAGGCATCCTAGACTTCGGGTACTTCTTTTTTGGTATATACCCGCTATCGTGCACATTTGAAATTGAGAGTAAATTTTGGGGTCAAATTTCAAATAAACACAAAACTTGGGGGTTATTCATGTAATCATTCCTACTAAAATAGCCTTCTATTGAATTTCAAAGAAACTTCATGGAACAATAAAAAAAGATTTGGATAAAAAGAACAGGTGGGTCCTAATAAGAGGATCAGAGAAAGATCGGCAAGTTAAGAGTAATTTTCAATCCATATATTTAAAATAACTACTAAAAAATTCATGTAAGTTGTAATAAAAAAAAAAAAAAACGCAGATAATGTTCTAGGAACGCTAGTACAGTAGGAAAATGACCGAAGACAATTCAAAATCAGCATTTCTAAAAAAAATCATGCGCTAAGAACGGTAGGTAGGAAGCAAACAACCAAATTATATAGCTATTTTAAATATTTTTTAAAATTATTTATTTACTAATTTCGAATTTATAAAGCCATTTTCAAGAAATTAGTATATTTGGGTTTATCTTTTGGTATCTTTATTTAGATTCTGTTATGGACGGTGGAGGTCAACAAATGTGGTTACCTTTTTCTTCATACTAGATAACTAACTTCCATTTATTTTTCTAATATTGCTTGACCAAAAAATAACTGTCTATACCAACGTGTGAGTTGGTCTAAGTGAAAGGAATTTGAGTTTTTTAAACAATACTTTCAGGAATCGAATCTTGAGAGGTTGTGTATGAAAAATGCTCTATTGGGAGAGATGTCCCGTTTCTGACGCCCGACAATACTTCGAGGGATTAGTTTCCGCCTACCGTGGTACGGGGATACCCTAGGAAACCGGAAAAATATATATATATATACACACACACGTGTTTGGATAAGCTAATCTCTTGTTTAGGTGTTATTAAAAGGGATTCACTCTAACCCATCTAGCCAGTTTCTTTTTATAGCTATTATTTGGAAGATATAGACAGATAAAAATAAAGAGGTTATTGAGGGAGTCGAGACTGACACCTCTATGATCTTTAGCCGAATAGATCATCTTAATAGAGTTCTGTTGGAGGTGTTGTAGCAGAAAATAAATAAAGTACGAGTTTACCAAAATTTCTTGGGATGAGTCGCGGACTAGGTCGCTCTCTTTAAGGCGTTTCGCGGCTCTGCCCAAGAACGTGCAAGCAGTGTATCAGCCCCGTCGTCCCCAGGATAAAACAACCCAGAATCACCTCTGTCTAGAACCTTCTTTGCACAACAGAAGACCTGAATACTAAACACCCACTCACTGTTTGAACAAACAAACAGACTGCTCGGAAATCGAAGTTTAAAAGAAATAAAACTATTTCTGAAGAAGAAGCTGTTTCAGATCAAGACGAAGATTGTTTTGTGTTCTTAAAATTGAGGAAGAAAACACTATTTATAGGAGAAAAAAAAAAACAAAAACCGTTTGAATCTTTTTTTTAAAACCGAAAATAAAAAAAACGTTTTTAATAATTAAATTATTAAAACGTTCAACTTTAAACGTTTTTTTATTTAAAACGTTTAATGAATTAAAACGTTTTTTAATAAATTAAAAACGTTTTGTTTTTTTTCAACGGTTCAAATTATTCACACGTTTTAGTTTTTATTTTTATTTTTAATTAAACTGTTTTTAAAAAAAAAAAAAAAAAATTTCTAAAAAGTAAATAAGTGCCACCTCATCACACGCTCGACTCGACTCGGCCGGCCGGACGGCGGCGCGCGCGTATATGGCAAACCGGTAGGGATGTAACTCCTCTCCCCTCCACAAAATGTGGGTACCCTTTGGGGCACACCCCAAGTGTCTCACATACCCCTAGATATCCTCATTAATTTCACCTCTTCTAACCAATGTGGGATAAAATGGCTAAAGGAAATTGCACATTTGACACTTTCTATTCTAAAAATTTAATTAAAATTCATTTATTTCAACAGGAAGCATTTTACTCTTGATATCCCCTAAATGATAGAGTAGTCTCCAAGTTTTCTCATTGGTCCTTCCCGAGTGTAGGTTTTTATAAGCTAAACAAGGATAAAAGTGCTTCAGAAAATTTGGAAAAAAGAGGAATTGGCGGAATTGTTTGAGATAACTTGGGAATTTGGATTATAGGATACTTTGGTCGCAGCCAAGATTGCACGTGATTAGAAGCGGAGTTGAGGAGTATCCATACTAGTATACTGATTGCTTTATAAAGAGAGATCCCAATACTTGTTGTCGAAACCGACTTGCAGGAGGCAGTCTCCGTCATCTTAGGTGATTGCCCGAAGACTTATAGGTATAAACTTTGGGTAGAAGATTGTAAGAGATTCTTGACGACTAATGTTTACCTACTCCAATTTGCGCAAAAGAAATTTTTGTACTGATTTTCTTGCAAAGAAAGACTTGAACGGAAAAGATAATTTGAAGATCATGGAGTCGCCTCCAAAAGATATGACTGATATAGTCCTAGCTGAAATGGATGCTAGCACCTTCGATAAGTGCCCTTAGATTTATTATCTCTCTTTATGTACCCAAAAAATAAAAAGGAGATTCATAAAATTTATTGAATTTATAAAATAGAATTTCAAAGAGAAAAAATTAAGATTTGCAAATATTTTCGAAATAGGTATTGTTTCCAAATCCCACCAAATAGGATTTTCACTTTTATTAATAAGTATAATTAAAATCATATTTGTAAAACTATATTATTATATGTATAAAAATAGTATAACTAAAACTATATAATATATATAAAAATAGTATAATGGATATCAAAATTTTACGTACAAATATTTGTTTATCCGAATAAGAAAATTATGAAATTACGCAATACAATTATTCATTTAAAATAATTATCTAAACAATAAATTTATAAATGATGAGATTTCAAAATTTAGAATTTTAAAATTTCGTCATTTATAAATTCTAAGAATTTATCAAATCCTTTACGCAAACTCAACCTAAGAGAAATTAGCAGATTCTCCTTGACACTAGTTATTTATATTTTTCCATCCTCAATTTTTTTTTCCAGTAATTTCGAATGATTTTTTAGTTCTTGAGTTAACAATAACATTAACTAAATTGAATCTATTAAGCTAATGTTAATTAGATATAAAATTTGTATTTGATATCATAGTTAATGTTAACTAATGACTGAAAAATAAGTTACTAAGAGCATCTCCAATAGATGTGCTAAATTTGATATGCCATTTGCGGGATATGACACATGTTGTTTAGGGTAGGTACTCCAACATTTGCGGCAAAATCAATGTGTTATTTCTTTATATGTATCTTGTATTAAAATTAAAATTAGATATTGACTTAAATGAAAATTTTAAAGTAATCGCTAAATTTCAATTTAATTTCTAAAATTTTGATTATATTTTTTTCATTTAGCTTGAATTTGAATTAGTATTATGTATCTGCATGTATCAAATTAATGATTAAATTCTGAATTAACACGTATCAAATATGACTAAATAAATTATACCAATTTGAATCTAAATTAAACTAAAAAAATTAATTCATATTATATTATAACCTAACTTAATTACTAAATTAAAATTAACACAAACAAAATAAAATTAACAAACTAATCCAACCCAAATAAAATAAAATTAATAAATTATTTTTTAATTTTGTTGTTATTTTTTTTATGCGGGTTTGATAACTGTTGGAACAACAGTTCTCCTGCCAGATTTTCCATTAGGTTCGAGTTGTGACAAATATGGTCTAGACAAGAGGGATGAATTGGCACAACAAATGTCCCACCCGTTGAAGTCTTAATTTTGGCTAAAAATAGTAAATTGGTAATTAAAATTTTTAACACACATTATAGTGCTAGTAGAATAGGGTGAATGTTTATGTAGACCCTGAGATGTACCAAATTGCACATTTGATCTGTCAACTTTTATATTTGTTTCAATTCCGCAAAATTGAAAGTTAATGATTTTGGACGAAAGGGCCTTCAAATTGGATATTTTTGTCATTCAACACTCTACTAAATTTAAGACGTTTTCTCCAAGTAATGATTTTGTCTTCTTTCTCTCTTATTTTTTTTTAAAGGAATCATTGTTTGGAAATTATTAAAAGAAAATAATTTAGATTTTGTAGAGGGATAGAATAACAAAAGTATCAAATTAAATGAAAAGAGGTTTTCGGTTTCTCTTAACACAAAAAATTAGCTCATGGGGTGAAACTCTCTCACACTTATAATCTGACCAACTTCTATATCCAATATAAAATAAACCCAACAATCTCTCCCTCACCCCCGAGACATTTGGTCGCCTAACTCTCGATCAGTCTTTCCCTTTATGGTTATTGAGTCAAAATTGTTTTAACTAAGCTCTGATACTATTGTTTGATGATCTTAAACCTCTCTCAACTTCATAAGTTAACTTATGAGATGAGGTTTTCTCTCATACTTATAACTTGACCGCCAGTCTCTTCTACATTTGATAAAGAATAAACCCAACATTTAAAAAACCGTGTGTTTAACATAATCTTCTTCTTTTTTTCAAAATTATTAACAATATTTTAAAATCAAATACACAATTTAACCAAGATAAAGTTAAGGGTTCACAACCCTTTATTAATTTTTTTAAAAATTTTTGTTAGTGATGGTCAAAATCGGAATAAAAAGTGGAGCAAATTGCCTATAATTTTCACGACGCAATTATCCACACTTGTTACTTGCACCGACCCTTATAATTTCATCCCACTTTCTTACTTGCATGGGAAGTTGTAAAGTGGAATCTTTATAGTTATTTTTTAGTATATTCCAACTTCTATATTTATTTATTTATTTTTATTTTTTTTTGGGGGGTTGATATTTTTTTTAGGGTTTTTCTTCCAAAAGTCCCATTTTTTGAGTTGAGACAACTTTTTAGATTCCACCAAAATCCCTTTCATGTGAAAACTCTTATTTTAACATTTTTAATTTGAAAAGTCCTATGTTGAGTTGGTAAATATTTCTTTTTTTCTTTTTTACCCCTAGTTTATTACAAGCAAGAGTTTTTCCTTTTCTACTCCCATTTTTATTTTACTCCCTTTATTTAGTATTATTTTAATTTCAAACCCCAATTTTTTTATTTTTCAATTTCACACCTTTTTCTTTATTCCATTTTTCTTTTTATTTTTGAAACATTTCATTTGTTCCAAATTAAGTAGATATCTACTGAAAATAAATTAAGGAGATATCTACTGAAAATAAATTAAGTAGATATCTACTAAACATTACATAACTCAATATGTTTCTACAAGATTTGTAGGTGAAATTAAGTAGATATCCAATGAACTAAAAAATATCACAAAATACCACTTACATTGTTCTTCAATAGACAATTTTTTAAGGACTATCATTTGTTCCAAAAATACAAAATATATATATATATATATATATATATATATATGGAATAAAGAAAAATGTGTGAAATTGAAAAATAAAGAAATGGAGTTTTAAAATTGAAATAATATTAAATAAAAATAGTAAAATAGAAATGAGAAAAAATAGAGTGGATTTTTTTTTTTTTTTCCAAAATCATGAGAATGAGAGAGAGAGGAGAGAGAGTGAGTGAGTGGTGAGAGAAGAGAGGAAAGAGAGAGAGAGAGAGGGCAGCCGTGGGGTCGCCTGCCCACTGTCTGCCCAGAGAGAGAGGGGGCAGGCGGGCCCCACGCCTGCCCACCTCTGTAGAGAGAGGGGGGCAAGCGTGGGGCCCGCCTGCCCACTGTCTGCAGAGAGAGGGGCGGTGGGCCCGCCGAGTTGTTTATATATATAATACAAATTTAAAAGAAAAATAATGAAATAGTGGTGTTTGTAACTTATTTACATTTTTAGTGTTCCCCGGGGTTCCGAACCCCGGGTATACGAATTTTTTTTTTTTTTTTAGGTATACGGTTTATACCCGGGGTTTGGTACCCCGGGTTCTATGTAGAACCCAGGGAACCAAACCCCGGGTATAAACCAATTTTAAAAAAAAAAAAAAAAATCATTTTTACCCAAGAAATTTTTAAAATTTTTGGCAACTTTAAATTGATTAACGGTGGTCTATCGACATTTTAAATAAATTTAATTTTTTTGCGTATAAATTATATTCAAAACACTACATAATACTTTTTACAACACTAAAAACGGACAAATGGATGAATTTTAAAAAATCGTCAAAGTTGACCAGATGAGTTGTTTCGATAACAGCGAATTTTTTTTCGGCAATTTAGAATTAACAAAAGATTGCATGTCCGTAACAGAAATGAACCAAATTTTTCGTATATAAACTATGTTTATAAAACTACATAACAAAACTTAGAATACTAAAAACGGACAAGTGGATGAATTTTAAATAATCGCCAAAGTTGATGAGATGAGTTGTTTCGTTGACGATGCAATTTTTTTGAAAATTTTGAATTAACAAAAAATGGTCATCTATCCGTAACAGAAATGATCTTGATTTTTTTGTATACAAACGACGTTCATAACGCTAAATAATAAAATTGAGAACACGAAAAACGGATAATATGTTATCGAGAGAAAATAAAACTTACGTAAAATAATAGAAAAAGTTTGGATGGACATAATTTTGTACTCGGTGGTCCGTTTGGGGCGATTTTTTTTTTGATTTCGGGTATTTTTTCAAGATCTAGGCGCCGTAAAATCCGTAGGCGATTTGGTCCAGTATTTTTTCAAATAAAGCCCGTTTGCACCTTCAATTTTGGATTCGAAGTGTTGAGTGAATAAATTTATAATCTTCGTTGTGAACGTGTGTCTTGTTCTGTTGATAAAATTGAAATATTTAAAAGCCAGAGTGATGACTCAAATCAGATCCAATTTTTTAAAAAAAAAATTGCCCCCAACGGATCACCGAGCGTAAAGTTATGTCCATCCAAACATTGAAGAGCAATATAGTGTTTTTTGAAACGTTGAAGAGTAATAAAATGTTATGATAATAACCATTATTTAAAAAAAAATCACTAATCCGTTTTTCGTGTTCTCGATTTTATTATTTAGCGTTATGAACGTAGTTTGTATACAAAAAAATCAAGATCATTTCTGTTACGGATAGACGATCATTTTTTCTTAATTCAAAATTTTCAAAAAAATTGCATCGTCAACGAAACAACTCGCCTGATCAACTTTGGCGATTATTTAAAATTCATCCACTTGTCCGTTTTTAGTATTCTAAGTTTTGTTATGTAGTTTTATAAACATAGTTTATATACAAAAAATTTGGTTCATTTCTGTTACGGACATGCAATCTTTTGTTAATTCTAAATTGCCGAAAAAAATTCCGCCGTTATCGAAACAACTCATCTGGTCAACTTTAGCGATTTTTTAAAAATTCATCCATTTGTCCGTTTTTAGTGTTGTAAAAAGTATTATGTAGTGTTTTGAATCTAATTTATGCACAAAAAAATTAAATTTATTTAAAATATCGATAGACCACCGTTAATCAATTTAAAGTTGCCGAAAATTTTAAAAATTTCTTGGGCAAAAATGCTTTTTTTTTTTTTTTTTTTTTTAAAAAAAAAAATTGGTTTATACCCGGGGTTTGGTTCCCTGGGTTCTACATAGAACCCGGGGTACAAAACCCCGGGTATAAACCGTATACCTAAAAAAAAAAATAAAAAAAAAAATCGTATACCCGGGGTTCCGAACCCCGGGGAACACTAAAAATGTAAATAAGTTACAAACACCACTATTTCAGTATTTTTCTTTTAAATTTATATTATATATGTAAACAACTCCAGGCCCGCCTGCCCAGTGCGCCAGACAGAGAGAGAGAGAGAGAGGGGCAAAATCGGTAATTCAATTTTTATGGGGGTTTTGGGATGATTAAAAAATCTATGGTCATTGAAAAGTTATTTTTTGGACATTTAGGACTGCAGAAAAATTTTCCCTTTTTTTTTTATAATTTCAATGTTCCTTAAATAATTATATTTTAATAGTGATGAAGTTTAAATCTGGTTCGGAAAGACTGATATTTTGGGATTCAGAATGGATGAGCTAAGATTGGTACGTTTTTGCAAAATAATACACTGCGAGTGAACCGGGTAGCGTTGCAAGACTTGTTTGACTGAGTATTAGTTTGGAAAAAGTGTGCATACCTGCCTACGCTATAACAAAAATTACATATTAAGACAATATTTTTAGAGGCAATTTATAAATAATGTTCTTTTTAATTCTTTTTGAGTAATGTCCTTATAATATTTGTTTAATAAGACACATTTAAAAAAAATAATAATAAAAAAAAAAATCCTAATAAATATAAACTAATGCGACTAAATAATTGTCATTATAATTATTGGGACAATCTTTTATGAGACAATTTTTAATTATCTCAATATTAAATGAATCCCAAAATTATATATGTCACGACAAATTTAGTGACCTTAAAAATGAATTTCAGTATAGTGCTACGTCCACTCCCCTGTAGTATTTATAGGATATGGAAAATTTATTTGACGAGTCTTCCATAAATTTCGATATATTCCTTGTTGAGACAGTGGATATAGCACGACACTGAGTGATGGGTGATTATTTTTGAAACCATAACGCCTCTTTCCTAAACAAGTAGAGGCCATTACAACTGCCCTCGAGCAGGCGCGCGACGGTAGCTAGGCGCATCTCGGGGATGATGACGATGCTCGGGGTGATGTGATTGAGGTCTTTGACATGTTGTTCCTAACAGGGACAATGACTAGGATCCCTCAGCATGAGAGCAGTAGCGGTTGACGTCGTAGCTTTCTCGGCTCACTGGTAGAACTTCCTAGGCATAAATATGCTCGCCCAGACTCACCTTTATGACCGACCGTAGGGAGTACAGTCTTTGCAGTATCACGCGTGAGGCGCATGGCTAGTGACAAGGGACATGTCGGGATTTAAACCCAATTAGGAAGAAAAAATTTAAAAAATAAATTAATTTCTTGAGAAGATAAATAATTAAAAAAAAAAAAAACCCTACTCATCACAAAATATAAAAAAGATAATTTGTAAATATTTAATTTTTTATTTTCATAAAATTCTCAACCGCTGAAAAGTCAAAAAATAATCCTTAAGATAAATAATGATTTCCACAATAAATTAAAATAAATTAAATTAAAAAATCTTAGGTAGGTCTAAATATCTTGTAGTAAAACATAAGATAATGACAAAATGCTTTGTCAATAAAAGAATTAAATTAAAAAATAAATGGAAGTTAATCCAAGATAAGGGTGTTTGTGGTTGGGTGGCCTTAATGCATAATTAAGTGGGGCCAATTAAAATTATGAGAATGGTAGTTGGAACCTTCAAACGCCAATTGATTGAACTTTAGCAACCATCTTAATTTTATATAAATCTTAATTTAACCCCAAATTATTTTATTATTAAAAAAAAAAAGTTGCAAAATTTGATTAGTCATCATGCAATTTGTTCTTATTGTTGTTTTTATGCTAAGATATGTCTGGATCCGTTTATGTGCATATCGCCTAAGGACCTGTTTGGTTGGTGTGCCTAACCCATTCCATTCTCATCCCAAAATTTTTGAGATTGATATTTGGGAATACGTTTGGCAAACCCAATTCGATTCACATCTCATTCCAAAATATTGGAATTGATTCTTGAAATTTAAGGAAATGAGAAACAAAAAAATTAAGGTGGCGTTTGGTTAGTGTTCCCACTTTTCTTAACCCAACTGGAATGGGTTGGGTTGAGAATTTTGATAACAGAATTACGTTTAGTAACGACAATTTTTTTTTTGTGCTGAGAACAAAATGTGTTTGGTAACGATTTTATCCTAAAACTAATTTTTTTTTTGTGTGTTTGGCGGCGGCCGGCGACGACGGTAGAGGTAGCCAGCGACAGTCACCGAAGGAGGACTCCGGCAGCGCGGACGGTTGCCGGAGGTGACCGGCTGCAGCGGAAGGTCGCTGGACGGCGGCGGAGGCCGGCGATGGTCGTCGGACGGTGGCCAGAGACGGCAGTCGGTCACCTGCCGGTGGCGGATGGTGGTGGTCGACCGGCAGATGAAGACGGAAGTTGAGAATTTTGGGTTGAGTTTTTTGGACACAAAAAGAAATAATTTTTTTTTGTTTCTAATTTCTTTAGGATTTTGAGAATCAATTCCTATTTTTTAGGTTGCGTTGGGTTGAGTTTTGTGTTTGCCAAACGCGTTCCCAAAAATCAAACCCAAAATTTTTAGGTTAGGTTGGGTTGGGTTGAATTTGGTTGGGAACACTAACCAAACGGGGCCTAATTTTTTTCATTCTCAAAAAACTCATCCCGAAAAATGGCAAGGTAGGAATTAAAGAAATAGTTAACGAGGTCCCGTGTTCAACTTTTGTTAGGCTCCTAATAAGATTTTTTTTCCCGTTTCCCCTTATATGATTGTTTTTAGTATACTTGTATAATTTGATAAATAAATTATTTATGTTTTTTATTTGTTTATTGTATATTGATTGTTTATACTTTTAGTTTTGAAAACATGCATAATTATAAAACCAGATAATAATTTTGAGTATATAGAGAGAATATGTATTTTTTTCCAATTTTTTTTTTTTTGCTATTGAACGGTAAACTATTCAATACGAAACACTATTTCTCACCTTCAACAAAAGGATTTTGGTATACAATTGTATTTTTGTCGCCAAAAATAATATATAATCAAATTAGACATCTATTGTAAAATATATACAGTGTTTATATCTAATATGTCAATATTTTACGATATCTATTTTTAGTTAATGTTTTTTTTTTTTTTTAAATCAAGTGTAATTTGATATTTATTATCATACATTTAAAAAAAAAAAAAAAAACAATTGTTGAGTAAACAATTCCAGAATAATATTGTTAACAAACGTAATTCTGTTTCCAAAAGGACACATAATTCGATCATTATCAAATGCAACTCGGTTCCGAGAAGGAAACAAAATTCTTAATCCATCTCATCCCATCCCATTTCAAGTGAAATGAGAAAAGTGGAAACACTAACCAAACGTTACCTAATTATCTCCCCGAGCGATCTTAAGGGCGCATTTTTCTACATTGGTTTGGTGCATTCAAAATTAAATTCAAAACTTATTTCTTAAAATTGCTCTCCAAGAAAATCAACCCTGGTTGATAAGAAAATAGGACACTTTCTCTTGCCTAATGGACTAACACCACTTAAGTGTTGTTATCTATTAATAAATCAGAATGAAAAATACATTTTAATGGTCCAAATTTAAGTTTATAAATGAATGGTTAAAATTGCACTTATATAACCTCTCAATTCATTAACTTATAAATTTTTCTACACCATTAAATCCGTTCATTGACTTACATAAAAAAAAAAAAAAATTATTTAGTCAAAGTTATTATAATTTTTCCAAGAAAATGATTGAGGATTGTGTGTTGTTTATTTTAATCAAAGTTGTTATAATTTTTCCAAGAAAATGACTGAGGATTGTGTGTTGTTTCGGAGCTTTTGTTTTGCCTTCGTGTTGTTTCTTTCTTTGTTGTTTTGTTTTGTATGTGTCTTTTAATTTCCTTTGTGAAAAAAAAAAGGGGTTAATTATACTTTATCACCTGTAATTTGACCCATTTGCATTTTATCCCCTTGTGGTTCAAACGTCGCCACTTACTTCCCTATAGTCTTAGGCCTAAGTGGAACGGTTAAGTTTTCCGTTAACTCTAACAGTCAATGGACGGAAGTCAACCAAAATCCGTTAAATAGTGTGAAATGATGTTTATACCCTTAAAATATTTTGTAAGTTTTAATACTATTTGAAAATTTAAAGGGCCATAAATGTAATTTTTTTCAGTTCATTTCTTCTTCTCGTATGATCTCCTTCACTGTTTCTTCGTCTTCTTCGCCGTCACCGGTGACGTTTTCGCCGTCTTCGCCGTCCTCTCCATTTTGATTTTGATTTTGAAATTGGGTTTCGAGTTCGATTTCAAAATCGAAATCGAAACCCTCGAAATTGAAATCAAAACGGAGAAGACGAGGGCGAAGACAAACGCAAGGGTTTCGATTTCGAAATCGATCGTCGGGAGAGAAGAGAGCAGAGGAAGAAGAAACGGAGAAGAAGACGAAGACGACGGCGAAGACGAACGCGAGGGTTTCGATTTCGATTTCGAAACCCTAGTTCGTATGTATATGTATGTCTATGTATATGTATATGTATATGTATATGTATATGGTTCGGTTGGGATCGATTTCGAAATCGACGGTGTGGATGGTTGGGTTGGGGGTGGTTGGTACCCAGAAGAGAGAGAGAGAGAGAAGACGTCGGAAGTTCCTTGAAGCAAACTCCGCCGTTAGAGCCGTCGGAGCAGATAAACGTTTTAGGGAAAAATATATTTTGACCCTTTTAGTTTTTAAAAATTTTCAAAATAGATCCCTTGAATTATTTAAACAAAATGACAAAATTACCTTTAATTTTAAAGTGAACAGACACAATTACCCCTAATTTTAACTGTGACACTTAAGTCGAAAACTACAAGGGGGGTAAGTGGTGACGTTTAAACTATAAGGGAGTAAAGTAAAAATCAGCCAAACTACAAGGGGATAAAGTGTAATTAACCCAAAAAAATAATTATAATTTTAGGGTTAATAACACTTTACTCCCTTGTGATTTGGACAATTTGCACTTTATTCCTTATAGTTTGAAAATCACCCCACTTACTCCCTGTAGTCATATATTTATTGCACCTACCTCCTATATCAGGGGGGTAAGTGGTTTGAAAATCTAACCACATGAGGGTAAGTGACGATTTTAAAATTATAGGGAGGTAAGTACAAATCGGACAAATCACAAAGGGGTAAAATTTAATTAACCCTAATTTTTATTGTCATTTCATCTGACAAACAGGCACTTGCCACACATATAAATATGTAAGGGACCTTTTGATAATTTTTAGTCTCCTTCCCCGACATGTTCTCCTTCACGCCCAAATACTAAGAATACACCTGTGTGTGTAAATTTTTCGGGAAGAAATTGAAAATATTCATAAAGTCTCCTAAAAAATAGTAAGGTGCATGATACGTGACTATAACATGGTTAGTGATTTGGACTAAAGCAGACTGATTAAGAAACTTCAGACTGTCAAGTGTTCAAATTGAAACTTTGGGAACACAAGTGAGATAATGATCAAACTTCAAGGTGTAAAGTGTAAAAAAACAAAAACTATTTTAAAAAATCTAGTAACAACATATCTTTATATTTTGTCATTTTTTCTACAAATTAATTGAGAAAAAATATAAAATTTTCACATCCTCATACTAATATTCCCCTAGTCTATCTCCACAATATTTTTATTTTATTTTTTAATTTCAATTATGCAAGACTCGAATAATAATACTTTTAAAAAATTAATAATATTATATTTGTTAACGTGTTGATATTAACAAAATAACATCTAATTAATTAACTCTATATGGATGTATAGCACCCAATCAGTGCAAATCAATAATTTCATTACAATTTCGAACGATAAATAGTCAATTGTTGTGTACCTAACTATTTTTAATGAGATTTTATGGGTATTTCACCGACATCGATATTTTTCTCTTGCATATTTTCAGCGTGTGCGTGTGTATATATTGTTCCTGAGTATTTAGACAATAAAGAGAACAAGAGGGGAGAAGGACGCTAGAATTGACCTTTGAAAAAAGTTACGAGCATGGCAGACGATTTTTTTCTGTCTAAAATAGTAATGGGGATAATGACCTGGACTGTATGTAGTGGGATGATTAAGAAAATTTACAGTGTTATATATTCAAATTGAAACTATGGAAACCAAAGTGAGATTTAGGTCAAACTTCAAGGGTGCAAAGTGTCAAAACCGCTGTTTTGGTATGTTCAGTTGAAAATGCAACGAATTCCAAGTCTCAAGCAAACTAGGAACACATACAGATTTCACCTTCAGTTCAACTTTAATTTATAGAGTTCATACAGATTTCAGTCAGATTTCCGCTTCAATCGACTGAATCTAGGGTTTCCGTAGCACTTTGAAGCTCGAAAAACGACGAAGGTACTTGTAATTTTACTTTCAACAGTTCATATTCAAGTGTGTGTGTGTGTGTGTCTGTGTGTGGTTGCGATGTGATTCCGGCGATATAGCATGCGATCAACTTCAATTTCATCTTTGTTGATCGCAGATATGATTGCGTTTGAGCTTCAGTACTGTGTTAGGGTTTTCGTTGTTATGCTCTTGGTTCCAGGAATTGTAGGTTGGGGAAAGGAAGGGCATTACGCTATATGCAAGATCGCCGAGGTGAATTCAGTTAGTTAGCAATTGATTCTTGCTGATAAATCTTAATTTTTCTGGAAATTGAAATGAAAATTTTATATGATTGTTTCAGGGATATCTTACTGAAGATGCCTTGCGTGCAGTGAAGTCATTGCTCCCAGATCAAGCTGAAGGTGATCTTGCTTCTGTTTGTTCATGGCCTGATGAGGTTCGGTACAGCTATCACTACCGGTGGAGTAGTCCTTTACATTTTGTTGATACGCCTGATTTCAGGTGTAACTACAAATATTGCAGTAAGACATTCTCATTTCTTGTCACCTAATTTCAGTAAGGTAGTGTTTGGTAGCACAAAATTCAAGCCATGGAATTGGAATTGGAAATGGATGCATGTAAGTTTTTAGTTTTTTAAATAGAATTTCAATTCTGATTCTGATTCTGATTTTAAGGCTCCAATATCATGAAACGAAATGCTACCTAGGGATTATTGCATTCATACTTCTGATTTTGATGCAGCTCTTTTTCACATAACCTCGAAAAGTTGCAATAAAAATTATAATACATTCCCCCCCCCCCCCCCCCCCCCCCCCGCGTCTATCCTCGAATGACTAAATGAAATCAAGGCCGGTCCTGAGAAATCAGTGGCCTTAGGTGAATTCTGAAAATCAGGACCCTGTAATATTTAAATAATTTTATATATACTCATTTTTTTTTTCATAAAATCAAAATGTCACTTGGGAAAATAGTTATGATAGTGATTGAACAGGGATTGAGATTTTTTATATACTATTATATTAATTCAAAAAATTAAAAGTAAAAAAAATATAGGGGCTGATCTGAAAGGGCCCCGAAACTTTGGGGGCCCTAGACGACCGCCTTGGTGGCCTAGCTCCAGGGCTGGCCCGGAATGAAATATATACTAGGATGTCTCTGAGTAATGGATAATGGGTTCTTGCGCGATTTGGAACAGCGTAAGAGTAAAGAGCAATAAAGAGTAAATAGTATGTTCTATGTAAAACATGAAGTGTCTCTGTCTAAAAACTTCTAATTGAGATATGAATCTACACGAGGCTGCAAAAAAGGTCATTTTTGCAGTAATCCAAAGCCCAAAAAGGATTTTTTAGAAAATGCACAAGGTCCATGGAGTGCCTCATGGCTATGTCATAATAGATCCGAACACTTGCCTCGAATCGGCTTCTAGATCATCATTGTTCTACTGAATAACTAAAGAAAATAGATTGATAGGAGATCGAAAAATAAATTAGAAACAAAGTACTTCTAGAAACATCTCTCAATCAAGAATCTGATGTGAAAAGCCTTTTTAAAGATTTAACTTGTTTAAATTCATTCCAACAGGAATATATTACTCTCATTTTTTTTTTTTTAAATGATCTCCTTTTATCTGTTTGCTAGGAGACTGCCATGACTCTGCTGGACATAAAGATAGGTGTGTCACCGGAGCAATTTACAATTATACAAAGCAACTTGTGACGGGTTATCATTACTCAAATACAAAAATGAAATGTAAGATCGATTTTTTTAACTGATTTCATCATTTGCTTATGTATTTTCAACTTATCCCTGTTGTTCACAGACAATCTGACAGAGGCCCTCATGTTCTTATCACATTTTATTGGCGATGTCCATCAGGTAAGTTCTTCCTACTGGCAATGACAGATAAAAACTTGGTAACATTAATTACTGGCAATCATTTTTCTTTTTCAACTTCTGACTAACCTACTATGACCTCCATTGTTTTCTCTATTTACTGCAGCCTCTACATGTTGGTTTCCTTGGTGATGAAGGAGGGAACACAATAATAGTCCGTTGGTATCGGAGAAAGACTAATTTGCATCATGTAGGTTCTATCTAATTTCCAAATTCATATCATAATTCGTCATCGTCATTACACACAGACACAAATATATACATATCACGCATGTATGTATGCATATTTTGTTTTACATCTATGGAAGATGTCATGGTCATAGACCCAGGGTACACAAGATTGTGCCCTAAAGGGAATGAATATAGGGATATAGATAAATTTGGGAGAGGGAGCAGTTGTCGTCATAGGTAAAAGAAAGAAATATATAAATTGGAGGCTGTAGCCTGTGTAATTCCAGAATGGACGGGACAATTGCGATGACAAGAAATAGGGTATGTGTTGTTGGCATCTTAGAGCTAAAAGATGGTCCTGATCAAGTATTGGTTCATTCTTTTCTTCTATATTTCTCTTTTTTGTTTGGTTCAAGCCATATACATTATTTGCCACCATATTCAATTGTCCGTTATTCTCTATCAGGTGTGGGATAATATGATAATCGAATCTGCCTTAAAGACATTCTATGATTCGGATCTTGCTATCATGATACAAGCTCTTGAGAGAAATATTAAGGTATGCTATTGCTTAATCTTTCTGCCTTCGATAATTATAGGGGGCTCCAATGCCATTGTTGTTGTCAGGCTCTATATAAGCTTTCATGATCAAAAGATATGTACATATATATCTGTCCGTACACAGACACACACACGGGCCTTTCTGGTTAAGCAAGTGATGTCCCATTTTCTACTCCGTCCTCTACTTGAACTGTTCTTTCAAGAATTTTAGGAATTCTTATAACATGTTGCCAGGAAACTTAAATGTTTCTTGGCCAGAGAAGATTCTTATCCTCCCTGTAGTTCACTAACCCCTAGTTAATGATTAAAGGTGATGCACCTGCATAACTTATTATCCTGTGATTTCACTTCTCTAATGTGACTTGTTTTAATTATATAGTATAATAGTGTTCCTTTCCATGCACTCTGGCATGGGTGCTACAGAAAATCATTTCATACTTCTCTGTTATTTTCTTTTCCCCCTTCAAAACTTCTATATATAATTTTTTTTTTTCCTTTTTTTTTTTTTTAATTTGTGCTGGAATTAGGATGGTGGGCTTGTGGACATTCCATCTTGGGCTAATTGCAGGTCTAATCGCACTGCCTGTCCAAATCCGTAAGTATGGTTGACAGGGTGTTTGTCAAAAGAATGTATTGTTGTTTTGAGATTAAGGATAATATCAAAATCATAACATTGAAAAGGAATAATCATCCAATCAAAAACAAAAAGAATAATTTGAATTAAGTAGCCTTAAAAGATGATCAAATGATTGAGAAGCAGGCGATGATATTCATTGCCACTTGCTCATCTAGGTTGTCCTAATGTTCTTAAAAAAAACGGTGCCCTTTTCCCTGCAGAAGGTGCCATGTTTTTTCGAAGCTCAGTCTTCACTAAATACCATTGTTGGTACTTTATTTGAGCACTCATGTTTAATCTTATTATAAAAAACTGACTAGAGACTTGTCGTGCTTTTACAGGTATGCTTCGGAAAGCATTAATCTCTCCTGCAAGTATGCCTACAGAAATGCCACACCAGGAAGCACCCTAGGAGGTATGGATTTATTTTCTTTTATCGTTGCCTTGTTTTAAAAGGTTGATCTCTTCTCTTATCTGTTTCGACTTTTATCACAACAATGCTGTTCATTTTTTTT
The DNA here is from genome assembly GCA_016647705.1 of Eucommia ulmoides. Classification (NCBI taxonomy): domain Eukaryota; kingdom Viridiplantae; phylum Streptophyta; class Magnoliopsida; order Garryales; family Eucommiaceae; genus Eucommia; species Eucommia ulmoides. Next base: position 1,881,489 of record CM028337.1, on the reverse strand, counting down.
TTTGCTTAAATATGACTGAACCCTTTTCTTAATACCAAAACATTAAGGCACCCATTATGTAACGCTTTAAGCAAAGTAGTACTCAACTTTAAATGTGGCGCTTGTTTTGCACTTCAAAAAATATTTTTTAAAATAAAAAAGTAAGAACATGTTTTGAAGTACTTTTTTTCTAAAAAAATATTCTTCGATTTTTTTTTTTTTTTATGTTGAGAGATCGATGGACTAGGACCTTTGCGTCCAAATTTTCTCAATTGTCTATGAAATTCTTTTTGATTAAGAGACATTTATGATGGATAGTAGTAATAATATGATATTATCTCTACGTTATCAAATGCACTTTTATTTTTTGCGTTCGTTTTTAACTTAAAATACTTGCTTGTTCAATTATTTTTTTATTCTAAAAAAAGTACTTAAAAAAGTATGACCAAACGGTGCCTAACTGAAAATCTGTTATATACTTTTAACCTTGAGCCCTTTTCTCCAAGCTGAGATTGCAAGGCAAGAAATCTTATTTTTAGTGTTTTCTCATGTATTCTTCATGGTTCTTCCTTTATCAATCAACGCCATTTTTATCTACGATATGATTTTGGTGTGAAAACCTAATTTCTACTCGAAAGCGTTAAACCTAATTTCTACTCGAAAACATGTCTCTCTCTCTCTCTCTCCACTTTCAGCAAATTATATATTATCCGTTTGTCTATCCGTGTAAGTATGATGCAAGAAATAAAAACTATCCATTTGATTGGCCGATTGAAATCTCGTACAGTAATGAGTATCATGTCTTATGTTTGCTTATGTGTATGAGAAATTCCATCTCCTGCAGGTGACCAATTCAATATAAGCTGTGTTCTATGTTATGCTACTAAAGTATTAAGTAAAATAATGCCATGTTTTTCCTTTGTTAGTGTTGGGTTGTACGGAATTGGAGTCTCAGAATTGGAATTAAAATAAGGGTTAATTATCTTTTACTACTTTGATTTTGTTTCGTTTTAACTCCTGTACTTTAAACACCTATACGTTGCCCCCTTCTACTCTTGACTACTCTTGATTAATGGGAGAAACTTACATTTTAGTCAAAAAAAGAAGACCTAATTGTGCTTTATTTTTTAATTTAAATTTAATATTTAAAAGTATTAAAAAGGAAAAAAATAACATTTTCTCTCTTTAGCATTCTTTCCCTCTCTATTTCTTTATTTGTTTCCTTTTTTAAATAAAGACAAAAAAAATTAAAGGGCTGTTTTGTCCATCTCATGCAGAAATTAGATGGAACTTTTGGTTTCACTAATTTTGAACATATTGCGTTGAGATAAATAAAAAAAAAAGTTTGTTTTCCAATTTATCATAGGTAGAAGGGGGTAAAGTATAGGTTTTTAAAGTAGAGGGGACAAAATGAAACATGATCAAAGTATGGGGGTAAAAGGCAATTAAATAAAACCCATGAAAATTTTCAAGTTTTTGAATCTTTCATATCTAATTCCAATTCCAAATGTTTCCTTTTGATAATCCACAAGAATTTCACTTCTTACATTCTCTTTACTATTTTCTTGTCTTGCTAAACTTCTTTTGTTCTATCTTGTCTTGTCGTAGACGATTACTTCCTCTCTCGGCTGCCCGTTGTGGAGAATCAATTGATAAAAGCTGGGATCCGTTTGGCTGCGACTCTCAACCGCATCTTCGCCTCCTCAATCGCACAAGAATGAAAACCGGATTTTGGGGTGAACATCCAAACAGGTCACTAAGTGTTGGGGACCCATCACCAGTTTCACTTCACCTCACGCCAAGTCCCTCATCTATGATCTAACCAAAAATTATTTGTAACAACTTGAAGTTAGCCTTCTCATAAAAGTCAAAAGAAACTTGAATACTTTAATAGGAAAAACTCATTACTCACATTCTCTTTCTTTATTTGTTGAGATGCTTCTGTCATTCCTGCAATAGAATATGCCCCATCTTTGTGGATTACGCAAAGATTGGAGAAAACTATAACTTGTACTCAACTGGAACCAACACCAAACCAACTCTCCCCCCCCCCCCCCCCCCCCCCCGGGTTTTTGACTTCTGTATTTATACAGAACAACCCCCCACCATTATTGGGTCATTTTGGTTGTGTGTTTACTTGTGTTGACAGAATGGAAAAATTGAGATTATTTCAGGTATATTTGGCTTTCTTCGTTGGGTCTGCCTTCGTTCTTCGACCCGGTGTTCAAGCGTGGAGCAAGGAAGGCCATATCATGACATGTCGAATTGCCCAGGTGTGAATTTCAACTATTTTTTTTAAGCCAGAATTTGTGGGTTTCAGTTATAGTTTGTCGTTTCAAGAAGGACTTGTTTGTTTTTAACTTTGAATTTTTTGTTTTTTTCAGCCTATTTTCTTCTGAAGAAATTATACTTACTATCCCTTTATTTTAAGTTTTTTCATTAGTGCCCTAAATAGTTTAAATTTAGTGATTACTGCCCCCCCTCCTGAAAAAATATACTTACTAGTTACTACCCCTTTGTTTTATGTTTTTTTTTTTCATTAGTGCCCTAAATGGTTTAAATTTAGTGATTAGTACCCCCCCCCAAAAAAAAAAAATTATACTAACTACTTCCCTTGTTATATGTTTTTTACATTAGTTCCCTAAATAGTTTAAATTTAGTGATTAGTGTCCCCCCCCACCTCCCCGGGAAAAAATTATACTTACTACCCCTTGGTTTTATTTTTTTTCGTTAGTGCCCTAAATAGTTCAAATTTAGTGATTAGTGCCCCCCCCCGAAAAATTATACTTCCTACCCCTTTACTTTAGTTTTTTTAATTAGTGCCCTTAGTAGTTTAAATTTAATGATTAGTCTCCCTCTTTATTTAATTGTTTTCAGTTGTGCCCCTGCTCATGTCAATTCCTGGCTCCGCCATGTCTATATCTTGAAACTCTTTTTCATTAGTTTTCGAATTACGATCCAAACAATCTATTTTCAAATAATAGTTTTCCAAATTGAAAACCGAACAAACCCTGAAATAGTTAGGGTGTGTTTGGATTAGAATCATAATAAATACAGTTTGTTTTTTAAAAAAATAAAAATTCTTAACTACTTTAATTTTTGGAAAAAAAAGCAATATTCACAAATTTTTAATATTATTTTTTATTATTTTAGAGAAATTACTTTTTTTTTTTTTTTGCTCTCCTGACTTTTTTTTTTCTCATGTGCATACATTTCTAATCAATCACATAAAGACCCTTTTTTCTTTCTTTCCTTTTTTTTTTTTTTTTAAAAAAAAAAACATTTTCAGCACCTTTAACCTAACATATCATATCAGTTCAAGTTTATATTTTTATTCATTATTAATAAATATTTTATTTACAAAAAAAAGTTATCAAAAATATAACCAACACAGTTTTTCACAATTCCAAGAATCTTTATAAAAAATTTTAAAAATTATTTTCTAAATACTAAACCGAATGCTTCCAGATTATCCTAATCAATTCAATCCTGAGGAAAATCTAACATATATTCTTTAACGTTACCTTTATATTCATTAGGGTTAATTACACTTTGCAACCCTATGTGCTGTTCGAATTGCACTTTACACCCTTGTAGTATTTATATCAGCATTTGCCCCTTTGGTTCAGACTTAAGTGCAACGGTTAAATAATTAATAAAACTTCACTAAATGACAAATTTACTTTTATATCGACCTGACCCTACCCGGCATAATAAAGGAAACGAAAAAAAAAAAAAAAAAAGAGACAAAGGGCACAAACGGATATTATTTGACTCGACCCAGTGTTTAAATGTCAATTAATATTAAATAGTTTATTAATTTTTTACTTTTGAGGTTTTGACCGTTAATTTTAATGAAAAACCTAACGGTTGCACTGAAATCTGAACTATAAGGGGTAAAGATTGACGAAAATACTATAGGGTTGTAAAATGAAACTCGGTCAAACCACAGGTCAAAAACTGTATTTTTCATCAAACAATTTTACCATTACAAACCCTATCTCATTATTTAATGTTCTGCATCATGAATCAAAAGGATTTACTTGGAGACGAGGCATCGCATGCTATTAAAATGTTGTTGCCGGACTATGTCAACGGCGACTTGTCGGCCCTTTGTGTATGGCCGGATCAAGTCAGACACTGGTACAGATACAGATGGACGAGTCCACTTCACTTTATTGACACCCCGGATAACGCCTGTAATTTTCAATACGATAGTAAGTATTTATTACAGTACTGTTTGGAATTGTCGTAGTGAAATTTTTAAAATTAAATTTATTTAGAAATTCAAAATTGCAATTTGGATCATAGGGGATTGTCATGATCAACATGGAGCCATGGACATGTGTGTTGCTGGCGCAATCCAAAATTTCACAACTCAACTTTCGCATTACCGAGAGGGAACATCCGACCGCAGACGTAAGAAACCTTTTTTTTTTTTTTTTGGGATAAAAAAGGGGGTTTTATAATATAATTCTTTATTTTTGTTTTTTAATTTTTTATTCTATTTATAGAGAAAAAATTCCCAAATAAATAACAATTTTAATTCTAGTCCCATCTATTAGAGTTCATGGAAATACCAATGTTCGAATTAGGGTTGCGTCGCCAACCGCCGCCCACCACCACCGGCCACTAGACTTTGGTAGACGGATCCAGCCACCCCTAGTCACCGGTCGGCGAATTGTTTTTTGTTACATTCAACTAATTTTTGTAACATCTTTTTAATATACTTTTTAGTTACATTAAATTAATTTTTCGATTGCTAGTCGTCGAAATTACATGAAAGTAATTAAAAAATATATTAAAATGTAACTAAAAATAAACTTAAACAATGTAATAAAAAAATACATTAAAAAATAATTACATATAAATATATTAAAAAATAGTTGTATGTGATTAAAAAAAAATCCGGTGGCCAGACTTAGGTGACCAAAGGCCTGAGGTCGGCGGTGGATGGGGACAGACGGTGGTGCCGGAGACTGATGATACAAATTTTAATTGGAAGTATTTGATTGTAGACATAAGGAAGTATTGATCATAGAACTAAAACATAAGGCAAAACATAATTAAAGGATTTATAGTCAATTTAAAATTAAAATAGGATAAATAATGTATTGGACTCTCTAATTGGGATTGTTGACCAAGTATCCCATTTATTTTTTGCTTTTTATCAATTTATATTTTTAGTACTTATTGGTATTTTAGTTAACGTTAACTTATATCAACTGCAAATTCAACAATAGTTAACATGAACTAAATAGATTCAATCTAGTTGATATTAATTAAAGGACTAAAAAAAAAAGGTGGACGACTTGTTTCGCCAAATAATTTAAAAAAAAAAAGGAATTGAGAAAATAAAAATATATTCTGATTTATTTGAATGTTTCAAATTGCAGATAATATGACAGAAGCCTTATTATTCTTGTCACACTTCATGGGAGATATTCATCAGGTATCAGATATATTCAATATTTTTTTAAAAAAAAAAATTAAATAAATTTATCAATATAAATTATATAATTTTTTACTTTTTTATTTTCTTTTTTGCAGCCGATGCATGTCGGATTTACCAGCGATGAAGGCGGAAATACAATTAATCTGCGCTGGTTTAGGCATAAATCAAATCTTCATCATGTAAGGAATTATTGGTATTCAATTTTTTTTTATGAAGTTCTAAATTAAATAAGAAATATATATATATATATATTAAACTCTAAATTGTGTGAAAAATAAATTGGAAAATATGATGTTGTGTAGGTATGGGATAGAGAGATAATTCTAACAGCAGAAGCAGATTATTACGGGAAGGACATGGACCTCCTCCAACAAGACATACAGGCTAACTTCACTGATGTAAACTCCTCTCTCTCTCTCTCTCTCTCACACACACACACAATCTTCAAAATATGACATGTTTGTTTTGTTTGGTTTTCTGTAATTAAAAAACAGGGGTTATGGACTGATGATGTTGCCTCCTGGAGAGACTGTAATGATCTCTCTGCCTGTCTCAATAAGTACTCTCTCTCTCTCTCTCTATTACATTCACACTAGGGATGTCAATGGTTCGGAATCTGTCCGGTTTCATATAAAACCAAAACCAAAACCAAAACCGTTAGACATATACCAAACCAAACCGCCTGTTTTTTTGTTTGTTTTTGAATGGTTATAAAACCGAATTATTTAAATTTATACAAAACCAAAACTAAAACTAAAATCGTGAAACTATAGAAGATTTTTCAATTTTATAAAAAATTAAAATCAAAACCGCGGACCAATCTTTTTTATATGTAAACAAAAACATAACTAAAATATAAAACATAAATTTCAAAAAATAAATTCAAACCACAAAACTATTAATTGTTAAAATAAACGATTGTAACCAAAATTAAAATACAATGATAATTAAAATAAACGATTGTAACCATAATTGTTATAAGAAATAAAAACACATATATATATACACACATACATGTGTGTGTATTATGGGTTAATTGCCTTTTTACCCCCTTTACTTCCATTTTATTTTATTTTATCTTGTCCCCTTTATTTTTAAAAATCTACACTTTATCCCATTCTACTGATATTTTAAAAAAACATGGAAATTAAATTTTCTATCTATGAAACCGACAAAACTACATTTTATTAAAAAACAAATGGAAAAGAAAAATAGAACTAGAGGGGGAGAGAGTTGGAGAGAGAATGTTAGTTTTTCTCTTTTATTACCTTTAAATAGTAAATTCAAATGAAAAAATAAAAGACAATTAAGTCATTTTCTATATCTTTTTAATAAAATTGAAGTTTCTCTCGTTAATATCGTTCGTAAAGAGTTGAAGGTGGTGATATCACTAGCAAGAATTATTAAAAAAAATAATAATAATAAAATCCCTATAAAATAAAAATAACCCTCTTTCAACGAATTTTTTTTATCTGCCGCGTGGTGATGACGTGCGGGTTATTAAAGCCGAAGAGTTAAAATAGGACAATACCAAAGTATGAGGGGGTAAAAATTGATTAACCCTATATATATTATGTGTGTGTGTATTATTTCTTTTTGTTTATTTATATATATATATTTTTAAAAAAAAAATCAGGTATGCAGCTGAGAGTATAAACATAGCTTGCAAATGGGGTTATAAGGGTGTTGAATCCGGAGAGACTCTCTCAGGTATTTTAAGTATCCGTTTGGCTGACAGTTTTCGAAACTCAAAATCGCGATTTTAAAATTCAAAAATCGATAAAAAAAAAAAAAAAATCACATTTTTTTTTTTAATTTTATTATTGTTTTTTTTCTAAATTTGGCGACAGATGATTATTTCAATTCAAGGATGCCGATCGTCATGAAACGTATAGCGCAAGGCGGCGTTAGATTAGCCATGATTTTGAACCGAGTTTTCGGAGACTCCGATGAAGGCTCTATATCAGCAACTTGAAAAATATTAAAGTCCTATTTTTATTTATTAATTTTTAGTTTATGTTTTTTAAATAGTTTTTTTTTCTTTTTTTTTTAATTATTATTGTTAATCAAGTGGAAAAAAAAAAAAAATCATTGTTATTGACTTAACGTACTTTCTAAACTCGAGATTATTTTGAAATTTCATAAACGTTGTAGTTAAAAAAAAAAAAAGAAGAAGAAAATTTAGGATCTTTAGAAAATGAGATATTTTTTGTTTGTTTTTTAAATATGATTTCGAAAGTAAATCTGTAAAAAATTATATATAGTTTTTGCATTTAAAAATATGATTTTGAAAGTAATTTTCTAAAAACAGTAACAATAATAATAAATAAATATTGTGTACTAAGTAAAATTGGGTTTTTATAGTTCTTAATCTAATATTTCTTTTAAAAAATATTATTTTGGTTTTAGAGAAATTTATTGTTTTCTTTATACTAATTTATTTAGTTGATTTTAGCTATAATATTAAATTAAATTAACCAAAAAACACCAAAAAAAAAAAAAAAATTGAAATAATAATAATAAGGGGTTTTGATCATAATCCTAAATTTTAGGACTCACCTTCAATAATATTACTAAAAATTTAAAGTCACGTTATAAAAATTATTATAATTTTTTACATAAAAAATTAGGTAGATTTTCGCGTAATATAATAATTTTGAATTTCTAAAAAATTACTGTAGCATTTTGAACTTATAAAAAATTATTATAGCGTTTGAATTGTATGAATACAATTTAATTCCATCGATTCACTAAAACCCGGGCAATTGGTTGAGAAATTTTATTCACACTACTTTTATAATATTATTGCAAGTGTTTATAAACTTAATTTATACTTATTTTTAATATAATGATTAATAAATATCAATTTTAATTATAAAGATGGTGATGGCAGGCAATAATGCCCCACGGCGGCAAATTATAAAAAACAATAAATTAAATCTAAAAATTTATGAGATAAATTAAAAAATAATTAATAAGAAATTAAACAGGTAGATCAACTGGTGGTGAAGGACTGTTCTAACTTTACAAAGAAATCTTTGGTTCGAGGTTTGGGAATGCAACTGCGTTAAAACTCGGTTGAGAGAACTTCGTCATTCTTGTGGTCCGATCCGCCTCGATCTGGATTAGTCGAAACCCAATGTGATTATCAGATAACGGAGATTTATACCCAAAAAAGATATGAAATTAATTCACTCTAAAAATTATACCCAAAAATGAAAATAAATTAATTCTCAACCCAAGTGATTTACACTATACAAAAAGCTGGAATTAACAACAACTAAAGCTCTTGAAGAAGAAGAAACTGCAACTGAAAAACTTTTTGAAGGACAGAACTACCCTCCACATCTCTCCAAATTTACCAAAATTGGATTTCTTTCTTCCCTTAAACTCTCTCTCTCTACCTTCACGGCGGCTCAGGCGAATTGGGTCCGCCGTGGCGACTGAGGACGACCGCCGAAGGAGAATATCGATGCAAAAGAGTGGGCCAAACCCACCACAATCGCCACCTTCACTTGTCCCCTCTTCGGGATCGGACGGGCGTAGACGAACCTCCCGGAGATTCTGCCGTTGATCATCTCTCTCCTCACTCCAGCCATCTCAGGTGAACGATCTCTTGAGCAGATAGCAGCGGCGCTGGCGGCGGCGAAACGGCAGTCGAAAATGCTCTTAATTTGAGGTTTTGGTGGTGAGTTGTGGCTTGAAAGAGTGAGATCAGGTCTTATATATAGGAAGAAAGTCACTAAATTACCCCTCGATTTCATCAAAATTACAACGGAAGCCATTTAAATATTTTGACCAAATTGACCTCGCTTTATTTTCTTTATAATTTTTTTTTTAACTTATACTTTTTTTTTTTTAGTTTGTCTTTGTTTTTATTCAATTTTTAAATTATTCCTCGATAATTCATATGTCGTGTTCACACTTAGCATCTCTCTTATTAAAGACAAATTTGTCCGGAATGAATATTGGTGTTAAATTTATTAATCCAAAGCTAAATTAAAAAATATTTTTTTTAATTATCAATTTTTATAATTAATTTTTTGTGCCCATCTCAGGGATTCACACGAATTTGGTAGGTGCTTCCTAAATACTCTAAGGATAAGATATTGTAGGTAAGTATTAAATTTTCAGATAAACTTATAATTAGGGCTGTAAGAAATACCCGAACCCGCCCGCTCGGTTTCGGTTGGTAACACACTGATTTTTTTTTGTTTTTACTCGGACCCGCCCCGCCTGAAGGAACACAGGCTCCGATGGAATCTACATGATCCACTGCCCCAACCCGACCGAAATTACGAAATAGCGGTCATATTACATTCCCCCCCGGACAATTGTTTATTACAAAAAAAAACCTACTATATATTGAGAATTATAAACCCTAGCTCTTTCATTTGCGCCGCCTCACTCTTCTCTCGTTTCTTTTCTCAATCTCCCAGTCTTTCTTCTCTCGATCTCTCAATCTCCACCATATTCTGTTTTCGGCGTTTGCTTTCGTCGTTCTTTACCGGTGTCCTTCGCCGTCTATCGTCGTCGTCACTGACTCTCACGTCGATGGTGTTCGTTGCCGTCGATTCCTCTCGACCCACTATTCTCGCCGTTGTTATTGTTCGTCGCAATTTGTAAGTTTCTTAGTTCATTTTTGTATTTTTGTTGAATTTGTTTAGGGTTTTTAATTTGTTTGAATATGTTTATTTGAATTTGTTGTGGAATTTGCTTCAGGAGTTCATCGTTCTTCTTCTGTATCGCTTTTCTCCTTTGTACTTCTCTCACCCGAAATCTGACCGAAACCTGAATGCCTTGAACCCGATGGTGGCCGATCTCCGAACCTGCGGGTTCGGTCGGATTTCTACCCTAGTCTTTCTTTCAATCGACCGACAAGCGTTTCCATAGTCGACTTAGGCAAATACCTTCAGGTCAGCCCCAAAAAACCTCCATAACCGACCCACCCGCCCGATTTACACCCCTACCTATAACAATATTTCAACTCTAGTTACTCACTTTCACATCGAAGGTTTTTTATCAGAAGTCAATCCTCCCTACTGTAAGAATTCTTGTAGAAAATTTGATGAGGACCAATTGAGCAACAAAGTTTTTGTTTTTATTGTTGTTTTTATTCAATTTTTAAATTAGTACTCTATAAGTGATATGTCGTGCTCACACTCGGCATATCTCAAGAATATAGATTTATTAAAGACAAAATTTTGTCTCAAGTGAATATTGGTTTTAAATTTATTAATTCGAATCTAAATTAAAATAACATTTTTTTAAATTATCATTTTTTTGTGTCCGTCTGAGCGATTCACACGAATTTGGCTGGTGCTTCATAAATACTTTAAGGATAAAATATGCTCACACCGGAGGTTATTTACAATATTTAAACTCTAGTTAATTACTCTCACACCAGAAATTCTTCACTAAAAGTTAATCCTCCTAATATAAGAATTATTGCAGGAAATCTGACTAGTATTAGCTAAAAGTCACCCTTTATTGAGTGGTCCTCTCCAAATCAAGAAACCATCAGACAATAAAACATCATGTTTGGTAGTTTTGATTATATTGAATTCTTATCTGAATTTATTTTTTAAAAATGGAATTTTTAAATATACATTTTTGGTTTTTTAAAAATATTTTTTATTTCAATTGATTTTTTTTTTTTGAAAACCTAGCACACCCATAATGTTACATTTATATAGGGGTATTTTAGACATTTTTGGTCCAACAAATTAGTGATAAACTATGTGTCAAGTGGAGGAGGCAAAAGCAAAGAGAATCTATTTTTGGGCATTTTTATTTTATATTTTATGCATAAATATCACGTGCTTTATTTAATTAGTTAGCTTTATCATCACACTTACATGGGCCCACCCTGATGGCTTTTATTTTACTTTTCAAAATATAATAAAAAAATAAAATAAAAATAAGTTCATTGAACTAAGACATGGGTTTTATTTATTTATTTATTTATTATTTTTTTTGAAAAATACTTGTAGTGGAAGTTCACTTATGGAAGTAAGCCTCAATAATGTTCCTTTTTTATTTCATTTTATTTATTTTTAATAAAGTGAGGTGTGTCTGGTACCTCGATTAATTATCTTCTCGGACAATCTTAAAGGCGCACGTCGACTAATTATCTTTCCGGATAATTTTAAGAGCGCACTCTCCCACGATCGAGTGCATTTATGATTAGAAATCAAGATTTAATTTCTGTAGTGTTCTATCTTAAAAAATAAATATATTTAAATATTTGTAATTAAAAATAAAACGATTTTTTTTTTGTGTTTTTTTGGAAAAAAATATTTTCAGATTGCGTTGTTTTCTTATTTTTTTTCGTGAAAATCTAGAAACATAACATGCCAAAAAATGGGCCGTTCTCTTCGTATAACATGCCAAAAAATATGATGCGATTGATACATAAATATAAAGTATATAGTTAGATTCGTTTTCACTTAACTTTCTTATATTTTGAAAATAGACATTTCACCTCTTTAGACTTTGAATTGAAGTACAAAAGTTAGCATATTTCTTTAAATCTAAAGAAAATAACAAAAATCTGAATGCCATCGACAAATATTATATTTTTAATTTTGGACCACAAATTGACCATTCAAACGAACTTTGCTCTGTACGATCAATATATGCATGGACTCCTCCAAAGAGTATTATAATTTATAAGAAAGAATTTAATAAAAAATAGTATTTAATACCAACTTGCTTAGCCCTTCTCGGAAAAATGTTTACATGAAATTTCAAATTTTTAAAAAACAAAATTGATCGAATTTTTATCTGTTTTGAATATTCTATTATGTTTTTCAATATTTTAACGGGTAAATAACCTAATTTTTAATCAACTTTTACATTAGATATATGTAAAAACAATATTTTAGAGTCTTTAAAAAAATTGAATTTGGTACAAACTTTTTATGTCAAAATCGATTGAAAAATTGGATTTTTCATCCTCTAAAACATATAAAGATTTTTAAAGATGGATATTTAATAGAACAATTTGGTGTTCTAAAATTTGAATTTTCGGGAATAAGAGATCCAGGTGTCAAACCTTAATATTTTTGTCAAAATCTTGATTTGAAGTAATATTGTTTTATAAAATAAATTCATGCATATACAGATCATCCAAAACAAAATTCATTTGAGTAGTCAACTTGTGTTCTAAAGTTGAAAATCCGGTCTACATCCGGAGAATTTTAGTCTTTTAGTCAATTCTGTTAAATTCGGCAAAAAATAAAATAAAAAATTAACTTTTGCGTGCAAAACCTAAAAAGATAAATTGTCTATTTTACAATATAGGGTCAAATATATCTAAATATAAAGGGTCAAATTTGAACCAATTGTTTTTTTGTCACATGGTTGGCTCCCAATGGTTGGAATTCAAAATCTAGAAAGGATAAAAATGTAATTTGACTTATATTTATGAATTCCATGGTCAATTGGGTCATGGTGTTGATAACTTTCTTGGTCTTATCCCATTCACCTTGGACCAATTTTATTATTTGTTAGATATTAATTGGTTTCCCACCCAAACATGCCCTTATTTTTTTTTAAAATTATCATGTCAAGATATTTAGGTGAGTAGGGAACAAGAATATGATGAATTTTTTAAATAATATTTTATTTTTAGTTGATTGAGATAAGAGCCATAACATTGTACAATGGGATTGTCTCATGTTTTAATTAACCTAAGTGTTTTTTTCTTTTTTTTTATTAAATTTATTGAAAAAAAATTATATTTTTATTTAAAAAAAAATAAAATGCATTTGATAATGTAAAGAATATCTTATTATATTAAAAAAAATTGGAAACATTTTTTTTATATAAAAATAATTTTTTAAAGTATTCTTTTTAAATACAAGACAAATATTACTTTTAAAATGAAGTTATTTTTTTTTACTTAAAATAAAAAAATACTTAACAAATATTACATGTGGTGCTTTTAGTATTATATTTTTTGTTTTCGGTTACCAAAAAAATGAAAATAAAAAAGAAAATGCAAGACTATTTTTATTTTAAACGTTTATTCTCGAAATTTAAGAAAATAACACAAATGGAAATTTATTGATTTTACATTGCTATTTTTATTTTTAATTTTTTGAAAAATAAAATTTTTGATAATAAAAAACAAAGGGGGTCTTATTGATTCTTACAATAATACATGAGACAATTGTAGTAGGTTAGTGATTTGGACACTAGTGATTCTTTAATTCTCCCCAATTTTTTATTTTTTTTTTTTAAAAATGTATAATTTTTTTTTTAAAAATAAATGAAAAAGACAAATGGGTCAATAGTTTTCAATAAGTGACATGCTGAAATGTTTGTGGACACTTTTTTTTCCTTTTTCTAAAAAAATTCATATGAACAAAATAATTGTTTTTATTTGTATATTTAGATTATGACTCCTTTAGAATAGACCACTTCATTATTATAATCTATAGGAATTTTGACAATTTGTATCCTCAAAATTTGACCAACATCTCACTTTGGTTCCTATGGGTTTAATTTATATAACACCTTAAATTTTTCAATCATCCCACCATAATCCAAGTCGTTAGACCCATTAAAATTTTGAATAGAAAACGATGACAGGTCATGCTTTTGATGGTTTTTGAAAAGTTTTAAGGGAATTTTGGCATCTTTTTTCCCTCTTATTCTATTTCCCACCCTAATGTTCAAATATATACATAATATATTATGATGAGGGACATTTCTACCAAATACCCCAGATGAGTTATAAGGCAACACATGGTAGCAGAGTGTCCATAGCGGTTTGACCGCCAATAGCTGACTGACTGGGGAGATGAGACCGGCCACATTCGATGGACACCGTTCACTAGCCACCTTTCGGGACATCCGTTAACCCCCCTGCCTAGGCCTCCTCGACCACCAAGAAGGTTTGCACATCTCCTATGGGCTGGGTTCCAACTTTTGCCCACTTGGGGTTGGCCCATGGGCTTCTTTTGGTGGGCTGAAATCTCTTTCCAATGACTTAATCATACCATGCATTTTTCATTAGTCACACGTCGAATTACACTAATGCTTCGAGCTTAAGACCCTAATTTCAGGGGGGCTAATCGAACCTCTCTCCTATAAATAACGGGAAATAAAAGCACAAGGTAAGGCAATAAGTTTTGTCTAAGCACTATTAGACTATTTTTCTTCCGAGCTCTTACTCTTATGTCGGATAGACTTCGCCGGGTTCACTGCAACGAGTCTTTGTGCAAGTATTAATTGAACCGCAAGCCGTTCACGAGTTGAGAAACAACGTACACCAAGACGCCAACTTAGTAGAAGGTCTTCACATAACCTGATCAGACCAACTGCGGTGTTAGTAATTTTTTGATACCAACATATTATACAAAAAAAAAATGTAAGGTAGAAAGAAAGAGGTCCGAAGTGCCCATAAAGTCCTCCTAAAATAGTTGGGTATATGACAATTCACGCTTCGCCGTCAAAAAATGTAATGAAGTTATTGATTTTGACTGAAATGGGATGATTATGAAACTTCAAGGTGTTATGTTTTCAAATTGAAATTATACAGACCAAAGTGAAATAATAGCCAAACTTCACGGGTACAAAGTGTCAAAACCCCTAATAGACAAAGTTAAGAAGACACAAGATCTTCTTTATGTTTCTCTTTTTGTATGTTCCATTTTTTTAAGGTAATATTGGAAGTACATACATTGAATTGGATCTTGAATTATTGCTTTAAATAAGATTCAATGAACAAAGCATGATTTCTATTTTAGGTACAACAGCAATAACATAATTTTCATAAATAGGGACATTTTATAAATATTATAAATAATAATCATAAAAATAAAATTATATTAATATAAATTAACTTTAATAATTATCTAAAACACGGTAGCCAAATTATTGTAAAATAGTAGAAGTTATATAATTCATACTAAACATACCAATATTAAATCAGGGTATACTATGCTAGATAGTGTACTTATATATAATTTCTCGAAAAAATATTAAAGAAATTCCTATTATATGGTTTTCAATTTTATTTTTTTTAAATATTATAAACAATTTTTTTTAAGCCTCACAACTTACTTTGTTTTAGGAAAAATTATGGCTTAAGCCTATATTAAATATTTTATTACCAATACATTTCAAGTAATTTACATTTAGACCAAAAACTCTCATTAATCAGATTTTATGTATCGTTTAATATCAAATTAAAAAACGCTGATTTTCAGTGAACAGATTTGCCTTTGCAAGATATTAGGGATTATGACCTTTCATTTTTTTTTTTTTTTTTTTTTTTTTTTTTTTGTATAAATCTTCGGTATCCGATAATCACATTGGGTTTCGACTAATCCGAATCGAGCCGAGTCAGACCACAAGGGCAACAAAGTTCTCTCTACTAAGTTTTAATGCAGCTGCATTCTCAAATCTCGAATCAAGGATCTTGGTTATGTTATAGTAGCCCCTCACCAACTGATCTACGCGCTCGGTGGTAGAACTTTCATATTTAACAAAGTCATTTTATTAAAATCAAAATAACTTTTATTGTATACATTTTTTCACAATTTAATTATATATTCAGATTTGTCTAAATAAGATATTTAAAACGAAATCAAATTCACTATTTTTTTTTTCGTTAGTTTCAGTTTTAACAGTTCATGTTACATTCAACATGATACTTCTAGAATTTTCAGTTTTCACGTGTTACATTTAACATCCAAATTACCTCTATCAGTAAGTCATGTTACATTCAATACGCATATAATTTGTTCTATTGTTAATATTAATTAATGTTATTTTCTATTACATTAAGTTATATTCAATAATCACGGGACACATTAAATGTAGTGATGTTAACATCACACTTAATGTTACATATAACATTTACAAGCATCTCAATTTAGAACTAAAAAAAAAAGGCGCTTACTGGGAGATCCCAAAAACAATTGGAAACTATCGATTACACCTGCTACGTTTTTCATGAGCCGAGTAGTTCTTTTGCCATTTTTGTGACAAAAATGCCCCTAATTATTGCGCCTACATAATATATCCCAATCTTGCGGAGCTAATTTAGGTAATAGATAATCATTTATTAAAATGAAAATAATTATTGTTGTACATATTTTTTTTTACAATATAATTATATATTCATATTCGTGATCTTCAAAACGATATCAAATTCACTATTTTTTTCATTAGTTTTCAGTTTTCACGTTCATATTACATTCCACATAGGTACTTCCAAATTTTTTTAGTTTTCTACGAATTATAAGATGTTATATGTAACATTTACATGAAATACGATTCAATACAGGCAATATTACATTCTCACGCAAAAAATGATATCAGTGTTGACAGTAAATAAGAAATGTTACAAGCAATAAAGGCAACGTTACATTCCACATACAAAATGATATCAAATTTACTATTTTTTCATTAGTTTTCAGTTTTCACATTCATGTTACATTCCACATGGATACTTCCAAATTTTTTAGTTTTCTACAAATGATAAGATGTTACATATAACATTTACATGAAATACGATTTAATACAGACAATGTTACATTCCCACGCAAAAGATGATATATGTGTTGACAGTAAATAGAAAATGTTATAGGCAATATATTCAATGTTACATTCTACACACAAAGAGCATATTGCATGTGGAATGTAATATTACCTGTGTTGAATCGAATATCGTGTTACATGTAATATGGTGTAATAGTAATGTTACATGTAACATCCATGTAATAATAATGTTACATGTAACATCTATGTTGAATGTAATATGAATCCGAAACTAATAAAAAAAAAGGGTTAATTACACTTTACCCCCTTGTGGTTTGGTCCAATTGCACTTTATTCCCTTGTGATTTAAACGTCGCCACTTACCCCCCTGTGGTCTTGGACTTAAGTGTCATGGTTAAAATTAGGGATAATTGTGTCTGTTCACTTTAAAATTAAGGGTAAATTTGTCATTTTGTTATAATAATTCAGGGGATCTATTTGCAAAAATTTTAAAAACTAAAAAGGTTAAAATGTATTTCCTCTCCAAAATTTTTCTCTACTTCGACGACTCTGACGACGGTGGCGGCGAACTTCCGACATCTTCTCTCTCTCTCTTCTGGGTACCAACCACCCCCATACCGTCCACCACCCACCACGCCGGCCACCCCCAACCCAACCATCCACACCGGCTACTCCAACCATCACGCATATACATATACACATACATACATACATACATACATACACATACGAACTAGGGTTTCGATTTCGATTTTGAAATCGAAATCGAAACGAAGAAGATAGAGAAGACGGAAAAGACGTGAGGATTTTGAGGGTTTCAAAATCGAAATCGAAACCCAGTTTTGAAATATAAATCGAACGTGACGGTGAAGACGGAGAAGAAGACGAAGACGACGGCGAAGACGAAGACAACGGCGAAGACGAACGTAAGGGTTTCGATTTCGATTTCAAAATCGAAATCGAAACCCAATTTCGAAATCGATTTCGAAATGGAGAGGACGGCGCCAGTGAGGAAGAGCAGACGAAGAAGATGAGATGATATTGAAAAAAATACACTTATAGCCCTTTAAGTTTTCGAATAGTATTAAAATAGTCCTTACCCAATTTTTTAAGGGTATAAATGTCATTTCATACTATTTAACAGATTTCCGTTGACTTCTGTCCATTGACTGCTAGAGTTAATGGAAAATGTAACCGTGACACTTAAGTCTAAGATCACAGGAGGGTAAGTGGCAACATTTAAATCACAAGGGAGTAAAGTGTAATTAATCCTAAAAAAAAAATATTGAATGTGATATCATTTTGAATATTTTTTTTAGACGAATCTAAATATATAATTATATCGTAAAAAAAATATGTACAATAAAAGTTATTTTGATTTGAATAAAATGATTTTGTGTGAAACCTCCAAATAAGGAAGCCATAAATGCGAGAATCATGCATGGATAATTTTGTCATATAATTTTCGCATTTTTTAAAATTTGGGACTAGATGGTTCAAAATATCTATAGATTAGGACTATTCGGTTTATTTTCAAACATGTGGGTTTAATTGGTAGTTTCACGTTAAAATTGGGATTAACCGATAATATTCCTAAAAACAATTAATATCAATCACCGAATGAGTTATAAGGCAACACATGGTAGCAGGGTGTCCATAGCGGTTTGACCACCCATAGCTGACTGACTGGGGAGATGAAATAGGCCACATTCGATGAACACCATTCACCGGCCACCTCTCAGGACATCCGTCAACTCCCTTGCCTAGGCCTCCTCGACCAGCAAGAAGGTTTGCACATCTCCTATGGGCTGGGCTCCACCTTTTGCCCACTTGGGGCTGGCCCATGGGCTTCTTTTGGTGGGCTGAAATCTCTTTCCAATGACTTAATCATACCATGCGCCTATTCATTAGTCACACATCGAATTACACTAATGCTTCAAGCTTAAGACCCTAATTTCAGGGGGGCTAATCGAATTTCTCTCCTATAAATAACGGGAAATAAAAGCACAAGGTAAGGCAATAAGTTTTGTCTAAGAACTATTAGACTATTTTTCTCCCGAGCTCTTACTCTTATGTTGGATGGACTTCGCAGGGTTCACTCTAACGAGTCTTTGTGCAAGTATTAATTGAACCGCAAGCCATTCACGAGTTGAGAAACAACGTACACCAAGACACCAACTTAGTAGAAGGTCTCCACATAACCTGATTAGACCAACTGCGGTGTTAGTAATTTTTTGATACCAACATATTATACAAAAAAAAAAATGTAAGGTAGAAAGAAAGAGGTCTGAAGTGCCCATAAAGTCCTCCTAAAATAGTTGGGTATATGACAATTCACGCTTTGTCATCAAAAAATGTAATGAAGTTATTGATTTTGACTGAAATGGGATGATTATGAAACTTCAAGGTGTTATGTTTTCAAATTGAAATTATACGGACCAAAGTGAAATAATAGCTAAACTTCACGGGTACGAAGTGTCAAAACCCCTAATAGACAAAACAAAGTTAAGAAGACACAAGATCTTCTTTATGTCTCTCTTTTTGTATGTTCCATTTTTTTAAGGTAATATTGGAAGTACATACATTGAATTGGATCTTGAATTATTGCTTTAAATAAGATTCAATGAAGAAAGCATGATTTCTATTTTAGGTACAACATCAATAACATAATTTTCATAAATAGGGACATTTTATAAATATTATAAATAATAATCATAAAAATAAAACTATATTAATATAAATTAACTTTAATAATTATCTAAAACACGATAGCCAAATTATCGTAAAGTAGTAGAACTTATACAATTCATACTAAACATACTGATATTAAATTAGGGTATACTATACTAGACAATGTACGTATATATAATTTCTCAAAAAAATATTAACGAAATTCTTATTATATGGTTTTCAATTTTTTTTAATATTATAAACAATTTTTTTAAGCCTCACAACTTACTTTGTTTTAGGAAAAATTATGGCTTAAGCCTATTTAAACATTTTATTACCAAATATATTTCAAGTAATTTACATTTAGACCAAAAACTGTCATTGATAAGATTTTATGTACCGTTTAATATCAAATTAAAAAACACTGATTTTCAGTGAACATATTTGTCTTTGCAAGATAATAGGGATTAGGACCTTTCATATTTTATTTTATTTTTGTATAAACCTCCGATATCCGATAACTACATTGGGTTTCGACTAATTCGGATCAATCCGAGTCAGACCACAAGGGCGACAAAACTCTCCCTACCAAGTTTTAATGCAACTGCATTCTCAAACCTCGAACCAAGGATCTTGGTTATATTATAGCAGCTCATCACCAGCTGATCTACGCGCTCGGTGGTGGAGCTTTCATATTTAATAAAGTCATTTTATTAAAATTAAAATAACTTTTATTGTATACATTTTTTCACAATTTAATTATACGTGCAGATTCATCTAAATAAGATCTTTAAAATGAAATCAAATTCACTATTTTTTTTTTCGTTAGTTTCAGTTTTCACATTTCATGTTACATTCGACATGATACTTCTAGAATTTTCAGTTTTCACGTGTTACATTTAACATCCAAATTACCTCTATCAGTAAGTCATGTTACATTCAACATGCATATAATTTGTTCTATTATTAATGTTAATTAATGTTATTTTCTATTACATTGAGTTATATTCAATAATCACATGACACATAAAATGTAGTGATGTTAACATCATAGAAAATGTTATATATAACATTTACAAGCATCCCAATTTAGAACTAAAAAAAAAAAAAAGCGTTTACTGGGAGATCCCAAAAACGGTTGGAAACTATCGATTACACCTACTACTTTTTTCATGAACCGAGTAGTTCTTTTGTCATTTTTGTGACGAATATGCCCCTAATTATTGCACCTACATAATATATCCCTATCTTGCGGAGTTAATTTAGGTAATAGATAATCATTTATTAAAATAAAAATAACTATTATTTTACATATTTTTTTTGCAATATAATTATATATTCAGATTTGTCTAAACAAGATCTTCAAAAAGATATCAAATTCACTATTTTTTTTATTAGTTTTTAATTTTCACATTAATGTTACATTCCACATAGGTATTTCCAGATTTTTTTAGTTTTCTACGAATTATAAGATGTTATATGTAACATTTATATAAAATACGATTCAATACAGGTAATGTTACATTCCCACGCAAAAGAAGATATCAGTGTTGACAGTAAATAGGAAATGTTACAAGCAATAAAGGCAATATTACATTCCACACACAAAACGATATCAAATTCACTATTTTTTAATTAGTTTTCAATTTTCACATTCATGTTACATTCCACATGGGTACTTCCAGATTTTTTAGTTTTCTATGAATGATAAGATGTTACATATAACATTTACATGAAATACAATTCAAGACAGACAATATTACATTCCCACGTAAAAGATGATATATGTGTTGATAGTAAATATAAAATGTTACAGGTAATACATGCAATGTTACATTCTACACACAAAGAGCATATTGCATGCGGAATATAGCATTGTCTGTGTTGAATCGAATATCGTGTTACATGTAATATGGTGTAATAGTAATGTTACATGTAACATCCATGTCAAATGTAATATGAATCCGAAACTAATAAAAAAATAAAATTGATTGTGATATTATTGGTGCATAAAACTGGTACACACCTCGAGTATGGTCTAGTCGGATGACAAGTGGGTCCTCTTGCTGAGGTGGAGTCGTCGATTGAAAAGTCCTCGAGCGATCTGTGCTGGGTCCTGGGAGGACTGACCTGCTGTGTCCAGAGTCCTGCTCCTCAGGGAGTGTACCTGCAGAAGGCTCAGACCGGGGTTTATCCCCGTGAAACCCCTCCGGCGTGGTAATCAGTGCTCAGAGAGAAAAGGTATAGAATATAATAAGGAAACAAATGAACTCGCACGTAATGTAAGTCATTAAAGCGTACCTCAAGCTTACATAGCCCCCAATATATATAGGCGTTGGAGATTATTAGTCGAGTCTAAACACGGTTAAGTAGTCGAAACCCTGTGTTTAGCCGATAATCCAAGGCGTTTAGGAGATAATCGATGGGCTTGGGCTTTTGGGCCCATTTGGCGAAGCCCGCGGGCCTTTGTCAGGCCTGCAGCGGTAAGATGGTGGAGGAGAGCGGAGATCCGTGGAGTCCAGGAGAAGAAACAAGGTGAAAAGGAAAGCCGGTCGAGGTGAACGGCTGAGTCCCTGAAACTGACTACCCAGGGCACGGCGCAGAGCTCAGAGCGGCACGTCCCAGCAGGGCTCCTTGCTCTTCTTTGGATGCAAATGAGATTCCAGGGAGAAGCTGTGGTCGGCGTATGCTCCAGTGTGACGTTTGTGGATTTCGGAATGCATCCCTGTTACTACAACTACGGACAAGTGGCTGGGTCCCAAGTGCTGACTCGGAGAAGCCCAAAAATACTCTCATCAGTAGCCCCCCTAGCCCTGTGCGATGAGGGAAGCGAGACGATCAGGGATATCAATTCCTGGAGACTTCGGAGTGCGAGAAACACCTCTGATTGACACTTTTTCAAGAGTTAGTTTTTTCTTGAGGAGTTTATTCGAAATAGGCCCCCATACGGTCGGGGTCCGGGGTCAGGTAGCACGGCAGGGCGATCCCGAATTTCTCTGATTTTCAGGATGACAATTTTTTAAAAGTTGGAGTTTTTTAGAGGAGCTAATTTGAAATACGCTCCCCTACGGCTAAGGTCCGGGGTCAGGTAGCACGGTAGGGGTGACCCCGAATTTTTTCGATTTCACGACGACGATTTTTTAGGAGTTTAACTTTTTTAGAGGAACTAATTTGAAATAGGCTCCCATACCGCTGGGATCCGGGGTCAGGTAGCACGGCAGGGCGGCCTCGAATTTTTTCGAATTTCAGGGCGACACACGTTCACCGTGAACACGGACTGGCGCTCAGCGCGAAAAAAATAAAGGTAAACCACAGGGTGGCGGGCACGCGGCGAGTGGTCGGGAGCTCGCCGACCGCCGCCGTACACTAGGCGACGGCCCAGCCAGGCTGACCAGCGCCCACTTACGCTGGGCGTTGGGACCAGTGCCCACTTACGCTGGGCGTTGGGACCAGTGCCCACTTAAGCTGGGCGCTGGTCCCAGTGCCCACTTTGGGCGCTGGGGGACAGCGCCCAAAGTGGGCAGGGCGTTGGTGAACCAGCGCCCTGGGGACTGCGCCCCTAAAGTGAGGCACAGTCCCAAGGGGGCTTGCCCCCCTCCCACTTTAATTTTTATTTTTTTTATTTTTTATTTTTTTATTTTTTTAATGTGTGTGAAGGGAGTAGCATAGAGGGGAGAGCAAGGCACGTTTTAAAAACTTACAATTTTTTTTTGGATTTTCTTATAGCCTTGGTTCACCTTGCTCCTTGAACCCTTTAGTCTTTTTCACTACTCTGGCGCATGACATTTTTCGCTGCGATTTTCTCGATTTGGGAGGCCTGCGGGGAGGAAGCATTGAGTATGCCAGGGCGCTGCTCGCTCGGACCCGTGGCCCATACATTTGGAGAAGGTAGTATCTGCGCCCTGCCAGCTTGAGGTAGCATGGCAGGGCAGGGGGCAGGATAAGATGACGCTGACCCGAGGTGATGTGGCGAAATTTTTAGACGGCACTCCTGGATGACGTTCTTGAAAAAGGTCGTCCCCTGGACCCTGACGGCTAAGAGTAACACGACAAGGCGGTGCATGTCGCTACTTGGACCCTACCGACTAGGAGTAGAGCGGCAATGAGGTCCTTGTTGCTATTTAGACCATGCCAGTTAGGAGTAGCGCGGGCGGGCAGTGCTCGTCAAACTTGATGGTTCTGGATATGGGACATCGAGGCTGATGCCCAAGACGGGGCCACGTACAAAGGCACCGGGAAGAGGGATATCGTGGAGGACAGTGCTGACGAGGGGGCTGAGGAAGGAAATATCGATGCCACTTTCCCTCGCATGGACGCCCCTCACAACGAGGGTGGAGAGGACTGAGCTCGGACCATCGCTTTTTCAGGACTTAGGATTTTGCAAACACTTTTTCGCTTACCCCTGTTTTTCTACGCGCGAGCATTTAAGCTTTTGAGCGGCATAGATAGGGTACTTCAGAGTCTACTCCTTTCTTCTGATTTTTTTTTGCCAAGTTAATTTCTGCTTGGTCTTGTTTTCAAAGTTGTAAAAATTTAAATTTTTTATTGAAATTTGTTATCGTCTCTGCCAAACAAATTTTTCGTCTCTACCCAGGGCCATGAACTACTAGCCCCCCCAGTCCGGGACACGAGCTGATTGCAAGGAAATCGTGTCGTGGACTTAGGAGGAGTGTTTCCCAGGATGCCTGGTCCTCTCAGTCCACAAGGGCGTAACGCAGTGGTTGGACCCCCGCAGCCGGTCATTGGGGAGTTCTCCGTAGTTAGGCTCATTCAAGAACCCTTTCAGGTTATCTCCATTTAGTCCATGCAGGAGCACCTTCCCTTTTCGAACGTCGGATTCATAGTCGATTGGTAGGGAGAAGTACTTGGCTGCAGGCCCTCAGACCCGATCAATGCCCCGCCCTTGGTGGATGACCTTGGTCTATCCCCGGGTACGGACTATTGACTTCTGGAGAGGGTCTGGTTGTTACCCTCGACGTTATGCGTCGGGATGAGGCTTGTGGAGAGTTACTCGCGACGTCGAGAATCGGGATGTTGGGTGGAGAATTATCCGCGACCCAAGGGTTTGGAATACAACCATGGAGAATCATTCATGACACCGAGAGCTAGGACACAACTCAGGGGGTCGGAATCCAGCAGTGGAAAATTACTCGCGACGCCGAGAGCCAAGATACGACTCAGGGGGTCGAAATACAACCGTGGAGAACCATTCGCAACGCCGGAGTCGGGACGCGGATCTGGAGAATCATCCGCGACTCAGGCTGTCGGAATGTCGTTGTTGGAGACAGGTTGGAGGGCGCTCGTCTCCATCTCTGGTAGGATGGAAGACTGCTCGTCTCTGCCTTTGAGTTGCATGCTCATAGTTGGCCACTGCTCGGACGCCATGGTGGCACGAGGGTGGCGGGTAGGTGCATCACCCCGCCCACAACGGGCCCTCAGGTCAGACCTAACTGCGTGGCTGGGAAGTTGACCCCAAGGGTAGCCCTAGTTAGTCCCTGGCACCATGTCTTCGTGGATAATGGGATCTTGACGTGGTCGGGGGGGCTCTCCAGTCCGGTAGCCCCAGATGGAAAGGTAGAGGGCAGCCCTCGAGCACAAACCCATTTGAAGATTCCACACGAGCATTGTGATCTTGGGGTCACTTTTCGGGCCCTGCAGTCTAGAAAGACGGTTCCTCCTGGACGGGGGTCAACAGTAGGCACATGAGGAGGAGCTGTACATACAACTTGAACTCTTACTTTTGGCGTTCAAGGAGATCAAACCGAGATGTGTCCACAGCTCCTGAGGTTTGTCCCGCAGTTCCATGTGGTAGAGTGGATGGTCCTGCCTGACCATTGAGGGGGCAGTTATCCTCGTTGGTGGGAGCTTGTGGGTATGCGCTTGGATTTTTCGACATGTCTTCTCGTTCTTCAATTTTGTATCTATCTAACTGGACCTTGTGGTCACTCAAGCTCAGCTAAGCAGAGAACAGTGATCAAGGGAAGGTTTTTTGCTCGATTCCCATAGACGGCGCCAAACTGTTGGTGCATAAAACTGGTACACACCTCGAGTATGGTCTAGTCGGATGACAGGTGGGTCCTCTTGCTGAGGTGGAGTCGTCGATTGAAAAGTCCTCGAGCGAGCTGTGCTGGGTTCTGGGAGGACTGACCTGCTGTGTCCAGAGTCCTGCTCCTTAGGGAGTGTACCTGCAGAAGGCTCAGACCGGGGTTTATCCCCGTGAAGCCCCTCCGGCATGGTAATCAATACTTAGAGAGAAAAGGTACAGAATATAGTAAGGAAACAAATGAACTTGTACGTAATGTAAGTCATTAAAGAGTACCCCGGGCTTACATAGCCCCCAATATATATAGGCGTTGAAAATGATTAGTCGAGTCTAAACACGGTTAAGTAGTCGAAACCCTGTGTTTAGCCGATAATTTGAGGTGTTTAGGAGATAATCGTTGGGCTTGGGCTTTTGGGCCCATTTGGCGAAGCCGCAGCCTTTGTCAGGCCTGCGGCGGTAAGATGGTGGAGGAGAGCGGAGATCCGTGGAGTCTTGGAGAAGAAACAAGGTGAAAAGGGAAGCCGGTCGAGGTGAACAGCTGAGTCCCTGAAACTGACTACCCAGGGCACGGCGCAGAGCTCAGAGCGGCACGTCCCAGCAGGGCTCCTCGCTTCTCTTTGGATGCAAATAAGATTCCAGGGAGGAGCCGTGGTCGGCGTATGCTCCAGTGTGGCGTTTGTGGATTTCGGAATGCATCCCTGTCACTACAACGACGGACAAGTGGCTGGGTCCCAAGTGCTGACTCGGAGAAGCCCAAAAATACCCTCATCAGATATCATTTTGAAGATCTTATTGAAACGAATCTAAATATATAATTATATCGTAAAAAAAATATGTACAATAAAAATTATTTTGATTTGAATAAAATAATTTTGTGTGAAACCTCCAAATAAGGAAGCCATAAATGCGAGAATCATGCAGGGATAATTTTGTCATATAATTTTTGCATTTTTTAAAATTTGGGACTAGATGGTTCAAAATATTTATAGATTAGGACTATTTGGTTTATTTTCAATCATGTGGATTTAATTGGTAGTTTTACGCTAAAATTGGAATTGGCCGGTAATATTCCCAAAAAAAAATTAATATCAATCACCGAATGTTAAATTCAACATTGGTGCCACAAGAATTATAAGATGTTACATGTAACATTTACATGAAATATGAAAAAATGATTAATATCTTATTGTAAAGAAGATGATCCCCTGATGATTATTGTGTAAAAAAATTAATTTTCAACAGACAGATTTGTGATAAAATTTGCATGGTTCGTGTTCAACTATTTTGATCGAAAGTTACTAGATTTGATTCCGTGTTTGTAGAGTAACTAAAATTGAATTATAATGTCGCATGTATTTAGAAAATTATTAGGTCTGATTCGTACATATTAGGAAATTAATATCTCATCAAATAAGGGTATATTAGTCCACAAAACAGCAAAATGAGTGATCGGTGTAAATAAAACCTAGTAGGTTCAATCGGTAGTTTTCACCTTATAAAAGGACCCTCGTACGTGCCCCTACTTTTTATTACTTATTAATATTTTTAATTAATTTTAGTTATAACATTAAATATAAGGGTTTATACCAAAAATCTTCCTTGTCTTTTGGCTTTATACCAGAAACCTCCCATATCATTTGACAAGTACCAATCACCCCCTATAGTTTTATAATTAAAACCACTTACCTCCCCTGATAGTAAATAGTTGTTGACACAACATTATTATTGACAAAAATACCTTTAAACTCATTTAACTTCAATAAAATGACATAAATTCCCTTTCTTAATTTTAATTTATTGGATATTTTTGCCCTTTCTATTTTATTTGACACTGCACCTACAACTAACCAAACGTCACCTAAACCAAACCAACCCACCATCTTTTTCACACCATAAAGCAAACAAAAATACAATGTCTTAATTCATTCACTCTAATTCATTCAAAACTTCATTCATTCACTCTAATACAATAAAAACTTATAATCAACATTTGTTCAAACAAACCAAAAAAAAAAGAAAGGAAGAAAGAAAGTGCAAGCTCTGCCCGTGCCAAAGATGAAGCCTGAAGCTCTGCTGAGACTGATGTATTGATCCCCTCCCCCCCTCCTAAAATGGAGCACAATTCATTCATGGCTGTTTCGTTGTTGCTCTTCAGATTCAAATAAATGCAGAGTTTGACAACTTCACATATTATTTTGAGATCATATTTGAAGTATTTCAAATCAAGATCCACAACATAAGACATCACTTCTGGCTCTTCAATAAACTCCTTTACCTTCATTCGGAACATAAAGCATAAAACATATAGCCTTTAGCTTTTAGCCCAGCATTCATTCTCTGCTATTATTTTCTACGTAACACTTTTAAACCAAAAACTTGATACAAGAAGAATATAATGAGAAAAGATAAAAATAAACAAAAATCGAAGAAGAAAATTGTGTTACTCTCCTAAAGAGAGTACAAATGCAAATGAATTGACGACAACTTGCCCTTGATCATATAAGTATGTGCAAGAATTTTCACCTGAATGGCATAAACAACCCCATTAATTGTGTAGAAAGTTGCTCTAACAAATTAAGTTGACGCTTCGACTAGTTCTTCCCCTTCAACCTTCTTCCCCTTCTCCTCCAATGGTGTGAGGCTATACAAGCTTGCTTCTCCATCTCTATAAGGTGGCCAGTAAGTCCAAGATTTATATAGCAATGGAGTACCAGATCCATCGCCGCTGTGACAGATCTGGGAGGAAAAGACTAGATCAGTCGCCGCCACGAATGATATGGACGATCGACGTACCAGATCTGTCGCCGCCCTTCAGCCTCCAGGTAGGCCTTTGTCTCTCTCTCTCTCTCTCTCTCTCAAAAGCAATGAAAAAAATGAATAGATTTAGGGCAAATGGAAAATAAAGGACTAAATTAGTAATTTTAATTATAATTTTTTAATTAAATAATTATCTGATAAAAATTAATGGGTAAAATAGTATTTTCACTAAAAAATATTGGTCAATAGAGTTAACTGGTATTTGTCAAATAACAGGGGAGATTTTTAGTATAAGGCTAAAAGATAGAGGAGATCTTTGGTATAAACCCTTAAATATAATAATAGATTTGATAGTAATAGCCCACTTTACTTTTACCCATGAAAGAGTTGTAATCATATGTAGTGTACATTAAAAGCCTAAGCCCAACATTGTTGATGCCTTATCAACTGTCCAATCTTGCTGGGCTTATCCTATGGGCCTTTGGGCTTCATATGGCCCATCTAAAGCCCAACTCTATGCTTGACCTTAGGCCCATAAAATCTATACCACCCATGTCTATTTAAATATACGGTCTGCTGGCTCAGTACCTTTTAGATTGAGTCTAAGTGACAAAAAATGTTTAAGCCGAAATATTAGTAGTAGTACGCATGGTACTTTATGTATTAAATAATTTTTTTAATACTTTCGATGTGGGATCTCACAAAAGTATGCGATTGAATTTAAGGAAAATTACCGTGCAATCCCAATTTTAGTATGAAACTACCAATCAAACCCGGATGTTTGAAAATAAACCAAATAATCCCAATCTACAGATTTTTTGAACCATTCAGTCCCAAATTTTAAAAAACGCGAAAATTATATGACAAAATTACCCCTGTATGATTTTCCTTTTTATAGTTTCCTTATTTGGAAGTTTTACACAAAGTCATTTTATTCAAATCAAAATAACTTTTATTGTACATATTTTTTACGATATAATTATACATTTAGATTCGTGTTAATAAGATCTTCAAAATAATATTACATTCAATATTTTATTTATTTATTTCGGATTCGCGTTACATTCAATATGGATGTTACATGTAACATTATTATTACATGTATGTTATATATAACATTACTATTACACCATATTACATGTAACATTCACGCTCATTACGATATTCGATTCAATATAGGTAATGTTACTTTCTACATGGAATATGTTTTCCATTGACAGATTTGTCCTTGCATTATATGCGGGTTTCTTTAATAGGGATTGAGAGTTTCCATATTCAACAAAATTGTTTTATTAAAACGAAAATAATTATTATTGTACATATTTTTTTTACAATCTAATTATATATTCAGATTCTTTTAAACAAGATTTTCAAAACGATATCCAACTCACTATTTTTTTTCGTTAATTTCAATTTTCACATTCATGTTACATGTAACATGATATTTTCTGAATTTTTAATTCCTACGAATTATAAGATGTTACATGTAACATCTTCTGAAATGTAACATTGATGTTCCATGAATATTAAATGTAACATGGTATAGTTACTAACCTTTTGATTTTTGTTTTGGTTTGGTTTTGGTTAATGTTACATGTAACATCCTCTGAATTATAGATGTTACATTTTCCACGTGAAATGTAACATGAATATGAAAACTGAAAACTAATGAAAAAAATAGTAAATTTGCTATCGTTTTAAAGATCTTGTTTAGATAAATCTGAATATATAAATATATTGTAAAAAAACTGTGTACAATAATAGTTATTTTCATTTTAATAAATGATTATCTATTACCTAAATTAGCTCCGCAAAATAGGGAAGTATTATGTAGGCACAATAATTAGGGGTATTCTCGTCACAAAAATGACAAAAGAACCGTTCGGTTCATGAAAAAAGGAGCGGATGTAATTGGTAGTTTTCAACTATTTTTTGGATCTCTCGGTAAGCGCCCCTTGAATTTAATCGAGTATTAGGCCTAGGGGTTTGGGTGAAGTATTTGAAGAAGGAATTTAATTTTCACAAGAGATTTATAATTTTTACATAAAAAAAAATTACAAATCCTTTCTCAAAATCAAATAACTTCTTCAAATACCTCACTCAAATGACCATAAGGCTTTGCTTGGTTTAATTCTATTTTTTTTTAATTGATTTAAAATTTGTATTTTTTTTAAAAAATTATCGAAACATTATAACCCTATGTCTAGAGCACACTTTTGTTTGGGTGAAAAAATGAATGGATGAAAAAACAAAAAAAAATAGGGAAAAAAATTGTTTGGTCGGAAAAAAAAATTAAGGGAAAGAAAATAGGAAGATAAATACACAATTCCCTAAGAATTTTTTTATCGCTACCAATTAGGAGTAGAGGTGATCATGGGCCGGACTTTGATTAGGGTATTACAAAAAAATGTTAGGCCCTAGCCCGGCCCCTTTGGTCGGGCCCTATTTTCATGCCCAAGTCCGATCTTATAATTTTTATTTTTTTTTGTAATTTAAAAAGTAAATATTAAAATTACAACACCAAATCAATAATAAATATTTAAATTACAGTTTATCACCAAACTAATATTCCAATAATAAATACTAAAATGACAATTCAAGCTACACTTTAGAGTCAAACCAATATTTTTATATAGCAAAATTAAAGTATAGATGAATTTCTTTACTTATATAATTTTTTTAATTAAAATATAAAAAAGTCCTCACAATTTTTCTTTTTTCATAACAAGATTAAAGTATAGATTAAAGTCCTCTGGGCCAGGCTGGCCTAGCCCTAAAATATTTTGACATTACTCAAACCCGGCTCTAAAATTGATTGGGCCTTAAAACCACAGCTCGGGCCTTGCCCAGGGGCTTAAAATCACAGCCCAAGCCCTAAAAAAATAGGGCTAGGCTAGGCAGCCCTCGGGCCCATGACCACCTCTAATTAGGAAGAAATAGATGGAAAATGAAGGAGAATTCTTTTAAAAAAATAAAAATAAAATTGCAGTTACACTCTTGATAATAATAGAATATTTAATTTTTTTTTTTTGGTTTTACAATAAGTTGTAGTAGTTTTTTCATATAAAAATTTGTAGTAGTTTTTATAACGTACAGTGACTTTTGAACTTTTAACAGTAATTTTAGATTTTTAAAAAAATTATTATAACGCGTGAACGGCATGAGTTAAAATTTTAATTTCATACATCCGTTACCAAAATATTATCTTTCTTTTTTTGTTCTTTGAATTTCTTTATCCTTGCAACCAACCAAACCCCAAACTCTAGGATATGTTATCTTAATAAGACAAACAAACAATAAAATCTCCAAAATCCACGCCGACACTTCATTAATTAATAATTAGTTACATTTAACATGCCGTGAATAAACACACTTTCACACGATGAGCATGACTGAAAGAAACTACAACTATGTTGAATTTCACTAGTTTATTTGAGTGTGACAATAGGATGATCAAACATATGCATCATATTAGGATTATTATTTTCTTTAATTTTGAGTTTTTATTTCATTAATTTATTGCTAAAATCAATTTTCTTTTTTGAGTATCAAATGTTTTAACAACTGTTCGTAATTAGTTTATGAAAAAAAATTGCGCCGACTCCCGTACTGACTTTGTTAATTTTTTGTTTATGTTCTCAAAAATATTTATTTGTAAAAATATATAATTTTTTAAAATTTTTTGAAAATAGAACTCAAACCGATAAAGAAAATAAAGCTATTTTAAAAAAATATATATATGTTATTTTTTTTTTATATAACTCAAGAGTTTTGTGGAAAATTCAAAATGTTAAAATAAAAAAAATAAAAGTAATTATTTTTTAATTTACAAGAATAAATAAATATATTTTTACCTTTTTTTAAAAAAAAAAAAAAAAATTTAAAGGAGCAAAACAAACATAACTTTTATTTATTTTTTAACTTTTTAAAAATAAATCAATATCAAAGACTAAAGAAATTTTGGCTTCCACCCCAATTTCATTAGTTCAAATCTCATCTTTAAAACCCAAGAGCGTTAGTCTGGTTGATAAGAGGAGATATCTATTTTCTGATAAAGCAGCATTCGACTCTCCTGGAGAGCATTCTTTAAGATCGTCTATAGAGGTGATTAGTTGAAATGTGCGTAAACTGTCCCGGATACACATGTAAAACCAAAATAAAAAAATAAAATAAAAAATCCAATCTTAATTCTTTAAAACCCAAGAGTGTTAATCAAGAGGAGATATTCATTTTTTTATCAACCAGCATTCGACTCTCCTGTAGAACACTCCTTAAAATCGTTTAGAGAGGTAATTAGTTGAAGTATACGTAAACTGTCCCGGATATCCATGTAAAACCAAAATAAAAATAAAAAATCCAATCTTTAAAAAATTCAAATAATAATTTGACTGAATTTTTTATTCCGAAAATACCCCTTGCAATTTTATTTGAAGTGGATGTGATGTTGTAATGCGCCAGACTATTGATAGTGAAAACAAAAATAGTCGAATGTAACATTTAATGCTTGACTTATCTATGTAGATTGAAAACATGCAACACTTACTTGACCAAATGGCGTTTGGTGGACCATGCTTTACTTATACTTATCGATTAAACACTTAAAAAATATGGTTCTATCTACATCATAAAACAACTCAAATGTTATCTCATCATACATTTTTGTACTGTTTGATTAAATTTTAAATTCAACGGTTGAGATTAAATAATATTTTGACAATAAGATTAGTCAGTGTCTTATCTTTCTTTCATCACATTTATGACTCATCTATTTCGCACACATATATAGAAGATTTACGTCATTGTCATCTCATTTCTGCACTCTGTCTCTCTCTTTCTATTCTTTAGCTGAATAGTCACCGCTAGCTGTTACCACTATAGTTGATGTTTATATATTTTTTTAATTTAATTATTTAAATTATAATGTGTGTCTTTAGACATGGGTATACAATATACGCTAGTTAAAAAATATAATATTATTAGAAAAAAACTAAAATTCTAAAAAAAATTAAGATTGTTTGTGAGAAAGTTTGGCATCTCTCATCTCATGCCTTCCATTATGATTAAGTCATTATTGCGTAAACATGATGTCATATATTCATGGTATTAGATTTATGATTCCAATAATAAGGATGCTCATGCTACGTGGCGTTTGGCTAATGTGTTTTGCTTTTCTGAGTCTACGTCCCATAAAAATTTCTATTTTAGTTATATTCTAGAAGTAGAAACATTTTTTATAATGACTATTATCTTGAAATTATTTCTTTTAATTTATGAGAATAAAAATAAAAATAAAAATTATTGTAATATTTTTTTTCTTTAAATATATGGTGGTCGCCGAGATGATAGTGTCCGGCAGGTTGGTTGTTGCCAATGAGATGATAGTGAGAATAATTTTGTGGGAATAAATAGGAATCAACACGTTTTTTTTTTGTTTATCATATTCTTAAGGGATTCATAAAATATTTCTAAATTATTTTAAAAATTTTAGGAACACAAACGTATATCGAATACGTTTCTATACATTAATCTCAAAATTTTAAGAACGAGAACAAAAATAAAAAATCAAGGAATGGAAACAATAACCAAATGGGCTTAAATTGTCAATGAATTCTCAAGTCATAAAAAAGTAAGGTAAGATTGCGTACAATAAATTTAAGTGGTTCGACTCTTTTCCAGACCTCGCATATAGTAAGAGTTTTGTAACACCGGACTGTATTTTTAGTAAGCCGAAAACAAGGAACTCTATAGATGCCTTTTGAACAGCCCAAAGATATTAGATATAGCTTGCCTAGTTGCCTTATAATTCCTTCAATCATTTCTCCCTTTACTAACTACTCATCTCATATCTTACCCTCTTTTGGCACCCTCATATACATGCATTTCTATTGGTCTAACTTATTCGATACAACAAACTAAATTTATAATTATTAAATTTTTAAAATTATTAAGTATTGAATCTATAAAAAATTATTTTATATGAATTTTGGTCCATTAAATAATTATCTCTCTATTTATTTTTTTTTGAATTTAGTACTTTCTATATCTATAATTATTTTGTCTGTATTTTTAATAGGGTTAATAACATTTTATCCTCATCTGGTTTGGTCGATTTGTACTTATTTCTCTATGGTATTTTTTTTGGCACTTATTCCCTTTGTGGTCTTGGACTAAACTGAAGCGGTTAAGTTTTCCGTTAATTCTAACGGTCAACAAAATTCCGTTAAATAATGTTAAATGACATTTAGACCCTTCAAATGTTTTAATAAGGATTGTTTTAATACTATTTAGAAACTTAGATGGTCATAAGTGTATTTTCTCTATTTTTACATCTTCTTCCTCGCATGCCCAGTTCACTCGCTGCTGACTACCCTTTGTTCCACGCCGCTCGTCGATTTGGACTCCAAGCTGAACTCGTTCCTTGTGAAACAAGAGAGAAGGTTCGACTGCCCCGATGCCGGGGTCGTCGATTTGCCATCCCACCCCCATATCCGGTGACCAACCCACAACACCGGCGACCTACCCCCCACCCCTACTCCATCTCCGGCAACGGAAAACCCACTCCCACCCTCACCCCCTGCTCCAGCTCTTGCAAACCCACCCACCTACTTCCGCATCTACGGGTTTGTGCCCCAAGGCCCAAGCCACTATCTCTGCTCCATCTCCTGCTTAGAGAAATTGTTGTCGCAGACGATTCCTCCGCACTCCTCCGTCCATGTATATTCCCTTATTGCTTGCACTTTCCTCTCACTCAAACGCCTTTCTCTTTTTATATACGCTATTTCTCTCTCTCTCTAATATCACCGAGTTAGCACCTAGGCCCCGGCCCCTTGTCCACTATCGCCAACGGTTTCTCCGCATGCTTGACAAAAGGCTTTGCGGGATTCTCCAGATGGGCCCAAAAGTCCAAGCCCATTACTATGTAGTCTCCATTTTTATAAATACCGGAATAAATCAACACCATATGGTGATGTGAATTTTACTATTTACATATTTGACATGAACCTTAATGCTAATTTTTCGAAGTTAAAGCATATTGAATTCTTTCCTCCCGAGATCTTACTCTCACGTCGGAAGGGATTTTCGGGAAACCCCCGACCAGGTTCTGTGTGCAGATACAGGTCACTGAGGAGTAGGACTCTGGACTTCAGCAAATCAGCTCTTCAGGTTGACCATTCTAGCTCACTTAAGGAATATTCAACTTTATTTCCGACTCAACGACTACACCTCAGTAATTAGACCCACCGGTTATTCGACTGGACCATACTCGAGCTGTGTATCAGTTTTACTCACCAACAATTTGGCGCCGTCTATGAGGATCGTGCAAAAAACATTCCCTGGATCATTGTTCTATACTTGAGCTGTGCCTGGATGATAAGGTCTGGTCGGACAGACAGACCCAAAAAAAGAAAAAATAGAATACATGTCAAGAACTCCGAGGGCACACCATCCAGCTCCAACCAATGAGGATAATTGCTCCCCCAGGACCAGGCAAAATCGTCGACTCTGCCACTCGAGGCTGCGAGACAAACCTCGGTAGCTGTGGATGCATCTCGAGTTGATTTTCTTGAGCATCAGATGGGCGAGTTCAAGTCATGTATGTAGCTCTTCCTTGCGCGCCTATTGCTAACCCCTGCCCAGGAGGACCAGCTCTCCAGACTGTAGGGCTCAAGAAGTGACCCCGAGATTACAACGCTCGTGTAGAATCTTTGAAGGCGTGCACTCCTGGGGATAGCCTTTCGTCTCCCAACCATGAGTCTACAGGACTGGAGTGCCCCCCCCCCCCCCCCCCCCCCCCCCCCCCCGCTACGTCAAGATCCCATCATCTATGAAAACATGGTGCTAGGAACCCACTAGGGTTACCCCTGGGCTTAGCTCCCAGTTGTGCAATAAGAACCGACTTGAGGGCCCGTCGTGGGCAAGGGCAGGAGCCTACTAGCCACCGTCGCGCCATCGCGGCGTCCAAGCAGCAGCTAACCGTGCGCGTGCGACTTAAAGGCAGAGACGAGCATCCCTCCGTCTCACCAAAGACAGGGACGAGCGCCCTCCAGCCTATCTTTGAGCGAGACTCAAATGCGGAGACGAGCAACCTCATTCCTACCAAAGATGGAGACGATTGCCCTCCATGCTGTCTCTAACAACGGCGTTCCAACCCCTTGAGTCGCGAATGATTCTCGAGATCAACATCTCAGTTCCCGGCATTGCAAATGATTCTCCACGGTTGCATTTCGACCCCCTAAGTTGCGTCCTGGCTCCCGACATCGCGAGTGATTCTCCACGATTGTATTCTAACCCCCTAAGTTGCATCTCGGTCCTACGTCGCGAGTGATTCTCCACAGTTACATTCTGAACCACTAAGTCACGGATGATTATCCAGATCGGCATCCCGACTCCCGGCGTCGCGAGTGATTATCCACGGTTGCATTCTGACCCCCTGTGTCGCGTTTCGACTCCCGGCGTTGCGAGTGATTCTCCACGGCTGCATTTTGACCCCCTGTGTTACGTCCCGGTTCCTAGCATCACGAGTGATTCTCCACGGTAACATTTTAACCCCCTGAGTCCTGTCCCGGCTCCTAGCGTCGCGATTAATTCTCCAAAGTTGCATTCTGACCCCCTGAGTCGCAGATGATTCTCCAGATCTGCATCCTGACTCTCGGCGTCGCGGATGATTCTCCTCGGTAGCACGCCGACCCCTTGAGTTGCGAGTGATTCTCTACCTCAACATTTTGACTCTCGACGTCGCGAGTGACTTTCCACAAGCCTCATCCCAGTGCTTAACGTCGAGGGTGACAACCAGACCCTTTCCGGAGGTCAATAATCTATACCTAGGGAAAGACCAAGGTCGTCTACCAAGGGCAGGGCATTGAACGGGTCTAAGGACCTGCAGCTAAGTACTTCTCCCCACCAGTCGACAATGAGTTCGGCGTTTTAAAGAGGAAAATGCTCCTATATGGACTAAATGGAAATAACTTGAAAGGATTCTTGAATGAGCCTAACCACGAAAAACTCCCCGATGACCAGCACGGGGTACCAACCGCCGCGTTGCGCCCCTGCGAACTGAGAGAACCAAGCACCCTGGGAAACCTAATTCCTAAGTCCACGACATGATCTCCTTACAATCAGTTCGTGTGCCGGATTAGGGGGCTAATGGTCTATGGCCCTGGACAAATTTTAGTGGTCCATGGTGTAATGGTCCGGTTTCCCAGGGCCGTCATACGGTTTCTCCTCTTGGAGAATTATCACCAAAATCAATCGTCCAAATTTTCATTCTATAAAATCTGGTAAATTTATAATGCGACGATGAAACTTATAATTATTTAATTCACTGATTTTACAAACAACGGCAATAATTTTAGTTGTCGATTTTACAACGATAACCAATAAATATAATAATTACAATCTAAATCCAACCGAATAACCAATAATTTATTTCAAATTATTCCGAGAAATTTTACAAACTATGGTGACGGTTTTATTTATCGACGATAAAATTTTACTAAATAATCAATATTTTAATTTAAAAAAATCAGATAAGTTTTACACACGACGACAGTAATTAGAATTATCAAACTTTTGAGTCGATTTCACAATAGTAAATATTAACTACCATTATTACAAATAGAAATTCTAATATAATTCTTGGAGTCGTTTCGCTCTCGCTAACTCTGTAATCAAAACTGTGGCCTCCATAATTTTACAAACGACGGCGATTATTATAATTATTTTATTGAACCGATTATTAATTCCAATGAAAATTTAAATACAATTTGCAATATATAATTATGTTCGGTTTTATGTCGTATAACCAAACATAGTACAATATTGATTATGGATACTAAACTAATATAACCAACTGTAATTATATATGTTTATATATATTGGAAGTTATAAATATGGTTACACGGTAACCATAATATCAGGTACCCATAGTATATATCTCAAAAATTATATAATGATAATCCACTGGGCCAGTAAATGATTCTATACATATATTTAGAGGCTGAATTCGGATTCATATTCTTATATAATCAATAATTTGTTTTATAAAAATATTTTAATTTACAATGCGGCGACGATAATTATAATTATCGGATTCACCGACCCAATTTTACAACAGTAAATAATTAAATATTAAAAATTAAATAGAAATTCAAATAAAATTCTTGTCGTCGTTTCGTTCTCACCGGCTCTACAATTAAAATTGTGGAGTTGTGAGTTAACGCTCAGTAGAATGTCAACCCCTCTAATACGTATATTTAATTAATACAACGAATAAAACACATTGACATGATTTTCTTATAATTATAATCCTTTCATGAAATTTAACAGTTAAAATTCAACAATAATAATAGCATGAATCACACAATCAATAATAACAATAATAATGATATTATTTTCTTGCTCAAAAAAATATTCACTTATATATATATATATATATATATATATATATCTTGACAAGTTCCCCATATATTATTGCTTAATGTTAATATCTATTCTTCTGATAACATTCGGATAATATTATTATTATTATTATTATTATTATTATTATTATTGCTATATGTGTCAATCATGTGTTTATATATATATAAACATAAATGTGTTGTCTTCTTAAAATGAAGAAAGCGCATTATTATAATTTTTTTTTTTTATTATTATTATTTATACTTAAATCTCTTTTAAAATAAAGAAAATATTAATTATATCTCAAAACTCTTAACATTATATTTAAAAAAATACATTAGTTCCAAAATTTCTAAAATCAATTTAAAATAAACATTTAACTCCCAAAATTTATCAAATATTATTCATACCATAAATTTGCAAAACAATCCCAAAAATATTAAACTCATCTAAAATAATATTTCTAAAAATATAAATTTTTGGGTATTATACATGGCCCTATGTAGAGACTATAAGTTTTTTTCAAAAAACTTTCGACATTTTTACAACTTTGAAAACTTGTCTAAGCAGAAACTGACTTGGAAAAAACGTCAGGGGGAAGGGGTAGACTCTGGAGTACCTTGGTTATGCCGCTCAGAAGCTTACACTCTCGTGCACCACCCGAATTAATTTGGAGCTATTTTCGAGATATTTTTGGGATATTTTTTAGATATGTTTTTAGATATTTTTGGGATATTTTAGAAATAGTTTCGGGATATTATTGAGATATTTTTGGCCGGCACCTAGATGGTGACCGACACTATCCCGTCGCGCTACTCCTAACCAATATGGTCCAGATGACGACGGGCACCGCCCTGCCGCACTACTCCTAGTCAGCAGGGTCCAGACGACGACCTTTTCCAAAAACGTTGTCCAAAAGTTTTGCCTCATTTCCTCTGATCGGCATCATCTTATCTTACGCCTACCGCCTTGCCGCGCTACCTTTGGCCAGCAGGGTGCAGACGGGTGCCTTTTCCAAATGTATCAACCAGAGTCCAATTGAGTAACTCCCTGACTCAAGCCTCGCCCGTCGAGAGAATAGTAGCAGAGAATACCGTGTGCCAAAAGAAATTCTAAGTGTCCAAAATTTTACCCTAAAAAAATTCATGGGTGCAAAATGAGCCAAAAGCTCCAACAATTTCAAAAAATTCCCAAGTGTTTTAAATGTGCACAACAGGGCTTAGGGAAACAAGAAAAACCAAAAAGGCAGTACCCCCAAGGGCTTAGCCCAAGGCTCCACCATGCTTGGGGTACACTGTGGCCCCCAAGAAGGGAAGGCACTACACCCCCTATAAAGGGGGCTTGCGTCCCCCACTTAGGGCGCTGGCCCCCAGTGCCGACAACCGTCACCGGCCGGTCGCAAGTCGGCTAGTCATTGGTGGCTCCGAGCCCGCTGGTTGACGTGCCACCTACCAGCCTGTGCTCCCGGCTTCCCCGTGTGGCGTGCTTGCCTTGCCTCTCTACCCGTCCGCGGTGCACACCACCTTGGGAGATCGCCTCTATTTTCTCCACGGTAAAAGTCGGTCCGGGCTCAAGGCTTGTTCATGGTGAACGAGTGCCACCCTAAAAATAAAAAAAAATCGGGATTGCCCTACCATACTACTTAACCCCAGACCCCGACCGTATGGGGGCCTATCTCAAATTAGTTTTTCACAAAATGTCAAGTGTTGAAAAAGTGTCATCTAAAAAATTGAAGAAATTCGTGGTCGCCTTACCGTGCTACCTGACCCCGAATCCCAGCCGTATGGGGGCCTATCTCGAATTCTCTCCTCAGAAAAAGTTAACTCCTGGAAAAATGTCGATCACAGCTCAAGACGCCCGTTTCAGCCAAAAATTGATATCCCTGGCCAATTCGCTTCCCTCACCACACAGGGCTCGGAGGCTACTGATGAATGTATTTTTTGGCTTTACCGAGTCAGCACTT
Organism: Eucommia ulmoides; assembly: GCA_016647705.1. Classification (NCBI taxonomy): domain Eukaryota; kingdom Viridiplantae; phylum Streptophyta; class Magnoliopsida; order Garryales; family Eucommiaceae; genus Eucommia; species Eucommia ulmoides. The sequence continues at coordinate 1,840,707 of CM028337.1, read as the reverse complement.
GGGCCCTGGCCCCGTGTCCACTATCGCCAATCGTTTCTCCGCAGGCCTGACAAAAGGTCCGAGGGCTTCTCCAGATGGGCCCAAAAGCCCAATCCCATTACTATGCAATCTTCATTTTTATAAATACTGAAACAAAATCAACACCATAAAGCGATGTGAATTTTACTATTTACATACTTGACACAAATCTTGATGCTAATTTTTCTAAGTTAAAGTATATTGAATTCTTTCCCCCAAAGATCTTACTCTCATGCTGGAAAGACTTTCCGGGAAACCTCCAATCAGGTTCCGTGTGCAGATACAGGTCACTGAAGAGCAGAATTCTGGACTTCAGCAAGAGGACCCACCCGTCATCCAACTGAACCATACTCGAGGTGTGTACCAATTTTATGCACCAAGAGTACTAATGTTGAATGATGATTGTAGTAGATAGCTATTTGATTATTTTAAGTGATAAATGTAGTTACACATCACTTAAAATTTGAAAAAAAAAAATTAAGTGTTACTTATATTTTAGCGGTTGTTTTTTTATTTTATTATCAACATATTTAATTTGATAAATACTTAATGTATTCAGTTCTAAATGTTGAATTAAATGTGGACTTCGAGGATATAATTTTATGTGAAAGGATTTTTTTTTTTTTTTTTTGAAATTATTAAAAAAAATAACAATTTTAAGAAAGGTAAAAATTGAAATCCAAAACTAATTTAAGTGAGATTCATTATATTCATTTTAAAATTGACAAATGACATCATAATGATGCAATATAACATCATGTATATTTATTTGGATAAATTTTGTCAACGGTCTATCAATCTTAGGGAAAAGACTACATTGTCCAACTTCTCAATTTCCTCATTAATTGGCTAAATTTGAAGGGAAAATTATTAATTAGTTGATTAACCTTCAAACTAATCAATTTTAATTTTTATTCTTTCTTTTTTTCTCTTTATTTTTAGTTTTAATAACTTTTTGTCCTATAGTTAATATTAACTAGTTGAATCTATTGAGTGAAGATATAAAATTTGATTTAATATGTTAGTTAATGTTAATTAAGGATTAAAAGATAAATCAAAAATAAATTTAGAAAAAATAAAATATAAATTGTTCCATAAATAGAAAAAAAAAAAAAAAAAAAAAATTTAACCGCAACAAATTATTTTCCCAATCATACCCTAAATAGGGGTGGTCGTGGGGCCAAAGGCCCCATCCAAACGCCCTAGCCCATTAACTATTTTTTAGAAGTTGGGATTGATATTTAAGCTCATGGACAGGGCTAGGACCCCAATATTTATGTCCGATTGTATTTAGGATTGGGGTTTGGCTAGCTCGGCCTGAACATTTATTAAACACACACATATATGTTTCTTGTGTAATTTTTAAAAATTCAAGGACCAAATTAAATTAACTTCAAATATCAAGGACCAATAAGAAATTTACCATTTTTAGGCCCCAATTATTACTTATTAGGGATGTGATTCGGTTTTGGTCCGGTTTCATATAAAACCAAAACCAAAACCAAAACCGTTAGACATATATCAAACTATTGCCGCAATCAAAATCGTCGTTTTTTTTTTAAACGGTTTTAAAATAGAACCATTTAACTTTATACAAAATCAAAACCGCGAAACAATTTAAAAAAATTTCAATTTTATAAAAAAATAAAATCAAAACCAAAACCACGAAACCGTGGACTGTTATCTTTTTTATATATAAACAAAAGTATAACTACAACATAAAACATAATTTCCAAAAAACAAAACCAAACTTGACCCTAAAACATAGGGTATATGTCATTATACCAGAGATCTTCCATGTCTTTTTATTCAAAAACCATTTACCTCTCTTATTGATTAAATAATAATAAAATTATTATTATAATACAAATTTTACCCTTGACTATTTAAAAAATAATTAAATAATAAAAAATTAAAATACACAAATAACATTTTAATTTATATATATTCATCGTCACCTCCTACCACCGCCCCCACCGCCACCGTCGCCGCCACCCGCCACCATCTCCCACTGTCGCCGCCCACCACCTCCCACCACCCGCCACCACCACCCGCCGCCACCTCCTACCACCACTTCCTACCGTCGCCGCCACCTACCACCCTGCGCCACCTCCCACCGCCGTCACTACCCATCTCCATTTTAAAAAAAATATTTTTTTTTAACCACTTAATTAAAAAAAAAATTTAAAAATTAACCTTTTTCATTAACTTTTTTTTTTTTTTCTCTCTCTCTCTTCGGTGGTGGTGGGGGCGGTGGGCGGTGGCAGTGGGTAGTGATGGCGACGATGGGTGGTGGCGGGGGAGTTGGGCGGTGGGTGGTGGGAGTTGGGCGGTGGCGGTGGCGGTGGGAGGTGGTGTTGGGTGGCGATGGGAGTTGAATGGTAGTAAGAAGGAAATATAATTTTAAAAATATAGGGGTGCTAGTGATTTTTTTTAAAAAAATAACATAAGGATAATTTTGTTCAAATGGAGGTAAGTAGTGTTTGAGAAAAAGACAGAAAAAATTTCTAGTATTTACAAAATAACAGAAGAGATATCTGATATAGTGCAAAATAATAGGAGAGGTCAATGACATATACTCACACATAATATATATATATATATATATATATATATATATATATATATATATATTATGAATTAAACTATAATTATATATAAAAAAACGAGGACATATTTGTCGTAAAATTATAACCAAACTATTTAATCCATTATTTTGTTCGATTGGGCTCATCCATTCATTATTATTGCCATCCCTACCAATTAATGTCAAGCTATATGTACGCGTTGTCGTCCCCCTTGCCATCTATCACGCAGCCCACAAAAAAAAAAAAAAATATATCAGCGCAGTACACATTATCACAGAGTAGAGAGAGGGAGTTCTCTCTTTAAAATGCCTTCGTTTTCTGCAAATTCTCCAGCCCAAATCCCCAAAACCTCTGTCCTCTACAGAAAAATCAACATCAAACCCAACAATATAGCAAGTTTCTCCTCCTCCTCCTCCTCCTTCTCCCTCAGTAATCGCCGCCGAATCCTGCAAAACCCATCTGTTTCTCTCTCTAAAACCAACCAATTTCTCAACCTCTCTTCAACAATGGAGGGAAACAGAGAGCTGGGTCTCCTTAATTCTACTGAAACAGAGGAGTATTCGAAAGAAATGGAGGTTGCGGTGAGGGCAGTGCAGATGGCTTGTCTTCTCTGTCAGAGAGTTCAAGAGAGAATAATCGATGGACAAATTCAAGCCAAAGAGGATAATTCTCTTGTAACAATAGCAGGTAATTCTTTTTAGGGTTATTAGGCAATTTTGCACTTTGTCTCCACCACTATTTTCGTCATCATTTTGTTGGGTCTTGTTGCACGTTACCTCTGCAAGTTTAACTACGGGAACAAAGTGCTGCCGTGGAGATAAAGTGCAATAAAGGCTGTGCAAAACAGTTGGGATAAAGTATAATTAACCTTCTTTTTGGTTTTTTTTTTTCTTTTTTTCTTTTTTATTTCTTGCTAGGTGATTTTTGGTTCAATTTTGATCTTAAATTTTTGTGGGTAATTCTAAATATTTACAAAAAATTCTTCATTTATTTGATTTATTTAAAATTATAAATTCTAGGAGATTGAATTGGCAAGAAATTATGGGTTAAAATAAAATCTTGCAATAAAATAAGGAGATAAGTGTAATTTCTGTTACTCATTTCTTATATTTTATTTCTGGATAATCTTTTTAATTGATTTTAAGTGGGATATCAAATGCAAATTCAAAATCTAGATTTTTTAAGGAAAATTATCTTTTATTCCTTATCGCTTATAAATTATTCTTTATTAATATTTTAACTAACTTTAACGGTCATATCAAATACAAATTTAATATTAGTTGGTATCAACCGAATAAATTCAATCTAATTAATATTCACCGATATACTAAAAATTTAATATTTTAGTTAATTTTAACTGTCATATCAAATATAAATTCAACATCTAGTTTTAAATAGATTCAATCTAATTAATATTAACTGATATATGAAATAAAAAACTTAGTTAAGTTTAATTGGCATATCAAATTCAAATTCATATTTAGTTGATATCAACTGAATAGATTCAATTTAGTTAATATTAACCCTAAATCCTTAACAATAAAAGAAACATGGATAAAAAATTATAATTAAATTATTTCAAGTACAATACAATAATTTTCCCAACTTTTTTCCCCTTTCTTTTTCATTTATTTATTTATTTATTTTTATCGATAAATAGATTGGAGCGTCCAAGCAATAGTTAGTTGGATTTTATCTTCTGTTTTTGGGATTCAAAACGTATCGATCGTTGCTGAAGAAGATGTTCAATCACTCTCCAAGGCCAACGCCGTTGACCTACTTGAAGTAGTGGTCAAAACCGTGAACGATTGCCTCTCTGAAGCGCCACGTTTCGGGCTTGAAAGCCCAAAAACTGATCTTGATGGCCTGGCGGTTATTCGGGCCATAAGCCAATGCAACTCAAAAGGAGGCCCGAAAGGAAGATTTTGGGTTCTTGATCCTGTTGATGGAACTTTGGGCTTTGTTCGAGGGGATCAATATGCGGTGGCACTTGCTTTGATAGAAGATGGCGAGCCCGTTTTGGGGATTTTGGGTTGCCCGAATTACCCGATGAATAAGGAATGGTTAGGTTATCCAAACGGTTATCAGAGGATCTTGTTCAAATTGAAGCCCGAAAAGCCCGAATTGTGGGATAAGGGTTGTGTGATTTATGCAAAGAGAGGGAGTGGGAAAACGTGGATGCAACCGTTGGTTCGTAGGGAAAAGAAATTCATTTGGCCTAATTTTGCCAAGCAAATCAAGGCATCGGCTGTTGAGAACCCGGCGTTGGCGACTTTTTGTGAACCGGTTGAGAAGGCGAATTCAAGCCATTCATTCACGGCGGGCCTGGCTCATAATGTCGGGCTTAGGTACAACACTTATTTTTGAATTCCTCTCTCTATATATGTATATGCACACATATACACACACATATATATTCTCTTCTCTTATATAGTGTTTGGTTATATGAATTAGAGTTTTGGAATTGTAATCAGAAATGAACGCATCTAAAAATCTAAAAATGATTTTGACACTTTATGGCCATGAAATTTGACAAAAAATCTTACATAACTCCTTAAAGTTTCTTAATCATCCCCTTGTAGTCCATGTCATCATCCTCATTACAATTTTGGACAAAAAATAATCATTAAGAAGTTTTACAGACAATTCTAATATCATCTTTCCTTTCCAATCTCTTTCACACCCAAATACTCAGAAGTACACGTATAAGATACTATATGCATATATAGTGTTTTTTCTTGTTGAAAATTTGTGAGAGGAAAGAAAGAGATTGCAAATGTCCATAAAGTTTCCTTAAAACAGTTGGGTGCATGGAAGTTGACGGTTTGTGGTTCAAAATTATAATGAAGATATTGATTTAGATTGTAGTGGGAGACTACGAAACTCCAGGGTGTTATGTGTTCAAATTGCAACTATGTGTAATAAAGTGAAATAATGGTCAAACTTTAGGGGTGCAAAGTGCCAAAACTCTATCTTGAAATTTGATATTTTTAGGTATTTTATTAGACATTTTTTAATTGGGGGATTTATATAAAATTTAAGGGATTTTAATTGATTTTTTTTTAAATATAAGGATAATAGTAAAATTTACTTGGGAAGAACCTATTTTCCCTCCCTTTAAAAAAAAAATATCTAGAGTGGATTAAAAATAATTAAATTTTTCTTGTAGTTTGATTGAATTGCACTTCACATTTCTATAATATTTTCGTTGGCATTTATTTCATATAGTTCAGACTTAAGTGTAGCGGTTAAATAACTGATAAAATTTTACAAAAAGACAAATTCATCCTCATAACCAATCATAGCCGACTTGACCCGAAGGAACAAAGGAAAGCAAAAATAGAAAACAAAGGGCAAACAAATATTATTTGACCCTGACCCGATCTGGGGACATAAATGTAATTTAATCTTAAATGATTTATTATTTTGAGTTTTTGAGCCTTGATTATTAATTTTAACGAAATATGTAACCGTTGTATTTAAGTTTGGACCACATGGGGTAAATGCTGGCCAAAATACTACAAAGATATAAAGTGTAATTCGGTCAAAATCCCAGGGAGACAAAGTGCCATCAACCCTTAAATTTATTCTTATATTTTGATTTGCAGAAATCAACCGTTGCGTGTATACAGTATGGTGAAGTATGCGGCAATAGCACGTGGGGACGCAGAGGTCTTCATGAAATTTGCGAGGGTAGGATACAAGGAGAAGATATGGGATCACGCCGCCGGAGTCGTGATCATTGGAGAGGCTGGTGGGGTGGTGACCGATGCCGGAGGGAATCGGCTCGACTTCTCGAATGGTATATACTTGGAAGGTCTTGATAGAGGTATTATTGCTTGTGGTGGAGCCAATTTACATGAGAAGATACTCAAGGCTGTTGATGCTAGTTGGAATTCCTCAAGTCTATGATCTAATATGTAAAAAAAGAAAAGTAAATTGATTATATATATATATATATATATAATATGGTTTTGTGAGTGAAAAAATCATTATACTTTGAAAATGAAATAAAAGAGAAAAAAATATTGTTTATAAATAGGAAATCATGAGCTTGATTGAATTTTGATCAGAATTCTACTTAAGAAAAAATGTACTTTTGACCCTTAAAGTTTGGGGTGGAGGTCTAATTGGTCCTCGTCATTTGAAAAATATCACATTTGACAATGAGATTTGGGGTTGGTGTTACTTTGGCCCAATTTTTAACGGTATGTTAAAATTTGGTCAAAAATGACTAGATGCCGAGTTAAGACATTACCGGTGAAGCTATCGACCAGTTATGGCGACTACCAATGCTGTGAAGAAGAGGAACAATAGGATTTTCTTAGTAAGAATAACTAAAATAAAACAATGCTAATTACACTTTGCACCTGTATGGTTAAATCAAATTGCACTTTGTACCTCTATGTTATTTTTATCACTACTTACACCCCTATATTGAAGACTCAAATGCAACAGTTAATTTTTTTTGTTATTTTTAATGGTCAATGGATAAAAGTCAATGAAAATTAGATAATTAATGTTAAATGACATTCCCTTTAAAATTTGATTTATAATTTTTTATATAAACACCATATACAAACAATAAAGAAATAAAAATGAAACAAATAAAATAAAAATAAGAAAAAAAATAGAAAACAAGTTAGAAAGATAGAGAGTAAAAAATAGAAAATAAAAACAAAAATTAAAAGTAAAAAAAAAAATTAGAAAAAATATTTCAAGAGTATTTTTGTCAACAAAGTGTGATAATGAATATCTCATGCATTATGAAAAGTAAGGGACAAATCTTGATATTTGTCTTAATGACAAAGTTCTTTTTTGGAAGATGACATAGTTTGCTTTAATGATTTGAATTTTCACTTTTAATTTATCTAACTTTTTTTTTAAGAAGACAGTCTCCATATTTTCGTCTTTTCCTTTATATGGAATCTCATTTTCATACCAACTCAAAAATAAGTTACATCATTCATTGTCATATCCGTAGTACCACGTTTCCTTTGAAAATTTCTCAAAATCGTGAAATTTTAAAAAGTAATCGCTCAGTGAAAAACAAGATTTTATTACTTTTACAAAAAAACTCAAAATCATGAAATTTTGAAAGGTTATCGCTCACTGAAAATACATGATTTTATAATTTTTGAAAAAACTCAAAATTGTTAAATTTTTAAAAGCTTAGCTCAGGAAAATACATGATTTTGCCAATTTTATGGAAAACTCAAAATCGCGAAATTTTGAAATGCTAGCTCATGAAAAAATCCTGATTTCTTCACTTTTATGAAAAACTCAATATCAAGAAATTTCGAAAGGGTATAGGTTATTGTAAATACATGATTTCAGAAAATTTATAAAAAAAAAATAAAAATCGGATATGCTATAACTAACAAAAAATATCCGATTCTGTCAATTTTATGAAAAAATGTTACTAAAAAAAACCCCGATTTCGTCACTATTACTAAAAAATTCAAAATTCTGAAATTTTAAATGGCTATACCTCACCGAAAAATCTCATTTTTTTTATTTTTATGAAAAACTCTAAATCATGAAATTTTAAAAGTGTATAGCTTATCGAACAATACCCAATTTGTTAATTTTGTGGAAACTTCAAAATCATAAAGTTTTGAAGTACCAAAGATCTCCAGAAAAGCTCAATTTTGTCACTTTTATGAAGAACTCAATATTGTGAAATTTGAAAAGCTATAGCTCACAAAAAATACCCGATTTCGCTAATTTTGTGGAAAACTCAAAATCTTGAAATTTTGAAATGCTAAACCTTATCGAAACAGTCTGATTTCGTCACTTTTATGCAAAACTAAAAGTCAAGAATTTGGAAATGTTGTAACTTACCAAAAATATATGATATCACAAATTTTATGAAAAACTAAAAATCCTAAAAATTTTAAAGGTAGCTCACTAAAGAAAAAAAAAAAACCCATTTTTTCACAAATTTTATCAAAAACTAAAAATCCTAAAATTTTTAAATGGTGTAGCTCACAAAATCTGACAATTTCATGGAAAAGCAAATCATGAAATTTTGAAAGGCTATACCTCACCGAAAAACTCCGATTTCGTCACTTTTATGAAAATCTGAAAAAATCTGATTTTGCCAATTTCAAGAAAAACTCAAAAATCGCGAGAAACGTGAAAGCACAAAAAAAATCCAATTTCATCACTTTTATGAGAAACATGAAATCAAAAAAATTGGAAAGACTATAACTCACTGAAAACGCTTGATTTTGTCAATTTCATAAAGAAAAAAAAAACTCAAAATCACATAATTTGGAAAGGTTGCTCACTGAAAAACCGATTTCACAAATTTTATGGAAAATAAAAAAAATTATTAAATTTTCAAATGTTATAACTCACCGAAAAAGCGTGTTTTCGTCACTTTTATGAAATACTTAAAATCGTCAAATTTTTAAAAACTACGACTCACCGAAAAATCCCAATTTCAACACTTTTATGGAAAATTCAAAATCATGAATTTTTGAAAGACCACAAGCTCACTAAAACTGTCACCCCCACCCCGGACACCCATCACCCTGGGGCCGGCGTGACATCGACATGACATCATCTGAACATCAAATAACCTAACAAACAACAAAGTGCAGACGTAAATATACAACCATAATTTCTGACCACATACATCCTCTTTAACTGGGGACACACCAATTCCTGAATTATAATAACAACAAAAGTATAACAACAATGAAACTTTCACAGGTTCGCCTCAGACAGCTTCTTCCAAAATACTGTCATACTACACTATCGCCAGACTCTACCTAGTGTCAGTAGGGGACCAACTCCTAGTTGTTGTACCTGCGAGTGTACTATCTTCTTAATAAAACATTTTAGATGGATCAAACATAAAACATATAAATATCACATATCAAATAAAAATCTCATAATATATAAATGTCTCATACCACAAGCAAAACACATTTTTTCTGTCACCACAAAATCAACGTTTATATATATATATATATATATCATCCCAACTAAACAATGAAAATCAACCAAAATAATTCAACTAACCGTACAATATAATGAAATCAGAACATACCAATCCAGCATAAAAGAATATACATAAATGTATTCACCCCAATCACCATATACGACAAAACACCATATACGACACCACACCACATCACACCACACCACTCCACACCACATTACACCATATCACACCACACCACATCACACCCCGGCTAGCCATGTGATCGTTTTAACCTCACGATCGGGAGTTGCAACAGTACCGTACCACCCGCAGGGTTTGCTCCCAAATGGGACAAATAACCATCTGCCGGATTATTCCTTCGGACATGACATAATATCAATAACCACCAGCCGGACATGACATAATATAAATAACCACCTGCAGGACTACTCTCCCGGACAAGACATAATATCAATAACCACTTGCCGGACTATCTTCCTGGATATGACATAATATCAATAACCACCTGCCGGACTACCCCTCCGAACATGACATAAGCTATGGCATCGTCAAATCAATAACATCATCGTCAAATTACAAATCAATAGCATCGTCTAATCAACAATATCGTCAAATCAATAACATCAACCTCTATCTCCCAAAACTAATTTAATTTAAATATGATTTTTTCATCTTCTTTTAAAACCAACGAAATCCATATTTCCACAATTCCACAATCAACCAAAATCGCTTGATCCATATAAGTTATAAAGTCGTCCAGTTTTAAACAAACACATTTTTCATCATATATATATATATACGAAAATAGATTTACTAGAAGACAGTACACTCATCTGATGATCCGCTCCCAAAAGCCTTTATCGATTATACTCTACCGTTCCTCAGGTGCCTACGAATCTATTAGTAACAGGGTCTAAATTAATATTTTATATAAAATCACCTAATCATGTAATGCAAACCCTAAGTTTCGTTATTTCCCCGTCTCCACATTTTATTATGTAAAATTATTATTCGGTTAATTTTTTATTTTGTTAAAAATTACTGCATAAAATTTGTAATATGAACGGTCCTAAATTTATTATTCTGGTTACAAAATTTCTATGCTAGAATTTAATTTAACAAAACCAAAATAAATCTAACAAAAAACGTTACCCATTCCGAATCGTTTACTGGTCGGGAGACGGATTTTGAATTTGTTGGGGGTGATTTGTGTAGTTTATTCTTTTCTTCTTTTCCCCTTCTTCTTTCTTTTCTTTCTGATTTGTTTCAGGTCAACACCCACTGATCCTCTTTCCCGTCACTGTCCGCCGGCCAACCTATACCGATCATGCACGTCTACCCTCGCCGAATAACAACACCATGCACACACCCCTTACAGACCGGATTAAACGAACGACCACACGCACACAACCGACAGTTATACACACACACCCCGACGAACACAATACACACACACGCAACCGTCGAAATTCACACACACACTGAACGACAACGATCACACACCACGGATGAAATGAAACGGAACAGCATACCCATTCACGCCGATGACTCCCACCAGCGACACACACACACCAACGACGGTTGTCCGGACACTGGACACACATACATCACACAGATGATCAAAACAGAGCACCCACGCACACACAATAGACAATCTCACACATACACACACACTCACAGTCACCCACATGCACCGGATGAACAGAACATACACGGATGCACAGACCCACACACAACCAATGGAAAACACACACACAGCAGTAACGGCAACACACACACACACACACACTGTTGGCATAACTAGAAAAATAGAGTACCCTCACCCACACACACCCAGCCACACCTAAACAAGACCTTACACACAAAAGTCACCCTGAATGGCGACGTCACGCCCACACCGCCGGAGGAACGCCGATTCAAGAAAACCCGACGACCCCCATCTCCGATTCCCTCTCTCTAGATTGTTCTGAATTTGATTTCTAGATTTTTCTAATCTCTACATGCATGAACATATATATATATATATATATATATATATCTTCCCCTGCCACGTCGCCCCGTTCCTCTCTCTCTCCTGTCGCCGGCAATCTCACTGCACACACACACGATATATGCATATATATTTATATGTTTTATAATAATCTTTAGTTTAATAACTTTTTTCTCCTCTAACTTTCTTAAAGCCTTCTTCTTAGTCCAATTTTCCCATTTAACCTTGTCTTAAATTTTAATTTGATCCCTAACAATTAATTTTTATTTTTTTATAAATTGAATGACAAAATTTGAATCCCAAGTTTTGAATAATGTTTCTAAATTTTCTATTTGACTCCTAATATTTTAATTTGAATTTTAGTTGACCCAATTACTTTTAACTTGGTCTTTAATTAATTCAAAATTTTCCACGAAATTTCTAAATGCTCTAAAATGAGCTTAAAGTGACATACGTGCTACGATTTAGGTTTTACAAAAACTACATGATTGTTTTAATTTAAAAAAAAAAAAAAAAAAACTCAAAATCGTGAAATTCAAAGGTTATATCTTACCGGAAAAGCTTAATTTCATCACTTTTAAGAAAAATACGAAATTATGAAATTTTGAGAGACTACTCACCAAAAATACCAAATTTTGCAAACTTTACGGAGAACTCAAAAAAAAAAAAAAATGAAATGCAAAAGATCATAAAAAAAAGCTTGATTTTATTACTTTTATGAAAAAATCAAAATCGTTAAATTTGAAAGGTTATAGCGCACCGGACAAAAATGATTTAGCAAATTTTATGAAAAAATCAAATTGTGAAATTTATAGACTTTGCTCACCGAAAAAGTTTGATTTCTTCACTTTTATGAAAAACTTAAAATCGTGAAATTATGAAAGATTATTGTTCACTAAAAAAAACCGATTTCATCACTTTTATTAAAAACTCAAAGTCGTAAAATTTTGAAAAGTGCTTACCGAAAAATTTCAAATTCAAAATACAAAATCGTGAAATTTTGAGAGGCTACAACTCACCAAAAATATCAAATTTCGTTAATTTTATAGAAAATTCAAAATTGTGAATTTTGAAATGTTAAAGCTTACAGAAAAAGTCCGAATTTGTCACTTTAATGAAAAAAGTCAAAATCGTGAAATTTAAATGAAAGGTTTTAGCTTTTATCGAAAAAACCCGATTTTGTCACAATTATGAAAAACACAATGTAAGACCCCAATTTTTAGATGCAAATAATTTTTAGTTGCATTTTTATAATATTTGAAAATAATGGGGTGGATAGCGCTATTAATTATGTGATTTAAAAGTTTAGGGGTTAGATTGTAATTTTCGAACATTTTAAATTAGAATTGGATTTAATTAATATCCTAGGAAAAATGGAGGGGAGGTTAGTGCAATTTAAATAAATATATATATATATGTGTGTGTGTGTGTGTGTGCGCGCGCGCGCCGTGCAATCAAACGAAAACGAAAACAAAAACGAAAAAAAAAAAAAAAAAAAGGAGAAGGGAGAAGAAGAATCGAGAAACGGTGAGGGGGAACATTAGATCGGTAGGGTTGGCTCTCTTTTTTAATATATATATATATATATACATGTCCATCCCTACATATATGAGAGACGTGGGCGGTGAGAAGGAGCAAAACCGAAACAGAAGAGAGAGATAAGGAAATGGGTTTCGGTCGGTGGTGGGTATCGTCGTTCGGAGTGTGTGTCTGTGTGTGTTTTGTGTGTGTTTCGTTGTGTGTATGTGATCGGAGTATGCATTCCGTCCGTTCGACGGTGTGTTCGTCACTCCGGTAAGTGTGTGTGTGTGTCTGCTCTGTTTCTGATTTGTTCATGGGTTGTGTGCGCGGTCGTGTGTGTGTGTGTTGTTGTGTGTGTGTGTGTGGTGAGTTTGGTCAGTGGGTGATCGACAGCGTTGGCGGTGGAGGTGATTGTTGCGGTCGTTCCGGCGAGACAGTGTGTGTGTTTTGTTCGTCGGCATGTATGGGTGTGTTCCCGGTGGTTTTGTGTGTGCTGATCAGTTTAGTTGTGTGTGTATGTTGTTCGGATCGATGGTGACGGTGGCGTGAGTGTTCCGGTGTAGGTGTGCTTGTCGTTGATCGTGTGTGTTGTCAGTGGGGTGTGTGTTGTGCCATCGTTTGGATTGGTCCGACGGTGGATGGTTGCATGTTCAGTGTGTGTTGTGTGTGCATGGTGGTGTGGGATGTCGCCGGAGTGGAGTATAGAAAGAGAGAGAGAGAGAGCAGTGGGTGTGTGTAATTTGCATTGGCGGTGTGTGGGTGTTCCGTCGTAGGGTGTGTGATTGATGTGGGGGTGTCGCCGACGGTGAGTAAGCGAGCGTGTGTGTGTGCTCATCCGTTCAGTTGGTTCGTCGACGGTGGTGGCTTTGGTGGGCTGAACGCAAACGGAAAACACAAACAAGAATAGGAAAAGAAAACAGAAAAAGAAGAAGGAAGAAGAAGGGAAAAAAAAAAGAAAAATTACACAAGCCACCCCAATAAAAATCTAAAATCTAATCTTGCGGCCGACGGAAAAATTCGAAAAAGGTAGAATTTCGAACTTCTTTAATATATGTATTTAATTGTCTAAATTGAAATGGCAATAGGAAATAATGAGACCGTTTATATGAACAAAGTTTATATAGTAAACCGTAACGGAGCAATGTAAATTAAATGATAATATTCCAAAAGAAAACGCGGGGAATAGGAAATTACGAAAATTAGGATTTCATGGTATGGTTAGGTTATTTCTACATAAAATATTAATTTAGACCATGTAACTATTAGGTTCGCAGGCACCGGAGTACCGTTAGAGAATAGGCGGTCAAAGTCTTCGAAAACAGATAATCAGATGAGTGTACTGTCTTCTTGCAAAAATCTATTTTCATATATATATATATGATGGAATAAATGTGTTTACTTAAAATTTGATGAATTTATAATTTATATGGATTAAATTGGTTTTGGAGATAGAGGTCGATGTTATTAATTTGCAGTTTGACGATGTTGTTATTGATTTGACGATGCTGAGTGATTTTGTCACAACCCGTCCCGGACACCCGTCATCCCGAGGCGGGCGTAATATCCATACCCCTTTTTGAGAAGAATATAATCCACACCCTTTTTTGGGGAGAATATAATCCACACCCCTTACGGGGAGAACCAACTATGGCATCGTTAAAATCAAATACAACATCATCAAATCACAACGCAATAAATATCGTCTACTCAACATCATCAAATTACCACGTCTATCTCTTTTCCTCAACACCAACATTTACATCCAAAAATCATATTTCATATCTTCTTTTAAAGAAAACGTCTAATTTTTATCAAAATTATTTTTCCACCATTTTGTTTATAGAAAACCCGGCATTTTTAGAAAGACAAATATTTTCCCATTTTCCTTTAGAAAAACACCGTTTGATTTCGCCAAAACCAATCAAAAATTTATTTTTAACTTTTTTTTCGAAAACCATCGAAATCTTCCGAAAAATCCAATTTACCAACTCCCTCAAATACTGCTTGATCCATATCATTTATAAATTCATACCGTTTAAATAATCTCATGGTTCATCATGTATATTCATAGAAAAATAGTTTGGCAAAAAAACAGTACACTCATCTCAATATCTGTTTTGCAAAACTGACACTGACCGCACTCTATCTGGGCACCTGTGCCTGCGAACCTAATAGTGGCAGAGTCTAAATTAATATCTTATCTAAAACATTCTAATCATGCAGTGCAGACCCTATATTCCGAATTGTTACTAATTTTATGTACCACGTGCTTAAAATTAATTAACCGTTACGAATTTATTATGATTTTAGGATTTGTAATACTAACTAAAATTTAATTTAACGAGAATTAATAATCAATTGAAGTTTCACCTGTTTCCGAAACGTTTGGTGACCACGAGATGGGTTTTGGATTTTCCTGGGGTGGTTTCTGCAATTTCCCCTTTCTTTTTTTTTTTCGTCCTGATTGCGCTACTGTTTCGGTTTCTGTTTCAGTTCAATTTTCGGCCGGCCACTTCCCCTCTCTCTCTACCATTTCCACCTACTGGAGGCTTCCCACGCCTCGCCGCCCTCACCGCCGACCCTACTCCATCCCCTACTACCGATCACCAACCACCACCGGCCACCTTATCACCAAACGCACCTACCCACAAAACTACCGCCACCACCGTTGACGGCCAACTCACGCTGCCCTCCACACATTCACACGATCATATACGACGTTCGGAACACACACATACAACAACCATAATACACCACTATCACAGCAGACACACACACACACACACAACTTTCTCTCTCTAACTCACCGCCGGCGAAAATCGGCGACAGCGGCGACCACACCGATACCCTCATCTGACCAAACGGATCACGCCCCCAACCAGATCTCATACCCACATGCAACCCATATGCACAGCCATACACTCAAACACACAATCGGTGCAAATACAGAGCATCCACACACGTCGTCGGAACGGAACATAGCACACCCACCTCCGGCCGCATGACGGTCTGAACGACGGATAAACTACATACCTACACAAATTTGACCGAATGGAGGGCCCCCACCCACGCCGGACTGCACCTCATCGCCGGCGAACTCACCATCCCGAACCTTCTCCTCTCCCTCTCGGTTTTTTCTTTCCGATTTCTTCTTTTGAGGTCCTCCTCGACTGAATTTCGTGCACATACATATATATATACATGATAATAATGGATAGGTTTTGTTCCCTTCACGCCACGTCGCCACTTTTCGCTTCTCCTGTCTCCGGCCGAAATTCACAGCACCGCCCACTGTTAGTTGTGTGTACATATATAATAATAATTTTTTGTCTAATTGCTCTTTCGTCCCTTCTTTTCCTTAAAATCTTCATTTTTAATCAATTTTGTTTTTTACAGGTTTCAGAAATTATAATTTCACCCTAAATTTATTTATTATTATTTATTATTAATTTTATTTTTATTTTTTTTCTTTTGTCAATTTGAATCTCAAGTTTAAATTTAATGTTTCTAAATTTTCAATTTTTGCCCCTAAACTTTTTGATTTAAATTTTTAATTAACAAAAATTTTCTCCGAATTTTCCCAATGCTCTAGAATGTAATTAAAATGACGTGCGTGCTAAACTAGGGTCTTACAGATTTTATCTGCTTTGGCAGAGCGTTGATTATTTATTGAGTTGTAATTTGATGATGATATTACTATTTTGATGAGGTGATTGATTGTGGGTAGAGTTGTTTTTGTTGAGATGGAGATGAGTTGTTGTTGTTGAGATGAGTTGGAGATTGGTGGTGGATATTTACCCACTTGGCATAGTCCAGCGGAGCGGTGTTTCACCCGTCTGGCATAGTCCAGCGGAGCGTTATTTCACCCGTCTGGCATAGTCCAACGAAGAGTTGTTTCACCCGTTTGGTATAGTCCAGCGGAGCGGTGTTATATCCCGCTAGGAAGGCATATCCTACGGGGTATGGTACCGTTGCAACTCCCAATCGTCAGGTTAAAACGATCACATGACTAGCCAATGTGTGGTATGATATGGTGTGACGTGGTGTGGTATGGAGTGGTATGGTATGGTGAGGTGTAGTGTGATATAGTGTCGTATGTGGTGTTTTGTCGTATATGGTGTTTTGCCGTATATGACATTTATATATACTTTATTTTGTACTCGCTCGGTGTATTCATTTACGATGATATATCTATTACTTCAGTTGCGTTATACTATATGGTTGTTGTGACGTTCTGATTGATTTTTACTGCTTAGTTGAAATGTTATAAACATATATACGTGGTTTTTTGTGGTGACAGGAAAAATGGGTTTTTCTTTGTGCTATGTGCAATTTTTATATTTTATACTTGATCCATCTAAAATATTTTTATTAAGAAGACAATACACTCGCAGGTGAAGCTAATAGGAGTCGGTCTCCTACTGGCGCTAGATAGAGTCCTACAATAGAGTCGGGTGTAGGTTTTGAAGATGAGCTGTCTGGGGTAAACCTGTGAGAGGTTCATGGTATTTATTTTGTTGTTCTTATATTTGGGGGACATGTGTGTCTCCATAGTAGAAAATTTGTATATGCATATTTAGATGATTGTAGATTGTTGTATTTATATTGTCGTTCTATGAGTTGGTTTGGCGTTCAGGTGAGGTCTTATCAACGTCACGCCAGCCCCACAGTGAAAGATGTCCGGGGTGGGGTGTGACACACAAAATCATAAAATTTTGAAAGGCTAGCTCACCAAAATATCCTGATCTTGACACTTTTATTAAAGACCTCAAAATTGTGAAATTTGAAAGGATATGGCACAGTGAAAAATCTCGATTTTTTACCTTTTATGAAAAACTCATATTTGTGAAATTTTGAAAGGTTATAGTATGAAAATCCTAATTTCATCACTTTTATGAAATACTCAAAATCGTGAAATTTTAAAATCTTATAACTCACAAAAAAAATCGTAATTTTATCTTTTCATGAATTTAAAATTGTAAAATTTTGAATGGGTGCAACTCACCAAAAATACATAATTTCACAAAATTTTATGAAAAATAAAGTATTGTGAAATTTTGAAAGGTTATAACTCACCGAAGAAGCTCGATTTTGTCACTTTTATGAAAAAATTAGATTGTAAATTTTGAAACCAAAAAAGCTGATTTCACAAATTTTATGAAAAATTAAAAATCGTGAGATTTTGAGGACTATACCTCACCGAAAAATTTAAATTTCGTCACTTTTATGAAAAACTCAAAATCATGAAATTTTGAAAGGTTATAACTCACCCAAATTACGTGATTTCCAATTTTAAGAAAAAATCGAAATCGTAAAAAATTTCGAGGCTATATGTAGCTTACGGAAGATTTTGCCAATTTTACATAAAACTCAAAATCTTAAAATTTTTAAATTCAAAAGATAAGCGAAAAAGCGCGATTTTGTTAATTTTATAGAAAACTCAAAATTCTTAAATTTTGAAATGTTAAAACCTCACCAAAATGGTCCGATTTCATCACTTTCGTAAAAAACTCAAAATCGTGAAATTTTAAAGAACTATAGCTCACCAAAAAAAATTCAATTTCATAACTTTTATAAAAAAAAATTAAAATCGTAAAATTTTGAAAGGTTGTCCACCGAAAAATCTCAATATCGTCACTTTTATGAAAAGTTCAAAAACGTAAAATTTTGAAATGCTATATATAGCTCACCCAAACTACCCGATTTTGTGAATTTTATAAAAAATTAAAAAATGTGAAATTTTAAAAGGCTATATCTCACCGAAAAAGACTAATTTTTTTACTTTTATGAAAAACTTAAAATCGTGAAATTTTGAAAAGTTATAACTCACCGAATACATGATTTTACCAATTTTATATAAATAAATAAAAAAGTCAAAATCGTGAAATTTTAAAAGGATACAACTTACCGAAAATAACCGATTTTATCAATTTTGTGAAAAACTGAAAATTTTGAAATTTGGAAAGGCTATTTTTGCCTATAAAAAAAAACTCAATTTCGTCATTTTTATGAAAAATTCTAAATCGTGAAATTTTAAAAGTCTATAGTTCACAAAAAAAAATCTCAATTTCGTCACTTCTATGAAAAACTCAATATCACGAAAATTTGAAATGTTATAACTCAATGAAAATTTTCAATTTCATCAAATTTATGTAAAACTCAAAATCTTAAACTTTTGAAAGGTTATAGCTCACCGAAAAAGACTTATTTTGTCAATTTTATGAAAACCTTAAAATGTCAAATTTTGAAAGAACTCACTGAAAATACATGATTTCGTCACTTTTATGGAAACTCAAAATCGTTAAATTTTGAAAAGCTATAGCTCAATGAACAAGTCGATTTTGTTTAAATCGCAAAATTATAGAATTTTAAAAGTCTATAGCTCAACGAAAAATTATGATTTTGTCACTTTTTTAAATAAAACAAAATTCTGAAATTTTAAAAAGTTATTGCTCACTGAACATACACGATTACGTAAATTTAAGAAAAATTCAAAATCAAACTTACCGAAAATACCTGATTTTGCAATTTTTATGAAAAACTGAAAATCGTAAAATTTTGAAAGACTATAAACTCACCTAAAAGCCTGATTTTGTCACTTTCATGAAAAACTCAAAATCAATTTTTTTTGAAAGGTTATAGCTCATAAAAAATATCCAAATTCGTTAATTTTATGAAAAAGTCAAAATCTTGAAATTTTAAAAGGTTATAATTCACCGAATATGAAAAATTCAAAGTCTTAAAATTTTAAAGGTTATAACTCACTGAAAAATCCAATTGCACCACTTATAAGAAAAAATAAAAATCGTGAAATTTTGAAAGGTTATAACTCACCGAAAAATATTGATTTAGTCACATTTAGGAAAAACCCAAAATCATAAAATTTTGAAAGGCATACCTCACCAAAAAATCTCAAATTCATCAGTTTTAAGAATGACTCAAAATCACAAAATTTTGAAAGGTTATACCTCACCAAAACACCTTATTTCCACACTAAAAAAAAAACCCTCAAAATTGTGAAATTTTAAAAGGTTATAACCCTCCAAAAAGACCTGATTTCGTCAACTTTATGAAAAACTCAAAATATTTTAATTTTTAATGGCTACCTTGCCGAAAAATTATAATCTCATTACTTTTATGAAAAATTCAAAATCGTGAAATTTTGAAAGATTATATCTCACCTGAAAACCCCAAATTGATAATTTTTATGAAAAATTCAAAATCGTTAAATTTTGAAAAGTGCTCACCGAAAATACTTGATTTTACCAATTTTATGAAAAACTAAAAATCTTAAAATTTAAAACGTGTATAGTTCATCGAAAAAGTGTGATTTCATCACTTTTACAAAAAAAATCAAAATCTTCAAATTTTGAAACTCTATAGTTCACAAAAAAATGATTTCAATACTATTATTAAAAACTCACAATTTTTAAATTTTGAAAGGCTCCAAATTTGAAAGAGAGAGAGAGGATATGACTTCGTTGCTTTTATTTAAAAAACTCAATCTTTAATTTTGAAAGATTAGAGCTCACAAAAATACCAAATTTCTTTACTTTCATGAAAATCTCAAAATCTAGCTCCCAAAAAAAAAAAAAAAATCACTACTTCTATAAAAAAAAAAAAAAAAAACTCAAAATCTTGAAAGGTTAAATTCACAAAGCAATTGATTTCGTTACTTTTATTGAAAACTCAAAATTTTGAAATTTTGAAAACATATAGCTCATAAAAAATTTCAATTTCTGTACTTTTATGAAAAATACAAAATCTTGAAATTTTAAAAGGTTGTAACTCAAAAAAAAAAAAACAATTTCTCTACTCTTTTGAAAAATTCAAAATCTTTAAATTTTTAAAGGCAAATCACCAAAAAATCTAATTTTGCTACTTGTTTGAAAGCTAAAAAATAAAATTTAAATTTAGCAAGGCTATAGATCACATAAAAAAAAAGATTTCGCTTTAAATTTTGAAAGGATAGAGCTAAAACAAAAAAACAGTGATTTCGTTACTTTTTTAAAAAACTAAAAATCTACAAATTTAGAAAAATTATAGCTCACTAGAAAAACCGATTTCTCTACTTTTATAAAAAACTAAAAATCACAAAAATTTTAAAGAGTATAGCTCAAAAAAAAATTGAGTTTCACTACATTTATGAAAAACTCAAAATCTTGAAATTTTGAACGTTACGTTTATGAAACAAATCAAAATTTGAAAATTTTGAAACATTATAACTAATAAAAAAATCTTTATTTTTATGAAAAGCTCTTCTTTTTTTTAAAAATTTTAAAAGGCTATAGAAAAAAAATAAAAAATTGAAAGTTGAGAAAAGACTTGTGTATATTTGCCATGATCTGAATGATAGTATAATGATATGTCAAGATTGATATCTCGAGATAATAGTCTTATAAATCAACTCTTAATAAACATGATTTAAGAGTTAAAGATATAAACTAGTTTTATACCCTCACGCGAAGTTAAAAAAAAATTATTAATATCGAAAATAAATTTACTATTAATAAGTACATAAATATAAAAGTAAAATATTATTTCTACAAAAATAACAAAAAAATAACATTAATTTTTTTAAATCAGAGTTATTTTTTAATCAATTTAAAATGTGCACAAAAGAAATTAATCATATATTTGTGCATTAATTAGAAAGAACTAAATATAACTAAAAAAGAAAAAAAATTGAACACAAAGAAAATGACAATGACAATTTCATTCACACGGTAGAGATGAGATCGGAGGAATGGGGTATCGAGAGAAGGGTCTCGGCGATGGAGGTGGTTGTCGTGGTGGTGTTGGTCGTGGGGATGTGATCGAATGGAGCAGAAGAAAGTAAAGCAAGAGTGTGTGAACAATGGTTGTGGAGGTGGCCTTCGGGATTTCAATCTATTGTAGATGGTGAGGAAATAAATATACCAATTTATGAGGGGCTTTTAAAATTCCTTAAGGTTGTGTTTGGATAGAGGATTTTTAGGGAGGATTTCATTTAGGTAGAGAATTTTGAAATCCTTTTTTGACAATTACTTTGTTTGGATATTGAGGAAATGGATTTGCAAAATTCTTTAAAGTCTCAAATGAAGGATTTGAGATGGGTGTCATTTGCCAATTCCTTCCTGTGAGCGCTCATCTGTTTCTTCTCTTCGCGAACACAAACGATGTGCAATCCTTGCCTTCGCAACCACAGAATAATCGATTGAACTGTGAGCTCTCTTTCCCTTCGCGACCACCAACGACGACGGGCCCTGCATCTGATTCGCGATGACCGACGACGACGAGCAACTTCGCGACGAGCCCTCATTCCTTTCGTCATCTTCGCTATTCCGAAATAGGGTTCGAAAACGAAAAACGAAACTGATTTCGTAATCAAAATCGAACCCTATTTAGGTTTCGAAATCGATTACAAATATGTTCTTGGATTCAAATATGTTCTTGGATTTCAAAAAAGAAATGGATTTCGATTTCGTTTTTCGATTTGTTCTTGGATTTCGTTTTTTCGATTTGTTCTTGAACTTCCTTCGTCGCCTCTGTTTCTGTTTGTGTTTTGATTTTTTTTTATTTATTTATTTTCAAAACTGGGATAAAAAATAAAACCAATTTTTTTATATCTAAACAACGGATTTGTGAAATGAAAGGATTTTAAAATTCTGGATTTTGAAATCCCTTCATTTCACAAATCCCTTACCCCAACGCAACACAACCTAAGATTGCGTTTGGGTAAGGAATTTGGAGGAGGGATTTGTTTTGTTCAAAGGATTTTAAATTTTTTTTTTTTTTTTAAAATCCCTTATTTGGGTATTTATTAGAAGGAATTTGCAAAATCTCTTAGATTTAAAAAATAGGGTAAAAGGAGGATTTTTAAATCATTTTGTTTTAGATGTCATTTACAAATCCATCCAAAAAGTGATTTCTAGCTCATTTCTTCTGTCTTCCAGATCCAACCACCGTCGCTGCCGCCGCCCGCCTATTACCATCGACCACCACCTCTGCTGCCTCCGTCGACCACGGCAGTGATGGTGGTTATCTTAGGAGGAAGATTAAAAAACAAATATGCAATAGTCCCTTAAAATTCAATGATTTCTAAATTACATTTACAAATATTTTACTTATTCAAATAAAAGAATTATAAAATTATACGATCAAATTATTCGCCTAAAATAGTTATCTAAATAAGAAATTTGTAAATAATAGGATTTTAAAATCCAGAATTTTGATTTCTCATTATTTACAAATTTTTTGAATTTCTCAAATTCCTTATCCAAGTACAACCTAACTGATTGTGCGATGTAACTAGTAATATATTGAAACTTTAATGAAGAGTTAAACGAACTCGTGAAGAGCCCCCAAAGCCATTTAATTGAATATGTAAAAATCATTTAATAACCATAAAAAATAACACTTGCATCAGTAAAATTAAGGTTTAGAGCAACGCATCACAACACGAGACGAATCAAAGATACATAGGCTTCCACTAAGCCTCCTTTGGTTAGTCTTCCCAACCAAACTCAATCCAACTCAATCTAAAAATTTTGGGTTTGATTTTTAAGAACGCGTTTTGCAAACATAAAACTCAACCCAACCCAACCTAAAAAATAAGAATTGATTCTCAAAATCTTAAAGAAACCAGAAACAACAAATTTTATTTTATTTTTTTTGCCCAAAAAATTCAATCCAAAGTTCTCAACTTCCGTCTTCATCTGCCGACCGACCACCACCACCCGCCGCCGTCTGCCGTCGTCAGTCACCGCCCAGCGACCGACCTCTATCTCCGGCCACCGTCCGGCGGCCGACCGCCATCTCCGGCCACCATCAGGCGACCGACCGCGCCGCCGGCGTCCACCTCCGGCGACCGACCGCCGTCTCCGCCCACCGTCCGGTGACCTTCCGATGCCGGCGTCCACCTCCGGCGACCGTTGCCGGGCGGCCGGCCGCCGCCACTTGACACCACCGCCCGCACCGGCGTCCGGCCACCGTCTGACACCGCCAGCGTCGCCGCCACACAAAAAAAAAAATTCAAAAAAAAAATTAGTTTTAAGATAAAATTGTTACCAAACACATTCTGTTCTCAGCACAAAATAAAAATTGTCGTTACCAAACGCAATTCTGTTTCTAAAATTTTCAACCCAACCCAATTCAACTCAACCCAACCCATTCCAGTTGGGTTCAAAAAAGTGGAAACACTAACCAAACGCCACCTTATAGATTTGGGATTAAAATAGTGAATATTTATTCATATATTTATTTTTAGAGATTTTGTTGAATTGAATGCTCAATTGGCCAGCCCTAGGCTTCAATGCGTCTTTAAACATCTCAGATCATGTCGGTTGACTTCTTGGCTAGTTTGGTTGGGAGATAGGAATTATCCACTAAATGATTTTTGTTTTTTTCTGGACCAGTTCGAGGAGGAGATTTTGAATACTAAATTTCGAAAAATTTTAAATTTTAAATTTAATATTGAATGCACCATATTGATATAAGAGAGTGCGCCTTCAAGAACACTCGAAAAAATAATTAATCAAAGTATACATAAACTGGTCCGGACAATATTTTATCGTAAAATCATAAAAAACGAAAACTAGCCCTCTATTAAGAAGATACACTAACTACAAACTTTGGGTTATTCTCATAATATATATATAATGACTAACGATGTTGAACTTTGGGTTATTCTCATAATATATATATAATGACTAACGATGTTGAAATCTATTAAGGATAATAATACAATGAGTTTATACCCGAAATATTCATATTATCAAAAGTGGTCCACCACTATAATTTTCATAATATTTGAGAAATCGTTTATTATATTTTGTTGATAAAAATACATTTAAAAATTATTTATTTTATTTTATTTTTTGCTTTTGTTTTGTATTTCTTTTTTTTTTTGGTATATGGTGTTTATATAAAAATAAAAGTAAAAAATTAGATAAAAATAACTTTAATTAAAAAAAAAAATATGGCTTTTTAATTCTTTTTTTTATTAAATCCTATTTTTTTAATTTTTTGTATTTTATTTTCTAGATTTTTACTTTTTTAAAGAGAGATAGAAATGTGAAATATGAAATAAACAAAAAAAATATTATGTTTTAAGGGTATTTTTATTTATAAAAATATGATAGAAGATTTATTTAAGTAATCAAACTGAAAAGATAAAAATTTACCATTAATAAGTAATTAAATAATCATAGAAGTAAAATATTATTTCTACAAATTAATTTTTACTAATATACTACGAAAACAATATTAATTTTTTAAATCAGAGTTATTTTTTAATCAATTTAAAATATACATCAAGGAAATTAATCATATATTTATGCATTAATTAGAAAGAATTAAATATAACCGATAAAGAAAAAAATTTGAACACAGAGAAAATGACAATGACAATTTCATTCACACGGTAGAGATGGAATCGGAGGAATGGGGTATCGAGAGAAGGGTCTCGGCGATGGAGGTGGTCGTCGTGGTGGTGTTGGTCGTGGGGATGTGATCGAATGGAGCAGACGAAAGTAAAGCAAGAGTGTGTGAACAATGGTTGTGGAGGTGGCCTTCGGGATTTTAATCTATTGTAGATGGTGAGGAACTTTTAAAATTCCTTTAGGTTGTGTTTAAGGTTGTGTTTGGATAGAGGATTTTTAGGAAGGATTTTATTTAAGTAGAGGATTTTGAAATCCTTTTTTGACAATTATTTGTTTGGATATTGAGGAAATGGATTTGCAAAATCCCTTAAAGTCTCAAATGAAAGATTTACAAATACTTTTGAGAGGGGCGTCATTTGCCAATTCTTTCCTGTGAGCGCTCATCTGTTTCTTCTCTTCGTGAACACAAACGATGTGCGATCCTTGCCTTCGTGACCACAGAGTAATCGATTGAACTGTGAGCTCTCTTTCCCTTCGCGACCACCAATGACGACGGGCCCTGCATCTGATTCGCGACGACCGACGACGACGAGCAGCTTCGCGATGAGCCCTCCTTCCTTTCGTCGTCTTCACTGTTCCGAAATAGGGTTCGAAAACGAAAGCGAAACTGATTTCGTAATCGAAATCGATTTCGATTTTGATTTCGAAATCGAACCCTATTTAGATTTTGAAATCGATTTCGATTTCGTTTTTCGAAATCGATTTCAAATATGTTCTTGGATTCGAATATATTCTTGGATTTCAAAAAAGAAATGGATTTCGATTTCGTTTTTCGATTTGTTCTTGGACTTCCTTTGTCGCCTCTGTTTCTGTTTTTGTTTTGATTTTTTTTTTTTTTTTTCTAGAAATGGTATAAAAAATGGGATAAAAAATAAAACCAATTTTTTTTTATCTAAACAACGGATTTGTGAAATGAAGGAATTTCAAAATCCTGGATTTTGAAATCCCTTCATTTCACAAATCTCTTGAATTTATCAAATCCTTTACCCCAACGCAACGCAACCTAAGGTTGTGTTTGGGTAAGGAATTTAGAGGAGGGATTTGATTTGTTCAAAGGATTTTAAAATTTCTTTTTGAAAAATCTCTTATTTGGGTATTTATTAGAAGGAAATTGCAAAATCTCTTAGATTTAAAAAATAAGGTAAAAGGAGGATTTTTAAATCATTTTATTTTAGGTGTCATTTACAAATCCATCCAAGAAGTGATTTCTAGCTCATTTCTTCTGCCTTTCAGATCCAACCACCGCCGCCGCCGCCCGCCCGCCTACTACCATCGACCACCACCTCTGCTGCCTCTGTCAACCACGGCAGTGATGATGATTATCTTAGGAGGAAGATAAAAAAAACAAATATGCAATAGTCCTTTAAAATTCAATAATTTCTAAATTACATTTATAAATATTTTACTTATCCAAACAAGAGAATTATAAAATTACACGATCAAATTCTTCGCCTAAAATAGTTATCCAAATAAAAAAAAATTAAATGATGGGGATTTCAAAATTCAGAATTTTAAAATCTCATTGTTTACAAATCTCTTGAATTTGTCAAATCCCTTATCCAAATACAATCTAACTGATTGTGCAATGTAACTAGTAATATATTGAAACTTTAATGAAGAGTTGAATGAACTCTCAAGAGCCCCCCAAAGCCATTTAATTGAATATGTAAAAATCATTTAATAACCATAAAAAATAACACTTGCATCAGTAAAATTAAGGTTTAGAGCAACGCATCACAACACGAGATTAATCAAAGATACATAGGCTTCCACTAAATTTCTTATATAGATTTGGGATTAAAATAGGGGAAAATTACCTATTAATTCCAAAAAAAGAAATTATTTACCACTTACTCCCATCGATTTTTCTTTGCACCGATTAGTCCCGTCAACACGTTTTTCTTGCACCAATTAGTCCCATCAACATTTTTCCTTGCACCAATTAGTCCCATCAACATTTTTCCTTGCACCAATTAGTCCTATTTTAAAAAATGGGGAGGATTGAGTTTACCGAAATGCCCTCCCATGAGTTTCACATTGAGAAGGAAGATCGTCAAATTGGTGTACCACCGCTGTCAGCCGCCTGCCGGTCGCAGGTCGCCGCCGCCGCCGGTCACCGGTCGCCGCCGTCTCCCCCGCCGCCGGTCACCGGTCGCCGCCGTCTCCCCCGCCGGTCGCCGCCGCCATAAATTACAGCTTTACCCCAAACTTTATCACTTTTTGTCACTTTTATATGTTCCAAAAAAAAAAAAAAAAATCTTAATTTTAGGATAAAATCGTTACTAAACGTAATGTAAAATAAGAGAACAATTGATGTTATATTCAACATTTACAGGTGTTCAATGTAATATCATATGTATTTTACTCTGCATACAAAAATAAGAGAATAATGGATGTTACATTCAACATCCATATGAGGGGTATTTTGGTTAAAAAAAATAACATTAAAAAAAAAAACAGTTGATGTTACATTCAACATCCACAGGTGTTGAATGTTACATTCAACATCCACATAAGGAGCATTCAACATCCACATGAAGGACATTTTGGTTAAAAAAAAATAACATTAAAAAAAAAACACAGTTGATGTTACATTCAACATCCACATGAGGGGTATTTTGGTTAGAAAAAAATAATATTAAAAAAAAAAAAAGCATTTGATGTTACATTCAACATCCACAGATGTTGAATGTTACATTCAACATCCACATGAGGGGCATTCAACATTCACATGAGAGACATTTTGGTCAGAAAAAAATAATATAAAAAAAAAAAAAACACAGTTGATGTTATATTCAACATTCACAGGTGTTGAATGTTACATTCAACATCCACATGAAGGGCATTTTGGTCAGAAAAAAATAGCATTAAAAAAAAAAAAAAAAAAAAACAAACAAACAATTGATATTACATTCAACACCGAATGTTACATTCAAGATCCACATGAAGGGTATTTTGGTCAGAAAAAAAAATAACATAAAAAAAAAAAAAAAAACAAAACAAAAAACAAAACAAAACAAAAAAAAAAATTGATGTTACATTCAACATTCATGTGAGGGGTATTTTGGTCATAAAAAGACAAAAAGACTTATTAGTGCACAAAAAAAGTGATGAGAGTATTTGATAAATTTTTTTGTATTTTAGGACTAAATGATGCATGTCCCTTAAAATAGTGAATATTTATTGATATATTTATTTTTAGAGATTTTGTTGAATTGAATGCTCAATTGGCCAGTCTTAGGCTTTAATGCGTCTTTAAAAATATCCCAGATCATGTCAGTTGACTTCTTGGCTAGTTTGGTTGGGAGATAGGAATTATCCACTATATGATTTTTGTTTTTTTCTCGACCACTTCGAGAAGGAGATTTTGAATACTAACTTTCGGGAAATTTTAAATCTCAAATTTAATCTTGAATGCACTATACTAATATGAGAGAGTGTACCTTCAAGATCGCTTTAAAAAATGATTAGTCAAAATACACATAAACAGGTCCAGACAACATTTTTTATCGTAAAACTATAAAAAACGAATACTAGTCCTCTATTAAGAAGATACAATAACGACAAGTTTTGGGTTATTCTCATGATATATATATATAATGACTAACGATGTTGAAATCTATTAAGGATAATAACATAATGAGTTTATACCCGACATATTCATATTATCAAAAGTGATCCACCACTATAAATTTCATAATATTTGAGAAATCGTTCATCATATTTTGTTGATAAAAATACTTTTAAAAATTATTTTTTATTTTTTTATTTTTTGCTTTTGTTTTGTATTTTTTTTTTTTTTGTATATGGTGTTTATATAAAAATAAAAGTAAAAAAATAGATAAAAATAACTTTAATTAAAAAAAAAATATGGCTTTTTAATTCTTTTTTTTTTTAAATCCTATTTTTTTAATTTTTTGTATTTTATTTTCTAGATTTTTACTTTTTTTAAAGAGAGATAGAAATGTGAAATATGAAATAAACAAAAAAAAATATTATGCTATAAAGGTATTTTTATTTATAAAAATATGATAGAAGATTTATTTAAGTAATCAAACTGAAAAGATAAAAATGCCTTACGTATTATAAAAACAACAGGGATTATATTTAGTATTTACCAAAATAATAGGGTGTCTTGAGTATTTGTTATTGTGATTATTTAAGTACGATTAATTTAATTAAAATTAAAAATCACGAGGCAGTCAAACAATTTGGATTTTAAAAATTAAATTTAATTAAAATTTTGTGATTTTAAGTATTTTCAAAAAATTATATAAAGAATTAAATCTTGTTTTTAACAATTTTAAATGGAAAAAAAATAAAAAATTTAGATTAATCTAATTTGTAATAAATAAATATTTTTATAAATAAATATTCATAAATAAATAGAGTACTCTAATTTATAATTCTCAAACATTTTTAGTTAAATTATTATTATTATTATTATTATTATTATTATTATTATGTATAAAAAAAATTAATTTTTATGCAATTGTAAATGAGCATTAAACATGTGATGGTATCACATTTATTTCATAGTAATTAAGAATGCCGATCTTGCAGTGCTAGAACCAAAAAGTCGCTAGGCCTTTTATTGCTCAATCTATTTTTTTTGGTACAAACGTGCGGGGTTTGGACACTTGGCCCCGTTTGCTAACCATTTTCATCTCATTCTTAAATTTTTAGAATTTTTATTTGAGAATAGCGTTTGGTAATTTTTGTTTACATTCCCATTGTATTCCCATTTTAAAAATGTGTCCACTTTTTTCTTAAAAAATAAAAAACAAAAAAAAATTGTTTCTTATTATTCTCATCCCATTCCCAAAAAGTAAAGAGGGTTATTGTCACTGTTCCGCCACCGCCCGCCGGCAACCGTCGCCGATTACCTCCGGCATTGCCGGCCGCCCACCGTCCAACCACCGCCACCGCCACCCACCGTCCGGCAACTTCCAACGCCGCCGTCCGGCCAAAGACAAAAAAAAAATGTTCTCAAATTTTTTTTTTTTTTTTTTTTAGGATAAAATCGTTACAAAACACAATTATGTTCCCAAAACAAAAAAAAAAATTATCGTTATCACACGCGAATCTACTCTCAAGAAGGAAACATAATTCTTATCTCTTGCCACTACATGGGATGGGAACAAAAATGGTTACCAAACGCCACCTAGATTTTTCACTCTGGAGACACGCTAGATAACCGTAAGGTTATAAGTCTTGGATTAAATTTTGGGTTCTCTCATAATTGAAAATGTGATTCATTTAATTTACAAGATGGGATAGGAATTTTGTTTACGTTCTGAAGTATTCCCGAAATAGAAACATGTTTGAGGTAGTGACTATTGTCCTAAAATTATATTTTTAATTTAGGAGAATATAAACAAAGAAACATGTTTAGTTGTAACATTTGTTCTTTTTTTTTTTCTTTCTTTAAATGTATGATAATTGGTGGGTGGTGGTGGCTGGCGTGATGGTAGTGAGAATAGTTCTGTGAGAGTGAATAGTAATCAATTTTTTATTTTTATTTTAATAATCTTAAAGAATTTAGAAAATAATCACAAATTACTCCCTAAAATTTTGTGGTAAAAAATATGTTTACCAAACGTGTTTTTGTACATTAATCTCAAAATTTTGAAAACTGAATAGAAATCAACGAACATAAAAAGTAACCAAATGGGGGGTTGATTTTATTTTTTTTTAGGGATTTTTATTATAAAATGTGTGTGGGCCAGCTTACACGCACTACAACTAATCACCTCATTAGGTGATCTTAAAGGCGCACTTCCTCGCATCTGCCTAGTGCATACAAAATTAAATTTTTCGCAATACTTTCCAAGAGAGTTGAATCCTGATTGACAAAAAAATTAGCATCTTCTCTTACCAACCGGACTAACAGCTCTTGAATTAAAACGGACGGTTAATTCTCTCACAAATAATAGTGTGACATCTATTTATTATTTAAAATAAAAATAAAAAACAAAAAATCAATACTGAAATTTATATAATATTAAATATTGATTTTACGTAGATATATAATTAATCTTTCTTATAAAATGTCTAGAGTTGAATCTGCTCCAAAAATTTAAAAAAAAAAAAAAAAAAAAAAAAAAAAAAAAAAAAAAAAAAAAAAAATTGAATCAACCCTCTACCCTACCACTTATGTAGCCACCCTAAAACCCCAACTGCCATCCACTGATCTCTCAATACTCCACTAGGATTCTCTTTAATGCCCCGCCCCACCCCACCCCACCCCTTCTATATAGAATGTTATCTCTCTCTTTTCCCTTCTCTCTCATCGTCTCTCTCTCTCTCTCTCTCTCTCTCTAGAAAGCACCCCAACATGAATGGTGTAACCATTTTGCTCTTGGTTTCCTTCCTCACCATTGCCACACTTTCCACTGCAACCCGACCAGACCCGTCTGAATCAACCCAGCAACCCCATCCAAAACCCACCAAAGACAAATCCCACTCCAAAAATGGCGGATCGGGTGGGTTTTTGGGACCCGGAGGCGGATTCAACATACCCGGATTCGGCAACGGGTGGGGAAACGGAATCGTCGGCGGCGGCTACGGCGGTGGATACGGAAATCCGACCGGAGGGTACTCGAAAGGGGGAGTGATTAGGCCCACCGTGGTGTGTAGAGAGAAGGGGCCGTGCTACAAGAAGAAGCTGATGTGTCCGGCGAAGTGTTTCAGCTCTTATAGCCGATCCGGGAAGGGGTACGGCGGCGGAGGAGGCGGAGGTGGCTGCACCGTCGACTGCAAGAAGAAGTGCGTTGCTTACTGTTGAAAGAAGCAACCGGTGGAGCCGGTAAAAGGTGGCTCTAGGTTTTTTTTCCTCTATGTACTAGTATGTGAGATGCCTATGAATATTGCTTGCTTGTTAAAGCTATATGTAAACTCCTAATTTAAAAAAAAAAAAAAAAAAAAAAAAAGAAAAAAAAGAGGGAGAAGAAGAAAAATATAAGCCTTTTAATATGAAGGAGTAATTATGATAATATTTGTTAAGACGTTTTGTGGAGTAACTCATTTCGTATATAGACTATTTCGGAAAGTTTCACAAATTCAATGTGGAATTTTAATACTGACTCTCACGTGCATTTCTGTTTTGCATGTGATGCTATCAAGCAACAAATGAGATAAGATAAATATTCAAACAATCGGAGACAAATAAACAACAATATTTTTAAAACTGGACCGGACGTCAAACTAGAAAAATTACCGGTTCATATAAGCAAGTGGAGTGTTGGAGTGCAAAAGCCTGAATCATAGGTCTGTCGTCTGCCGTCAGAGCCCGTCATCGTCGCAGGTTGCACAAGCAAAGACGTCGTCCATGCAACGAGATTTTAAAGTAAACTTTATCAATAGTTTTTACACAACCCATATGAGAGTGGGAAAATCAAAATGTAATAAACAAATTTTAAAGACAAAAAATACCCTTTGTTCTAAC
Source organism: Eucommia ulmoides (assembly GCA_016647705.1). NCBI lineage: Eukaryota > Viridiplantae > Streptophyta > Magnoliopsida > Garryales > Eucommiaceae > Eucommia > Eucommia ulmoides. Next base: position 1,807,766 of record CM028337.1, on the reverse strand, counting down.
AATGTTTCTCCCTCTTATCTACAACTAATCCATCCAAGACATACAAGAACACACCCAATATGCTACATCACAAGTATAGCAAAATGTAGAACCCAATATACTGTTTTGCTCTGAGAAGGGCAAAAGAGTAATTTTACTCAATTCTCCGGTCATATAGCCGCCCTCGCAACTCCCCGTGCCACATCCCGCTTCATCTCGGCCGCTCGCCCACTGCCTCGGAAGTACATGAACACTTGCTGCATAATGATAACAAAGAAGAATAAAAAAAATGCCAGTTTTGATCTTATTTTATCTTATCACCTCAATTTCAAAAACTCACTTTTTTACCCCCTTTAACCTCGATGAAAGGAAAAAATTAATATTTTGTTAAAAAAAAAAATGAAATAACTTAATTGTTCTCTTTTTTTCAATTTAAATTTAATATTTAAAGATAACAAGAACGATCGATTAACATTCTCACCGTTCGCTTCTTTTTCTTCTTCATTTACTTTTATTTAAAAAAAAGGATAAAAAAATAAAAATTTAAATAAAGGATAATTTTATTTGTTTTATGTAAAAATTGATATTTTTTAGCAATTTCAGTTAAGCAAAACGAAAAATGTGAGTTTTTCGATTTAGTAAAATTAGAAAGGGGTAAAGTGTATGTTTTTATCGTAGAGGGGATAAAATGAAACAAGATCAAAGTATATGGGGATAAAATAAAAAGCAAGTAACTCTATTTATTAATTTATTTATTATATTTCATACTATTTATTTATTTTTGGAAAAGAGAAAAAATTAAACCTGAATAACCCAAATACTGATTACTGATTCGATACAGAATAGCCCGAAGCCGATGAAGTAGAAAATCTGAAAAAGAAATGGAAATTAATAAATTTAATTCACATTCTCATGCATTATTGAACATAGATCCAAAGAAATTGAAGGTTTTTTAAGTAATTTTTTTTGCATGTAATAATAATAATAAAATAAATAAATAAATTAAAAGTATCACTCATTTTGCAATTAGGTTAACGTTTGGGAGCACATAATTCAAGCCTAGAAATGGGAATTGAAAATTCACGTTTTTAGATTTTTACATGCTTTCATGGAGCTTCAATTCCTTAGAACCAAACGCTACCTTAAAAAAAATTAAAAAGTAAAAATATTTAAAAAAAAGCAGTTTATTTTTTGCTCCAACTAAAGTATTTTTTTCTTTTGACAAATCACGTTTTTTATCATTGAAAAATACTTAAAAGAAACCGTTACCAAACAGTGCCTAATATGACAAAATAAAAGAGTAGAACCGAGTAAAACTTACCCCAACCAAGATATTATTGCCTATGACATCTACTGCTGGCAGAATACCTCTGTTTTGAAAAATCAAAACAAAGACGGAAATATTAGAAATTAGATTAGCAAAATAATGTGAAAAATCGAGCTTTGATGAGGCAGTCCAAGTGCTCGAATAAGAAAGAAAGAGGAAAGATAATTTCTCTCTCTCCTCTCTCTCTCTGATGAGGCGCTCAAAGGAGAAAGAAAGAGAAGCTCTCTCTCGCTCTCTCTGATGAGGCGCTCGAAGGAGAGAGAAAGAAAGTCTCTCTCTGTCTCTCTCCCCAGATTGAATAATTTACAAACGTAGGAAAGGAACTTACGTAAGAGACTTTCCTCTGAACACTATAGGAGGAGCAACTGCAGCAAAGACGCAGAAGACGATGTGGAGCTGATAAAGGAAGAGGGGTAAAAATGAGATTTTGTCATCCTTTCCATCATGAGTTAAAAAACACATTTATATATATATATATATATGAAATCTTACCCCGTAAAACAGGAAAAACCACCCAAACTTCATCGCACTTTCCTTCCTGTTAAATATTTTTTTCATGAATTTTCATAGTCTATAGGACAGGGATGAAGAAAAACAGCTAGAATGTAACAATTAGGGTTAATTACACAGATGGTCTCTAAATTTGGGGATAGTGTTATTTCGGTCCGGTGGTTTTCATTTTATAAATCAAATCCATAAGGTTATGAAATTGTTTCACTTTTGTTCCTGGGATTAACATCCATTTAATTATCTGACTATTTTATTGAGAACCACATGTCAATTTCCGTCAGATATTTAGACGGATATCAATACCAGGGATGAAATTGGAACAACTTCGTAGCTTTAGGGACTTGATTGCAAAAAAAAAACCAAAACATTAGGGATGAAAATTACACTATCCCAAAACTTTTGGGAGCATCCGTGTAATTAACGCTAAAAATAAACTTCAAAAAGATACAGATAATTACCTAAATGTACGATACAGTGGACGATACCACAACACATAGGCTAATGGAACCCCCGCTATGAAGTAGATAATAGCAAGGAACCAGATTTGTGCGTCTACAGAAAAATAAGAAATAAAAATATAAAAAACAATAGAAGAAATAATTATGAGGTATATAAATTTGATCAAATATTTTTTATTTATTTATTTTATTTTATTTTATTTTATTGTACGAACCTTCGCCTCTAATCCATGCTGCAGTGGTGGCTACTATATTCCATAGAAGACATGCTACTATGCCTGCTCATGAACAAACATATTTGAAATGTGATTCAGTTCTCAGTCTCATCAAGATGCTAATATTGACGCACTTTTTTGATATAAAAGCAGCAATCAAATGATTAATCAATGCCCCAAAAAACGATGAAATTGATGATTAGGAGCTAGGTGGCGTTTGTAGGCCCCGTTTGCTTAGTGTTTCCATTCCAACCCAACCCAAAAATTCTGGGATTGATTTTTGAAAACGCGTTTGGCAACACAAAACTCAACCTAACCCAACCTAAAAAATGAAAATTGATTCTCAAAATCCTAAAGAAATGAGAAACAAAAAAACTTGTTTTTTTTTTTTGCCTAAAAAACTCAACCCAACCAAGGGACACGCTTGGAATTTTTTTTATTGTTAATGAGACCCTTGTCGATTTCTGTTAGCTCAAAACAAGAGTTATTTTTTTTCTTTTTTCCCTTCCTTCGTCTTTGTCTTCATCCTCGCCTACACCTCTCCTCGCAATCATCTTCGCAATCATTCTTCCTCATCCTCTCGTCGCTGTCGTCTTCCTTCTTCCTCGTCTCGCTTCTTCTTTGTCTTCGTCGTCTCGCTTCCTCGATTCTTGAATCGATTTCGATTTTCATTTCAATTTTCGATTTTCGAAATCGAAAATCGATTTCGATTTCGATTTTCGATTTTGAAATCGATTTCATCACTAATAGATTTAAGGTTTGATTCTTGATTTTGGTTTAGGGCTCGTTCTTGATTTTGGTTTAGGGTTGGTTCTTGATTTGGGGGTTTGGTTGAATCAATTCTAGGATTGGTTCACGAAATCAATTATTGTTCAAGTTTTTATCCTATTTATAGAGAAAAAAATTTAGTCCTTTTAAACTTATTTTTCAGTCTTTACCGCCGGTATTATAGTTAAGTTCAACTATGATATCAAATACAAATTCAACACTAATTAACATTAACTCCAAATTCAATCTAGTTAATATAACTAAAGGACTAAAAAATAAAGAGAGAGAAAAAACGTTGACAAAATATGACAAGTGACTTATTTGAAGGGCAATCTAATAATTTTCCTCAAATTTAAATCTAAAAAATCTGGGAGCATAACGGATATATATAATTTTTATTCCAATACTTTTATATTTCTATTCCCAATTTGGATATCCTCTGCAATTACAAGTGTATAAACATATGATAGAGTTTAAGCATATGATAGATTAGAAATGAGCAAAGCTTGTATTAGAAGAAGGTAAATATTAACATACCCAAATAGGTTGTAAATGCAACATACTGCAATTTCTGTAGATGGATTGGAATTTCATTTGCAACATCGTGGTGTATAATCGGGAAAAATGGTGGCCAATTTTTGTCCTCAATGACAATACCAGCTGCAAAAAAAAGACACACACACATATCAACATAGAACAAAAGGGAAAAAAAAGGAGGGGGAAAGGGAAAAATTAAATGCACACAAAAATGAAATGAAGGAAGATAGGAAGCACCTCGTGCTGCAGCGTCTTCTTTCCGTTTTACTTCCTGGAGAGCCAAATTTTAATATTGCATAACAAAAGTAAACGATTTCCATTATTTCTCAAAAAAAAGGGGGGTTTCCATCGCATGTACCTGTTCCCTTTTCCTTAATTCAGCCTCCTTAGCTTGCAATTCTCTCTCTTTCTTTTTTAAATCCTGAATCCGAAACAGACTACAATTTCAGATAATTATTATAAGGAAGGTGGATGGTGATGCGAATGCAATTTCCTAGCTCCCAAAAAAGCAAAAAATTAAGGCACCGTTTGGTAAAGCTTTTTGTTAAGTACTTTTTAAAAGTAAAAAAGTTAATTTAATAAAAAAAATACTCTTACTTGAAAGCAAAAGCAAAAAATCAAAACCATGCTTGATTCTGTAGAGATTTTATCTTTAGTACAGTATTATCCCGAAAAGTGATCTCTTAATCCAACAAAAATCCACAGATGATTTAAAAAAAGTCGGTAGAGGAGGTCGTACCTAAAACCATGTTTTTAAAAAAAAAAAAACTTTTTTGGAAATACTTGTATAAACTACTTTTAAAAATTAATACGTTTTTGCTTCAAAACAATGAAGTACTTAATAAGAAGCGTTACCAAATGGTGCCTAAATTTAAATTAGTACTGACCGTAGTTGAATCAAGAGGAATATCATATGGGGCACTAGGATTATAGAAATCTGCAGGTTCGGGAGGAAGAGGTTTAAGCCTTGATTTGTTGGCAGCCGCAGCACTCCCGGTATTCTGGAGCCATAGAAGATGAAGTTAAACCATAGCGTTTAAATTATCCAAAAATAAATAAAGATAAAAGAATAAATAACTAAAAAAGAGAGGCAAACATATAAACTAAACCGATCAACATTCAAATGAATGAAACGATAAAGATTAAGCGAATGCAACATTTAAACTATAAGAAATGCAACATTTAAGCTATATCATCATAAAATCAGTTGGGTTTATCCCACATCAAATGTGGAAGGGATTGGTGGTCAGGTTATAAGTGTGAGGGAAAGTCTCACCTCTTAAGCTAGCTTTTAGGGTTAAGAGAGCTCCAAGACCACCCTACACTGGTATCAAATCCCAGGTTAAAACAACTCTGATCCAATAGCTACAAAGGGCGAGACTAGTCCAGGATTAGCCGACCAAAAATCCGATGTCTGAGGAGGAGATTGTTGGGTTTATCCCACATCGGATGTGGAAGGCGCTAGTGGTCAAGTAATAAGTATGAGAAACAGTCTCATCTCATAAGCTGGGTTAAGAGAGGCCCAAGACCACCTCTAAAAAATCACCATCACAATTGAAGTGAAGTTTTACTTGTAGCAACTTATGTTAACTACCGAGTTCATACAGCAATTAAGGATATAAATTTAGCCCAAAACAAGATTTCAAAACCAGATTTCTTATACAAGTTCTTTGCTATCTTATCCAATCCAACATTATTACAAAACATAAAGAAAATTAAAAGATTACCATATGGCCAAATTCATCTATGATTATCAAACTAATATTATACCAGGACCAACCATCAATTAAGAAAGAAATATTTTATTTCGAAAAAAAAAGTCAAATTAATGAAAATGATAATATCTAAGAAGAAGAATAGAATGAAAGTAGCACGTATTTCATACAAATCCGTAATTTGAAATACTCAATTTTACAGAATTGCAGTAAATATAAGTATAATCTGTTTGGGGAAACAGCCAAATTATCAATTATACAAGTCGGAAAGTCCATCTAATTTTCGAAGGCCATAACAGATTTACAGAATTCAACACATTAACCTATAGATCGAACATCCACGAGGGGAAAAAACCAAATAACGATTAGATTCATCAATTTTACTCCACAGAATTGAGCCAAAATCCAGTTCAACTACTCATCATCAATTAATTAACACACAATCGAAAATAAAGCTCACAAATTACGAATACTCAATCGATTAGACACAGATATAAGGAGAAGGAACATACAGCGAAGGGATTAACATCTTCTTCCTCGGCGAAAGGATTATCGTCGTAGCGGCGAGCCATGGAATCAGCTGCTAACGATTCACTTCAAACACTTCGCCAAAAAAAAAAAAAAAAAAAAAAAAACAGTTCACGCAAACTGAAAGCTAGATCTAGAGAGAGAAATTCAAAACAGGAAATCGAACTACCATACCTGAAATTATATTTTCCTTATGATTTGAGACGCGAAAAGAGAGAAGATAAGTAGGAAACACGAAATCTAGAGAGAGGAGAGAGAAAAGCGGACTTTGTCTGCGCCTGCGGTCAGCTCATGAGAAAATTTGAACTTTGGAATGGACGACTTTTGAGAATAAAAAAAAAATATTTATTATTGTCATTGTTTTTTCTTTGCGACGAAATCGCTTGGAAAGACACAGACATACCTTTATTTAATTTATTTAAGAGTTATTTTAATTAAAAAAAAAAATTAAACGGTTACGTTGTAATTTAATCTTTTTTAAAAAAATTCTTAGTCTATAATCCTTTAATCGTTGACTAAATTTATTAAGAGACTAATATATCCCTATATATATAATGTTAGAAATCAATTTCAGTTGGCCACCCTATTTCTCTATAGCCTCTCGAAACAGAGGAGCAACAGCTCTTCTCTCTGTCGACGCAGCGATCGTTTTTGAAGGTTCCCGTCGTCGCGCCGTTCATCTTTCATCTTCCAGATTTGCGCTCTTAATAGATATGAATTTTTAGAATTAAATTCTAGGCTTGGGGCGCGTGTTCTCGACGCCGGATGCAGCGTCGGAGGCCAGATGTGGGCAATCGCCCTCATTTCGATGTTAACGTTGTCGGAATTGTACAACGCCGACGATTCGGAGCATGTGGAGGTCGGGGATCGAGAGAGGCGTTGCTTTGCCCGGCCTGAGAAACTACAAGGACATCGCCGAGGTTACAAAGAAGGTAGGGTTCGAGGTGTTGAAGGAGAAGGATTTGGCAAAACCACTGCCAAATCCATGGTGGACGAGGATGAAGATGGGGAGAATCGCCTAGTGGAAGAACCACATTTTGGTGATGATACTCTCCTGGTTGGGGATCGGCCAAGGACATCTCTTAATTGGTGAAAATCCATGTGAATGTTCAGATTGTGCCGTGAACTTGCAGACCAGTCAATGTTTTATGTGATTTTTTTGCTGATTTGTGTGGAATTTTCGTTTATTCATGATGTGTTTTGATCGTTTATCAAATATTGAGTGAACGTTCACACAAAACGTGTGAACTATTTGTCAAGTGATTTTGAGTAAACCGAAATATTTGTTCCGAATATTAAGTGGACATTCACACAAAAAGTGTGAATCATTATTTTAGTAAAATAAAATAATTATTCATGAAATAATTAGTGAATATTTACACAGAACGTGTGAATTATTGTTTGAGTAGAAATTAAGTCAATTAAAAATTTTGTTCCAAAAACTTAAGTGAATATTCACGCACAACATGTGAATTATTTTTTGAGTGAACTAATAATGATTCTGAAATATAGAGTGGACATTCACACAAAAGTTTCAATGGCACGGTTTGTAAATAAAAATAAATTGGGAGGGTCTTTATTGAGCACTTTTGTCTATAATTTATGTGAGGAGTATAAACTTAATTATTTGAATAAAATGACTATTAACATGTGACTTTTAAAGGACAATAAACACTTTTACAATTAACACGTGTCTTTTAATAGGGACATTTTCGTATTAACCGCAAGACGTTTGTCTTTAACAATATTTTCGATTTCTTTCTCTAATTTTTTAGACAAATCGTTGTTAGAAAAATATTAAAGGAAAACGTGTTAATATTAATGGAGTGATAAATGACGAAAATATCTCCCACTAAAAAATCATATGCTGATTACAACTTATTTTTCTTTCAAAATTATTAACAAAGTTTTTAAATTTCACAAGATTAAAACAAATATAAAATTTAAAAAAATAGTTAATTTGACAAATTTCAAAATTCACGTAGAAATACATTCATTACTAAAAAAAAAAATGATTTTTTTCTGGATTTGCAATAATAATTCAAAGGTTAAATCACATTTTATACCCTTGAAATTTAAATACAATCTTAATATACTCCTTAATGTTCCAATTTCGTAGTATACTCTTTAAAGTTCGAATTTTTGTCTCTAACTGGTCCAATCAATACGTTTCGGTCATTTTAATTGACAAGAGTAACAATACTTGCATTACATATATTGACTTTTCTCCTAAAGTTTTCCTCCATTGTGACGCACATATTGTTTTGGCAATTACGATGGTCGAAACTTGTCCATTGAACTAATTAAAAGCAAATATTAATCATCAAAAGGTACAATCCAAGAGGTATTACTTCGATTGGTAAAGGAAATTGTCTCATTTTCTCGTCAACTAGGGTTTAACTTTCTTATAGAGCACTCTCAAACTTAATCTTGAATGCAACAGATCAATGTGGGGGAGTGCGCTCTTAAGATCGTCCTGGAAGGTGATTAGTTGAAGTGTGCATAAACTGGTTTGGACATACCTTGTCCTTACTGTAATACCACCAAAAAAAAGAGGTACGGTACAAAAATTAAAATATTAAGAGATACATGGAAATTGCAATCAAATATTAAGGGTGTAAAGTGAAATTTAGCCAAAGTCAAAATAGGATGACTTTTCATTAGTTGTGTTTTGCCTCTGTTTTTCTAGAAGGAAATTAAAATTGTTGATTTATATTTTACAGTTGCTAGGAGAATAAAGAAAAATGCTGGAACAGAAACATTAAAGTGTCGTTTGGTTAATATTTCTGTTTTTCTGTTTGTGTTGAATCTCACATTGATGTTGGGCATCGTGATATCCGTTCGCAGTGATTTGTCAAAGTCTACTCTGCGCGTGAGGGGGTGTGTTGAATCTCATATCGCTTGTGTTACCTGATCATGAGATATATATAAAGCCAAGGGTAATCCTCCTCTTACAATGCGTCTTTTGAGAGTGAGTTAGGTCCATTGGGTTTTCTACATGGTATCTGAGTCAGGCTTTTGTCTGATATTAAGCGTGTTAAATCTCACATCAATGATGTGCCCCCTGATATCCGTTCACAGTGGTTTGTCAAAGTTCACCCTGTGTGTGAGGGGGCGTGTTGAATCCCACTTTAATTTTGGGCCTCCCGATATCCGTTCACAGTGATTTGTCAAAGTTCACCCTGCACGTGAGGGGGCGTGCTGAATCTCACATCGTTTGTGTTACCTAATCCTAAGCTATATGTAAAGCCAAGGACAATTCTCCTCTTAAAATGCGTCTTTTGAGAGTGAGTTAGGTCCATTAAATTTTCTACAGTATTCTCCAAAAACATGGAAGAAAAAACAAAAATATTGAACGCGAAATATTTTAAGGCGGGAAGGTGGTTGGTTAGGTGGTATTTGGTAACCGTTTCTGTTTCAATCCTAGCAGTGGAATGGGATGAGAATTTTGTTTTCTTCTTGGGAGTAGAATCGCGTTTGATAATAATAATTTTTTTTTTTTGTTTTGTGAACAGAATCGCATTTAAAAACGATTTTATCCTAAAACCATTTTTTTTTTGTTTTGGCCGAACGGCGGCAGGCGCACGGTGACCGGCAGATGGGTGATGGTGGTTGGCAGGTGACTCTGGAAATTGTCGGACGGTGGGCAGGCGGCGATGCCTGAGGTGACTGGCGACGGTCGCCAGAACGGCAGCTGATGGTGGCCAGCGGCTACGGACGGCGGTGGACGGTGGTCGGCCGGCTGATGAACAGTAACTTTGGTTTTGGGAATGGGATGGGAATAACGAGAAACAAATTTTTTTTGTTTCTCATTTCTTAAGAAAAAAATAGGCACAATTCTCAAATGGAAATGGAATGGGAACAGGAACAAAAATTACCAAACGCTATTCCCAAATAGAAATCCCAAAAATCTGATAATAGAATGGGAATTTCTGGAATAGAAACAGTTACCAAACGGGCTGTTTTTCTATTTTTATTCCCCGAACATATGGAACAAAAGCCAAAAGGAAACCATCATTGTTAATTCAGGAACATTTTTGAACAATTTCTATGAATAGAAAACTTTTTTTTTCTCTCAAAATTCTGTCATTTCAGTGTTTTTGTTTTTTTTGGAAAAACTGGGGAAAAATCGAGAAAACGTAAACAAATGCCACCTTAGTGTTTTCTTTTTCCTTTTTTTGTTCCCAAAAAACTTAGAACAGGAACAGAAATCTAGGAAGAACAGAAAAAACATACTTTATTTTGTTCTAAAAAATTTGTCCCATATTCCAACTAGGGCTGGCAAAAAAGATATTTACACGATAGCACGACACGAGACTGACACGAAATTATTGGGTATGGGTTTAGTTTATTGGGTGGCGAGTCGTTATCGGGTCTGACCGGATAAGTACGATAAGAAACAAGTTAGGTTATCGGATTTACCTGATAACCCGATAAACGACACGAATGACACGATAATAATTATCGGGTGTTCAGGTTATACGATAATCTAAGATTTAATAGATCACAAGATAATTTAATAATTTAATAAATTATTATAAAATAAAAATATTTTTGTTTTGTTTTGTTCTATTGTAATGATAGATTTTGTTGTATTGTTTGGTTCGTTTTTGTTGATCTTGTATAATTAGTTTTATGGGGTTTTTTTTTAAACGTGTTAATAGGTCTTTGATGTGTAATGGGTAGAACAAGTGTTTATTGTGACTTGTTATCGTGTCGTGTTTACCTGATAATTTTCGTGTCTTATTTGTGTTTAGGTAACCTGACACGATACCTTATTGTATCGTGTTCGTGTTGGTGTCAGATCATGACACGACACGAAACACGACCTGTTGACACGAATTGTCAGCCCTACCTCCAACCAAACTGTTGAATTCCACATTAATGTTAGGCCCCCAGATATCCATTCGTAGTGGTTTGACAAAGTCCACCATGTTGAATCTCACATCGCTTGTGTTACTTGATCCTAAGTATAAGTGTGGGGATAATCCTCCTCTTTCAAAGCGTCTTTTGAGAGTGAGTTAGACCCGTTGGATTTCTACATGACTGCGAATGGATATCTGGGGGGTGGCAACATCAATGTGGGATTCAACATGCCCCTCACGCGCAGGGTGAACTTTGACAAACAACTACAAACGAATATCGGGAGGCCCAACACCGATATTAGATTCAACACGCCCAATATCAAAAGAAAAGTATGACTCAGATACCATGTAAAAATCCAATCAACCTAACTCACTCTCAAAAAACGTTTTGAAAGAGGAGGATTACCTCTACATTTATATATAGCTCAGGATCATGAAACAAAAGCGAGGTGGAATTCAATGCAAACACGTCCTAAGTGAATAAAATTTTGAGATACCAAAGAAATAATAATGATGAATAAGTGAAAAATGAGAGAGAAAATTACAAAAAATATGCATGTGAAATTTAACATCTGAAAAAATCAGTTTTTTTGTAGTTGATTAATCCGATTTGGCTTTTGTTTTGTTCTACCAATTGGCTTTTGTTTTGTTCTACTAAAAGGATCAACCCACTCTTTATCATCATTTGCAGCTTTCTCCCATCTTTCTTTGAATATTTTAAGCTCTGAGGTTGATTGTCTCCTTACCTATTCCAAATCAAATTCAGACACCAAAAAAATTAGAAACTATATATATATATATATATATATATATATATCAGGCACGGTTTTTAATTTAAATAATTAATTTTAAAAAAAAGGATAAACATCAACCGTGGTGGTGACAATGGTAGTTGTTCAGTGAATGAATGGAGAGGGGGACGGGATGAGGGTAGAGAGAGAAGTGCGTGAGCAGATAGACAGGTGGGAGATGTGAGAGAAAGAGACGCATATGAGAGATTGAAGAGAGTCGAGACAACGGTTAAGCCTCATATTAAGAAGTTGTTTGATCTCAACGGTCGGATTTAAAAATTGATCAAGCGGTGTAAAAAAAATTGAGTTGTTTTGCTATATGGACTAGTATATATTTCGTGACTAAAGGCTCTTAACTTTGATTCAAGTAATCTTGAGTATCTTATAATTAATTCAAATATAATAACCACAAAAAGACATTTTGTTGATGGTTTTTTATTTAATTTCTCAACAAAATCTAAATCACCAGCCGGAAATGTATCCACCCATCCAATGGTAAAAAAAATGCTTGAAATGTAAAATCATGTCCACCACAAATCACGGTTTGCTTAGTGTTTATGTTCTCAGGTTTCTGTTTCAGTTCCGGAAAAATCCAGGCAGCCAAGGGGATGATTGATAAAATCTTTTTGTTGTTTTAAATATGATTAGGATTTTGTTTAGTGTTCCTGTTCCAAATTTTTTTGTTTTTGTTCCTAAAAAACTAGGAACATGAAAAATATGAATTAACAAAAAAGGGCTTGCTCCCGAATCTTTTAGTATAAATAGCTGGGAACAGAATAGAATTGTTCCGGGGTTTCTGAGAATAGAAACAAAAATATGGGAACAGAAACACTAAACAAACAACATCTTGTATATGATATAGACTATAGAGTCTAGTATCTCACCTCTGATCGCATGTCGCCTGAACGTTTCTGAAAAGTAAACAAGAGGAAAGAAAGAAACAATGTGAATCTAATTGAAGGTTGATTCACAGCTATATATATATATATACACACATTCAATTAAAACAATTTATATTTATATAAATGGAAATAAAAAAAGGAAACAGAACAGTAGTTTTACCTTTCTTGGAGATGGGCCACCCAGAGTCTGTATGCCCTTATGAACAATATATTCACTATCAACAATTCCTACTTTTGTTGTTCTGTCTCCCTGCACAAAGTCAATAGAGTTTGTTCAGAGCTCCAAGAATAAGGGTTAACCGCACTTTGCCCCCTATAGTTTGACCGAGTTGCACTTGACACCCCACCCCCGGTGGTATTTTTCCTACAGATTTTTTTTTTTTTTTTTTTTGTTCCCATGTTTTTTGTTTCTGTTCTCAGATTTCTGGGAACAGAATTAAGAGAAACACTAAACAAACATGGCCTTAAGGGCTAGGAGTAAGATTGGAGGACTTACCTGTGAACAATACCCTAGTTTCATATCCATCCCCCATCCATGAACAAGATCATTCTAGCAGAAAAACAAAAAGGGAAATAAATTTCTATACAAGGATTAATTTAGTTGAAAGTCAAAAAAAATATTTTGAACTTCTAATAATTTAAGGCAGCGTTTGGCAATTATTAGTTAATCTTCATTGAAAAAAAAAAAAAACAGTTTTGCGTTATGAAGGAAAATACAAATTGTAGGGTGGTCTTAGGCCTCTCTCAACCCCAAAAGTTAGCTCATGAGGTAAAGTTTTATCTCACACTTATAATCTGACCACCAACCCTTTCCCCATCAGATGTGAGATAAACCTAACAATCTCTCACACATCGAGCCTTTGGTCAGCTAACCCTTAACCAGTCTCTCCCTTTGTGGCTACTGGAGCAGGGTTGTTATAACCTAGACTTTGATACCAATGTATGGTGGTCTTGGGTCTTGGACCTCGCTCAACCCCAAAAACTAGGTCATGAAGTAAGGTTTTTCCTCATACTTATAACCTGACCAGCAGCCCCTTCAACATCCGATATAGGATAAACCAACACAAATTCGTAACACCAAATGCAAGGGCCAAAGAACATTACATCCGTTTAAAAGGGTATTTATTTGCTTCGGTGAAATTAAGAAGATATAAAATGAAATGACGCAAGATATGAATGTAAGAAGTACCTGAATAAGATGCCAAGCACAATGCCAAGCAGATCTTGAGAAAACTGGAGCCATTCCTTCAACGAATCTGCATATATGAAATTTCATGTGTATTTTCTCATCAATATAACAAGAACCCACATCAAATTTCACATTTTACACACTTTTTGATCATTCAAAATGTGTGAAATATAATTTCAATTGTTTAATAGATAATTGTGTGTGCGGGCACGTGCGTAAGACATCAATAATTTGCGCACGTGCGTTTAAATTAGGATCTTTTTAAATGTGTTTTCGTTAAGGGTTGGGATTGATTCGAGAGGATTGGATAGATGATATTAGACTATAAGACAGTTAAATTAAATTTCATTTATAAGACGGTTAAATTAAATTAAATTTTGTACCCTTTAAATTTTACATTCGTATTTAATTGGTCAATTCTTGAAACCCTATTATATATGTATATATACAAGAAATCATTAATAGGTATGTGTGTAATATATAAACTATCAAGGTAAAACAGTAATTTGAAATAATTATATAGGCTTTCCTTCCAATCCAAACATGGTGTTAAAAAATTGATATTACATTATGAAAGCATACCCAGTGCATGGTGGACCCTCGCTGGCGTCGGAACATTTCGTACTACCTCTGCGTTCATACACTCTTCTGTACATGTAGATGAGCTAATGTAAGTACCACAATAATTTAAGCGCGCGTTTGGGTAAGGTATTTGAGGATAGAATTTAATTTTAAAAAGTAGGGGGAGGAAAATGCAATTTACCTATGAAACTTTTTTGTTCTTTTCCGGATCGTAATCCTGTGGTGTATATCGGTCGAGTTTGGATCTAATGCAGGCTGAGATATCTCCAGCCCTTCTGTTTTCACAATTTTCAAATACCTAAAAATTGAAAATTCTCAAATCAGTTATCAAAATAACAAAGTTCGATTTTTTTTATTTTATTTTTTTTGGAGGGGGCAAAAAGGTAAAAAACCATAAGGATGAGACGAACTTGGAAATATATATTACCCCGTTAACTATAATATCAAATACAAATTTAACATATACTTGATAGTTAATATCAACTAAACAGATTCAATAGGTTCATCTATGTTTGATTTTTCTTTTTTCCATTTTTTGTCATAATTTTAAAACATATATTTTAGTTAACTTCAACTATAATATCAAACATAAATTCAACATATACTTGATAACTAGTAGATAGATTCATGGGGGTTTTAGTATATAGTCCTCTACTTTTGTTTTTCAAGTTTTTCATCCTATTTATAGAGAAATTATGTTGTAGTTCTTATCAACTTATTTTTTGTTCACGTTTTATTTATTTTAGTTAACGTTAACTATGATATCAAATCAAATAATTCAACAATAGTTAAGATCAACTCAAAGGATTCAATATATTTGATGTTAACTAACGGGCTAAAATATTACAAATGACTTATTTGGGGGACAATCTAATAATTTTCCCTAGATCCAATCAAGCTGATATTAACCGAAAGACTTAAAATTTACTCGAAGGACTAAGAAAAAGGGATAAAAATGAAAAGTTCATTATTCTAACGATAATATAATAATTTTCCCTTTTTTTTGTTTTTTTTTTTTTACCTTTGAGGGTGAAAATCCTCAACTCCCAAATCCTCGTCCCAGAGAAATATATAATCATAAAGTGACACAACGGATGGATGTAGAAAGCGTTTAGCAAACCACCTGAAACGAGAAATCAAACATTGCAATACGTAAAGCTTCTAGCTCTCATCGATATTAAACAACTTCAATCATATAGATATCAAAAGAAAAACTCATCAATTTTGTCGCCCTATAGGCAAACATTATAGTAAATACTATTTCTTTCATTGACCATGAATTTTCACAATAATAAAAAAAAAAAAAAAAAAAAAAATCCCACATACCATTTTGTTTGGTTTTGAGCGACGATGTGTACGGCATTGTTACTCCATTCAAAATCGCGCCATCCATCAACATTGCCATCGTAGTGGAACAACATAATTGTAAAATTCTCTGGAAGAAACTGAATCCATGTATACTAAGTTGAAGTGAAATTGATGACATGACAAGCACTTGACACGCCTTAGGCTAGTAACACTTTTTTTAAGCAGTTTTTAAAATCAAAAGGTTAATTCGACAGAAAAAAAAAAAAAAAAATTACTTAAAAGCAAAAGGAAAAAAGATATATGTTTGATAGGGTAGATATAATATCTTAGCATTACCCCTATAAATGACCTCTTTAAAAAAAATAAAAACTAATTGAGAAAAAGTGGGTGGAGAGGCCTTAGTTCATTAATCCCATCCATCTCTTATAATATATATATATATATAAACTTTTTTTCCTTTCGACAAAAGTATATAAAATTATGTTTTTACTTTTTTATTTAATTTTTTGAAAGTAATTTTTTTAAATGCAAAACAAATGCTTACTTTTAAGCAAAAATGAACTTCAAAAAGTGTCACCAAATGGTGCCTTAATTTTTTGAACAATATGAACCAATTTATATACCTTTCGAACAATCGCATCCACATTGTCCTTTTGTTTTATGCCAACTGGGATTGCCAACAAACTACGAGGGCCCGAAACAATACCCTGAAAATGAGGGGAAAATAAAAAAATGAACATGTAATTATACATCAATGAGCATTTGCACAATTAAGACAACATTAGTAAAGAAAAACATATGATACGATGAGAAGCTAACCTTTGACTTTGAACTACTTGACCATAGCGGCTTCAACTCCAAATCTGATCTTCCTTGAATTATACCACGAGGCAAACCTTTTAAACTCGGCAAAGCCACGTAAGTATCCTATCACAAATGAAACAGCAATGCACATAGAAAGTGTTCATATCATAAAACCAATTCTTGCTTTTAATATCAACTTGAACGAATCCATCAAGGAGTAAACACTGAAAAATAAGTCGCTCTTAAGACGAGGGAAAAAAACAAAAATAGAAGAAATATATAATAAGAACCCAATTTAAATTTAAAATTGAAATTTAGACATGTCTTGTTTTCGCTAACATGATTTTTGTTTAGTTATACGTATATCTAACTTTGTAGTTATGCGTAGTTATACATACGTAAACACACACACACTAGTAATTACCCACGCCTAAAGGCATGCTTAAATATTAGTTTAATAAAAAAATTATATAAATTTAAAATTATAAGTTTAAACCATAATTCATTAATTATCTTAAATTATTTAATTTATATTATAAATTAGGACGAAGCCTCGTTGAAGTAATTAAAGTCATGAATAAAAATACTAAAATCTCTCTAAATATATAATCCAAGGGATAAAAATATCTCTTTAATTAAATGGTTGAGATTTACTCCACGTATCCTCTAATATATCCCAGCCATTCTATTAACAAAAGATAATGTATGGAGTTCACACAGTCCTGATACATACATACATACATATATATATATATATATATATAATTTTTAAAGACATGAATAAAGATATCATCACATGGAGAATCTACTACAAAAAATGATTACCTTAACTGCATCAAAGGGGTACAACCTTGACTCTGTCTGATGATGCAAAAGAAAAAAATAGAGGAGATATTAGAGGTGGGGAAAAAAAACATGTACAGTGATAAGAACACTCAATAAAGCAAAGGCTCTAACAAATTGTTAAGAATAAGCAGCCTTTGTCTTAAATCTTTATGATGAACAACATTATTGTACCTCTGTCTGTTGATGCTGATAACTAGTTGTTCTATATATGATCAACAACATTATTGTTGTAATAAATCCCATAAATGGCAGCTGTTTCATCTTCAATCCACATGTTCCCTGCACTCCAAACACTATAATTTTTTAACAATCTCTCTAGCAAACTTTTTTTTTTTTTTTTTTTTTTTTTTACAGTAAAGTATGTCTGGGTCAGCTTATGTGCAGCTTATGTGCACCTCGACTAATCACCTCATCGGGCGATCTTAAGGGCGCACTTTCCTACATCGGTCTAGTACATTGTAAATTTAAAATTTAAATCCCAGAGCGTTCCCCTAGAGAGTCGAACCCTAGTTAACAAGGAAATGGGACACCTCCCCTTACCAACCGCACTAACACCTCTTTGGCAGTGGTAACCTCTCTAGCAAATTGAATCAGAGCTTCTGACAACCTAGTTTTTATCAAAAATTTAACCTAAAACAAGGGCATAACTTTAAATCTAAAGAACATACCCCTTCAAATAAGACATGCCTTTTCTTCAAGAGCCACCTCCATGAATTAAACGCACTCATTGATTATTACGGTGCTCAAATTTGTCATAACACGCTGCAACAGATTATTAAATTAAATTCAAGAATTTTAAACAAAAATCAAGCTATTTCAGTAAGAAATTTTTATGCCAAAATTAAATCCAGCGATTTTCCAGAAATTCGAAATCGAAGAACACGATCCTTGGAGCTCCGATTTCTCACCTGGCGACTGATTCGAGAATCGATTCCAGCTATCGAGTTCAGCTCCGAGCAATTTCCGGCATCGGAATCGGATTCCGGCGAATGCGACGGCCACAAGCAAAATAAGAGTCTGGTGCCGATTACTACTACATATATGCGATTCAGTCGGTGAAATTAGGTACGAAGCTTTTGAATAAACCAAAAGATACAGTGAGATAGAGTAAGATAGAGAGAGAGAGGGTTGCAGATGTAGAGAGAGAAAGCTATTAGCGATTTTCCAGAAATTCGAAATCGAAGAACACGAACCTCGGAGCTCCGATTTCTCACCTGGAGACTGATTCTCAAATCGATTCCAGCTACCGAATACAGCTCCGAGCTATTTCCGGCAATCAGAATCGGCTTCTGGCGAATGCGACGGCCACAAGCAAATTGTGCGTCTGTTGCCGATTGCTACTACACATATGCGGTGTAGATGTAGAGAGAGAAAGCGGTGGCATCACGTTTCAAGCGGCGGAGAGAGAGAGAGAGATTGCCTTTGCATGCGTTCTCTCACCGACGAGTATCACTCTTAACAGACAAATGTCAGTCACGGCTATTTATGTATAACAGATTCAGTCGTTGCACGAGGAACAATTACACTTTTGGACCCCCAATGTTGTAGGATGTTTCATTATTGTCCTTGTAATTTCCATTTTAACATCTAAGTACTCTTTATTTTACAAATCATATCACCTTAATTTTGAAATAATTGGCTATTAGTCCCAAATAGCGGAGGTAATCTGTTGTTTAGTCCCATTTAAAACATAAATTTTAATTTAATTCTTTAAATTAGATTTTGCTTGCGTATTATTCCCGCATGTGCCAAGCATTACGCGCAAAGTGTAAAGAAAACCCAGTGAATAAATTCATATTATAGTGAATGTTAGCTATATATAACTAAAATTAGTTATAACTTTATAATTACAACTTATATGTAACTATATTACATATATTTGTGTAATATTAGTTACATGAACGTGTGTAATATTAGTTACACGTTACAAATTACATGTATTTGTGTAATATTTGTTACGTCTAACAAATATTAGTTTAATATTAATTACATATTATAAATTACATTTATTTGTGTAATATTTATTACATGTAACAATTTTTTACACACAAATTAATTACATATTACAAATTACAGTAATATTTGTTACATCTAACAAGTATTTTACACACAAACTAGTTATATGTAACTGTGCAGGTACAGACGCGTGCATTGGGCTTTCCGTCTTTTTTAATACGCTGGACTAAAATACAAGTTGTAATTGCACATGAGACTTTTTTTAAAATTAAGGGTTAAATAAAAGATTTGCCACCGAAACACCCTAATTTTTTTCTTTTTAAAATTTTACCACCATTAGTTCAATTATGTATGTGACATTCTAGATTAATTTTTAGGGACAATGGGTAGAAGGTCCTATATTTAAGTTCTAATTGGTCAAAAGTCTTACATGTGGTAAAACTTTTAATTTAGTCCCATCTCTTTTAAAAACGCAGAAACCTTATTCATGTGATAATCACGCGTTAGTTACATGTAACTATTTTCTATGTAATATCACTGTATTAGTTACATGTAACTAATTTTTTTATTTATTTTTTTAATTTTTTTTCAGTTACATATTCCAATAATATGTAACTTTTTAGTTACATGTCTCTCTCTGATATGTAATTAAAAAGTTTGATATTTTTTAATTACATGTTTTAATAATATGTAATTTTTTAGTTACATATCTTTGATTTATAACTAAAAAGTTTAATATTTTTTCAGTAACGTCACAAAATATTATATATATATATATATATATATATATATATATATATATAGTAACATGTAACTAATATTATATAATAACATGTAATTAAAAATGCTCAAATATGTGTGAAAAATAACAATTATGAAATTATAACTAACATTAGTTACATGTAACAGAATTCACTATAAAAATCAAATGTACTCACTAAAAGACTCCCTACAATTCCTGCAATATCCCTACAATTCCTGCAATACGGGACTAAAACACAAGTGGAATATAATTTAAAGGATTAAATCAAAACTTAATAACACAAAAAGATTTATCACCAATTAGACTTAAAAAATGGGATTTTTCACCCATTTTTTCTATTTTTTATTTTATGATGAAATATGTCCGAACCAACTTATGTGCACTTTAATTACTTATTTTTCCAAACGATTTTAAAGACGCACTTTTTCACATTGCACTTTTTCACGTTACTTTGATATATTCGTGATTAAATTTGAAAAAAAAAAAAAAACACCTCTGGTTGTAAACCATACCAAACTAAGATCTCTTGTGTAATAATATCAATGTTTTGGGTTGCGTGAAGATGGCTCCAATGGCTTTATTATTGCTTTTCAAAAAGCATGAGATTTTGAAACTTTCTACCCCTGAAATTTAATTAAAATTTCACTTTGGTGCTCATAGTTTTAATTTAAACATATAACACCTTAAAGTTTTTTAATCATCCCATTACAGTCTAGATCATTTTTTCCATTATAATTTTAGATATAAAATTGTCACCGGATAATTGTTCTAAAGGGATTTTATGGGTATCTTCAATTTTCTCATTTTTATCCTCATTCTCCTTCATGCTCAAATATTCATTAGTCAAAAATACATACATACATACATATATATATATATATATATATATATACATACATACATACATATATATATATATAAATATAATAGAGTTATTAATTTAGACTGTGGTGATGTATGAAGGTTGAATTAACGACAATATTGAAGGATTTAATACTTGATTAACAATAATCCACTAGTATCAATATAGTGTGGTTCAAGTGGTAAGACTCGTTTGAGTTAAAACAGTTAAGGAATTTCTGTAATATCAGGGATTTGAGACTGCAAAAAAATACTTGTTGGGGGGGACATGCACACGCTACGAATGAGATTACTTTAGAGTGTGGGGGTGTGGAGTATAAAAAAAAAACAAACAATAATCCACTAGTAAGTAAAATGCCTTTTCAACCACGTTGTTATGTGATCTATAAAGGGTTTTCTATTAAATTATATATCGATCCTTCCAATTCAATAAATCCAAGAAAAATTATACAAACAACAAAACAAAGTCGTGTATGGATATGTTGATGATGACGACAACAAATTTGACCTCCTCTCTCCCTCTCCCTCTCCTCTCTCTATATAGCTTTCTCCCTCCTCTCTAGAGAGAGAATTATTTGGGGATGCCACAAACAAACAAACAAATTGATGGGTCACCGCGAAAAATCGAACCTAATGGTTCGGTTTTAAAACCGACTAAATGGTTTGGTTGCGGTTTTGGTTTTGAAATTAGCAATCGAATTGGTTTTGGTTTTGGGATAGAAATCGCGAAACCGCAAAACCGATATTTTAGATATATTATTATTACATATATACCCTTATTTTTATAGATATTTAGATATTTAACCCTAATATATATATTTTTTTAATTTATTTACACTTTTATCCCTCTTATATATGTTTGTAAATGAACTTAGGGTTTCTTTTGATTAGTGATTTCACAGTCGTTCCCTCATTCTTTTAATTATGATTAATGGTTAGAAACTTTAATTATGGTTATTTTGTGGTTTGATTTTGTTTTTCAGATTTTATATTTTAGTTATATTTTTATTTATATATAAAAAATAATGGTCCACGGTTTTGCAACTTTGGTTTTGTTTTTGGTTTTATAAAATTGAAAAATCTTAAATGGTTTCGTGGTTTCACGGTTTTAACTTTGGTTTTGTATAAATTTAAATAGTTGGGTTTTAACACCATTTAAAAAAATCGATAGTTTTGATTGCGATTTTAGTTTGATATATTTCTAATGGTTTTAGTTTTGATTTTGGTTTTATATGAAATCAGATCGAAACCAAACTCGTGGCATCCCTAGAGATATTGAATCTAGAGAATATTATATTTTTGTCCCCTAAAGTATGGGGTGGGTGTATTTGCCAAACTACACATTTGGTCACTTCAAATTTCACATATGTTTTAATTGCACAAAATTAAAAACGTTATTAATAATTTTGTATGAAAAATTGACTGTGCTCAGTACGGTGACCTTCTAATAAAAATATTTTTTCCATTTTAGAACTCCACTAAACTTAATACATTTTCCTATAATCTTTTTCGGTTCTTCTAAAAAATAGAGAGAAAATATTAAATCGTTGTTAAAAAATGTCTTATGTTCAGTGGAATAATAAGATGACAAAAATATCCTTATTAAAATTTATCGTATTGAGAATAACTCATTTTTCATACAAAATTATTAAAAACGCTTTTAATTTTGTGGGATTGAAACAAATGTGAAATCCGAGAGATCAAACGTACAACTTGATAAATCTCAGGACGCACAAAGACGGTCACACTATACTTTAAGGACCAAAAATGTAATTTCCCTTAAAATCCATAGAGTGGGCCTGGGGTAGGTTGGGGGTGGGGGGGTTGGTTCCAAGGTGGTTATGTTAAAGTTAAGGCATACAGCCAACTTTGTTGCAATTTTCTATGTGTCTATATAATATAATAATATTGTCCCAAGAAAATTATAATATAATAATGATATAAAAAGAAAATACCAACATATTAAACGCTAAGTCATGCGCGAGTTAAAGCAGTTAAGGGTCTTTTGCAAGATTAAAAATTCGAGCTTGCAGAAAAACACTTGTTGGGAGGGACAACCATAAAACTCCGAACAAGATTAATCTCATAACTGTGTGGGTGTGGAGACGGGTCTGGTTGGACACGTGGCGTCCATGCAAGGTGTTAAGGTGTAACAAGTCTAACAACTACAACCTAATACTTAGGATTTAATGAATTTTGTTCTTTGTAGTAAATTGTAAGAAACGTGTTCTTATTGGATTGGTTCGTTAGAATTTTGGCCTAAAAAATCATTTAAAATAGATTAGTTTACTTGTTTGGGGAAGGGTGTTTGACACTATGATTGGTTTCAACGATATAAAAAAATATCACATTTGACCCCAAAATTTAGTTCTAATGTCAATTTAGTCTAATTATTAACAATTTGGTGAGGATGGAAATGACGAGATATAAGACGTAACCAGCGAAACTGGCGACAAGTAATGATTGACAATGATTGAGAGTTCTCTCTGAGGCATCACCGGCAAAACTGCGATGAACCACTAAATTTAAGCAATAACAGTTGAGACTTCTCTTTCTCATTATTCAAACAAATAATTACTAGGAAAATGCTAAGAGAAACGTCTTACAAGTGATGAAATAATAAAAATATTTCTATTAGAAAATCATGTACTGAGCAAAATCTATTTCCCGTCCAAACTCTTTAACGTTTTTAATTTTGAAGAATTGAAACAAATAGAGAATTTGAGAGGTCAACTAGACTCAACTGATTGTTGCCCATGCTTTCTATAAGAATTCCCTGACGTTAAGGCCATCTGTTAACAGAATCTTCGAACGCAAGTTTTTTCTCCTCTCCAAGATAGTTATTTCAATTCTTGCTCTCCAAGACAGTTATTTCAATTCTTGCCCTTCCAGATGAGATTTGATTAGGTGGCGTTAGGTAACCGTTTTTGTTCCCATCCCAGCAGTGGGATGAGAATGGGATGGAATGAAAATTTTATTTCCTTCTTGAGAGTAGAATCGCGTTTGGTAACAATAATTTTTTTTTTTTTTTTTTTTTTTAGGAACAGAATCGCGTTTGGTAACGAAATTTATTCTAAAACCATCTTTATTTTTATTTTTGAGAATTTTTTTATTTTTTTTGCCGGACGGCAGCAGGGGCTGGACGGTGGATGGGCGGCGATGTCAGAGGTGACCGGCAACGGTTGCCGGCGGTGGCGGAGGCGGACAGTGGCAGACAGCGGTCAGCCGACAAATGAACAGTGACAGTGATTTTAGGAATGGAATAGGAATAATGAGAAACAACTTTTTTTTATTTCTCATTTCTTAAGAAAAAAATAGGTACAATTCTCAAATGGGAATAGAATGAGAGCGGGAACAAAAATTACTAGACGGTATTCCCAAACAGAAATCCCAAAAATCTGAGAATGGGATAGAAATTTCTGGGATGGAAACGGTTACCAAACGGGGCCTTAACGTTTTTCTTTTCTATTTCTACTCTCAATAAAATGGGATGAAAATTATGTTTCCATTTTAGAATATTTTGATAATAGAATCTCATTTGGTCACGATAATTATTTTTAAAATGATTTTATAATTTCTTAGAACAAAAAAAAAAAAATGTTCGGCTAGAAATAAGTTCGGATCTTTTTTTTCGTGCATGTGATGGAGGGAGGGAGAGAGCATATGAGAGAAGAAGATGAATATATACAATGGACTAGTAGTGGTTGTAGATCGGCATGGGTAGTGGCCAGTATGGTGATGGCCGAGAGGGTTGTGGTTATCACTTGTCAATATTTACTCTTGGGAAATAGATTGAGAATAGTTTTGGAAGAATAAATAGGAATCAAGATTTTTTTTTTTTTTGTTTGTTTATCAAATTCTTACGGAATTATGGAATTACTCCTAAAATTTTGAAAAAAATTGGGAACAGAAACCTGTTTACCAAACACGATTCTATACATTACTCTCAAAATTTTAGGAACAAGAACAGGAACACAAAACAGGGCCTCAGTGACCTTTTTTTTTTGGGGGGGGGGGGGGGGGGGGGGGTTTGAAAACCCTTTTGGTAGAAATAGAATAGCTTGAAAAATCAAAATCGAAGCAAAGAAGATATTATTATAAATATTTATATGTACAAACAAAAATATTGATTTTTGACCTAAATTTCAATATTTTTTTTTTCAATAATACTATAATAAACTTACTCAGACACAAGTAATCTGTCTTCCCTTCATCATCTTCTCCAAATTCTCTGATACTGATGCTGTTAGATTCGGATCCGCAAACCCTAGCTCTGCTCCAAGCCTGCAACAGAGGAAACAAAAAAAACAAATTATAATAATAATTAGAAAGAGAAAAAAAATAAAATGATATTTTAGATCGTTTGGTAACACTTTTTTCCAGTATTTTTTCGTTTTTAATCCAAAAATGTACTTAAGTTTGGAAATAGGGCTTGTTTCTCTTAAAAAAACTACTTTTAAAAATAATATTTGAAGTATTTTTTTCAAAAAAATAATTATTGTTTTTGTTTTTCAATTTTTATATTATGAGAGATCAATGAACTAGGATCTATCTAATCACTTTTTCTCACTCATCGGTGATTTTTTTTTTCGGGGGGAGGAAATTATGAGAACATTTATAGAGATAAAAGTACTTAAAACGTAGGCATTACCAAACGGTACCTTAATACATAATTTGATTTTAAAATATTCTTTTGATAAGAATGTTATTCATTAAGTTCAGAAGTAATAAAACCAGCATACCCCGTTTGGCAAACAAGCCCAAACCGCCGTTTGGACGTCTAAAATCCCATTGAATTTTAATTTTTCAACCAAAGTTTGGTGCCTTCTACCAAATGGGTACCTAACAGCTATGTTCTTCTTCATGAAGTTCAAAACAACTAAAAACAGAACACCTGTTTGGCAAACAGTTTGAAGACCCCAAAACAGCGTTTTGGGTGTCTAAAAACCCATTGAATTTTGATTTTTCAACCAAAGTTTGAGTCCTCTAAATAGTCCTGCCAAACGGTTATTGCCAGCTATATTCTTCTTCATAAAGTTCAAATCCATTTAAAACAGCATTACCCGTTTGGCCCACAGTTTGAAGACCCCAAAACCGCGTTTTGGGTGTCTAAAAACCCATTGAATTTTGATTTTTCAACCATAGTTTGAACCCTCTAAATAGTCCTGCCGAACGGTACTGCCAGCTATGTTCTTCATAAAGTTCAAAACAATTAAAACCAGAATACCCGTTTGGCAAACAATTTGAAGACCCCAAGACCGCGTTTTGGGTGTCTAAAAAACCATTGGATCTCTATTTCTCAACCACAGTTTGAGCCGCCTCTAATTAATTAGTCAGCCAAACGGGTACTAACAGCTATGTTCTTCATCATAAAGTTCAAAACTAACAAAACCAGCATATATCCGTTTGGCAAACAGTTTGAAGACCCCAAAACCACGTTTTGGGTGTCTAAAACCCCATTGAATCTCTAATTCTCAACCACAGTTTGGACCTCCTCTTAATAGTCAGCCAAACGGGTACACAAACAGCTATGTTCATCATAAAGTACCAAATTAATCATAGCATATACCCGTTTGGTCTGCAGTTTGAAGACCCCAAAACAGCGTTTTGGATGTCTAAAAACCCATTGAATTTTTAATTTTCAAACACAATTCGGGCCCTAACTAGTCCACCAAATGGGTACTAACAGTGAAGGAAGTCGCAATTTGCTTACTTCAGATCCAAGCCCGCAGTTTGAAGACCCCAAAACCGCGTTTTGGGTGTCTCAAAACCCATTGAATTTTTAATTTTCAAACACAGTTCGGGCCCTAACTAGTCCACCAAATGGGTACTAACAGTGATGGAAGTCGTAATTTGCTTACTTTGGATCCAAGACCAATTTCTGAACTTCTTTAATGGCTGAACTTGCTGCATACAGTGATATCTTCCCCACCTATATAAAAAAAATGTAGAAAAATTAAAAGAACTCAGATATTTAAAGGAGCCCCAATCAAAATAGAGAGAAAATGGGAATTTTTAAAGGAAAAAAAAAAAGAGAATTAAGGATAAAAAGGTAGTAAATACTTCTAAGGTAAATTCCCTTTGTCTGACCTCCAACACTTGAAGCTTAGCATTATGGTCATTTGGAAGAGCACGAATTTCATCGGCCAATTTTCCAGCTTCCGCCAGACTTTCTGGAGATAGAAAATCGAGGCCCAACTGAACAGTAGACTGCAAATTATACAGAAGTGAATATTCTCAAAAATTGGATAATGAAATTTTTAATTTGACCTTGAGGAGTCAAAATTAAAAGATTGAAAAATTGTGGGGTCACCATAGGACCTAAATTGAATATTAAAAAATTTAATGACCTCGAGGGGTCAAAATCGAAAGATTACAAATCAAAGAAACAAAAAGCCATTATTTTGCTTTTAAACAATTACTTAAAATTGTGTTTTTACTTTTTTATTTTATAAAATACTTTCTTAAGTGCAAAAGAAACACTATTTTTGAAATTTACATTTTTGCTTTTGAGCAACTAAAAGAAATTGTGGTACCAAACGGTGCCTTAATTTTTCCACAAATAACAAATGGGTTTATTTTGTTGAATCTTGTACTCGGGACAGTTATATAACTGGACTAACCTGGAGATTTCTCACTTGGAAGGGACATCCAGCAGGGATGAATACAGCTTGCCCTAAATGCTGTTCAAATGTCCAAGGCTCCACTCCTTAAGAAGATATAATTTTAGCATAGTAGGAGAAAAAAATTAAAAGATGGAGAGATTAAGGCTCAATAACTGCCTGTCTAATTTGCAATACAGCTTTTTGCACTTTGCATCCCTGAAGTTTCAGAGAAATCGCACTTTAGTCCATGTCCTTTCAATTTGAACACAAACCCTGAAGTATTCAAATCGTGTTAAGTCAGTCATTCCGTCATTTTTTATGACGGAATTCACCCACATGGGTGATTCCGTGTCTGACACATGATTGATTTCCGTTATAAAAAATAACAAAGTTACCAATTTAGACTAACTTGACACAATTTGGATACTTAAGGGTTTAATGTGTTCAAATTGAAAGTACATGGGCTGAAGGGGGATTTCTCAAAAACTTCAAGGATGCAAACTGCAAAAACCTCGTTGCAATATCTAAACTATTAAATAACTTGAAATAGCAGCACTTACCATATTGTTCCTTCAACTTTCTCTTGTGGTGCTTGTTTAGGAATATCACCCCGTCGTAGAGTGGATTTGCCACCTGTGGCCAAAGAGAAAAGTCGGATAAATGCAACACATACACAACTCTATAATCACAATTGCAAAGAACCACAGACGGGGGCAAGAAAATGGGGATAAAATGAGAGAGAGAGAGCTTACTACATCATCTATAATGTTCTCAGGCATCCCAAATTCAATGGAATGAGCTCTTACATATTCAATCAGCCTTGGAACATCACCTCGGCGGAAGACATCCCAACGAGCTCCTGGACGCATCTTCTCAAAAGTGTCTTCACCACTAGCTAAGTTCAAGTCTTTGCAATTAGTGCCCATCTCTTCACCATTACTAGTAGTTAGACCCCCCATTTTCTCATCTTCATTTGAATCTAGATGGCCATCTTCCCCACCAAGTGATAACTTAGGTGATCCTCCCTCACTTGAAGTCAATTGCTGATCTTCTGTAAAGGTTTTCTGTATCTTCTCAATATTCATCCTCTGCCAACCTTTTAGGTTCACTTCACATGTATGCACCAAGAGGTATACCTAACCATATTGCAGAAAAAGTTATCCAATTCAATCCATCAGTTTGGAAAATTTGGATGGAAAACTCTGATACTTATCTTGGTTCTTGCTATATATGTCTAAATTCAGGAATTAGAAGTATGAAATTGAAAAGAGAAGGTTGTTTTTCCAAGAATGAATAAGAATAATTACATCTGGATGTTAGAATTTAACACGTATAAACTTTTTCTCTTTCAGGGGTTTTGACACTTTGCACCCGATGTTTGACCAAAATCTCACTTTGGTCCCCCATAGTTTCAATTTGAACACATAACACCATAAAGTTTCCTAATCACCCCACCACAGTTCAGGTCATTATCCCCACTACAATTTTGGACAGAAAATAGTCACTTGTCGAGCATGTGACTGTTTTACGGGGCTTTATGGGCATTTTTAGCCTCCTCCTCTTCTCCCTCTCATTCTCCTTCTTGCCCTCAAGGCCCTTTGAAAAATAGTTGGGTGCATGACAGGTTACAGTTTGCCATCCAAAATTGTAATGGAGCTATTGATTAAGCCTGAAGTGGAATCATTATGAAACTTCAGCGACATCGTGTTCAAATTGAAACTACGGGGACCAAAACAAAATAATGGTCAAACATCAGGGGTGCAAAGTGTCAAAACCCCTCTTTTTTATGTTAAAAAACACAATAGAAAAGGAAAGGACCAGGAAAAGAGTACAAGCTCACCATGTCACGCATGTTGAAATGAAGATTGTTGACAGAATCGCCCTTGCCTAGTTCATCGAACATCCCATAAGAAATGGAAATTTTAGGACCTACATCATTCTGCAAAGAGTAATGGGGTAGTTTTGCAGCAACATTTAGAAGACCCCACTTGGAATGAATAAACTCAAGCAATGGGAGTTTGTTGATGAAGTCAGGTCTCTGGTACAATAAGAATTCTTCAGAAGCCCTGGGAGAAGGCCAATCCTTCAACTTTAACATCTGTGGCCAACCATTTTCATGGATTCGACCTTCTGAATATCCTCTAATGAACTGACCAAGTTCAATTTCGACCTGCCATATCACATAGAGCCACAAAGAATAAGAGAGAAGAACAAATTTGTATATGGAAATGATAAGTGAGGGAAGGAGAGAAAGAAGACATCTATATGCTTTTGGTCCCCAAAGAATAAAATCATTTCGTTCTAAAAACTTCATTCTAAATCTTTTAGTTCCTAGACTTCATATGTTGTTCCAACAAGTTCAATTGCTCAAGTTTGTCTACCATTCAAATTGAAAAAAGCCACATAAAAAGCAATTAAACCTGATGGCTCCATTCCCTCACAAACTTCTTTTGTGCATCACCTGCCTTTCCTATTGTCTTTTTAAAATATGATTTCATCTTTATATCGGTTCCAGTTACTGGATATGGTTGTAAAGTATATGATTGAAGGACAAATTTGTGACAATTAGAACTTTAGGTATCAAAATAAACAAACTAGCTTTAGGCCTAAAATATTAATCATTAATAAGTAACCTCTCTAAAGTGTGGGATTGGGAGTTTGGATTTAGTTCAAACCTACCTCAGACCAGTCAAAGCAATCTACAGCCTTCACAGTTCTGCTATCTTCTTTCAATTTTTCTTCTGTCATTTCCCGAATTCCTCTCCATATAACCGTGGGATTCCAGCTTTCCATTGACCCAATATCAAAAACATCCTTGACAATTATAGGTTCACCCTTCATCCAGTGTTTTCTGAACTCTCCAATTCCTTCATCTTGTATATCTTGTGAAAGCGGGCAGTATAAGAAATTATCATGACCATTGTCTCTTTGTGCAGCTTGTAACAACCTGAAGCTGAAGTCAGTTTTCTGTGGAGTGTCGGAGTCATAGACCTTGCAGCCACTAACCATTTCTTCAGCATTTTTCACCAGTTTTGCAACCCAATTCATCTTGAAGATTCGTTTGAGGGTCAAAAACGACCAATCGCACCCTCCATGCTCCTTTGGGAGGCATGGAATACTACCATTACTGTTTGCTTTCCAGTCAGAAAACTTATCTGAGAGATTCGTCCTAAGCTTTGATGGCTTCTTTTGCTCTGACACAGTTTCTTTCTCAGCACTTGTAGAAATCTGATTCTCCACCTCTCCTTTAATGGTAGTCAATGATGCTTCTCGAAGTTCTTGGCAGCAGCTAAGGCAAAGATCATATGAGCAATTTGTGCAGTGTCTATGGTAATCTATGATAGGTATCCTGCAAAAATCACTGCACGGAAAAACAACTACAATTATTGTTCATACACACACAAAATACTCCACCCACTAGTATAAATCGCATTGATTAGAAAAGTAATCACATATAGTAAAGCAAAGTGTCAGTAATTTATGAAGGAAGTAATTAACACTATAGCATCTGGAAGTACAATGAAAATAGTATACCAGCACATCTGCTCGTCTGCATTTAACCTGGTCCTGGCAAGGTCTATTTCCTTTCCTGGATATGATATGCAAAATAATCAGATAGTGATAGATGCCATATATACATGAACAATATATGAAATTGGACCATCAAAAGCATCTTACCACAAAGCCTCT
Source organism: Eucommia ulmoides (assembly GCA_016647705.1). Lineage (NCBI taxonomy): Eukaryota > Viridiplantae > Streptophyta > Magnoliopsida > Garryales > Eucommiaceae > Eucommia > Eucommia ulmoides. The sequence goes on along the minus strand of CM028337.1, from coordinate 1,776,567 downwards.
TTTCTAATTCAACTTCATAGCACTGCCCATGATGGATCCGCTTAACTACTGGAAGCACAGAAGATAAGAGGCAATAGAGATATTGCAACTTGTCTTTAACGGGTATTTCCCTTATCCTTTGCTGTAACACAGAACAGTAATGATTATGCTTCAATTCTTTCACAATATTATTAAAGAATTCAAATAGTATCTCCCGGATTTTAATTCATTATAACAAGTCCCTTCAATGCATAAAGAAATACCTTTATGAGTTTATCTCCCCTTAAGCACACCTTGCAATTACATCTGCCACGACAAGCCGGACAAACCCTCTGTATCTCGTCCAAAGGAATGTCAGAATACCTAATAAATTGAAATTTAGGCACATCAAGCCCTAAAAGCGGAAACATGCATCTTCACAGAATAATTAGCCTTACCATGTAGCGATGCAGCTATCACAGTATCCTCTTTTATCACACCTGTTGCACCAAATAACTCTATCTCTATCATTCTGCCGGCATTGATGGCATGTCTGTCCACCGGAATCACTATAGGAACTAGAGCTTCCATCTGAGGTTTCCTGGATAAAAGAGGAGCATGATTATTCGAGGAATAATGCAATACATGGCTAATTAGCAGACTATTTGTTGAACAATCTGAAAGGGAAAGGATAAGTCGATCTTGCAAATTCCATGTCACAAACATCCTAGTTGTAGATGAATTATGTTTTTTCATGCTTATGTTAAAAGTCCATGTTCCATGATATTTTGATAAGAAGTCAGAATTTATCAAAAAACACATGGTTAGCTTAGACGAATAACTAACTTGGTTAAAAAAATTCTCTAGTGTTTTCTGAATAATCTCATTCTTAGGAAGTTCCAGTCACTAATGATGAAAACGATGATAGTAGCAAGTAATAAACGTTTTTAGGAATGTAGCGGTCCCACTTACAGACAGGGCACCAGAATCAAAAAACTTCTGTGATCTGTTCTTAGAAGGCTCCAAAGCAGAAGGTGGTGGTGTCATGTTACTCCTATAAGACTTCTTGTTATCTTCATAGAGTGTTCCATCCTGCTGAAGATCATCATTAGCCTTTAGAGGAGTGCGAAGGGAAGAACTTCTCATTGAAGTTGTTTCTGGGGAATAACTAACATGGTTTTTTGGAGCCTTTTCCTTGGACTTTTTCCCCGATACAGGTAAAGGGTAATCTCCAACATTTGGATTAACAAGTGGTGCATCCATATCATCACTCTTACTCTCCAAGTAGTTACTGCTTTCATCTTGAGATTTTCTCTTGGCTTTCTTCAGGCTGGCTCTAAATGCAGAATTTGCCGCCCTCTTCTTCGCCTGGTGGTAGTGCTTTTCACATACCGTTTTGTCTGGCATAGACATGGCAGTGCATCTCCACTGTTTTCCATCTGACCTCTTACAGCGTAAATCATCAGGAATGCCAACATTATCCTCACCAGTCCCAAAGGTTGGTCGTGCTGGATCCATTAGAAATATCAAGTGAAATTTAATTGTAACCGGGGGATCAAAACCATGTTACCATAAACCAAGATCAACCTGAAAATATACAACCAAAGATATCGAACTCACAAACCATGTCGATAAATGAGTGCATGCTTTTTCAAAGAATCATAAAGCAATAAGCTTCAGCATGAAAACAACCAACTCTCATTAAAAAAAGCAAGGTATGAGGGGAGATGAAATCAAGCAACAACACCGTGTACCACTAAGGGACAAGAAAACTAGATGGTTGTTTCCAGCATTTTTTCAGGTGCAACATCATCAATAAAATACAAAAACGAGTTTCCACGTTCAATGTCTTCGCATAGTACACCTATATCCGTATAGACTTATTGTGTCACACTTCATGTTGTAATTCAAAATTTAGGAGATCAATAGTTTAGCAATGCTAATACCAAATAATTTCCAAGGAAGTTATATCTTTCCTTACAGGATGATTAAAACATTCATTGAGTAGCTCTTTTTTTCATATGAAAATTCCCCCAGCGGCATTTATATAAGTTTGTGTTTGGAATGTGACCGATGATCAGTTAATAAACAGGCATTGTTAAAAAGTATATAAATAATTATATGAAAATCAAGACAAATCTTGCATTATCAAATCTCTACCTACACCGAAGAATAAAAAATCCAGCTTATTATGAATTTGATATCAACAAACAAAAATATTAAACACCACTTCTGGAAATCTGAATATACAAAGAAGTAAGCAGCGATATGAAGGGCAATCTCAACATTATTAGAGGACTTAAAAGCGAAAATTTAAAATGAGGCTTTCACCATTTAAAAAATTAATTTGTTATCCAGCCTATAAGTTTTCCCTGTTTCTGTGTTGCAAAATAACTAAGACTCAATTATCAAGTTGTTTATCGCAGAGTAGCATTCCAGAAAACATAGAGCTCAATGATGATTTATTCAGAATGCGGATGCATAACTTTCTTCTCCTGTGAAACATTAGTTAGAGAGAGAAGGAAACTAGAAATTCGGTAGGGAAGAAAAACAGAACAGTAAATCATGAGAATTTTTTCACGGAAGTTTCGACTCTCAGAAACAAAATCGAATTATGAAGTTCAACATACCTGAAAAAGAAATTGAATGATGAAGCTCAACATACCTGAACTTATGATCGCGAAACACACAACTGTGGAAATTTCTTCTTCTACAAAAAAACAATTTTTTGAAATTCCTGAAATTTAGGAGAAATAGATATTCAATTGAGCCCTAATCGTTTATCCAATAGATAGAATCCTTCAATCAGCAACTTTTCCTCCACCGTCGACGGTGTGAAATCCTCCCAGTCGTCTTCTCCGTCTGGACTCTGGTGTCTAGCTAGGGGCTAGGGCATGATTCTTCTGTTCATGATAAATTGGACTTAATTTCAAGTTTTAAACTTTTAACAAAATGGGTCGGGTTTTAAATTTAATATGGTGTATTTGGAATAGGTTGACGAAACGGGTTTGGGTATTTGTGCCTAGTTTATGTTATTTTTTCCCCTTCAAAAAAATAAAAAATAATACTAATCATTATTTAATAATGTTGGCGTCAAAATATGATTAACACCCGCATTTTGTCCGATCGGGATTTAGGTGAATTTTATTTAATGAGGTGGCGTTCTTGTCTACAGTAGGCGCCATAGGATGAACGGTCCATGATTAAAGAAAAAAAAAAATCTTAAGATTTAAGGTTGTATCTGCACAAAGACCCGTTGGGGCATGTCCAGTGTTGTGAAAGGTGCACCTGAAGCGAGCAAGACGCTCGAGACAAGGCGAGGCGACTTCAAAGAGGCACGCGTCTTAGAGCCGTGGCGTTGAGGCGAAAGGCGCTGCTGAGGCGTGCCTCTTTGAAGCATGTTTTTTCCAGCTTTTTGCCATGTGAGCTACCTTTGTTTGTTTGAAAGGTTGAAACCAAAAAAAATAAAATTGAAATCCTCTATATAATTGAGAAGAAACATTGAAGATAAAAAAAAATAATTAAAAAAAAAAATATTTAACCGTCACAGTTCGTCGAAGTTGAGAAATTCGCCGCCGATAAACTCCCAGATCCCTTACCCAACCTCCCATGCACAGTTTTTTCTTGAAGTTAAGGTTATTTCTCTTCGTCGAAAGCTTTTTCTCCTTCGAAATCAATTTTCAATTTCTGCTTCTCCTTCGAAACTTTCGATGGTTTGCTGATTTTGAAGTTCGCACATGTTTGTTTGCTGATTTTAGTTCACATAGGTCTGTTTGCTAATTTTGTAGTTCGCACAGGTCTATTCAAAATTCAAAACTTTCTAATTTTGTTCACATGCGACTAACAAGAGAGGGGAGAGAACAAAATATCTAACAAAATACATAAATTATCCTATAATAATATCTAATATGTCATTTAATTATAAAAAATAAAAAATATATTTTAAAATAACAATTGATCCCCCAAATTTTTTAAAATCAAATTAAAATTAACACACGAATCCTCCGTTCAAGTATTGGAGTTCGATTTAAAGTGAAATATTCTAGTTCGAACTGTTTTTTTATTATTAAACATGCAATATATATATATATATATATTGGTGATATTTGAATATTTTTCGCGTCCATGATAATAGAAAAACACATATTTAAAATATGCGCCTTATTTCAAAGAAACCCGTGCCTCGCCCCGTCTCCTCAGGGGTCATTTTTCCTCAGTGCGCCTCGCGCCTTAAATAACAATGGGCGTGTCCAATGAAGAGTCTTTTTGGAGTGAGAGTAAGAGATCGGGAGAAAAGAGTACAATATTGCCTTAAGTGAAAATTCTTAGCATACCTGGAACACTTACTATCTTACTATTTATAGTGGAGAAATTGGATTAACCACGCCAAATTAGGGAGTTTAGCGGGGTCAACTAGCATAATTTGGCATGTGACCAATGGAGAGGCACGTGACATGACTAAGGAGAATAGGCCTTGTGTTTTAGCCACTAAGAGGAGCCCACAGGCTGGACCAAAGAATTAGGAGGTAAGGCTCAGTCCACAGGTGCATAGGAGCTCAATTGGTGACTTGATGATTCTACCCGATGGTTGCTAGGCAGAAGCTAGACCGGAGCACACAATGGTGAACATCCTAGCTCTGCTCGTTGGGCGGTGGTCGTGAACGGATAGGTGTCTGCTAGTCATCAACCCTGGAACGGATCCTGGGCTACGTGCAGGGTTGTGAGTGGTCTTCGATGGCCGATGAAAATAACCCTCATTAAATAACTATAATTAAAAAAAAATTATATATCTTTTGATATTATTCAATTTATTACTTCACAAATCACTTATGGCATGTTTAGTTGAACAGAATCGGGGTGGAATAGCATCGTCATTCCCCCTCGATTCCGATTCTCTTATTTGGTTGTCCTATGGAATCAAAAAATTAATTCCATTGGGATGAGAAGTGATGAAATTGAATTTCATACTTCACGGGTGGAATTAACCTAACCCAATCGAATCAAAAATTAATTTCCACAAATGCCCATTTCCAAAAATTCACCTCAATATTTATCCATTGGACAAGTCCACATTTAAAGGATATATATTAATATAAATCTATATAATATATGTATAATGTATAATGGATAGTGTATATATATGTATGCATATACATATATGTGTATGTGTGTGTGTGTGTATTATATATATACACAACATATACAGTACATGTAGACTTATGCAAAAACATTATAACGGAAACGTACCTTTTGGATTCGAAAGACTAATTTACAATCTGTTCTTTGTTTATTCTCTCGTAGGCAAGAAAATACTACCAGAGTATTTTCCAATAATATTCACACACTTACTAACCAAGGCCACTTTATTTTCTGTACTCTGATAGAAATGGAAACCTTAAAGGTATCAATGCATATTTATAGAGAAAATCTCAAAGGGTGTGTCCGTTCCAATGGGTGTCTACCGAATAGACATGATTTTTTAGATTAAAAGGTGCACTAATTCACACGATGACTATCCATGAAACATGGGGCCCATGTAGATGCTCCACAGGTCGACCCGACCAACTCCATAATCCAACACCTCCTACTCAGACACAATAGACACCAAATGTGTTTATCTCTTTAAACACATGCATTATACTATATTCATACAAGTTAGTGGTGTGTGCGACTAACGAGTGTCTTCAAATAATGTGGAAACACCATATTAAGTTTCTATCTAACTAACATGACAATATCCCGCTGAAAAATAAAATACTCGTTTATACCTCAGACCAATTCAGTCACATTAAATTAAGTGTGCGACTGACGAGTGTCTGCAAATAATGTGGAAGCACCATATTAAGATTTTATCTAACTAACATGACAATATCCCGCTGTAAAATAAAATACTCGTCTATGCCTTATATCAATTCAGTCACATTAAATTAAGTGTTTCTAACCCCTCTAAAGTTTAAAACTCAGAACATTCTTAATCTCTTTTGCAGTAGCGTGCTTAATATATATATATATAATTTTGAAAAAAATAGCTTTATATGTGGTGGTCACCATTAATTACTGTACACTACAATTTTAACAAGATGTGTTACTAAATTGTCTTCCTTTTGATCCTCGTGTTACTCAACTTTTATTTGACTGCTTTCCTAAACATGTCCTTTTAGACCATATCATTCATGGCCATCGGAAAACAAGTTAAAGTAGCAATATTAAATTTCTGAATTATAACATAGTTCAAAGTCATAAGGGCATCTACATATATAGGGCTTACACAGTGGGAAAGTAGGGATCCATTTCTAATTCCCTATATGGTCGTCTTAAAGCACATGTAATATGATTTACATGCTATGATGTTATACTCACAAAAAAATGAGAATATCATTCTAAATTACCGTACGAATCTAAGTCCAATCACTACATAAGTAATTGACTTAAGAACTTCAAGTTGGTATCTCCTCGAGTATCTACTTGAAATCTCACATTCGGCTATTATCAAGCTACATGAAGTGTGGTAAACTTTCATGTTCGATTTTTCATAAACTCATCTTGGCTCATCCAAGGAAACATTGTAAAGAATTCTTTAATTCGATCTTCAGAATTCTAAAGTCTCATCTCGCACGCTATCTTAGTGTCGAGGCTGATTGTTGTATGAGTAGCTAACCATTTAGCCTAATGACATCTATCATTATGGTAATAGTGTGTGTTATAGCAAATAAATTAAATTATTCATCATACTTTTAATGAATGCAAATAAAGTATGAAATTATAAATAAGTATTGTAAGACTCTATCTTAGATGAAGTGATATCGAGTCAAGATATGCTTTGTTTTTCCTTAATACTTAAGAACTTTGACATATGCGAGGGCAGTCATATTATCACAATGTATGATTACAAGATCTGTAGATATGGTACTATATCAAGACTTTCTAAAAATATTTTTAACCAAACAGTCTCTTGAAGCATAAGCAACATATTATGATTCCATAGTGGATAGTATTATGCAGGATTACTTTTTGCTAGACCACGAAATAGCAACATTGCTGAGTATGAAAGCATATCCTGATGTCGACTTACGTTCATCCAAGTCACCATTATATCATTGCAAATGTATATTTCCACCACGATAACAAAGCATATAGTCTGTGGTTGCACGAAGATACCACAAAATCCTTTTAACTATTCTCTAATAAACAATTTCTGGATTGCTCTGGACACGACTAACCAATCCTACAGCATAACATATATCTGGTTGTGTACACATCATGGCATATATTAGTCTTCTAATTGCACTTGCATTTGGTATACGGGATATCTCTTCTTTTTCAACATTAGTTCTAGGACAAAGATCAAGACTCAAGGTACTATCCTTATCAACAGGAGTGTCTATGGGCTTAGCATTATGCATTCGAAATCATTCAAATATCATCCTGATATAAGTCTCTTAAAACAAAGTAAGAAGTTTCCTAGAACAATCTTTAATAATTTTAACACCAAGTACATAATTTGTTTCACCCACGTCCTTTATATCAAAAGTAAAGGACAACTACTCTTTAGTAGAGACAATCATCCCTATGTCATTTCTTACCATTAAAATATCATTTACATACAGAGTAAGGATAATAAAACCATTCTCCAACTGCTTTATATGAACACAATGATCTTCCTCAATCATGATAAGGTTGGAAGTAATTATGGCTTGATGAAATTTGAGGTACCATTATCTAGATGATTGTTTTAGTTCATAAATGAAACGTTTTAGTTTGCATACTTTGCATTATTGTCCCTTGGACACAAAACCAATAGGTTATATGTAAATCTCCTCATCTAATTCTCCATTGAGAAAAATAGTCTTAACATCCATTTGAAAAAGTTATAAATTTAAATGGGTGACAATGGTTAGGATTAGGTGAATGGAGGCAAACCTAACAATAGGTAAAAAAGTTACCTCATAGTCTACACCCTCTTTTTGAGTGCAACCTTTCGCCACGAGACAAGCTTTGTACCTATCAATAGATCCATCTGCCTAATGTTTAATCTTTAAAACCCATTTTATTTTTAATAGATTTCCGTCTAGGCAAAAGATCAACTAGTTCTCATACTTGATTCTTTTGCATAGAACTAATCATATCTTCTATTATAGTTATCCATTCTTTAGTAGCAGGCAATAATAAAACTACTTCATAAGAAGAAGGCTCGTCTTTTTTTAGTGAAGAACACATAAAAAATTCTTCATCAATCTGAATAGATGTCAAGGAATATTTCCACATTGACTTCTACGCAGCTGAAGAGTTTGAGAATTATTATTTTGTGGTATACTCCCACTATTCTCTAAATCTCTCTCTCTCTATCCTCGACGATCATTGGAGTATTTGTAAAAGAACGAGGATTAATTTTTCCACCCTCGCCAAGTAATGGTGTAGAGTTATCATTGGACTCATTCAGCTCATAAAGTTCTTTTCTACCTCTTAGTTCACCTCTGCTTGAAAACTCATTTTCCATAAATTCGATATCGCGTGACTCAATCTCAGTTAGTATGCCATCAGAACATTCATGTAACATCACATATCCTTTGGAGTGATCTGGATATCTAATGAATGTGCACTTTTGAGCTCTAAAGCCCAATTTTTCATGTGCATGTGATGTAATAAGAACATAACCTGTAGATCTTCATGGTTGCAACTATTTTAATTATGGTTTAAAACCAGTCCATAACTCATATTGTATAGATGGTACTAACTTGGAGGGCACTCTATTAAGGATATAGGTTGTTTTTAATAAAATATCTTTCCATATTAGTAGATTAGCATGTGTCATCATTGATCTAACCATATCGAACAAAGTTCGATTCCTCACTCAGTAACTCCATTTTGTTGTGGAGTACCGGGAATCGTCAACTGTCTAATGATGCCTTTATTATCATATAAGTCCTTTAATTGTTAAGATAAATAATCACGTCATCAGTTAGTACGTAAAATCTTAAGATTTTTACCTCTTTGATTCTCTCAACTAAATGAACAAATCTTTGGTAACAATCTAATGCCTTTGATTTGTGAGAAATGAAATAAACATAACCAAAACGCGAGTAATTATCAATGAATGCGATAAAATAATTAGCACCATGTCTTGCCATAACATTTATAGGTCCACAAATGTCATAATGGACTAACTCTAAGAGAGATGTAGTCTTTCTAGCCATGTCAAAAAGTTTTCTTGTGATTTTTTCAGCCAAACAAGATTCACAAATAGGTAAGTTAACTCTAGAGAGTGGACCTATAAGTCCTTCTCGAGCTAATCTTGTCATCATTTCTTATCTAATATAACCAAGTCTTGCACGCCATGTTACAAATATAGATGTGATAGAATCATTATTACTAGAAGTTAAATAGGTATCAAAATATAGAGAATCGTCAACATCTAATACATAAAATCCATCTACAATGTGTCCACTATCATAAAACACGGAGTCTAAATAAAATTTAACAGAGTCTATTGTGAAAATGAAAGAAAAAACCTAGTAAGGCCATGGTAGCAACATACATCAAGTTTGGTCGAACTCTAAGAGTATAGAGAGCATCATAGAGAGGCACAGTATGTCCAAAACGCATATTTAATTGATAGATTCCAATTCCTATCACATCTTCTCTAGTATTATTCTCCATGTAAATACGCTGACCCCCAATTGGAATTATGTAATACTTAATGAACCGTACTCGATCTTTTGCGACGTGTCTTGTTGCTCCAATATCTATAATCCAATCAGGATATGAATGACAACCAAGACAAGACTGAACACATATGCGTCATTTTGAAAGATAAAGTTGGTTTGTACCTTCTTCAACTCAGTGCATTCACGAGCGAAGTAACCAAGTTTATCACAGTTATAACACTTCAGCTTAGACTTGTCATTCTTTCCTCCACTCTTTCCTTTTTTATACTTTCCTCTATTTCTCTTTTTATAAACAGATCCTCCTATTCCTCCTTGTCGCACTTTGTCCCACCACTTTCGCTTGGACCCAAATATTTGGCGGTGGCGAGACTCAGCGACAAACATAAAAGTATTGCCTTGTGCCTCCAATTCCAAATGACGTTGTAATTCGGTAAAATTTTTGACAATTTCACTATGCGTCATTGTGAGCTTCATTTGCTTCCAAGAATCAGGTAAAGAGCGAAGCACATCAATGATCTATTTCTCGTCAAATATGTTGTTATAACTGCCTTTAGGTCTCGTATCATAGTCTACATTTTTTCGAGGATGCTCAACCATCTTTAGTTTGGGAGACATCTTATAAGTCTCAAACTTAAACGTCAAGGCTTGCAACCTAGTTGCTGATGTACCGGCAAATGTCAACTTCAAAACATTCCACATCTCTAGTACGGTGGCATAACCTTCATAATCACCAATCAGATCATCGTGCATATAGCTTAATATAGTGAATCTTGCACTATATTTTTTCTTGGCCAAATTTTGATTGGTTTTCATCTCACATCGGTGTTGGGCAGCATTATCTTAAGGAGGTGATTTCATGTTATGTATCAGTGTTTCCAGGACCTTTCGTTCATTTGGGAGATATTGGATCTTACGATGCCAAAAAATATAATTATTCTCATTCAGTTTTTCAACTTTAGCAAGATTATACTATATTTGTTAAAGTCATTTCACTATATTTTATGCACATTAAAATAGGAGCGCGCACACATACTAATCGAATCTAAAAATAACACATATCTCTATAATATAAAAAATTTGTTATGCTCATAATCATCTTTTGTATTTATAGATTTAAATATATTATGCGCAAAACAAAAATGAGAAAAACATATCTCAACTCATTAGTGCCCACAAATTTTAATTTCATGTTTTTATAAATAAATATGATATGTATATCAAACTAAATAACATGAAAAATTTCTCATATAATTCATACTCACAAGTAACGAAATCAAATTTTATGTCACGGTATACAATTAAGCATGTAATTGGAGCACTATAACCTAAATATATGAGGATATAAATAAAAAAATGAGATAATGTAAGCACATTGTTGGTTTGTCCTAGTGGTTAAAGGATCAAAAAATAACAAAAAAATGAATCAGCAAGAATCAAACCACTGATCTCCCACGCCCAGCCAACAGCCACTTCAAGGAGCGACTAATGAACCAACGTAACGCTTGATTATTAAAGTGTAAACAAATTAAAGAACACGCATTGTATCATTTCGAAAAAATAACAAAACGACGTCGTTTTGTGTCATCTTCTTTACTCCACCAAAACCAGTAAGTGGCCAATGAACAGTGCACGAAGTTCGACATTTTCAATCTTTAAAAAAATATATAAAATCAACAGCAAGTCCAAATTTCATGAAATTTATATCGTTGAAGTCGTAATAAAACTTAGAATTTTTTTTGTATAAAAGTTTTCCAAAAATATCGAACTTTTAGGAAAAAAAATATTTTCGGCCATTAATGAAAAAAATTATGAAATTATTGTTCATGCACTATAACGACATGATTTGGTAAAATGAGTCTATAAGGCTCTGATACCAATGTAGACTTATGTGGAAACATTGTAACGGAAGGGTACCTTTTGAATTTGCAATACTCGCTTACAACTCGTTCTTCGTTTCTTCTCTCGTCGACACGAAAAATACTACCAGAGTATTTTTAATAATTTTCACACACTTACTAGCCAAGATCACTCAAATTTTCTGTAATCTAATGGAAATGGAAACCTTAGAAGTATCAATGCATATTTATAGAGAAAATCCCAAAAGGTATGTCCATTCTAATGAGTGTCTACCAAATAGACGTGATCCTTAAGACTGAAAGGTGCACCCATTCACATGATGACTGTCCATGAAACATGGGACTAATGTGGACACTCCACGAGTTTACCCGACTAGCTCCATAATCCAACAGTATATACAGTGTATATACATATACTGTAAAACCCTGATTTTTATTCTACGCACAATTTGAGTCGCATTTGAGCACATTCAAAAATATCGGGGTGGATAACGCTATTAATTGTGTGATTCAAAATATTAGGGGTCGAATTGTAATTTTCACAACATTTAAAATTAGAATTGGGTTTAATTACTATCCTAACCTAATTGGAGGGGAGGTAAGTGCAAAATATATATTATATATTTTATATGGAGAGAGAGAGAGAGGAGAGTTGGTGAAATGAAGAATGGGTAGCCACTTGATCGGCCATTGGATCACGCACACATATACACATATATACATATGTATACATACATATATTCATACACCTCGGGAAAGAGGAAGGAAAACCGACGAGAGAGAGAAAAGAAGAGAGAGAATCGGAGGTGGGTTCGCCGGTGAGTGTCGGTGATTGTTGAGGTCGTCGACGGGGCGTGTGGCGTCGTTAAATTTAGAGAGAGAGAGAGGGCGGTTAGCTCCGGTGGGTGTGGGATTGTCGTTCGTCCGGTGGCAACGGTGATCGAGTGTGTGTGTTTCATGTGCGTGTGCTCCGTTTTATGTTTTGTGTTAACAGTGTGCGTATGTGTTTTTTGTATGTTTGGCGTGTGTGTGTGGTAAGGGAGATGTTGGTTGTGTGGGTGATCGGAGTTTGCCGGTGGTAGGTTAGAGAGAGAGAGTAGTGGGTGTGTATGTGTTTTATGTCTGCTGTGTATGTGTGCTCAACGGTTGCGATGTGGGTGTGTCGATCAGTTGTCCGGTGGTCAGTGTTTCGTGTGGTGTGTGTGTGTATTCGGAGCGATGACGTAGGTGGTGGTTCGGTCGGTTCGGTGGTGGCGGCGTGAGTTTGGTCTGGCAGTGGTGGCGGTGATCGTGAGTGTGTGGATGTGTTTGGCGTCGTCGATGATGTGGGTAGCTGCGGGTGTGTGTGTTTGGACGTTCAGATGGTGGCAAGAGAGATCGCCGGAGTTGGGAGGAGAGAAAGAGAGACGTCGGCGGCTGAACCAGGAGCGCAAACAGGAAGCAGGAACAGAAAAAAAGAAAAAGGAAGAAAGAAGAAAAAAAAAAAATGAAAAAAAAAAAAGAGAAATTACACGAACTACCCCAATAAAACTTAAAACGCATCTCGCGGACCGGTGAAAAATCTGGGAAAGGTAGAATTCTTGACTCTTTTCATACATGCATTTAATTGTCGTATTTTGTGGAATTTTACCTGTTGTAATTATGTGTTAAATATGTGGGACGATGTGGAATTTACGTGACGAGCATGTTAACGTGGTTTTTGTGTTAAATTGGGACCATGCGGAATTTATGTGATGAGCATGCTTACGTGATTTGTGTTATATAATTAAATGCACGTATTAGAGGGGTTGGAGTTCTACTGAGCGTTGGCTCACAACCCCACAGTGTTTGGATTGCAGGATCAGTTGGAAGAAATGCGAGAGAAGAGATAAATATTCTATTTGAATTTCGTGTTGTAAATAAATTGTAATGTAATTATTTATTGTTATAATTGGAGGAAACAATAATTATAAATACTGTAGTGATTGTAAAATGTTTATTTCCAATTTGAATATATTAAAATATATTGTTAATATAATTGGTTTGATTTTTATATTGGAAAATTTGGGACTTCAATTATAACTGGAAATCGGATGTTTAAATTATTAAATTGGAAGTTTTGGCGCCGTTTTGCGAAAGTGAAAGTTAATTATTATAGAATGAATTGGGTCGCCATGTTTTGAACAAATCCGTGAATTAACTCGAAATGCAACGTTGGATTAATTGGTGATATTTAAATGGTGATTATTATATGAAATGCATTCCCGTCATAAAAATCGGCAATTAGAATTATCGCTATGATTTATAAAAACTTACTGAATTTTGTAGTGTCAAAGAAGTTGACTAGTCAGATAGTTGCTTTTAGGCTTAGGATTTTCTCTATAGGAGAAACCTTAGTCTTGTCCCTGGGAAACCGGGACGGGGCATCACATATACATATACATATGCATGTCTATGTATATTGCATATATATATCTACACATTATGTATGTGTATATGTGTGTGCGCGCGCACATATATATATGTATATATATTATTATATATACACACACATATATACACAATATATACGTATTACAATATATATATATATATATATATATATACACACACATAATAGATGTAAGTATATGTATATACAAAGTATATTTATAAATTAATTAGAGCAAAATCTATTTGTAATCATTTTTTTTTTAAATAATCTATTATCAGATAGATATCCAGAATTGATATCTAAAAGAGCATTACGGGAATTTTGATATACTTCACTATTTCATTCATTCTCTCATTTCATAAGAACCGAATAAGAGAATGAAATAGTAATTCCATTAACAAATTCATTCAATTCATTTCCTCATTCCATTCATTCTCCACCTTAATTTTATTCCATTTAACCAAACTAGTCATTACTTTTAATACTACATTAATATTTTTTTTATAAATTTAATTATATTTTTTTAATATTTTTATTGTTTGTTTCCTTATAAATTCTCTTAATCACGTATTCACCTAATAAATATTAAAATTAATTATACTTTGCTCTGTTGTAGTTTAACCGACATTTACACTCATGTGCTTTAAAGTTAAGTACAACAGTTACATTTTCTGTCAAAATTAACAATCAAACCTAAAAAAATCAAAACTAATAAATTATTTAATATCAATTGACATTTATACCTCTAGGTCGGTGCGAATAAAATCTATTGGCTCTTTGCTTTTTCTCTTTTACTTTATTCTCTCAGGATGGGACGGGTATAGACGAGTAAAAAAAATTGTTACTATGTAAAATTATGTTAATTATTTAACTGTTACATTTAAGCGTGAACCACAAAAGATAAATGCTAACGAATACCACATAGATATAAAGTTCAAATTGGTCAAACCAAAACTGATTTTTAACTTATTATTAAATATTAATATTGTTTTTTTCAAAACTAAATCGACTAATTTCTCACAATTTGTAAGAGAGCACCAAAAACTCAGAAAGCCATAACTAAACACAATTCATTTTTTGTCCAAAATTACAAATAACTTTTTCAATACATTTATAAATGTGAAAAGAATCAACTATCCAATTTCGCTAATGACAAATTCCACATGGACACCCACCCCTCATCTTAGAGACCACAAATATAATTATGCTTGGATTTTATTAGCTTGCTTTTTTATTTTTTTATTTTTTTTAGGGTTAATTACACTTTATCCCATGTGGGTTGGCCCATTTGCACTTTACCTCTCTGTGGTTCAAACGTCGCCACTTACCCCTATGGTTTGTGGACTTAAGTGCAATAGTAACTCTGTTAACAGAAAGATCAAAATGTTGATTTTATCCTTATGTAATTATTTACTTTTTTTGGGGTGTAAACTGCAATCAACCCAAAATGTCTCTCAACTCTCTTCCATTAAGAGCTTCTCTCTCTAAAAAACACGAGCCCCAACCGTTCTCTCTATTTTCGCCGCTGGAGAACCTCTCTCCGTCTCCGATCATACCCCAATCGTCCTCCTCTACTCCTCCACCGCAACAACTGCTATTAAACCTCCTCCGCGGATTCCTTCCCCTTCCCCTCCTCCTCCCTCATTTTCCCCCTCCAAACACCGCCACAATTACAGCAATCGTCTTCGTCTGCACGTTCGTCGTCCTCTGGCGTCTGCTTTTCCATCGATTTCGTCTGCTAATAGGGTTTCGATTTCGATTTCGAAAGAGGGTTTCGTCATCGACCGTGTTCGTCATTTGGTTCGTCGTCTTCTCTATCACGTTCTTCTTCATCGTCGTCTGTTTTTCAATTCCGTCGACCGTGTTCATCTCGTCGTCTGCTTCGAAATCAAAATGAAACTCGAAATCAATTTCGAGTTTGAAATCGAAGCCCTATGTCGAATTTGTTCGAATTTGGTCGGGTTTTTTCTTCGTCTTCATCCATCAATCTTTTTTGTCTTCGTTCGTCCGCGTCTATTTGGATTTGTGATTGTTGTTCTAAAATTTGTTTTTGGTGTTCTTGAATTTGTTATTGAATTTGTTTTAGGATTTGTTCTTGAATTTGTGGTTTAACATTCCTTCTTGATTTCTAGAATAAAATCATTATCAAACACAATTTTGTTCCTTGAACAAAAAAAAAATTGTCATTATCAAACGTGATTCTTCTCCCAAAAAAGAAATAAAATTCTCATTCCAAGGGTTATCAAACGGACCCCAAACTTCCAGCGAGAGAGAGAGATGAGAGAAAGAATCAAGTGGGTTTGTTTTTTTTTAAGTATTTTTGACATTTTATACCCCTAAAGTTTGACTATTAGTTCTTTTATTGTTTAATAAAAATAAGATTTTTTTTTTGTCTTACTCTTTTTTTTATTTCATTTTTTTATAAAGAAAACTTTTTTACAATAAGGTTACAATTCAATTGAAATATTTTTAAAAATTCAATTGAAATATTTTTAAATGAAATTGAATTTAATTTCAATTGAATTCAATTCAATTGAAAATATTTTTAATTTCAAATTTTAAAAATTTTCAATTGAAATTAAATTCAATTTCATTTAAAACTATTTCAAGGAAGAAGAAACAAAATACACAATAACTTCTCAAGATATTGAAGATGAACTGTAACTCCAAATTAAGTGTTCTTGGTATGAAAATAAATTACATTATCACCTCTTAATTTATATTTTAATTTTGAATTAATCACTAGAATTTTTATTTAGTTATTCTTATATTCGAGTTCAATAAATTGACCATTGACTTTATTTACAAATACATTCAATGCTAAAAATAGATTTTTAATAAATAAGTGATATTAATTAAAAGGCATGAAAATCAATAAATACTTGAATAAAAAAATATGATATTTGAATAATCAAATGAAATTAATAAGATTAATTTTAAATAAAAAATTTGATATAATAATGATTGAAGTCTTGAAAATAAATAATAAATTAAGAATTATTGTGGTGTAATAAATGTGAATTATTATTGGTTTGGTGCAAAAAATGAGTGAAAAGTGTTGGGACTTATATAGAGTTATATGGAGGGTAAAATGGGAACAAGAAAAATGTATTTTAGAGGAAAAAACACGCTCATCCTCGTTCCTAACGCGTGGGGCTCACTTCTGTCAATTTTGACAAAAAATATTAGTTTTGCACCTAAACCCAAGACCACAGGGGGATAAGTGGCGACATTTGAATCACAATGGGATAAAATACAAATGGGCCAAACCACAGGGGGTAAAGTATAATTAACCTCTCTTTTTTTCATTTATAAATCCTAGGTATTTTATAAAATACAATTTTTAAACTAAATTATAAAAGTAAAAGTAAAAGTAGTAATAATAATAATAATTATTATTATTATTATTTATTTTATTTTTTTTGAGGGGGGAAATAGATTGAGAATTTATGAACTCTCTCTCCTCTCTCCCTCTAAGATACATGCATTATTGATTATTGGATAAATTGATTTTTTTTTCCCTCTATTTTACTTAATTATCATTTTATCTCCTTCCACTTTAAAAAATTATACTTTACACAAAATGATAAATTAATTTTTTTTTCTTTTTAAATTAACGAAATATGCTAAAAAAAATAGATTAAATTAAATTCTCCGTGCAATTTTTGGATAAAATATACAAAATTGTCCCTTTATTTTAGTTTTAATTTTTTTAAAAAAATATTTATGATAAAAAAAATTAAATTAAAATAAAAGGACAATTTCATCCATTTTATTCAAAAAATTGATAAAAAAAATTAATTCCGTCTATTTTTAAACACATTCTATTAGTTTAAACAGAAAAAAAAAAAAAATTGATTTCTTATTTTATTCAAAAATAAAGAGATAATTAGTTAAAGTAGAGGGGATAAAATGCAATTTTCCCTTGATTCTTAGATCTTGTTTGAGCTGGAACTGCAAGCATTATAAAAGGAAGGTGCATGTGAGAGATGACGTCATTGCTCATGCTGTTCTTTTTTGTTCTCTACCTGTCGCTCTACTTGGTCATTATAGCCAAACCGAATTTTAGGCATTCATTATTATTCATTTTGAATAAGGGATAAAAGACACTTTTGATCCCGATAAATGGCTCCGGTGCTCAATTGTTCCCTCATATTTGAAAGTCGACGCATTTGTCATTTACATTTGAAAATTGTTTCCATTTTGCGCCAATTACAATTCTGTTAAGGTCGATGGTAACGATCAAAGGGTATTTTGGTCATTTTGTGTTCAAATATGATTTATACTATTTAGCCTATAAAGATTGATTACACGTTGCACCCTATTATTTTTAAAATCATATTTTTATCCTTAACTTTTTAAATAATTATATTTATCTCTCACCCGATCCTACTCTCTCATCGCCACTGCCACCTACCACCGTCACCACCAACAACCAATAATTTTACCCTTAACTTTTTACCCTACCCTACCCTCTCACCCGCCACCCTCAACCACCACAGTCAAATAATTTTACCTTTAATTTTTTGAATAATTATATTTATCTTTCACCCGCCACTTCCACCCACCAACCGCCCACCGCCACCTCCCCTATCTTTTTACACTATCATCCTCATTTAAATAAATCTATTTTTTTACCCTTTTATTAAACAAAATAACAAAATAAAATATATTTTTACACTAATATCCTCATTTAAAAAATTATATATTTTTTTTACCCTTTTATTAAACAAAATAAAATATATAATTATACTATCTCTCCGGCGGTGGCGGTGGTGCTTAGCGGTTGTTTTAGGAGTTGGATGTTGGTGGCAGTTGGTGGCGGCGGTGGAGGTGATGGCGGCGGGTGGTGTTAGCGGTGGCGGTTGGTGGAGGTGGTGGCGGTAGGTGATGTTGGCGGTGGCAGTTAGTGGTGGTGGCAAGTGGCGGTAAGAGGGTGGAGTAGGATGAAAGATAAATATAATTATTTAAAAAATTATGCGTAAAAAATACCATTTTACCATTTCCATGGATCTTAACAGAATTGTAATTGGAATAAAATTGAAATAATTTTCAAATGTGAGGGACAAATTTGTCGACTTTCAAATATTGGAGGCAATTGAACACCGGAGTCATTTATCAGTTGTCAGAAGTGTCTTTAACCCTTTTGAATAATCCGTTCGTTACAATAATTTTTTTAAAATTTAACAATTTTATCAAAATTTCAAAATCACTGTACAACATAAAAATTATTACTATTTTTATATAGTACAATAACTTTAGACTTTTGAAAAAATTATTTTAAGACAAATTGTACCGATAAAATTTTAACTTCTTGGATTGTTCGCCAAGAATCCCTTGATTTTATCTCTATCCAACTAACCCCTAGTCATATTCATAACTAACACCTATCACCATCAAAATCATTGCCAAAATTGATAAATTAGAACTTAAGGGACCAATTTGGAGAGCACATAAAATTTTGGGGGCCAAAACCATATTTCATCTCGAGCAAAATTATTTATAAATCCGCGAATTATACTTTTGGTCCTTTTACTCGTAATTATTTTTCTAGGTGATCTGTCTATTCGTATTGTTAGTAATATGACCCTCTATTTTGTTGCTGAAATTCTATGACGCCTTTCTGTTAATAATGTGCGTTAATTTAGACAGAAGCTTACCGGAAATATTTCGAAGTTACTGGAGGAGAGAGATCACAGAAAGGGGCTTGTAGATTTTCGGCAACAAAATGGAGCGCCAAATTATTGAAAATATAAGTAGAAGAACCATATAAAAAAATGGTCATAAGTAGGAGGACCAAAAGTGTAATTTTTCTTTTACAAATTGATAAGACCGTTCATAAATTGTACTATTTTTTAATTATTTAATATTTGATTGTTCAATATTTGATTGTAAGAATAAAAAATAGGAATATTCTATTGCAACTGCTTTAGTTTGCTCTTAATTTAAAAAAAATTCAAAGACGGAAGTAACTTGTGTTTTAGTTTCACCTATTAAAAAAAGACAAAAATTCAATACATGCGTCTATACTCACGCATAGGGCTGACAAAATGGATATTTACACGATGACACGACACTAAATCGATACAAAATTATCAGGTTTGGATTTTGCTTATCAGGTATCAGGTCGTTATCGTGTCAGACACGATAGCACGATAAAAAATAGTGCATATTATCAGGTTGACCTGATAACCCGATAGGTTACGATAATAATTTCATGTATTTAGGTTACATGATAATCTGAGATCTAATAGATTACCCGTTAATTTAATAAATTATTTTTACACACCCAAATTATCCAATATTATAATATATTTTTTTTGTAAATAAATTTATTAACATATTGTCAACTTATTGAGTCGTTAACATGTAATGGGTAGATTAACGTGTAATGAAAATTTATCAGATAATCTTATCGTGTCATGTTTACCTAACAGATTTTGTGTTTTCGTGTGACACGAAAAATTATCTTGTCGTATCGTGTTCATACGATAATTTTCGTGTCGTGTTCGTGTTTGGGTAGTCTGACACGATGTACTTATCGTGTCGTGTTCGTGTTTGCTCTTATCGTGTTATCGTGTAATGACCTATTACACGAATTGCGAGTCACGCAGCTACATGTAACTAATTTGTTTGTAAATTTTTTTTAGAAGTAACAAATATTATTGTATTTTGTAACATGTAACTAATTTGTGTGTAAAAATTTGTGAGATATATCAAATATTACACAAAATACACGTAACTAAATTTATACAAATACAAGTAATTAATATTAAACTAATTTTTGTGCGTAATATTTGTTAAATGTCACAAATATTATACAAATACATGTAATTTATAACGTGTAACTAATATTTCACAAGTGCATGTAATTAAAATTATACAGATATATATAATATATGTTAATTATTAAATTATAACTAATATTAGTTCCATGTAACTAATATTCACTATAATACGAATTTACTCACCAAAGTTCTCTCAATAATTTCTGCAATATTTGCACATGTAGGACTTAAATTCGAGTAAAACCCAACTTAAGGGACTAAATTAAAACTTATGTCTTGAGCATGATTTTTTTAAAATTATATTTATTATTTGGCCAATTATCCTTTAAAAATATTTAAAGTAATTAATTAATTTATTTATTTATTTTTAGTTCATATTTATTTTTCTCATATAATTGAAATAAAATAGAACTTAAAAATCAATTAAATTAAAATAATTTTTTCTTCTTTTTTTTCCGATTCAAACAAACAATATATAGATTGAATCATAAGCTAATTAGAAAAATATGGTGGCGTTTGGTTAGTGTTCCCACTTTTCTGAACCCAACTAGAATGGGTTGGGTTGAGTTGAATTGGGTTAGATTGAGAATTTTGGGAACAAAATTGCGTTTGGTAACGACAATTTTTGTTTTGTGCTAAAAACAGAATCGTGTTTGGTAACGATTTTATCCTAAAACTAATTTTTTTTTTTGAATTTTTTTTTTGTGTTTGGCGGCGGTTGGCGGTAGGGATGGTCATGAGCCCGGAGGCCCGATCAGCCCGCCTAGCCCGACCCTATTTTTTTAGGGCTTGGGCTTGATGTTTGAGCCCATGGGCCGGGCTAGGGCCTAAAGACTAAGACCCATTCATTTTTAGGGCCGGGTTAGGGCTTGATCATTTTTGTTTAGGACCGGCCCGGCCCGGCCCGAACCATTTGAAAATATAAAAAATATATATTTTATATATATATCCATAGAGAAAGAGTTGAGGGACCATTTTGTAATTTATAATTTTGGCTAGATAATTTAGCAAACCCTAATTTCATTCCTCTCATAGAGAGATAATTGATGGGCCATTTTGTAATTTTCGTATTTAGTTTTTAAATTTTTAAAAAAATAAATTATAGGGCCGGGCCTGGGCTTAATTTTTTTTTAGGGCCGGGTTTGGGCATAAAATTAGGGTGTAATCATAGGGCCGGGCCGGGCTAGGGCCTAACATTTTTGTGTAATACCCTAGTCAAAACCCGGCCCGAGCCCGGCCCGACCCATGACCATCCTTAGTTGGCAGTGGTGTCAGACGGTGGTCGGACGGCCGGACGCCGGCGACGGCAGTGGTGGCCGGATGGACGGCGATGCACGGTGTTCGGAGATGGTCGCCGGAAGTGGCCGGCGGCGGGTGGTCGTCAGACAGTGGCCGGAATTGAGAACTTTGGGTTGAGTTTTTTTGGCAAAAAAAAAAACAAGTTTTTTTTGTTTTTCATTTCCTTAACATTTTGAGAATCAATTCTTATTTTTTGTGTTGGGTTGGGTTGAGTTTTGTATTTGCCAAACGCGTTCTCAAAAATTAAACTCAAAATTTTTGGGTTGGGTTGGGTTTGGTTTGGAACACTAAAACCAAACGGGGCCATACAAATTAATTCATAAAAAATAAATTTAATAATAATCAAACAATCACTTAATTGATTTAATTAAAAAAATAAATTACGTAATGGGTAAATAAACTCAATCATACTTTCCAATAGGGACCAAAATGTAAAATTCTATAAATTAGTGGGGTACCTTCTGTAATATATGTTGATAAAATTTATTTCTCTCTCTCTCTATCAACGACAGTTGTGTAGATCTCTCTCCATTAATAAATACACTTCCTTTATCTTCCTTCCTCAGCCACCAACTGCTTATTACTCAGCTCCATCACCACCACTTCTCCGCCGTAAACTCAATGATTCTGAAGTTTTAGCCATTTTGATTATTACCCAAATGGGTTGCTGCGCCAGTACCTCCGGCAAAGCTCCGTTTTCAGCTCCTCCTCCTCAGGCGTCGCCGCATCCATTACTGGAAGAAGAGAGCGTGAAAGAAGTGTTATCCGAAACTCCGGCACCCAAATTAAAGATTCCGAAGATCGACGGCGACCCAACAAGGATTTCTCCGATCAAACCCAAACCCTGTGTTGGAAATTCCGATGACTTCTCTGAGGCGTCGGAGATCTGCAGTAATTTCAGCGAAAGTGTATCGATGACGACCGTGAACGAGAACAGAGACGACGACGGCGACGTTCGTGATAAGCAGGCTAGCAGATCGCCGGCGAAGTTCTATAATCGGTCTCTCTCCGGCGATTCGAAGACGAAGAGAATGGCGGGTAAGTCGCCGGCGAGAATATCCGAGCCATCTCCCGGTCGGGTTAGATCCATACGCGGAAGAGAAAAGCGTGGGTTGCTCGTCGGGCGTGACAGCGGCGAGTGTTCCGGACGAAGGTCGAGATCTCCGGCGAATCGCCGAGATGGTGCCGGAACGAGATCGGACTTGGGTCGGAGCCCGTCGGCGAGGAAACTGGGTAAATCACCGGGTCGGGTAAGATCCGATATATCCGAAATGGATCCGAAATTTGAAGAAAGTAACCGTGAAAGCAAGTGGCCACCGACAACCAATGAATCACTTGAAAACCCACTTGTGTCCTTGGAATGCTTCATCTTTTTATGAAACACCATGGGTAGAATTGTCATTTTACCCCCAATATATTTTTTAGTTATTTGGAAGTGGCCCAACCTTTCTCAGGATTTTGCGCATAGCAAAAACTTTGTAGCACCGGGATGTTTTTTTTTTTTATAGTTATGTGTATTATATTTGAAGGGTTTTGCTACAATATAGCCTACACCACGATACAGTCGGCAAAGTTACAAGGTCAGCTGAAGGAAGTTACAAATTTTTTTAGAAAGTTAGAAGTTTCAAGTTATAAGTTCATGTAAAAACTTGTAACTTCCTTCAGATAAACTTATAACTTTGACCGGCTATACTGATTGTAGGCTGTATGGAAGTAAATACCATATTTGAATATTACTTTTGGTTTTTGCTTTGTTTTTTTCTCACTTTTTAATAAAGAAATTTAAATTTCACTTTCTACCCCTAATTTTTGAATGCAATATCAATGTATCCCTTGATGTTTTAATTTTTGCAATATAATTTTTTTTTCTCTAATTGACATAAGTAGGACAAAGACTTAGTTGTTATTATATCTCTTATAAGTCAAATCAACACGTTTTGAACACTGTAATTGTCAAATCAACAACAATTGCATCATAACTGAAAGAACAAATCAGGAATTATAATGCATGTGTTACTATTCGATAATTGAAATATTTCAATTGGAGCAATTAGAGGCAAAATTCAATGGGCACTTTAAAATTAAAAGTTTTAATAAAGAAATTTAAATCTCACTTTCCACCCCCTAATCTTTGAATACAATATCAATGTATCTGTTGATGTTTTAATTTTTGCAATATACTCTTAAAGTTTGTTTGTTTTTTTTATCTCTAATTTGTCCAATCAACACGTTTTGACCATAACTGAGAGAAAAAATAACAAAATTGCATCATAACTGAGAGAAAAAATCATCAATTATGATGCACGTTGTCACATGTTGACATTTTCGTTGCGACATTTGTCTGTGCAGCGCCCCAATGCGTTCACTTTGGTTAGGACAAGCCTGTTTTCTTTAGGATGCTGACTGGTTTTACTTTGCCTTAGACTCATCAAGAGAGCAGCCCCAACTCCTGACCAGTTTGTGTAAAGGAGACCTAACCCCTTCTTCTTTTGTCAGATCCACAACCAGAGACGCATTCTTCGAACTTAATCGGATTGGTACGCCTTGACTTCGAATGGACGCCTACTTACGTTGACGTCCACACCTGATTGAGAGCCGCATTTGAGTGCTCAACCGTCCAGCCAACATGATTTTTTGTTCTGACCGCCTTGATAACAACGGTTTGTGACAACGTGCAGCTATTCCGATAACTGAAATATATCAATTGGAGTAATTAGAGGCAAAATTCAAGCTTTAAGGGGTACATTGTGAAAACTTAGAGGTTCAATGGGCACATTAGAATTGTACTCAAACTTTAGGGGTGCAAAGTGTGATTTAGTCAGGTAAACTTTTGGGAGGAAAAAGATTGTCTAATTTCAATAATCCAAAATTACCCCTCCATGTTTAATTTCAATTTCAATCTCCATTTTAAAAATTAACCTTTTTATTTTTTTTATTAATTTTAAAAATTATGTATTTGCTTCTTTGACCAATTAAATTTGTTAAAAAAAATTATATGTGAAAAATGAAAAAGGTGTCTTTTTTTTTTTTTTTTTTTGGGGGGGGCGGGGGGCGGGGGGGGCATTGGATAGGTGCATTTAATATAGTAGAGTTATTGAATTATTGGAAGCAATTCCACATTGAGAAGTTGTGTCATGGAGTTATTATGGGCCCTTTTTCACTATCTTTGCATGTGTTTTTGGTTGGGACAAGACCTAAGAGGGGTCAAAGTAACTATTTTTGCATGTTATATTTCAATCTTTTTACACAAAACATGACAAATAAGTCCTTCAGTAAATTTGAAAAAATGTCGGGCAGTGATAGGTCTATCTCAACCTCAAAAGCTAACTCGTGAAGTGAGATTTTTCCTTATACTTATAATTTAATCACCAGCTTTCTCATACATCGAGCATTTGATTAGTCAACACTCAACCAGTTTCTTCCTTTGTGGTTATTGAGTTAGAGTTGTTGTAAACTGGGTTTTGATACGAGTGTAGAGTGATCTTGAGTCTCTCTCAAATCCAAACGGTAGCGTATGGGGTGAGATTTTTTCTCAAACTTATAACCTAATCATCAGTCCTTTTTGTATTTGATGTGGATAAATTCAACAAAAAAATAGGGTGTTCGATATGAAATGGATATAAATTATTGATTGTGAAATCACGATTTTCAAAAAGGTATCAAAATCAACTATTTTTTGTTTACGTGTAATCAATGTATGTTGAATTCAACTTTGTTATCTAGATATGTTAACTGTAAAAAGATTTTATATGAAACAAATATATATTATTAATCAATAGCAAAATTTTATTTTGTTCATTATTATATGATATTGACCTAAATGTTGTAGATTGTAACATGATTTATATATATATATATATAGCAAAATTTTATTTTGTTCATTATTATATGATATTGACCTAAATGTTGTAGATTGTAACATGATTTATATATATATATATTAGTTAATAATGGTGAATTTAACACAATGTTTATATGTTGAATTCAACAATCTCATCAAAATAACTTGATATTACAAGAAAATGGATTACGATTTAAATTTTGAATTCAAATACGAGAATTTGTGAAATATTTGAATAAATACGGTTTAATCATATAAGGAAAAATACAACTCGTTTTAAAAAATGAAAATATTCTAACAGCTTGTAAATCGGAATCAAGCACTCGTGCTTATTCAGTTGCAATCCAACTATACTATTCCAGTTAGAAAAATTAAATTTCTCAATTTTCTAAAAAAACCAACAATCTAAATGTCCGGTTTACACACCCTGTGCTTTTAGACTTAAGTGCGACGGTTAAAAATTTAATATAACTAAGCATAATTGCGTTATTTTACTTAAAAAATAAGAACAATTACGTTATTTTACTCTAACCAATTCAATAGGATTTATTTTTAAAAAAATCCAAATTTTTAAGGTCCAAGTATTATTGTCTCCTTTTCATGCCCCCCACTAGTCTCTTCCACTCCATAGAATTTGCCGCCCCTATCCCCTTCCAGCAAACAACCAGCCCCGCCACCAACTCTCTCTCTCACTCTCACTCTCACACTCATATACACACACATATGTGTGTGTATGTATTAGAGGATGATGGGGGAGAGAGAGCGACTTGGCCGGAGAGAGAGCGCCTTGTTGGAGATGAACCATGTTGTCGCCCTCGTTACATTTAAGTTTTAAGCACAAGTAGTGTAAGTGGTGACGAAAATACTGTAGAGGCACAAAGTGTAATTCAAAATTCGGTTTAACCACACGAGCACAGAGTAAAACCATTTTCAAATTACAAATCAAACATAAATTTTAGGAACATCAATCATGCTATAAAAATCATCATTATATCTTATATACACCAATATGCTACAAGAGCATATGCCCAAGAAAACATAGAGAGAAAAAAAATAACCTTCAAGAACAAATAATCAGGCCAAATATAATATTTCTTCCATTGAGATTCAGCATTAAATCATGTTTTCTTTTTCAATGGGAAGGCCATTGTATGCGTTCCGGCGGGCAAGGCACTGGGGCAGGGTGGGCGATGAAGGTGGGGATGTGTTCTCCAGGCATTAGAACCGAAAAATCCCGGGAATTCACAGGAATCTGCAAAATCAATCATAACAAAAAATAAGAAGTAGAATATGTGTGTGTGTATATATATATATATAGAAGGGACAAAACTTGTTCGTTACGATTATGATCGTAGCTTAAGTATTGGTTTGGTCTACAGTTTTGAAAAACAAAGTTTAGAACATTGAAACCATTCACCGATCGGGTTATAAGAAGATTCTCTTAAAAAAAAAAAAAAAAACACAAAGTATAATTGCGAAAATGGAGTTCGAATATAAATTTAGCATAAAAAGAGGAAAAACAGCACAAGGAAAAAGAGTTTCTCCCATATGTTTAGTGTTTCTATTCTCAATTTTTTGTTTTTGTTCCACGAAAGCAGAAATACGGGGAAGCAAAAAACAACTATTCTTGTTCTGCTCCCAAATTTTAAAAAGAAAGTTTTGGGAACATAAATCAAATTAGTTCCCGGATTTTTGTTTGTGTTCCAAGTTTCTTTGGGAACAAAAACACCAAACAAATGCCGCCCTAGTGTTTATGTTTATTTTCCCATATTAAATCAAACTAAAAAATAAACACAGGAACATAAAAAAAAAAAAAAAAAAAAAAGGAAAGGTCAATTGCCTTTTAGCACCTTATACTTTGGTCTTATTTCATTTTAACCCCTCTATTTTAAAAACCTACTACAGCCAAAATACATGTCACCCCTTTCTACGATTAATTAAAGGGAGAAACTCTCATTTTATTAAAAAAGACAACTTAATTTACCTTTATTTTCCTAATTTAAATTTAATATTTAAAGGCAATAAATATGAAAAATTAACATTTTCGCTTTCTAACTCCCTCTCTCTCTACTATTTTTTTTTTCTTTTTAATAAATAGAAATTAAAATGAAAATAAATGATAATTTTGTCCGTTTTATATAAAATATAGGTAAAAATTTAATTTCACCTATTATTTAATGTAATTTCGTTAAGTTAAACAAAAACAAGTTCGTTTTTAAATTTACTATAAGTAGGAGGGAGTAAAGTCTAGTTTTTCAAATTAGAGGGGACAAAATGAAACAAGATCAAAGCATCAGGGGGTAAAGTGAAATTAACCAAAAAAAATATGTTTACGTTAGCAGATTTTAAGAACAAAATTCAGGGACCTAAAAGAAAATCATTGTTTTTTTTTGGGTAAATTGCTTTTACCGGCTCTACTTTGTCTAATTATTACTTTATCTCCCCCTTCAAAAGTTACACTTTATCTACTTTTACTTTTGAACAAAGTGAAAAATTAATTTTTTTTTCTGTTTAAATTAACGGAATATACTTAAAAATGATAGAATTAAAATTTTCATCTAAATTAGACGAAATTGTCCCTTTTTTTTTTTTAATTTGATTTTTTAAAAATATTTATGATAAAAAAATAAATTATGGTTAAAATAAATAGGTAATTTCATCTAAATATTGGATGAAAATTTTAATTCCATCAATTTTTAAGTATATTCCGTTAATTTAAATGAAAAAAAAAAAATTACTTTCTCACTTTGTTCAAAAATAGAAGTAGTTAAAGTATCGCTTTTTAAAGTGAATACAGTAAAAGTGATAATTAAGCGAAGTATAGGAAGATTAAAAAACAATTTACTTTAAAAAGAATTTAATGTCTAAACAAACTTCTTTTCTTTACCTTTAGATTTATTAAAAGTTTTGGAGTAACTAATAATATTGTCAGCCAAAATACATCAACTTTTTTCCTTTTGAATAGTGGTTTAGGTGGAGGATTATGAGACTAATTACCCAAAAAAAAGGCTAAATCACACGCTGCACCCTTTAAATTTGAGTGAAATCTTGATATGTCCCCTAAAGTTTGAATCTTGCCTCTAATTAGTCCTATAAACACGTTTCGGTCTTTGTCAGGCATCACACGTGCTGTTTTTTTTTTTCTCAACCTTAAATAGTCTTCCAATTATGATAGACGTGTTGTTACGCTGCCAATTAAGATGGTCAAAATGTGCTAATCAAACCAACTAGAGGCAAAAATCAAATTTCAGGGGCATGCTGAAAAACTTAAAGTATCAGGCTAGACGTTGAGATCGCACTCAAACATCAGGGGTGCAATGCAATTTATACAAAAAAAAAATAATTATATAGTAGTGGTAGGTGGTAGCCAATACATAAATTATGCCATAATCCCATCATAACCTTAATAGCTTAAATTAGTATCAAAACCTAGGATTAGGTGAATGATTACTATTAACACTTTTCAACAAAAAGTAATCCTTCAATAATCCACATCAAACCCCTCCTATAACTCAAAATAAATTAATCCCCACCCCAGAAGTTTGACTAAAAGTTCACTTTGGCCCTTGTGGTTTCAATTTGAACATATAATAGCTTCAAGTGTCTTAATCCCACTGAAGTCCAAGTCATCATCCTCATTACAATTTTGGATGAAAAACGTTCACTTGTCATGAACCTGACTGTTTTTAAAAAAAATTATGGGTAATTTCAGTCTCCCATTCTTCTTCCCAACCAAATACTCAGAAATATACATACAAAATAAGATGTATATATTTTTTTTAGAAAATTTGTTTGCGAAAGAAAGAGATTTGAAATGCCCTCATAAAGTCCCCTAAAAAATAGTTGGGTACAGGGCAATTGACTATTTGTCGTTTAAAATTGCAACGGAATTATTGATTTGGACTGTAGTGGAATGATTACAAGACTTCAAGGTAGTGTGTGCTCAAATTGCAACTATAGGGACCAAAGTAAAATAATGGTCAAACTTTAAGGGTGCAAAGCGTGAAAACCCCAATTTTTTTCCTTTTTCCTTTTTGTCATGATATATATATATATATATATATATATATATATATATATATATATATATATATATATATATATATATTTTGTCCTTAATATAATTTGCTTATAAATTTTTATCCCCTTTTTTTCTCTTCATTTCAGTAAATACCAATTAAATTGAACATATCGAGTTGATATCAATTAGACGCTGAATTTGTATTTGATATTATAGTTAAAGTTAACTAGAGAGTATTGATAAAATAACAAATATATTGGTAAATACAAAAAAAATAAATTGCTCTAAAAACGATTAAAAAACGACTATATAATAATAATAAAAAAAAAATCCATATAAATACACATTATAAAACTAAATGTTCCCCATGTGCATAGTTCCACACTTTTGTGTTAGTTTAATGAAGAGAATTGGACATACATTTAAAGCTTAAAAAAAAAAAAAAAAAAGCCTTTGCCAACAAAGAAATTTGTGGGTTTGAAGACATGTCTCCTTTATTAGGGATGGGTCCTAAGTATGTTAATATTGACACTTGTGGGGACTATGTGCCCTAAAACAAGACCTTCAAGTAGACCACATAACCCTAATTTTAAAATAAGTCTCCTTCGAAATTTGACCAATCGACAAGCTATTGTTTTCTTCGAGGGGTCATATTGCAAATACAATAATTAATCGAGGGGTCAACGGTCTTTTTTTGGGTATAAAAATTTGAGAGAACATGCAAATGCCGGTACGAAAACGGATTTTATTTTATTCAATTTTTTGAATAATTTTACGAAATCGATTAGTTTTTAGATTTTCAAAACTGCGGTTTGAAGTCTGTAGAAGGCGTCCCAAACAGGGTCTCGTAATTTTTAGTTTACGAGTGTAGGCACATATATAAAAGGTGTTCGAGTTGCAATCTAAAAATAGTGGAATTCAACCAATGCACATTATATAAGCATTTTTTAGTCAATTTATGATTTTTCATTTATTTTTTTAAAAAACCCTAATTATGACTGCCCTTCTCTCCCACTTCACACCTCGGAGCGCACTATTCTTATAGTTTTTTCACATTTTCTCTTCCAAACCCAAAATGTTTGGGAGAGGAGAAGTTTTTTTTTCTTTTTCTTTTTCTTTTTCTTTTTCTTTTTTTTTTTTTTTTTTTTTTTTTTTCAGAGTACTCCCGAGAACAGATCCAGTGAAGACGGGGTGGGCAGAAACCCGTGGCAAGGGTGATGTTTAGATGCCGATAAAACTTTTATCCCGGTGAGCAAAACCTAAGGAATTTCCCCCTCAATATAGAGAAAAGTGAATGAGAAACTTTTCCTAACTACGAGCGTTCCTACCGCATAATTTTTATTTATTTTTAATAATTACTTGCAACAAATAAATTATAACACTCAAATTAGCTACCTAACCGTTTTGGGTCTTGTTTAATTTGGTATATTCTTGTGCAATTAGAACAAGATATACCAAAATTATTATTACTATTACTATTATTATTAATAAGGCACTTGGTAATATTTAATTTTTTTTATTTTTTTTTATTAAATGTAGAAAATTATTAATTTTAAGAGTAGTATTTGGTTTGAAATTAAAAAATAAAAATAAAAAACTATAAACACAATTTTAATATTTTTTGTTAAAAAAAAATATTTGATTTTTTTTTTTTTTTGGCATTAAGAGACAAATTATAGGAATTAAATCCTAGGTTCTTTTTTTTGTTTTTTTAAATTAATTTATTTCCTGCCCTACAACACAGAAAAAAATAATAACAACTATTAAAAATCAGACTATCAATCATTACCAGAAAAAGAAAAAAATTTAAAAATAAAAAAATAAATAAAAAATCACAGCTTGTAAAGGAGAAAGAAGCCAAAAAAAACAACAATTCATTCAAGAACAACTTCTTGAACAAAATTCGGAAAACACTTGTTAGAGGTGGCAGCAACGTACTCCGAACAAGATTAGTCTTACACTCTGTATGAGTGTGGGTATCCGAACGAGATTAATCTTACACCCAGTGGGTATGGGTACACTGGTGGGTATACTTAATATATATATATATATATATAATTCAAGAACAATTTCCAAAATTATTTTCAGAATTATGAGAACACCACAGAAAATGTACTCACTTTGGGTGATAATGGGTGACTGAGCTTAAAATTGAGCCCCACATGAGCCTCAACGTCTCCGAAATTCCGGCCACCGGAAGGCGGCGAGGTTGGCCTGAGAAACCTCTCGAAGATAGCCATGACAAGGAACATCGAGACGAGAATGGCGGTGGCGACAAACCCAAATGAGACGGCGTTCACCGAGTTATCAAAATGCCTCCAGTGGTCTTCTCTCTGTATGTAGAGCGGAGCTCCGGTGGGTTGCAAATTCCATCCATTTTCTTCCCCCATTGATACAAAATTTCAAGGAAATCAGCAGGGATTCACTAAAATCATGGGTTTTTAAAGAAACCCAGAAAGAGGAGAGAGAGAAGAAGAAGAAGAAGAAGAAGAAGAAGACAGGCAAGGCTAGAGAGGGAGAGAGTTAGAGAGAGAAAGTCCGAAAATTGGGGGGATTTTCAAGGCTTGTTCTCCATTGTCAAAGTAACCCCATGCTAGAGAGAGAGGGTTGAATATGGGTGCTTGGGGATTTGGGTACCTATGGCGAATTTGGAGAGAGAAAGAGAGAGGAGAGAGAGTAGAGAGAGAGAGCTGCACAGGTGACCTCACCTGTGCTTTTTAAAGAGATGAAGTGGACTTCCCCCAGTAGCCTGAAAACCGACAATGGGCCTGTGCCTGGGCTCTTAAGTTTTTTAACCGTTCACGAAATTAAAATTTTATTTAACCGTCCGTAAAATTAAAATTTTATTTACTCAACGTTATAATAATTTTTTCAAAAATTTAAATTTATTATAAAAAAATTTAAAAATTAATATACAGTAACTTTGAACTTCTGAAAAAATATTATAACACTGTATGAATTAAAATTTTAATTGTTCACCGAAAATTACAAAATTTTAAGTACTATTTTTGGGGAAAGTAAAAAGATATGTCATTATTTCGGGAGATTATGCGGTTATTACACGTTTTTATTTTTATTTTTATTTTTATTTTTAAGTAGTGATTTTTATTTCCTTAAAAAAGTATTTAGAAAAAAATAATATCAAACGGCGCTTTAATAATTTAAAATTAAAAAAAAATGGTAACAAACGGCGACAAAACATGGCGATGACAATGGTTGTATATTAAATTTATAAAATATTAATGTATACCATAAAAATTACTGTAATTTTTTACATGGAAAAATTACATTAACTTTTATATATTACAGTAATTTTGGACTTTCGAAAAAATTATTGTAGCACATGGATGGTATTAATTAAAATTTTAATTGTTCACCGAAAATTCCTAATTTTAAGTACTTTTTTTTCGGGAAGTTAAAAAATATGTTATTATTTCAGGGGATTAAGAGGTTATTTATAGGGATAACGTTGAAATATAATCGTTACACTATCAGACACGAATTTGATTTTTTATTTTTATTTTTATTTTTAAGTAGTGTTTTTTATTTCCTTAAAAAAGTATTTAGAAAAAATAATATCAAACGGCGCCTTAATAATTTAAAATTAAAAAAATATGGTAACAAACGGCGACAAAACATGGCAACGACGGTGGTTGTATATAAAATATTAATAATTCTCTTAATGTTTATATTTAAAATATTTTTGCAATTTATTTTGTAACAATTTTTGAATACCTATAATACCCTCAATATTTAAAAAATAAGTTTAATTTATTTTATTTAGGCTAAATAATAATGTCCCTAAAGTTTGGGTGCAGTCTCAATTTACTCGTTCATATTTATCTGTTGTAATTTGTCCCTTGAAATTTATTTTTTGCATCAATTTGATTTGATTGATTGTTTCTGATCAATTTTCTTGTCGGTATTAGTCATTTAATCTGCACATAAAAGAAAAATAATACAATAAAGAAAAGGTTATGTTATACTTTACACCCTAAAATTTTAGCTTCATTACACTTTACACCCCTAATACGGCAAAAAAATTGTCTGAAATCAGTCAATTGGACCACATTAATCCAAAAGGTAAACTTTAAGGGTCAAATTGCAATAACTAAAATATTGGGGGCAAAGTGAGACAACACCCAAACTTTAGACGGTGCAAAGTGAGATTGTTACCTTTCATTAATTATTAGGGAAAATTACATTCTTGTCCTTTAAATTCGGGGCGGATGTATAAGTGACCCTTGAATTTTTGTAGTTAGCGCCTTTGGTCTCTCAGCTTATATTTTGATTTCAGTATGGTCTAATCGTAAACGGTATTATGAAAATTGGACATAATTAATCACGTGCTATACCAGCTGGGGGCATATGCATTATTTTCGAATCCAATATCCTTCCACAGTTGTAAATATGATCATTATCCATGCATTCTCTGTCCCACAAAAATTGTATTTTTGGTCCTTTAAATTTGGAGCAGGTGTTTAAGTGGACCTTGTGATTTTGTAGTTATCACATCTGGTCCCTCAATTTACATTTTGGTTTCACTATGGTCCAATTGTAAACATTGTTAGGAGAATTTGACAGAATTGGTCACGTGCTATGTTTGCTAGGGGAAATGCGTATCATTTTCGAACCTAAATCCTCCCACTGATGTAAATATGATCACTGTCCGTTATTTACATTATCTCTCCCACAGAAGTTGCAGATTCAATAAATAAAGATCTCGTTAGAACTTGTAAAATAAAAGAATGGCGCATAAGATGAAAAATAGAAAATGGGATAACAAGTTTTGTTCTTCAAAAGACGAACAGGTCCCTTGTACAAAAAACAATCTATTAGATTCTTGTCCCACATCGCTTATTGGAAAGTTCTCAAATCACTATATAAATCAAAATAGTTACTCCAGTTAGCACCATATGATTTTAAGTTGGAACCTCCTAACATGGTATTAGAGTCAAGGTTATGGGTCTCTCATTCCCTCGTAGTCAAATCATCCGTACAAACTGGAAGTTACACATTTCTTATCATTCTCTCGTAATCAAATCATTCGTGCAAACCGGGAGTTGCACTCAAAGGCGAGTGTTAGATTTATGTCCCACATCGCTTATTTAAGAATTCACAAATCAGTATATATTTGTCAATTAGATCATGTTGGAATCAAATTGTAAGTTGAGGGACAAAATGGGTTACCTACCAAACGAAATCCCAGTAGCCCTAATTATTAACTAAACTGGGGG
Organism: Eucommia ulmoides; assembly: GCA_016647705.1. NCBI lineage: Eukaryota > Viridiplantae > Streptophyta > Magnoliopsida > Garryales > Eucommiaceae > Eucommia > Eucommia ulmoides. The sequence continues at coordinate 1,741,489 of CM028337.1, read as the reverse complement.
GAAGGGTATTATTGGAAGAAAACATGTTATAAATTGTTTGTCGGGCCTTTTGGGTTTGCTATTGCCCCCAACAAGTAGGACATATTTTTATTAAAGGCCCATATTGCCCCCCATTCAACAATTGTACAGTGAAATCACTTTTTCAAGTCAAAATTATACAAAAGTCAAAAAAGTTCAGACATCATGCAATGGATATCAGGCGTGCCCTTAATTTTGGGTCTGAAAAGTTAGAAGCATTTGCACGTGCGGTTGTTTGTGTATGTGTGTGTGTGAGAAAGAGAGAGGAGGGAGGAGAGAGGAGAGAGAAGGGGGTAAATTTGTCAATTACATTAAAAAAAACACAATATTACTAACACAATGTAACTCAAATGGTAAAGATCACTTGAGTTAGGGTGTGTTTGGTTGGATGAAAAAAAAAAATTAATAAAAAAAAAATCATATTTGATTGAATGGAAAATAAAATAAGATGAATAAAACACAATTTTTGAGATAATTTTTTTCCTCACAAATTTGGGAGGAAAATAGAAGGAAAATGGTTAAAAATATTAAAATTACAATTATACCCTTAATAATAGATTTTTTAATTTATTTTTGTAATATATAAGGGTAAAATACTAATTATAATAAAGTGAATTATTTTCACAGAAAAATAATTTTTCTTTTCACAATGGATAAAAATATTTTCCTCTCATTTTTTTTTTTCCATCCTTCTAACCAAACATACTCTTAAAGTAGTTGAAGGAATTCTATAAAGTTAGGGGTTCGAGTCTACAAAAAAATACTTATTGGAAGGGAAAGACACGCACCCCAAACGAGAAAAACAAAAAACATATGATATTAATATTTTTGGTTGGTAACAAGTGTTTAGTTAGTTAACTTTAACTACACAACAATGGCTACAAAGTCATTGTAATTTTTTGAAAAACATAACAATGCATTAAAGAAAACATATGATATTAATCATCACAGTGTAGCTTAAATGGTAAAACCCGTTTGAACTAAAACAGTTAAAAAACTTCTATAAAGTCAAGGGTTCAAACTTATGAAAAAATATTTGTTGAGAGGGATAATCACGCACTCTGAACGAGCTTAGACTCATATAGACCCACTTGAGGTAAAACAGTTGAAAGATTTTTATAAAGTTAGGGATTCGAGCCTGTGAAAAAATATTTATTGAGAAGGACAACCACGTACTCTGAACGAGATTAGACCCACACTCTATATGAATATAGAAACATATATAAAAAAAGAAAACATATGATATTAATATTTTTGGTTGGTAACAAGTTTTTAATTAGTTAACTTTAACTACACAACAATGGCTACAAAGTTCTCTCTCTCCCTCCTCTTCGATCGGCTCGAAACTCCTCCAGTTGTCTCCGGAAGCTGCGGTATCGAATTTATACACCATGGATACCGTTCTTGACGACTCTCCGGCCGACCGATAACCCGCCAGAAAATATAAATCAGACCCAATCGGTGCCGTCGTGAGGTAAAGCCGTGGCACCGCCGGAGATGGCAGGATTTTCCGTTGTGACCCTTCGACTACGTACCAGATATTGAGTTTCCCGTCGTACATCTCGATATGACCTTTCCATGCATTTAAACAGTCGCCGGAACTGAACAATTTACCACCGACCTCCATGATTTGATTCGGTGGTACGTCTAACTGCCACATTCCTCGAACCAGATCCCATTTTCCGCTCTCTGCGTCGTAGACCTCGGCGGAGCTGCGATCTACGTATTGCACGACGCGGTCCATGTCACCTCCTCCGGCGAACCCACCAACGACGTGGATTTTCCCCCGCCATGTTACCCCTACGCACTTGTACCTCAGAGTGCTCATGTTGGGTAATGGAGTCCACTCGTCGGCTGACGGGTCGTAAACTTCGGCAGACGAGATGCCCCTGGCACTCGCCGGCGTGGACTGTCCTCCGGCAACGTAGATCTTGTTGTCACAGACGGAAGAGGCGAAGTCATACCGCGGTACGTTTAATGGCGCACATCGACTCCATTGATCGGACTTAACGTCGTAGCGCAACACCGACGAGAGGACTTCAACATCCACCTCGAGAAATTCGTCATGGCTGTTCAAATCGACCTGGGTTCTCTCCTTCCGACAGAGACGTCCACCTATCAGGTAGATTGAGCCCATGACGGAAACCATGGCGAACTCCTTCAGCACGTGGTTATCCGGCAACCCTGGGATCGAGCTGACGCGTGCCCAGGTGTTGTCAGAAGGATTGTAACATTCGATCCAGTTCGAGGTACTGATGTTTGGCACCGGCTCTCTCAGACAAAACGAGGCGTAGACCAGGTGGCCGGAGAGAGAGTTTTCCGGCGATTGAGCCGGTGGGGAGGGTATGGAACCCATTGAAGTGGTGGGGGTGGGGGTGGGGGTAGGGTTGGTGGGTGGAATGTTAGTATTAAATAAATGGGCAGCTCGGTGTTACCAAGCTCCCGTTACGTGCAAGGTTCGGGGAAGGATCGGATCTTAGATCGGTTGGAATGTTAGTATCAAATGGGAGTGTAAATATGGATTGGGTAATGTATGTATAGATATAAGGCATTGTTTGGCGGAGAACACAATGGAATGTTGTTTGTGAGCATCGATGGGGGGAAACATTTTATACCAACTAGAATTTTTCTTGTTATGATTGAATGAATTATTATTTATTTATTTATTTATTTTGTCTTTTATATTGTTTTTTGCATATTTTTTTTTTATTTTTTTTGTTGAATACAAAGCACTATTGAATATAGTGCTAGGGTTTTGGATCTAATTTTGTTAAAACCTAGTCACAAATTTACTATTTTATGGCAATTAAATATTTTAATGAATTATTTTTTTTTATGTTTTTTTAATTTATTTTTTAAAAAATATATCATTACAACTTTTTTTTTATAAATTATCAATAATTTAGAAAATATATTGAAAAATAAAGTTAATTGATGAATATGATTCAAATTTGACAAAATGTTATTTCAAATATGTTTTTTTTTTTAATAAAATCTATGTTATTGAAGTTATAAATAAAATATTTTAAATTTTTATGATAATAGGGAAATAAAGTTAATTGATGAATATGATTCAAATTTGACAAAATATTATTTCAAATATATATTTTTTTAACAAAATCTTTGTTATTGAAGTTATAAATAAAATATTATTCAAAATTTACGATATGCGTAAAGGTACTATATTGATTCTATAATTTATAAGTACAAAAAGACAATAAATAAATAAAAAATTAATTGTAAAATACAAAATAAAATAAAATTTAATCTTATCCATCCAATCACTTTCCTCAACACATTGATTGCTTCAAAAAATAAAAACTTAAAATAAGAATATTGATTAATTTTTTTTTTACGAGTTTAAACTTGAGACATCCCATGTTATTTCGACAAATATCAAGAACATCTTTTGTCATTTTCATAATACCTAAAATATCTATTATCTTTCCATTTTAGTTACCTAAGATATCTTTCGTTTCATTTTATTGACATAAATACCCTCACAACATAATATTTTGTTATTGTTTATATCATATGTTTTTCTAGGTACTCACTCTATATCTCTCTCTTGTTTTCTATTTTTTATTTTTTACATTTATTTTGTATTTTTATTTCTTTTGCTTTTTCTTTTTTTTTTTTTTGGTATGGTATTTGTAGGAAAAAAACCCGAAAGTAGAAATCTGAAAAACAAAATGCAAAAAATAGAAAAAGAAAAATGGGATTTGAAATATTAAAAAAATGAATTACAAAAAAAAAAAAAACTTTTGTTTTTAAATTTAAAGTTTTATTTTATTTTTTTACTTTAATGTTTTTTCTATAAACACCATATATGAAAAATAAATAGAAAGATAAAGAGTAACAACAACAACTAAGTTTTTATCCCACTTAAGTAGGGTTGGCTATACATGAATCCGTTTACACCATAATAAACGATCAAGGGTTCTCTCATCAGTCAAGTTCAGTGTCATCAAATCAATTATGATAGCATTATCCCAAGTTTTTTTAGGTTTACCTCTCTCTTTAGTAGCCCCTCGCACTTGCACTAATTCGCATGTTCTCACTGGTGCTTCTATGGGTCTTTTATGCACATGTCCGAACCACCGTAAACGATTTGCTCTCATTTCCTCTTCGATGGGAGCTATTCCTAAATTCTCTCTAATAATTTCATTCTTAATTTTATCCGTTCTCATTTTTTCACTTATTTACTGTAGCATCCTCATTTCTGTCACACCAATTTCTGAACATGTTTTGTTTTTACTGCCCAACATTCTGAACCATACAAAAGCGTCGGTCTTATTACAGTTTTATAAAAAATTCTTTTGAATTTTAGCGGTATCCTACGATCTCATATCACCCCAACTGTATTTCCACACTTCAATCATCTTGTCTTGACTCTATAAGTAATATCCTTCTCGATTTCGCCACTGTTTTGAATCATTAAGCCTAAGTATCCAAAATGATCAATCTTTAGGATTTCTTCATCTCCAATTTTGACCACACCATCATCACTTCGGACATTGCTAAAATTACAATGCATATATTCCATTTTACTTCTGTTAATCTTCAAACCTTTAGATTTTAAGGTTTCTCTTCATCTTTATAACTTAGTATTAAAACATGTTATATTTTCATCAACTATGACTATTTCATATGTAAACAACATACTCCAAGATATTCCATCTTGAATCTATTTTGTGAACTCATCCATCACTTGAACGAAGAGATAAGGACTTAAAGATGATCCTTGATGTAAGCCTATATTGATAGAAAATGCACAAGTATCGCCTCCTTCTGTTCGAACACTAGTGACTATACCTTCATGCACATCCGTAATTACTTCAATATATACATTAGATATATGTTTCTTTTCTAGCACCCATCACAAAATTTCCTTAGGTACCCGATCATAAGCCTTTTCTAGATCCACAAATACCATATGTAAATATTTATTCTTCTTTTTATATTTTCCATTAATCTCCTAAGTAGACAAATAGCTTTAGTGATTGATCGATTGGGTATAAATCCAAATTGATTATCTTCTATGCTTGTTTAATGTCTTATTTGATATTTTATCACTCTTTCTCAAAGTTTCATAGACAACTCATAAGTTTTATATCCTGGTAGTTCACGCAACTTTGAATATCCTTTTTATTTTTATAGACGGCCACTAAAATGCTTTTCCTCTAGTCATCAAACATCTTTTTAATTCTCAAAATGTCATTAAAAAATCCAGTCAATCACTCTCTATCCCAAGAACAAGAAAAAAAAATATTGTGAGAGTATTTTTGCCAAGAAAATATGGTAAGGGATATTTCAAATATCATGAAAATTGTAGGGATGACTTTAGTATTTATCGAAATGATAAGCGCGTCTCACGTGAACTCTTTTTTTTTTTTTTTATAATTATTTGTATTCTTTTAATCACTTATTAATTCATTATTAATATTAATTAACAATAATCATACAGTTGATACGATATTAGAATTAAAGCACATTTTCATTTTCATTTTTATTTATTTATTATTATTACTATTATCATTATTTTTTTTATTTTATTTTTTTTATTTGCATTGAAAAGTGAAACCACTCTGAAAAAGTGACATAAAAAGAAGAGGTTACAAAATCCATATCTAAGATATTGGAAGGATTCAATTCATAGGCCCTAAACTAGCCTCTCTTTGCTTTTTCTTTCTCTTTTTGTTCTTTTAGCAAAAACTACACTTTGCCCCCCCAAAGCTTTGAAATTTTACATTTATCCCCTCCCCTAATATTTTGAGATTTTACACTTTAACCCCCCATAAACTAATTCTTTTAATACTCTACCAAATTTGGGAAATGCTATTGGCACTCCACGATGTCGATTTGCACTCCAATCACACTAAAAAAAAGTAGTGATGTAGAGTGCGATTTGATATTTTTGGAGTGACGATAGGAATTCTGAAAAAAAAATTAGACCCTTTTTAGTTTATTTTATTTTATGATTTTTTGGATAAATTTTTTCTACCGATTTAAATAAATTTACATATTCTCTGTTTTAAAAAAAAAATTAATCAAATTAAATTTTTCTATAATTACACGAGAATATATTACACCAACTATAATACCCCAAAAATTTATATTTTGAAAACATATTATTTTATTTAAGTGTAATATTTTTTGGGAACGATTTTGTAAATTTATGGTATAAATATATACTTGATAATTTTTGGAGTTAAATGTTAAATTTATATTTTTAAAAATGTTATTTTTTATAAGTTAATATTTTTGAGTTGTTTTATATATTATGAAAATTTATAAATGATATTTAATAATTTTGGAGTGATAAGTATAAATATTAGACTTAATATGAATTATTTTATAATTGTGGGTATTAAATATAATTTTTAGATTCTTAATGCTTAAGGATGAATTTACAACCATGAAAAAAAAAATTGTGGTCACAAAAGTTTCTCACATATTAATAGGCACAAAATAGAGGGACACGTGTATAATATATAAAAAGATGAAAAGTGGCTAAGGAAAGACTAGATGGTTTCTCTTCTAAAGTGATGTGTGGTACATGGGATTTTTATTCTGAGATTGGAATGAAGTTAAGAATAACTATTTTATTTCTACGTTTTGTTGATGGAATTGATTTTTATTCTCATTTTTAAGTAATGACTAATCCCACAACTCATGGGATTAATCAATCCCAAATGAAATAATGTATTATGTAAAAAGAAGAGTCTATATTTCTATTTCCGTATTTTTCACAATAGAAAATAAAATTTTAAGAATAAAAACAAAAATATGGTAGTGTTGCTTTTATATTTTTGTTCTCAGAAGACATAGAACGGAAACAAAAATATGGGAACAAAAACAAAACAGAAATCTAAGAATGAAAACAGAAATATGGGAACATATTTCTGTTTTTGTTCCCATATTTTTGTTTTTGTTCTCAAATTTCTATTTTTGTTCCGAGAAAACCTAGAACATAAATATAAAACTCGGAATAAACAATTTTTCTCCCATATATTTTTTTGTATTCCCAAATTTATGAGAATAGAAACACTAAACAAAATGATTGGAATAGAATCAGTAAAATAGGGAAAAAATTGTTCTGTTTTGTTTTCAGATTTTTACAATAAAATCTTGGAATCAGAGCATAAGAAATTTATTTTATTTATTTTTTGTTTTTTTTGTTTCAGTTGTAAGTTTTTTTGGGAACAGAAAAAAGGGAAACAGAAACACGAAAGTACTTCCACGCCCTTTAATTTGTCGGGATAAAGGATAACCTAGGTAACATTTGTTTAGTATCTCTGAATAATTCTGTTATGTTCCCAAAATTTTGTTCTAAAATTTCTGAATATTTAAAAATATTGTTTCATTTTTATTTATCGATAATTCCAATATCATGTTTAATTTATTTTGTAACCAAACGTAGGAATGGTAATGATCATTCGAATACCATGTTTAATCTTATTTGTCCCCAAATATAGGAATGGTAATGGTCATTCCATTCCAATACAACATTCATTCCAATACCACACTCATTCCATTCCCCATTCTAGCGTATCAAACGTAGCACAAGTATATTATATGTATAGATATATTATATGGATGGGGGAGTTGGGCGCAAAAAAATTGACAGAAAAAAGAGAGTAATAAACATAGGTATCAATTCTGTTTAGATTTCGGCTTCTGATTTCAGGTAAAAATTTTAACTCTTCTAATACATGTATTTAATTTCTCTATTGTGTGATTTATGTTGTAATTGTTGTGGAATTTTAGCTATTAAATCTTAATAAAATAATTATGATTATATGAAAATCATACCAGTGTGTTTTATTTGTTGCGTTAATTAAATGCACATATTAGAGGGGTTGAAGTTTTACTGAGCATTGGCTCACAACCCTACAGTCTTGATTACAAGGCCGACGAGATGGATTATTTGGATTCCTATTAAAATTGTAATAGTTGTAGTTATTGTTGTAAAATGAATATAGTTTCCAGTTGAGACATTGGATTTGCAATTGCAATTGTTTACCACAATAAATATTGTTGAAAAAGAAAAAAAAAAATTGTCATTGTAATATATATATATATATATATATATATATATATATATATATTACAGTGTCTATGGCTAGGAGGGATATCAATTACATAATATCAACATATTATGGCTAGTAACATAAAAGAAATTTCACAATATTATCATAACTATCCCTACAATTTAATATGGCTAATTAATATATGAATTCATTATATTATCTAAATGATAATATAATGTAATAGTATATTGAGGTAATATATATTATATTATAATTAGAATTAATTAATATGTGTCTATTATTTACCGTTGAAAAATTAAATCAATAAATCGGCAAATTATAATTACTGTCGTCGCATTGCAAAAATTCTCAGATTTTTATTAAATAAATTATCGGTTATTCGGTTTAGTTTTAATTCTTCTTATGGAGAAACTGAATAGCGACCCTCGGAAACTGGATCGTTGCACCAACAACATGACGGAGTTATATAGGGTCCGGGAGAGATGATATCCTGTCCCGTTTTCCAAAAAAATCACTTTTATCCTTAAGGTTTTAGAAAAAAATTATTAAATATCTAAAATAATTTTTTTCCTAATCAAATTTTTTATCAGCCACCATAAGAAATGGTTAGTTAGTTAATTCAAGTATTTTTAATTCTTATAATAATAAATTAACTAATTAAAAAAATAATATAGTTTGCGAATTGAAGAACAATCACATGGGTAGATGAAATTAATTATTATAAAATTGATAAAAAAAATAAAATAATAGATGAGAATTCAAATAGTACCCAGGCCCCGTTTGGTTACTGTTTCCGTTCTTTGAATTTTGTTCCCACTCCCAAAATGTTGGGATTAATGTACATAAACATTTTTAGTAAACACTTTTCTGTTCCAAAAATTTTGAAAATATTTCTAGAAGTCCTTAAAAATTTGAGAAACAAAAAAAAAATGGTTTCTATTCATTCCTACAAAACTATTCTCACCACCATCCCGCTGGCAAAAAAATATGTATATTTATTATTTTATATTTGAATAAAATAATATTACAACTAAATGTGTTTCTTTGTTTCTGTTTTCGTAAATTAAAAGAAATAATTTTAAGATAATAATCTTTGCAAAGCATATTTCTATTCTTATAATACAAAACATAATTTTTAGCCAATTTCTAAAAAACAAAAAAGTAAAAACACTAACCAAACAAGGACACCTATATTTGTATATTGGATGTGAAAGCAAATGTGACAATTGCTAATGGGGTGTCCAAAAATTTCATAAATTGCTTTCAAGTACATATTTGAATTTAATTCCATAAAAGGCCAAGAAATCAATAGGTTTACAGCCTAGCCTATTCCCTATACAATCTATCTCTCTATATATATTGACAAAGAATGGAAATTATTTTGTTAAAGGAGAAAATTGTACAACAAAGTCACATGATGTAATAGCAAGTTGAACTTTCTTTGTTTTTTTTGGGTTCGGTTTCCCATGTATCTCCACATCACGCTCAATGGAGATTAATCTCTCGAGATACTGTCAGATGCCAGAAACGGAGATCTATTTTCCATCCACAACCTCTATGGTTATATATATATATATATATATATATATATATATAACATTAAATTTGGGGAAAAAAACTAACAAGGGTTTATTGGATTTTTGCCCCTTGTACTTTGGTCTTGTTTAGTTTTAACTCCTTTATTTTGAAAATTAGCAAATCACCCCATTCTACTTTAACGAAAGGGAGAAATTTACATTTTATTAAAAAATATAAATGACTTATTTTTTTAAAAAAATAAATATTTAAAAGTAATAAAAGAAAAAAATATTATTTCTCTTAGCATAACTTTATTTCACTCATTTTATTTTTGTTCCTTTTTTTTATCTAATAAAAGAAAAATTAAAATAAATGACAATTTTGTTCATTTCCTGTAAAATTTATTTTCATCGTTTTTTAACATATCCTGTTTGAACACACAAAAAAAAAAAAGTTAATTTTCTAATAAATTTATTATGAACTATTTTTTTCTTTCTAATTTTCTAAAAAAAATAATTATATATGAAATATACGCTTCTTCTCGTGAGAAAATTAGCAACTTCGGCCCCGTTTGGTAACTGTTTTCATTCCAAAAATTCTTATTCCATTCTCAGATTTTTGGAAATTCTGTTTGGAAATAGCGTTTGGTAATTTTTGTTCTCGTTCTCATTTGAGAATTGTGCCTTTTTTTTCTTAAGAAATGAGAAACAAAAAAAAATAAATGTTTCTCATTATTCCCATTCCATTTTCAATATCTGTTACTGTTCATCCGCCGTCGTGGCCACCATCTGCTACCGCCGTCCGACGACCATCTCTGGCGACCGTCGCCAGTCACCTCCGGCCGTCCGCTGCCCCCGCCGCCGCCGCCACCGTCATCCACCCGCCAGTCGTTGTTGCCGCCGCCGTCCGGCCAAAACAAAAAAAAAAAATCTCAAAAAAAATAAATTTTGATTTTAGGATAAAATCGTTACCAAACGCGATTTTCTTACCAAAACAAAAAAAAAATTATCGTTACCAAACGCGATTCTACTCTAAAAAAGGAAACAAAATTCTTATCCCATTCCCATTCCACTACTGGAATGAAAACAAAAGCCATTCCCATTCCACTACTGGAATGAAAACAAAAGCGGTTACCAAACGCCACCTTCAGTACTGACAGATTAACAGTAAAATTTTAATCAAGTATATAATTTTTCACTTATTTGATTTTAATTTTATTAAAAAAAAAATAGAAATTAAACAAAATTGAGTTTTGGGTTAAATTGGGCTTACAAATAATTATCTTGGGCCTGGTCATGTTTATCCAAGGCTTGCATGTTTATCCCACTAATCATCTTTTAATAGTTAAATTTATTATAGATGATGGGAAAAAAAAAAAAAAAAATAAATTATTATTTAGATGGTAAAATTATTAAAAAAAAAAAAAAAAAGGGGGCGCTTTGACTCAAATAATTGAGTTTATAGTCCTAAAAAAAACTATAGAAAAAAGTCTCCAATAAATGTATTCCTTATTTATTCTTATTTACGAATTTTGTCATTAGAATTTCTGTGTGAATGTTCATTCAGTATTTCAGAATAAAAATTTCAATTTACTCAACAATGGTTCACACGTTCTTTGTGAATATTTACTTAATATTTCAGAACGAAAATTTCAGTTCACTCAAAGTACATTCAACAATGGTTCACACGTTCTGTGTGAATGTTCATTCAATATTCAGAATAACATATTTCAGTTCACTCCAATTCTGCTCAAACAATGATTCACACTTTCTGTGTGAATGTTCACATAATATTTTCAGAACAAATATCTCTGTTCACTCAATATATCGTAAAAAAAAAGTTAATTATTTTTTATTTTTGGAAAAAAAAAAAACCATTAGTGTATTTTATTTTTCATGTAACGCATGAATGCTATGATATTTACCCACAAAATTGCCAAGCCATGAGACAAATAGCACTATAGCCATCTATATCCTTAAAATTGACATGTCAAGCCTACGCCGGTGGTGGTGGTGGCGGAAGTGGTGGCAGGTGGTGGTGGTGGGATAAGTAGGGTACAATCAAGAGGGAGGGACCATGGAGAAAAGTGAGGGGTATAATGGGACAAAAAGGAATTTAATGAGAATATGGAAAAGCCAAAAGGACTTTCTAAGGGTGGTGGGGGTAGGGTTGAAGTATATATAGCAATGGATAAATTCACTTTTATCCCGATTTATTTTATCTAATTATCACTTTATTTGCTTCTATTTTTAACAAAGGAAAAAATTAATTTTTTATTTTGATTAAATAAAAAAAAAATGCTTAAAGATAAAATTAAATTTTTTATCCATTTAATTCCTCCAGTTCTACATTTGTTTCAATCTTACAAAATTAAAAATGTTGTTGATGATTTTGGAAGAAAAATTTATTGTTCTCAACATGTGACCTTCTAATGGTGATATTTTCATCATTTCGTCGCTCAGCTAAATCTAAGATATTTTTTTTTTAAGAACGATTTAGGTTTCTCTTTCATTTTTCAAATAAATCGTTGTTAAGGAAAAGTACTGGAAAAACGTCATATGTTTAGTGAACTGATGAAATGACGAAAATGTCCTTATTAGAAGGTCACTTGCTGAGTACAGTTCATTTTCAACTAAAATCATGAACAACGTTTTTTATTTTGCGAAATGGGACAATTATGTAATTTGACAAATTTCAGGTTTCACGTGCCTATACTTTAAGGACCAAAAATATAATTTTCCCTTGTAACAATTCCAATATAGTTAAAAACTTTGCAATGACAAAATTTATTGAGTTTATCCCACATTGGATGTAGAAATAGCTGGTGGTCAAATCATAAGTGCGAGAAAAAAAAAATCTCATCTCATGAACTAATTTTTATAGTTGAGAGAGACGCAATACACTGGTATTAGAGCCAGGTTAAAACAACAGAGACTGATTGAGGATTAGCAGACTAAAGACCCGATGTGTGAGGGGGAGATTGTTGGGTTTATCCCACTTCGAAGGTGGAAGGGGCTAGTGGTCACTAGTCAGGTTATATCTAGTCTTTCAACTCAATTTTTTTTGCAATTTCTAATTTGAAACCCTTATTCTAAGAGGCTATTTCGTTAAAATCAATGTTAATTTTGACTAAAAAATAACATTTTACTCCCAAATTTTAACCGAAAGAATTACACTTCACCACATAACACTAATATTTTTTTATCTATTTAATTTTTTAGTAAAAATATATTACATAAAAAAATAATAGATTTATTACACTTTATCTCCTATAGTTAGACTATTTTGCACTTTGCCTCCCTAAAGTATTCGCGTTATCATTTTGTCCCCTGTGGTTAGGCCGTTTTGCACTTTATCTCCCTATAGTATTCGCGTCACTACTTTGCCCCCTATGGTTAGGTCTTTGTTGCACTTTACCTCCCTCGTAAGCACTTTGCCCCTCGTAGTTAGGCTTACATCACGAGGTAAAGTGCAACAAAATCTAACTATAGGGGGCAAAATGGTGACGAAAATACTACAAGGGAACAAAGTGCAAAATAGCCTAATTACAAGGGAGTAAAATATAATTAACCCAAAAATAATCAATCTTCCCATTTTACCACTACCAATTATTTACGGTTAATTACACTTTACCTCCGTGGTTTGGCCTATTTGTATTTTATTCCCTTGTGGTTTAAACGTCCCCACTTACTCCCCTGTGGTTTGTGGACCTAAGTACAACACTAATTCCGTTGACAGAAATGTTAAAATGTCAATTTTACCCTTAGGTTAATAGCATTTTACCCCTTGTGATTTAGTTCATTTGCACTTTACCCCTTGTAATTTGGCCAATTTTGCACTTCATCCCCTGTGGTTTAGAGAGAAATCATGTCCAAATCAAACCCAACTTCATAAATGGCGCGTGAGAGCCACTTCTGTCAAATTCGACGGAAAATGTTATATTTGCATTTAGGTACCACAGGGGATAAGTAGCGAAATTTAAACTATAGGGTGATAAAATACAAATAAACTAAATTACAGGAGAATAAAGTGTTATTAGTCCAATTATTTACTAGTAGCTTTTGCTATAAACAAGTTAGGTTAAATCATTGTACTATTATTTTCCACAAGTTTAAGAATGTCTCAACTTCAAAAATATAATAAAAAATAAAATGAAAATATTGCTTGGTTGGAAGTACAAATGCTGCTAAATTCAAAGAATCTCATCATTTTTTTTTAGAAATTTATATTTTTAACCCTAAAAATTTTGAGTGAGTTTTTAATTGACCCCTATAGTTTGAAAAACATCACATTTGATTCTAAATTTCTAGCGTAGTGTCAATTTGGCCCAATTCTTGACAATATGTTAAAATCTGGACGGAAATAGCCAGATGCCGTAAAAGTAAGATATCGTTGACAAACATTGGCGGAGGCAGAGGGAGGACTCAAGCCCTCCTTAACCTTTAAAAAATTTCATTTTATCTTTATATCTAAAAATTCAATTTGAATTTTAAAATTCTAAATACGTCCTCCCTGATTTTTGTAAATATCTGATAAATATTTTATTTTAACCCCTCTCAATCGATTTTCTAGATCTGCCGCTGTTGACAAAACTATCCACCAACGATGACGGTTGTAGGTATTGTGAAGGAGAGAAATAAAAAGATTTTCTTAATAGGGAGAAGAAAAATAAAATTACATTTGTACCATTATATTAATTAAAATTATCTAAATTGTTTATTTGAGATTAGTTGTAGTTGGAATGATAAAATTACTATAATTTGTTATTATAAGTGTTTAAATTATTTATATTAAAAAAAAAAACTAGATGGTTCAGTTTAAAAAAGATATTTTAGAAAAACAGTAATTTACGTTTTCGATTCGAGTTTAGTATTTTTTCAACAATTTTGGTTTTGGTTTTGGTTTTGGTTTCTACTAAAGTTGGATGAAAGAATTTTGTGCACTTTGCACCCCTGAAGTTTCAGATAAATCACACTTTAGTCTCTATATTTTTAATTTGAACACGTTAAACCCTAAAGTATTCAAATCGTGTCAAATTAGCCAAAATTAGTTACTCCATCATTTTTTATGATAGAAATCAGTCACGTGTCAAACACGAAATCTGAATTGCTCTATAAAAAATGACAGAACGATTGATTTAACACGATTTAAATATTTCGTGAATTAATATGTTCAAATTGAAAGTACAGAGACTAAAGTAATGTTTTTAAAAACTTTTAGGGGTACAAAGTGCAAAAAGCTTCGAATCAAAACCGACCATCGTTATCCCTAAGTTGGAGTGAAAAAAATACCCATAAAATTAATGTTACGTACCTTACACGTAGACAATTGCCTCTATATTTTCACAGACCGTGAATAATTGGACTAAATTGATACGAAGTACAAATCGTAGGGTCAAATATATTATCTTCCAAATACTAAGGGATCAACTGTTTAATTTAACAATCTCAAAGTCTATACATTATGTTTTACCATCCTCTACTTTACTTAATTATCAATTTATTCCTTCTGTCTTGAAAAATTACAGTTTACTTATTTTTACTTTTGAACAAGTGAGACTAACTTTTTTTCTGTTTAAATTAACAAAATATGCTTAAAAATGAATGAAATTAATTTTTTCATCGAATGTTTTTTTATGAAATAGATGAAAATATCCCTTTATTTTAATTTTTTTAAAATATTTATAATAAAAAAATCTAAATAAAAATTATAAGAAATGAACAATTTCGTCTATTTCATAAAACAATTAGATTAAAAAATTAACTCCTTACATTTTTAACCATATTTCATTAAATTAAATGAAAAAAATAAAAATTACACTTTATCCGAAAATAAAAGTACATAAAGTTCAATTTTTTAAAGACTCAAGTGTAAGAAGGTAAAATGATAAAATTTTTATTTAATTCAATAAAATTGTATTTATTGTTAATTATTTTAAAATTAGTCTAATTAATTGATATTAATTATTATTGACAAATTTAAATTTCTTATCGTTGTAAGAACTTCATTGAGTCCGATACTTTGTCGTCAGTGAATAGTAATGTGTACAATATTCTGTGAATATTATCCGTACTTGGGAATAGTCCGCATGAAAATTATCATAGAAATTATATTTGGATTTGTATTAAATTTTGTAATACTGGTAAATATTGACGTCGTTGTAATAATAATAAAGTGATAGATATTGGTTTGTCTTTTAATAATACTTCTTCATAAAAAGGGATAAATCAAGTGATAACTCTGAAAAATCGAATCGTTACGGTTGGTATTTCAAAAGAACATTTTCGAAACGAAGAATTCGGAGAATTTTTGTTTCTTGAAAACGAATTTTCAAAGGAATTGGGAGCGCGACTCGTTAATCTCTTGATGGATCTTTGCTACACTACGAAGTACAAACCCATCCATGACAGTGATGCGTCCATGGAGTGGCTCTGCTCCCACTGCGCTCTCTGTTTCTCTCTCTCCACTCTCTCTCTCTCTACTGTTCGTCTTCTCTCTCTGGATCATGGAATTTTAGTCTCCCGATGCAGGCAGAAAAGTATAGGACAGAGAGATGGGGTGGGAGGACACTGCGCTGTTTCTTTTAAAAAGGATTCCCGATTGATTTTCGTATCCCCATAAGAACATAAAAGAGTTGGAAAAGCACTTGTTTCTTCTTCTGAGTGACTTCTGCTCTGTTTTTTCTGGAACAAAGCACCATTTCCATGGCTGATCGTTGAGTCCTTCGTTGAATTTCAATTGGGTAAGTGAGATTTCTCTTGCTTTTTGCTCAAAAATTTGACCCGTTTGCTGAATCACATTCGAATTTAGAAGTGTTTTTTTTTTTTTTTGAATCATCGGGACCTGTTTGGAGAAATTCTCCACCGAGTTTCCGGCCTTTTTGCATCTTGCTGACAACCTGTTTGAAGAAATTCCCCACTGAAAATCAATAAAAAGCACCATTTCCATGGCTGATCCTTGAATCCGTCCTCAAAAATCATTTGGGTAAGTGAGATTTCTCATGCTTTTTGTTCAAAAATTTGACCCATTTGTTGAATCACATTCGAATTTAGAAGTGTTCTTTCTTTTTTTTAGAATCATCGGGACCTGTTTGAAGAAATTCCCCACAGAGTTTCCGGCCTTTTTACTTCTTGCTCCAACCTGTTTCAAGAAATTCCCCACTGAAAATCAATGGGTTTTGGCGGGGGTTTAAGTTCCGGCAAGAAGCAGTGCCGGAGCCTGTTCTGGAGAGTGAGGGCGGCGGTGAAGAAAGCTGTGAAGAACGGCGCTTCCGGCGCCGGAAAACGGAAGTTTAAGTTCCAGTACGATCCATCCAGCTACGCGCTCAACTTCGACGACGGCGGTTGTGATTCAAGAGAAAATGGCGTGATGGGAGATTCAGAGGTCACTTGGATTTACATTGTGATGGTGGAGTCTTGTTAGGTCGTGTTTGGCAATGTGCTATTTTTCTTTTTTAAAAATGGTTTAATTTAAAACTCAATTTCACATGAAATGAAGAACTATTTTAGTGATTCTATGGCTGCAATTAGTTGTGGATTTGTGGGTTAAATGTGTAATTTTATATTTGTTTTAACGGCATGTTTGGTTGTAGGTAATGGAATAGAATTCATCACAAATTTAAATAGATGTCGCATTCAAAATTCATTTCTATTCCATCATAATGCGATTTCACTATCTCTAACCAAACATGCCGTTACGATCTTGCATTTTGTTTTTGGGTCCAAATCCAAATTTGGCTATTGGAATTGTGAAATCTAAAATTTAATGTAAATATTAAATTATGGAGTTTCGACCCCTAAAGTTTTACCTTAATCTTACTTTGGTTCCCGTGATTTCAATTTCAACATATAACACCTTAAAGTTTCTTAATCATCCCACTATAATATCCCCATTATAATTTTAGACAGAAAACAAACATTTGTTGCGCATGACTATTTTTAAAGGACTTTATAGACATTTTCATCCTCTTTTTCCCCCTTTGATTCTTCTTTCTCCCAAAATACTCAAAAAAATAAAAATAAAATTGGCTATAATAAAAGAGTAAATTTCATTTTAGATCCTCTAAATATTAACACATTTTTATGTAATCCAATAAATTTGATGCATATTAGTTTAAACCTTGTATGTCTTATAATGTTCTTAAGTAATCCTTCCATTAGTTTCTATGGTTAGTTTGGACTGACAAGACCACCTGATGGAAGGACATCCTATTTTTCATCCAAACTAATCATGAAAACTAACAGGAGAATAGCTTAAAAACATTACAAAACATATAGGGTTTAAACTGAACCACACCAAATTTCTTGAACTACATAAAAATATGTCAATATTTAGAAGGTCGAAAATGAAATTTATCATCCTAAAATTGCAATGGAGCTATTGATTTGGACTGAGCTGAGATCATTACAAAACTTCAGGTAGTCGTGTTCAAATTGAAACAATAAGAACCAAAGTGAAATAATTGTCAAAACTTTGGGGTGTAAAGAATCAAAACCCTTTTATTTCTTGTTGTTTTAAATATTCTATACCTAGATGCGTATATCTAATCTTTTCAGACTCTATAATGGTGAAAGTCTTGGTGCACTAAGTTACTTTTCTATTATTCTTCTTTGTAAAAAACAATATCCCGTTGTTTTAGAAAATCTCTGGTGATTAGATTTTACTAAATTTCGAATATAATCTTCATTCAATCATTTTCATATGTATTACAAAATGCATCACAACGGTTAATTTTCTTTTTATTTTTGAATCCTATGAAGAATTTTTTTAATTTTTCCGTCAACATTAACTACATTAAATCTATGACATAGAATTTGTATTTAATATCATAATTAATGTTAACCTAAAGTTAAATAATCACAATAAACTCATAAAAACTAAAATATAAATTACTCTATAAAATGAAAAAAAAAAACTTTAATAACTCAAAAATAGAGGATTATAAACCAAGAAGGCAAGAACCCCTATTTTAAATAGACAAAAAGGTCAATGAATTAAAATGTTTCATGTTAGAAACATCTAACATAGGCAATTTACCCTAGAAGTAGAAGTCATTGAAATTGGAAGGTTTCAATAAAATTTTAGTTGCTTAACATACAATTCTAAAATGCAAAAGGGTTTCAACAATTGTCTGTACAACAACCGAAAACAACTAAAATAGATTTTTTTTTTAGAACCAACGCCAAACACGGCCTAAATCATCGACTAGGAAAACCGACATTCATGAGCAAAATCTTACCTAAAAAGGGCCAGATCATAGTCACGAGTAAGGGCGCTTCAAACGGGAGGATCTTCAAGCATGGTGGTGGATAGATCCTTAATGCGAGGATAAGCAGCTTTCTCGTCGAGTTGGTTTTGTGCCCAAACCAGCATCTTTAATAAGCTGGGAAGCTTTGGATCTGCACGGTTAATTTGATCATATACCAGTGTCTTAGGGTGCGTTTGGTTAAGGTATTTCATTTCAAGAAGGGATTTGTAAATTTTTCTTTAAAAAAAAAAAGAAGAAAAACTTATGAATCCAAACAGACCCTTAAGCTTTTTTGAAGAGTTTGCAGTACTTCAAATTCGTAGAGAATTTACCTCAATAATTAACAATATTAAAACACAAATACGATAAGAGTTTCATATCTCAATAATGAAATTAGTTTTTGA
Source organism: Eucommia ulmoides (assembly GCA_016647705.1). Classification (NCBI taxonomy): domain Eukaryota; kingdom Viridiplantae; phylum Streptophyta; class Magnoliopsida; order Garryales; family Eucommiaceae; genus Eucommia; species Eucommia ulmoides. The sequence continues at coordinate 1,722,248 of CM028337.1, read as the reverse complement.
TGAATTTATCCTCAAGTATATGATGTCCGGCATCCAACTTTAAGAACTTTTTTTAGGTAGTGTTTGGTTACATAAAACAGATGCCTTGGTTTTGGGAGTTAGAAATTTTAAGTTTTTTTAACAAGCATTCATTTCTTCCCTGCTTCCAAACGCTACTTTAGTGAATTTTGACAAACCGTATTTAGATATATCTAATAAATCAGAGCGTTTTTTTTAAACATCTTTCGGTTAAATGGTGGGATTGATTTGAGGAGAATGGATAAATGAGATTGGATTACGAATTCTTTTGGGGGGAAACATTCACATAAACATGCCTAAAAATTTCACACACACTTTCAAAGCGGTTAAAGTTAAATTATATTTTGTACTCTTTATGTTTTATATATCTGAAAGGGGAGCCTTAGCGCAACGATAGATGTTGTAACTATGTTACCTGAAGGTTATGAGTTTGAGTCGTGGAAATAGTCTCTTGCAAAAGCAAAGTAAGGATGCATACAATAGACCTAAGTATTCCGACCTTTCCTCAAACTCTGCGCATAGTAGGAGTTTTGTAACACCGAATTGTCCTTTAAGTTTTATATATCTACTTTATTAGCACTTTTTTTTAGTATTTATTATTTTTTTATACTTATAAATTTGAAAATCGATATAGTGCATTTAAGCGCGTGAAATCCCTAGTATTTCAATAGGAATGCATCTTTTGGCATAAACCAAGCTTGATTTATTATAAAGGCTATTCATACAGTCATCCTAGAAATGCATCTTTTGGCTTCTAAATTTGATTCGTTAAGTGTCGGGGTTTGATTTGAGGGGAGTGGATGGATGAAATTGGATTATAGAAGTTTTGAGGGGAAACATTCCCACCCAAAAATTTCACTTCTAAGATTGTTAAATAAAATTATACTCTGTACCTTTCAAGTTTCACATTTATATTTAATTGGCCAAATTTTTTAATTATATTTTAACACTTATTTAGAAAATCAATATGGTGCCTTTAGGCACAGGGAATCCCTAGTCGCGTTATAGGTTATTAGTCATCTCATCTAGCATTTTCACAGGCCCAATATTTTTTATTTTAGTTATTGTCAATCGTAAAACAGACAATTTCAAGAATCAAGCAGACAGTATACTAACCTTTTTCATGGCTTTGGCTTGTAAGGATGGCTGCATTCACTTCACTAGCTGTCTTTAGTCGCTGGGATATGTCCATCAGCTCTCCAACAGGAGAGTTGGCAACATCTTCAAAAGCCAGCAGAGCAATAGTCCTCTCCAACTCTTCTAAAAAGCTTTGCTGCAAAGAATCAGATTCAAGTCAGATGCAAATCACATCAATTTTTTTATTTTTTTTTGTGGGGTTGGGAGAGAAAGAGGGAGGGGGGGGGGGGGGGGGGGGGGGGGGTTCAGGGTCTTATTATATAGACATTTTTTATAGTAAATTATTTTTGGAAAATTAGTAGATTATTTAATCTCAGCTTTTTTTTTCCTTCTATTTTTTAGTCCTTTGAATAGATTGAATATATTGAGTTAACGTCGACAATATATGGAATTTGTGTTTGTCGTGATGGTTGGTGGTGGTGTCGGTGGCAGTCCGGTGACCGGTTGCCGGAGTCTGATAACAGACGGCAGTGAGCATCATAGTTAATATTAAGTACTAACTAAGGGCTAAAAAATAAGTCACATTATAAATAGGATAAAAATATTAAAAACCCCAAAGTTGACGACTATATGCTAGAAACCCTTTATACTAGTTATGATATCAAATACAAATTCAACGTCTAGTTGATAGCAACTTGATGGATGATGGATACAATCTAGTAGCTACCAACTGAAGGACTAAAAGATTATTTGGATGACTATAAAATAAATAGGAAAAAAAAACAGGGATAAGATTTTATCAGTGAATTATTTCAAGGTTCACTAGCAAAGTAACAGGCAAAGGTTGGATGGAAGGAATTTAAAGAGAATGAAACTTACATTTTCTTCCCCCCTGGGGGCAAGCTCCTCTTGAGCAAACTCCAGAGCCTCTTCCACCTTTCCATTACGAATCAATTCTATCAACCGTTGCTGCTGGAGATGGAAGTAGAGTAGGGGATTCGTATCGAGTATCTGCATGACAAATTGTAAGATGACATAAAACTTTAAGGTTGTGTTTAAAATCTATCATACTAACTTGAATCTATTGAAGTTTTTACCTCCAAACTTGCTTTTAGGGTCCCATTTGATACTATTTCCTTCGATGAACAATATTTATTTTGCAATGAAGACACTTAATTCTCTTGATTTCGAATATATTCATCCAAATATAGCCTTAAGTTTAAGCAAGCACCCCTAATCCAAATTAGGGAAGTAAAACTTACAAGATAAAGACTAAATCAAGGGATATCAATGAAAAGCAACATTAGAGATCCCTTAGGTGGTGTTTGGTTGTAAGCAATGTTGCAAAAGTGTATTTTGGGCGAGCCCAGAGGCGGGGCTTAGTAGCAATGCCCCTAGGTTATAGGTGGGGTGAAATGCTCTTTGGGCGTATGCCCCACGTTGCAGGGCAGAAACCTGGGAGTAAAAATTGGACGAAGCCTAGGGCTGTAAGCCCAATGTGCTTGTTCATTTTTTATTTCAATAAATTAAATGTAATTAAAATTAAGTTATTTTAAAGTTTTAACTAAAGTTAGAAAATAACCCCAAAATCTAGTAAAAAATCTTCATCTTCCCTTTCTTCCAAATGCTCAAGTGATATTCTAACATATCTTATTGTTCCATATCACATGCACAGCTACTCTTATGCTTGGAGCATGTGTACATGTCAATCACAAACGTGCAAAAAGTTTTGAAATGTTCTAATTTTAATGTCATGTACTTCATAATGAAGACATGAAGATGAACAAAAAGTAAAAGATAGGTTAACCTACCTCGGGGTTCAGATCATTAACTTTCTCAATCGCATCCTCAACATTTCCGCATTGAACAGCCTTCTTAACTGCCATACGATCTGTAATAGTCGCAAGATCTATGTCTGCTATTTATCGATTAAGGAAAATTATACGATTAAGGCAACCCTAAACCCTAAAAAAAGAGCATTTTCATGAAGAAAAGGATACGTTCGGTTCCCGATTCCATTCTGAATTTTTCTGCAACATCAACATAACCCTCTGTAACAAGAAAGTTCATCACCAATTTGTTCATATCTTCTTTTTTGATATTTACATTCTTGAGCTTCTTCTCCCACTCCTCCCTTGTTATTACCTTTTTTGAAGTGGCCTGTAAATAAATCAAATCCATACATAAAACTATCTCCCTTCTCATACAAAACATGAAAAACACAAAGAAACTCCAAATTTAGATCAGATTTTTTGGCCTACACAAGATGAACGAGACATCTTTATGCCGTTATACAGTAAACAACTAATCACTGTTTGAACATCCTGAGAAAAGCATCTAGCTTTTGTATTTCTCAAGCAATTTCTAACTGAAAACTTCACTCGACGAAAGTAATCATTCATGCATTTCATCGAAAAATAAGAATATGAACTAGAAACTGATCGGTATAAGAAAAGCATCGGATCCTTCTCATACAAAACATGAAAAACACAAAGAAACTACAAATTTAGACAAGATTTTGTGGCCTACACAAGATGAACGAGACATCTTTATGCTGTTATACGGTAAACAATTAATCACTATCTGAACATCCTAAGAAAATAATTTAGCTCTTGTATTTCTCAAGCAATTTCTAACTGAAAACTTCACTCAACGAAAGTAATCATTCATGCATTTCATCGAAAAATAAGAATATGAACTAGAAATTGATCAGTATAAGAAAAGCATCGGATCCTTCTCATACAAAACATGAAAAACACAAAGAAACTACAAATTTAGACAAGTTTTTGTGGCCTACACAAGATGAACGAGATATCTTTATGCTGTTATACGGTAAACAATTAATCACTATCTGAACATCCTAAGAAAAGAATTTAGCTCTTGTATTTCTCAAGCAATTTCTAACTGAAAACTTCATTCGACGAAAGTAATCATTCAAGCATTGTACCGAAAAATAAGAATATGAACTAGAAACTGATCGGTATAAGAAAAGTATCGGATCCTTCTCATACAAAACATGAAAAACACAAATAAACTACAAATTTAGATCAGATTTTTTGGCCTACACAAGATGAACGTGAGATCTTTATGCTGTTATATGGTAAACAATTAATCACTATTTGAATATCCTGCGAAAAGAATTTAGCTCTAGTATTTCTCAAGCAATTTCTAACTAAAAACTTCACTCGAAGAAAGTAATCATTCACGCATTTCACCGAAAAATAAGAATATGAACTAGAAACTGATTGGTATAAGAAAAGCATCGGATCCTTCTCATACAAAACATGAAAAATACAAAGAAACTACAAATTTAGATAAGATTTTGTGGCCTACACAAGATGAACGAGACATCTTTATGCTGTTATACGGTAAACGACTAATCACTATTTGAACATCCTGAGAAAAGAATTTAGCTCTTGTATTTCTCAAGCAATTTTCTAACTGAAAACTTCATTCGACGAAAGTAATCATTCATGCATTTCACCAAAAAATGAGAATATGAACTAGAAACTGATCAGGATAAGAAAAGCATCGGATCCTTCTCATACAAAACAAGAAAAACACAGAGAAACTACAAATTTAGATAAGATTTTGTAGCCTACACAAGATGAACGAGACATCTTTATGCTGTTATATGGTAAACAACTAATCACTACTTGAACATACTAAGAAAAGAATTTAGCTCTTGTATTTCTCAAGCAATTTTCTAACTGAAAACTTCATTCGACGAAAGTAATCATTCAAGCATTTCACCAAGAAATAAGAATATGAACCAGAAACTGATCGGTATAAGAAAAGCATCGGACCCTTCTCATACAAAACATGAAAAGCACAAAGAAACTACAAATTTAGATCAGATTTTTTGGCCTACACAAGATGAACGTGACATCTTTATGCTACTATATGGTAAACAATTAATCACTATTTGAATTTCCTGAGAAACGAATTTAGCTCTTGTATTTCTCAAGCAATTTCTAACTGAAAACTTCACTCAAAGAAAATAATCATTCACGCATTTCACCGAAAAATAAGAATATGAACGAGGAACTGATCGGTATAAGAAAAGCATCGGATCTTTCTCATACAAAACATGAAAAACACAAAGAAACTACAAATTTAGATCAGATTTTTTGGCCTACACAAGATGAACGAGACATCTTTATGCTGTTATACGGTAAACGACTAATCACTATTTGAACATCCTGAGAAAATAATTTAGCTCTTGTATTTCTCAAGCAATTTTCTAACTGAAAACTTCATACGACGAAATTAATCATTCATGCATTTCACTGAAAAATAAGAATATGAACTAGAAATTGATCGGTATAAGAAAAGCATCGAATCTTTCACATACAAAACATGAAAAACACAAAGAAACTACAAATTTAGACAAGATTTTTTGGCCTATACAAGATGAACGTGACATCTTTATGCTGCTATACGGTAAACAATTAATCACTATTTGAATATCCTGAGAAAAGAATTTAGCTCTTGTATTTCTCAAGCAATTTTCTAACTGAAAACTTCATTCGACGAAAGTAATCATTCATGCATTTCACCGAAAAATAAGAATATGAACTAGAAACTGATCGGTATAAGAAAAGCATCGGATTCACATACTTCGCAATGCACCTAATTGCACATTTAGCCATAATTCCAACAGTAAAATTCAACAGAATCCATAGCTGAAACGAAAATGAGATCTGTTCTACACTTCAAATTTACCATAGCTTCAAATTCCGCAAGCTGACGAATGACGATCCAGAACAATGACATTAGCAATCCACCTTCACATCCATCTACGCCGAAATCAGTGCTCTATTCCATCGATTTATCGTAAATTCGATCAAATTAAACAGCGAATTCCAATAATTCAAGTGTTTTGCGATTGTTACTGAGTTCTTCAGGGGAATTCACTGGCTTCAATTGAAGCTTCTGGATCGAACCTGAGAATTAGCAGTAGGGGGAACGAAGAGAGGGTTAGGGGTCGGTACGGGTATTATTTATATTTCCCGAAATACCCTTGGATAATGAATAAAATTACGTAATCAGGACTCTTCCCGTCCCCAGGCCCATCATCAAGCCCCCCTTTACCCCCCCCCCCCCCCCCCCCCCCCTTTACTTTTATTTTATTTTATTCTTTTTACTTTAAAAAAATGAAAAAATTAACCAAAAATAATTATTGTTCACCGTTTAAACCCATCTGCTTTTTCTTACACCGAAAACTCTCATCTCTGGCTATTTCTTGCACCGATTAGTCCCTTTTCCAAAAACGATCAGCAACAAGATTACCGAAATGCCCTCCATGATTTGCTCGAGCATCGCCTTGCCGCCGTCGCCAACACCTTCGCAATGCGCACTCCGTCCAAATCCGACGCCTTTCCCACCGTTGCCGTCCAGATCCAGCTTCTCCACCACTATTGCCGTCCAGATCTCAAGTGAATGGAATGGTGGTGAATGATGAAACAGCTTCAAGGCTGAAAGTAAGGATGAAAAGCAAGAGTATTTTACCATCTTCAATTTGTATAGAAACAAACTTGAACATGATTTGGGTTTTCAAGAAGTTTTCATCTGAAATGGTGAAGTGTGTGAATCTAAAGAGAGACGGGAGAAGGAATGGAGTGCATATTTTTCAAGTCTGTGTGCGACAGCTCACTTCAAAATATCTTGACAAAATTATACTTTACACCCTGCAATTTGCAGTTTTGTTTACTTGGATACTGTGTTAATATTATATGTAACATCCCTTGAAATTAGATAGTGTTACATTCAACATTGTCTTTGGATGTTACATATAACATCTACGCATAATACGATTCAATATAGATGTTACATGTAATATCCACATAAAAATGTGTTTTGTATGTAACATCTGTTGAATCGTATTAATGTTACATATAATATCCTCTAAAATAAGATATTACATGTAACATTGATTGAAAATATTTTTTAAAATAATTATTAATTATACATGTAACATCCATTGATTTTTTATTTTTTTGAATTTTGACAATATTAGACAGGATTACATTCAACATTGCATTTGGATGTTACATATAATATCCACGCATAATACGATTCAATATAAATGTTACATGTTACACGTAACATCCATATAAAATATATGTTTTGCATGTAATATTAACTAAAAATAATTATTGATATAGATGTTATATGTAACATCCATTGAAAATATATTTTAAAATAATTATTGATTATAGATGTTACATGTAACATCAATTGATTTTTTTATTTTGGTAATATTAGACAGTGTTATATTCTACACGCACATTAAAAGAGAATATTTTGACAATATTAGACAGTGTTACATTTAACACACATATTGCCTTTAGATGCTATACGTAACATTCATGCATAATACGATCCATACGTAAAAAAAAATATGATTAACGTATCGTAAAATAATACAGTGTAAAAATATTAATTATACAACATTAGGAATTACGAAAAAATTCATGTGTTTTGATATTAGCATTGAAAGTTACATATGAGGGGTATTTTGGTAAAAAAATAAATAAAAGGAGTCGCTGGTGCAAAAAAAAAAAAAAAAAAAGTTGAACTTGATCGATAATTTCTTCCGCATTTTGGGAGTGGCTGATGCATACCCCTTAAAAAAATTACACTTTACCCCTTTTACTTAAATAAATTGATTTTATTTTAACTTAAACAAATATGTCAAAAAAATTAGTGAAATTAATTATTTTAATTTTAATTTTATTATGTTAAATTACCAAATTAGATACTAAAAACAACTAACACTCGAATAAAAATTTATTCTGCGTGTTTGATAAGTAACGTGATGTAGTGTGTTTGTCGTCGAAATTTGACAATTAAATAGACTAATAAAAATTATTGTAGTGAAAATGTAATTTAAATTGATATGATAATGATTTTTTTTTTGATAAAATAATTTTTATTTTTTATTTTTTAATAAATTTTGTTTTAAATAGAATTCGACTGTTATTTTCTTTAAAGAACATAATTTTAGAAATTCTAAAAAATAAAATTATGAGAAAAAACTAAATACCACTCCTGCGCATATTTTCTTATTTTTTTTTAAAAAAAAGATTTGAATTTTTTTTTTTTTTTTTAAAAATTTAAAATATTCAACAGTCATTTCTAGCTCATATTATTGTATTTTTTTATTTTTATTTTTTTAGAAAAATCATGTTAAAATTAGATTTTTTTTTTTTTTTTTTCCTTTTGTTTATAATTTTTATTTTTATTTTTTATCATCATTGTGATCATCCTAAATTTTACAATTCAATATTCATTCAACTCACTTAGTAGAAAAATATTTTGAAAAATTTAATAATTCTATCAAAAGTTTAAAATTATTGTATGCCATAAAAATAACTGTAATTTTTATATACCATAGTTAAGGGTGTGCAATGGGTGATTTGGACAAAAATCGCGGACCAAACCAATACTAGGCGAGTTGAGTTAGTTTGAACTGTAAACTACCCAATGATGTGCGGGTTAGAGCGGGTTGGAGTGCATATGTTGGGTAGTTTAAACTGTAGGCTACCCAATAGTTTGCGGGTTGGACTAACTAGAACCGTGGATTGCCCAAGGTGGCGAATGCATTTAGGAATTTTTTTTTCACAAAAGGCGGAGAATAAATTATGATTTAGGAAAAACGAAGATAACAAAATGCAAGAAAAATGATTGACGGTAGTTGGAACAGATAAAAACCTTAGGCAACGGCTTATATATTATTTATATCATCACAAAATGACGTCTTTTTGTATTCTACTTGGCGGACGGATTGAACCCGTAAAAAAATGGATCAAATCGTGAACCGCCCATTCATGTGTGGGTTTTAAGATTTATGACCCGTGCAATGTGCGGGTTAATATTAGACAAGTTTTTTTGCGATGTGGTTTTGACGGGTCGGACCGATCTGATGCACACCCCTAACTACGGTAAGTACAAATCTCTGAAATTTTTTTATTATAACGCGTACACTAAAACCAAACATTTTAGGGATGGGGAATGCTAAATTTTTCTCTTAATATTCTAGATGCTGTCATTATTGTTTTCCATTTAATTTTTTTATTTAAATGTTTTCTCAATTGTTCATGTTTTTAAGTGGCGTATGGCGTAACATTTTATCGTAGAATAGTAATTCGATTTTCGTGTAGTGCAATAAGTTTGGATTTCTAAAAAAAATTATTATAGCGTGTACTGCATGAACAAAAATTTTAACTTCATAAACTGTTTACCAAAAACCGGAATTCTTTACGTGTAAAAATTAGTGTGACTTTTATGTTGCACAATAAGTCTGTACTGCTAAAAAAATTATTGTAGCAGGTATTAAATGGAGAAATTTTTTAGCAGGTATTAGATGGAGAAAATTTTTAAGATCGTAGACTGTTCACCGAGAATCGTAATATTCTGCGTATAAAAATTACAGTAATTTTTATGTAATACTATAAATTTGAATTTATAAAAAAAATTATTATAGTGCGCATACATAAATTTTTTATATTTTGTGTGCTGTCATTATTGTTTTCCGATTCCAATATGAATTGGTCCAAGCGGAAGGAATTTATGGCGCCTGATAATATCTCGAGGGGTTAGTCTTCGCCGACAAAAATAAAAAATAATTATTGTTTTCCATTTATTTAAATGTTTTCTCAATTATTCACGTTTTAAGTGGCGTCTGCGCGTGATATTTTATCAGTATTTATCCTGGTGTGAACCGAACCTCACGGCGTATAATAACCTACGTCCCCTCGGTTTCCGACTCCTCCGTCACTATAAAAGCTTTCACGGAAAGGAAAAAAAAGGGCAAAATAGAAAAAGTCAATTAACCTACGCGCTTTATTTTCCGCTGCCCCAATTTGTTTAACGTGCGCCTCTCTCTCTCTCTCTCTATCTGATTTTCTTCAAATCGCGCAAATTGGGGAGCAAAAGTCGAAATTTCGACGAAGCTTCTCGTTAATCCCAATCAAAGGTTCGTTTCTATAGGCGAAATTTGCTGTATATTCTGCATGTGAACTTGTTCATTGACCAAATAAGCGATCGATTGCCGACATTGAAGACGTTGAACCACTTGGATTTTTGTGCTTTGAATCCTCGGAACCGTGGGAATTCTAGGGTTTTCTGAGCACTGAAGAAGAGGGAATTTAGGGTTTTTCGATTTTCATTTTTTGTATGACGTGATTTTGCGATGTTGATGGCGAACAATAACTCTGATTTTTTGGCGTTCAACGACGATTCAGCCGATGGTGATGATCACGGAGCGGCTGATGATTTCGATGGGCTTTCTATCGATCTGGACTCCTTCTGGGACATTCTCGCCGAGTGTCCCGATCGTTCCAATGTAAGTTTTGGATGCTCTTTGTTGTCAATGTTTCGAAATCTGAAGATGTGACCGTGTGTTGCTGTTGAACTGCGTATAATTTAGGTGTGATATTGCTTTTCCTATTAGCGACTTGGATTCATGTAATTCATTTTTGTCGCCATGATTGGACTAGTTCTTTCGGTGGATTGCTTTCTGATGCCGATATTTAGTATTTGTTTATTGCGTTGGGATTGGAGAGAATAATGTTTGAAAATTGATCCAGCCATATGAGTTTCCTTACATATATCCACAAGCAAATGGAGTTTGATCATTACCTTATACAATGAGAACTTGTAAGAATTGATCTATAAGAATATTTGCAATATAATATAGCCACATGGGTTTGCCATGTTGCTGTGTTTAAGATCTTAAGGCACTGGTAGAGGAAAAAAAACTCTGGTGTTCTGCATACGAAGAGGTAGTTCACACATATATTGTACTGATCTGATTTAGTTTTTGATGAATTTGATATTTTTAACATAGAGAGAGGGTTTTGAAGAACAAAATGCCTTCTATGTCCCTGATTTCTCATTATTCAATTAATGGTGAGTTGATTACCGGCGATTTTTTTTTTTTTTGGGGAGAGTATGCTATGAATTTTGTATGTTCAAGTCTTTCAATGGGGTATTTGATGGCAGTATACTTGTTTAGAATAAGAATATTTTGCCTAGATGTAGATGATTCACACATATAGTTTTTACATTATAGTGAAATTTTACTTTATTTTGCCTTCGAGATTGATAGTTGGAAGGAATCATTATGGTAGGATAATAAAATAAAAAAATAAAATTGTGATACTCCCACAATCTCTATCCCTGTGCTTTTACATACTTTTGCATTGGATTCCGAATTAAATAGTAGGATAAAATATACTAGTGAAGTGCCAAAGTAACATTATATAAAGGAAAAATAAAAACCACACCCCATCTCTTCTCAACCGTGCCCTTTACCGGGAAACACTCTTCCCTCTCCTGGGCCCCCTGCATGGTGATTAATCTGATCTTGTTATTGAGTTTCTAAGATATACCCTTCTAGATAGTGTTTTTAAATTTGGGTTTCTCGGTTTTGCCACATTACTATTATACGTTGGTGGAGTGCAGATGTGATATGTCAATGCCCTCTAATGATGCAACAAAATTATTCCACAAGTATTTAATGAGTCATCTCCTAAGAGATGCATTTTTTTATCGCCGGATTTCTCTCGTAGTCTTCAGCTCGAGCATTATGTTGTCCGGTTTAGTTCAAAGTTCTTTCTTCTCTTTTTGGAAGAAGAACCATGTAATATTGATACAATAACCAAGAGTTAATTTTCAAAAGATTTTGCCATAGTAATTGATGCATTCGATTGAACTATAAAACCCGAGAAATTAATTGAAACCCTTTCCTCCTCTGGCGCTACCCCAATCCTCCTTTTCTTCCCCGACACAACCCCATTCCCTCCCCCCTCGTCTTTTCATTATTTTTTTAGTAGAATTAGTAACTATAATGAAGCTAGCAGAAAACATACATTTTAATCAACTAGGACTTGTTGAGTTGTCCATGGCTCTTGATTCTCAGAAGGAGGTCAATAGTTCGAGCCTTGCTACTTGCGTGGTTTATTATTGGAAAGGTTGGTTGTCTCAATTTACTCAGCTCTCTTAATGCAGTTTTCAGTTACTATTTATTATAGATTTTCCTACTTAGTTTAGTTTTATTCAATTGAATTTTGTTGTTCTTTCTTAGTGATATAATATATACCGTTTCACATGAAAAACATACTTTTCCTTCCACTGGAGATTTAGTTTAGAAGAAAAATAGCATTGATGCATGTATATCATTTTTTTCATTAGATGATAATGACTATTAAGTTTTGCACTGAAATTAGATTTTTGGGTGTTTCAGTGGCAAGTCCCTTATTTTACCCTTAATTTTAAAAAAGTCCCATACGTAATTGTAGGTTGTGTTTTAGTCCCGCGCATTAAAAAAAGGCTTAATGCCTAATACACTCTCGCAGTTACATATATCTAATTTGTGTGTAAAATATTTGTTAGATGTAACAAATATTACACAAGTACATGTAATATAGTTACATGTAATTTGTAACCTGTAACTAATATTATATAGATATATGTAACTAATATTACGTAGGCATGAGCACATGTGGGACTAATACTCAAATAAAAACTAATTTAAGGGACTAACTCAAAATTTATGTTTTAAATGGGACTAATAGCAAATTATACCTACTATTTGGGACTAATCACCAATTATCCCTAAATTTTTTTGAGGAGGTTGTGACAATTGCCAATGTATTGGGAGGTAAATTGCTACCACCTAAAGTACAAAGTGGTAAAGGCCAGTCCAAACTGCTCTAGATGTTTTTGCATTGCTTTCACTTTAGTGTGTGATAAATTATTTTTTGTTTTTCCGTGGACCAATTTAATTTTAGTTGTAACTTGCAGAATAGCCCTGACAGTTCATCATCAAATAATATCACTGTAGGTGAGTATTCGTCTGAGTTAATGTTCCTTTCTTAATTTCATGAATGTGATTTGGCCTTGACTCTTTAAAATTTTGATTATGAACGATTTATGTCTTTTTAATTAGGGTTGCCAGGGTCTGAAGGGGCTTCCGTATTGGAAACTGAATTAGGCAGGTCTACTACAATTTCCCCTTCAGAGAATTCAGAAGCTTCAGAGTTTAGGAACCGTTGCTCAGATCATACCGTAGGAAGTTCTGCCATTTTTGATCATGCGAAGCTGGAACCTTCAATGCGGGTTAGCTCTCCAGTAAATAGTTGCTCTGGAAGTCTTGCTGATTGGATGTCTTCAGCTCCCCGCAACAGTTCTTTAGTTGAAGATAGAGGTGGAGTTTTTCAGAATGCTTCACCTTATTTCCAAAACGGCAGTAAAGAAACTCAGTTCGAGATCGAGATACCTAATTGTAATGCCATGTTCAGTGTTTCTGCTGGAGGTGCTAATAATGTTTTAGTTGACGAGTCTAAGGATTTTCAGCAGCTGCCTGGTGAGTCTGAATTTTATTTCAGGCATTTGGGAAGTGATGCCCCTTCAGAAGGTATGTGAAATGTGAATATTACCCTCTCCAAGACTAAGACCCTTTTGATAACACAGCTCAACACTTAAAACTGAATGCATTAAGTGCTTATCAAATTAAGTGTGTTTGATAACAAAATGAAGCAACCACTTAAAATATAAGTATCACTTAAAAATTGTTCAAAATTTTATGTGATATGTGATTCACTTATTTTTTAGCACTTAGTTAAAACTATCAAACATCTATCTACTAGAACCATCATTCAACATCAATATAATAAAATCTTGAAGAAGAAAAAAAGTTATATGCAAACAATTGTAGCTAGAGAAAGTACTAAATTGAGAAAAAATAGAGAGAGAAAGTTGTAAAGAGAGTATCTTAAAAAAGAAAGTTGTAAAAATTATTTTAGGGACAAATTTTTTGTACGAAGATAAATTTTTTGAAGTTAAAAGTATTTAAAAAGTAAATACTTAATATATTCAGAACTTGTATTTTCACGTTTAAAAGTTTTCAGCACTTAATTTTTGGTGTCAGCAAACAATCTCTAACTATTATGCATGCATGTTTTTCTCTGGGTTTTATGAATTATATATCAAATGTTTAGGCTGAAATGTGTGTGCATTTTAATATGGAAGAACTAACATAATTTTTTCTGACATTCAGAGATGACTCGCAATCAAGTTTTGGAGAAATCAGATTTTCGTTATGAGAAGTTATGTGGCTTGACTGAAAATAAGTCAGAAATTTTAGGAGCACCCCAATCCAAGGATACCTCTTTCATGGACTTGGATATGTCCCTTCGCACTTTATGTCATTCTCAATCTAGTTTTGGTGCTATTCCTGATATTGTAAGCGGATCTGTTAACCAGTACTCAGCTATGCCGGAATGGATGGCTATGGGAGATTCATTTTATTCAAATCTTCCAGGACAATATATTCCTCAAAGTTTTGATCTCAATTCAGCATCAGAAAGTGATGTATTTGTGGTCAGTGTAAAGGATGAAGGGGCTGAGGTTCAGCTTAAGAATCACCAGTTGAATAGTATGATGACCCCTGAGGCTCAGGTGGAAAGAGCAGGTGGAGCAGCAATAGAGGTTTCAAGAAATGGAGACAATGATGTCAGGGGTTACTATGCCAATTGTGAAGGCGTTGATCATATTTTGCCAATGACCAGAGATTCTTCTGGTAAAACAAATGGTAGCCTTCCTTTTGTCAAAGCAGAAAGACGGTCTTTACACAATACTTTGCCAACAATGTCAACCAAAAAGCAAGTAGGTAGCGTAATAGACAAAAGAGGTGATGAACTGGACGAATTTCAAGGCTCTTTGTCCCAACCTTTTGAAGTTGTGGATGACATTTTTAAAGGGTATGGGCTGCCTACTAACCAGTGCTCGAGCCAACCACTTTCTATGACTTCCAATCAGAGTAGGAATCACAGGTTTCATGCAAAGGATGATAAAGAAGATTTATACTCTGCTTCTGAAGGTTCTTGTTGTTCTGTTAACATTGCAAGCAAATTTGTATATAGCAACCCCAATCCAGCTACTGATAATCATAGTCTGGTTTCACAGTCAAAGCATTCTTTTGTTCAGCCATCCACATTGGTTAGGAACCAGTTAGGTTTTATAAAGGAAGAAAGAGAGAGTAAACGGATTCAGAAGATAAGTATGCGTTCTCATTCGTCAACAGTCAGCCACCAAATGCAGAGCAATGTAGTGGTCCACAGACCCACTGCTGATGCTGATATCTGCATTATTGATGATACGGTTGAAGATGGATGTGTTAATCCACCTCCTGTGAAAGGGAAGTCATTTTCTACTCCACAACCTTCTGCAATTGTTAATCCTCCTAGCCACACGGGAGTTGGACCTCCTAGTCAAATGGGAGTAGGCGGTGCAAGAGTTAGACCGAATGATGAGCGGTTTGTTTTTCGAGTTGCATTACAGGTAAGTCTGGTAATTTGGAATCATTGTCTTTCATACCATTTAACCCATATATAATTTTTTAGTTGGTAGATAATTCTTACATGTTTATTTAACATAAAACTGCATATAATTTGTCTTGGATTTGCAATGCAATGGTCTCCTTTACAGAGTACTTGATTAGGTAATAAATTAAATACATGAAGTAGATTTGAAAGTTCAATGGAATTTGAAATGATTTTCTGTCATTATGGGATATTGGTATTTGCAAATTCAGGTGCTACCTGATTGATATATGCAAGACCAGGGATGCTTATGGGTCGGATATAAAAAGGTCGAATAAGGCTCTCCCATTTTTGGTAACTAAATATAGTCAGGGATAATTAATTGTTTCTTTAGAGTAAAACTAGTAATGTACCAAAAAAGAAAATGAGAATGAATTTAGTTAAAATTCTTGCATGTGGTCTTTGGCCTTTAGCATATGGAGGAATAGAGTTTGTTTATGTAGTCTACACTTGATAGGCATGAAAATTTTGGTAAAATAGAATCGTCTTTCTTTATTTTTTGGGATTAATTTATTACATTTTTGTATTACAACTCTTAGTAATCGTAGTTGTAGTGTCAGGACTGGAAAGTTGTTATGGCCTCTTTCTCATCTTATTGTACTTATTTTTTTTGGCTTGGTGCTCATCTTATCTACTTGACAATTGATATAAATGGCACGTTTAAAAAAAGTATGAAGGCGATAGGGATTACTAGTTTGGTCAATCCCCTTTCCTTTCCGCATTTTGACTTGTATATGTATTTGGTATCGCTTTTTTGCGTTTCCATTTGTAAATCAAGTTCTTATTGTACAATATTTATCCAACTGGCGTCTGAAGCACATGCTATGCACAGTTATAAGAGAGAGGAGTCTTTGACATTAAAAGGTCCCCTCCATACTAAAAGGTCCCCTCCCTTAATATATAGTAATAGTTAAGGTTCATATTGGCACCCCAAGAAGTTAGGATAAAGGTATTATTGATTTGATGTGCATGCATTGTTTTGCTTAGCATTTTCATACTTCATTTGTTTTGAATAATCAATGCATTTTGTCTACATGCTGTCCTGTTTGGTGCTTGCATACTTCGTTCTTGTATCAGCCATTATGATATCTGATGATATAATTTATCAATGGCTTTCCTAGCAGACATGTTCGTACTTCTGTTTGTAAGGGAATGCTACTTGCGTACTTCCATTGTTGCATATTTGTATATAGTTTTACTTTACACCCGGTCACTACTATACATACATGCTTATGTACGCTGATATGCATATATGTACATATGCATATGTACACACACACACACACACACACACACACACATATAAATATATTACCAGAAGCCATATGTTTTGGAAAGGGAAGCATCCTAATGATATCTTGTTCATCATGCTGATACAACAAGAATTTTTAACTGGTTTTGTTAATGTATATTGCAGGATCTTTCTCAGCCAAAATCTGAAGCTACTCCGCCCGATGGTGTTTTGGCAGTTCCTCTTTTGAGACATCAGGTTTTACATGGCTATATAGTCTTATGTTAGGAAAATTTGAGGTTGCTGTTTTTGGCAAGAATATGCCATAATAGTCTATTAGGTGAATTTTATTAGAATGGTTATCCCTTTTAAACGGTTATCCTCTTTAGGTGCCCGTTTTCATACAATATGTGATTAAACGCTGTAAGAGTTTTTGATGCTATTGTCTGTCGGAATGGGAACTATTAATAAATAATGGGATATTGGATACTGAAATCTAAAGGTTTTCTGTGCATTGGCATCTTATATGAGATCTAACTATTATCAGCATCTAGCTGATTTTGGTGCATGTTTATCTTGTATGGAGTCTTTACCATTGCTTTGTTCTGCACCTTACGTTTTCTAAATTATACACATGATTTGTACTCTATCTTGGCGGCTGAGACAGGATCCTGGTTCCATCTCCACGATTTTAGTTTTTGAATTTGGTTAAATATCTTTGCATGTGTAATTTATGTCAAAATGGATTTTTGTGCAGCGGATTGCTTTGTCATGGATGATCCAAAAGGAGACCACCAGCTTGCACTGTTCTGGAGGAATTCTTGCCGATGATCAGGTCTCTTTTTTATTTAATATATGTATGTATTCTTAGGTTTTTCAACTTTTCTTGAAACGATATGTAGATTCATTTCATATATTGTTCTTGGTGCTGATCTTCATTCAATGTGGTTTCATAAACTGCAGGGCCTAGGGAAAACTGTATCAACCATTGCTCTTATGCTCAGAGAAAGATCTCCGTCTTCTAAATTGCATACAACTGATGTAACAAAAAAAGAGATGGAGATGTTGAACTTGGATGAAGATGATGGTGTCTCTGAGGTTGTTGAGAAGAAGATAAATGCTGAATCCTGTCAAGTTAATGGAAGTTCAATAAATGTAGCAGCAAACTCATCGTTGCAAGCAAAGGGAAGGCCTGCAGCGGGAACTCTTGTTGTATGCCCTACAAGTGTCCTTCGACAATGGGCTGATGAGTTGCATAATAAAGTAACCAGCGAAGCTAACCTGTCTGTTTTAATTTACCATGGAAGCAGCCGAACAAAGGATCCTTATGAGCTGGCAAAGTACGATGTTGTCCTCACAACGTATTCGATTGTAAGCATGGAGGTTCCAAAGCAGCCTATTGTAAATGAAGATTATGACGAGACTGGAAAGCGCAACCATGTTCCAGATATGGGGTATTCGTCAAGTAAGAAAAGGAAATATCCTCCAAGTTCTGGTAAAAGACCATCAAAGAGTAAGAAGGCAATAGACAGTGAATTTCTTGAATCTATTGCTCGTCCTCTTGCTAGGGTTGGATGGTTTAGGGTTGTACTTGATGAGGCTCAAAGCATTAAGAATCATAGAACTCAAGTGGCTAGGGCTTGTTGGGGACTACGTGCTAAAAGGAGGTGGTGTTTATCAGGAACGCCTATTCAGAATGCTGTTGATGATCTTTACAGCTACTTCAGATTTCTCAGATATGATCCATATGCTGTGTATAAATCGTTTTGCTCTACGATAAAAGTCCCAATTCAGAGAAATCCGACAAATGGGTATAAGAAATTGCAGGCTGTCTTGAAGACAGTAATGCTACGTCGCACTAAAGGTGAGGCAATAGAAAATATCTGTCTAACATGCATTCATTATTGCCTTTTGAAATACATCTTTCGTACCGCTAAAGCACGACAACTTTTTCTGCTTATATTGCGCGAGATATTATATGTACTATTATAGTACTACCGGCAGTAATATGTTATGACCATCCCTTAAAGCTGTATCGATTTTCTAATTTATAAGTTTAAAAGGATAGTAAATAATAGAAAAATTAGAAAATTAAGCACAAATGTGAAACCTACAGGGTAAAAAATTTAATTTAACTTAACTATTTGGGAAGTTCGGGTATTAAACATTTGGGCTGGAATTTACTCCCTAAAAATTTTGTTAAATGATCTTGTTTGCTTATTTTTATCAAAATCAATCTCGACCATTAATTAAAAAACATTTTCAAATACTGTCTTGATTTATAATATAGATAGTTGTTCTAATCTATTCCGTATACAGTGTTGGGATTGGATGATTTGGCATGTGTTTGTCTGCAAGAATTAGCTTTGGTGTGCAAAGGTTATACTAATGATTATTCATCTGATCACCCTAAATGTTTGGTACAGGCACACTTCTTGATGGAGAACCAATTATAACGCTCCCTCCCAAATACATAGAACTGAAAAAGGTGGATTTTACAAAGAAGGAACGAGATTTCTACTGCAGACTAGAGGCTGATTCACGTGCTCAGTTTGCGGTATGTCTTTGATTTGAAATAGTTTCTATCGTGTTGGCTTCATTTTTTCAGTTTTTTATTTAATGGATATTTGTTCTCTGGTTGAATCTTTATATGGGTATATACATAATTTCAGGAATACGCAGCTGCTGGAACTGTTAAGCAGAATTATGTTAATATTTTATTGATGCTTTTGCGACTTAGACAAGCTTGCGATCATCCTCTTCTAGTCAGGGATTACAATTCTAATTCGGCATGGAGATCATCTGTTCAGATGGCAAAGAAGATTCCTCGTGAGAAGCAAGTTTTTCTTCTGAATTGCTTGGAAGCTTCCCAGGCAATTTGTGGTTTATGCAATGTATGTTATTACTTACAGCCCCCTTTGATAAATTTCAGATTTTGTTGCTATGTCGTTGTTACTATAGTATATAAACTAGTAATTACCCGTGCCTTTAATATTATTTAAAAAAAATATTAGTCATTTACTTCAACAACTATATCATTCAGTAAGAAAAATACGTGTAATTTGATAAATTTAAGCGTAAATCACTTTTTATTACATGATTAAAAAACATGAATTTATAAAATAATTATTTAAATATATTAAGGGCCACATCTTCAAAATTCGCTTAGGGCCCCCAAATTCTTAGGGCCTGCCCTGCACCGGATCTATTGACAAAATGATGTGCAGGACTTGCACCGTCCTGATTTATATTTAGATTGCTAATGTTTTGATGGTATAATTTTTATTTTTTTATTTTTTAATAAATAAAATAAAATAAAAAAGAAAAAAAAAGTAAAAAACTTTTGAAAGACTGCAAGGTTTTTTCTTGTTTCATGTTAAGACTAAAAGTGTTTATTTTGTTACTGCATAATAATCAGGGTGATAATATGCCTTAAATTATCGCATTGACATAGCTTTTTTCCCTGATTTTTTGAAGGATCCGCCTGAAGATGCTGCTGTAACAAGCTGCGGTCATGTCTTCTGCAATCAGTGCATATCTGAGCACCTAAACGGTGATGATAATCATTGTCCTACTGCAAACTGTAAATCTCAAGTCAGTTTATCTGCAATATATTCAAGTTTGGCATTAAAAAGTGCTCTTTCTGATCAGCCTAGTCAGGGAAGTCCCCCCAATTCTTGTACGGGTGAACCACCCGAATCACTTGAGCCTTGCTCGTTCGACTCTTCAAAAATCAAGGCTGCCCTTGAGGTCTTGCAATCTCTGTCCGAACCAAGGGATTGTGTGTTAAGAACTAGCTCATCAAATCCCGTGGATGAAGCTTCCACTTCAGAAAATTGGTTGGATACTAATTTGAACGGGAATGGTGATACTCGTAATGAGAGAAAATTGGATGTGGGTTCTGGTTCGGATGATATTGTTAAAGCAGTGAGAGAGAAAGCGATTGTCTTCTCTCAGTGGACGAGGATGCTGGATTTATTGGAAGCTTGTTTAAAAGATTCTGCGATTCAGTATAGGAGACTTGATGGAACAATGTCTGTTGTTGCTAGAGATAAAGCCGTGAAGGATTTCAACACTAATCCGGAGGTATGTTGATTTGAACAATAATCCAACCTTTTGAATAAATACTCGGGGGTTGTGGAAACAGTCTTTTGTAAAAGCAAGGTAAGGCTACGTACAATAGACCTAAGTGGTCCGACTCTTCCCCGGACCCCACGCGTTGCGCGAGCTTGTGGCACAGGGCTACCCTTTACTTGAAAGCAGAAGCAACAAATCTATGAAAAATTATTAGACTGTCCTTGAAATAAGTCATTTGTAATTTTTTCTCAATTCTTTTCAATATATTTTTTAGTCCTTTAGTTAATATCAACTAGATTAAATCTATCTAGTAGATGTTAACTAGTGTTGAATTTGTGTTTGATATCAAGTTAATGTTAATAAAATTTTGAAAAGGAATAAGTGAATAAGGATTAAATAGTAAATTCTCTATAAATATAATAAAAAATTTCAAAAAACCAAAATTAAAATAGAGGACTAGATTAGAAGAACCCCAAAAATCGAAGCCCGCTTTGTAGTGTTACGAAGATTTCTTAACGTTGTGCCTCTTTAAAAGATTTGTTAATCCAAGAGAATTTCATACGTGGTTCAAAAAATTTGGTTAGAGAGGTCTTAATCCATCTCTCTTTTAAAATTTAGGAAAAAAAATTAAAATCATGTTTTACGTTTTTTATTTTAAAAGTATTTTTATTACTTCTAAAATTAACAGCAAAAGAGTACTCTTAAAAAATGTTGCCAAACGGGGTCTTATGTTTTATTTATTGTTTCAATATGGACTGAGTTTTGAAATTTCATTGTTTCATTGTAGGTTACTGTCATGATTATGTCTTTGAAAGCTGCTAGTCTTGGATTGAACATGGTTGCGGCTTGTAACGTAATACTTTTGGATCTTTGGTGGAACCCAACAACCGAAGATCAAGCGATTGACAGAGCTCATCGAATTGGCCAGACCCGTCCTGTTAAAGTTCTTCGATTGACGGTGAAGGACACAGTAGAAGACCGTATTTTGGCTCTTCAGGTACCCTTCCACCACCTGATATTAACCTTGTTCGTTTATGTTTCTCGTTCAAATACACGCACACACATGTACACTTATATGTATCTATAGTCTATGACTATAAAATATTCCGTGGAAAAATTTAGGTCCCGTTTGGTTACTGTTTCCATTCTGTGATTTCTGTTCTCCCTCCCAAAATTTTGGGATTAATGGGGGTGGCGGCGGCTAGCAGGGTAGTAGTGGGAATAGTTCTGTGGAAGTGCATAGGAATCAACATTTTTTTATTTCTCAGATTCTTAAAGGGATTCAGGATTTACTCCTAAAATTTTGGGAACAGAAACGTGTTTACCAAACACGATTTTGTATATTAATCCCATAATTTTGGGACCGGGAACAAAAATCAGTGAATGGAAAACAGTAACCAAACGTGGCCTTAATAGCCTACACCAATTGCCTAAGGGTTCGTTTGGTTGTCCTTCAATTCACAAATTTTACTATTTTTAATTACTCAATTTTTTGAATCAGTAATTCATTATAGTTTAATGTTGGGTTTTAACAATTAAAAAGACACTTAAAAATTAACTAGCTAATCATTTTTTAATTCTAGTCAAGATGTTATTTTTTCATGTAAATCGGAGTAAAATACAGATTTAAAATTTAACCAAACTAAAACAAAAATTGTATGTTTCTTTGTTTAGAAAAAATAATTTGTAAATTTGATTAAATTACTCCATGAAAAATAAGATAATTCAGAAGTGGTTTTTGCACTTTGCACCCCTGAAGTTTTGGAAAAATTCCACTTTAGCTCTCGTACTTTCAATTTGAACACATTAAATTCTGAAGTTTCTAAATCGTGTCAAGTCAGTCTGTCTGTCTGTCATTTTTTTATGATGGAAATTAACCACATGTCAAACAATGAATCACCCACGTGGATGAATTTCAACTTGACACGATTTGGATATTTTTGGGTTTAATGTATTTAAGTATGAAATGTAGCCTAAATATTTCAAGTATCTAAATCGAGTTTTTTTCTTGTTCTCTCCCAGCAAAAGAAGAGAAAGATGGTTGCATCTGCATTCGGGGAGGACGAAACAGGCAGTCGTCAAACTCGTCTAACGGTAGAGGATTTGGAGTACCTCTTTATGGTTTAAAATTAGGGTAAAATCGGTCGGTCGGTATATTTTGATTTGATTTTATTTTTTTGAAAGTTGATTTTTGGAGAAATAGATGAAGATCCTTAGGACTAGAGGGTTAAATAGGAATATACACAGCAGGATTAGGTTGATATCGATAATGAAGGGCTATTTTTTTTGGCGTTAGCAATTTGATTTTCTTGCTCATTCAATGTATAGCTAGCAATGGAGATTCTTCCATATGGAAGTGTAAATGATATAGGTTTTTTTTTTTTTTTTTTTTTTTCTTTTTTTTTTTTTTTTTTTACAGAAACGAGTATTGGCGATTTTTTGTTCGATTAATGTTTAAGGTTTCATGTTATTGGATCGATTCGATTTTGAATTTTTATCGTATTATTCGAGTATACATTCTTAATTATTTTTTCACTTAATTTATGTCAAGTTAAATTGAACGGGTGATAAATATTGTATTTAATACATCATTTGGTTGTATTTTCCTGGGATGTTTGGATTTAGTTGACACAAATCATACAGAAAAATAAATAAATTATTGGTAGTGTTATTTACACTTGCAATCAAATATTATGCTATATTTTTTTATGGGTATAGTCTGTTCAGGACAGTTTATGCGTTCTATTTCACATTGGTTTGGTCTGGTGTATTTAGGATTGACAAGAAAATGGGCACTCACCTTCGCGGTATTCTAATTTGTTTTTTTATTTAATATAAAGTTACTGAAAGAATAAATATTTAATATCAAATATTTATATTTTAAAATTAAGTGATGGAATTTAAGTTAAATAAGGGAAAAATGATTTTAAGAGTCAAGTGGAAATATTTATATTTTATGAAAATTGGCTACCAACTTGGTCCCATGGTCTAGCGGTTAGGACATTAGACTCTGAATCTAGTAACCCGAGTTCAAATCTCGGTGGGACCTTTTTTCAATTTTTTTTTAAGGACCAATTCGCAATTAGTCCTAAATAAAGGGTCTAATATATTATTTGTCTTATTTATAAAAGGGATAATGATACTTTTACTCCTTGACGAATCAAGTCGATGCTCAATTGGACCTCCGTATTTGAACTTTGACAAATTGGCTACTTCACATTTGATTTTTTTTTTTTCAATTTGGACTTTAGGCTGAATGGTGTTAATTCTGAACGTTATCTAAATGGTATATGGGTATATTGGTCATTTTTATTACCACATCAATTCCTACCAATTTCTGTTGCCTTCCCGATCAATATAACTTATAAATACTCTTCTAACTCCCATCTTTATTATTAATTTCATTTCTACCCATGTATATTTTTAATTATATATTTTTGAAATAAAAAAAATATAGAACAATAAATATTTTATTGGTCATAATTATAAGGCGTGTTCAAACACTATATTGATCATAATTTCAACACAGGCTGAACAATTATAAAAAAAAAAAAATTCCACGGAAGCACATTTTTTGTATTTTAAAATACCCTAACATCCATTTGCCTTTTGGAAAATAACTTTTTTGGTTCCTAGTTTAGACACTAATTAACGGGTATATGCCATTAACCTCCCTTGTCATTTTGTACTATATTAGATATCTCCCCTGTTATTTTGTAAATACCAGATATCTCCCATGTTTTTTTGTTTAAACACCATTTACCTCCCTTATTGATTAAAAAATAATCTTTTTTTTTTTTTTATTATAATACCAAATTTACCTTTCACTATTTAAAAAATAATCAAACAATAAAAAACTAAAATACATAAATATCCCTTTAATTTATATATATTCATCGCCATCTTCCACCACCATCACCCACCACCCGCCGCCACCACCTACCACCCTCCGCCACCTCCCACTGCCGCCGCCTACCACGTCCCACCGCCACTACCCATCTCCATTTAAAAAAAAAATAAAAAAATAAAAAAAAATAAAAAATATATATATTAACCATTTCATTAAAAATTAAATAAAAATTCAACCCTTTCATTAACTCTTTTCTCTCTCTTTCTCTCCGGTGGTGGTAGGGGTTGGTGGTGGCGGTCGGTAGTGGTGGCGACGATGGGTGGTGGCGGGGGAGTTGGGTGGTGGGTGGTGGGAGGTGGCGCAGGGTGGTGGGTGGCGGCAGTGGTAGGAGGTAGCAGTGGCGGTGTGTGGTGGGAGTTGGGCTTGGGCGGTGGCGGTGGGAGTTGGGTGGTGGTGAGAGGTTTATATAATTATTTAAAAAGTTAAGGGTAAAAAATATAATTTTAAAAATATAGGGGTGTTAATGAATTTTCTTAAAAAATAACCTAAGGGCAATTTTATCCAAATGGAGGTAAGTGGTGTTTGAGTAAAAAGACATGGGAGGTGTAAGACCCTAATTTTAGCACGTACATAATTTTAGTTGCATTCTAGAGCATTTAGAAAAATATGGGGTGTAAATGTGCCAATTAACATTCAAATTAAAAGTTTAAGGGTCAATTTGCAAATTTCAAAACATTTATTCCAAACTTTGGGATTCAAATTTGTCATTTATTTCTAAATTAAAATTTTTAGGGGTGAAATTACAATTTAAAAAATATCTTAAATGTGAATTGGATTAAAAAGGAGATTTAAAGAAATGTAGGGGGAGGAAAGAGTAATTGGACAAAATATTATTTTATATATATATATACATGAATTTCAGGGGAAATCAACCAAATCAAGAAAAACGGAGAGGGGAAGTGTGACGTGGCAACCGGAGGAGTGGAAGAAGAGCACTAAAATTCATGCATATAAATTATTCATGAAAAAATTGCGATCCAAAGCCTAAAAAGAAGGAGAAATTAGAAAAAAAAAAAAAGAAAAAAAAAAGAGGAGAAGGTTCGGTTGGCAGTGGACTGTTCCGACGTGGGTTTGTGTGTGTGCACTGCTCGTCGTTTGTGTACGTGTGTGCGCGCGTTCCGGTTGCTGTTCCTCGTCGTCAGAGGGTGAGGGAGTGATCGTTGCCGTTTTGATCGACGATAGGTGTGTTCCCTTGTTTTGAACCGGCGTGCATGTGGGTATATGTGTCGCCGTTGTATATCTATGTGACGGTGAACGTGTGTGTGCCGTTCGTCGGTTTTGTGCAACGATGTGTGGGTGTGTGTCTGTGTGAGTGTGTAAATTGTTCAGACGTGTGCGCGTGTGTATGTGTGACAGTGGGTGTGTGATCGACATTGTTTAGGCGTGTGTTTTTTGATTGTTTGCTGTTTGCATAGGTGTGGGCTGATGAGTGGGGGAGGGATGTTGGAGTAGTGTGTGAGTGTGTTTTGATCGCTGAAGGCAATCGGACGGTGAGCTGGCGAGGAGAGAGAGGGAAGCGGTTGGTTTGAAATAAAGCAGGAGCAGACGAAGAAGACAACTAGGGGTGTGCAAGGGTCGAAACTCGCCATTATGGCCCCAACCCGCCACCCGACCCGGATGAATCGGGTCTGAAACATTTGAATCCGATTTCGACCAAAGAGCCTGATAATCTGAAGGTTTCGGGTGTCGTCGGATTTGGTCGGGTGGCGAGAAGCAGTGCTTAGAACAAATGAGTAGAAAGAAACTTACATAACAGATTCAATCATTCAACAGAAACAAAGCACAAATCGGTCTATAAAAAAGCTAAGAACATATTCTTCATAAACAAACATGGAATTAGAACAAAAACGTAGAAAATAAGGTTCTTATGATAATAGATCAGAAACGAATA
Source organism: Eucommia ulmoides (assembly GCA_016647705.1). Classification (NCBI taxonomy): domain Eukaryota; kingdom Viridiplantae; phylum Streptophyta; class Magnoliopsida; order Garryales; family Eucommiaceae; genus Eucommia; species Eucommia ulmoides. Next base: position 1,695,654 of record CM028337.1, on the reverse strand, counting down.
GACGAAGACGAAAAACGAAAAACGAAGAACTCACCGATTTGGGCTTGATTTCAACAATTGATTTAGTCTCTTGAGTGTTTCGTCTTAGATTCTGGCTTTGAATCAAACAAGAAGGCTAATCGAAGCGTCGTGATAGAGTTGGAGGTTGGAAGGAGCTTCTTAGAAGACGATGAACAAGCCATTGTCGAAGGAGTTTATTAGAAGACGATGGAACTTGGGCCGTTTTGCAAATCAAAACGTTGTGTTGGAGGCTGGAATTAATGAGAGGAAAGTTTCAAAGGAGAGGAAGAGGAGGAGGAGTCTGAAGAAGCGACGAAGAACTCGCGATTATAACCCTAAAAAATGAAAAATCTATTTTTATAGTAGATATGGCGGTCGGGTAGGTACCGATCGGGTGAACAATCCTCTACCAGCTAACCGATCCGAGTAGCAGACTGTTCTTCGGGTTGTACCCGATCCGACCGGAAATAACACTCAAAACCTGCCAAAATCGGGTTTGGGTCGGTCGGGAAACCGAACGGGTCGGGTCATGCGGTTAATCTGCACAACCCTAAAGACAACTCTCGTCGCAGCGGTGAAATTCGTCGCCACGGCGGTGAGCTTCTGCGTGCATTATCCCTATTTAAAACATAAGTTTAGAATCAGTCCCTTAAACTGATTTTTGATTTCGTATTAATCCCGCTCGTGCTCACGCATTATATGTGGTGCGTAAAGAAAAGTTGGTGAGTAAATCCGTATTAGAGTGAATATTAGTTACATATAAGTAAAATTAGTTATAAGTTAATAATTACAAATTACATGTAACTATATAGTATGTAATTGTGTGATATTAGTTATATGTATTTGTGCAATAATAATTACACGTATTACATGTAACTATATTACATGTATTTGTGTAATAATAGTTACACCAAACCTAATAAATATTTTTCACACAAATTAGATACATATAACATATGTTTTCGTTCAGTACGTTTGCAAGGTGTGGGCGTGTGTATGAAACCTGCCATCTTTATTAATGCGCGGAATTAAATACAAATTGTAATTAGGTAGAATTTCTTTTTGAAAAATACCAAAAAGTCTACTTAAAAAACTAAATCTACAAGATGACTCCACAATTTTTTTTTTTGCACTCAGTAGTCTTACAAAAGCGTTATTTTACACCGTCCTAATTTTTTTGAATTAACGATTTTACTTTTCCTTCACCCTCACACATTCGCAATCGTCGTCTGCTCCAAAGATGCTCTCCCTCTCTCTCTCTCGCCTCTTCCGCTCTGTCTCTCTCAAATCGCACAGATATGGTTGGTGGTGGTTGTTAGTGCCTAGACCCCTCTCCTATCGATTATGCCCAAATCCCTCCTCGCGTCGCTCTCCGTCACGTCGCGCCTCACCGTCGCCACCTCCACTCAATCGCCATTGCCATCGTCATCCAGATTTGGCCAAAGCTCCGTTGCTTATTAGCCCTGTCGCCAAAGCTCCGTTGCTTATTCGCCCCGTCGCCAAAGCTCCATTACCATAGGCCTCCAGATTTGGCCACCAGCTATCATCATGTCGTCGCTCTTCGTCACGATTCTACTATCACAAAGATTTTCCAATGGAAAAAATCGTCGTCTATTCTCTTTCACCACCACCAAGATCTCCCAATTTGTTTGTGAAATCAATTAACAAATTCCAAAAATAATGAAAAAAAAAAAAGAAGAAAAAGGAAAATTGCTAGGGCTTTTTTTACCCTTGATTTTGTCAAAATAGCAAGCGCCATTTTTGCTATTCGAGCTCTGTACGTGACTTGCTTATATTGACGACGGAGGAAAATTTTGGGAAATTATGTCAAAATAGAAACTGAAACAAGGGAGAATTTGGGTATTCGAGGAGAGTTGATCAATCAGATCAAATAGATTCTAGATTCGCGGAAATATTTGGTTGCAAATTTGTTGGTCTTGGTAGACAGCAGAGTTTGAAGATTTCATTCATTTGTTTGGATAAATTTGGTTGGATTGAATGGTGAATTTCAAGCACATGAATGTAGATAAATAATTATTAATTTGAATGAAAAAATTGAAATATAACACGATTTTATGTTATATTCAGCATGAGATTGTATTGAATATAACACGATGGCTGGTGGCTTCGACCCGTAGCCCTAAATAAATGTGTGTGTGTGGGTGTGAGAGAGAGAGAAGGGATTTGGTCTGTGCCCTAGTGGAGTAGAGCTTATATTGAGTATATTGTATGGTTGTTTTGGTGACATAAAATGGATACGGTAGTTTGATAAAATTTGAACGACGGTGAAAGTTGAATATAACACTATCTCGTGTTGAATATAACATCAACATGATGAATAAAATCGTCACTAAAAGACAAAATGATTATTTTGTAATATGTGTTTAAAAAATGTGTATTTGATAGTTTTGTCTCATATAAGGACTTCTTGTTCCAATTTTTTTTTTATTTTTTATTTTTAAATTAAGGATAAAATTAAGACATGCCACCAAACATACTATAAAATATGAGAGAAAAAAAAAGACAGTTATCAAGAAGTCCTCATATGAAGATAAAACTACCAAATACACTTTTGTGAAAAATATGTTACAAAATAGTTCTTTTGCCTTTTTGCGACGATTTTACTCATCGCGTTAAATATAACACGAGTTGAATATAATATGAGATTGTGTTATATTCCATTTCACCGTTGTATTCAACACGAGATCATGTAACATTTTAATTTTTTCATTGAAATTGATAATTCCTCTATCTTATATTCGTATGCTTTATTTTTATCAATACAAACCAAATCAATTCAACCAAATAAACCCTATATTTCATTCAAATCAACCAAATCAATTCAAACAAATCAACCAAATCAATACAAATCCTATAAAAACCAATTTGAACTAGAAAAACACTAGAACTCAGTGATCGTAGGGGGAATTTTTCATCGCTTGAATTTTCTCAGCAACGAACAGAAAATTCAATATAGAGAACAAAGTAGAAGAAATTGAGCTTTGATTTCGAGATTACTCCCTAGTATACTCGCGATTCATGAGCTCCATCATCTTTTGTTTGCGACCGATGCCTTTCCAATTGTAGTTCTTGCTCTTGGTCAAGTTGTGACGGATTACCTTCGCGTTGAATTTGATCTCGACAACCAACGAAGGAGACTCTCGGAAGAGCAACGAATTGAGAGAGATTTTTGGTATCGGAAAAGCTTAGTCAGAAGAACAAATCTGGCCGTCGAATAGAGAACCAACACCCGTATAGAGGATGAATCGAGAACCATGAAATCAAAAACATAAAAAGAAAAATAAAATCCGAAATAGATCTGAACAGACGGACGCCGACACGTAGACGCAAATCATCACGACAACAAAGATCGCAAAGCCTTGGCTTAGATTCTTCGAATGTTCCTGACCCTGAGGCCGAGGATGATGACGATCACGACCTGAGAGACGAAAGAAGATTGCGAGATCTGAGATTGTGTGGTTACCAAACACAATTCCCTTCCCAAAACAAAAAAAAATTATCGTTACCAAACGCGATTCTACTCTAAAAAAGAAAACAAAATTTCCATCTCATCCCATCCCATTCCCATCCCACTGCTGGAATGGAAACAGAACGGTTACCAAACGCCACCTAAAAAATCAGCATCTACGGTTCAACCAATCCAATATATCACGACGAACAATTTCAACATTTTCGTCCGTCTCCCCAAACAGCAACGAATGCATCATCCCGTCGTAGATCTTCATCGTCTTCTCTTTGCTCTTTGCCGATTCATACAGTTCTCTGCTCACCTCCGGATCGGTAACCACGTCGGCGCTTCCATGCAAAACGATGAACGGAATCTCCACCTCCGGCAGTCGACGGCTGACGTGATCGGTAACCCTCAGAAGTTCCCTCACCGTCCCCAATCTAGGTTTCCCCAAATATCTCATCGGATTCATCGCCGCGATCTTCCTCTTCTCCGGAACTTTTACCGATTTCTCGACGAGATCCGCCGTCGGTACGATCGGCAGCGTCGGAGCGAAATTCGCGAAGAAAGTCAGGATTTCGGGGATCGGCCATCTAGGTCTGACTTTATCGGAGATTCGACACATCGGCGCGATCAGAATCGCTCCGTTGAACAAATTAGGGTTCCTGAACTGAATCAAAAGACAAATCGCGCCACCCATGGATTCTCCGAACAGAAATTTCGGTACGTTTCGTAGATCGCCGTTTCCATCGATCACCGAATCGAAAAACGACAAACAATCGTCAATAACGAGATCGACGTTCGGAACAAAGCCCTTGAGTCCCTGAGATCGGCCATGGCCTTCGAGATCAAGCGCATAACAAGCAAATCCGTTCTGAGCTAAGAAGATCGGAGTCGCCTGAAAAGTCCAGCTGATATCGTTGCCGTAGCCATGGACCATAAAGACAACACCACGCAGCGGCGTAGAACCGCCTCCGGCGGTCAACGGTAGCCATGATCTGGTGAAGAGAGTGAGGCCTCTAGGTGAAGTATAGACGGAGTTGGTTGATTTGATGCCTTTGAGATTGTAGTAGTCTTCCTCCGAGGTGTTTCCCCAGTACTGTAGGAGCTTTTGGGGATGGCGTTCTTCCGCCATTTTTGAGAGGTGGGAATTGGATAGAAAGCTTGACATATTTGGAGGTTTTGTCTGAAAACAAAATTATACCCTTTAATTTTAGGGAAATGTTTTGAAAGGTACTAAGATTCTAAAAATAATTTTTTAAAAATTATCCCATGTGTAAAAAAATTAATGTTATAAGATTTCATAGTGTTTTTATGGAATGAAATTTTTGGGAGAATTTTTTTTAATTTTATCTTTATTTTTATTTAAACCCCTATTTTTTTTTTAATTTCACTTTTAAGGTTTAATTATGCTGAGTATGATTATAGTTTTAAGTGGTCCTTCTGTTAAATTTAGCTATTTTCAATTGGACGAAAAATGATTACGTGTGATGTATGATTATCATTAAGGTAGTGTTTGGTTGCACGAAATTAAAACGTTGAAATTAGAATTGGAAATAAATGTGTGTAAATTTTTAGATTTTTTACATGCGTTTTCACGAAATCAAACAGTTACTTAAATATATTCGTTTTTTTTTTTTTTTAAAGAATAGTTTTTTTTAATTGATTATTTCCTAGATGTATACAATGAGATTGTTTCCTTATCTTTTTTATTTGTTTTATGATGGAAAATAAAGAAAGGAAAATATATATAAAAAAAAATGTGTATTTGATAATAGAAGGAAAATGAGAGAAAATAAAAATAGGAAAGATAATGCACAATTTCATAAGCAATTTTTATCCTGGCCAAAGAAAAAAGGAGAAATTTTCAAAAAATCCCAAATTACAGTCATAATCTTGATAATAGAATCTTTAATTTATTTTTGCAATCTATGAGGATCAAATGGTAAATTAGATAGTGATGCTCTCATTTTTCTTTTTTAACCAAACGTGAAAATGATAAAAAAAAAATATATTTTCTTTCACGCATAACATTTCAATTTTTAAAATTATAGTTTCTATCCTCGTAAGATTTAAAAAAAAAAAAAACTAATATTGAAATATAAATAATTTTTTCTTTTCTTTTTCTTTTGATGGAGATTCCCTCCCCTTCCCCAAGTGAAAAAATGATGGGTGAAACATTTGTTGTGTTTGGGTAAAGATAATTTGAGGAGGGAATTTGAATAGGGATTTTACAAATTTTTTTCTCCTTCTAAAATCTCTTGTTTGAGTGGTACTAGAAGAGATTTGTAAAATAAAATTTCGAATGGGAAAATGATATTTTTAAATCCCTTCAAAACATGTATTATTTTTGTTGGTGTCAAAAAGTAGTTAACACCTCGAGTTAGTCTGGTCAGAGTACACGTTGATTTTTCGTGTTGAGGTGAAGGTGATGTGTGCGGGAGACCGAGATCGGAGATTGGTAAATTTCTATCGCTTTGAGATCCAGAGTCACTCCGTACAATCCGAACTGAGATTCTGAGCTCGAACCCGCACAATGACCTATCGGGGTTGTGCCCCGGTAAAATCCCTTCAGTGTGAGAGTAAGAGCTCGGGGGAAAAGGCTATAAAATGCTTTTAATCAAATGATTCGCATTACCTGGACGTATATATAAGCGAGAAGCTCAATTAGCGCCGCAATGTAGACACGACATTTTTGACCGTCTCGCAAAAATATTATACTTTATTTTTATAGTTAATTTTGTTTTATTTCACTATGTTTTATTTCAGAAAATACATAAAAAAGAGAAAGGTTTTTGAAAATGAAACAAAACAGCATTTATTTGGAGCAAAACGGACAAAAAACGAACAAACCACGGCGAATCGAACGCACGTATGAACAGTACCCGCATGTGAACAGTATCGCATGCTGATGAATAGTGTCTGCATGATTTGGGAACAATACCAACACGAGACAGAAAAATCGGTCCCAGGAAAGTTGTTCTGGTTCCCCCCCTTTCGGAGTTCAGTCTTCACTCGCAGCCGTGCCCAGACTCATTCTAGGATGACATCAAAAGGCAATCACGAATCTCCTCGCACGACCGAAATGACTCAGATGAAAGAGACTATGAAGGTAATAATCGAGAAACTCGATAAGCTCAGCCAAGATCGAGAGATGCCTATAATTCCGCCCAATAAAATCCCGGTGACTCTGCCCAGTTCTGAATTGCCTAATGGAAACCTCCAAGCACCGGGATGGAGAACTCAGTACTGAATCTGAATTACGTTGGCCCAAACTTTACAACACCAGTCTACTATGGACCTCACATGGGCCCTCATAACTTCGCCTATGGAGCACCGACATATCATAGCCCTAGGATTGTCTACCAGGTTTCACCCGATGGCCCGATCCCTTCTGCACCGTAGATCCTATTCACCCGGAGAGGGTCTTTGCTCTACCGAACGATCCAAATGGTAACCAACCGGCCTCGGCCACTGAAATAGAAAACAAAGAAGAGGATAATGGACCCCCTCTGGCCTGGGTTCTGAAAATGGAGGAGTTGGAGAAAACCATAGAAAAATTGAAAAGAGAGAAGCCATCCAAGAAAATAGCGTACAAGGAGCTGTCAGCACCACCCTGGGTGGTGTATCCGGAAAACTTCGTAGTTCCGGAATTCACGAAGTATGACGGTATTGGCCCCCTAGAATAGCATGTCAGTATCTACAAGGAAGAGTTGGGAGTTCATGCTCGGAACGAAGACCTTTGCCTGAAGATATTTCGACGATCGTTAAAAGGACTGACTCTCAGTTGGTATATGACCCTGGACTTGGCGCAGATTCAGATGTTCGAGGATTTGGTAGAGGCCTTCTGTAAACAATATTTGTACAATAAAGATGCCGCATTAGACCGTAATACCATCTACTAGATACTGAAGAGAAAAGATAAAAGCTTCTGAAGGTATACTGCCCGCTGGAAGGAGGAGGCTGCCAAAGTTGTCCTCAGGTTGAACGAGGAAGCTCAGTTAGAGATATTCAAGTCAATCCAGACGCCGCCGTTCTATCGAGATCTATCGAGCATAACAATGACTTCTTTCGACGATGCAATCAAACAAGCCGAGGTGATAGAAGAAAGAATAAGAAGCAGAAAGATTGAAGGGACCTCGCCCGATCTAACTAGGAGGTCAGCCCCGCCAAAGAAGAAGGAGAATGAAGTAGCCGTCGTCGTTTTCCCCCAGCAAACCCATCACCAGAACTACCCCCAAGCTTTCTATCCTTAAAACTACCCAAATCAGAACAACCAATATCACAACTACCCTTCTCAAAATCGCCAAAACCAATATTATCCCCGAAACCAACCCTATTCCCAAAGCCGTCCCCGCTATTACCAAAACGTACTTCTCCCTTACCAAAACCACACTCCCCAATATTATCCCCAAGCCTACCAAGCACCCTCTTACCATACATATCAACCAAACCCAAACACCCCACCTCAAATTCCTAACCACACCCTAAGGCCAGGAACCCAATACCACTAAGGCTCTCTACCTCGTGCTACTGGGAAAAACTTTTGTAATGATGACAAAGAGCTACTAGACCTTTCGGTTTCAAGCAGCGAGTTGTACCGGAGTTGGTTGAAGCAGGGGATGCTGACACCCCTTCTATTCTACGAAGTTAAACTTGGGAGTAAAACAACTTCTTTAAATGCTTTCTGTGAATACCACTCAGGAACCAGATGACATGCGACTGAACAATGTTTTCAACCAGAGGACAAGATTCAGGAGTTCATATGGACATGAGCCATCACGTTTCCTCAAAAACCTGAGGCCGGTACGCCAAACTGTTAGCAAAATCCACTGCCTGAACACGCCCCCTCAGGAAGTGGCATCAATCTAATCTTCATAGAGGAGGTCAAGGAAGAAGTTGATGTGATCGATATCGGTGGTATTTGTTTACACCCAGAGGTTCTCGATGGAGGGTTCGAATTACATCCAGAAAGGGTAACCGAAAAACTGGAGAAATCTCTAGTTCTGTCTTTCCCGATCCAAAAGCCGGTGGAAAATCTCAATAAGGTCCTGTGGAATTACGAGATCGTCGCTAAAATAGGAGAAAGAGAAGAATTGCTAATCTCAGCAAGAGAAACTGGTGGAATCACTCGGTCTAGAAGGGTGTACACGCCATAAGATTTGATCAAGATTCTTGTGAGGGAACCAAAAGGAGCCCTAAAAAAGCCGGTGTCAGAATAGGAGGCTCACGACTTCCTAAAGGCAATGAAGAATTCAGAATACAAGATAGTGGAGCAATTCAGCAAAGCGCCAGTGCAAATCTCGATGCTCTCACTACTCCTGTCCTCAGAAGTACACAAACAGGCACTGCTGAAAGTCCTAAATGAAGCCCACTTGCCTAATATGATCCCTCCGAAAAAGTTTATCACTCTGGTCGAGCAAGTCTTAGGATCTAACACCATCACTTTCATAGATGTCGAGATGAACTAAGATAGAACATGTCACAACAAGTCTTTGAATATCACGGTCGAAAGCCATGGAATGTTCATAGCTCGGGTGCTGATTGACAATGGATCGGCACTGAATATTTGCCCTTTGTCAATGCTGGAAGAAATGGGAATAGATTTGTCATAGATTCGATCGTCAAAGATGGTTATTAGAGTATTCGATGGGGCTAGGAGAGATAGCGTTGGAGAGATTGACCTACCAATTGAAATTGGCCCGATACTGTTCAATGTGAAGTTCCAAGTACTCGACATACCTGTTTCGTACAACCTGTTATTGGGGAGGCCATGGATCCATAATGCTAGGGCAGTGCCTTCGTCTCTACACTAGAAGATCAAGTTCATCGTTGATGACATACTGTACGTGATCAAGGCTGATTTGGATATCATACATTTCCGTCAAGCGATAAGCCGATATCTACCGTTAATAGACGAGAAAAAAGAAAAGATTGAAGCCTCCTATCACGTGTTCGACGTCGCAAATGCTGCCTTTGTGAAGGAATGAGGACACGAGATGGCACCATCACTGTCTAATACTGTGACCTTCATTGCTAAGAAATGAAGTCCCTGGGTTGCATTCCCGGGAAAGGATTAGGCAAGAATCTGGATGGAATTACAGAACCGATAGAAGTCAAGGAGAAGAGGGGGAGATTCGAATTGGGATACGAGCTGACAAGAGCAGATAGGGTGAAGTTCTTCCTAAAGAAGAGAGATAGATCCTCAAACAACCAGCCGATGAAAATTCTGCATATCCGGGTCACCTTCCCCTATCCAGTAGAAACCATCAACAAAGGGGAAGAGACTATAGGATTCGAGTTGCACCCTGAGAGAGTGATGATCGAGGAAGCCGTAAATGTAATTATGGGAGATGAGGCAAGACTAAGTCATAGGTTTGGTATTCAAACCAAGGGAAAAGAAAAGCTGTAGAATTGGGATTCTTGTTCTCTCCCGGTTCGCTGGGCGTTTCGGTAAACTTAGGGAGATTTTTTTTGCTGATCATCATTCATTCCAGCTAGTCTTCTGGATGGAAAAGGATTTTGCTTTGTAATGGCTTTTTTATATTTAATGAATGCAATTCTGTTTTATTCAACATATGGTTTAAATGTTTAAATTTTATGCTTTCAGGATGCCTAAGTTACCAGTGTATGATGTATGCGATATAACTGAGCTAGAGTGTGATAAGTTTGATTTCAATGCAGAACCAAACCATAACTTGATGGGAGTGGAAACAGAAGATGACTCTTGCCAGCCAGACGATGGTGAGATTCGAATAACTTTTACGGAATTTGAGAATAAGCCAATTCCCAGTAATGACGAGACTAAGTTGATAAACTTGGAGACCCCGAAAGAGTTGAAGGAAGTAAAAATTGGATCAGCTCTCACGGCTTTGGAAAAGAAAGAGTTGACAACGCTCTTAGTTGCCTACCAAGATATCTTTGCCTGGTTCTACGATGACATGGTAGGACTGGACAAAAGTATCGTGACCCATAAGCTGCCGCTAAAGCCTGGGAGTATACTTGTCAAACAAAAGTTAAGAAAGCTGAGGCCCGCTATTAGCCTTGAGGTCAAGGAGGAGATCGTGAAACAATTTAATGCCTGAATTATTGAAGTCTGTAATTACAGCGAATGGATCTCAAATTTCGTTCCAGTGCCAAAGTCCTCGGGAAAAATCAGAGTCAGCATGGATTATCGTGATCTCAACCGGGCAAATCCGAAAGATGATTTTCCGTTGCCAAACATTCATATCATCATCGACAACACTGCGGGGCGAAAGCCCTATTCTTTCATCGATGGATTCTTTGGCTATAATCAGATTCTGATGGATGAGAAAGATCAAGAAAAGACAACTTTCACTATACCATGGGGGCGTTTTTGTTATAGGGCGATGTCTTTCGGTCTCAAAAATGTCGGGACAACATACCAAAAAGTAATGACAACCTTCTTTCATGATATGATGCACAAGGAGATGGAAGTATATGTGGATTACATAATCGTTAAATCTCAGGAAGACGAGGATCATCTCTGCCATTTGAAAAAAATGTTCGACAGACTTCGAAAATGTCAACTCAAGCTCAATCCAGCAAAATGCGCTTTCGGGGTAACTTCTAGAAAACTTCTTGGTTTCATGGTAAATCGCCATGGAATTGAGATTGATCCTGCAAAGACGAAGGTCATTCGTGAGATACCACCACCGAAAATGAGAAGAAGATCCGAGGTTTTCTGGGCCGATTGAATTTCATAGCCCAATTCATCTTCCAGTTTACTGCTACTTGTGAGCCAATTTTCAAGCTACTTTGAAAAGAAAGTGACGGACGATGGAATATAGATTGTCAGAATGTCTTGGAGAAGATTAAAGCCTATTTAACCAACCCTCCAGTCCTAGTGCCACATCGGGAGGGGGTTCCGTTGTTGCTGTATTTGTCAGTTCTCGACTCCTCTATGGTAGTTATTCTCGAGAAACTTGATAAATCTGGAAAGAAGGAACAAGCCATCTACTACCTCAGCAAGTGCTTCACGAAGTACGAGAAAAATTACACCTTGCTGGAGATGACCTGTTGTGCATTGGCCTGGTCTGCTCAAAGACTGGGCCATTACATGCTCCTACTGACTACCTACTTGATAGCCAAGATGGATCCCTTAAAGTACATCTTCGAGAAGCCGATTCTGTCAGGAAAAGTTGCAAAATGACAGATGCTGCTAACGGAGTTTGATATCCTCTATAAGACCCAAAAGTCAGTGAAGGGTCAAGCGATAGCAGATTAGTTGGCTAATTGTCCAGCTCAAACGGATCATCAGCCTCTTGAGACGCTATTCCCTGACGAGTCGATTCATGCGGTAGATGAAGAAGATAAGAAAACAGTTTGGAAAATATATTTCGATAGAGCAGTAAACTCTCGAGGGGCCGAAATTGGAGCTATCCTAGTTTCTCCGAGCAAGTAGCATTATCCAGTGGCTTCCAAGTTGAAGTTCCAAAGCACCAATAACTGAGTTGAGTATGAAGCATGTATTTTGGGACTCCAGTTGGCTGTTGACATAAAAATCAAAGAATTGCTAGTGTTAGGGGATTCTGAGCTGATAATCAATCAAGTGATGGATAAGTATGCCACGAGAGATCCGACCTTGATAGCCTATAACAATCACCTTCTGGAGTTGTGCGAGCGATTTGCGATGATAGAATTTGAAAGCATACCGAGTCTCAAGAATGACTTTGCCGATGCCTTAGCTACATTGGCATCTATGATCTCTATCACTCGGGAGGAGGATGATATCATTCCGGTGGCAATCCGAGTTCAGTGTCGACCGGCCCATTGTTTTTAGCTTGAATATGAACCAGCTAAAGACTCTTGGTACCATGACATAAAGAACTTCCTGAAAAATCGGGTGTATCCAGAAGGGGTATCGAGTGTTGATCGAAAAACTCTTCGGAGGTTAGCAGACCAATTCTTCCTAAGCAGGGAGACACAGTACAAATGCTCCCCTGACATGGGCCTGTTGAGATGTGTTGGAGTCGAAGAGGCCATCCAGTTGATGAAAGAGGTCTATGGTGGCATATGTGGACCTCATATGAGTGACTTCATGCTCGCAAAGAAAATCCTGAGGACCGATCATTTTTGGCTAACGATGGAAAACAACTGTGTGCAGTTTGTTCGAAGATGCCATAAGTGTCAGATTCATGGTGATCAAATCCATATCCTACCTTCGCAACTTCATTGCTTGGCGGCCCCATGACTCTTCTCAATGTGGGGTATGGACGTTATTGGAGAAGTTATCCCTAAGGCACCGAGTGGTCATCGCTTTATTCGAGTGGTCATCGCTTTATCCTGGTGGCGATTGATTATTTTACCAAATGGGTAGAAGCTGTTTCCTTGACCCGAGTGACTCAAAGGATAGTAGCTCAATTCATCAAAGAAAATATTGTGTCGAGATATGGTTTGCCACAAGCACTGATAATCGACAACGCCAAAAACCTGAAGGGCTCGAAAATACAGAAAATATGTCAGCAATTCAAGTTCAAGCATAGAAACTCGGTGCCTTACTGTCCAAAGATGAATGGTGCAGTGGAAGTCGTCAATAAGAATATAAAGAAAATTCTCCAGAAAATGATTGATAATTATAAAGAGTGGGATGATATGTTGCCATATGCTTTGATGGCTTATCGGACTTCAGTTCGGACTTCGACAGGGGAAACCCCCTACTCTTTGGTCTACGACACAAAGGCGATAATACCGGCTGAGGTGGAAATTCCATCTCTACGAGTGCTCATGGAGATCGAGCTTGAGGAAACTGAATGGGTACAACAGAGATTGGACCAACTTTGTTTAATTGACGAGAAGCGGCTAACAGCAAAATGTCACGGGCAATGTTACAGACAGAGAATTGCCTGAGCTCATGATAAGCGGGTATGCCCCAGAGTCTTCAGGGCTGGTGAATTGGTATTGAATAAAATCTTTCCTTTCCAAGATGAAACCAAGGGTAAGTTCGCCCCAAATTGGGAAGGTCCTTTTGTTGTTCATAAGGTTTTGAGTGGTGGAGCGTTGATTCTCCAGGAAATGAATGGTGATGTATTTCCCGAGCCTCTAAACTCGGATTCTGTAAAGAAATACTTTGTCTAATAAAGATCTTTCTTTTCTAAGTTTATTTCAATTTGGGATTATTTAAAAAAAAAAAAGAACAAAAAAAAAAGAAGGTACGGCTCGAGCATGGTGAAAACTCAAAAGAGCGCCATGAAAAGAATATAGAGACCGTTTAAAAAAAAAGGGCATGGCTCGAGTGTGGTGAAAACTCGAAAGAGCACCATGAAAAGAATATAGAGACCGTGTCAAAAAAAGAAGAAGGAAAAAGTACAATTTAGACCCTTTAACTATTGACACATTTCTAAGTGGCCCCTCTAAGTTTAGACGTTTCATTTTAAACCCTCTACGTATCATAACGTTTCAAATTCGTCCCTCCGTTAGAGATTCCGTTAAAACTAACAAAATTTTAGGGCAAAATGGTCTTTTCATGTTTTATTAATTTTTTAATCATTTTTAATTAATTTTTTTTATCTCTCCCTCTCCCTCCTTCCTTCTCCCCGCCATCTTCCGCTCTCTACTTCCTTCTCCCCGCCACCTCCCTCTCTCTACTTCCCTCTCCCCGCCACCTCTCTCTTCCTCTTCCTCCCTTTCCCCTCTCTTCCTCCCACCCCCTACAACAGGGGGTGCAACCACCCCCGTAACAAGGGGTGGTGAGACCCCCTATTGTAGGGGGTGCAACCACCTCCTGCAACAGGGGGTAGTTCCACCCCCCGTAATAGGGGGTGAGTTCACCCCCTGTTGCAGGGGGTGGGGTGGGGTGGGGTGGGAGGGAGAGAGAGGGAGAGAAGGAGGTGGCGGGAGAGAGAGAGAGAGAGAGAGAGAGAAATAAAGGGGAGAGAGAGAGATAAAAAAATTAAAAAAAATTAATTAAAAATGATTAAAAAATTAATAAAGCGTGAAAAGACCATTTTGCCTCTGAGATTCTGTTAGTTTTAACGGAATCTCTAACGGAGGGACGAATTTGAAACGTTATGATACGTAGAGGGTTTAAAATGAAACGTTTAAACTTAAAAGGACCACTTAGAAATGTATCAATAGTTAGAAGGTCTAAATTGTACTTTTTCCAAAAAAAAAAAATAGATCGCTTAGGGGGGCATTTTCTAAATTTTCACTACAACTGACTTTTATTGATCGTAAAAATTATCGTGTCGGAACTTGATGAATTTGAGCAGAATTGGAATCTGTGAAAAAAAAAAATCAAATATGGCTCAAATTTGTATTGAAATCATACTTGTCAGACAATCCGACTTGAAATCTCGTAGTCAACATATCTGACGATGAAGATACCTATTTGGGGTAAGGTTTTACACATTTTTTTATATTTGGCTAAATCAGTTTTGCAGGATTTGAGAAATACAAAGCAAGTAGGAGTGTATGATTTTCCTAATACTAAGGATGCCTAACAGAAGAGAGAAAGTGAGAATCGGCGGGGGTAGAGAAATAAAAGTTGATAGGAATGTTGTCAAAAACCAGACCCCACCAGCAACCCGGAGAAAACCTTCAGAAAGTGCATCTCTAAAATTGACGGAAGTATGAGATGGAAGAATCTTCCGATACTGTCCCGAGAAAGTCAAACGCCATCAAACGAGAGATTACGAAGGAAAATGTGGGAACGGAATTGCGAGTCGTCAAGGGTGACAAGTTTTTCAGACTAAATTTTCCTGTTGCATGTGTTTTTTTGTCCAGTTACAAGGATCTCAAAGGGCCTGGAAGCATGGATTTCCCTATCACTAGGACTTCTTATCTTCCGGCTCAAATTGGAAACTCTTATTGCTGAAATTTCAGATGCTCTAAATGAGCGTCCAGGTATGCGTTTTGCCCTGAAAGGGGCGAACAGTGAACTACGCTAAACCTGATCCTCGGCGTAATAGTAATGTACGTAGGTAACTTGTAAAGGTTTGGTCATCTAAGAGTCAACCCCAGCCGAAAGCTGGCGCACATTTTATATCTTTGCTCTCTTATTTTTTCCCAGCCAGAAGCTAGGGCATGTTTTATAGTTCTGAACTTTCTTTTGTCCCCTGGCCAAGAGGGCTAGGGCATGAATATTTTTTTATTATTTTAAACAATCCTCTAAACGAACACTTGTTCGTCATGAGTATTTTTTTATCACTATAAACAATCCTCTAAACGAACACTTGTTCGTCATAAGTATTGTCATGAGTCACTTTTTTTATTACTCTAAACAATCCTCTAAACGGATACTGGTTCGTCATGAGTCTTTTTTTTATTACTCTAAACGATTTTCGAAACGGACACTTGTTTGTCATGGATATCGTCATGAGTCATTCTTTTATTACTCTAAATGGACATTTGTTCGTCATGAGTTTTTTTTTTATTAGTCTAAACTATCTTTTAAACGGATACTTGTTCGTTATGGATATCGTTATGAGTCATTCTTTTATTACTCTAAACGGACATTTGTTCGTTATGAGTATCGTCATGAGTTTTTTTTTATTAGTCTAAACGATCTTCTAAACAGATACTTGTTCGTCATGGATATCGTCATGAGTCATTCTTTTATTACTCTAAATGGACACTTGTTCGTCATGAGTCATTTTACTTTATTTGTTCTATTATTGAAAAATACACTTTGAAAAAAAATAAAATAAAATAAAAAATGGGACGATCAAAATGGCGTGATCTTTTATCTTTGTCAAGTAAGTGAAACTCGCATGACAAATAGGGGTAACTGTAAACACGATATTTTTGATCGTCTCGCAAAAATATTATACTTTATTTTTATACTTAACTTTATTTTATTTCACTATATTTTATTTTTGTTTTATTTCAGAAAATACACAAAAAAAAAAGGTTTTTGAAAATGAAACAAAATGGCATTTATGTGGAGCAAAACGGACAAAAAACGAACAAACCATGGTGAATCGAACACAGGTATGAATAGTACCCATGCGTGAACAGCACCGCATGCTGATGAATAGTGTCTATATGAGTTGGGAACAGTACCAACATGATAATGAATAATTCTTCCCTTTTGTTCTTTTGTGCACGTTTTCTTCCCATTTTTAATGCTTTGTTCCACTTTATTTCTCCTTTTTGTTTTGACTTTTTTTGCATTCTTTGTCCATTTCTCTTACCCAAGTAATGATGAGGGCCATTATTTATATGGAGAAATCGGACAAAGCCAGGGGGCCTCAGAGGGATTTTGGAGAGGATTTTGGAAGAGAATTTTGTTGAGGAGAAGAGAAAGAATTTTTTTGAGAAGAAGTACTTATTTTTGGGGAGAGAATTTTTTTTTTGAGAGAAATCTTGAGAGAAAATATATATTTTTTTGAGGAAGAAGAAGAAGATAAAGGAAGAAGGGAAGAAAATATCTAAGTTAAGGTTGAAACTTCTATCTTTTGTAAATCTTACTTATGCATTAAGTCATTATTATACTAAAATTTTATTTTGTAAATTAGATTTATATATATATATATATAAACTTGTAAATTACTTAATATGTAGATAAAACGAGGTGAAAAACTCTTAACCTTTCACTGGAGCGGTTTAGGTTTAGAAGAATATTACTCCTCTCGATACGTGTGTGCGCGTGTGTTTCTTTAACTTGTATTAAATAAAATATGTTGACAATACGAGGTAGAAAACTCCCGACCTTCCATTGAAGCGATTTAGGTTTAGAAGGGAGATTACTCCCCTCAATCCATGTGAGTGTGCGTGTGTTTCTTTAACATCTGTTAAATATAATGTGCTGACAAGATGAGGTGGAAAACTCCCGACCTTCCATTGGAGTGGTTTAAGTTTAAAAGAGAGATTACTTCCCTCGATGTATGTGTGTATTTTTTTTTACTTATTTATTTATTTATTTTGTTAAATTTAATGGATGGTCAAAATATGAAAGAAATTTCCCCGCCTTCTATTTGAGTTGCTTAGAAGGGAATAATCCCCTCAGTATATAAATTTCTTGATAATATATATATATATAATACAAATAGATTTTCTTTTTTTAGAAGGAAATAATTTTAAAATAAAATATTCGGACCAAACTTATTGGACTTAATTGGATATAAGGTACCGTCTTTGGACGGGTGTCTTGGGATGCCTAATACCTTCCCTGAGCGTAACTGACCCCCGAACCCTTTAAAACGAATATCTGGTTGGACCATATTATTTTTGGAGTCAAGATTTTACTTAAGCCATTTTTTTTAAAATTATTTTCAAAAAGAAAAATCCGGTGACCTAGCACACCATTTAAACTCAATGCTAGGTGGCGACTCATTTTTATAAAACTGACTTAAGTATTTTTTATGAGAAAACCGATGCTTTTAAGAAAACCCCTTCTCATCTTACACTTGTATATTTATTTTGATTTCTTTGAAAAATCGGGGTGCGTCACGTAAGATTAAGGGTCTGTGCTCGGTTAATTATCGTAACTCAACGCGTAACGAGATTAAGCCACTAGGCTTGGCCTTTAGGCTCATTAAGGAGAGTCTATGGGCCGACACAACAAGATTAAGGAGAGCATACTCAACCCATGGCAATGGCGTCGTCAAGATGGGTCGTTCTGCCCTCAGTATTGATCTTGGGGTGGAAATATTCATTCGGTGGTCAGACGTATGTTGAGAAGCTTTGCTAAAAGGAGAATCCGAGCAGCGGGTGTTCGGAGAGCGAAACTAGGGCCCCATGCTCAGAATTGGCCTTCAAAGGCCTCCAAGGGGTTGGAGCGAACAAGGAGCGTTGAGAGGACCCTGTTCGGACAACGGAAGAGGGGTTTCCATTTGACTTTTACTGAGCAGAGGATGCTCGGAGGGCAGAGCTCGGATGGAGAATCCAAGGTCTTCAAGGCTACAGGACTGAACAGAGACACCATGTACGTCCCCACTCGGACACCATGAAGAACCCTGCTTGGATAATGGGAGAGGGGTCTCCCATTTAATGTTTATCGAGTAGGGGGTGTACGGAGCTCGGCCATGGGGGCCACCAATTTGGATTTAACGAACAGAGGGTGTTTGGAGGACGAAGCTCAGCCAAGGGGGCCATATTTTGGGTTTTACCAAACAGAGGGTGTTCAGAGAAAAGAATTCGGCCAAGGGGACCACAATTTGGGTTTTACTGAATAGAGGGTATTGGGAGGTTGGTGGTCTGTTGGTTCTTTACATTTCTCTCGTGAGTTACTTTTCCAAGGTGGCAACTTCTTCCAAGTGTGACGTCCTAAGTGCGTAGAGGTGGTCGACCAAATTACCCCACATCAATTTTCAAATCCCTACAAAGAGATATTTCACTTCTCCTAATAGGTAAACTAAGGCAAACGATTAAACGCATCCATGTCCATCTCGAACATCACCATGATTGTCATATCTTTCGTTGGAGATTCCAAGCACTTGAGATCAACTCCTCCATCTGTGCCCTTTTTAGTGAGGAAGTCTGCACATTTGTTCCTCTTTCTTAGAATATATTGTAACTTATAGTCATTGTTCTTGAGAAATCTTTTACACTCTTCTACCCAAGGTTTTTAACGGGGTGTCTCTAGGCAATCTTCGATGATAAGTGCCACCGCTTCGGCCGAGTTTGTTTCCATGATCACCCTTGGGATCAACCCCTCCATCCTATCATTTTTAGCGAGGAAGTCTGCACATTTGTTCCTCTTTCTCGGAATATATTGTAGCTTATAGTCATTGTTCTTGAGAAATATTTTACAGTCTTGTACCCAAGGTTTCTAACGGGGTGTCTCTGGGCAATCTTCGAGGACAAGTGCCACCGCTTCGGCCGAGTTTGTTTCCATGATCACCCTCCCTTGGGTAGTCTCGAGCTTCTACAATCATGATTTCGATGTGAATACTCCTGAGTTTCGCCTCAATGAAATAATTAAAATGACATTACTAAAACTTTATTATCAAAATAAGTATAAAAATAATATAATTAAAATTATGCAATAGGTATAAAAATAGTCTGATTAAATTATATATTAAAATAAGTATAAAAATAGTATAATTAAAATGATATTACTAAAAATTATATTATAAAATAGGTATAAAAATAGTATAATTAAAATTATGCAATAGGTATAAAAATAGTATAAAAAAATTAAAAATTAAAATGATATTGCTAAAATAGGTATAAAAATAGTATAATTAAAATCATATTACTAAAATTGTATTATTAAAATATGTATAAAAATAGTATAATTAAAATGATATAACTAAAGTTTTATTATTAAAATAGTATAATTAAAATAAATACAATAGATACAAAAATTGTATAATTAAAATAATATTACTACTAAAAATAGTATAATTAAAATTATACAACAAGTATATATAGTAGGTAAAAAAAATAATATAATTATAGTAATATTACCAACTATATCATGAATATTATATTATTAAAATATGTATAAAATTATATTATTAAATTACTAAAATAAAAATTATATTGTTAGTTATATTTTTCTATTTTTTATTTTTAAAATTTAATAGATTTAAAATTTTTGAATACAATTCTTTGCATATTAAAATAAAAAAATTATAAAATTACATAATTCAATTTTGAGCTAAAATAATTATTCAAACAAAATTTTTATAAAGGATTGAATTTTAAAATTTAATATCTCGCTATTTATAAATTTTAGGAATATCAAATTCCTTGGCCCAAACGGAAGCTAATAATTAGTTTACAATTATAAAATTAATTTTATTTTTGACATTTCTCGTCAAAGTCATTCCACTTTTACAATTTACTAGCGTATAACCTGTGTTTGAAGGCACGAATGCAAAAAAGAAATAATTTTTTTCCCTTCGTGGTCATGCTACCTTCCATGAGATGATTTCTCAATTGAAATGCTCCACGAAATCTCAGTTTTCTAATTTTCAATTTTGACCACAAACATTTGAGATATGAACAAAAAAATAATTAATTAGTTCATAAAATTACTTAATAAAACTTTTCATTAAATATAAAATCCTCAAACATTTTTATGAGGTCTTTATTTTTGCTTCAAAAAATGATTTAGAACAACTCTCAATACAAATAATGCCTACACAATATGCATAAACTACAGTTCAAGAGAAGAAATTCATTGACATAAATTAACTAAACTCAAATCTATTTCATGTTATTTTACGAAACCAATATACTCTGGAAATACAAATTAAAACTTGTTTCGAATCAAAATTTAGCAGTTTCAGATGAAATACATAAAATTACTAACCTAAATTTAATCCATACCTTATCTTTTTTGCGTTTCTCTCAATCTCTACTCGAGCTCAAACTTGTAAAAAATTCATGTTAAACAATAAGCATCTCATACTTAATCTAGCGTTTTACAATATGAGCATTTCTCTATGCAAATAATTCCTAGACAATATGCATAAACTACAGTTCAGGAAAAGAAATTCACTTTACTAAAATAACAAAACTCAAATCTATTTCAGGTTATTTCACGAAACCAATATAATCTGGAAACACAAATTAAAACTTGTTTTAGGTCAAAATTCAACAGTTTCAGTTGAAATACATAAAAATCAATAACCTAAATTTCATTCATACCTTTTTTTCGCACTTTTCTCAATCTTTACTCAAGCTCAAACCTGTAAAAATTCTTGTTAAAACAATAAGCTAATATAGCATGGAGAAAACCTTGCAATGGAGGGAAGGATGTCAATTGCAAGGTTCAGACCGCTTCAAAAATTAGAAAAATCAAGATAAACAAATATATAACAATTCCACAATTAGGTTTAGATTTCTTCAAAAATTAACATGACCAAATCAAGAAACTAAAAAGAAAAAATCAAGTTGCAAAGGGGAAAGTAGGTGATCCTATGCGGTGGTGACGACGATTACATCGTTTGTGAGACAGAGAGGGAGTCTTTCCTTCAGCAAAAAATGCATGACTATATTTTATTATTTTCCTAGGTTGAGGCTCATGTCCATTTCAGAAAACATAGGTCTATATCAAATCCAAACCTCCATCTATTGCCTTCCGAATACGATCTAGCCACATCTACACAAAACCCCCCCAATAATTTATATTCATTCACATTTTCCTCCCAAAAAAATAATAAACAAAAAGCTTATATGCTGGAAAAAAAAAAGACCCCCCCAAAAAAGAAAGAAAAATCAAATAGACCCATGAAGTGCATTGGCATAAACATACCTCAAAAGTGCTTCTTGGGTAATGAATCGGCCTAGAAATAAGGATTTTTCTTTGTCCATTGAGGATAATAGCCTTGTGTTCATACGATACATATGTGGTTTTAGAAGAAAACTAAGAATACAACAGAAACAAAAACACTTTCCACATTTCAATCTTCAAACGCATAGCCATAAAACCTATTCTTGTTTCACAAAAACAATGCTTTTTTTTTTTTTTTTCCCTCGCGCTTAATTCTATACTTGTTTTATTAAAAGAGAAACATATAATAGAAAGAAAAGAACATTTTTTTTTAATTTTTTTCCCTTATGCGTAAAGAAAAGTTGTAGAAATTGTTAAACCTAATTATTAACAATTGATATTGGAAGTCCAAACAAAAAATAGATTTGAAAATTTAGGAAGAGGTCTAGCAGATTTGTTCTGAGAGAGAGAGAGAGAGAACTGAAACTTTAAGCCTCTACGTCAACACTGTGGTCTCACCGGAAATCCAACGACCAACAACATTTGTCAAAATTGTTTCAATGGGTCCACTGTGCCGTCTTCGTCCTCTTTTGTTTGCAACAAAAACGAAATCTATGACGTCAGTTTAAAATTACAGTAATGTTTATAACGTCAGTGATTTTTGAATTTTTGACAATAACTTCAGATTTCTAAAAAAAATTATTGTAACGCGTGAACTGCATGAAGTAAAATTTTAATTTTCTGAACTGTTCACTGGAAGACCTTGAAAAATTGGTTAAAATTTCACTTTGCACCCCAAACTTTATAAACAACTTCACTTCTTACCAAAAACTTCCACAAAGTACAATGTCACGACCCGTCCCGGACACCCGTCATCCTAGGGCCGGCGTGACGACAACATGATATCACCTATTACATTTAATCTTCTTATACATTACAAAATGCATAAAAATTACTATACAATTCATTATACAAGACATACATATATCATTCTCTTTTGTATGGTTCACCTCTGACAACTCAACTCAAAGATTTCCAGATGACTCCCTTTAATACCAGTAGAAGATCGTCTCTTAAAAGATTCACCTGCGAGTGTACTGCCTTCTTAGTAAAAATCATTTTTAACATAATAATAATAATACATTCTAAATAATACAACATTTAAATAGATCAAGCGTAAATATATATCCACCACACAGTTGGTAAAATCTCCGGTATCAAATAGGCAGTGAAAGTAAAGCAGTATAAATAAGTTTCCAAACACCATAATAAAAAATAAATCACCCAATATATATATAAAACACCCCAACTCAAACACACATCTCAATCCCATACCCACCAGCTAAGCCATAGTGATCGTTTTAACCTCACGATGGGGAGTTGCAACGGTACCGTAACCATCCGTAGGAAATGCCTTTCTAGCGGACCTAACTGCACAGATCACCGCCTACTGGATGTCTCCGGAGGCCAATAATATAAATCACCACATAATAAATATCTATCTGCCGGATCACTCTCCGAACAGACCATAATATAAATCACCACCTGCCGGACCACCATCCGGACATGACATCATAAACTATGACATAGTCAACTCAATAATATCATTATCATATCACAAATCAATACCCATCTGCTGGACCACCCTCCGGACAGACCAACCCCCAATATCGTCAAAACAATAATTTCATCGTAAAACTACCAACAAAATCACCATTCTGCCCAAGCAAATAATCACCACCAAATCCAACAGATTATTTATAAAGTCTTTCTTTTTAAAACCCCAAGCAATTCAATGAAAATCTATTTTACCAACTCACCCATAACTGGCTTGATCCATATCATTTATAAAAGCATCTGATTTAAATATAACCATTTTCCTATCATATATAGATAAAAATATAGTTTGGCAAGAAGACAGTACACTCACCTGATATTCTGCTCTCAAAAGCTCCACCAAATATCCGCTATTGAACTTTCGACAATTTTGAACCTATTTGTAATATTATAGAGAAAATAACTTAATTGTACAATGCAAGCCCTACGTTCATAAATTTTTCATTCCCCACGTTTTGATATGAAAATGTTATTTGATTAGTTTAGCATCGTTAAAAATTTACGATTTACACCTAATTCATATAAACGATCTTATTGTTTATTATTCTCATTTTTGATATTCTAAGGTTAGAAACTAAATTTAGAATTCATAAAATAAATTAGAAAATGTTACCCGTTCCGAACCGATCGTGGATTTCCCTAAAATTCCATGTATTTCTGATTCTGCTCCCCACCGCCTAGGCGAACGAGTGACTGCTTCTCCCTTACTCTCAACTGCACACTGCAATTTCACCGCTTGAGCGAAAATCCACTGCTTAGGTGAACGAGTGACTGCTTCTCCCTTTCTCTCAACTGCACACTGCATTTTCACCGCTTGAGCAAAAATCCATCGCTTAGGCGGTAAACGTCTTCCTCCTCCTACTCTGTTTTGAGATCTCGGCCACCTCTCTCTCCCTCTCTTCTCACCAATGGCTCACACCCACACAATACAACACACTCGAACCTCACAACCATACTCCCATAACATACACATCACACACACAGCAGTGGACTTTACATACACACCCCCACGGCTTCTCCCTCTCTCTCTTCCTCTTCCTCTTCCGTTTTCTACTTCTGTTTCCTGTTTCTGTTTGAACTAGCCGCCGACCAACGAGGAGCTCTGATTACACCATTGACCACCGGCCACCCAATACCGTTCTGCACACACACATACACACACACACACACACACACACTGACACTGATCACACATATACACACACTCCGACGATCAGAACACGCACATACACTACCGGAGGAGCAGAACACACCCACACCTTTCGATCAAAACCCACGTACGCACACGATCGTCGGCCAAAACAGAACGGAACACACACAACACACAGTAACAGAGCACACCCACTTACTGGAGACAAGGCATCCACACTGCAAGCCCACTGTTGGCAACTCTTTTCTCTCTTCTTTCTTTCCGGTTCTGGATTTTTCTTCCCCATTTTCTTTGTATGTAACTATACACACACACACACACACACACACACACACATACACATATGCGTGTGCTCAACCTGTCGGACAAATGCCCATGCCTCCACTTCACCCATCCCCCAATCTCTTTCTCTCTATATATAAAATGAAGATATTTTTGAAATATTACATAAACTTCCCTTTATATTATGTTGGGGGAACAATTAAACCCAATCTATGTTTTGAAGTTTATACAAAATTTCAATACAACCCCTTAAAATTTTAATTCACATAATTAATATCGTAGTCCACCCTGATATTTTCAAAAATATTTTAAAACGCGATTTAAATTATTCGTATATTAAAAATCGGGGTCTTACATACAATGTATTACAAAACTTGTAAATGATGCGGTTTGGCAAGAAATTTGGGGAAATTGAGAGAAATAGTAACGTATCTGAGAAATTTGGTACCCATAAATGAAAGAAATTTGTTCAATATCTGCGAAATTTGTTCCAAGAAATTGATTCAGTCTGCAAATCAGAAACAACCAAACCAAATCCAACTAAATCAAAGTTAGATTGCGCAAAATTGAACTCAGATCTGTACCAAATCATAAACAAACAGTGATGCGATAAGGTTGAATAGAGAGAGAGAGAGACATACCAAGAAGCGGAGGAGCTTCGAGATCTGGTATTGGTGGTGGCGGGCAAGTCTGGTGGTAGTTGTGGTGGTTTCGCGTGAGATGGTGCTAGCGGCGGCGGGAAAGTGTTGGTGTCGGTATCAGAGGTGAAATGAGGATCATGAAGAGCCTCCAAGTTGTTGAAGCTCTCACCACCCGTTTCATGAAGAAAACAGATGGCCACGATCAATGGGGGTGCGAGAGGAGAAATGGGGATGGCGATGGAGAAAGAGAGATAGTCTCGTAGCACTAAATCAACCCTAACCTCAAATTGAGAGAGATGGAGAGAGTGTTTGGCAAAAAAAAAAATGATTAATTAATGAATGACTAATTAATTGAATTAATTTTGTAACTAAGGAACATTAAGCCAATTTTAATGAAAATAATATTAATATAACCTTATTTCCTTTTAGGCAAATTTATATTTCTTATACGTTTCTTAACTTATTTTGTAATTGAGAAACATTAAGTCAATTTTAATTAAAATAATCTTAATATAACTTTATTTCCTTTTAGACAAATTTAATTCCCTTATACATTCCTTAATTTAAGTCCACAAAATATTTTAGTTAGCAAATTTATTTAGTTTCGTCAGTAATTTTGTTTGTCTTAGTCATATTTTTTTTGTTTTAGTCAGTCAAAAAATCGTCATGTTTTATATAATAGATGTACTATTAATTTTAGGGAAAATTACAGTTTTGGTCCTCGTATTTACGCTTGTTCTTTTTTATTTGGCCCTCTATTTTTTTTTTTGTCAAAATAGTCCTCGTATTTGCAGCCATTTTTTAAAGTGACACTTCCTTAAAAAATAGGCGTTAATTGTAATGGATTTGAGGTATATGACTTACACATGCAAACTTCAATGGTAGAAAAATAATTTTTTTGGAAAAATTACAGTTTGGTCCTCGTATTTGCACGCTTTTTTCCATTTGACCCTCTATTTTTTTTTTTTTTTCCTTTTTCTTTTTCTTTTCCAATAACGTCAACATTCTTCATCCCTCACAGTTGTCGGCCATCTTCATCTTCTTCTCTCCAGAGCTCAACTCAATTCTTATGCATTTCTTCGAACTTTGTAAATGACCCCATTTTCGCCAGATCCCAACTTGCCAACACCATGTCGTACGCCAATCTAAGTGTCGAATCGCCGAACGTGATAAAGACCATCAAGAAACCCAGCCATGCTGGCGAATTCCACAGCTGTTGTTTCTTCGTTGCGTCCATTGCGAATAGGAAAACCACGCCGGTGAACAACGGAACCCCAACGGAGAACAATATCCTCGCAATGATTTTGTCGAACACCCCATCTGCAATCTTATTGTCATCGTTGCCGCCGTTGATTTTTTGGGATCCATTTCCCTCAATTGTTTTCTTATCCGGTCTCTAGTGGTCTTTCATATTCGCCATTGTTTATATGTACGCAAAGTGTAAATTAATAGACGAAGCCAACAAATTCTTCTGAATATCAACGAGAACGATGAATGGGACAATGTAATGGTGGTTAATGGACTTATAGACATGTACGCATAGTGTAAGAAGGACGAGGTTGCTCGGAGAATGTTCGATGACATGGGAGCTCACGGTCCGAATGTGGTGACGTGGACGATTATGATTGGTGGATACGCACAGCACGGTGGCGCTAACGATACTTTAGAGCTTTTCTCGGGGATGGTGAATCATAACGGCTATGTAAAACCAAATGTGTTTACTGTGTGTTGTGCGTTAATGGCGTGTGCTTGTCTTACATCGTTAAGGTTTGGGAAACAGATTCATGGGTATGTTTTGCGTAACCTTTACGGAAATGGGTTTTTGTTTATCGCGAATGGTCTGATCAATATGTATGTGAAGTCCGGTAATGTTGATGCAACGAAGGTGGTGTTTGATTTGATGGGTCGAAGGAATGAGGTGTTGGGGACGTCGTTAATGGCGGGGTGCGACATTCATGGAAAGGGAGAGGAGGCTATCGGAATATTTGATCGGATGAGGAATTCCGGTCTGAAAAAACGACGGCGTGACATTTCTTGTTTTACTTTACGCTTGTAGTCATTCGGGTATGGTGGATAAAGGGATTGAGGTTTTCGAGAAAATACGAGATGGGTTGTTCGGAGTTGTTTCTGGTGTTGAGCATTATGATTTCATGGTGGATCTGTTGGGTTGCGTCGGTTGGTTAGAGAAGGCGACGAGATTGATCAGAGAGATGCCAATGGATCCGACGCTAGTGGTTTGGGTGGCTCTTTTGAGCGCCTGTAAAATCCATAACAACGTGGAGGTAGGGGAATACACGACGGAGAAGTTGTCGGAGCTGGAGGTGGGGGTTGTTTACATAGTTTGAAAAAACACAAAAGAATTGGGTTGAGCTCTAGAGAAAAGAAGATGAAGGTGGCCAATGACGGTGAGGGACAAAGAATGCTGACGTTGTTGGAAAAGAAAAAGGAAAAAAAAAAAAAATTAGAGGGCTAAATGAAAAAACGCGTGCAAATACGAGGACTAAAACTTTAATTTGTCCAAAAGAAAATTACTTTTCTACTCTTGAAGTTTGCATGTGCAAGTCACATGCCTAAAATCCGTTACAATTAATGCATATTTTTGACGGAAGGGTCACTTGAAAAAACGGCTGTAAATACGAGGACCACTTTGACAAAAAAAAATTTAGAAGATTTAATAGAAAAACGCGTGCAAATACGAGAACCAAAACTGTAATTTGCACTTAATTTTAGGAACTAATTTTAATCTTGAAGTTTTATAATATCAAATTATATTATTAAAATCTAATAATTAATTATAATTAATAATGAGATTTTGCTCTCATGTAATTTAGCCTAATTACACTTTATAAACCAGTACTATTTTCTAAGCACTTACTTATGTAGTTTAGACTAAAGTATAACGGTGATTTTCAGGGTTTAGGGCAATTTTTCCATTAAAATGACCAGTCAAATTTTAAAAAATCAAAATTAATAAATAATTTAATGTTATTTGACAATTATATCCGGGATTAAGTCAAGTCGTGTAAATAATAAATATTTTCCTTTTCCATATTTTCAAATTCTTGTGCGATGGTAATAAAGATAAATTTATAATTTAGCACAATTCTGTTAATTATTTAATCGTTGCGCGTTAAGTGATGACGAACATATGAACCTAAATTAACTTGTAACATAAAGTCTAATTAAAATTAGAACCTAAATCCTATTTAAATGGGATGTAAAATTAATTAGCATAATGCATTTTTCTAGTACTATGAGACCAAAGAGAATATCTTCATCTGAGATTTTCGACAAAAACAGGGATTGATCGTCGCTCATGCTCTGATATTATGATTGTGTATTATTATTGACAAATTCATCACAGATTGGCAGTGTAGGAAGCGCAATTTTCTGGAGAGACGAGATAGCCCTGTTTACCCCAACATTCGCCATGATTTTTCAATTGATTTTCAATGAAATTGCAGCAGTTGATTATTAGGTATTCCGGATTCGTCAATTTCGTGATGATTTTTGATGTGATCTTGCCATCTTGGGGGCAATTCGAAGTGAATTTGGATTCGGAAGTGGGTAAGTGGCTCGGAGAGTTTTGCCCGCTTGCATTTTCAAGTTGACTTGAAGAACGCACACGAGGTGTTTGTCGAAATGCACTATTTTCAGTATGGAGATTTATTGGGTTGCTGCAGCTGCTTTTGGACACCATGCCACGCATAAAAAGGTAAAACCTATCTCACTGCTTTTTATAAAAGTTCATGGCATGCTTTCTCTCTATAAGGCTGCTCTCTCTCTAGTCTCTCTCTCTCACTCCTTCTCTCTCTGCATTGAACTGTTTGCCCATACTTTATTTACTATATCATTTGTTATTGTTATTTGTTAAGACCCAGTTTGGGGCGTGATTAAACAAACATGAGCAAATATTTGCTGCGAAGGGTGGGATTCACATGCATATAGAGGGAATTTCATTAGAAAAATCACCATTGAAGGATGGTTCTATTGAAAGATGAAATTGTGTTTGCAGAGAAACACTAAACAAACGGCCGCAATGTCAAATGTGATAATAAATTTTTTAGGAACCAAATGGACCTAATTCACTTTCAAAAGACATCTTATAAGAGGAGGATTGTCTCATTGTCCTAGACTTTATATATAGCTCAGTATCAAGTAACACAAGCGATGTGGGATTCAACACGCTCCCCGACGCACAGAGTGAATTTTTGATAAACCACTACGAATGGATATATTGGGGGAAAGGCCTAACATCGATGTGAAATTGAACACGTCTCCTTATGCGCAGGGTAGAGTTTTTGACAAAACACTGCGAACAAATATTGGTGGCCCAACATTGATGTGTGATTCAACACACCCAACATCAAATAAGAGTTCTGACGCTGATACCATGTACTCTAAAAAAACGTCTTGTAAGAAGAGGATTACCCCTAGACTTATATATAATTTAGGATCAAGTAACACAAGTGATGTGGGATTCAACATGCCCCTCACGCGGGCTATGCAATTATGCTCTTGGGAAGTCATACTTTGATCATTTTTATACCCTAGTAGAAAAGATAAAAAAAGAATGTTGTTGGAATGAGACTTATCACAATCTTATATTATTCTATGTCTCACTACCACAATACTTTTCAAGGATAGATTAGACAAATTCAACAAATATTTAAGTTGTTCAAAGGATTTTGACCATTGGGTTGTTATTCTCTTATTAAATACTTTTTAATAATTCGTGATAGTTTTTTTCCACGTCTACGCCAAATATAACTTGCAAATAGCTACCCAAGAGGTGTTAGTCCGGTTGGTAGGAGGAGGTGCACCTTTTTTTGTCAACCAGGGTTTGACTTTCTTGTGAAGCACCCTAAAAATTAGATCTTGAATTTAATCCTGAATACATCAGGTTGATATGGGAAAATGCGCTCTTAACATCGTCCAAGAAGGTGAATAGTCGAAATATTCGTAAATTAGTCCGGACACACCTCAAAGTAAAACCAAAAAAAACCTTGCAAATAGGTACATCGATTTTTCCTTTGTCGGAAGGCAAAGAATATTGAGGCAAATCACTTTATCATGAAAACAAGAAAGGAATAAAGTGAATAAAAAGGCTTCAAGAATGAATGAAGGCAATTGAACCAAAAACAAAAGGTAATGGGGAAGCCGAAAGAAGGAAAAAGATAAAAGGGAAATGGAAATGAAAGGAAGATAGAGCTGAGACAAAAAAGGGAAGTTGCCTTCTATTAAAAAAGAATTCAGTTGGAGGACAACATTATGAATGTGAATGTGAGGGTAGGTATACATCAATGGAGTATGAGATGCCATATTGATATGGGTTGGTCAAAAAACTTAAGAGGTGTTAGTTCGGTTGACAAGTAGAGGTGTCGTCTTTCCTTGTCAACCAGAATTTGACTCTTCTAGGGAGTATTCCGGGAATTAAATCTTTAATTTAATCTTGAATGCATTAGGCCAATCTGGGGAAATACGTCTTTAAGATTGTCCGGGGAGGTGATGCTGGACCGGACACACCCTACTGTAAAACCCGAAAAAAAAAATAAAAAATAAAAATGGATGTGGGTTGGTCAAATAAGTTTTTTTACAAATCTTTGCTGCACTTTGAAGTGGGAGTTGGGAACTTTGAAAATGTATAGGGCTTTGAAATGATACCCTTATGGATTAGGATGGGGAGGGTGGAGTTCTAAGCAGAAGTTTAGATAGAATTTTCCAGCAGAAAGTGGTCAACAAAGATATCCTGCTGAATACTTTGGGAATCAATTGTGTTAAAAAAATTATAAACACATAAATACCTAGTAAAACACTTTTTATTAAAAATATAGAAGACTAGTCATTGTCGGTGCCTACGGCTAGGGCTGGGCTTGAGACGAGGGTCAGCCTCGAGAAATCGAAGGCCCTAGACAAAATTTGAAAACGAGGCCCCTTAATTATATAAATAATTTTTTTCATATAATCACAATTTTTTTTTAAAATCAAAATATCTTTTGGAAAAATAGATGTTATAGTTATTGAACTAGGATTGAGATTTTTCACTCGATATGATATTAATAAAGAATACTTTGAAATTCGGGAAAAAAAAAAATATATAGAGGTGAATTCTAAGGGCCCCCAAAAATTTGGGAGTCCTAGACAATCGCCTTAGTAGCCTAGCCTCAGGGCCAGCTCTGCTGGAGAAATTGGTGGCCCAAGGCAAATTTTTAAAAATTGGGGCCCCTTGTATTTAAATATTTTGAATGTCTCATATTTTTTATAAAATCAAAATAGCATCTAGAAACGTAGTTGAAATAGTCATTGAAACAAAATTGAGATTTTTTATTTACCATCTTATTAGTAAAATTAAAAAAAATTTAGGGATCAATTTGAAGAGCCCCTCAAAGTTTGGGGCCCCAAAGTTGAAGGCCTTCGTGGCCTAGCCCCAGAGCTGCCTCTGTACAACAAACCGTGGGACAGGAAACCAAAATAGATAGAATGCATCTCAACCATTGATTTTGGTTGGACAAATTTTTGCTATCCCATCTCAAAAACATTTTTTTTTTAAAGATTCAAAAACTATTGTGTTCTATATATTAGATTTCTACCTTTATGAGCATTACCTATCATCAGACTGAAAATACACGAGGAAAGAACCTTACATTGGTGCCATATCATATGGTCTTTAAAATTTAGCATAGCATGCATTTATTTTGTTTCATCCACAGAAATTGATTCACTTGAACTTGTTCTCTATTGAATCCCACATTGATGTTGGGCTCTCCAATATCCGTTCGCAATGGTTTGTCAAAGTCTACCTTGTGCATGAGTAGTGGGCGCGTTGAATCCCACATCGCTTGTGGTACCTGATCCTGAACTATATATAAGTCGATGAGTTAGGCCCGTTGGGTTCCTACATCCTCTCTTTATATGGTCCTTGGATCATCATGAATTTGATGATTCATAGCTGATCCTAATCCAAGATGACACCAATATAAAAAAACAACAACTAAATGCTTTTTGCTCTTTATCTCTACTTGGAGGTCATACTTTGATCATTGTTTACCTGCTGTGGTAGAAATAAACAAACAAAAAGAGAATGCCATTTTCCTGCAGTCTTACCAATCTGAACTTTATCTTCTGCATGGTTTGGCGCATTATTGCTGAAAGATTTTTCATGCTTCTGATTTTTTCATGTAACTACTCAATGAGAACCACTAAATACTCCCATTCAATGTAGGACTAAGCTTACATGTAAAACTTGGATTTGTGGTTAGATGCACTTTCTACTATTGCTTATTTTTTTTTTTTGGTGGGTGGGTGGGGTGGGGCGGGGCATGGGGGAAGGCATTTTCTTTACATTGACCAAACACACAATCTCACTCATTTTTGGTTATGGGAACAAAAAGATATTGGTATTGGTCGGTAACTTTCTGGTATCTTGATGTGTGAGAAATAATATGAATGGTGGATCAGAATGCTTTGTCTTGAAAATTGTTAAAATTAATTGGTTTCTGTTATGTTACCTGATCCTAAGCTATATATAAATCCGAGGGGAATCCTTCTCTTATAATGTGTCTTTTGAGAGTGAGTTAGGCCTATTAAATTTTTTCATGGTATCAGAGCTAGATTTATGTTTGATGTTGAGCTTGTTGAATCCCACATTGATGTTGGGCCCCTTGATATTCATTTGTAGTGATTTGTCAAAGTCCACCCTGTACATGAGGGGGTATGTTGAATCCCACAACGCTTGTGTTACTTGATCCTGAGCTATATATAGAACCAAGGGCAATCCTTCTCTTACCAGGCGTGTTTTGAGAGTGAGTTAGGCAGGCCTATAGGATTTCTACAGTGTGGATTTTGAAAAATATTGAGAACAAAATCTTTACTAGAAAACATGTTCAAAATTAAAAGTGGGATGGATGTGACGTGGTTGATTGAAATTTTCGAAAAAATGAGAAGCCAGGTTATTGATGTGATTGATTGAACATATAGATATATGTAAGAGAGAAATTTGAGAAGCCAGAGGAAAAAAAAAAAAAAATTTAAAATAATAAAAGTATAATATTTAAAAAAAAATTAATGTGATTGATTGTTAAGTTTGAAAATTGTTTTTTATAATAGTTTTTGAATTATGTTGTAAATAAAATCCTAGGGTACGTCCCATGGTTAGGGATGTATTGTACATCACTTGTATAAAGGGAATAGAATGTTGTAACTTCTAATTTTTAGGAAAAAAGTCATTTAAAATCATTAAAATTTTACATAAGCCCCTTCTAATTTATAGAATCTCCAATTTTTTGTTACTCTCCCTTGACCAATTATCTAGATCGGCCGTTGTATAGAGTAACTTATTTTTTAGTCCTTCTCAATATTTAGTTGACTTTAACTATGGTGTCAAATACATATTCAACATCTACTTGGTATCAACTTGATAGTTTCAATCTTGTTGATATTGACTGAATGACTAAAAACTTATTTGAAGGATTACAAAGGAAAAAGAGAAAAAAAAAAACGAGGATAGAAAGTTATAAGCGACTTATCTGAAGGTCAATCTAAATATTTCCCTAGATCGAAACACTTAAAGGGCAACCTAGTGCACGAAGACTCTCGCCATTGCGGGATCTAGGGAAGATTAGATGTGCGTAGTCTTACCCCCACATACAGAGAGGTTATGATGAAGGAGACCAATTGAAGAAGAAAAGAAAAAATAATTTTGCTCCAATAATTCAATAATCAATTAGTCAAATGTGTCTTTCTATTACAATAAAGCCACGTTATATAGGTTTAGAATAACAAACAATAACTGCTACTTGACAAAATAGGAATAACGACTATTTAAAGGCTACTTGACAAATTATGAATAACGTCTGCTTAACGGCTACTTGACAAAATAGGAATAACGGGTACTCTAACAACTATAATTAACTACTTTTGGAAAAGACACTAATGATTTTTCCCTCCCCGCTGTACGTAAGTTCGAAGCGGTGGCCTTAGTCGATCCCCATCAAGTTGTTTCCAAAATTTGAACCCTAGACCTCCAGGTCCCAAATGACCTCCTAGATCGAAACATCTCCTTCACTTTTTCCCCCTTTCATGGTACCAATAATCTGTCCTTCCTCACTTTGTTGTGTTTGGAGAGCATAAATGTATCCCTTTTTTAGTGTTTGTTTCTGTTGGGGATAAAATAAGTCTTAAAGCTTGATTTGCTGGATTAATATGGGTTGGTTACTACTCACTAAACTAGCATATCACCTAATCTTTTTCATAAGCACTCTTGAAACTGTATTTAACTCTCACAAGATCCTGCATTACACATTGGTCCCTGTAGGCTACGTCGTGATACACATCAGTTAAGATAATTAATAAATCACCACCAACTCTCGTGTTACACAACAATTGGAATTCAACAAACCCTGAATCATAATGAGCTTCCAACATTTTTCACTTTTCTCTCTTTAATATCCCAAAATACTTGGTGGCTGTCCTCATCACAAAAGGGTCTCTATAATCTCTTATTAGAGGAATGAGTGGACATTCATTGGCCAACACAAAGTTGCCTACATCATACTTGGTGTATGAGGTAGGAACGGCAAAACCTGTGAATGGGGACCATATTTTGGTGCCCAAGAGAATGATGCTGATGTTAATATAATGCTTTCATATATAATCTAATGGTTGGACATCCATTTATATATGTGATGAGGAAGAGAAAGTTAATCATTTTCCTTTTTAAATTACTTCAATAGTTGGGGCACGTTTTGATTGCAAAAGAATATAGGAAAATGAATAGTTTTGTATATTACATTGAGGCTATACTCCTCTGATAGGCCGACGGATTTAGTAAGCATATTGGCAACGTGCTCGAAAGAAGAAACAAATCAAGGTGCGATAGCTCCTGAGCTAACTTTCTTTCAAATAAAGTGAATTTCAACTTGGATGTGCTTCTTTCTCTCGAGAAGGATTGGGTCAGCAAATAACATGATGAATGATTTATTGTCACAAAATAACGTGGATAAGTTTGTCATGGGGAATCCTAATTAACTTAGAAGGGAACGAAGTCAAATAAGTTCGCATGTTCCTTGAGCCATAGCACGATACTCAGCTTGGAGGACCGGGAGATGGCACTTTGTTTTTGCTTTTCCACGACATGAGATGACTACCCTAGAATGTGCACTGACCTGAAGTAGAACGCCTAGTATAGTGTGACCCTACATAATCGGCGTCTGTAAAGCAGGGGAGCCTTTCCTATGCACTTGTCACATGGAAAAGACTGAGGTCGATACTTGTCTTGAGCTGCCGGAGGATGTAGTAGACTATATGTAGATTATAAGTGCAAGGTGAGTGCATAAACTGTCTTAAAACACTCACGACATATGTAAGATCTGGCCTCGTGTTAGCCAAGTAGATTAGACAGGCCACAAGTCTCTGATATATTGATGGCTCTGGTAATGGTTCCCTTGAGTTTGCAGTTAATTTAAGGTATTGGCCCATAGGGGCACTTTGTTTTTGCTTTTCTACGACATGAGATGACTACCACAAAATGTGCACTGACTTGAAGTAGAATGCCTAATATAGTGTGACCCTACATAATCGGCATCTATAAAGCAGGGGAGCCTTTCCTATGCACTTGTCACATGGAAAAGACTGAGTCCGATACTTGTCTTGAGCTGCAGGAGGATGTAGTGGACTATATGTAGATTATAAGTGCAAGGTGGGTGCTTAAACTGTCTTAAAACACTCACGACATATGTAAGATCTGGCCTCGTGTTAGCCAAGTAGATTAGATGGGCCACAATTCTCTGATATATTGATGACTCTGGTAATGGTTCCCTTGATTTTGCAGTTAATTTAAGGTATTGACCCATAGGGGTAGAGGCAGGTTTGCATGCAATCATACCTATATCATGAAGTAAATCGAGAACATACTTTTGTTGAGATAGAGATATTACCTAACGAGACCGAGCAACCTCAGTCACAAGAAAGTAGTGGAGTGGACCAACCAGGTTCCAAGTTTGACTATGCTGAAGAGCATCCATTTCCATTTGCATAGTGGCCACACACTTTGGATTCTGGAGAGCCTCATGAACTGACCGAGGAACCGAGACTGAATTAATTTGACCAAAGAAAGATTTGTATTAATTCGAGAGACCCTGAAAAAACATATACTTGGCAATAGGATGATTAATACTACTCGATAGAACAAGCGGGAAGGAGAACGATGGTTACAGGTAGGATAACGGGGAGGAGCACAATCAGAGACTATGGGAGATGGTGATATAATTGGGCCTGGAGAAGATGCTGGTAGGGGAATTGAAAATATGGACGACGGAGTAGACCTGTAATGAGACAAAAGGAAAGGCAAGAGGGGTAAGAGACATGGAATCACTAGTGGTGGGTGTAGTTGGCGAAGATGTGTCAAGTACAAGGAATTCGCGCGGAAGCAAATGAGAATCCTTCGTGAAGGATCCTCTGTGGAGAATTTCTTAGTAGGCCTGGCTAAGGAAAGATAAATGTCAGAAAAGAGGAAAACAATTTCTATAAAGCTGACATCCATAGAGTGGTAGAAGTGATGAGCAATATGATTACAACACCCATATCATTTGGACATAGAAGAGTACCCTAAAAAGACACATTGGATGTCAGACATCGGGTCCTAACACTAGGCTAAACAAGTGTTGAGTTTAGCTCATATCGGATGTGAAAGGGACTAGAGGCCCAATAGCCACAAAGGTAGTGTAAGGTGGTCTTGGGCCTCTCTCAATCCCCAAAAGTAGCTGATGAAGTGAGGCTTTCCATCATACTTATAAGCCGACCACCAGCCCCTTCCACATCCTCACG
Organism: Eucommia ulmoides; assembly: GCA_016647705.1. Lineage (NCBI taxonomy): Eukaryota > Viridiplantae > Streptophyta > Magnoliopsida > Garryales > Eucommiaceae > Eucommia > Eucommia ulmoides. The sequence goes on along the minus strand of CM028337.1, from coordinate 1,658,545 downwards.
AATTGGGCCTTTAGTAGGTTAACTAAATGGAATGAAAGTAATACCATATTGAATTATTGATTGAAACGACCTAAAATACTAAATTCTAAATAATACATGAAAAATGTATTTGAACAATACTATTCTTTAGTGCATCCAATAATAATTGACAAGTTTATCTCGAGATGATAATCTTACAAGCACAAAGCCGTGACCATGAAAATTTTGGATTAGAGACGTTAAGAATAATCAACAACAGAGATTTATGATTAAGAAAATAATCAAAAGATGATTTCCATCTCATTATTCACCTATTTAAAGTTGGAATCCATGTCATGATTCAAATGACCCAACATGGGTTTTTACTGTTATTATGTCGTCTTATCTCATTGTTTAAGAACAGGGAGTCATAGTCCACAAGGTTCGCCACAAAATTCCTGCTTTTTTTCTTTCTATTTCATGATGAGATTCCAAAAGAAGCTTACCCTTTCTTTTTTCACTTTCCTTGGTACATATCTCCAAGGCACTACCAAATTGGAATATGATCTATGTTTTCTTTTCATTGGACTCGTGCAGCATGAAATTCTCCACATGCTAGCATGAGCTTGTTCAATATGCAGACACAAGTCGCCACGTACTGCACAATGGTTTTGGTTAACCTCTGCATGATTTGACTCTGTCACAGTAGCTTTGAAATTAAAATGGCATTTATGATCTTTAGCTAAGAACAATGATGTTACACTGTAGGTTGTTGTTATTGGAATCTTAGACATATTTGTTGAATCCCACATCGTTTGTGTTACTTGTTCCTGAGCTATATATAAAATATAGGACAATCCTCCTCTTTCAAGGCGTTTTTTTAGAATAAGTTAGGCTAATTGGAATTTCTACATGATATCAGAGTCAAAACTCTTGTATGATGTTGGGTGTGTTGAATCCCACATCGATGTTGGGTCCCCCTATATATGTTTGCAGTAATTTGTTAAAAAGTTCACCCTGTGCTTGAGGGGACGTTTTGAATCCCACATCGATGTTGGGCAATTTCCCCAATATCCGTTTGTAGTGGTTTATCCAAAGTCTACCATACGCGTGAGGGGGCGTGTCGAATCCCACATTGATGTTGTGTCTCTCAATATCCATTCGCAGTGGTTCGTCAAAGTCCACCCTGCTCGTGAGGGGACGTGTTGAACCCCCATCGCTTGTGTTACATGATTCTGAGCTATATATAAAGTTTAGGGCAATCGTCATCTTACAAGGTGTCTTTTTGAAGTGAGTTAGGTCTATTGGATTTCTACAAAGAACAATGATGTTACACTGTAGGTGGTTGTTATTGGATTCTTGGACAAATTTTTCTCAGTGTGCACTCACAAAATCAATCACTCTGATGACTTATTTTTTAATAATGTATGGTAGGTATAATAACCCAAATTGTCATTTTCTATTTTATGGATAGTGTTCGTGCAATTACACCACAAGCATGAATTCTAATGCCTTATGTGGACTTAGAAGTGGCAAAGTAGGGTATTATCGATTATATATTATTTTAGTAGCAAAGACATGGATGTAAAAATATGAAGCTAAAAATATCCTTTAAATTTCTTTTGAATTTTCATTTGTTGTTCTTCAATAATCCTAATATTGACATTCAATAAAGAAAAAAATTACACTTAGAATAAGAGAGTAGTGCATAAAACATGGACTATAAAATTCACAAATTTGACAAAAATAGTTTTCAATTTTAACAAATGAAATAGTGGGTCAATAGAGGATTGCTCTGTGATAGCTCGTGGTAGTGTTGAGATAGAGGTGCGTGGTGCATTAATTGTCGGGTTTGAGAGAGAGGCACTTGGCTAGGGATTGACGTAGAAAGGGAACATGGGTTTTAATAGAGTATATTTGCACAGTTACTCAGTTAGGGATGGAGAGAAAAAAGAAACTTTCGAAGAAATAGGGAAAAATGAGAGGGAAATAAAGATGCATGTGGAATGACAGATTCTTTCCTTAATATTCGCTTAAAAAATATGTTTGAAAAATATATACTGAGCTGTTTTATGAAATCATTCTAAATTTGTCTAAACATCCATTTCACTCTGAGTTTTTCCAAACAATACTTAACTTTGCAAAAGAATTTTTCCAATTTTAGTTGCATTACGTTCATTTACATTTTATTTAACCCTTACCCTAAAAAACGCGCGTGAAAAAAAATAAAAAAAATAAAAAAATAAATCAAGCCCAAGGTAAGTTGATCTCAAAAGTTGCCATTATTTATTTCAAGAAATTTTTGCTGTCATACTTCACATCCTAGTCTTGCATCTATGTTTCTATACTCTCTAGTCTTGCAATTGGTTATGACAGAACCAACAGATTAATGGCTCCTATCTAACCAGGGCCCAATTATGCAGCTTTCCATACGATCACCAGAATAACTTTATGAAATAGCATATTAAGAAGATCAGATGAGCTAAAAAACTATTGTGCAAGAAGCTGAAGGGTTTGCTCTTAAGAGTATACATGCGGGAAATCGGATATCGTGCTAGGTCACTGACATATCTTTTTTTTTTTTTTCCCTTTATTTGACCCCTAGAACTTCAGATTACCACACCTCTATTAGGCAGCATGTGGAATGGCCGAAATCCCTCTTTTGAAATTGAGATCATCACCGGCTGGCTTGTTAAAGACCTGCGTTGTTGTTTCTCAGCGACAACATGCCACACTTAAACTTCTTTAATATATGATTTTATATTTATTCCTATACTTATGGATAAGGTTGCGTACACCTGACACTTTCCTGACCCCACAATGGCGAGAGCCTTTGTGCATTAGGCTGTCATTTTTTTCTATACTTATGGGTCTTCATGTGATTTTGATCCAACAACCCATAATAAAAATAATAAAAATAAAAATAATAATAACTAAAATAAAAATTGGAGGCTCCACTTGTATTTGCACATGCAAGAAAAAAAAAAGCCTCAGAATCTGCCTAATATCTATGTCAGAAGCCATACAGTTTGCCACGTAGGACTCATGATCTTGGATAAAATGGATTTAGCAGTGGCTGCTTTTTATTGGCTCCCATTTTATCCAAAAAATCACTTTTTTAAAGACCAAATTTTTGACCCGTCCAAGAGTACCAACATATATATTCTTCCTAAAATACTCTTTAATAGTTACAGAATTTATAAAATTGTCATTTTTTCTATTTTTTTCAAAGTTCCTAAAATAAAAATAAAAACATATTTTTAAAATTTCACTTATTTCTCAAATTTCACTCGAATTTTATTTTTTAATAAAAAATTCAGTTAATTTTGTTTTTCTTAAAAATTTAAATTTTCTTATAAAATATCATAAATACCTCATTACGTTTCACTTAATTTTATTTTATAATATCCACAATTTTTTTTTTGTAATTCCACCAATTTAAAATTTTTATAATATCCTGCAAGCTTGCGGCAATGACGGCAGCTTTCAGCGGCAAAGACGACGGCTACTTGCGGCGACGAAGATGACGGATGGTTGCTTGCAGCGGCGAAGACAACGGCTGCTTGCGGTGGGGAAGACGACGGCTGGCGGCGACGACAAACGACCACGAACGACATCGCATAGAAGGTGGTGGCAATGACGGCAACTTGCGGCGGCGATGTTGAGAGAGAGCGTGATAGGTGAAAGATGAGAGAGAGAAGCTGTGAGATTTCTGGATGAAATGAAATTAGGGCTTTCAGGGTTAGGTTTAAAAAAACAAGGGGTATTTTTATCTTTAAAATTTATTAATAGGAGTTGTGCCAACTTTTTTCTAAAAATAGGAGTTGAAAAAGTTGTTTTTATTTTTATGGCGTTGAAGAAGTGGTTTGTTTCTAAAATAGGAGTTTTGGATGAAAAACTCTAGTATATATAGGGACGTGGGTCTTTCTGTTTTTTTCATCCTTTAGTTCATAATGGATATTGTTGTAATAAAGCTGATGTTTTTGCTCTTTCTTGCTATTGCCTTATCATGTCTGAATCCTGTTCTTGCTTCCAGACACAGGCAATGGTCCTCTCAGACAAAATCTCACTCTGGGGGAAATGAAGATCTTGTTACTAAGTTGCCTGGCCAGCCTAATGTGGACTTCAGGCATTACGCTGGATACGTAACGGTTCATGAAAAGAATGGCAGGGCACTCTTTTACTGGTTCTATGAAGCATCGACTCGTCCTGACGAGAAACCTTTGGTGCTCTGGCTAAATGGAGGTATGAATGTTATAGGAACCGAACTTCTTCTTCTTCTTGTCCTTTTTTTTCTTTTTTTTTAAAAAAACGATTTAAGGTAGTGTTTGGAAGTACGGAATTTGGTGTCATGCATGCGTTCCTTTCTAATTCTAATTTTCGATTTCCCAATTCCATACACAACCAAACACTACATAAATAGTATAGGGAGATTTCCTTTGTGTTTTTCCAGGTCTTAGGATGCGTTTGGGTAAGGTATTTGAAAATGAGTTTGATTTTAAAAAATGGGTCTTGTAAATTTTCCAGAGAACATTTGTTAAGGGCGAGTTTGGATAAGGTATTTTAGCATATGTTGCTGGGCTGATCCCACATCAAATGTGGAAGGGACTGGTGGTCACTGGTTAGATTATAAATGTGAGGAAAAATCTTGCCTCATGTGCTATCTTTTGGGCTTGAAAGTGACCCAAGATCACCCTACATATATGAAGAAACTATTTAATTTTGAGAGACAAGGTTTCTTAGGGCCCGTTTGGTTAGTGTTTCCATTCCATTCCAACCCAACTCAACCCAAAAATTTTGGGTTTGATTTTTGAGAACGCGTTTGGCAAACACAAAACTCAACTCAAACCAACCCAAAAAATAAGAATTGATTCTCAAAATCCTAAAGAAATCAGAAAAATAAAATAAAATTGGGTTTCTTTAGGATTTTGAGAATCAATTTTTTTTTGTTTCTGATTTCTTTAGGATTCTGAGAATCAATTCTCAACTTCCGTCTTCATCCGCTGGCCGACCACCACCACCCGCCGTCACCGGCCACCTCCACCGCGCTAACCGCCTGCCGGCGACTGTCCGCCGTCACCGGCCACCTCCAGCGACCATCCGCGCCGCCGGCGTCCACCTCTGGCGACCGTCGCCGCCAAAACAAAAAAAAAAATCTAAAAAAAAATAAATAATTGTAGAATAAAATCGTTACCAAACACGATTCTGTTCTCAGCACAAAATAAAAATTGTCGTTACCAAACGTAATTCTGTTCTCAAAAGGAAACAAAATTCTTAACCCAACCCAACCCATCTCAGTTGGGTTGAGAAAAGTGGCAACACTAACCAAACGCCACCTTAATTTTCATGTTGCCTTGTCTTTAGACAGTCCCACATCAAACAAACCAAGCTTTTTTTGTTAATAAAATACATAAAAGTTCTCAAGTGTTCATATTATTTCTTATTAGTGGACATCACTCTGTTATTTTTAAAATATCTAAGTGGGCATCATTTTATTTTGTTTATTTATTTATTATTATTTTTATTTTCCAACTCCACCCAGGAATCTTTTACCAAAATTCATGACGTCTTTTGATTCCTGGTTCTCCAGTAAGGTGACAAGATTTATTTATTTATTTTATTATTTTATTTTTTAAAAACAGGTCCTGGGTGTTCTTCTGTGGGATATGGAGCAACACAAGAAATTGGACCTTTCATTGTGGACACAAATGGTGGTGGCCTTAAATATAATCCTTATTCTTGGAATACAGGTACTCTTTGTTTCATCCTATATTTTTGCTTTAAAAAAAATAAATAAAAAGGACAACCCAGTGCTATAAAGCTCACGCTATGCGCGAAATCCGGAAAAGGGTCGACCACTTAGATCTATTGTACGCAGTTTTATCTTGTTTTTTTGTGAGAGATTATTTCCACGACTTGAACCTGTGACCTCCAGGTTACATGGTGACAACTTCTACCGTTGCGCCAAAGGTTCCCCTTCTAAAAAATAAAAAAAATAAAAAAACTTTTGAAAAAATGTTAGCAAAGGGTACTTCTAAATTTTGAATGTTATCTCTACTCAACTCAAGAAAAATTTATATAAGAAAATGAGGTTTTTGCACTTTTCACCCCTAAAGTTTCGGAGAAATCCCACTTTAGCCCATGTACTTTCAAGTTTCAAATTGAACATATTAAACCCTTAAGTATCCAAATCCTGTCAAATTAGTCCAAATTGATAATTCTGTCATTTCGTATGACAGAAATCAGCCACGTTTCAAACACGGAATCACTCACTTGGGTGATTCTGTCATAAAAAATGAAGGAAGGTTTGACTTGACATGATTTGGATACTTCAGGGTTTGATGTGTCATGGACTAAAGTGAATTTTCTATGAAACTTTAGGGGTGCAAAGTGCAAAAAGCTGTAAGAAAATCTTTTGGATAAAAAGAAATTATATGGGAATAACAATAATATATTTTCTCTACACTGTCAAATATACTTTTTGCTCTTTTGCTTTTGTTTTTGAGTAAAAATACTATTTTGTCAAATTATTTTTAGGAGTTTTGAGATTTTGCACTCCTAAAGTTTGACCATTATTTCACTTTCGTCCGCATGGTTGCAATTTAAACACATAACATCCTAAAGTTTCACAATCATTCCACTTTAGTCCAAATCAATATTTGCCTTACAATTTTGGACGATAAACAGTCAAGTACGGTATTGGTACACCCAACTATTTTGAAGGGGGACTTTATGGGCATTTCCAACTTCTTTCTTTTCCTCTTACAAATTTTTTACCAAAAAACCTATATATCTATATATGTCGTGTTATATGTATATTTCTGAGTATTTGGGCAAGAAGGAGAATGTGAGAGAAGGATGAGGCTGGAATTTACTATGAAGTCTCTTAGAAAGAGTGAGGTGTATTGCAAGTGACTGTTTGCCGTCCAAAATTGTAATGGTGGTAATGATTTGGACTGTAATGAGATGATTAAGAAACATTAAGGTGATATATGTTCAAATTGAAACTATGGGGACCAAAGTGAGATTTTGGTCAAAGATCAGGGGTACAAAGTGTTAAGACCCCTTAATTTTTTTCTTTTTTTATTACGAAAATTATTTGAGAAAAACGTTACCAAACAAAACATTTTGATTTTCAACCGCGGTTTAATACAGTCTAAATTCATGCATTTTTTGTATAATATTCTCAATGACCACAAAAAGCACTAATTGTAAATTCTTTGTCTGATGATATGCAGAAGCCAACCTGTTATTCCTTGAGTCTCCAATTGGTGTTGGCTTTTCATACTCGGATACCAGTAGCGACTATGATAACCTTGGAGATGCCTTTACTGGTACGTTTCAATGTAAATTTCTGTAGGGTAGTGTGGTCTTATGCTTCTCTCAATCCAAAAACTAATTTATAAGGTGATACTTTTCCTCACGCTTATAATCTGACCACCAGCCCTTTCCGCATCTGATGTGGTATAAATTCAATAATTTTTCTCTCACACAACGGGCCTTTGGTCGGCTAACCCTCGACTAGCCTCTCACACATCGGGCCTTTGGTTGGCTAACTCTCGACTAGTCACTCCTTTTGTGGCTATTAGGCCAAAATTGTTGTCATTTGGGCTCTGATACTAGTATAGGGTGGTCTTAAACTTCTCTTAACTCCAAAAACTAGCTCAAAAGGTGGGGCTTTTCCTCACACTTATAACATGATCACTAATTTCTTCTATGTCTGATGTGGGATAAACTCAACAATTTCCAATCCATCAAACCTTAATTTTCTCTCTCTACAGAGAGAGGGAGAAAGGAGATGAGGAAGCATATGATATCTTCATGTTGGGTGTGAGATTTATCGTTTGTTCGAGGAATGGCCGAGATATGAATCTAATTTATTTTGCATTTATTTTTTGTTCTGTGGTGTACTCTATCAGCAAATGACGCCTATACTTTCCTTCACAACTGGTTTCTCAAGTTCCCGTCATATAAAACTAGAAGATTTTATATTGCAGGGGAGAGCTATGCAGGTACATATATATATTATATATATATGGTTCTTTCAAATTTCCCATCTTCATTAAAATCCTCATCGATATAATGCTGTATATGTATATATATATATATTGACAGGGAAGTATATTCCGGAGCTGGCGGAGCTCATCCATGAGAAGAACACCGATCCTTCCTTATTTATTGATCTCAGAGGCATATTGGTATGCTCCTTCCCATAACATCCGAGATATATATAGAAAAGAAAAGAAAAAGTGATGAACTTGTTCATAAATTAAGGTTTTTTTTGACATTTTGTGCCCCTGAATTTTGACCAAAATCTCACTTCAGTCCTCATGTTTAAAGTTTCCCATTTCAAATTTTAACAAAAAATAGTCACTTGTTGATCATGTGACTGTTTTTAGGGGGATTTATGGGTATTTCCAGGTTCTCTTTCCTGCTCAAATACTTAGAATTCAAAAATATAGATTTATCATGATATATACACATATATACAAGTTTTTTATAGAAAAATTATAAAGGGCAATAGGAAGAAGATGAAAATGTCCTTAATGTCCTCTTAGAAATAGTTGGGTGCACCGTGGGTAACGGGTTTGCCATCCAAAGTTGTAATGGAGCTATTGATTTGGACTGAAGTGGGATCATTACTAATGCGTTCAAGTCGAAACTATAGCAACCAAAGTGAAATAATGGTCAAACTTCCGCGGTGCAACGTGTCAAAACCCTAAATTAAGACATGAAACTAAAAAATCTTTGATTTTTTTTTTTTTTCCCAATTACAACAACAACTAAGTCTTTGTCCCACTTAAGTAGAGTCGGCTACATGAATCCGTTTATGTCATATTGATCGATCAAGAGTCATCCCCTCAGTCAGGTTTAATATATATATTTGACTCTTAATGCAGCTCGGTAATCCCGAAACGTGTGATTCGGAAGATTGGAAAGGCCTGGTGGATTATGCATGGAGCCATGCTATTGTATCGGATGAGACTCACAAAACCATCAGAGAATCGTGCGATTTCAACAGCAACAATACATGGAGCAATGTTGATTGTAGTCAAGCTGTGGATGAAGTCCTCAGACAGTACAAGGAGATCGATATTTACAGCATATACACCTCCGTCTGCATTGCCAATTCGACAGGCTCAGATGCCAAATCGACTCAAGTTATGTTCAGAAGCACATCTAAGATGGTTAGTCCGAAATTCTATATTCTTTTATATTGTCGTTGAAATAATTTACTTATAATCCTTCGAGTAAGTCTTTAGTCATTCAGTTTAGGGGTTTTGACACTTTGTACCCCTAAAGTTTGACAAAAATCTCACTTTTGGTCTTAATGTTCTTAGTTTGAACAAATAACGCTCAAAAGTTTCTTATTCATCCCACCACAGTCCAACCGTAAAGTTCATAATCATACTAATACAGTCAAGTCATTATCCCATTACAATTTTGGAAGGAAAACAGTCATCTGCCATGCACTTGACTATTTTTAAGAGGGTTTATAGGCAATTCCAGTCATCTCCTTCCTTTCCAAATACTCATACACACACACACACACATACATGCATGTGTGCGCGCACCCATGTGTATTATTTCTTTTGTAGAAAATTTGTAAAGGGGAAAGGAAGAAGTTGAAAATGCTCATACAGTCCCCTTAAAAATAATTGAGTGCACCGTAGTTACTGTTTGTCGTCCAAAATTGTGATAGAGTTATTGATTTAGACTGAAGTCAGATGATTACCGAACTTCAAGGTATTATGTGTTCAAATTGCCACTATGGGGACCAAAATAAAATAATGGTCAAACTTTAAGAGCGCAAAGTGTTAAAACCCCTTCAGTTAATATCAAACCGGATTGAATAAATCAAGTTGATATCAATTAAATGTTAAATTTGTATATGATATGATACTTAAATTTAACTAAAATATTAGTACAATTACAAACTCCAAAAATAAGTTGCAATAAATAAAAATAAGATAAAAAAAAATAGAGAAAATGGTTAGATTATCATTCAAATAAGACACGTGTAATATTTTGTTCATGTTTTTTTTTTTTTTTTCATTTTTTTTTTATTCCTTTAGTTAACATCAACTAGATTCAATCTATCGCGTTATTGACATCATAGTTAATGTTAACTAAAATACCTATAAAAACTGAAAAAATAAGTTGATAAGGATTGAAAAATAAATTATCAGACTATATAATAAAAATTCTTAAATAAAAATATAAAAACAGAAAAAATAAAAAAATAAAAAAATAGAAGAATTATATTATAAGACTCCCTTTATTCTTCTTGATGTTGTCTCTCTCTCTCTAGATGCCTCGCATGATGGGTGGTTATGATCCATGTCTTGATGATTATGCAAAGACTTATTACAACAGACCGGATGTTCAGACAGCCCTCCACGTCGGCGACGGTCATCACCTTAAGAACTGGAGTATCTGCAAGTAATTCAGAAACACTTCCTTTACTTGCTGTCCCGTTAGGGTTCTATTTTTTTTTTTTTTTTTTTCGTTTTTGAATTTAATAATTAAAATCTTACCAAACAGTGCCTAACAGATTTACATCTCTCTCTACAACATCAATTAAGTCTTTGTCCCACTTAAGTAAGACCGGTTACATGAATTTGTTTACGCCATAATAAACGATCAAAGACCATCCGTTTACTCCATAATGAACGATCTCTCTCTTAAATAATGGTTTTAAGTGAACCCTAATCTATTTGATGCAGCATGGATATATTCAATGGGTGGCGAGATTCAGAAGAGTCTGTTCTCCCAATATACAAAAAACTCATTGCCTCAGGACTTAGAATATGGGTCTACAGGTACATCTTTATTCAATATATACACATATATATACACTTGTGTATATATATTCATGGAAGTAGTGATATATAAATGTGTGTGTATATTGATGTTCTTGATTTTTTTTTTTTGGGCCAGTGGAGATACTGATGGTAGAGTTCCGGTATTGTCAACAAGATACAGCATAAATTTACTGGGACTTCCCATAATTAGGGCTTGGAGACCTTGGTATCACCAGAAACAGGTAATTTAATGGGTTTTATTTTTGTTTAATTTTTTTATACCAATATTTTAATTGATTTTAACTATGATATCTCATATAAATTCATCATCTAGCTAATATTAATTAGTGTAAAAATCCAATGCGGATGCGGGATTCAACACGTCCCCTCACACTCAGAGTGGACTTTTGACAAATCACTGCGAACGGATTTCGGGAGGCTCAACATTAATGTGGAATTCAACACATCTAACATCAGACAAGAATTCTAACTTTGATACCACGTAAAAAACTTAATGGGGCTAACTCACTCTAAAGAATATCCCGTAAGACGAACATTGTCCTTAGGCTTTATATATAGCTTAGGATCAAATACCACAAGTGATAGTGACCATTAGATATTAATAATTTATTCAAAGGCGTACGAATAAAAGTAAAAATAAAAGTAAATTATATTAAGGATAGTACCATAATTTTTCCTATTTAATTAATTGTTTTGCCCAACTCTCTAATTTCTAGAATAAAAATATGGTTATTTACACTTTATGCATTTTGCATATTACCTCTCTATAGTATTTTCGTCACCACTTTGTTTCCTGTAGTTAAGTTTTGTTGCACTTTACCCCTTGATTTAGGCCTAACTTCAGGGGACAAAGTGCTGACGAGGGAGGTAAAGTGCAACAAAGGCCTAAACATAGGGGGATAATTTGGTGACGCAAATATCACATGGGGTAAAAGTCCAAAACGTCCTAACCACAGGAAATAAAGTGTAATTAACCCTAAAAATATTTGTAAGAGTAAGATCTTCTTCCGTGTAGAAGAAGAAAAAGAAAAATTAAAATTAGGAGACTACCAATCAATAGTAAAAGTTATAAAAATATTGATATGATCTCGTTCTTCTTCTGTACACCATTTTCTTCTTCTCTGTCATTTTTCTTTGTGGGGGGCGGGGTGGGGGTGGAGTGCGTGGGTGAGTGGTGGGGGTGGTGGTGGTTGGGGGGGGGGGGGGGTGTTTTCTGTCTTTCCACTGGGATTTTGTTTCTTTAAAAAAAGGTTTTGAAGTGCTGAATGCACTAATCAATGGGTGGTTCATTTTTTTCTTCTTCTTCTGTAATAGAAAACGTAAGAGCACAAGTACTTCTGGCTCAAGTGGTAAGACACACTTGAGTTAAAGTAGTTAAGAGACCTCTCTCTCGCAAATGCACTCATTTAACTCTCACATGCAAGCATCTCTCTCGCGCGCGCACACGAGCATCTTTCTTTGTCCTAACGAATTGTGGATATTGCTTTGATTGTTGAAACTAGGTCGGCGGTTGGTTCCAAGAGTACAAGGGGCTAACCTTTGCGACGTTCAGAGGAGCTGGCCACGCGGTTCCTATATTCAAACCGAGCGAGTCTCTTGCCTTCTTCTCGGCCTTTCTCATCGGTGAATCTCCCCCTTTTCAACGATAACTAAATAAACTTCTCCGAAAAAAGAATTTTGATGGTCTACAACTATACTTTTTCTTAACATTGTAGCAGCATTTATATAAATGTATAAAAGCTGCATTGAGTGTTTTCCAAGGTATTAAACTGTACTATGTTTGGCTTCTGAGAAAGATGTATATATATATAAATAATAATAAATAATCTCAACTTAATTTCTTAAGTTTCTGATTGGTCATGGATGTCATCCTGTGAGTAATTTGTTTATATTTTTGCTCCCTAAACTGGGTATTTGTGTGGATCCTGAGATTTATCATGCTACACATTTGGTCCTTCAAGTTTTTTATTTATTTTAATCTTATAAAATTGAAAACGTTGTTAATGATTTTAAACGAAAAATGGGTTGTGCTCAACACGTGATTTTAAATATTTTTCGTTATTTCATCACTTCACTAAATGAGAAATGAGAGGCCGATTTCATCGTAGGCTGCGAGATCGAAGCCTCAAAGCGTCGACGGGAGGCGTCGGAAGCGGATGGCGAAGGAACGTGAGAGAGCATTGAGTAACGAGAGAGGAGATGAGAGAGCAGTGAGTTGGGGATGTCAACGGTCCGTGTTCAGCTTGGTTTTATATAAAACCAAAACTGAAATCGTTTAATACATATAAAACCAAAGCCAAAACCAAAACTGCCGATTTGTTTAAACGGTTTTAAAACCAGCCCATTTAATTTTAACCAAAACTAAAACCGCGTAACAGCGAAATTATTTAAGATTTTTAAATTTTATAAAAAATCAAAATCAAAATTGTGAACCATTGTTTCTTATATATGAATAAAAATATAACTACAATATGAAACATAAATTCCAAAAATAAAAATCAAATCACAAAATTATTAATTGTAAACATTTTTTAGATTATATAGTTTTCAAAATCGAGCGATTGATGAATCGAGGAGGCCAATTGAGGAGCGATTGTGTAAGACCTCGACTTTTGACTTTCATAAAATTCAAGCCGCGTTTTAAATATTTCAAAAAAAATACCGGGGTAGATTTCGATATTTATTATATGAATTAAAATTTTAGGGGTTGTATTGAAATTTTGTATAAATATTAAAACATAGTTGGGTTTAATTGCTACCCCAACATAATATAATAGGAGGTTTGTGTAATATTACAAAAATATCTTCATATATATATATATAGAGAGAGAGAGAATGTGAGTTGGTGAAGAGTTAAGGGGGAGGCATGGTCTTGTCCGGCCGGTGAGCACATGAACTTTTCTTTTGTGTGTGTGTGTGTGTGTGTGTGTGTATATATATATATACACACACACACACACACAAAGATAAAACGGGAAGAGGGGTTCGGAACCGAAGAGAGGAGAAGGAAGATAAGGAAGAGAGAGAAAGGAAGAGAAGGAAGAGGGAAAAGAGTCGCCGGCGGTGGGCTTGCGGTGTGGTTGCCTTGTCTCCGGTAAGAGGGTGTGTATGTGTTCTATTTCCATCCATCATCGTGTGTGTCGTGTGTGTATTGTTGTGTATGTATGTGTGTGAGCAGTATGTGTGTATCTGGGTATGCCATGTGTGTGTGCGTGTCGTCGAAAAATAGGGAAGAGAGAGAAGTGAAGGTGGGTTCGTTGGTGAGTGTCCGGTGGTCGGCGATTGTGTGGGTTTGTGTGTGTTTGCATGCTCTGGGTATTTTGTAGGTGTCCAACTGCTATGGGTGTGTGTTGTTTAGGTTGGGGGTGAGCCGTCGGAGTAGAGAGAGAGGGTGTCGTCGGCGGTGTTATTCGTCCAACGGTGCATGGGGGTATTTGTGAGGTCCTTGTGTGTGTTGTGTGTGCTGTGACGGTGAGGTTTGTGTGTGTTGTGGGTGTGTATGGGTCGTTGGTGGTATGGTTACCGGAGTTGAGTTGGTAAGGTGAGAGAGAGAGAGGGTGACGGCTGAGAAACCCAAAACTAAACAAAGAGGAAGACGATCGTCCGCTTAGGCGGTGACGGTTTCGCCTAGGCGGTGGAACTTCAGGAACTAAAATTACGTGAGTTCGCCTAGGCGGTGGCCGTTTCGCTTAGGCGGTGGGCAGCAGTAAGCAAAATTAAAGAATTCGTGAGGAGATCGACAACTGATTTGGAGCGGGTAACGTTTCTCGTTAAAATTTATTTCATGATTTGTTAATTTAATTACTAACATCGAAATTGTCGAAATGATGAAAAACAAATAATGAGACCGTTTATATGAACAAAATTTATATAGTAAACTGTAATGGAACGATGTTAATTAAATGAAAACATTCCAAAAGAAAACGCCGGGAATAGGAAATTACGGAAATGAGGATTTCATAGCATGGTTAGATTATTTCTACATAAAATATTAATTTAGGTTCTGTCACAAATAGGTTCACAATTATCGGAAGTTCGGTAGTGGATAGTCGGTGGAGCTTTTGAGAGCGAAATATCAGGTGAGTGTACTGTCTTCTTGTCAAAACTATTTTTTATTTATATGATGAAAAAATGTGTTTATTTCAAATTGTACGATTTTATAAATGATATGAATCAAGTAGGTTTTTTTGGGGTGAGTTGGTAAAAATGGATTTTTATTAAATTACGTGAGTTTTTAAAGAAAGTCGAAAAATGATTTTCGTTGGTTTTGGTGACTTTAAAAGAGAGTGGATAATATTTGGTTTTCGAAATAAAATAAAGGGAAAAAATGGTTTCATTGAAATTAGACGGTTTTCAAACAAAGGTGAAAAATATGATTTTCATATGTAAAAGTTGGTTTTGAGAAAAAGAGGTGGACGTTGGTGATTTTGACGATATTGATGAGGTGGTGATTTATATTATGGTTTGTCTGGAGGGTGGTCCGACAGATGGATATTGATTTGTGATTTGATGATGATATTATTGAGTTGACTATGCCATAGTTTATGACCTGTCCGGAGGGTGATCCGGCAGGTAGTGATTCATATTATGTCCTGTCCGGAGGGTGGTTCGGCAGATGGTGATTGATATTATTATAGTGAATGATATTATGGCCTCCGGAGACGTCCGGTAGGCGGTGATCTGTGCAGTTAGGTCCGTTAGGAAGGTATATCCTACGGATGGTTACGGTATCGTTGCAACTCCCGATCGTGAGATTAAAACGATCACTATGGCTTAGCCGGTGGGTATGGGGTTGAAATGTGGTGTTTTACTTATATTGGGTGATACATTATTTATTATGGTGATTGGTATGATTTTATACTAGATGAGTTTGAATGAAATTTATTTATATCGCTTTATCACTGCTTATATACTGGAAATTTTAACAGCTATGTGGTGTTTATATATTTACGCTTGATTCATTTAAATGTTGTATTATTATTATGTAGAAAATTATTTTTATTAAGAAGGCAGTACATGTAGACACGGCATTTTGACCGCTTCGCAAAAAAATATACTTTATTTTATAGTTATTTTATTTATTTATTTTATTTTGATTGTACCGTATTTGTGCGGTTTAATACTGCTAAATTAAGTTTTATTAATCTCTTAAGTAAATTAAATATTAGTAATTAATTAATTTATTTTTTTTGGTTTTGTAGATTTTTCGAAGTGGAATAAAAACGCGTTAATTCGGAACAAAATGGACCAGAAATAGACGAGAACGAGAGAGGCCTGGACCGAACGGGGGTGGGGGGTGCATTAAGGTCGCACGTGCGACCAGCAGGGGGGCCAGCCCCCCCCTTTTTTTTGGGTGCACCATTTTTGGTGCACCCAAAAGGGGGTGGGTGCACCAAATTTCGGTGCACCCACCCCCTTTTTCCCCCTTTTTCTGCGCGTTTTGTCGAATGAATGTTTCAGAAATCCTTCCTATAAATAGAGGAAGGATCACAAGAGGGAAGGGAGAAAATTTTGAGAGGAAGAAATTTTTGAGAGAAATTTTTGTAAGGGAGAGGAGAAATCTGGAGAAAAATTTTGAAGAAAATAATATTATTTTCATTTTATTGTAATTTTGAAGAAAAAAAAATCTCCAAGAAGGTGGTAAATTTTCATCTGTTGTGAATCTTACTCTTATTTTTTTTTAAGTTGTTATTATACTAAATTTTTTTTTTTGTAAATTAGATTTTTTTTTCTTCTTCCTTTATTATTTATTTATTTATTTATTTATTACTTTTTATTTTCTTTTTATTTATTTATTTATTTTTATTTTATTTTTATTTATTTATTTTTATTTATTTTATTTTTTTTTTTATTTTTTTTTTAAGTAAATAATACGAGGTGGAAAATTCCCAACCTTCAATTTGAATGGCTAAATTTAGAAGGGAATTACTCTCCTCGATGCGTGTGTACGGGTGTTTTATTTAATTTGTATTAAATATAATGTGCTAACAATACGAGGTGAAAAATTCCCAACCTTCAATTTGAATGGCTAAGATTTAGAAGGGAATTACTCTCCTCGATGCGTATGTGCGGGTGTTTTATTTAATTTGTATTAAATATAATGTGCTAACAATACGAGGTGGAAAATTCCCAACCTTCAATTTGAATGGCTAAAATTTAGAAGGGAATTACTCTCCTCGATGCGTGTGTGCGGGTGTTTTATTTAATTTGTATTAAATATAATGTGCTAACAATACGAGGTGGAAAATTCCCAACCTTCAATTTGAATGGCTAAATTTAGAAGGGAATTACTCTCCTCGATGCGTGTGTGCGGGTGTTTTATTTAATTTGTATTAAATATAATGTACTAACAATATGAGGTGGAAAATTCCCAACCTTCAATTTGAACGGCATAAATTTAGAAGGGAATTACTCTCCTCGATGCGTGTGTGCGGGTGTTTTATTTAATTTGTATTAAATATAATGTACTAACAATATGAGGCGGAAAATTTCCAACCTTCAATTTGAACGGCATAAATTTAGAAGGGAATTACTCTCCTCGATGCGTGTGTGCGGGTGTTTTATTTAATTTGTATTAAATATAATGTGCTAACAATACGAGGTGGAAAATTCCCAACCTTCAATCAGAACGGTCTAGGTTTAGAAGGGGGATCACTTCCCTCAAATGTGTGTGTATGTGTATATAAGGAGGATTTAAAAATAAAATAAAAACATTCGGATTTAAATTCTAATTGGACTTAATCGGATAAGGTACCGTCTTTGGACGGGCGTCTTGGGGTGCTTGACACCTTCCCCGAGCGTAACTGACCCCCGAACTCTTTAAACGAATCTTTGGTTAGACCATATTATTTTTGGAGTCAAATTTTACTTAAGCCATTTTTAAATTATTTTCAAAAAAGAAAAATATGGTGACCTAGCACATCATTAAACCCAATGCTAGGTGACGACTCCTTTTTCTAAAACAGGCTTAAGTACATTTTAATGAGAAAATCGACGTTTTTAAAAACCCTTCTCGTTTTACCAGCGCCAAGCATATATAAACATATATCTATATATATATATTTGTTTTTGGTTTTCTCTGAAAAATTGGGGCGCGTTCAGCTGGCGACTCCGCTGGGGACGGCTGAGGGTCGAGCCCAATATGTCTGAATAAGTCCAATTAATCTAAAGTCCGAATGTTAAATTTTATTTTATTTTTTCCCTCAATTCAGTAAATAAGTTGTGATTTTTTTTTTTTTTTTTTTTTTATATATCATTTATTTTTTTTTTATATATATATATATATTTTTTTTTTTATTTTTTTTTCCTTATTTCCTCTCAGGCCCTTATATCGTTGTAAATCTTCTGACAAAAATAAAACTGTCTTGTATCCATATTATCCCCTTAGGATTCTATGATACAAGACGAGAAAGGGTTTTTTGTACTTGATGGATTTATGACGTCTGGGGAAGTCCTAAAAAAAAAAAAAAAAAAAAAAAAAAAAAAACACCAAACAAGTTCAAAGTTTTCAATATCGGTAGGGAACGACAAAAAAAAAATAAAAAAAATAAAAAAAAATAAAAAAATAATTTTTTTTTTAATTAGTCGTTACCGAAATTGAAATCTTCGAATTAGAAAAGGGCTTTAAGGCCACCTAAGACCCACGTGAACTAAAAAAATAATTTTTTTGTAGGTGAAAAAGAAAAAGACAAGACAAAGAAAATTGGTCCCAGAAAAGCAAATCCAGTTCCCCCCTTTCGAAGTCCGATCTTTACACGCAGTCGAGCACAGACTCATTCCAGGATGACATCAGAAAGCAATCCCGAATCTCCCCGAACGACCCAGATAGCTCAGATGCAGGAAACTATTGACAGGTTGATGGAAATGATCAACGAACTTAGCCGACCTCAGGAGGTGCCTATTCCTCCGTCCAACGGGACTCCTGTGACTGAATCCCCAAATGGAAACCCTGCAAGTATTGGGATGGAGAACTCAGGGCCGAATCCGAACCACGTCGGCCCGAACTTTGCAGTACCGGTCTACTATGGACCTCAGATGGGCCCTCATCCTTTCGCCTATGGAGCTCCGACATATCCCATCCAGGGGCATGTCTATCAGGCCTCGCCAGAGGGCTCGGCCCCCGCTGCCCCGCAGATCCTCATTCACCCGGAGAGGGTCGTTGCTCCACCAAACAATTCAAATGATAGCCAACTGGCCCCGGCCATTGAAACTGAAAACAAAGAAGAGAATGGCCCTCCACCGGCTTGGCTTCCGAAAATTGAGAAATTGGAGAAAACTATGGAAGAATGGCAAAAGGAGAAGCCATCCAAGAAAGCGACGTACAAGGAGTTGTCAGCACCACCCGGGATTGTGTACCCGGAAAATTTCGTGGTTCCAGAATTCACAAAATATGATGGCATTGGCCCTCCAGAATGGCATGTCAGCATTTACAAAGAGGAGTTAGGAATTCATGCTCGGAACGAAAACCTTTGCCTAAAGATGTTTCGGAGATCGTTGAAAGGGTCGGCTCTCAACTGGTACATGACCCTGGAACTATCACAGATTAAAACATTTGAAGATCTGGTAGAGACCTTCTGTGAGCAATATGTGTACAATAGGGATGCCGCGCCAGACCGCAATACCCTCTACCAGATACTGAAAAATAAAGACGAAAGTTTCCGGAGGTATACTGCTCGTTGGAGGGAAGAGGCTGTCAAAGTTATCCCTAAGCTGAGCGAGGAAGCTCAGTTAGAGATATTCAAATCAATTCAGTCACCGCCGTTCTATCGAGATCTCTCGAGCATAGCAGTGGTTTCTTTCGGCGATGCGATCAAACAGGCCGAGGTGACGGAAGAAGGAATAAGGAGCGGGAAAATTGAAGGGGCCCAATCCAATCTGACGAAAAGGTCAGCCGCGCCAAAGATGAAAGAAAATGAAGTAGCTGTTGTCGTTTCCCCTCGACAAACCCATTACCAGAACTACCCCCAAACTTCTTGTCCCCAGAACTACCCGAACCAGAACAACCAATATCACAACTATCCTCCTCAAAATCGCCAAAACCAAAACTATCCTCAAAACCAACCCTATTCCCAAAGCCGCCTCCGCTATTACCAAAATGTACCTCCCCCTTATCAAAACCACATTCCCCAATATTACCCTCAAGCCTACCCAACACCCTCTTACCATACCTATCAACCACGCCCGAACACCCCACCTCAAATTCCTAACCGCACTCCAAGGTCAGGAACCCAATACCACCAAGACCTTCTACCTCATGCTACTGGGGGAAATTTCCAGAACGACAACAGAGAGTTACAAGACCTTCTGGTTTCGATCACCGAGTTGTACCGGAATTGTTTGAAGCAGGGGATACTGACGCCCCTTCCATTCTACGAAGTTAAACCTGGGAGTAAAGCAGCTTCTTCAAATGCTTTCTGTGAATACCACTCGGGAACCAGAGGACATGCGACTGAACAATGCTTTCAGCTAAAAGACAAAATCCGGGAGTTTATACGGACCGGAGCCATCACATTTCCTAAAAAACCTGAGGCCGGTACGCCAAATTGTCAGCAAAATCCGTTGCCTGAACACGCCTCCTCAGGAAGTGGCGTCAATCTAATTTTCACAGAGGAGGTCGAAGAAGAAGTTGATGTGATCGATATCGGTGGTGTTTATTTACACCCGGAGGTTCTCTACGGAGGGTTCGAATTACATTTAGAAAGGGTAGCCCAAAAACTGAAGAAATCTCTAGTTTTGTCTTTCCCAATCCAAAAGATGGTGGAAAATCTCAATAAGGTTCCGTGGAATTATGAGATCGTCGCTAAAACAGGAGAAGGAGAAGAATTGCCAATCTCCGTAGGAGAAACCGGTGGAATCACTCGGTCTGGAAGGGTGTATACGCTACAGGATTTGATTAGGATTCCTGTGAGAGAACCAAGAGGGGCCCTGAAAAAGCCAGTGTCAGAACCGGAGGCTCACGACTTTCTAAAGGCAATGAAGAATTCAGAATACAAGATAGTGGAGCAACTCAGCAAAGCACTGGCGCAAATCTCGATGCTCTCACTACTTCTATCCTCAGAAGTACATAGACAGGCATTGCTGAAAGTCCTAAATGAAGCCCACTTGCCTAGCACGATCTCTCCGGAGAAGTTTGTCACTCTGGTCGAGCAGGTCCTAGGATCTAACACCATCACTTTCACAGATGACGAGATGGACGATGATGGAACAGGTCACAACAAGCCTTTGAATATCACGGTCGAAAGCCATGGAATGTTCATAGCTCGGGTGCTGATTGACAATGGATCGGCACTAAATATCTGTCATTTGTCGACCCTGGAAGAAATGGGGATAGATCTATCACAGGTTCGATCGTCTAAGACGGTTATCCGAGCATTCGATGGGGCTAAGAGAGATAGTGTTGGAGAAATTGACCTGCCAATTGAAATTGGTCCAATACAGTTCAATGCGAAGTTTCAAGTGCTCGACATACCTGCTTCGTACAACCTGTTGTTGGGGAGGCCATGGATCCATAACGCTGGGGCAGTGCCTTCATCTCTACATCAGAAGATCAAGTTTATCATTAATGACACACTGTACGTGATCAGGGCTGATTCAGATATCATACCTTTCCATCAAGCGATAAGTCGGCATGTCCCGTTAACAGATGACGGAAAGGAGAAGGAGAAGATTGAAGCCTCCTATCATGTGTTCGACGTTGTGAATGCTACCTTTGTGAAGGAAGGAGGACACGAGATAACACCATCACTGTCTAACACTGTGGCCTTCGTTGCTAAAGAAATGAAGTCTTGGGGTTGCATTCTCGGGAAAGGTTTGGGCAAGAATCTAGACGGAATTACAGAACCGATAGAAGTCAAGGAGAAGAAGGGGAGATTCGGATTGGGATACGAGCCGACAAAAGCAGACAGAGCGAAGTTCTTCCGGAAGAAGAGGGATGGATCCCCAGACAACCAGCCAATGAAAATTTCGTATATCCGGGTCACTTTCCCCTATCCAGCAGAAACCCTCAACAAAGAGAAGGAGACCGCAGGATTCAAGTTGCACCCTGAGAGAGTAATGATCAAGGAAGCTGTGAATGTAATCATGAGAGACGAGGCAGGGCCAAGTCATGGGTCTGGTATTCGAACCAAGGGAAAAAAAAAGCTGCAGAATTGGGATTCCTGTTCTCTCCCAATTCGCCAGGCGTTTCGGTAAACTTAGGGAGATTTTCTGTTGGTCATCCCTCCATCCACTTTGCCTTCTAGATGGAAAGGGATTTTGCTTTGTAATGGTTTTTTATATTTAATGAATGCAATTCTGTTTTATCCGACATATGGTTTAAATGTTTAAATTTTATGCTTTCAGGATGTCTAAAACACCAGTGTATGATGCATGCGATATAACTGAGCCAGAGTGCGATAAGTATGATTTCAATGCAGAGCCAGACCATAACCCGATGGGAGTGGAAGCAGAAGATGACTCATGCCAGCCAGACGATGGTGAGATCCGAAAAGCTTTCACGGAATTCGAGAACAAGCCGATTCCCAGTAACGATGAGACCGAGTTGATAAACTTGGGGACCTCGGAAGAGTTGAAGGAAGTAAAGATTGGATCAGCCCTCATGACTCTGGAAAAGAAAGAGTTGACAACGCTCTTAATTTCCTACCAAGATATCTTTGCCTGGTCCTACGATGACATGGTAGGACTGGACAAGAGTATCGTGGCCCATAAGCTGCCGCTAAAGCCGGGGAGTGTACCAGTCAAACAAAAGTTGAGGAAACTAAGGCCCGCTGTCAGTCTCAAGGTCAAGGAGGAGATCGTGAAGCAATTCAATGCCCGAATTATTGAAGTCTATAACTACAGTGAATGGCTCTCAAATGTCGTTCCTGTGCCAAAGTCCTCAGGAAAAATCAGAGTCTGCGTGGACTATCGTGATCTCAACCGGGCGAGTCCAAAAGATGATTTTCCACTGCCAAACATTCACATCATCATCGACAATACTGCGGGGCGAAAGCTCTATTCTTTCGCCGATGGGTTCTCTGGCTATAATCAGATTCTGATGGATGAGAAAGATCGAGAAAAGACAGCCTTCACTACCCCATGGGGAGTCTTTTGCTATAGGGCGATGCCTTTCGGTCTCAAAAACGCCGGGGCAACATACCAAAGAGCAATGACGACCCTATTTCATGATATGATGCACAAGGAGATGGAGGTATATGTTGATGACATGATCATTAAATCACAGGAGAACGAGGATCATCTGTGCCATTTGAAAAAGGTGTTCGACAGACTTCGAAAGTACCAGCTCAAGCTCAATCGAGCAAAATGCGCGTTTGGGGTGGCTTCCGGAAAACTTCTTGGTTTCATGGTAAATCGCCATGGAATCGAGATTGATCCTGCAAAGACGAAGGCCATTCGTGAGATGCCGCCGCCGAGAAATGAGAAAGAAATCCGAGATTTTCTGGGGCGATTAAATTTCATAGCCCGATTCATCTTCCAACTCACTGCCACTTGTGAGCCAATCTTCAAGCTACTTCGAAAAGAAAGTGACGGGCGATGGAATGCAGATTGCCAAAATGCCTTGGAGAAAATTAAAGTCTATCTAACGAACCCTCCCGTTCTAGTGCCGCCTCGGGAGAAGGTTCCGTTATTACTATATTTGTCAGTTCTCGACTCCTCCATGGGAGCTATTCTTGGGCAACTCGATAAATCTGGAAAGAAGGAGCAAGCCATCTACTACCTCAGCAAGCGCTTCACAAAGTATGAGAAAAATTATACCTTGCTGGAGAGAACCTGTTGTGCATTGGCTTGGTTCGCTCAAAGACTGCGCCATTATATGCTCTCACTGACTACCTACTTGATAGCCAGGATGGATCCCTTAAAATACATCTTCGAGAAGCCGATTCTGTCAGGAAAAGTTGCAAAATGGAAGATGCTGCTGACGGAGTTCGATATCATCTACAAGACCCAAAAGTCAGTAAAGGGTCAGGCGATAGCAGATCAGTTGGCTAGTTGTCCAGCTCAAACGGATAACCAGCCTCTTGAGACGCTATTCCCTGACGAGTCGATTCATGCGGTGGATGAAGAAAATGAGGAAACAGTCTGGAAAATGTATTTTGATGGAGCAGTGAACTCTCGAGGGGCTGGAATCGGAGCCGTTCTGGTTTCTCCGGGCAAACAGCATTATCCAGTGGCTTCCAAGTTGAAGTTCCAGAGCACAAATAATCGAGCTGAGTACGAAGCCTGTATTCTGGGACTCCAGCTGGCTGTCGATATGAAAATCAAAGAATTGCTAGTGTTCGGAGATTCTGAGCTGATAATCAATCAGGTGACGGATAAATATGCCACGAGAGATCCGACCTTGATAGCCTATAACAATCACCTCCTGGAGTTGTGCGAGCAATTTACAATAATAGAATTTGAAAGCATACCGAGGCTAAAAAATGACTTCGCCGATGCCTTAGCTACCTTGGCATCTATGATATCTATCACTCGAGAGGATGATGATATCATTCCGGTGGTGATCCGAGTTCAACGCCGACCGGCCCACTGCTGCCAGCTTGAATCTGAGCCAGCCAAAGACCCGTGGTACCATGACATAAAGAACTTTCTGAAAAATCAAGAGTATCCGGAAGGGGCATCAAGTGTTGATTGGAAAACTCTCCGGAGGTTAGCAGGCCAATTCTTCCTAAGCGGGGAGACACTGTACAAACGCTCCCCTGACATGGGCCTGTTGAGATGTGTTGGAGTCGAAGAGGCCATCTAGTTGATGAAAGAGGTCCATGGTAGCATATGTGGACCTCACATGAGCGGCTTCATGCTTGCCAAGAAGATCCTGAGGACCGGTCATTTTTGGCTAACGATGGAAAGCGACTGCGTGCAGTTTGTTCGAAGATGCCATAAGTGTCAGATTCATGGTGATCAAATCTATGTCCCACCTTCGCACCTTCATTGCTTGGCGGCCCCATGGCCCTTCTCAATGTGGGGTATGGATGTTATTGAGGAAGTTACCCCTAAGGCGCCGAGTGGTCATCGCTTTATTCTGGTGGCAATTGATTATTTTTCCAAGTGGGTAGAAGCCGTTTCTTTAACCCCGAGTGACTCAAAAGATAGTAGCTCAATTCATCAAAGAAAATATTGTGTCAAGATACGGTTTGCCGCAAACATTGATAACCGACAATGCTAAAAACCTGAAGGGTTCAGAAATACAGAAAATATGTCAGCAGTTCAAGATCGAGCACAAAAACTCAGCGCCTTACCGTCCAAAAATGAATGGAGCAGTGGAAGCCGCCAACAAAAATATAAAGAAAATTCTCCGGAAGATGATTGGCAATTATAAGGAGTGGGATGATATGCTGCCATATGCTTTGATGGCTTACCGAACCTCGGTTCGGACCTCGACAGGGGCAACCCCCTATTCTCTGGTTTATGGCACAGAAGCGGTGATACCAGCCGAGGTGGAAATTCCATCTCTACGAGTGCTCATAGAGGTCGAGCTTGATGAAACTGAATGGGTACAACAACGGTTGGACCAACTTTGTTTAATCGATGAAAAGCGACTGACAGCGATATGCCACGGACAGTGTTACAGACAGAGGATTACTAGAGCTCATGATAAACAGGTATACCCTAGAGTCTTCAAGGTCGGTGAGTTAGTTTTGAAGAAAATTTTTCCTTTCCAAGATGAAGCTAAGGGTAACTTCGCGCCAAATTGGGAAGGTCCTTTTGTTGTTCATAAGGCTTTGAGCGGTGGAGCGTTGATTCTCCAGGAAATGGATGGTGATGTATTTCCCGAGCCCCTAAACTCGGATTCTGTAAAGAAATACTTTACCTAATAAATGTCCTTATTTTCTAAGTAAGTTTATTTCAATTTGTGATTATCCGTGTCGCAAAAAAAAAAAAAAAAATAATACGGATCGAACATGGTGAAAACTCGAAAGGGCGCTATGAGAAAAATGTAGAGACCGTGTCGCAAAAAAAAAAAAAAAAAAAAAAAAAAAAAAAAAAAAAAAAAACAGTTAGATCACTCATAGGGGCATTTTTGGAATTCCCACTACGGTTGACTTCCATTGACCGTAAGACTTTTCTGTGTTCGGAACTTGATGGATTTGAGCAAGAGTTGGAATATGTGAAAAGGAACATCGAATATGGCTCAAATTTGCATTGAAATCATACTTGTCAGACAATCCGGCTTGAAATCTCGCAATCAACATATCTGGTGATAAAGATACCTGTTTGGGGTAAGGTTTTACACGTTTTCCCATATTTGGTTAAATCAGTTTTGCAGGATTTGAAAAATACAAAGCAAGCAGGAGTATGTGATTCTCCTAAGCACTGAGGATGCCTAGTAGAAAAGAGAAAGTGAGAATCGGCGGGTGCAGAGAAATAAAGGCTGATAGGGATGTTGTCCAAAAAAAAAAAAAAAAAAAAAACCAGACCCTGCCAACAACCCGGAGAAAACCTCCAGAAAGTACATCTCTAAGATTGACGGAAGGACGAGACGGAAAAATCTCCCGATACTGTCCCGTGACCCGAGAAAGTCAAGCGCCATCAAATGAGGGATTGCGATGGAAAAGGGAGGGACGGAATTGCTAGTCGTCAAGAGTGACAAGTTTTTCAAACTAAATTTTCGTGTTGCATGTGTTTTTTGTCCAATTACAGGGTTTTCAAAGGGCAAGGAAGCATGGATTTCTCTCTCACAAAGACTTCTTACCTTCCGGTTCAAATTAGAAACTTTTATTACTAAAAGTTCCAAAGCTCTAAATGAGCGTCCAGGTATGCGTTTTGCCCTGAAAAGGGCGAAAAGTGAACTACGCCAAACTTAATCCTCGGCATAATACTAAGGTACGCAGGCAATCTATAAATGTTCGGTCATCTGAGAGTTCGGCTGGGGCACATTTATATCTTTGCTCTCTCATTCTAGCTCAGTCACAAGTGGGGGCATATTTTATACTCTTGAACTTTCTTTAAGCCCCTGGCCAAGAGGGCTGGGGCATGAATAATTTTTATAACTCTAAACAATCCTCTAAACGTACACGTGGTCGTCATGAGTATCGTCAGGAGTCATTTTTATTACTCTAAACGATCCTCTAAACAGACACGTGTTCGTCATGAGTACCGTTATGAGTCATTTTTTATTACTCTAAACGATCCTCTAAATAGACACGTGTTCGTCATGAGTATCGTTATGAGTCATTTTTTATTACTCTAAACAAGTCTCTAAACAGACACTTGTTCGTCATGAGTATCGTCATGAGTCATCATTTTATTACTCTAAACGATCCTCTAAACAGACACTTGTTCGTCATGAGTATCGTCATGAGTCTTTTTTTTATTACTCTAAACAATCTTCTAAACAGACACATGTTCGTTATGAGTACCGTCATGAATTATTTTATTACTCTAAACGATCCTCTAAACGGACACATGTTCGTCATGAGTACCGTCATGAATTATTTTATTACTCTAAACGATTATCTTAACAGACGCTTGTTTATCATGAATATCGTCATGAGTAATTTTTTATTACTCTAAACGATCCTCTAAACAGACACGTGTTCGTCATAAGTATCGTCAGAAGTCATTTTTTTTTACTCTAAACGATCCTCTAAACGGACACGTGTTCGCCATAAGTATCGTCAGAAGTCATTTTTTTTATTACTCTAAACGATCCTCTAAATGGACACGTGTTCGTCATGAGTATCGTCAAGAGTCATTTTTTTATTACTCTAAACAATCCTCTAAACGGACATTTGTTTATCATGAACATCGTCATGAGTATTCTTTTATTACTCTAAACGTACACGTATTCGTCATGAATCATTTTATTTTATTTGTTCTATTATTGGAAAATACACTAAAAATAAAAATAAATAAATAAATAAAGATAAAATGGGACGATCAAAATGACGTGGTCTTTTATCTTTGTCAAGCAAGTGGGACTTGCATGACAAAGAGGGGCAGCTGTAGACACGGCATTTTGACCGCTTCGCAAAAAAATATACTTTATTTTATAGTTATTTTTTTTATTTATTTTATTTTGATTGTACCGTATTTGTGCGGTTTAATACTGCTAAATTAAGTTTTATTAATCTCTTAAGTAAATTAAATATTAGTAATTAATTTTTATTTTTTTTTGGTTTTGTAGATTTTTCGAAGTGGAATAAAAACGCGTTAATTCGGAACAAAATGGACCAGAAACAGACGAGAACGAGAGAGGCCTGAACCGAACGGGGGTGGGGGGGTGCATTAAGGTCGCACGTGCGACCAAGGGCTGGTCGCACGTGCGACCAGCAGGGGGGCCAGCCCCCCCTTTTTTTGGGTGCACCATTTTTGGTGAACCCAAAAGGGGGTGGGTGCACCAAATTTCGGTGCACCCACCCCCTTTTTCCCCCTTTTTCTGCGCGTTTTGTCGAATGAATGTTTCAGAAATCCTTCCTATAAATAGAGGAAGGATCACAAGAGGGAAGGGAGAAAATTTTGAGAGGAAGAAATTTTTGAGAGAAATTTTTGTAAGGGAGAGGAGAAATCTGGAGAAAAATTTTGAAGAAAATAATATTATTTTCATTTTATTGTAATTTTGAAGAAGAAAAATCTCCAAGAAGGTGGTAAATTTTCATCTGTTGTGAATCTTACTCTTATTTTTTTTTAAGTTGTTATTATACTAATTTTTTTTTTTTTTTTGTAAATTAGATTTTTTTTTTCTTCTTCCTTTATTATTTATTTATTTATTACTTTTTATTTTCTTTTTATTTATTTATTTATTTATTTATTTTTTTTTATTTTTATTTTTTATTTTTTTTTAAGTAAATAATACGAGGTGGAAAATTCCCAACCTTCAATTTGAATGGCTAAATTTAGAAGGGAATTACTCTCCTCGATGCGTGTGTACTGGTGTTTTATTTAATTTGTATTAAATATAATGTGCTAACAATACGAGGTGGAAAATTCCTAACCTTCAATTTGAATGGCTAAGATTTAGAAGGGAATTACTCTCCTCGATGCGTGTGTGCGGGTGTTTTATTTAATTTGTATTAAATATAATGTGCTAACAATACGAGGTGGAAAATTCCCAACCTTCAATTTGAATGGCTAAAATTTAGAAGGGAATTACTCTCCTCGATGCGTGTGTGCGGGTGTTTTATTTAATTTGTATTAAATATAATGTGCTAACAATACGAGGTGGAAAATTCCCAACCTTCAATTTGAATGGCTAAATTTAGAAGGGAATTACTCTCCTCGATGCATGTGTGCGGGTGTTTTATTTAATTTGTATTAAATATAATGTACTAACAATATGAGGTGGAAAATTCCCAACCTTCAATTTGAACGGCATAAATTTAGAAGGGAATTACTCTCCTCGATGCGTGTGGGCGGGTGTTTTATTTAATTTGTATTAAATATAATGTACTAACAATATGAGGTGGAAAATTCCCAACCTTCAATTTGAACGGCATAAATTTAGAAGGGAATTACTCTCCTCGATGCGTGTGTGCAGGTGTTTTATTTAATTTGTATTAAATATAATGTGCTAACAATACGAGGTGGAAAATTCCCAACCTTCAATCAGAACGGTCTAGGTTTAGAAGGGGGATCATTCCCTCAAATGTGTGTGTATGTGTATATAAGGAGGATTTAAAAATAAAATAAAAACATTCGGATTTAAATTCTATTTGGACTTAATCGGATAAGGTACCGTCTTTGGACGGGCGTCTTGGGGTGCTTGACACCTTCCCCGAGCGTAACTGACCCCCGAACTCTTTAAACGAATCTCTGGTTAGACCATATTATTTTTGGAGTCAAATTTTACTTAAGCCATTTTTAAATTATTTTCAAAAAAGAAAAATATGGTGACCTAGCACATCATTTAAACCCAATGCTAGGTGGCGACTCATTTTTCTAAAACAGGCTTAAGTACATTTTAATGAGAAAATCGACGTTTTTAAAAACCCTTCTCGTTTTACCAGCGCCAAGCATATATAAACATATATCTATATATATATATTTGTTTTTGGTTTTCTCTGGAAAATTGGGGCGCGTTCAGCACACTCGCAGGTGGAACAACTAGGAGTTGGTCTCCTACTGGCGCTAGATAGAGTCCTACGATGGAGTTAGGTGTAGGATTTGAGTTGAGCTGTCTGGGGTGAATCTGTGAGAGATTCATGATTTTTATTTTGGTTGTTCCTATATTTGGAGATAAGTATGTCCCCATAGTAGAAAAATTGTATATGGATATTTATATTTTGGTGCTATATAGTTGGTATGTACTTTGTTGTTCTGTGTGTTGGTTTGGCGTTCAAGTTATGTCGTCACGCCGGCCCCAGGATGACAGGTGTCCGGGACGGGTCGTGACAGATTGATGGTCGAGAGATGAGAGGAAGAGAAGAGGAAAAGAAGAGGAAGACCAACCGAGCAAGGTGAAGAGAAAAGCTGAAGAGTGAAGAAGAAATCTGAGAATGGACGGAGCGAATGAAAAAAACCCTAGCAGCCGCTCGTCTGTAAGCGCGCACGCACACGCACACACACACACACATATATACACTAGGATTAAAGTGTAAAAGGGTTAAAAGTGTAAATAAATAAAAAAAAAGAATTAAAAACTGTAAATACTAAATAAATAAAAAATAATATATATATATATATATATATATATATATATATATAAAAGTTACATGGTTCGGCTCAAGATTTCGGTCACGTAGTTACTATCCCAAAACCAAAATAAAAAACAAAACCAAAACTGAAACCGCTTCGGTTGTTAAATTTAAAACCAAAGCCATTTACTTGGTTTCTACTAGGACTATTCGGTTCGGTTTCTCTCGGTTACTCGTCAGTTCGGGTTTTTTTTGCCATCCCTATAGTGAGCAAGAGTGTGATCGATAGAGGAGAGAGAGAAAAAAGAGAAATAAAAATGACAAATTTACCCTTGCCTGTATAGTCACGTGTTTTGCACGTGTCTGTTTTCCGTTCAATTTCATTAACGCCGTTCAGCCCAGGGTCCAAATTGAAACGAAAATCAAATGTGAGGTAGCCAATGTGTCAAAATTCAAATACGAAGGTCCAATTGAGCACCGACTTAATTTGTCAGGGAGCAAAAGTGTCATTATCCCTATTAAAACATAAGTTTAGAATCAGTCCCTTAAACTGATTTTTGGTTCCGTATTAGTCTCACTCGTGCCCATGCATTATATATGGAGCGTAAAGAAAAGTTGCTAAGTGAATCCGTATTAGAGTGAATATTAGTTACATATAACTAAAATTAATTACAAGTTAATAATTATAAATTACATATAATTTTGTGATATTAGTTATATGTACTTGTGCAATAATAATTACACGTATTACATGTAACTATATTACACGTACTTGTGTAATAATAGTTACGCCTAACAAATATTTTCACACAAATTAGATATATATAACATATGTTTTTGTTCAGTACGTCAGGGTGCAGGCGTGTGTATGAAACCTTCTGTGTTTATTAATGCACGGGATTAAATACAAATTGTAATTGGGTAGATTTTTTTTTTGGAAAAATACCAAAAAGTCTACTTAAAAAACTAAATCTACAAGATGACTCCACATCTTCTTTTTTTTACACTCAATAGTTCTACAAAAAATGTTACTTTACACCAAATAGTCCTAAATTTTTTGAATTGACGATTTTACCTTTCCTTCACCCTCACACATTCGCAATCGCCGTTTGCTCCAAACCTGCTCTCTCTCTCGCCTCTTCTGCTCTCTGTCTCTCTCAAATCGCACAAATATGGTCGGCGGTGGTTGTTCATGCCTAGACCTCTCTCCAATGGATCGTGCCCAGATCCTTCATCGCATCGCTCTCCGTCACATCCCGCCTCACCGTCGCCACCTCCGCTCGATCTCCATTGCCATCATCGTCCAGATTTGGCCACCTCCGTTGCACATTAGCCCCGTCGCCAAAGCTCCGTCGCTATCGGCCTCCAGATCTGGCCACCAACCATCACCATGTCGTCGCTCTCCATCACGATTCCACCATCACAAAGATTTTCCAATGGAAAAAATCGTTGTCCATTCTCTTCCACCACCACCACCAAGATCTCTTCCTATTACTCTATGAAAAAAAAAGAAAAAAAGAAAATTGTGAGGGATTTTTTCACCCTTGATTTGTCGACATAGCAGTCGCCATTTTTGCTCTTCGAGCTCTGTGCAAGACTTGCTTATACTGACGACGGAGGAAAGATTTGGGAAATTATGTCAAAATAGAAATTGAAACAAGGGAGAATTTGGGTATTCGGGAAGAGTTGATCAATCAAATCAAATAGATTGCATATTCGCAGAAATATTTGGTTGCAGATTTGTTGGTCTTGGTAAACAGAAGAGTTCGAAAATTTCATTTATTTGTTTGGATAGATTTGGTTGGATTAAATGGTGAATTTGATATATATATATGTATGTAAATTTTAGGTTCATTTGGTTGAATTGATTTGGTTTGTATTGGAAAAAATCAAGTATATGAATGTAAAGAAATAATTATCAATTCAAATGAAAAAATTGAAATATAACACGATCTCATGTTATATTCAGTATGAAATCGTGTTGAATATAACACGATAATCGGCGGCTCCAAATCTGTCGCCCTAAATAAATGTGTGTGTGTGTGTGTGTGAGAGAGAGAGAGAGAAGAGACTTGGTATATGCCCTGGTAGAGTGGAACTTATGTTGAGAATATTGTATGGTTGTTTTGATGAGATGAAATGGGTATGACGGTTTGATAAAATTTGAACAGTGGTGAAAGTTAAATATAATATGAGGGATAAGATCGTCACAAAAAAAAAACAAAATAACTATTTTGTAATACATGTTTAAAAAATATGTATTTGATAGTTATGTCTCCCATAAGGACTTCTTGTCTCAATTTTTATTTTTTTTAAATTAAGGATAAAATTAAGACATGCCACCAAACATACAACAAAATATGAGAGAAAAAAAAAAGGTAATTACCAAGAAGTCCTCATATGATAATAAAATTACAAAATACATTTTTTTGAAAAATATATTACAAAATAGTCTTTTTGTCTTTTTGTGACGATTTTAGTTTCAGCATTAAATATAACACAAGCCCGTTTTATATTCCATTTTCACCACCGTATTCAACACGAGATCGTGTTACATTTCAATTTTTTCATTCAAATTCATAATTCTTTTATCCTACATTTATATACTTGATTTTTACCTATACAAACCAAATCAATTTAATTAAATGAACTCTAAATTTCATTCAAATCAACCAAATCAATCAAACCCTATAAAAACCAATTTGAATCAGAAAAACCCTATAACTTAGTGATCACAGGGGGAAATTTTCAGCGCTTGAATTTTCTCAGCAACGAACAAAAAATTCAATACAAAGAACAAAGAGTAGAAGAAATTGAGCTTTGATTTCGAGATTACCCCCTAGTATACTTGCGATTCGTGAGCTCCATCATCTTTTGTTTGTGACCGTTGCCTTTCCCATTGTAGTTCTTGCGCTTGGTCAAGTTGCGATGGAACACCTTCGCATCGAATTCGATCTCGACATCCAACGAAGGAGACTTTCGAAGGAGCAACGGACTGAGAGAGGTTTCCGGTATCGGAAAAGGTTAGTCAGAAGAACAAATTTGGCCGTCGAATAGAGAACCAACACCCGTATAGAGGATGAATCGAGAACCATAAAATAAAAAACATAAAAAGAAAAACGAAATCCGAAATAGATCTGAACAGGCGAACGCCGACACGTAGACGCAAATCATCATGACAACGAAGATCGCAAAGCCTTGGCTTAGATTCTCCGAATGGTCCTGACGCTGAGGCTGAGGATGATGGCGATCATGACTTGAGAGACGAAGGAAGATTGCGAGATCTGAGATTGTGCAAGCCCGTGAGGGTGATGTATATAAAGAAGGGTAAAATAGATAAATAAAAAAAAATGGACTTTTTGGTATATAGTAACGCTTTTAGTAGGATCATTATGTGAAAAAAAAAATAAAAATATATATATATATATATGTGAAACTATATTGTAGATTTAACTTTTTAGGGAGACTATGTGTTATTTTTTCCAAAGAAAATCATAGCAACGCTTTTGCCTTGTAAAATGACAATATTAAATCAACAAAATAAAATTACACAAAATAAAAAATCAGTATCTATGGTTCAACCAATCCAATATATCACGACGAACAATTTCAACATTTTCGTCCGTCTCCCCAAACAGCAACGAATGCATCATCCCGTCGTAGATCTTCATCGTCTTCTCTTTGCTCTTCGCCGATTCATACAGTTCTCTGCTCACCTCCGGATCGGTAACCACGTCGGCGCTTCCATGCAAAACGATGAACGGAATCTCCACCTCCGGCAGTCGACGGCTGACGTGATCGGTAACCCTCAGAAGTTCCCTCACCGTCCCCAATCTAGGTTTCCCCAAATATCTCATCGGATTCATCGCCGCGATCTTCCTCTTCTCCGGAACCTTTACCGATTTCTCGACGAGATCCGCCGTCGGTACGATCGGCAGCGTCGGAGCGAAATTCGCGAGGAAAGTCAGGATTTCGGGGATCGGCCATCTAGGTCTGACTTTATCGGAGATTCGACACATCGGCGCGATCAGAATCGCTCCGTTGAACAAATTAGGGTTCCTGAACTGAATCAAAAGACAAATCGCGCCACCCATGGATTCTCCGAACAGAAATTTCGGTACGTTTCGTAGATCGCCGTTTCCATCGATCACCGAATCGAAAAACGACAAACAATCTTCAATAACGAGATCGACGTTCGGAACAAAGCCCTTGAGTCCCTGAGATCGGCCATGGCCTTCGAGATCAAGCGCATAACAAGCAAATCCATTCTGAGCCAAGAAGATCGGAGTCGCCTGAAAAGTCCAGCTGATATCGTTGCCGTAGCCATGGACCATAAAGATAACACCACGCGGCGGCGTAGAACCGCTTCCGGCGGTCAACGGTAGCCATGATCTGGTGAAAAGAGTGAGGCCTCTAGGTGAAGTATAGACGGAGTTAGTTGATTTGATGCCTTTGAGATTGTAGTAGTCTTCCTCTGAGGTGTTTCCCCAGTAATGTAGGAGCTTTTGGGGATGGCGTTCTTCCGCCATTTTTGAGAGGTGGGAATTGGATAGAAAGCTTGACATATTTGGAGGTTTTGTCTTAAAATAAAATTATAGTTTTAACCCTTTATTTTTATTTTTATTTTTATTCAAACCCCTCTATTTTTTTTTTGTTTTGTTTTAATTTTACTTTTAAGGTTTAACTATGTGAGTATGGTTATAGTTTTAATTGGTCGTTCTGTTAAATTTAGCTATTTTCAATTGGACGAAAAATTATTACGTGTGATGTATGATTATCATTAAGGTAGCGTCTGGTTGCACAAATTTGAAACATTGAAATCGAAATTAGAAATAAACTGGAGTAACTTTTTGGATTTATACATGCGTTTTCACGAAATCAAACAATTACCTAAGTAAATTCTCGCCTTTTTGAAAAAAATAATTATTTTCCTTTTTTTTTAAAGGGAAAAAGACCTTTTTAATCTTTGAAAGATAGTTAGAGTGTCCAATTGGCCCTTAAGATTTGAAACTCGACACATTTGATCTCAACATTTCAAAATTGTTCCAAATTGGCCCTAAGGCAGATTTCGTTAAGTCAACTGACGGTCAACGTTTCATTAAGGGTATTTTAGTCTTTTTATTCAAAGAGGTTAATTTTAAAAAGTCATCTAAATTTAAGGGGTCAAAATATTTTTTTTTTCTATTTCTTTTTATCCTTCTTACTCAATATTTATTTGTAACTTTTAAATATTCTTCCTACCCCCATATTAATTGTTTATTCCTCATTGAAACACAAGTCTGGGAACAAATCTGCAACACAAATAGGACCCTCCCATATTCAAACAAACAAATTTCGTTGTCTTCTTCTTCGTCGGCAAATGTAAGTATTGCTAAATTTGAACGTGTAATTTCAATAACAAATTTATGGAAACGAAACAGAATTTATGAGAACAAAACAGAATTTATTGAAACAACAAATTTATGGGAACAAAACAACATTTTTTTTTTCGAAATATTATTTGATTTTTTTTTCTTCATTAAAAGGGGAATTAAAAATCCCAATGAATACAAAAAGAATGACACATTCAACCAAACCAAATACAAACTTCTATGAAAGAGGAAATAAGAGCAAAACTGAGGGATAATTCCATTATATTCTAAAAATTTTGTGATAAAAATAAAGGAGTACAACATAATCATATATTTTTTTTTTTTGCTCTCATATTAAAACACAACATCAACACCAAAACGAACATTATCACCAAAACGAACATCAATACTAACGAACACCACCACCAAAAAGAATAACACTACCGATGAACACCGAAATCGAAAACGAAGAACACCGCCGAAATCGAACTTTGGAGTTTCGATTTCGAAATCGAAACAGGAAATTGAAATCGATTTCAAAATCGAAACCGAAGAACATGGCACAAAGAACATCGCCGAACACCACCACCAAAACGACGAACACCGTCGAAATTGAACCTTAGGGTTTCGATTTCTATTTCAAAATCAAAACAGAAAATCGATTTCGATTTCGAAATCAAAATCGAAAAACACCGCCGAACATCATCACCAAAACAACGAACACCATCGAAATCGAACCTAGGGGTTTTGATTTCAAAATCGAAATCGAAATCGAAATAGGGTTTCGATTTCAAAATCGAAACCCTGTTCGAAATCGAAATCGATTTAGGTTTCGATTTCCAAACCCAAATCGAACCGCGGTTCCGATTTGTTCGATTTGGGTTTCGATTTTGAAATCGGAACCCAGTTTCGAAATCGAAATGGAAATAGAGAACAAGACGAAGACGACTCACGTGATGGAGAAGGCGATGACGAAGACGACGCAGGTGATGGCGAAGAAGACGAAGACGACTTCGACCTCCACGATCTTGGTTACGCCTGGATGAATTTCCAGGGCATGAGCCCTGACATCTTGTCGGCCGTCGACGAAGTTGTCTTCGACCTCCACGACGACTCGGAAGCCACTCGAGCTCTCGTCGATCGATACGTCGGCGTCTTCATTTGGCTGTTGTTTGGTTCGGCGGTGGTGATTGGTTCGGTGGTGCAAAGAAACAGAGGGGACTCACGAGCCAAAAAAAGCCCAAAAAAAAAATAGAGAAAAAAAAAAGAAGAAAATGGTTTGGAAAAAAATATTTTGACCCCTTAATTTAACAACATATGCAAATAGACCACACTAAATTGATAAGAATGAAATGACGCATGTACCCTTGGCCAAACGTCATATGCTTGTCACGTGATTTTTTCCATCCAATTCCTCCAAATTTTACTAACGGAACCCAACCCAAACCCGACCTAAGGGTCAATTTGGAACAATTTTGAAATGTTGAGATTAAATATGTCGAGTTTCAAATCTTAGGGGTTAATTGAACACTCTAGTCATCTTTCAGGGACCAAAAAAGTCTTTTTCCCTTTTTTTAATTGACTATCCCGAGATGTATAAGAGAGTGTTTTCTAATTTTTTTTTAAGGATTTTTTTAGAGGTAGCCCCATATTTAAAGAGAAAATTAGAATGGGCCACTATTTTTTTTTTTTTTTTTTTTAATAGAACACCATTTATAAAAAAGAAAATAAGAAAACCCCATAATTTTAATTTCAATTACTAAATTACCCTCTAACAAAAGAAATTCTTCTTCTTCACCCGTCTTGTTGTTAACCTTAGAAACCTTTCTCTACTTTTTTTCTTTTTTCTCGGCAGTGGACACCTCCAACGCCACCAAGCCACCTTTTTTGCTCTCTTATCTCTCTGGGCAATGGGAACCTCCATCATACCATCGTTGTCTCTGGCCATCTCCATCATGCCACCATCATCAAGAAGCGTTGCCCTACCTTCAATCTTTTTCGTGCGGTCACAAAGACAACCATTGGAGAGGACCTCGCCGAAATAACTGATTCTCTCCCCCCCCCCCCCTACATCCCCTTCTCTCTCTCACAAAAACGCGGCCACCACCACCAGATTTGTGGTGGCTGTTAGCAATTTGGTTGTGGGCGACCAGAATTGGTACCGCTGCGTGGCGATCTGGCGTGGACAACCAGGTCAGGTGTTTCTGACTATTGTTGTCCAATTGCCTGAACCCTATTAATCCCTCCATATAGATATCGGAGATTTCATCAGAGCTCCGTCAACTCCACTTTGTTTGTTTTTTGTTTTTAATATTTGATTGTTTAAACGAGGACAATGAATTTGTTGTGTGTAATATTTTTTTAATATTTTGTGTAATGACAATATATTTATTAAATAATTTATTGTAAATGTTAATTTTGATTCGAAATTCACTAAAATATTTGATTGAATTGTTCAAATCAATTGTGGCGGTGGTAGAATATTTTTGTGGTTGTTGATAGTAAATGTTTGTTGCAGGGGTGGCGGTTATGATAATAAATATTTTTTGTAGTGGTTGCGACAGTGATGACGAATATTTCCTGTGGCGATGGCGATGATAGGAATATTTATTGTGATGGTAGTGGTGATAGTAAATGTAAACTGTGGTGGTGGAGGTGATATTAACGAATATTTACTGTGGTGGCGGCAATGGCGATGACAAATATTTCCTGTGGTGATGATAGTGATAGGATTATTTATTATGATAGTGTAAGTGATAGTAAATATTTACTGTGGTGGTGCAAGTGATATTAACGAATATTTACTTGGTGGTGGTGATTGTCGATGTTTAATGTGGTGGTGGAGATGGTAGTAGCGAATTTTTATTGCAGCGGCGGCGACATCGGCGATGGCGATAGTAAATATTTGTTTAGGTAGTGGCGGTGGTAAAAGCAAATGATGGTGGTGGTTGTGGTGGTAGTATTTATTATTAAAAAATTAATTAAGGGATATTTTAGTCATAAAAAATATATATTTTTTGAATTGAGATTTTCATAAATAAAAGAAAAAGAGTGGGGATAAATATAAAATGTTGTGGGCTTTTGGGACCCAAAAAAATCACCCTTAAATTTATGCAATAGGTATACAATAGTATAAAGGGATAATTTGCGATTAGTCCCAAATAGCGGATGTAATTTGCGATTAGTCCCTTTTAAAACATAAGTTTTGATTTAGTCCCTTAAGTTGGTTTTTTCTTGCGTTTTAGTCCTTAATGCGCTCATACATTGCACGAAATGTAGAGAAAACTTGGTGTGAGTAAATTCATATTATAGTGAATATTAGTTACAACTTAATAATTAACTATATTACATATTATATATATTTATGTAATATTAGTTATATGTACCTGTGTAATATTAGTTATGTTGGTGTCGAAAAATAGCGAGCAACCAACAGTATGGTTCGGAAAGACACGACATGTGCGAGATTGTAGATGGCGCGGTGGATTGGAGAATCTGAAGCTTTTAGAGTCTTGGAAGTGACCACAATCCGACTTGAGCTTTTCGATCCAGCCCGAGATCCTGTTCAGACTTCGAGATGAGTACTTCTCTGGACTCTGTTATGATTTTCGGGCTGAGCTCCGCTCCTTCATTCCGAGCACCTGCACACAGACTCACTAGGGTTGTACCCGGTGAAATTCCTCTGGCGTGAGAGTAAGTATCCGGGAGAAGGGTTAAGAATGCTCTAGAGTCAGTAGAGAATGTGTACCTTTGGACATTAGATGCCATGGTGTATTTATAGGTGCTGGGTGCAATTAGCACCACGAGATTAGGGAGCTGAGCTTGGGTTAATTAACCTAATTCATCTAGCAGCCAATGAGCTAGCAGATTAGGACACTAAACATCTAGATTGGGCTTTTGAGCATATCTGCAGAGGTCCGTGGGCTGACCCACTTGAAATGGAGAGTAGGAGTTTCAACATGGCCTGGAGAGGCCCCGAGTATGGAAGACCCGAGCTAAGAGTGTTCGGACTCGTCAGATCGGCTTGGACCTTGTCAACTCGGTCCAGACTCCATCAGCTCGGCACAATGATGTTCAGCTCGGTCTGAAGATCTTTAAGGAGAACATGAGAACCCCTACTAGAGGGAATCTCAACTCCTAGGCCGACCGTTTTTCCGTACTTGGAGCGATATCCTCCACGTGACGTATGTGACGAAATTTCCTCACATTAAGTTACACGTCACAAATTACATGTATTTGTGTAATATTTGTGACATTTAACAAATATTACACACATAAATTAGTTTAATATTAGTTACATGTATTTGTGTAAATTTAGTTATATGTTACAAATTACATGTATTTGTGTAATATTTGTTATATCTAATAAATTTTTATACACAAATCAGTTACATGTTACAAATTACAGTATTCATCTAGCAAATATTTTACATACAAATTAGTCACATGTAACTGCTTGAGTGCAGGCGCGTGCATTGGGTCTTCCGTTTTTTTTAATAGGCAGGACTAAAATACAAGTTGTAATTGCTTATGGGACTTTTTTAAAATTAAGGGTAAACTAAGGGATTTGCCACCGAAACACCCTAGTATAAAAACACTATAAAATATTAAAAAATTAAAAGGATATTGCTAAAATATGTATAAAAATATCATAATTAAAATTATATTATTAAAATAAATATAACAATAGTATAATTAAAATGATATTATTAAAATTAGTATAAAAATAATATAATTAAAATGATATTATTAAAAATAGTATAATTAAAATTATACAATAGGTATAAAGTATGTATAAAAATAATAAAATTAAAATAATATTGGTAAAATTATATTATGAAAATTGTATTATTAAAAAAGGTATAAAAATATATTATTAAATTACTAAAATAAAAATTATATTACTATGTATATTTTTATATTTTTTATTATTAAAATTTAATGAATTTAAAAATTTTAAGTACAAATATTTGCATTTCCAAATAAGAAAATTATTAAATTAGATGATCAAAATTTTCATCTAAAATAGTTATATTTAGATAAAAAAATTATAAATAATTAAATTTTAAAATTCAAAATTTTGAAATCTCAATTAAAGGCAAACTTATATTTAGTTTAAAATTGTGATTTTTATTTTTTATTTTTTTGACATTTATTGTCAAACAATTGGTAGAGTCATCCCTCTTTCACAATTTGTGCACTATTAATTTTAAGAACTAATTTTATTCTTGTAGTTTTATAATAATCAAAATTATATTATTAAAATCTAATAATTAATTCTAATTAAGGGTTAATGACATTTTGCTCTCTTGTAATTTAACCTAATTGCACTTTGTACCCAATGCTATTTTCCCAACCATCTATTCATATGGTTTAGATTAAAGTGTAACGGTAATTTTTAAGATTTAAGACATTTTTTCTATTAAAATATACCGTCAAACCTTAAAAAAGCAAAAGTATTAAATAATTTAATATTATTTGACAATTATACCCCCGATCGACCAACAATAACCTTTTTTTATTTTTTATTTTTAATTCTCACGAACTGGGTATAAGGATAAATTTATTATTTAGCGGAATTCAGTCAATTATTTAACCGTTGCAGGATAAGTGATGACGGAAATATGACATAACATATGGGCAAAGTGCCATAACCTATAATTAACTTGTAACATAAAGTCTAATTAAAATTAGAACCTAAATCCTATTTAATTGGGATGTAAAATTAATTAGCATAATGCATTTCTCTAGTACCATGAGACGAAAGAGAATACTAACATAAGTTGCTTCAAGCAGAAGCAGAAGGAGTTTGAGCTTCTTAAGCAACTATCTTGGGTTCGATCCTTGAAGGATTATGTATGGAAAGTGTTCTATTGAGAGAGATCTCCGTTTCTGGCACCTGACAGTACTTCGAATGATTAGTTTCCGCCGACGATGGAATACTCTGAAAACCTAAAAAAAAAAAAAAAAAAAAAGAGACACAGAATATATTCATCTGACACTTTCAATGAACACAGGGATTGATCGTTGCTCATGCTCTGATATTATGATTGTGTATTATTATTGACAAATTCATCACAGATTGGCAATGTAGGAAGCGCAATATTCTGGAGAGACGAGATAGCCCTGTTGACCCTAACATTCGCCATGATTTTTCAATTGATTTTCGATGAAATTGCAGCAGTTAAATTATTAGGTATTCTAGATTCGTCAATTTCGTGATGATTTTTGACGTGATCTTGCCATCTTGGGGGCAATTCGAAGTTGAATTTGGATTCGGAAGTGGGTCAGTGGCTCGGAGAGTTCTGGCCGCTGGCATTTTCAAGTTGACTTGAAGATTGCACACGAGGTGTTTGTCGAAATGCACTATTTTGAGTATGGAGTTTTATTGGGTTGCCGCAGCTGCTTTTGGACACCATGCCACGCATAAAAAGGTAAAACCTATCCCACTGCTTTTTTTAAAAGTTCATGGCATGCTCTCTCTCTCTAAGACTGCGCTCTCTCTAGTCTCTCTCTCTCCAAGACTGCTCTCTCTCTCTCTCTCTGCATTGAACTGTTTGCCCATAATTTGCTTACTATTTCTTTTGTACTTGTTATTTGCTAAGACACTGTTTGGGGGGTGCTTAAACAAACATGAGCAAATATTTGCTGCAAAGGATTGCATATAGGGGGCATTTCATTAGAAAAATCACCATTAAAGAATGTCTCAAGTCTCAAGTGACAAGGCATATTTGAGCTAAAACAGTTGAGGGACTCTATAAGGTCAGGAGTTTGAGTATGCGGAAAAACAATTGTTGGGAGGAACAACTACGTACCCCGAACGAGTTAATCTTTCATCCTTTGTAGGTAGGGTGATACTCGTGGGTATACTTTAAAAAAAAAGGATGGGTCTATTGAGAGTTGTGATTGTGTTTGCAAGAAACACTAAACAAACGAGACCTAAAATTTTGTGCAATGTCAAATTAAATCATGTTGGGCCCTCCCGATATTTATTCGCAGTAGTTTGTCAAAATCCATCATGTGCATGAGAGAATGTGTTGAATCTCACATCTCTTGTGTTACTTGATCCTGAGCTATATATAAAGTTTAGGGTAATCTTCCTTTCACAAGGCGATTTTTTAGAGTGAGTGAGTTCCACGGGACACAAGGAGTATTATATATTTAAAAAAATAAAAAAATCTAGAGCTAAAAGATTATGCTCTTGGGAGGTCATACTTTGATCATCTCTATACCTCTCCTAGTAAAAGAAGAAGAAAAAGGAATGTTGTTGGAATGAAACTTATCACGATCTTATATTATTCTATGTATCACTACCACTATACTTCTCAAGGATGGATTGGACAAGTTCAACAAATATTTAAGTTGTTCAAAGGATTTTGGCTATTGGGTTGTTATTCTCTTATTAAATACTTTTTAATAGTTCGTGATAGCTATATTTTTTTTTTCACATCTACACCAAATAGAACTTGCAAATAGCTACTAAGACGAGGTGTTAGTCTGGTTGGTAGAAGGAGGTGTACCTTTCTTTGTCAACCAGAGTTCGACTTTCCTGTGAAACACTCCAGAAATTTAATCTTGAATGTATCAGACCGCTATGGGAAAGTGCATCCTTAACATCGTCCGGAAAGGTGATTAGTCGAAGTGTTCGTAAATTGGTCCGGACACAACTTACCGTAAAATTCAAAAAAATCTTGCAAATAGGTACATCGATTTTTCCTTTGTCCGAAGGCAAAGAATATTGAGGCAAATCACTTTATCATGAAAACAAGAAAGGAATAAAGTGAATAAAAAGGCTTCAAGAATGAATGAAGACAATTGAACCAAAAACAAAAGGTAATTTTGACTGGGTTGTGGGGAAGCCGAAAGAAGGAAAAAGGAAAAAGATAGAAGGGAAGTGGAAATGAAAACAAGATAGAGCTGAGACAAAAAGGGGAAGTTGCCTTCTATTAAAAAAGAACTCAATTGGAGGACAACATTATGAATGTGAATGTGAGGGTAGGTATACATCAATGGAGTCTAAGATGCTATATTGACGTGGGTTGGTCAAATCGCTAAGAGGTCTTAGTTCGGTTGACAAGTGAAGGTATTTATTTTCTTTATCAATTGGGATTCGACTCTCTTAGAAAGTACTCTGAGAATTAAATCTTTAATTTAATCCTAAATGCATTAGGCCAATATGATCCAGAGAAGTGATTAGTCAAAATGTGCGTAAGTTGGATTGGACACACCTTATTGTAAAACCCCAAAAAAGAAAAGAAAAAAAAAAAGAAAGAGATGTGGGTTGGTCAAATAAGGTTTTTTGCGACTCTTAGCTGCACTTAGAAGTGGGAGTTGGGAACTTTGAAATGATACCCTTTTGGATTAGGATGTGGAAGGTGGAGTTCTAAGTAGAAGTTTAGATAGAATTTTCCAGCAGAAAGTGGTCAACAAAGGTATCCTGCTGAATACTTTGGGAATCAATTGGTGTTACAAAAATTATACACACATAAATAGATAGTAAAATACTTTTTATTAAAAATATAGAAGACTAGTCATTGTCGGTGCCTACAGCTAGGGCTGGGCTTGAGAAATTGAAGCCTAGAGAAAATTTGAAAATGAGGCCCCATAATTATATAAATATCTTTTATATAATCAAAATCTTTTTACAAAATCAAAATATCTTTTGGGAAAATAGATGTTATAGGTATTGAATTAGG
Organism: Eucommia ulmoides; assembly: GCA_016647705.1. Taxonomy (NCBI): domain Eukaryota; kingdom Viridiplantae; phylum Streptophyta; class Magnoliopsida; order Garryales; family Eucommiaceae; genus Eucommia; species Eucommia ulmoides. Next base: position 1,614,146 of record CM028337.1, on the reverse strand, counting down.
ATTGAAATTTTTTATTTGATATGATATTAATAAAAAAATACTTTAAAATTAGATAAAAATGAATTCTAAGGCCCCCCCAAAATTTTGGGGTCCTAAGCAATCACCTTAGTAGCCTATCCCCAGGCCAGCTCTGCTGGAGAAATCGGTGGCCCTAGGCAAATTTTTTTAAAATTGGGGCCCCTTATATTTAAATGTTTTGGATGTACTCATAATTTTTTATAAAATCAAAATATCATCTAGAAACATAGTTGAAATAGTCATTGAAACAAAATTGATATTTTTTATTTACCATCTTATTAATAAAATTAAAAAAAAAATATAGGGATCAATTTGAAGGGTCCCTCAAATTTTGGGGCCCCGAAACGGAAGGCCTTCGTGGCCTAATCCCAGAGCTAGCTCTATACAACAAATCGTGGGACCGGAAACCAAAATAGATAGAATGCATCTCGACCATTGATCTTGGTTGGACAAATTTTAGCTATTCCATCCATCTCAAAAAACATTTTTTTTTAATTCAAAAACCATCGTGTTCTATTTATTAGATTTCTACCTTCATGAGCATTACCTAATATCATCAGACTGAAAATACATGAGGAAAGAACATTACATTGGTGCCATATCATATGATCTTTAAAATTTAGCATAGCATGCATTTGTTTTGTTTCATCCACAGAAATTTATTCACTTGAACTTGTTCTCTATTGAATCCTACATTGATGGTGGGCCCCTCCGATATCCCTGATATCCGTTTGCAGTGGTTTGTCAAAGTTCACCCTACGTGTGAGGGGGCGTGTTGAATCCCACATCGCTTGTGGTATCAGATCCTAAACTATATATAAGTTTAGGGACAATTCTCCTATTTCAAAACGTCTTTTGAGAGTGAGTTGGGCCCATTGGTTTCCTTGGATCATCATGAATTTGATGACTTTCATAGCTGATCCTAATCAATATAAAAAACAACCAAATGCTTGTGCTCTTTATCTCTACTTGGAGGTCATACTTTGATCATTGTTTACCTGCCGTGGCAGAAAAAAACAAACAAAAAGAGAATGCCATTTTGCTGTAGTCTTACCACAATCTGAACTTTATCTTCTGCATGGTTTGGCGCATTATTGCTTAAAGATTTTTCATGCTTCTGATTTTTTCATGTAACTACTCAATGAGAACCACTAAATCCTCCCATTCAATGTTGGACTAAACTTACATATATAACTCGGATTTGTGCTTAGATGTACTTTCTACTATTGCTTTTTTATTTTTTTTGGGTGGGTGGGTGAGGTGGGGCGGGACGGGACATGGGGGAAGGCATTTTCTTTACACTGACCAAACACACAATCTCACTCATTTTAACACACAATCCCACTCATTTCTGGCTATGGGCACAAAAAGATATTGGTATTCGTCGGTAACTTTCTGGTATCTTGATGTATGAGAAATAATATGAATGGCGGATCAGAATCCTTTGTCTTGAAAATTGTTAAAATTATTTGGTTTCTGTTGAATCTCACGTCCTGAGCTCTATATAAAATCAAGGGCAATCCTTTTTTCACAAGGCGTCTTTTGAGAGTGAGTTAGGTCTATTGGATTTCTACATGGTATCAGAACCAGACTTTTGTCTGATGTTTGGCGTGTTGAATCCCATATTGATGTTAGCCCCCCGATATCTGTTTACGGTGGTTCGTCAAAGTCCACCTTTCACGTGAGGGGGCGGTTGAATCCCACAACGCTTGTGTTATTTGATCCTGAGCTATATATAAAATTGAGGGCAATCTTTCTCCTACAAGGCGACTTTTGAGAGTGAGTTAGGTGGGCCTATTGAATTTCTACACTTTGGATTTTGAAAATTATTGAAAGCAAAATCTTTACTAGAAAACATGTTCAAAATTAAAGGTGGAATTGATGTCACGTTGTTGACTGAAATTTTTATAAAAATGAGAGGCCAGGTTACTAATGTGATTAATTGAAAATACTAACGTGTGAGAGAGATATTTGAGTAGCGAGAGGATTTTTTTTTAAATAATAAAAGTATAATTTAAAAAAAAGATTATTGTGATTGATTGTTAAGTTTGAAAATTGTTTTTTATGATAGTTTTTGAATTATGTTGCAGGTAACATCCCAGGGTACGTCCCATGGTTATGCATAGTACATCACTTGTTAAAGGGAATAGAATGTTGTAACTTCTAATTTTTAGGAAAAAAAATCATTTAAAATCATTAAAATTTTACATAAGTCCCGTCTAATTTATAGAATCTCCAAATTTTTTCACTCCCCCTTTACCAATTATCTAGATTGGCCATTGTATTGAGTAACTTATTTTTTAGTCCTCTTCAATATTTAGTTAACTTTAACTATGGTATCAAATGCATATTCAACATTTACTTGACATCAACTCGATAGTTTTAATCTAGTTGATATTGACTGAATGACTAAAACTTATTCGAAGGATTAAAAAAGAAAAGGAGAAAAAAAAAAAAAACGAGGATATAAAATTATAAGCGACTTATTTGAAAGACCCCTAGACCGAAACACCTAAAGGGCAACCTAGTGCATGAAAACTCTCGCCATTGCAGGGTCTAGGGAAGGTTAGATGTGCGCAATCTTGCCCCTACATACAGAGAGGTTGTGACGAAAGAGACTAATTGAAAAAGAAAAGAAATAATAATTAAAAAAAGAAAAAAAAAATTGCTCCAATAATTCAATAATCAATTAGTCAAAAATGTTTTTCTATTACAATAAAACCTCATTATGTAAGCTTAGAATAACAAATAATAATGGCTACTTGACAAAATAGGAATAACGGCTACTTAATGGCCACTCGACAAAATAGAAATAACGGCTACTTGACAAAATAAGAATAACGGTTACTTTAACAACTATAATTAACTAATGCGGAAAAGAGACATTAATGATTTTTCCGCCCTTGCTGTACATAATTTCGAAATGGTGGCATTAGTCGATCCCCATCGGGTTGTTTCCAAAATTTAAACCACTCATACATCCAAACATCTCCTTTACTTTTTTCCCCCTTTCATGGTACCAATAATCTGTCTGTTAGGATCCTACATCGACTAAGTATGGGATTGGTTGGTGGGTTATAAGCTCCTAGGCACCCTCCCCTTGTAAACCGATTTTCAAGGGTGAGTTCTACCTAGTGGGTTTGTAACCATTGGTCTGAACCAAGTATGGGCTTGGTTCGTATCACTGTCCTTCCTCACTTTGTTGTGTTTGAAGAGCATAAATGTATTTTTTTCAGTGTTTGTGTCTGTTGGGGATGAAACAATTTTTAAAGCTTGATTTGCTGGATTAATATGGGTTGGTCACTACTCACTAAACTAGTATATCACCTAATCTTTTTCATAAGCACTCTTGAAACTGTATTTAATTCTCACAAGATCATGCATTACACATTGGTCCCTGCAGGCTACATCGTGATACGTAACAGTTAAGATAATTAATAAATCACCACCAAGGCACCAACTCTCGTGTTACACAACAATTGGAATTCAACAAACCCTGAATCATAATGAGCTTCCAACATATTTTCACTTTTCTCTCTTTAATATCCCAAAATACTTGGTGGCTGTCTTCATCGCAAAAGGGTGTCTCTATAGTCTCTTATTAGAGGAATGAGTGGACATTCATTGGCCAACACAAAGTTGCCTACATCATATTTGGTGTATGAGGTAGGAACGGCAAAACCTGTGAATGGGGACCATATTTTGGTGCCCAAGAGAATGATGCTTATGTTAATATAATGCTTTCATATATAATCTAATGGTTGGACATCCATTTATATATTTGATGAGGAAGAGAAAGTTGATCATTTATCTTTTTAAATTTCTTCAATTGTTGAGGCACGTGTTTGATTGCAAAAGAATATAGGAAAATGGATAATTTTGTATATTACATTGAGGCTATACTCCTCTGATAGGCCGACGGATTTAGTAAGCACATCGGCAACATGCTCGGAGGAGGAAACAAATCAAAGTGTGATAGCTCCCGAGCTAACTTTTTTTCAAATAAAGTGAATTTCAATCCGGATGTGCTTTTTTCTCTCCAAAAAGATTGAGTCAGAAAATAGCATGATGAATGATTTATTATCACAAAATAACGTGGATGAGTCTGTCATGGAGAATCCTGACTAACTCAAAAGGGAACGAAGTCAAATAAGTTCGCATGTTCCTTGAGCCATAGCTCGATGCTCAGCTTGGAGGACCAGGAGATGGCACTTTGTTTTTGCTTTTCCATGACATGAGATGACTACCACAGAATGTGTAGTGACTTGAAGTAGAATGCCTAATATAGTGTGACCCTACATAATCGACGTCTGTAAAGCAGGGGAGCCTTTCCTATGCATCTGTCACATAGAAGAGATTGAGCCCGATACTTGTCTTGAGCTGCCGGAGGATGTAGTAGACTATATGTAGATTAGAAGTGCAAGGTGAGTGCATAAACTGTCTTAAAACACTCACGACATATGTAAGATCCGGCCTCATGTTGGCCAAGTAGATTAGACAGGCCACAAGTCTTTGATATATTGATGGCTCTGGTAATGGTTCCCTTGAGTTTGCAGTTAATTTAAGGTATTGGTCCATAGTGGTAGAGGTAGGTTTGCATCCAAGGATACCTATATCATGAATTAAATCGAGAACATACTTTTGTTGAGATAGAGATATTACCCTAACGAGACCGAGCAACCTCAGTCACAAGAAAGTAGTGGAGCGGACCAAAATCCTTCATATCAAAAAATTTTCCGAGATTACTCTTTACCCAAACAATACTTGGCGAGTCATCTCCAGTAATGATGATATCATCTACATATACAGGGTGCACTGACCGGAGGACGACGACGGACGAAGCATGTGTGATTTGAGTGTCATCGAGTAAATCCCATGACTGAGGATTCGAGACTGAATTAATCTGACCAAGGAAAGACTTGTATTAATTCGAGAGACCCTGAAAAAACATGTACTTGGCAATAGGATGATTAATACTACTTGATAGAACATAGCTGGAAAGAGAACGATGGTCACAGGTAGGATAACAGGGAGGAGCACAATCAGAGACTATGAGAGAAAGTGATATAATTGAGCCTGCAGAAGATGCTAGTAGGGGAATTGAAAATATGGACGACGATGTAGACCTGTAATGAGACAAAAGAAAAGGCAATAGGGGCAAGAGACATGTACTCAATAGTGAAGGGTGTAGTTGTTGGCGGATATGTGTCAAGTACAGGGATAGGGACTGCGTGCGCAAGCAAAAGAGGATCCTTCGTGAAGGATCTTCTGTGGAGAATTTCTCAGTAGGCTTGGCTAAGGAAAGATAAATGCCTGAAAAGGAGAAAACAATTTCTATAAAGCTAACATCCATAGAGCGGTAGAAATGATGAGCAATATGATTATAACACCTATATCATTTGGACATGGAAGAGTACCCTAAAAAGACACATTGGATGTCACACATTGGGTCCTAACACTAGGCTAAACAAGTGTCAAGTTTATCCCATATCAGATGTGGAAGGGGCTAGAGCCCCAATAGCCACAAAGGTAGTGTAGTGTGGTATTGGGCCTCTCTCAACCCCAACAAGTAGCTCATGAAGTGAGATTTTTCATCATACTTATAAGATGACCACCAATCCCTTCTACATCCTCACATATTAAACCTTTAGTTGGTTAACCCTTAACCAGTCTCTCCCTTTGAGGCTATTGAGCCAAAGTTGTTATTACCTGAACTCTGATATCAGTGTAGGGTGGTCTTGGGTCTATCTCAACTCGAAAAATTAGCTCATGAAATGAAGTTTTCAATCACACTTATAACCTAACCACCAATTTCTTCCACATCCGATATGGGATAAACTCAACAACAAGTAAATCACCCCTAATTAATGGGCTAATAAACAAAATAAAAGTAATACCATATTGATTAACACGACCTAAAATACTAAATACTAAATAATACATTAAAAATATATTTCAACAATACTATTGTTTAGTGCATCCAATAATAATTGACAAGTTTATCTTGAGATGATAATCTTACAAGCGCACAGCCATAACCATGAAATTTTTTGATTAGACGTTAACAATAATCAATAAGAAAGATTTATGATTAAGAAAATAATCAAAAGATCAAGAGATGATTTCCATCTCATTATTCACCTATTTAAAGTTGGAATCCATGTCATGATTCAAATGACCCAACGTGGGTTTTTACTGTTATTATGTCTTTTTATCTCATTGTTTAAGAACAGGGGATCACAAGGTTCGCCACAAAATTCTCCTGCTTTTTTTCTTTCTATTTCATGATGAGACTTCAAAAGAAGCTTACCCTTTCCTTTTTCACTATCCTTGGTACATATCTCCAAGGCACCACCAAATTGGTATATATTCTATGTTGTCTTTTCATTGGACTCGTGCAACACGAAAGTCACTAGCATGAGCTTGTTCAATATGCAGACACAAGTCGCCACGTAGTGCACAATGGTTTTGGTTAACCTCTGCATGTTTTGACTCTGTCACAGTAGCTTTGAAATTAAAATGGCATTTATGATCTTTAGCTAAGAACAATGATGTTACACAGTAGGTTGTTGTTATTGGAATCTTAGACAAATTTGTTGAATCCCACGCCGCTTGTGTTACCTGTTCCTGAGCTATATATAAAGTATAGGACAATTCTCATCTTTCAAGGCGTTTTTTTAGAGTAAGTTAGGCCAATTGGGATTTCTACATGGTATCAGAGTCAGAACTCTTGTCTGATGTTGGGTGTTGTGAATCCCACATTGATGTTTGGTTCCCCTATATATGTTTGCAGTAGTTTGTAAAAAGTTCACCCTGCGTGTGAGGGGGCGTGTTAAATCCCACATTGATATTGGGGAATTTTCCTAATATCCATTCGCAATGGTTTATCAAAAGTCTACCTTACGCGTGAAGTGGCGTATCGAATCCCACATTGATGTTGGGCCCCTCGATATCCGTTCGTAGTGGTTCGTCAAAGTCCACCCTACTCGTGAGGGGACGTGTTGAATCCCACATCGCTTGTGTTACCTGATCCTGAGCTATGTATAAAGTTTAGGACAATCTTCATCTTACAATGCGTTTTTTTGAAGTGAGTTAGGTCTATTGGATTTCTACAAAGAACAATGATGTCGGACTGTAGGTTGTTGTTATTGGATTCTTGGACAAATTAATCTCAGTGTGCACTCACAAAATCAATCACTTTGATTACCTTTTTTTTTAATGAATGTATGGTAGGTATAATAACCCAAATTGTCATCTTCTATTTTATGGATGGTGTTAGTGCAATTACACCACAAGCATGAATTCTAATGCCTTATGTGGACTTCGAAGTGGCAAAGTTGGGTATTATCGATTTTATATTATTTTAATAGCATATACCTATGTTTGAAGACATGGATGTAAAAAATGAAGCTAAAAATATCTTTTAAATTTCTTTTGAAATTTCATTAATCGTTCTTCAATAAAACTTGATACAGACATTCAATAAAGAAAAAAATTACACTAAGAATAAGAGAATAGTGCATAAAACACGGACCATAAAATCCACAAATTTGGAGAAAAATAGTTTTCAATTTTAACAAATCAAATAGTGAGGATTGCTCCGTGATAGCTCGTGGTAGTGTTAAGATAGAGGTGCGTTGGTGGTGCATTAGTTGTTGAGTTTGAGAGAGAGGCAATTGGCTAGGGATTGACGTAGCAAGGGAACATGAGTTTTAATAGAGTATATTTGCATAGTTGGGGATGGAGAGAAAAAGAAACTTTTGAAGAAATAGAAAAAAATGGGAGGGAAATAAAGTTGCATGTGGAATGACAGAATTTTTCCTTTAATATTCGCTTAAAAAATATGTTTAAAAAATATATACTGAGCTGTTTTATGATATCATTCTAAATTTGTCTAAACATTAATTTCAGTTTTTCCAAACAATCCTTAACTTTGCAAAATAATTTTTCCAATTTTAGTTGTATTATTTCATTTACATTTTATTTAACCCTTACCCAAAAAAACGCGCGTGCAAAAAAAGAAAAAAAAAAAAAAAAAAAAAGGGCCCAAGGCTATGCTTAAATTGATCTCAAAAGTTGCCAATATTTATTTCAAGGAATTTTTGCTGTCATACTTCACATCCTAGTCTTGCATATATGTTTGTATAGTCTTGCAATTGGTTATGACAGAACCAACAGATTAATGGCTCCTATCTAAAGAAAGCCCAATTATGCAGCTTTCCACATGATCACCAGAATAACTTTATGAAATAGCATATTAAGAAGATCAGATGAGCTAAAAAACTAGTAGGGCAACAAGCCGAAGGGTTTGCTCTTTAGAGTATATATGCGGAAAATCGGATAGGCAAGCAACTTTAACTAGATGAAGCAACTTTGTTGTGCTAGGTCACTGACATACCCTTTTTTTCTTTCTTTCTTTATTTGACCCCAAGAACTTTAGATAACCTCGCCTCTACTAGGCAGCGTGTGGAATGGCTGAGAGCCCTCTTTCGAAAGTGAGATCACCATTGGCTTGTTGAAGACCTGTGTTGTTGTTTCTCATTGACAACATGCCATTCTTACACTTCTTTAATATATAATTTTATATTTATTCCTATACTTATGGGTAAAACTGCATACTTCTGACACTCTCCATACCCAGCAATGACGGGAGACTTCGTGCACTAGGCTAATTTTTTTTTTCTATACTTATGGGTGTTCATGTGATTTTGATCCAACAACCCACAAAAAAAAAAAAAAAAAAAAAAAATAATAATAATAATAAAAATAAAAATTGGACGCTCCACTTGTATTTGCTCATGCAAGGAAAAAAATGCCCCAGATTCTGCCTAATATCCATGTCAGAGGCCATACAGTTTGCCACGTAGGACTCATGATCTTGGATAAAATGGATTTAGCAGTGGCTACTAGTATATATAGGGATGTGGGTCTTTCTGTTTTTTTCATCCTTTAGTTCATAATGGATATTGTTGTAATAAAGCTGACGTTTTTGCTCTTTCTTGCAATTGCCTTATCATGTCTGAATCCTGTTCTTGCTTCCAGACACAGGCAATGGTCCTCTCAGACAAAATCTAACTCTGGGGGAAATGAAGATCTTGTTACTAAGTTGCCTGGACAGCCAAATGTCGACTTCAGGCACTACGCTGGATACGTAACGGTTGATGAAAAGAATGGCAGGGCACTCTTTTATTGGTTCTATGAAGCATCGACTCGTCCTGATGAGAAACCTTTGGTGCTCTGGCTAAATGGAGGTATGAATTTTTAGTTTTTTTAAACGATTTAAGGTAGTGTTTGGAAGTACTGAATTTGGTGTCATGCATGCATTCGTTTCTAATTCCAATTTTCAATTTCCCGATTCCATACACAACCAAACACTACATAAATAGTATAGGGAGATTTCTATCGTGTTTTTTCAGGCTTTAGGTTGCGTTTGGATAAGGTATTTGAAATGAAATTGATATAGAAAAGGGGTTTTGTGAATTTTTTAAGAGAACATTCGTTAAGGGCGTGTTTGGGTAAGGTATTACCGTATATTGTTGGGTTGATCTCACATCAGATGTGAAAGGGATTGATGGTCACTAGTTAGATTATAAGTGTGAAGAAAAGTCTCACTTTATGAGCTAGTTTTTGGGGTTGAAAATGACCCAAGACAATCCTACATATATGAAGAAACTATCTAATTTTGAGAAAAGATTTGGTAAAATTTTCTTAACAAAATTTCTTAAGATTTTTTTTTTTTTACAAATCCCTTCTCCAAATCAAATACCTCACCCAAACCAACCATATTTTTTTTTGGGCAAATCCATTGATTTTTCAAATGCCTTGCCTCACCACAAACACGCCCTTAGTGTTTTGAAACCAAATAGTGGGGAAGATTTGGTCAAATTTCCATGGTCATCCAGATTCCAATATTTGACCACTATTTTTTATCTTATTCTTACATGTATCCTGTATTACAAATAGGCGGAGGGTGCGCACACATATATATATTTTGCTTTACAGTAAGGTCTATCCAGTTTACCCGCATTTCGACTAATCATCTCACCGGACGATCTTAAAGGTGCACTCTACGTTAGTCTGATGCATTCAGAATTAAATTCAAGATTTAATCCCCAGAGTATTTTCCAAAAGAATAAAACTCTAGTTGTTTTCTAGGAGAGTCAAACTCCGGTTGACAAATAGGCATATATCCATAGAACTAGTCCACAAGAGAGAGAGAGAGATACAAGGTTTCTTAATTTTCATGTTGCCTTGTCTTTAGACAGTCCCACATCAAACAAAACCAAGCTTTTTTTTGTTAATAAAATACGAAAAAGGTCTCGAGTGTTCATATTATTTCTTATTAATGGAAGACATTCTGTTATTTTTAAAATATCTCATTTACTAAGTGGGCATCATTTTATTTTATTTTATTTATTTATTTATTTATTATTATTTTTATTTTTCCAACTCCACCCAAGGAATCTTTTACCAAAATTCATGATGTGTTTTGATTCCTGGTTCTCCAGTAAGGTGACAAGATTTATTTATTTATTTTATTATTTTATTTTAAAAAAACAGGTCCGGGGTGTTCTTCTGTGGGATATGGAGCAACACAAGAAATTGGACCTTTCATTGTGGACACAAATGGTGGTGGCCTTAAATATAATCCTTATTCTTGGAATAAAGGTAATTTTTTTTTTTTTTACCCACGAGTGTCTCTATACGCATATAGCGTGTGAAACTAATCTCGTTCGGAGTGCGTGTGTCCCTCCCAAGTACTCTTTGTTTCATCCTATACTTTTGCTTTAAAAAAAATAAAAAAACTTTTAAAAAATATATTACCAAAGGGTACTTCTTAATTTTGTATGTTATCTCCACTCAACTCAAGAAAATTTTATATAAGAAAATGAAGTTTTTGCACTTTGCACCCCTAAAGTTTCGTGGAAATTCCACTTTAGCTCATATACTTTCAAGTTTCAAACTGAACACATTAAACCCTTAATCCAAATCTTGTCAAGTCAGTCCAAATCGATAATTCTGTCATTTCTTATGGCGGAAATCAACCACGTGTCAAATACGGAATTCACCTACGTGAGTGAATTCCGTCATACAAAATGAAAGAAGTTTCGACTTGACATGATTTGGAAACTTCAGGATTTGATGTGTTATTGTGTTCAAAATTGAAAGGATATGAACTAAAGTGAATTTTCTAGGGGTGCAAAGTGAAAAAAACTCTAAGAAAATCTTTTGGATAAAAAGAAATTATATGGGAATAACAATGAGATATTTTCTCTATACTGTCAAATATACTTCTTTTGCTTTTGTTTTTGAGTAAAAATACTATTTTTTTCAAAATATTTTTAGGGGTTTTGACATTTTGCACTCCTATAGTTTGACCATTATTTCACTTTCGTCCGCATGGTTGCAATTGAAGTACATAACAGCATGAAGTTCCACAACCATTCCACTTAGTCCGAATCAATAATTGCCTTATAATTTTGGATGATAGACACAACTATTTTTAAGGGAGACTTTATGGGCATTTCCCATCTTCTTCTTTTCCTCTTACAAATTTTTTACCAAAAAAGCCTATATATCTATATATGTTATGTTATATGTATATTTCTGAGTATTTGGGCAAGAAGGAGAATGTGAGGAAAGGATGAGGCTGAAATTTACTATAAAGGTGACTATTTACCGTCTAAAATTGTAATGGTGGTAATGACTTGGACTATAATGAGATGATTAAGAAACATTAAGGCGTTATATGATCAAATTGAAACCATGGGGACCAAAGTGAGATTTTGGTCAAAGAATTATATCACTCATATGGTCTAAATTTAACTCTAAATTCTTGGATTTTTGTATGCAGAAGCCAACCTGTTATTCCTTGAGTCTCCAATTGGTGTTGGCTTTTCATACTCGGATACCAGTAGCGACTATGATAACCTTGGAGATGCCTTCACCGGTAAGTTTCAATGTAAATTTCCAATCCGTATAACCTTACACACTCTCTCTCTCTAGAGGGGGGAGAGAGTAAACATATGATATCTCCATGCTAGGTGTGAGATTTACATTTGTCTGAGGAAAAACCTAGAGGGTAGTTTTGGGTCTCTCTCAATCCCAAAAACTAGCTCATGACGTGAGGGTTTTTTTACGTTTATAACCCGACTATCAGCCATTTCCGCATACGATGTGGGATAAACGCAATAATCTCCTTCTCACACAGCGGGTCTTTGGTCGGCTAATGCTCAACTAGTGTAAGGTGGTTTTGGACCTCTCTCAACTTTAAAGACTAGCTCACAAGATAAGGTTTTCTCTCACACTTATAACTTGATCATCAATCCCTTCCATATCTGATATGTGATAAACCCAACAATTTCCAATCCATATAACCTTAATTTTCTCTCTCTACAGAGAGAGAGTGGAGAGAGAGGAGAGAGAGGGAGGGAGGAGAGGAGGAAGCATATGATATCTTCATGTTAGGTGTGAGATTTATCGTTTGTTCGAGGAAAGGCGGAGATATGAATCTAATTTATTTTGCGTTTATTTTTTGTTCTGTGGAGTACTCTATCAGCAAATGACGCCAATACTTTCCTTCACAACTGGTTTCTCAAGTTCCCATCATATAAAACTAGAAGATTTTATATTGCAGGGGAGAGCTACGCAGGTACATATACATACATGTATACACACACACACACATATATATGATTCTTTCAAATTTCCCATCTTCATTAAAATCCTCATCGATATAATGATATATATATTGACAGGGAAGTATGTTCCAGAGCTGGCGGAGCTCATCCATGAGAAGAACACCGATCCTTCCCTATTTATTGATCTCAGAGGCATATTGGTATGCTCCTTGCCATAACATCCAAGAATGATATATATATATATATATATATATATTATAGAAAAGAAAAGAAAAGGTGATGAACTTGTTCATAAATTAAGGGTTTTTTGACACTTGTGCTCCTGAAGTTTGACCAAAATCTCACTTTGGTCCTCATGGTTAAAGTTTCCCATTACAAATTTTGACAGATAATAGTCACTTGTTGATCATGTGACTCTTTTTTTGGGGTATTTCCAGGTTCTCTTTCCTGCTCAAATACTCAGAATTCAAAAAAATAGATTTATCATGATATATATACACATATACAAGTTTTTTATAGAAAAATTATAAAAGGCAAAAAGGAAGAAGATGAAAATGCCCTTAACGTCATCTTAGAAATAGTTGGGTGCACTGCGGGTGACGGTTTGCCATCCATTGTAATGGAGATATTGATTTGAACTGAAGTGAGATCATTACGAATGCGTTCAAGTTGAAACTATAGCGACCAAAGTGAAATAATGGTCAAACCTCAGGGGTGCAACGTGTCAAAACCAGCAAATTAAGACGTGAAACTGAAAAATCAGTGATTTTTTTTTTTTTTTCCGATTACAACCACAACAATTAAGTTTTTGTCCCACTTAAGTAAGGACAGCTATATGAATCTTTTTACGCCATAATGGTCGATCAAGGGCTATCCTCTCACTCAAGTTTAATGTATATATTTGACTCTTAATACAGCTCGGTAATCCTGAAACGTGTGATTCGGAAGATTGGAAAGGCATGGTGGATTATGCATGGAGTCATGCTGTGGTATCGGACGAGACTTACAAAACCATCAGAGAATCGTGCAATTTCAGCAGCAATAATACATGGAGCAATGTTGATTGTAGTCAAGCTGTAGATGAAGTCCTCAGACAGTACAAGGAGATCGATATTTACAGCATATACACTTCCGTCTGCATTGCCAATTCGACGGGATCAAACGCCAAATCGACGCAAGTTATGTTCAGAAGCACATCGAAGATGGTTAGTCCAAAATTTTATATGCTTTTATATTGTGATTGAAATAATTCACTTATAATCCTTCGAGTAAGTCTTTAGTCATTAAGTTAAGGGGTTTTGACACTTTGTACCCCTCAAGTTTGACCAAAATCTCACTTTGGTCTTACTATTTTTAATTTAAACATATAACACCCTAAAGTTTTTTAATCATCCCACCCACCACAGTCCAACCATAAATTTTCATAATCATACACAGTCTCATCATTATTCGCATTACAATTTTGGAAGCAGTCATCTGCCATGCACTTGACTATTTTTAAGAGTATTTGCCGGCGATTCCAACCATCTCCTTCCTTTCCAAATGCTCATATATATATACACACACATGCATGTGTGCACGGACCCATGTGTATTGGTTCTTTTGTAGAAAATTTGTAAGGGGAAAAGGAAGAGGTTGAAAATGCTCGTAAAGTCTCCTTAAAAATAATTGAGTGCACTACAGTTATTGTTTGTTGTCCAAAATTATAATGGACTTACTATTTTAGACTGAAGTGGGATGATTACAGAACTTCAGGGTATTATGTGTTCGAATTGCAACTATGGGGACCAAAGTGAAACAATGGTCAAACCTCAGGAGTGCTAAGTGTTAAAACCCCTTCAGTTAATATCAAACTAGATTGAATACATGATGATTAAGTTGATATCAAGTAAATGTTGAATTTGTATTTAATATCATAGTTAAATTCAACTAAAAATATTAATACAAGTTAGAAAAATAAGTTGCAATAAAAATAAGATAAAGAAAGTAGAGAAAATTGTTAGAATATTGCCCTTCAAATACGGCACTTGTAATATTTTTTTCATGTTTTTTATTTTTTTTTATTTTTAATTAGTCTTTTAGTTAATATCGAGTGAATTTATCGAGTTGATATTAACTAGAGTTGTTGATATCATAGTTAATATTAACTAAAATATCGATAAAGACTAAAAAAAATAAGTTGATAAGGATTTAAAAATAACTTCTTTATAGGATAAAAAAAAAATTATATTATAAAAATGAAAAAATTGGTGAAAAGTCCTATTTTTAAAGTCTAATTAGTGAAAAGTCCTTTTGTGTTATTAAGTTTTGATTTAATCCTTTAAATTATATTTCACTTGTATTTTAGTCCCGCATTACAAGAATTGTAAGAAAATTGTAGGAATTGTAGGAAGCCCTTAGTGAGTACGTTGAATTGTTATAGTGAATTCTGTTACATGTAACTAATGTTAATTACAATTTCATAATTATTATTTTTCACACATATTTAGGTATTTTTGGTTACATGTACTTTAGTTACATGTTACAATTACATATATATGTGTAATATTTCGTGACGGAACTGAAAAAATATCAAATCTTTTAGTTACAGAGACATATAACTAAAAAGTTACATATTATTAGAACATGTAACTGAAAAAATCAAACTTTTTAGTTACATATTAGAGATATGTAACTAAAAAATTACACATTATTGACACATGTAACTGAAAAATATCAAACTTTTTAATTACATATCTCTGATATGTAACTAAAAAGTTATATATAATTAGTTACCTTTAACTAATTATATATATTTTGTGACATCAAACAAATTTTTTACACACAAAATTGTTACATCTAAAAAAAAAAAAAAAAAAAAAAAGTTACTTGCAACTAATATAGTAATATTACACACAAAATAGTTACATGTAACGGACACGTGACTATTATATGTGCAAGGATTCTACATTTTTAAAATATATGGGACTAAATTAAAAGTTTTGAATGCCTTTAAGAGTTTTAACCAATTAGAGCCTAAATATAGGACCTCCTACCTATTATCCCTATAAAAATTCCCAAATAAAAATGTAAAAACGAAAAAAAAAAACAGAAGAACTATATATATATATATATTATAAGAATCCCTTTATTCTTCTTGATGTTGTCTCTCGCTCTCTCTCTAGATGCCTCGCATGCTGGGTGGTTATGATCCATGTCTTGATGATTATGCAAAGACTTATTACAACAGACCGGATGTTCAGACGGCTCTCCACGTCAGCGACGGTCACAGCCTTAAGAACTGGACCATCTGCAAGTAATTCAAACACCCTTTACTTCCTGTCCCATTAGGGTTCTATTTTTATTTTATTTTTGTTTTTTTAAATTTAATAATTAAAATCTTACCAAACAGTGCCTAGCAGATTTAGATTTCTCTCTCTCTCTCTCTTAAATAATGGTTTTAAGTGAACCCTAATCTATTTGATGCAGCATGGATATATTCAACGGGTGGCAAGATTCAAAAGAGTCTGTTCTCCCAATATACAAAAAACTCATTGCCTCAGGACTTAGAATATGGGTCTACAGGTACATCTTTATTCAATATACACACAAATATATATATACACTCGTGTATATATTTATGGAAGTGGTGAGAGATTTTGTTTCTTTCATAAATAAGACAAGTTACCGCTGGTTATGCGTCATTCTAACTGAAGCATACTAGTGCACAACATTCTGTTGCTTGCACTACTACTTCTACAAAGCAAGTCCTTGCTTCATCTATATATATATATATATATATACACACACACAAATATATGTTTGTGTATTGATGTTCTTGATTTTTTTGGTGGGTCAGTGGAGATACTGATGGTAGAGTTCCGGTATTGTCCACAAGATATAGCATAAATTCACTGGGACTTCCCATAATTAGGGCTTGGAGACCTTGGTATCACCAGAAACAGGTAATTTAATGGTTTATTTTTTTATTTTTTATACCAATATTTTAGTTGATTATAACTATGATATCACATATAAATTCATCATGTAGCTAATATTAATTAGTGTAAAAATCCAATGTGGATGCGAGATTCAATACGTCCCCTCACATTCAGAGTGGACTTTTGATAAATCACTGCGAACGGATTTCGGGAGGCTCAATATTAATGTGGGATTCAACACACCTAACATCAAACAAGAATTCTAACTTTGATACCACGTAGAAAACTCAATGGAGTTAACTCACTCTAAAAAATATCTCGTAAGACGAATATTGCCCCTAAACTTTATATATAGCTCCGGATCAAATACCATAAGTGATAGTGGAATTCAACAATTAGATATTAAAAATTTATTCAATGGCATATGAATAAAAGTAAATATAAAAGTAAATTATATTAAGGATAGTACCATAATTTTTCCTATTTAATTAATTGTTATGCCCAACTCTCTAATTTCTAGAATAAAAATATGGTTATTTACACTTTATCCATTTTGCACATTGCCTCTTTATAATATTTTCGTCACCACTTTGTTTCTTATAATTAAGCTTTATTGCACTTTATCCCTTGATTTAGGCCTAAATTTAGGGGTAAAGTGCAACAAAGGCCTAAGTATAGGGGGACAAATTAGTGACGCAAATATCACATGGGACAAAAGTGCAAAACGGCCTAACCACAGGGAATAAAGTATAATTATCCCAAAAAATATTTATAAGAGTGAGATCTTCTTCCGTGTAGAAGAAGAAAAAGAAAAATTAAAATTAGGAGACTACCAATCAATAGTAAAAGTTATAAAAATATTGATATGATCTCGTTCTTCTTCTGTACACCATTTTCTTCTTCTCTGTCATTTTTCTTTGTGGACGGTGGGGTTGGGGGTGGAGTGCGTGGGTGAGTAGTGGTGGTGGGGGTGGTAATCTATTGCTTTGTCTGTCATTCCACTGGGACTTTGTTTTTAAAAAAAAAAGGTTTTGAAGTGCTGAATGCACTAATCAATGGGTGGTTCATTTTTTTCTTCTTCTGTAATAGAAAACGTAAGAGCACAAGCACTTTTGGCTCAAGTGATAAAGCACACTTGAGTTAAAGCAGTTAATGGACCTCTTTCTCGCACATGCACTCATCTAACTCTTACATGCAAGCATCTCTCTCGCGCGCGCACACGAGCATCTCTCTGTCCTAACGAATTGTGGATATTGCTTTGATTGTTGAAACTAGGTCGGCGGCTGGTTCCAAGAGTACAACGGGCTAACCTTCGCGACATTCAGAGGAGCCGGCCACGCGGTTCCTATATTCAAACCGAGCGAGTCTCTTGCCTTCTTCTCGGCCTTTCTCATCGGTGAATCTCCCCCTTTTCAACGATAACTAAATAAACTTCTCCAAAAAAAAGAATTTTGATGATCTACAACTATACTTTTTCTTAACATTGTAGCAGCATATATATAAATATATAAAAGCTGCATTGAGTGTTTTCCAAGGTATTAAACTGTACTATGTTTGGCTTCTGAGAAGATGTATTATATATATATATATATATATATATATATATATATATATATATAATAATAATAATAATAATAATAATAAATAATCTCAACTTAATTTCTTAAGTTTCTGATTGGTCATGGATGTCATCCTGTGAGTAATTTGTTTATATTTTTGCTCCCTAAACTGGGTATTTGTGTGGATCCTGAGATTTATCATGCTACACATCTGGTCCTTCAAGTTTTTTATTTATTTTAATCTTGTAAAATTGAAAACGTTATTAATGATTTTAAACGGAAAATGGGTTGTGCTCAGCACGTGATTTTTGATATTTTCGTTATTTCATCACTTCACTAAACATAATTTTTTTTTTTTCTTTCACAATGTTTCGTCTGTAAAATGAGAGAAACAAACCCGAATGAAAAAGTTAGAGGAAATATCTTAGGTTTAGTGGAGTGATGAATTAATGAAAATATCCCATTTCGAAGGTCACGTGTTGAGCATAACTCATTTTTAATCCCAAATCATTTAAACATTTTAAATTTGCGAGATTGAAATAATATAGAACTTGAGGGGTCAAATGTACAATTTCAGAGTCTACATAAACACTTTAGGCATACTTTAGGGACCACTAAAAAATAAAATCCCTTCTTATTAAATGTGAAATTTGCCCTATTTTTTTTTCTCTAGTTGTCTAAATTCAATCTATGTGAAATTTTAAAAGTCTACAACTCATCGAAAAAGCTCGATTTTGCACTTTTTATGAAAAATTATAAATTATGAAATTTTGAAAGGTTATAACTCACTAGAAATGTGAAATTTTAAAAAACTTAACAATTGTGTTAGTCTCTCTCTCTCTCTCTCTCTCTCTCTCTCTTTCTATTTATAATAGTAATTAGGGAACAATACAAGAAATTCTAAATAATATGAGAAACCCTAATCAATACTGGAAATACATAATTACCTTTCTAACAATCCCTCTCAAGTTGGAGCATATATATTGTATACTCCTAACTTGTTACAAATATACTTTATCTTTGAGTTCCCTATCTTTGAGTTCCCTGACGATTTAGTGAATAAATCAGCTAACTGGTCAACTGATTTTACATGTTTAGTCTCAATCTGTTTTTGCAATACTTTTTCTCGAATGACGTGGCAATCAATTTCAATGTGTTTTGTCCTCTCATGGAAGACTGAGTTGGATGCAATGTGAAGTGTTGCTTGATTATCGCATACCAAATCCATGTGTGAAAAGTTTTCGAATCCAAATTCTTCCAACAGATGTTTCAACCACATTTAACTCACAAGTGGTATGAGTCATGGCCCTGTATTCCGATTTTGCACTTAACCGTGCCATAACTGTCTACTTTTTACTCTTCCAAGAAACGACATTACTTCTAACAAACACACAATACCCTATAGAAGACTTTCTATATGAGGGAGATCCGGCCCAATCTGCATCTCTATATCCCTTAATTTGAGCGTGACCGAAGTTCTGATACAATAGACCACATCCTGGACAACCTTTTAGCTATCGAAGGATACGAATCATTGCATCCCAGTGATAAATCATGGGACGATCCAAGAACTGACTAATAATACTCACGGTAAATGAAATATCTGGTCTAGTAACCGTTAAGTAGTTCAACTTCCCAACTCCCGTCTGTATTGCGCTGAATCTGTAAGACCCTAATTATTTTGCATACGCATTAATTTTAGTTGCATTCTAGAACATTTTTTAAAAAAAATAACGGGGTAAATTGTGTCAAATCATACTTATTTTAAAAAAATTAGGGGTTAATTAGCAATTTTAAGAATATTAATTTTAGATTTTGGGCTTAAATAATAACTTAAAGATAATTGAAGGGAGTTAGTATAATAAAAATAATAAATAAATAAATCAAGTGGTGGGACATGATCTCACTTATATATATATATATATATATATATATATATATATATATATATATATATACCCATGCACACAACCTAAAAAGAAGGAAAAAAAAAAACAGAAAACGAGAGAGTAGGTCGGCGGTGTGTCCATCCGGTCGGTGTAGGTGTGGGTGTGTGCGTTCGGCCGGCGACTGCATGGGGGTGTGTGTGTGTTTTGATCGTCGACGGTGTGTGTGTGTGTGTTGTTGATCACTCGACGGTGATCGTGCGTGTGTGTGTGTGGTGTCGCCATTCGCTCCGGTGGTGTGGGATCATTGCCATTCGTCACCGTCGTTCGGTGAGTGTGTGTGTAGCCGTGTGCATGTGTCTGTGTTGTCGTGTGTGTGTTCTGTTATGTTTCGTCCATCGTGTGTGTGTGTATGCTGCCCGTTTGTCCGACGGTTTATGCATGTGTCGCCATTCGTCCGTGTGTGTACTCTGTTCATCAATGTGTCTGTATGTGTGGTTGTCACTGTTTCGTCACCGGTGTGAGTGTGTGTGTGTGTGTTCTATTCACCGGCGGTGTACGTGTGATCGTTGCCGTTCGTCCGGCGTGTGTGTGCGTGTGTGATTGTTGCCGTTTGGTCGGTGATTGTGGGTGTGTGTCGTCATCGATTTCGTGTGTGTGAGTGTGGTCGGCCGTCAGTCGTGGGTCGACTGTGTGTGTGTGTATGATCAGCCAACGGTGGGGTGTGTGAGAGTGTCATCGGCGGTTAAAACCAAAACGAAAACAGAAAAGGAAGAAGAAGAAGGAAAAAAAAAAAAGAAGAGAGAAAATAAATAAATAAAATACATAACACAAAAATAAAACCCCCAAACCAAAAACCCATCTCTTGGCCGGCGAGAAAGTCGGAACAGGTAAAATTTCAGTTTATTATTATTTTCTTCAAATTAAATTATTAACAGTAAATTTTTGTAATCGTGATAATAATTTTGTACAGTGAATATTAATATAACGGAATGGGGTAAATAATAATTTTGCATAATTAAATTTGGAGAAAGGGAAATTGTGCATTTTAGGGTAACGCATTGCATATTAGGATTATTTTAAATAAAAATATTAATTTAGGCCCTATCGTTGTTAGGTTCACAGGCGCTAGCGTCCCGATAATTTTTTACGTCAATATTTTTGAAGTGCAGAAATCGAGGAGTAAATTTACAAATTATGTTTTTGTATAAATTGTGAAAAAAAAAAGTGTTTGTTAAAATTGGACGATTTCACGACTTATATGGATCAAGTAAATTTTAAATGTGGAAAGTGATTTTTGGTCGACTATGTTATAGTTTGATCCCGTCAGGAGGATGTGTCATGCGGGATGGTAGTGACCTGTTAGGAGGGCACGTCCTGCAGGTGCTTGATTATATTATGACATGTCAGGAGGATTAGTCTTGTAGGTGGTTATTGTTATTATGACCTGTCAGGAGTGTCAGTCCTGCAGGTGGTTGTTGATATTATGACCTGTTAAGATGATTAGTCCTGTAGGTGGTTGATTATTATGACATGTCAGGAGGATTAATCCTGCAGGTGGTTGATTGACCCGTCAAGAGTGCAAATCCTGTGGGTGGTACCCCTACCATTGGGGATAATAAATGGTCCTGACACTGATAGTCACTTTAGTTGACACAGTTATACAGGTTACGGTACCGTTGTAACTCTCGATCGTGAGATAAAAACGATCATATGACTAGTAGAAAACGATGTGTGGGGTATTTTATTATACGATGAACTGTCTGGATTGATTAATTTAAATGTATTATTTTAAGTGGATTGACGTAAATATATTATTTTATGGCATTGGTGACAGTGGAAATTGATTTCCAGCCTAGTATGCGGTTATATGCTATATATTTTTTTGAAACGTGGTATTTGATAATTGTGCTTGATCCATACAAAATATTTTTATATTATGAAGTAAATACACCCATAAAAATATTTGATTTCAGGTGCCGCAGCTAGGAGTGGGTCCACTACTGGCACTAGGTAGAGTCCGGAGGTAGTGTCATTTTGGAGGTGGGTCGATCGGATGCGAACCGTGGAAGGTTCAACCTTTTTGTGATTTTTGTTATAAATATTTGGGACCGGGGTGTTCCCAAATTTTTTAAATGTGTATATATATATTTTTGGAGAAAAAAAAAATTGATAATGGTACATGTGCGTGTGAATATATATATATATATATATATATATATATACACATACACACACACTAGGGTATTTAGGCACGGGTGTAAAAAAAAACACAAAAATTTAAACATATTTCTGCCTCATAATTCTGCAAGCTGTTAACCGATTTGTCTGTCACAACATCAACTCTAATATTTAAAAAATATTTTCAAATGAACACAATCAAAAATTAAAGTACATAAAAATTGGACATAACCGCTTTTACTTATTTGACATTCTAAATTCTCAACTCATATTTTTAGAACGACACAACATCAAGAAACACGACCAATAACAAATCAGACACAACAATAACTAACACAATGAACTTTGACAACAAAGAATTAACTATATACATCATAAACATACTAATATAAGTTCACCACTCAGGACTATTGGAACTTAACCACTGAGAGCATGCTTCGGCAGCATAATTTTGCTAGCTGTCAACCGATATGTTACAACATCAACTCCCGCCACAAAACTTGAACTTCCAAAAAGGTCAAGCATTAGACGAAGTTTAGCACCTAAAGAAGTAATAAAACTACAAATTAATTAGGAATGGAATATTAAAACAATTTTCAATCAACATTGGAGAGAGGAAGAGGACAAACATATTGAGATTCAACTTCCCAATGCTGGCAAGGGAAAAAAAATAACGACTTTTAACACTACTACAATGACTTTCTATATCCAATATGCATTCTTGATGTTTATAAATGCATGATATAAAAAAAGAATACAAACCTAACTTTCTCCATTCGAGCTTAAACCTATGAAAAACGCAAACAATATCAATTTGATATCTAATAAAAAATAAATAAATTAAGGTAATTAGAAACAATGCCTCTCAGAAAAAGGAAGCCACAAATATATATTTTTTTGTTTTGCTTTCTAATGTTCCAACTTAATTTTATGGAAATATAATAAAATTATTCCCACATTTGTACTTTTGTTACAAGTTTTCAGAGTACATAAACAGAAATATGGGAATAGAAGCACTAAACAAACACCATCCCAAGAACTAAAAAATGATATATAGTATCAGTAATTGAATAAGTTCTACTAATGAAATATGAACTAAATAAACAGAAAACGGGTATAAAACGATTATCAAATTTATTCCATACCTTATATATTTTGTGCTTCTCGTTATCTCTACTCGAGTTCAAACCTGTAAAGAACACGAAAATCATATTTTCAATTAACAGATTTATCAAGTAAATTTTTTATGGGAAAATACACCGGAAAAAAAAAAAAAAAATGTTTCCCTATTTGTTCAGTTTATGTTAACAGAATTTTGTTTTATAGGCATATGAACCTTATCCCCAGATTTCCGTTTCTTTTCCCTAAAAAAAAAAAAAAATATTGAATGAAAAGAAAAAGAAAAAAAAAAAAACTCTCATGTCAAACAAATTTCGCACTTGATTCTGAACGTGGCAACTGAAATATAACAAACATCATAAAAATTGCAAAACAAAAATGTCTTTCCACCGAAGTTACATTTAACAACATTTGAACAAATACAACTAATGAAGTAATGCAAACATCTATACCCTAGCATAAATACAATTAATGAACTAACAACATAAAAAAAAAAAAAAAAAAAAAAAAGGTGAAAAAGAAAAATCAAAATTAAACACACATAATTAATAGTTCGAGTTAAATTTATTCTTACCTTTTCTATTTAGCGCTTCTCGTCATTTCCACTCGAGCGTAAACCTATGAAAAACACAAACAGTACCAAGTAGATATAGAATCAAAATATTGAAACAAATTAAGGTAATTAGAAATGAATGCCCTGTTGTCAGAAAAATGAGAAGCCACAAATATATATATTTTTGTTATGCTTTCTAACGTTGCAACTTAATTTTCTGGAAAACTCGATAAAATTATTCTCACATTTGAACTTTTGTTCCAAGTTTTCGTAGTACACAAACAGAAATATGGGAATAGAAGCACTAAACAAACGCCATATAAAGAATTGGAAAAACAAAAAACAGTACCAACGGCTAAATAACTTGATATGTTCCCCCACCCCTGCTCCGGCTTCCGCAAAAACCCACACTGCGGGAGGTGAACCCACACCAGTTGTTAGCCGTCTTCGACGCGGATGAATTGCTCATCTTTGCGACGTCAATTAGATATGTCACCAGATTCGATGCTACCCCATTAAAAGCTTTACCACTTGATTACATTAGAAACCTGGAAAAGCGAAAGTCAACACCCAAAAATATAGAACTTGCAGGAATTAATAAACAACTATGAATACAGAGGTGGTTGAGGGGTTGATGATTTAGAGATTGGATTTAACAAAAAAAAATGAATTTATAAATGAAAATATAGAGAAATTAAAAGTAGAAAACATATCAATCCAAAAACATATAATAAATATTTGTGTTTAAAGTCAAATCACGGACTTTTGGTTGGTTTGCATTTTTAAAAATCCAAGAATTCATCATGAAAGATAGGAACACGTCACTTTGTTGTTCACATGCATTTTTAAAAAGCCAAGAATTCATCATGAAAAGACAGAAAAATGCCACTTTGTTTTTCACACGATTAAATTAAAACATGAAAGTTAAAGGATAAATTACACATTTCACCTCTGACCTTGAATCTCAATTCAAATTTTCAAATTTATTTCCAAAATGTTGCCATTTTCAGACACATGCTAACAAATTTAATTCACAGTGTTGCTATAGATCTATGAGAATCCAATGGTTGGGTTGTATAATCACAAATGTTATGGGTTGGACTGTGGAAATTAGTGTATGGAGCAATGTGTAAATAAATGTGTAGTGGAGTTAATTAGAAACAGGGTAATATGTATGCATAAGGCCAATTCTTTGCCAACCATGAAAAAAAAATGAAGAACGTAGGTGGCTGAAGGCGTACCTAAGAGATGAATGGTCTGGATCTGCATTTGGATGTGGATCAAGCTATATAGTTGAGGAACCGACATGGATCTAATATGTTCTTGATCTTCGGTGGTGGATTTGAGCGTGATCTACGATGGAGTCGAGCGTGAGAAATGAGGAAAATGTAAGATTAGAACCCTTAGGAAACCCTAATTGTTCATATCTGAAACCCTAATTATTTAGATCTAAAATCGCATCGGAAACCCTAATAGTTCAGATCTATAATCGCAGGGCAGAGAGCATACCTAAAGGCTTTGAGGTCGGCGCGAGGGCGGGAGGCGGTACAAAGGGCAAAGAGCACGACAACGGAGAGGGTGGCAATGGCGCTGGCGATAGAAGGGAGAGAAAAAGCCAAGGCCTCTATGGAGACCGTTGGTTTTTTTTTATCTGGACCGTGGATGAAGATGAATCTAATGGACCAAAATATCTCCTAGTAATATTTGATAACAGCCCTTGGATATTAGATCCAAGGGCCTAAATGGCCAATTGAACACAACCAATAATTATGCTCAAATTTAAAACACAACATTAACAAACACGAGCAATCGCCTATCGAAATGAAACTAATAAGGAAAGAACATAGAAGGAAACAGTAAATGAAACATACCTAAAAATTGAGATTTGAGGCCAAACTTGGATATCAAAACGAAATCCAATTTGAAGATCAAAATGAAACCAAACCTGATAACATAAATTGTGATGTAAAAAATAACCAATCGAATTGAATTTGGAACAAATTAGAAAAAATAGATGTGAGAGGATGAGCAGATTGATGTAAAGAGAATTTACCTCTCCAATTGCAAATACATAACTCCTCAAAAGAAATATTTCAGGCCTAAAAATCTATTTGAAAATGGGACATAAAAGGCAATTAACCCTCTTATTCATTATTTAAAAAATCACAAATTTGAATAGTTAGATTAAACAAAATTTATCGCGAGAATTGCATGATTTTCTATCCAAGAATTTGAACAACAATATCAAGTTCAATGAATTGAACTGGACACGCAAATACAAATTCAAACAAATTACAAAGTAT
Source organism: Eucommia ulmoides (assembly GCA_016647705.1). NCBI lineage: Eukaryota > Viridiplantae > Streptophyta > Magnoliopsida > Garryales > Eucommiaceae > Eucommia > Eucommia ulmoides. The sequence goes on along the minus strand of CM028337.1, from coordinate 1,587,966 downwards.
TACTAAATTTTGAATGGATTACAAAGCATTGCTGCTTAAAATTGAAAAAAAAAAAGAGTAAAAAATCTAAGAATTTCCTATTTTACATTAAGAATATAAAAAAATAAAAACCAAATGATGGAAAAATTAGAGATCCATACCTGTTTTGGAGTGCATTTGATGAACTGTCACTAAACAAAAAGAAAAACGAAAAAAGATTAAACCTCCTATGAGATCCATATCTGCTTGCAATTGTCAATTGCTTGCAATTCAAAGGAAAATTTTTAAAAAAAATCACCTTAATCTGCCCTTAGGGTTTAGTGATTTCAAGAAACACTACTAAATTCAGAATGGATTATAAAACACTATTGCTTAAAATTGAACAAAAAAACTAAAGAATCGCCTATTTTACATTAAGCATATACAAAAATAAAAATTAAATAATGGAAAAATTAGAGATCCATACCTATTTTGGAGTCCATTTGAGGAATAATCACTAACCAAAAAGAAAAGAGATTAAAATTAATATAATTTTAGATTTATACAACATTCTATACCTGTTTTGTTTAAAATCAATAATAATTAACATTTAAATACCATCACCAACAAACAACATATATTGTAAATACAACATAATCAGTATTCGATAACACAAATATTCGGCTATTAAAATAATACCACAATTAAGAATGAGGTAAACCGAACAAAATCAAAGCGATAAATTCTTGTTACTTCAATACTCCATATCCCATACATGAAACGAAATAATTAACAATTCAAAAATCAAAACATAGTTCACCAGAAAAATGTGCACCGTTTGTCTATTTGAGTTTGGCAATTAGAAGCGCTCCTCATAAACTTGTTTGGAACAAAAACACTAACTATATAAAAGCTAAAAAAAAATGTAAGTGATTTTTTCATTGACTTAAAATGATGCGGCAATGATCATAAATGCACACAATATCCACAAAATAATTCAATTCACACAATTTAATTCAAAAAAATTGATAATTAATGAACATGAACATGCACATTACCTCCCATGAACAACACTTTAAGCTAATCATTACCCAATAGTGTAGTGATCGCAAGTGAATATTGTTGAATGCTTACCCACTGTAATAAGTTTCGTTGTCATTCTTACATCTTTCGACACAGTTTGGTTGCCATTCTTCTGAAATTAAAAAACAAAAAAAAAAAACTTTCAGAAGTATAGGTGGTTGGGTGCAATATTTTTAAATAACCAAAGTTGCCTTTTCGTTCAAGAATGTCTAAACAACCTTTAAGCACCAAACGCTTCTTTAGCACGGGCAAAAAACCTTCAACAACACGTCGGAGGCAAATTAAAAATGAGATATGAAATCTAAAAATTGTATAAAAAAAAAATTGATATAATCTCTTCCCTTCTGTTAATACAACATCACACATCTGTTTTATTAAAATATCAACAATAATTAACATTTAAATATCATCACTAACAGATAACATATATTACAAATACAGCACAATGATTGTATCCAATAACACATTTATTCGGCTATTAAAGTAATACCACAGTGTTAAACCACAATAAAATCAAACCAATAAATACTTAAATTAATAATTCAAAAATCAAAACATAGTTGGTAATGATTAAAATTTAAAAAAAAAAAAAAAAAAACTAAAAATAGAAATAGAAAAATAAAAAAAATAAACAAATAGAAACAAATTTAAAATGGGAAAAAAACTCACATTACCGAGAAGCGGTGGGCTTACAAAAGCGAATCTCCGCTAGTCCAAATTATTTTTTCCGACTACTACCGGCACCATCATCGCTCCAAGCATCGCCGTCATCTCTGTGCCCCAATGCAATTCGTTCTACGCCAATGCGAAGAGTTTTGACAAAGCTCGAGACCTCAATAGCCGTCTTTAGCATCATCGCATGCGCGATAAATGACCATTTTCTGTATAAAATTATATTGAGAATATTGGAATGCAATGGGATGATTAGGAAATTTTATGTATTCCAATTGAAACATGTGAACCAAAGTGAAATGTTAATTAAACTTCAAGGGTATAAAGTGTCAAAATCCCTTTCAAATTTATCAATTGTTTAAGCATAAAGGTTTTACAACCTTGGATATCCACTACCAGCACACTAAGCCAACAATATCTCTCTGTTTCTCTCTCTTCTTCGTCTCTCTTCCTTATCTCGCGATGAATCTATGCTAATGAACAAATATTAGATATCATGACCAACATCATCTTCGAGCGTTAGATCTGGAGAGAGAGAGAAAAAAAATTAGATAACAGAGAGTAAAGGTGAAAAAATTAGATCCGAGCAGATGGATTGTGACCCCGAGCTCTGATTGTGTTTAGAGGGAGAAAACCAGAGGGGGAGTGATAGAGAGAGAGAGGAACCTGTGGGTGTGGAAGGATGACGGTTGGAAACAGAGAAAAGCTACCTTCGGAGCGAACGATGTCGGCCATCATCGATTGAGCCGACGACGACTGCTCAGTTGAACTCCAGCTGTAGCGACGACGGTGGTTGGGGAAGTCGACGATCTCTGAGCTGATGATGACAGCGGTGACGACGTCTGACCGTCGCCGGAGGTGGCTAAGTCACAAAGGCAGCAATCACGTCCGACCGTCGCCGAACTTCACCGTCTTCAAATCCGACCACCACTGTCCAACAGCGGCGATGCCTGGTGGTTCGTGGAGGTGAAATCGAAGGGATGGAGGTGAGAAATCGAGAGGGTTCAACGAGAAATTTTTACCTGGGAGCGCGGCGAGACACGGCTAGGCACGGACAGGCACTGTGACACGACGGCGACTGGGTGGAGCGGAGGTGACGATGGAGCGTAGATTACGGCGGCGGATCGAAGATTCAACAACCGCCGGCCGTCGTCCAAGCCCATCACCATCGCCATCGCCGTAGATCCTTGCCAATCGGGAGAGATGTGGAGAGAGAGGGAAGGGTCACTGAATGAAATCACACATAGGGAAGGGTCTCTAGAGGTAAGGGTTGAAAATGGCAAACATGTAAAATTTTATAAAATGTCAAATGTCTCTAGACATTTGTTAATGTATCTCAGCCCTTGGATATGAGATCCAAGGGCCTAAAACCTCTCCCTCCAAAAATGTGTAGAAGACATTTTCAAATGAGGATCTAATTTATATTATAGATATATATATATATATATATATATATATATATATATATATATATATATATATATATATATATATATATATATATATGTATGTATGTATGTATTTAGTTGCTTAGTCAGGTTGGGTCGAGGGACGTCACGCCCGGCCTTGGGCAGTAGGGGCCCTAGGTGGGGGTGTGACAGAATCTGTTAGTGATATATCTTGATCTGCTAATAGTTTGTTGTTTGGATCCATATGTGAATCAATTGGTTTAGCTCCTAGCATTTATGTTTCACTTAACAAATCAAGAACATATTTCCTCTAACACATATAAATACCTTGACTTGATCGAGCAACTTTAATCCCCAAGAAATATTTCAATTAACTCTCAAATCTTTGATTTGAAACTTTCTATGCAAAAATGTATTGAGTTCCTGAATACCCTGGTGGTCATCCCCGGTAATCACGATGTCATCCACATACACAATCAACAATATTCTCCGGATTTTACTTTGCCTGTAGAATACAGAATGATCGACTCTACAACAACGAAGACCAAATTTAGTGACCACTTCACTGAATCTCTCAAATCATACTCGGGGAGACTGCTTGAGGTCATAAATTGATTTCTTCAGGTGACATATCAAACTAGACTCTCCCTGAGCAACAAACCTAGGAGGTTGTTCCATATACACTTCATTAGTCAAATCTTCATTTAAGAACGCATTCTTGATATTAAATTGATGCAACGAAAAATGAAAAGTGGCAGCCAAAGATATGAACAAGCGAACAGAAGCGAGTTTGGCAACGGGAGAAAAGGTCTCAGAATAATCAAAACCATATACCTGAGTGTAACCTTTGGCAACTAAACGAGCCTTGAGTCGATCAATGGTGCCATCCGGATAAACTTTGACTATGTACACCTATTTACATCCAATTATTATTTTGTCAGGCGGAAGCCAGACAAGATCCCAAGTACCATTTTGATGAACTTTGACTGTGTACACCCATTTACATCCAATTATTGTTTTGTCAGGCGAAAGCGAGGCAAGATCCCAAGTACCATTCTGATGTAAAACTAACATTTCTTCTTTCATTATGGTTGTCCAACCAGGGTGAATGAGAGTCTCTATGACAGACTTAAGAATAGAAACAGATGATAGAAAAGTAACAAAAAAGAAATATGAGTGAGGTAGGTGTGTATCCGAGATAAAATTAGAAATAGGATATTGAGTACATGTGCGCTTACTGTACGTCGAGGATTTCATCGCTCACGTAATGACTACTCGCAAGTATACGAGGTCTAGTTTTAATATAGTGATCATGAGATCGGATATCGTTCCACTGAAAAACGTGTAATTTAGTTGAATATTGTGATTGACATAATCTCATATTATTTCGATTTTTCAAGAATTGTTTGTATTCTATTTAATCTATTAAGATAAATGACAACTATTTGAGTAGTTCCAATTACACTAATTATTTAGGTATTGATTTCTTTTACATAATACATATTTGACTTCATTTAATTAGCTATAACGGTGTTTATCTATTCCAAAAATCTCCGTATATACAACTTCCCCGCTACCTCTCCAGAGTGTAAGACGGGAGATTACACAATTTTGTGGCAACGAAGAAGTCCCCCTCAACGCCTTAACGACCCTAGGATGCGTGAGTCTTGAGCCAACGTCATGGATTGCATACGTTCTAACGCCCTCTCGGGTCGTTAGAACGTCACGTTGCGTCTACCCTTATCCGAATCTGGGGTTACCTCTCCCAAGTGTCAAACCCCGTATTCTTGATTTATCAATACAAGTATAAAATCAAGAATAACAGTAAACTAAATCGGATTTAGACAAACATCCATTAAAGAAACATTAATTCATTCAAACTAGCATTTACATGATTTCAACAACACCTAAGTAACATTTGACTAATACTACATGATCTTAGCTATATACTATACAAAACAAGAGTGATTCAACATCATTAGATATGGAAAAGTAATTACAAAGATAAAAACAAATGAAGAACGATCAAATCTGAGAATAGAACGGTCCACTGTCGCTATTAATCGCTCCACCAATGATTCTTTTTTGCCCAAATGATGAATCTCCTCATTGATCTCTCAAAGATAGCTTAAGAACTCTATATTAGGGTTAGAGATGCTTAACTTCTTGTTTTAGACGTGGGAAAGGGATATAAATAGGCCAAAGGTTTCAAAAATATCTAAAAAGATACTTTTCCTATTTTGAGAAATTCGCCTAGGTGGTCGTTTTTTCTCCTAGGTGAAGGTTAAGTCGGTTAGAAATCCGCCTAGGCGATGGTTTCTTCGCCTAGGCGGAAGACTAACTTCTTAGTCTTCTTTCATTCTGACTGATTTCTGCCTAGGCAGTAGTTTCTTCGCCTAGGCGGATTTCAGCACTTCAGCACTCCAACTTTCTGACGGAATTCCGCCTAGGCGGATTTCAGCACTCCGACCTTTTGACAGAATTCCGCTTAGGCGATGGAAACTTCGCCTAGGCGGATTTCAGCACTTCGACCTTTTGACAGAATTTCGCTTAGGCGATGGAAACTTCGCCTAGGCAGATTTCAGCACTTTAGCTCTCCAACCTTCTGACGTAATTCCACCTAGGCGGTGGTTTCTTCGCCTAGGCGGATTTCTGTTGACCTTGAAACTTCTCTTTTTCATCTTTTCCTTACCGATTTCCCATAATTTCGCTCAGTTTGTCAATTTTTTGCGTCCCTACTGCTGACTTATATAAAAAAACAACTAAAACGCAATTAAAACTTTAATAAAATACTCAAAAATTGACAAATTCGGTTTAAAAATATATAGGTATTTTACACCTATCAAATACTCCCAAACTTGAAATTTTGCTAGTCCTCGAGCAAAAAACTCTGACACTAAATAACACTAATTACACTAATTAGTTAATTTCTAAACAAAAAATAAATAAACATTAACAAATAAGAAGTAAACACCTGTGAGATTCAAATTCAATCGAAGAAACCATGTGGTTCTTCTCTCAACAACCCATAATCAGATCAGGTTAAGGAATAACACACACCACGTGGTGTTCTAGAATTTCAACACTCAATATCAGTTAAAACCATTCTAGATCCATTTGAAATGTGCGTGTGAGAGACCTCAGATATATAACTAATCAAACACCGAATTGGATTATTTAATAAGTAAGGTCGTGACTTAAACTTGTTAAAAGATTCAGGAAAACCATATGCTTGACTGGGCTCAACTATCCACTAATGTAGGTTCGGACATTCACAGAGATCAATTGGGTTTGGCTTGGCTTTGGAGAACGACCAAGGGTATCGTATAAATAAAAAACAGAAACTCGTTATAATTTAACGATACCCAAGGCACAAATGCTTATCGCTAAATTTCTCTCGTAACCACCTAATTTTGAAAATAAAACCCTGAACGAGAATTTATTAAACTTGTATTCACTTGTCACAACAACTGAAATTAAAAATTATATTCATATAGTTTGTTGTTATTGTTGTTGTTGTTGTTTTTTTCCAAACACACCCCCAAACTTATTCACATTTGTACAATTTTAGAGGCGTGCAAATATAATTAAAAGACTAACAAGTGAATACGCTAATACTCAAACAATTTCGTCCGAAACCCCAATTGCTCACTCTAAGTAGCATATACTAATACTACTTAATTTCACTCACTTTTGACTTTTATCCTTAGCGACAACGGTTTTTGAAAGATTTACTTGTTAAAGTATAGAAACGAGTTCAGAATTGAAAAGACTGTATAACGAGTTCGAAATCATAAAATTTTGAAAGTTTATAACTCATCAAAAATATATGATTTCATCAATTTTATGAAAACTCAAAATTGTGAAATTTTAAAAGACTATATAACACACTGAAAAAAATCTAATTTCGTCACTTTTATGAAAAACTCAAAATCGTAAAATTTTAAATGATTATCGGTCACCAAAAATACCTCATTTCGCCAATTTTATGGAAAATTCAAAATCATGACATTTTTAGATGTTGCTCACCGAAAAAGCCAGCTTTATCACTTTTTATGAAAAACTCAAAATTGTTAAATTTTGAAAGACTTTAGCTCTCCGAAAAAGTCCAATTACTCCACTTATACAAAAACTCAAAATCATTAAATTTTTAATGCCTATAACTCAGTAAAAAAGCTTGATTTCGTAAATTTTATAAAAAAAATCAAAATCGTGAAATTTTAAAAGGTTAGCTAGCCAGATTTCGCTACTTTTAGGAAAAAAATCAAAATCATGAAATTTTGAAAAGTTATAGTTCACCAAAAAATCTCAATTTCTCCACTTAAAAAAAAAAAAAACAAAAAAAAACCCTCAAAATTATGAAATTTTTAAAAGGTCATAGCTCATAGAAAATACATGATTTCATAAATTTTATGGAAAACTCAAAATTCTAAACTTCTGAAAGGCTATATGTAGACACGGCATTTCGACCGTCTCGCAAAAATATTATACTTTATTTTATAGTTACCTTTGTTTTATTTTCCTGTTTATTTTGTTTTTTATTGTACCGCATTTGTGCGATTTAATACCGCTAAATTAAGTTTTGTTAATCTCTTAAGTAAATTAAATATTAGTAATTGATTTATTTTTCTTTGTTTTTGTAGATTTTTCGAAGTGGAATAAAAACGCGTTAATTCGGAACAAAATGGACAAGAAACTGACGAGAACGAGAGAAATCTAGACAGATCACGTCCAACTGGGATGAGGGAGGGCAAACACACTAATCGCACGTGCGACCAAAAATAGTCGCTGTGCGGCCAGCAGAGTGCACCCAAAGGGGTTGGGTGCACCAAATTTCAGTGCACCCAGCCCCTTTTTTGCTCTTTCTTTTCTCATGGGAGAAACGACTTTTGCACTTTAACTCCTATAAATAGAATGAAGGCTGAAATAGGAAGAAAGAAAAAAAAATTGGGGAGGGAAGATGAGACATTTAGAGAGAAATTTTGAAGAAAATAATATTATTTTTATTTTATTATAATTTTTGAAAAAGAAGAAGAAAAAGAAAAAAAAATTCTCCAAAAAAGTTATAAATTTTCATCTGTTGTAAATCTTACTCTTATTTTTAAAATAAGTTGTTATTATACTAAATTTTGATTTTTTTTTTGTAAATTAGAATTTTATTTTTTTTTGAGTAAATAAAACGAGGTGGAAATATCTCTGTCTTCCATTGGAACAGTTTAGGTTTAGAAAGGAGATCACTCCCCTCGATATATAAATTGACCTAATTTAAGTGCGTATATATATATGTGTGTGTGTGTGTGTGTGTGTGCGCATGTGCGTGTGTGCGTGTGTGCATGTGTGTGTGTGTGTTTCTTTAACTTGCGTTAAATATAATGTACTAACAATACGAGATGGAAAGTTTCTAACCTTCTATTGGAACGGTTTAAGTTTATAAAGGAATTACACTCCTCGATATGTGTGAGTGTGTGTGCGTGTGTGCGTGTCGTGTTTTCTTTAACTTGTGTTAAATATAATGTGCTAACAATACGAGGTGGAAAGCTTCCGACCTTCCATTGGAACGGTTTAAGTTTAGAAAAAAATTACTCCCCACGAGGCGCGTGTGTGTGTGCACGTATGTTTCTTTAACTTGTATTAAATATAATGTACTAACAATACAAGGTGGAAAGCTTCCGACCTTCCATTGGAACGGTTTAAGTTTAGAAGGAAATTACTTTCCTCGATGCATGTGAGTGTATGTGTGCGTGCGTGTGTTTTCTTTAACTTGTGTTGAATATAATGTGCTAACAATACGAGGTGAAAAGCTTCCGACCTTCCATTGGAGCAATTTAAGTTTAGAAGAAAATTACTCCTCTCGATGTGTGTGAGTGTATGTATGCGTGTGTTTCTTTAACTCGTGTTAAATATAATATGCTGACAAGATGAGGTAAAAAATTACCAACCTTCCATTGGAACGGTTTAGGTTTAGAAGGGAGATTACTTCCCTCGATGTGTGTATATGTGCATATGTGTGTATATGAAGAGGATTTCAAAATAAAACAAAAACATTCGGATTTAAATTTTAATTGGACTTAATTGGATAAGGTACCGTATTTGGACGGGCGTCTTGGGGTGCTTGACACCTTCCCTGAGCGTAACTGACCCTCGAACTCTTTAAACGAATCTCCGGTCAGACCATGTTATTTTGGAGTCAAAATTTTACTTAAGCCATTTTTTTTTAAATTGTTTTTCAAAAAGAAAAATCTGGTGACCTAGCACATCATTTAAACTCAATGCTAGGTGGTGACTCCTTTTTCTAAAACAGGTTTAAGTATTTTTAATGAGAAAATCGACGTTTTTAAAGACCCTTCTCATTTTACCAACGTATATCTATTTTGATTTCTTTGAAAAATCGGGACGCGTTCACTATATCTCACAAAAAAAAAAAAAAAAATTCATCACTTTTGTGATAATCTCGTAATCGTAAATTTTGAAAGTTTAGCTCAAAAAAAATACATGATTTCACAAATTTTAGAAAAAACTCAAAACCATGAAATTTTGAAAGGTTATAACTCACTGAAAATGTCTGATTTTAGAAATTTTATGAAAATCTCAAATCATAAAAATTTTGAAAAGATATAAACTCACCAAAAAAACGGATTTCACCACTTCTTTGAAAAGCTCAATTTTTAGAGACAGCTAACTAAAATTAGATCATTTTGCCAATATTATGAAAAACTCAAATTATGAAATTATGAAATGTTAGCTCACAAAAAAGTCCGATTTTATCAATATTATGAAAAACTCAAAATTGTGAAATTTTGAAAAGCTTTAACTCACTGAAAAGTATGATTTTGCACTATCCGTAAAAAATAAAAAATTATAAAATTTTGAAAGACTATAATACACTGAAAAAACTCGATTTTCCAAATTTTATGAAAAACTCAAAATTCTAAAATTTTAAAAGACTATAGATTAGCAGAGAAATCCAATTTTGTCATTTAACGAAAAAAAAAAAGCTGAAAATCATGAAATTTTGAATGACTATAGCGAATAAAAAATACAAGATTTCTCCAATTTTATAAAAAAAAAAAAAAAATCAAAATCATCAAATTTTGAAAGATTATAACTCCTCGAAAAAGTCCGATTTTCATCACTTTTATGAAAAACTTGAAAACGTAAAATTTTGGAAGACTCTATTTCGCCAATTTTATTGAAAACTTAAAATCATAAAATTTTTAAAGGTTATTACTCACCGAAAAATTCTAATTTCTCCACTTCTATGAAAAACTCAAAATCATGAAATTTTAAAAGGTTATAACTTCCCGAAAAAGTCCAATTTCGCAACTTTCATGAAATATTCATAACCGTAAAACTTTTGAAAGAGCTTACTAAAAAAAACTCAATTTTGCCAATTTTATGAAAAACTCAAAATATTATAATTTTAAAAGGTTAACTCACTGAAAAATTTAATTTTGTCGTTTTTATGAAAAACTCAAAATTATAAAATTTAAAAGGCTAAATCACCAAAAAAAACTCGATTTCTCCAATGTTATGAAAAACTTAAAATCCTGAATTTCAAAAAATGTTATAGCTCACTAAAAAAGTCGAATTTTGTCACTTTTATGAAAAACTCAAAAATTTGAAAAGTTATAACTTACTGAAAATACTTTTATACATTTTATGAAAAACTCAAAATTATAAAATTTTAAAAAATTATAACTCACCGAAAAAGTCTAATTTCTCCACTTAAACGAAAAACTCAAAATCATGAAATGTCTAATTTCACAAATTTTATGGAAATCTAAAATCATAAAATTTTGAATAGCTATAAGCTCAACGAAAAAATCGAATTTTATCACATTTTTTCAAAATCTCAAAATCATAAAGTTTTTAGAGGGTGAACCAAAATTACATGATTTTTTCAATTTTATGAAATACTCAAAATCGTGAAATTTTGAAAGCCTATAGCTCACCGAAAAAGTTTAATTTCGCACCATTTATGAAAAAATTAAAATTATGAAATTTTGAAAGACTATACTCAAAAAAAAAAAATCAATTTTTCAAAATTTTATGAAAAACTCAAAATTCTAAAATTTTGAAAGGGCTCACAAGAAAAACCCAATTTTGTCACTTTTACGAAAACTGTCTCGTGAAAGTTTAAAAGACTATAACAAACCAAAAAGACATAATTTCATCCATTTTATGAAAATTTTAAAATTGTGAAATTTTGAAAGCTTATAGTTCATAAAAATAAAAAATAAAAAAAATCGATCTTACACCTTTATTAAAAATAAAAAAAAATTACAAATTTTTAAAGGCTATAATTCACTGAAAAAACTTGATTTCTCAAATTTTACGAAAAACTCAAAATACTAAAAATTTGAAAGGCTAGCTCATAGAAAAAGTTCAATTTTATCATTTTTATAAAAAATTGCAAAACGTGAAATTTTGAAAGACTATAGCAGACTGAAAATACATGATTTTCTCAATTTTATGAAAATGATATAACTCCCCGAAAAAGTCCAATTTCGCCACTTTTATTTAAAAAAAAAAACTCAAAAAAGTGAAATTTTGAGAGACTCAATTTCGCCAGATTGATGAAAAACTCAAAATTGTGAAATTTTTAAAGGTTATATCTCCACTTTTATGAAAAACTCAAAATCATAAACTTTGAAAGGCTATAACTTACACTATAAATACATAATTTCGCCACTATTATAAAAAAACTCAAAATCTTGAAATTTGAAAGACCTAGCCCACCAATAAAGCCTCATTTCTCCACTTTTACGAAAACTCAAATCGTGTAATTTTTAGAGGCTATAATTCACCGAAAATATTTGATTTCACAAATTTTATGTAAAACTCAAAATAGTAAATTTTTGAATGGCTACTGTAATACCCCAAAAATTTATATTTTTGAAAATATTACTTTATGTACCCAGAACATACCATTCGAGAGGGATTCCGTAATGAAACCTTCATGAATTCATTTTTTGTCTTTGTCTTTCATTATATACCTCCAATTTAGATGTTATAAGAATTACCATATATAATAACATAAAATTAGCGGATATAGTTGTCTTCTCGTCAAGAGGGCCAGTCCTGCGAGATGTGGATATATCTTGTTACCTGTAAGATAAGTCCTGCAGGGTGAATATATTATATATATTATTACCTATCAGGTAAGTCCTGCAGGGTGGATATATTATATATGTTATATCTCTATTGTTACCTGTCAAGCAAGTCCTACAGGGTGAATATATTATATATGTTGTTACCTGACAGGCAAATCCTACAGAGTAGATATATTATATATATTGTTATCTATCAGACGAGTCCTGCAAGCCAGGTAGATATGATAACTCACGATCGTGAGGTAAAACGATCCTATGGCTGGCGAATTATGTTATGTTATTATATACAAGTAAGTTGACCAATTGATTTAAATTTGATTGTTTCGTTACAACGATATTTTATTGGGATTTGGATATTGCCCAGTGTGGCTATATGTTATTGGAAAGTAAATTTTGATAAAAAAAAAAAAAAAAAAAAAGCTTGATTCATAAAATACTTTTATACTACAAGACAATACACTGCCAAAAATAATTCGGATAGATATTGGTCCATTACTAATGATTGGTAGAGGCGAAGCGTGGGGTCATTCTGAAACTATCGGGAGCCAATTATTATTTTAAAATGTTAATTTGAATTTTTGAGCTTAATTGGTGTTGTAGAAATGTGAGTTGGAACTTTATGTAATATTGTTTATATATATTTCATGTGGGTATTGAATTCAATATTGAACTCGTTAGGTTACGTGACTTTGGAGACGTAATTATGTGATTTGAGATGTATTTGGTTTTTATAGTTAGACCCATATTTAGGTGTTTGAAACATATTTGTGTGGTTGAGACATGATTACGTGTTGGTGACATATTTACGTGTTTCTAGATAATTATGTGGTTTGAAATATATTTATATATTTCGAGATGTATTTACGGGATTGACACATATGTATGTGATTCATATGTACTCATGTGTTTCGATACATATTTGTGTGGTGGAGACGTGGCTATGTAATTTGATACGTATTTATGTGGTTCAGTGGTATTTATGTGTTTTGAGATATATTTATATGATTTTGACGTATTTAGGTGTTTTAAGACGTATTTATGTGCTTGAAAAATATTTATATGTTTTTGACGTATTGCGAAAAAAATTATTACTTGAAATTTGAATTGTTTGATTTTACGAAAAAGTTTACAAGATTATTGAAAGTTTAATGTGAATATTGGAGATAGTCATTTTTAGTCTCACGAGACGATCCATTAGGAATTTGGGCTATCTATTGGCTATACTATTGGTTACGAATATGTTGGCTTGGAATATTGGATGGAGTTAGTAAATGTTGGTTATAGGATATGGCAGTAGACTTGAAAAATCATGCCAAGTGAAAAATTATTGAGGTCATAAACCAGTTAGAATTGAGATAGACTCCAATCCAATGAGACTACCGTGATATTCTAAAGATATATTGTTAATTATTCTTATTTTTATCAAAGTAACGCAATGGAAGCGTTTAGAAATATAAGATTATTTGGCAATTAGTTATTTGTGCTAGGTGTTACCGACTAAAGTGCACCCGGTCTGTAGGTTGTTAGATATAATGTGGGCTACTGCGAATGGGAATATCGCAATATGTGGAATAGATTTTGATGGTTGTAAATTGTAGGTGACTTTTGGTTACGGGATCCTACATAAAAAATAATTGTTCTAAAATCGAGTGTGATTAACAAGACCGTGCAGTGCGATTCTGAATTATTATTATTTTAAACAAAATTTCGAGGACGAAATTTATTTAAGGAGGGTAGATTGTAATACCCCGAAATCCAATTTTTTTTTTTTTTCACATTTATGAAAAACTCAAAATCGTAAAATTTTAAAAGTTTATAACTCACCGAAAAAGTCAGATTTTACACCTTTTTATGAAAAACTAAAAATTATAAAATTTTGAAATGTCATAACTAGCGAAAACACTGATTTTCTAAATTTTATGAAAATCTCAAAATCTAAAATTTTTGAAAGGTTGTTAAAAAAAAAAAAAAAAATCAACAACAAACAAACAAACAAAAACAATTTCGTCACTTTCATGAAAAGCTGCAAATCATGAAATTATAGAACATTTACCTCACTGAAAATACATGATTTTTCCAATTTTATGAAGAAATCGAAGTACTGAAATTTTCAAAGGCTATAATTCATAAAATCCGATTTTGTCATTTTTATGAAAAATTCAAAATCTTAAATTTTTTAAAAGCTATATTGCTCATCAAAACACTTAATTTCTTCATTTTTATGAAAAAATCAATATCATGAAATTTTGAAAGATTATAGATCCATGAAAAAACCCTTTTTTTCTAACTTTATGAAAAATTCAAAAACATGAAATTTTAAAAATGCCCATCGAAAAAACTTGATTTCACCATTTTATAGAATATTAAAAAATTGTGTAATTTTGAAAGGCTACTTACTAAAAATGCCCATTTTTTTCACTTTTATAAAAAAACTCAAAATAATGAAATTTGAAAGGTTATAACTAAAGAAACTCAATTTCACCAGTTTTATTGAAAAATCTCAAAATCCTGAAATTTTGAAACACTATAGCTAAAAAAAAAAAAAAAAGAAGATGATTTTGACAATTTTATTAAAAAAAAAAAAAATCAAAATCGTGAAATCTTAAAAATTGTAGCTCATCGAAAAAGACAATTTTTTTTTTCACTTTTGTGAGAAATTTAAAATCGTGAAATTATAAAAGATTATAACTCACTGAAAATACCATATTTTGCACATTTTATGAAAAACTAAAAATCGTGAAATTTTGAAAGATTATAGCTTACAAAAAAAACCTAATTTCTCCATTTTTATGAAAAATTCAAAATCTTGAAATTTTTAAAGGATATATATATAGCTCACCGAAAAAATTAGCTTTCATCGCTTTTGTAATAAACTCAAAATTGTAAATTTTTGAAATTCTATAACTCATAGAAAATACATGGTTTGACCGGCTTTATGAAAAACTAAAAATTCTAAAATTTAAAAGGCTACTCACCGAAAAAGACCAATTTTGTCAATTTTATGAAAAACTCAAAATCATTAGATTTTAAAAGGTTATAACTCAACGAAAATGCCTCATTTTGCCTCTTTTATGAAAAATCTAAAATCTTGAAATTTTGGAAGGCTGTAACTCATTGAAAAAGTCTGATTTTGTCACTATCATTGAAAACTCAAAATCATAAAATTTTAAAAGGTTATAATTCATCGAAAAAACTCATCGCCACATATACAAAAAACTAAAAATCATAAAAAAAAAAAAAAAAATTAAAAATAGAACACATTGAAAATGTTTGACTTTGCAAATTTGATAGAAAGTTCAAAATCATAAAATTTTAAAAAATATAAGCTCATTGAAGAAATTGTTTCTCACTGTTTTTGAAAAATTGAAAATACCCAAAATTTTAGAAGATATAGCCAACCGAAGTAACATGATTTTGCCAAATTAACAAAAAAAAAAAAAAACGATTTTCCACTTTTTTTAAAAAAAAAACTCAAAATCCTAAAATTTTAAAGGAAAAATCGGTAAAAAATCCCGTTTTTAAAAGTTTAATTGGTGAAAAATCCTTATGTGTTATTAGGTTTTGATTTAATCCTTTAAATTAGATTTCATTTGTGTTTAGTCCCGCATTGCAAGAATTGTAGAGAGCCCTTAGTGAGTACACTGTAGTAAATTCTACATGTAAATAATGTTAGTTACAATTTCATAATTGTTATTTTTCACACATATTTAGATATTTTTTATTACATGTACTTTAGTTACATGTTATAATTACACATATATGTGTAATATTTTGTGACGTAACTGAAAAAATATCAAACTTTTAGTTATATATAAAAAACATGTAATTAAAAAATTACATATTATTGGAACATATAACTGAAAAAATCAAACTTTTTAGTTATATATTAGAGACATGTAACTAAAAAGTTATACATTATTGGCACATATAACTGAAAAATATCACACTTTTTAATTATATATCAAAGACATGTAATTAAAAAGTTATATATAATTAGTTACCTTTAACTAATTATATATATTTTGTGACATCAAACAAATTTTTTACACACAAAATTGTTACATGTAAAAAAAAGAAAATACTTACAACTAATACAATAATATTACACACAAAGTAATTACATGTAACTAGCACGTAACTATTATATGTGTAAGGTTTCTACCTTTTTAAAACAAAAGAGACTAAATCAAAAGTTTTTATAGTCTTTAAGACTTTTGACCAATTAGAGTTTAAATATAGGACCTTCCACCTATTATCCCAATTTTAAAAGGCTATACTCACCGAAAAAACCCAAATTTGTCACTTTTATGAAAAACTTAAAATCAAGAAATTACGAAAGAATATAACTCATCGAAAATACCTAATTTTGCATATTTATGAAAAACTGCTCGATGAAAATACCATATTTTGCAAATTTTATGGAAAACTCAAAAAGTGTAAACGTTTCGAAGGTCATAGCTCACAAAAAAAAAAATCGATTTCGCCAAATTTTCGAAAAACTCAAAATCAATAAATTTTAAAAGACTATATCTCACCAAAAACATTGGATTTTGCCAATATTATGAAAAACTCAAAATCTTGAAATTTCGAAAGACTATTGCTACCGAAAAAGCCTAATTTCTCCACTTCTATAAAAAATTGAAAGTCGTGAAATATTTTAAGGCCTACCCAAAAAACTTGATTTCACCAATTTTAAGAAAAAAATAAAATTATTAAATTTTGAAAGACTATAACTTACTGAAAAAGCAAGATTTCATCTCTTCTATAATAATCTCTAAATCATGAAATTTTAATAGGACGTTATTTCACCAATTTTATGAAAAAATCAAAATTGTTAAATTTTTAAAGGTTATAAATCACAGAAAAAGTCAAATCTCGCCACTTTTATGACAAGCTAAAAATCACAAAATTTTGAAAAATAACTCTTTTGAAAAAAATATGATTTCTCCAATTTCTTAAAAACTCAACATGGTGAAATTTTGAAAGATTATAACTTTACGAAATTACATGATTCACCGAACTTATGAAACGCTGAAAATTATGAAATTCAGAAAAAGTCAGAATCGTGATGGATGTGTGCCAGCGAACAGATGCGACACGTGGCATGTGCAATGCTCTGTATCTCATTTGGCCCCTCTCTCCATCTCATCACATGTGGCATGTGTAATGCTCCATCAACTCCTGCTGGCGATCTCTCAGCATGAACTGTAAACAGTTCAGCCTAAACAATTATTCCATGAACACTCCTCCTCCTCTTCCTCCAATTTCCTTACATTTCGTCCTCTCTCTCTCTCTCTCTCTCTCTACCGTGACCTCCGATAATGGATTCCACAGCACCACTTGACTATGCTCTGTTTCAACTCACCCCAACAAGAACAAGGTACCCTTCTCTCTCTCTCCCTCTCCCTTGTTGAGTTTATCCCACGTCGGGTGTGAAAGGAGTTGATGGTCAAGTTATAAGTACGAGGTTTATGTTACAAAAAGGGATTTGTGGTCAAGTAGTAAGTATGAGGGAAAGCTTCCCCACATGAGGTAGCTTTGGGGGTCAAAAGAGATCCAAAATCACCCTACATTGGTATCATATGATAACAACTCTGACTCAATAACCATAGAAGGCGAGATTGGTCGAGGATTAGTCTACCAAAAGTACGAAAAGATTGTTAGGTTTATCCCACATAGAGGGACTGGTGGTCAATTCATAACTGTGACGGAAAATCTCACGTCATTAGCTAGCTTTTGGAGTGGGAGAGACCCAAGATCCCTACACTTGTTCGGAAATGTCTGAAAGAACCCAAACCCACAATTAATTTTGATAATGAAATGGGTTGAAAAGACTCTCTCTCTCGCTATATATATATATATAATCTCTCTCTCTCTCTCTATATATATATATATATATCTAAAATCACAAATATTTTGATAATGAAATGGGTGCTGAAAAAATTTTATTGTGGGGATATAAAGGTGTGATCTGGTGGTGTTTTCCGATGGAATGAGTGAGAAAATAGCATCTGGCTTGGTGGAACCCTTTGTGTCTCACCTGAAATTCGCCAAGGATCTAATACAAAAAGGTGGGTACTCCATCACTCTTCGCCCACGCGCCGCCGCCGCCGCCGCCGATCAACCCTCCTGGTTCACGAAATCAACACTTCAAAGGTAAAATAATATTTAGTAGTAATTATTGTGGCCCGCCGTTTGTGTTTAGTGTTTCTGTTTCCAGATTTCTGTTTCTATTCCAAAGGTGACGTTTGTTTATTGCTGTTATTCCTAGATTTGGAATAAAGAAGTGTTTTTTTTAATATGTTCTGCTCCCAAATTTTTAGAATAAATTTCAGGGAACAGAAGGAATTTTTTTCCTCCATTCTTGTTTTTGTTTGAAGTTTACTGAGAACAAAAAAAGAAATCTGGGAACAGAAATCTAGGAACAGTAACAAAAAAAGAGCATGTTTTTTTGGGTACCATATCTCTCTGTTTTCTCCCTCAAAAACTGGGGGTAAAAATAAATATGAACAAAAAAGATAAAATTTGTGGGAACAGATTCCCAGATTTCTGTTCCCCTGGGAACAGAACACTATACAAATGCCACCATAGACCCTGTTTGTTTAGCATTCTTATTCTCAGTTTTCTGTTTCTGTGTCCCCCAGAAAAGCAGAAATATGGGAACCAAAAAAAAAAATTGTTTTTGCTTTGCTCAGTGAATCTTTTTCAAACAAATGTCCAGCAACAGAACAAAATTGTTCTCAAATTCAAGAGCTATCATTAAACAGAAACATAAATCTTAGAACAGAAACACTAAACAAAATTCCCCTAGATTTCTGTGACTGTTCCTATTAAACTGGGGAAAAAGACAAAAATATAGGAACAAAAAAAAAAACTGTTTCTTCTTGTCCCAGATTTTTTTTTAGAACAAAATCTGTTCAATGTTTTCGAGGAAACAGAAACAGAAATCTTGGGACAGGTTTTTTCGGTTAATTTCTCAAAAACCCACATATCGCCCGGCTTCTACTATTTAGTAAAGGAAGAAATTCACATTTTATTCAAAACGAATTGAGTGCACTTTATTTTTTTTGATGAATTTAAAAATAATAAAAGACAAAAACTAATATTTTCACTCTCTAGCTCTCTTTTCCCCCGTAATTCTATTTTCTTTTCTTTTTTTTATGAAGAAAAATAAAATAAAAAACTAAAATAAATGATAATTTAGTCCATTTCATGTTAAATGAAAATGAAAATTTTAATTTCACATATTTTTTAATGTAATGAACATTTTTTTATTCCATTCCCCTCCCCTTTTTCCCTTGTGACAGATTTGTTCGTTTTGTAAGCACACCTGAGATTCTGGAGAGGCCATTGAGAATAGAGAGAGAGATTCTTCAGATTGAGAGTTCTGTCAAATCCAATGTCGAATTATCGAGAAATCCCTCAGCTTCCAACGGGACTGCAAAAAAATCAACTGCTTTAGAAAAGGTATTTTGTTTAGTGTTTTTGTTCTCAGAAAACTCGGAACAAAAATAAAAAACAAGGGAGAAATTAGTCGTGTTCCCAAAAATCTGGGACCAAAACAAAATACTAGATTTTTTTTTTTTCACGAAAGAGATTATAATGAAGTAGCCATGTACTTTTTGGTTGAGTTTTCAAAAACGGTTTTTGAAAAAAGTTTTTAGAAACAGTTTTTGAAAATTGTGAGAACTGGTTTCGTTTATGTTTGAAACATTTATGATAAATAATATTTGTTATAAAATTTTGAGAGGTGTGATTGGCTGAAATATGATGTTTAAAAAAAGAGACAATAACGATGTTTGTACGGTGAATGTGTGGTAGAGAAAATATTTAGAAAAAAAAATAATTAAAAAAAAAAAGTTAAAATTAAATCTATAAAATAATAATATATAAATTGAGTATTGGGAAAATTATTTTATAAAAGTGTTGTTGGGTTGTGTCCCAAAAAGAGAAATAACAGTATTTTGAGTTTTTGAAAACTGAAAACATTACTTGAAAACTTAACCAAACAGGCCCTACGTGTCTAACTAGGGTTTCTATTTTTGTTCCAAGAGTCATTGGAACAAAAACGGAAATCTGGGAACAATTTCCTTCTGTAATCATGATTTTGTTCAAAAAATCCAAGATCATAACAGGAACATATTATCTTCAATTCTCGTTTTTCTGGTCTCTGTTCTCAGATTTTTAGAGAACAGAAACACTAAACAAACGAGCCCGTCTTCTAACTTTTCTTTCTTAATCCTTACAGCCAAAAGGAGAAGTAGAAGGAACAAAAAATAATGTTATACAAGAAGAGAATTCCAAGTAAGCAGCGTTTGGTTTCATGGAATTAGTCTCAGAATGAACGCATACAAAAACTTAAAAAATTTCTATCGGTTTATTTCTAATTCCAATTTTGAGGACTTCAATTCCTTGCAACCAAACACGACCTTACATTTTTGTAAAGATCATAATCAAGACTTTTCTCTCGTACTAACCTACCTTTTCAATGTAAAAGGATTTGCCTTCAACGTCTAATGGAGACTCGAAAAACATTGCTGAGGAAAGAACAAGCCATGGCTTATGCCCGAGCTCTTGTAGCCGGATTTGAAATTGACAATATGGACGATCTCATATCGTTCTCTCATGCTTTTGGAGCCTCACGCTTAAGGTCGGTTTGGCTTATCAACTTAATTTTTCAGTCTTTATCGATATTTTAGTTAAGTTTAACAATGATATAAAATACAAATTCAACCCTAATTAACATCTAATTCGATAGATTCAATTTAAGGTGACGTTTGGTTAATGCTTCTGCTTTTCTATTTCTATTTCCAATAAACTAGTATGAGAATTTTGTTTCCATTCTGGAGTATTCCGGAAATAGAAATATGGTAACGACCGTTGTCCTGAAATTGTTTCTTTTAATTTTTGAAAACAGAAACAAGAACACATTTGTTTGCAACATTTGTTCTTTTTTTCTTTAAATGTATAGTGGCTGGCGGGGGGTGGTAGGAATAGTTTGTTGGGAGTGAATAGGAATGAACATTTTTTTGTTTCTTAGATTCTTAAAAATTCAGGAAATACTCCCAAAATTTTGGAAACAAAAACGCGCTTACCAAACGCATTTCTGTACATTAAACCCAAAAATTTGGGAGCGAGAACAGAAATCACGGAACGGAAACAGTAACCAAATGGGGTCCTAAAGGACTGATATTTACAAATAACTAGCGATTTCCCGTATTTAAATGCACTATATCGATTTGAAAATAAATTCTTGTTTTTAGGGAGGCTTGCGCGGAGTTTAAAGATCTATATAAGAAAAAGAGTACAGATGGGCTTTGGATGGATGAATTAGCAGGAATTTCTTCATCAGATATGCCATACTTTCCGACACCTGGGATCGAGCTTACATGTGAAACTAACGGTTCTATGGATTCTTTTCCGGGGGGATTGATCGGAGCTCCGGCGAATTCAGACAGCAAAGGTTCTTTTCTCCTATTTTTTAAGTTCTCTAGATTTTTACAACAAAATTAGTGGGACAGAACTATGGGGAAAAAAAAAAAAATTGTTCTCTTTCTAGATTTTTAGAACATTTTTTTGGAAATGGAACATACTTGTTCTTAACTTATTGTATTTCTGTTCCGAAAGATCTTGGAACAAAAGTTGAAAATTGATAACAGAAACACTGAACAAGCGCCACCTAAATATAGAACTTTGTAATGCTATAAACCTATTTACATATATACACATATACAAATACATATACTTTGTTCTCTTTCTACTCGATTTTTAGAACGATTTTTTTGGAAATGGAACATAATTGTTCTTAACTTTTCGTTTTTCTGTTCCGAAAGGTCTTGAAACAAAAGTTGAAAATTGAGAACAGAAACACTGAACAAGCGCCACCTAAATATAGAACTTTGTAATGCTATAAACCTATTTACATATATACACATATAAGTATAGAACTTTGTATATAACGTTACATGATATATGCAGATGTTAATGTTGCTGCATCAGATCCGATACAGTCAACTCCGGCAAAAGCTCCGGCGCAGATGCCATGGCTTAACCAGCTTCCGCAATATATGTACAATTTTCCGGGATCCATTCAACTAATGCCACCCCATTACCCGATGCCTATCCCTTGGATTCCGAGCATGAATGGATCCGGTAATGGAGTTCTGCGGGAATCCAATCATCGCCGGAATAAAAAATCAACAAAGAATTCAAAACACTCAAAAACAGAAGAAGACGACGACGACGAAGACGAACAGTCTGAATCCAACGACTCCCTTTCTGGCGACGGTTCTGATGAAAAAAATACACCGCCGGAGAAAAATCATTTGTCGTCCAGAAAAAAACAAAGGAAGAAATCAACGAAAACGGTCGTGATACGTAACATCAATTACATCACTTCCACGAAAAGAAGCAAAGAAAACGATGAAATTTCCGATGATTCTCCGGTAAACGATCAATCCGACGATGAACAGAACGTGATTTCTTTTAATGAAAAGACAGAGAAAGTGAATGAGAATTGGGGTAATTTTCAAAGCCTTTTGTTAAAAGACAATGAACCCAAATCTAATGGGACCGGAGAATTCGCTGCCGGAGATATTTCGCCGAAGACAATGATTACAAACCAAAGGGATTACGAAAACGGAAGCAATCATCAGAGTTCCGGCGATGATTTCCGGCGAAGTCTGAAGAGAAGTGATTGGACCGGCGAAGAAGAACAGGGTTTGTCACGAGAATTCGAACAAGAATCCGGTAACAATTTTTCCGATTTTGTTACTGAGCGAGAGAGATCCATTATTAAAGCTGGAAAATCAGAAGATTGGTTGGTCGTTAAAAAAACTAACGAACAAACAACCTATGACGAACAAACAACCTACGATTTCATCGATTATCCTAACACTATCCAACGAGAAACGGTTGTACCGATCGATGATTCCTTCATGGTACAAGCTCGATCAACAGTCGAAGATCAATTCAATTCGCAATGGAGAAGAGAAACCAGCATTGTGTTGGACTTAACAGAAAATTCCAGGCCCGAACACGGAAGCCCGAAACGGGTGTCTGATCAGCCCGATGACCTGTTCTTGTCGCTTGGGCGAGAAGCAACACCCGAATCAGGGCACTACAGGCCCGAACTAGACTATGGAATTGAAATTCCATTCAAGGAAAATAATAAAAACGGTGAATCAATGAATGGAAACAGCAATGCTAGTGAAGATGGGGTCGATCACAGGCAGAAAAATAGCGTTAAAGAAGCAAAACCGAAAGGAGTTCGGGCTTCGGTTGCGAAGAAAAAGCCCGAATCCTTGCCCACGGGCCAAAAACAACCACACCCGATAATTAGGAAGCCGGTGGTTCAAAAGAGCAAACTAGAACAGGTACTATACTATTTTATGTATATATATGCGTGTTATTTTAGTCTTTCAGTTAACATTAAATAGTGAAAAACTTTAGACATTCAGTTAATATTAACTAGTTGTTAAATTCATCTAAACTTAGTACATGATTGATAACATAATTCAACACTTAAAACTGACCGTTTGATACAAAACAAGACAAGATTAAAATATCAAGTATAATTTAAAAATAGGTCAAAATTTTAAGTGATGTGCACATTACTTATCACTTAAAATTATATAATTTTTATTATTATAAGTATCATTAAACTAAATTTACAAAGAAAGTAATGCCGAGAAAAAAAAATGAGAGAAAATCGAGAAAGAAATTTTTCGAGAGATCAAGTTGTAAAGAAAACTTTTAAAAGTAAAAAAATTGTAAACATACAAACTTATTTAGATCGAAAATAATTTAAAAAATTGTTTTCAGCATTTAATTATCAATTTTATTAAAGTTAATAGAGACTACAAAATAAATTGTTTCGGAAAATAGGAAAAAATATCAAGAACACATGAAATAGAGGACTATATAATAAGAATCGTACATATTATCACAGGAAGAAGAGATTAGGAAGAAGATGGAGGAGTTGTTGATTCAAAGGCAGACGAGAATTGCAGAGAGAACAGCAGCATCTAAAAAAGTACCGGCGGGCAGTAAAATGGCGTCTTCAAGGTTAAATTCAACAAGCCAGCTCAAACACATCAAAGGAGGAACATCTTATGTTAAAGTCTGATTCTTGAAACAAAGCTCAAAGGTGACACTACTTTGTTCTAAAAACCATCATGATTATGCTTCATAATGGTCCGTTTGGCCGACGGATTTGAAGTCTCAAAACCGAGATTTCAAAACACCAAAATGGGTTTAATTTGAAACCCCCAAACAAAGGGTTAAAATTGTGGACCAAACGGGTACTTACTACGGAATCGTTGGAGGTGGAAGTTAGACTTGATTATTTCAAATATATTTGGAGTTTTGACACTTTGCACCCCAGAAGTTTGATCATTACTTCACTTTGGTCCACATAGTTGCATTTTGGACACGTAACACCCTGAAGTTTTGTAATCATCCCACTTCAGTTCAAATCAAGAATTTCATTACAATTTTGGACAACAAACAGTCAATTGTCGTGCACCCAATCATTCTAAAAGGACTTTATGGGCATTTCCAACCTTTTCTTTCACACCAAACAATTTTTTTACAAAAAATATATATATTATGTTATATGTATATTTATGAGTATTTGAATGAGAAGGAGAATGAAATGGAAGGAGAAGATTAAAATTGCCCATAAAGCCTCTTAAAAGCAATCAGGTGCATAGAAGGTGACTATTTTCCTTCCAGAATTGCAATGGGGATGATGATCTTGAACGTAATGGGATGATTAAGAAACTTTAAAGTGTTATACGTTTAAATTGAAAAAAATTGAAACTATGGGACCAAAATGAGATTATGGTAAAACTTCAGGTGTACTAAGTGTCACAATCCCAATTTATTTATTGGGTACTATAATATAATACATGTTCTATGATTCTTTATGTAATTATTGAGTTGTTGGAGTGAAGTTTTTTAATGTATAGTGTCATTTGAGTTACATATATAAAATAATCCCATGTTCATTTCTTCTGCTGATTAACTATATGTTTTAAGATTAGGGATGGCAACAGTTTGGTTTTGGGCGGTTTCACTAGAAACTAAAATCATTAAACAAATAACAAACCCAAAACCGAATTGTAAACCGTCGATTTTTTGGTAAGCGATTTTAAAACCGAATGTTTTAATTTTATGCAGAACCAAAACCAAAACCGCCGCGAACCCGTTTAAATTTTTTAATTTTATATAAAACCAAAACCGAAACCGCAAAACGTTATTTTTTATATATAGAAAAATATAACTAAAATATAAAACATAAATTCCAAACAACAAAATCAAACCACAAAATTATTAATTGCTACAATAAAGATCCTAACCATAATTAAAATACAACACATAAAATTCACATGTACTAAAAAACCGATAAATAATACTATATATATAGGGTCAAAATATAAATAAAAAAAAAATTAACGTAATATATATATATGTATGTATGTATGTATATAAATAGATCTAAAATACTAGTTACACGGTCACTATCTCAAAACAAAAATCGTAACCAAAACCATTTAATCGGTTTCAAAACCGAACCGTTTGATTTGGTTTGATTCAGTTACTTGCCGGTTCGAATTCAATTACCATTCCTATTTAAGATGTCGTTGATTAAGAATCTAGTTTTCGTGTAACTCAAACCTAGGTTTCGTTAATACGAGTATCAACAAAACAACCTCTCCATATATAGGGAGTAACGCTAGGTTTGGCTGACATTTTGAAAACTTGGTTTAGAATTTCGAAAGTCTGCCAAATGGGTATTATACAGATAGTACAAAATCAAAATTTATTCTCAGATTGTAAATCAAACAGACCAATTAGAGGTCGTAGAGAAAAAAAGGGGAAAAAAAGAACAAGAAAAAAAAGTGAGAGAGTTCATCAAATGCCAAGTACATAGTTGTTTTTGTCTGTGTTTTGTGTTTGTATATATAGGAGAAAACAAACATGTCATACAACCAGGCTTGCTCCTTCTTTCTCGGGTTAGAATTAACTAGCCGTTACCAAACCCCACCCAAAATGGTACTTCAAGATGCAAAATTACATTTGTAGCCCCTGAATTTTATCAATTGTTGTAATTAGATCCTTATAATGTAATTTGTACCGATTAAGCCCGTTAACTTTTCAACGTTTTTTTCTATATCCATTTTAGTTGTTAACTTTCACTGAATCGATCAAAAGGATGACTTTCGTCTGTACACTTAAGTGTTTTATAAGGATTTTCAATCACATTCAACGTCGAGAATTGTCGAAAGAACTTCATCGGCACAAAGTTACAAGACTCAAATTTAGTCGTTAACTTATATTGAATTTCATCCGAGCACGTGTCTTTCATGATTTTTGTCAAATCTAACCTAAGAATTTGACAAAACAAGCTCCATTGACGGTGCACTTCTGAAAGTCAAGGGACTTAATCAACACAAAATAAAGTAACACATGCTTGTCTGAAACAAGTGAAAAGTTAAGGGGCTTCTAAAGTATTTTTGAGAAAAAAACCTTTTAGAATTAATGGTAATTTACCCCTTGTATTTTTTTATTTTTTTATTATACATGTGTCAAGGGGCAATCTTACGGGTGTATTCCCCTACATGAGTCTGATATACTCAGAATTTAATTTAAAAATTTAATTTTTAGAGTATTCCCCAAAAGAGTCGAACTCTGATTGACAATGAAATGAGTACCTCCCCTTGTCAACCAGACTAACACCTCTTGGGTTGATAGACATTTTATCTCCTTATACTTCAAAATAAAATGCAACAGCTAAATAATTGACAAAATATAATATAATCACAAATTTACTCTTAACATTAAATCCAACCCGACATAAAAAAAAAAAAAAAATAAATAAAATAAAAGGAAAGAAAAAACATAACAAGTAGCTATTATCCGACTCAACCGACCTAAGGATATAGCTGAAAATTAACATTAAATAATTTATCAATTTTGACTTTTTGACTTTCTACTCTTGGTTTTAACGGAACACCTAACGGTTGCACTAATTTCAAAGCACAAAGGGGAGAAGGTGTTTACCAAAATATTATAGGGGAATAAAGTAAAATTCAGGCAAACTAAAGGGGAAAAAAGTGTCATTAACCCTAAAAATTTAACCCCAAACAATCACTATGACCACAAAAAAGTACAGCCCATACGCGGTCTTTGTCCCCCAATAAAGCAAATAGAATTGTTCATTTCTCTCCCTTTTGTCCCTCTTTCTCTCTCCTACGAAAAAAAGGGGAGAAAAAAAAAAGTAGAGAGAGAAAAAGTGCGTCCAAAGAGGATTAGAATTTGCGTTTCACTTAATCATTTTCTATGTTTTTATTTTTTTTGAATTTTGAATGTTCTTCATTATAATAACCTTGTGTTGTTGCTTGTTCAACCCATCAACAAATTTTGATATAGAGAATTTGGGTTTCTTGTCAAACCCCAGTAAGCTGACCGGGTATGGTGGTGGTAAACTGGTAAGGGGTTGTTTGGTTGACAAACATCATCATCGTTTTTGTATAAGAAATTCAAGGGGTTGGCCATGGCGGCGACTGGAAAATGCTGCAGCGTTAAGCCATTTTCGCACCATCAAAAGCCTTTTGAACCAGAGGTAATGGAATCGCATTACGATCATATGCCGTAAGGGCTTGTTTGTTTGGTCTATAAATCCCAAAACAGTTATGTTTTGAAAGGTGGTGGAAAAAACTTTTTTTTTTTTGAATTGCAAACGAAACAGGCCTTAAATCCTAGAAAACAGAAGAACAGATTTATTAATCCCTCTAAATTTTGATTTTTGTTGATTTTTTATTTTGGGTCATAAATTAAACTTCTCAATTTTTCCTTTGAAATTTAACACCCAATTGGGTAAGTTCTATGTTTAAGCCACAAGCAAATCCTTTATGAACAAGGTTTCTAATCTATAGGGGAAAAAATCACAACCTAAGGTTAAATCTTCTTTATTAGGATTTTTTTTAAAAATATTTTTTCGTTAAGTATTGAGATTGATTTGAAGAGAAAAATTGATGAGATTGAATTATAAAAAAAATTTGGAAGAAAATTCTTGTCCAAAAATTACACATATCACTTCTAAAACGGTTAAATTGAATCATATTTTGTACCCTTTAAACTTTATATTTGTGTTAATTAGAGAATTTTTTTATTATTCACCATCTTTTTAGGCTTATAAATTAGACAATCAATATAGTGTCTTTTGATACCGAAAATTCCTAGTAAGAGAAGAAGAAAAAGAGAATGTGATCTTTTTAGGCAGTGGAAGCCAAAGAATTGTTGAAAAAATAAATTCTCTAATAGCAAGTTTGGTTGGACAGAATCACAATTTCACCACTAATTCTAATTCTAATTAAAAAGATTTAAATCCATTGGAATTAAAAATAGCGGAATGGCATTCCGTATTTCAACGAGTAGAATAACACATTCTATCAGAATGATTTTTTCCTTTTTTTACTCTAAAAAAAAAATCCAAACAGAAAAGTTTGTCCAGAGATTAATATTCAGAAACATAATTTTTTGAAAGAGAACAGTACATAAACTAATTATAGGGAAAAATGTAGAGAAAGAATGTGGCTAGATATAAAATTTTCAAGAGAAAAAAATACCTGAAATAAATTATATATTATTGACTGAGTAAATTCTAGTGGGAGAAAATTGGTAAAGAAAACAATTGAGAGATAAAAACATGCCAGAGAAAAATTTTGCGTATAAACTTTGAAAAAATGAGTAAAGAAAAAAGTTATATTTTTTTAGTTTATAATTATAATTATGAGTATATTAATTTTTAATTTTTATATATTTTAAAAATTTATTATATATGTGCTTCTTATTTACTTTTAGCCGTTAGACATACAATTTCATTCTTTTCAATACATGAAGTAACCAAATATTAGTCCCCTAAAAATGATGTTTATTATGAAACTTGGTGACTCCAATAACCCTTACAGAACTAAGAAATAATATTAGGAAACTAAGAAAAGTAGGCTACAAGTAATTTCCTTAGAGGAGAAGGAAAAAGTATTCGAAAAAAATAACTCTTAACTAATATACTATTCTGATAGGATTGTAGTTTGACTAAATTACTTCTAAAACCCTATTAAACTAAGAAAAAAATTCAAGGAAAAAAACTAAAAGTGATGAATTTATTCCACATCGGATGTGAAAAGAATTGGTGATCAAGTTATGAGTGAAAATCTCACCTTATGGCTAGCTTATAGGGTTGAAAGAGACCCAAGACTATTCTGCAACTCTGGTCCAATAGTCACAAAGAGAGAGACTCGTCGAGAGTTAGCCAACTAAAGACCCAATGTGTGAGGAGGAGATTATTGAGTTTATCCCACATCAGATGTAGAAGGGATCGATGGTTAAGTTATAAGTGTGAGAAAAGTCTCACCTTATAAACTAGTTTTAGAGAGATCTCCAAGACCGCCCTATGTGTGATCTTACTTGATTATTCTTGTATTTTTAGCTCAGTTTATATATGGATTTGATGACAGAGAAAAGAAATACTGGAAACGAGGAAAAGGACTTACGGACCAAAGAATCAAAGAGGACTTACAGTTCAAAATTCCGACAAATTGGCCGGAAACTTTGTGGAAAAAACTGAGCTGCGGAAGAAGATTCTGGCCATCAGAGACTACCTTGACCTGCCTCCTTTGATTGGCACTGCTTCTCTTATTCAGGTACTAAGGACATGTTTGGCTTCAAAATCTGAAAATAAACAAAACCCATTTTCAGAATTTTTAAATTTACAGACCAAACAGATACTAACAAATAATAAGTAAAATTTTTGCAGTTGGTCATAGGGACTTTGAAGGATCTTCATAAGCTGTTTCCTGATATAATAGCATGCACTTCTATGTCGGAAAGAAAAGGAACAACCATTCATCAGGTATATTTTATATATATACATATATTATTATATATATACATGAATTCTGTTAGATTCTTGCTCCAAATCGATCACTGGAGAGTTCACAAACTACTATATAAATCAAAGGAATTACTCCGGTTTTAAGTTGGAACCCTTCTAACATGGTATCAGAGCATAGGTTATGAGAATTCATCTCATTCACTCGTAGTCAAATCATCCGTGCAAGCCGGGGGTTGCAATTAAGGGCAGGTGTTAGATCCTGTCCCACGTTGATCACTAGAGAATTCTCAAACCACTATATAAATTAAAGAAGTTACTCAGCACATTGGAACCTCCTAAAAAATTCTTTAATTTCGAAACAGGCACTGACTGAATTCTGTCATGCTCTAAAAAAAATTGGAGATGCATGGACGAATGGCAACGAGTGGATGATGAAATGCAAAGAAAATGCATCTAAAGCATCGGCTGACAACAATTTAGAACAACTCGGTATGTGATCTTAGGCAGCTTTTGGTTTTTCATGGATTTGGAGCTTCGGAAATGGAATTAGAAATAAACCCGTGTAAAAATCTAAAAATTTACATGCGTTCATTCGTGACTCCAATTCCAATCCATACTACCAAACACTACCTTATGTAGCGTAAAATTGAAAGCTTGGAATTGGAAATGAACGAGCGCAATTTTCTTTTTATTTTTAAAGCGTTCATTTCTAATTCCAATTCGATGAAACCAAACGCAGCCTTAAGAATTTTCCAAAAAAAAAAAAATGTCTCTAATTTCTTTACTGAACAATTTTTGGAAACTCGAAAAACAGCATTGGCAATCCTTGAAGATATAATTAAGGTAGCAAGTGAGAGGTTTTATGATGCGATGGAAGCTGATGATAATATGAAGAACGAATACGGTCCTTCACCGGACTACGATTCAGACTACAAAACCCCGATTTCTTGCTCTCCAGCGACTCCAACTTCAGTCCTTCCTGATTTCATGAATGTTTCAACTAAAAATTCAAAAATCAGTTACTCTTCGTCTCTTTTACTCCCGTTGAGGGTTCAAGCGGTTGGAAAATTGAATCCTATCGATGTGAAAAACCTGCCTTTCCAGATCTTCCCTCATATTGGAGCCAAATCGGAAACAAATTCTAAAAACCTGATTAAGAAGAAAGAAATGGAACCGAAGGAAGAGATTGATGTAAAAAGAGCTTCCGAAGTTATCAATGATGTGAAGGAGATTGTGATGGAAGATATTGAGGAAGCATCTCCACCACCACCACCCTCACAACCAGCACCACCACCACCGCCCCCACCACCCATGATGTTGGAGAATAGAGCACCACCACCTCCACCGCCGCCAATGGCATCAGGGAACAATAACGCACCACCACCACCACCTCCCATGGCCTCAAGAGGCTTAGCACCACCACCGCCACCACCACCCATGGCATCAGGAGGCTTAGCACCACCACCGCCACCACCACCTATGGTGGCATCAAATGGATCAGTGCCATCACTTCCACCACCCGTTCCATTAAAGGGAGGTGTTCCTCCACCGCCCCCTGCACTTGGTGGTGCCAAAAGTTTACGTCCCAAAAAGGCAGCTACTAAGCTGAAGAGATCATCCCACATGGGTAATCTCTACCGACTTCTTAAAGGGAAGGTGGAAGGAGCTAACTCAGATGGCAAAACATCAACAGGAAGGAAGGGAAATATTAGAGCCTCTAATGGCGGAAAGCAGGGAATGGCTGATGCACTAGCAGAGATGACAAAGAGGTATATACATTCATAAAAGCTATAACCAAAAGAAAAACTTAGCATTTATCACATAATTCTCATAAAAAAAAACACTTTTTTTTTTCAGATCAGCATACTTCCAACAAATTGAAGCAGATGTTAGAGACCATGAGAAATCAATTAAGGAGGTGAAAGTTGCCCTTAGTTCTTTCCACACAACAGACATGGTAGAGCTCATCAAGTTTCATAAAAACGTGGAGTCTGTTCTTGAGAAACTAACAGATGAAACCCAGGTCTAAACGAAAGAATTTTGGTCATACTTTCTTTCTTTTTTCTTTTCTGTTTGCCCTCGTAGTCATTTAACACTTGATTTATTCAAATGCAGGTCCTAGCAAGGTTCGAGGATTTTCCTACAAAGAAATTAGAAGCACTGAGGATGGCAGCAGCACTATACTCCAAGTTAGACACAATAGTCAATACTCTTCAGAATTGGGAAATAGTGTCTCCCTCGGGCCAACTCCTTGACAAAGTCGAGCGCTACTTCAATAAGGTAAATTTAGGTTCTAGAAGAATTTCACCCTTTCGACTCCTTTAATAACTCTTCAACGTTTGTCTTTATTTTAAAACCTCGCAAAAAATATATTCAATGTGTATGTAATAGCCTACTAGTATCTCCTTTAGAGCTGGCAATTTGTGTCATCATTGTGTTTCGTGTCGTGCCATCTGCTGACTCGAACATGATAAAGTATTAACATGTGATAGGAACCCGACAGGATAACATATTAACTGGTAAACCCGAAACACGAACTGTTTATTTTTGTATTTATCATGCCTTACACGATAACGACACAAAACCTATTAAGACTAAACCCACACACGTTAATTTTGATTCCCTTGTTCTAAGTTAGGTTTTTGCTTTTCCTTCCATATTCTTAATTAGGTTTAACTTGCCAAAGAAGAGTGACATAGGACAAAGCTTATAGGACTGAAGGAATCACGAAGTAGAACTCACTTAAATTGGATAAATGATGTTGTTATTGTATAAATTGTACATAACCTCATAAAAGTGAAATACTCAAAATAGTGAATTTTTTGCATATAGATCAAAGGAGAATTGGATGCACTGGAACGAACTAAAGATGAAGAATCCAAGAAATTCCAGAGTCACAAGATCCAGTTTGATTTCAGCATCCTGATAAAGATCAAAGAGTTGATGGTTGATGTTTCCTCAAGCTGCATGGAACTAGCACTTAAGGTACTCAAGTTTAAGATAAATCATCCATTGTCACTTCTAAATATAAACTAACCCTTAACTTGATAAAATGTTTGGCTTGTATTTAGGAGAAGAGAGGAGCAAAAGAGAGAGAAAATGAAGGAAGTGGAAGCAAAAATGAAGGACAGAAGAAGGGGTCTGCTAAAATGCTATGGAGGGCATTTCAGTTTGCCTTCCGTGTCTATACTTTTGCCGGTGGACATGATGATCGTGCTGACAACTTGACAAAGGAACTGGCTCAAGAAATAGAAACTGGTCCTCACGAATAATAACATTCTACCCAACAAAAAAAAAAAAATATAATAATAATAATAATAAAGAAAAAAAAAATCAACCAAACAAAAATATTGCGTGCATTATATACTTAAAAACTTCACTCAAATTATCACATTGAATCATGTTTTGACAGAGGCTTTTGGATGATTCATTCGGATATGCTTTAAATATACTGGCACATGAACTTGTAATATAAGCATTGTTGTGGAACTGTATATGGGCGAAAGATAAGCTAAACTCTAGCTTCATACTCTCTGAAACACGTTTTGTAATAAGTATTGATCTATCCGGGCTATGAATTTTGTAGCTAGTTTATGCATATATATGATCTTCTCTATAATGATTGAGCTTACTATTTATTGAGGATTACTTTTCCTGTATATGTGTTTTATATACATGTATTGAGTGATTTCCAATTACAAAACCAGTGAAATTTCCTTGGGTAATGATGCGGGAGAAATTCTCGCTTTTATATTCAGTTTACCCTGGTAAGGAAATTGGGTCAAGATTATAGGTCTAAGAACAAAAAAGATCTGGCTAATAAAACCTAGCTAGGAAAAGACCCGCTATGGGCAGCCCATCACGATAAGCCCAGATAATGGGGGAAGTGGAGGAAATCATGCATGCAACCGCCAGGGAACTAGTTTTAGTATCGGAGGTAACTTGTCATTTAGATTATGGATTCAATTATCATCTCCCAGAGAATCGATTAATTTATTCTCACGCCGGAGGTTCTTTGGTCGACATCACACCGGTGTCCCCTTGAGCTTATTGGTCTTGCAGGTCATCGGTTTTGCAGGTTGCTGAAGGTTTTTGGAAACATCAGGTAATGTTCAGGAACACCAAATTGGAGCACTTGAATTCCAATTAGAACAGAATGAATTTAAACAAAAAAAAAAAAAAAAAAGGCCTAATTCTAATTCCAATTCTGATTCCATGGATTCAAATTCTGCACTCTCAAACACTACCTTAGCATGAACCATTCTCCATGCATAAACTATTCCTATCTGTTGATTCGAGCGTTAATTAGATTTTTTAGCAGGTGATATCATCTTTCGATTTTCAATGCACCAATAACCTAAAATCGAGCAGGTTAACAAAGAATGATGAACAAATACTGAGAAATAAACCAAATCACTCGCACAGAGAGCAATCCAAACAAAGCAGATTCAAAATTCCGCATCCAAAGAACAGATTGCATAGATAAACACGAGCACAACAATTTCCAGATAGATTAAGTTCGATCAATTTCGAGAAACTAAATCAAATCAGTGAAGCAAAACAACAAACAGGTAGTGTGCAATTTCAAAAACTCACCGCATCATCCCGTATCGTAGAACAACGCCCTTGCAGATTTGTGGAAGGCCTAGAAATCATCATGGGGATCATGGCAGCGAATGGCGGGAAGATTTTGAGGCCCATATTTATATAACTGTTTTTCCCCAAGATCGGTGGTTTAAGCAATACTGGTTAAAAAAAAAAAAAAAAAAAAGTGGGCCAGACCCATCAATTCCTTGTTGTTTGAATAAATATCACTTTGTACCCCTAAAGTTTTTTATAATTTCAATTAGCTCCCTATTCTTTTTAACTTTTATATATGCATTGTGTTCTTAGCGCAACGGTAAAGGTTATCGCCATGTGACCTGAAGATCACGACTTTGAGTCGTGGAAACAGCTTCTTGCAAAAAGTAAGAAAAATTGCGTATATTAGACCGAATAATCTGACCATTCCCCGAACTTTGTGTATAACGAGAGCTTTGTATCACCGGGCTGTCCTTTTTATATGCATCGTCTAGTAGCATTTGGTAAGTGTTGTAATTTAACATTTTGCTACGCTAAAGTTTGACCATTATCTTATATAGGTCCTCATAGTTTCAATTTGAACACGTTAACCTCTTGAAATTTTCTAATCATCACACTACAGGCCAAATTATTTTTCTGGTTACAATTTTGGTCGGTAAACAATCACTTGCCGCACATCTAAATATTTTTAAGAGTTCATGGTCATTTTTAATACTATCCACCCCACTCATTCTCCTTCACACAGACACATATACTCACACGCATATATATATATATATATATAGGGACAGTTGGCAAGAAGTTCTAATAGTGACACCAAATTAATAAAAATTCTCAAAATAAATAATTACTTTACTTTTAGACTCATCTATTAAAATTTATTAAAATACTAATGTTCCAATTAAGGTTACATCACTAACTGTTGCCCCATCGTCATCGGTCACCAGACTCTGGCCATTGCCGGTCGTCGAAACTCCAATCACCGACTGCCAAAATTATTTTTAGTTACATTCAACTACTTTTTAGTAATATTTTTAATATAGATTTTACTTACAAATTTTTAGCCGCATTCGACCAATTTTCTAATTGTTGGTTGTCGGAAAATTACGTAAATGTAATTAAAAATATACTAAAAATACACTTGAAAAATATAACTAAGAAGTACATTAAAAAAATTACGTGTAACAAAAAAAAATATAAAAAATAGTTATATGTAACTAAAAAAAAATCGGTAACCAATGGCACAACTTTGACAAAAGGTTTGGTTAAGATATGTCAGATTCCACCAAGTATACAAATGGACTCTAGCTATACATGCGACTGGAGTCGTAAGGTTCGACGGCGGGCGGTGACGGGTGACGACAAAAGGTGGCGCCGGCGGTAGACTATGCAAACTTTAATTAAAAACATTTGATTAAAGATATAAGAGAACATTTATCATATATTTATATTCAAGTTAATATTAAAATGGGATAAATTATGGATTTGACTGTCTATTCAAGACTATTGACCAATCATCCCTAAAATATATATATATATATCGAATGTAAATTGCACTAACAAAAGTGTCACATGTCGGGAATTACAAATATTGTATCATAAACACCACAACGTCTTATTGCAGTGTAAAGTACAGATACAATAACATAAAACGTCACATTTGACGCTTATTACCGCATAAACTACTTTCAAAAGATGATTTTTTTATTTTTTTTATTTATAAAATCAAAGCAAAAAATTAAATAAAACCACATAAATCAAATTTGATCATGAAAGTAATCAAATAGAAAGTCAAAATTAAAAAATTTGATCAATTAATTTTGACTTCAATCATCAAGCTCAATCTTGATCCCTCCAATGGTGACAAATCCACCACTCCCTCCATACCTTGGCACCAAAGTCACCACAATACTATCATCATCCTCGGCTCCCAAGTCCTCCAGAAGCTCACTTATCCCTAATCTCAACTTGGTCTTAATGTTCTTCCCACCCTTGTGCTTATGCTTATGTGGCACATTCACGAAGCTACCGGCGAACTCCGTCTTGTCGGGCCCGCTCGTCGCCTCGTGCTCGTCGTTGATGTAGACGTCGAATTTTAGAAACACGTCTCTCTCTACCTCGATCCCCTCGATTACCAATATCTCTTCCTCTTCTTCTTTCTCCTTTTTGGTTCTAGACCGCTTCGGTCTTTTGACTATGACTTTGATTGGACTTTCGAGTTTCCGGGGGAAGATGTCTTCGGGCCGGGCCGGGATTGTTTCGGCGGCGTTGGCTGACCCGAGCCTGCGCAGTTTACGCATAATCCTGTTGAGGCGTGGAACAGGTCGGGTGCTGGTCCAAGGAGTTTCGACGTCCTGGTACCTGTATCCTAGTCTGGCACTGTCGAGGCAGTCGCGGACGCGGATCCGAACCATGTCGGCGTTCTCGTCATAGAAGACAAAGGAGGAGTCGAGCCAATCCGGGTCGGTGATGTCGCGGCGTCGGCCGCCTAGGGTTTTCCAGACATTCCACATCCGGTCGATGTTTGAGTGGTGGGCGTAGAACAGCGGGTCCCGTCCAGCCGAGTAGAAGTTTCCCATGTCCTCGAAATTTGGCTGGCTTCGGTCTCCGGCCCAAACGTGGATCGGGCCATGAGGGATGTTTTCTAACGAGCCCGGCCCGGGATCGGGCTCATCCCCAGCCCGATAAGGGGTTCCGAAGAATAAACGGGCCGAGGTACTATTCGCCACCATTTGCCGGTACATTATGGTGAGATTTTGCGACACCTGTTGTTGCTCGGTGATATTCGAGTCCCGACCGTCGAAATCAAGATCGATCAGATTCGGCGGCTGGTGATTCCGGTCCCGGAAACTGTCGTATAACGGGCCTTGGGCAGTGTACATTGCCGGCAACTGCATGCCGCCGGTCGGAGAATCCCAATTCCAAAACGGCATGGCGAAAGTCGGATCGTCGATCAAATGACCCAAAATCCTCTCAAAAAAGTATAAATAACACCTGTGGAATGGGAGGAAAAGCCATGAATTATGGACTTGGAGCTCCAGGTCCGGAAAACCCACTTGATCATAGGCGCCGTCGCAGTAAGCACAGTGGATGTTGGCCTGTTGTCTGAAGCTACGTGGGTCGTCGTCGGGAAGCTCTTTCATCAACTGAACCGCCCGGGAAAATTTAGCGACGTACTCGTCGGTTGCCAAATGGGCGGCGGGCCTTACACGAAGCCCGCTTTGTGTCGCCGGAAATTGAAAATCGATGATTCTTGTGGCCGGCGGAGGGCAACAGTTGGTTGGAGTGGCGCCGGTGGGTAGGTCGGCGGCGCCGCATTTGGTGACGTCCGGTGCTTGGATGGGGTCTGCGAAGGCCGGACGGGTGGTGGCGCCGCCACCAATAGCGGCGGCACCGTAGAGGCCGCCTAACCCGATAAGCATGTTTCTCCGGTCGAATTTTTCTAGTTGACTTTCACTATTTTTCTTGTCAAACTTTCCGCGTTGAATTTCACTATTTTTTTCGGATTTGCATGAAACTCTAAACCGGCGGTTTAGGTTAAAAGTTGGGATATTTGATCTCCTATTAATGAATAGTGGGGAGGAGGAGACGGCGGCGCGTGTGGTGGTGGTGGTGGTGGTGGTCGGAGGTGTAAGAGACGCCATTTGTGAACAATATATTGGTGCCTTTTCTAATGTAAAATACTCTATTGTTTATATAGGGTTAGTTTGGTTGAGACATTTGGAAAAATTACATTTTGCACCCCTAAAGTATGGAATGGGTGTCAATATGGTCTCTAAGATTTATCAAATTATACATTTGGTCGCTTAAATTTTATATTTGTTTCAATCGTACAAAATTAAAAACATTGTCAACGATTTTGGAGAAAAAAATGAACTTTGTTCAGTACGGTGTCCATTTAATGAGGATATTTTTGTCATTTTATTACTCTACTAAATTTAAGACATTTTTTTTCAACATTTTTCTAACCACGATTCTTTTGAAAAAATGAGAAAAAAAAAATTGAATCATTATTAAGAAAAAAAAATTTAAGTTTAGTTGAGTGATGAAATGATAAAAATATCCTCATTAAACTACAACGTGTTAAGAACAACTCATTTTAGTTATTAATAACGTTTTCAAATTTGTAAAATCAAAACAAATATGCAATTTGAAAATTTTCAGGGTCTACATAGACACGTACCCTATAGTTTAGGGACAAAAATGTAATTTCGCCTAGACTTTTCTCTTTAGGGTTCAAAAAGTTGACGATGCTAAAAAAAAAAATCAAATCCCACGTGGATTAAAAGATAGAGATTAGAGAGAGAGAGAGAGAGTAGAGAGAGAGAAGA
This sequence comes from Eucommia ulmoides, assembly GCA_016647705.1. Lineage (NCBI taxonomy): Eukaryota > Viridiplantae > Streptophyta > Magnoliopsida > Garryales > Eucommiaceae > Eucommia > Eucommia ulmoides. The sequence goes on along the minus strand of CM028337.1, from coordinate 1,548,917 downwards.
ACATCTTGGATTTGGCTAACTTTTTTTTATTTTAATAATATTTATTTTTTATTGTTTTGGTTAAAAGTACCATTGATTTGGTAAATAATTCAGATTATAATATTTTTAAAATATATTATTATAAAGTTAATGTCAATTTGCAAGTATTCTATATACTAAGAGACAAAATTGGAAAACGAGCCGCCCCAAAAGTGTTTATTAGGATGGACAATCGCGTACCCCGAACGAGATTAGTCTCACACTATATGTGAGTATGTGAACACTTAAAACGGTTTTACATATATATATATATATAGGCTGCTAAAACTTAAAATAATAAAGATAAAGGTTGAATATTAAAATATATATATATATATTTATATATATACTGTGTGCGCATGCAGTTTAAAAATTCAATATAGATAAGATTTAAAATATAATTCTTTATTAAAATAAATAATCCATTTAAGAGTAAGTTTAATTATCTTTTCACCACTAATATTCACATTATTCACAAAGACAAATAATTAATTTTTGTTATGTGATAAATATTTGCTCCTTATTTATATTTCAAAGTAATATATATATATATATATATATATATATATATATATATATATATATATATATATATGTCTTTTTTAAATAATTGTTATTATGAAAATTAATTTTTAGAAAAAATAAATAATATATCACGTAACTTGCTCGTTATAATAATTTTTCGAGAAGTTTGATAATTCTGTCAAAAATTTAAAGTTTATAAAAAAAATTAAAAATACACTGATTTTCATGTAATACCGTAACTTTAAAAAAAATTTAGACAATAATTGTTTTTTTACTTTTTATTTTAATTTATTGCCTTTTAGGTCGGTGGGAAGCTGCCATACAATTTCTTGAAAACCCCAAGAATACATTATGTTCAACAAATGCCTATTACTGTAGAGAAATAAAATTATTATTTTTTAATTATTTTATTTGCCCTAAAAATATTTAAATTTTTTTCAAATATATTTATTTTGGGAGAGAAAATTATTCTAATTTAACTTTAAATTTTTCTTTGAAAATCGAAAAAAAATATAGGGGTTTTGACATTTTGTACCCTTGAAGTTTGGCCAAAATCTCCCTTTGATCCTCATGGTTTCAATTTGATCATATAACATATTATAGTTTTGTAATCGTCTCATTACAGTCCAGTCCAAGTCATTCTTTCCATTATAGTTTTTGACGAAAAACATTCACCCACCGTGTACCTAACAGTTTTTAACAGGCTTTTTAGTCAATTTCAGTCTCCCCTTTCCCTCTTATTCTCCTTCTGCCCATATACTCATAAATAAATGCACGCGCTCACGTGTGTGTATATATATATAGAGAGAGAGAGAGAGAGAGAATTGAGAGATTTTTTTGTAAAAATTGTTAGAGGACAAAAAAGAAGTTGAAAATGCTCATAAAATTCTCATTAAAATAGTTGAGTGCACAACAATTGACTATCTGTTGTTTAAAATTGTAATAGAATTATTGATTTGAACTATATTGGGATATTGATTACGGAACTTGAAGGTGTTGTGTGTTTAAATTGCAACTATAGGAATCAACGTGAGATAATAATCAAACTTTAGGGGTAAAAAGTGTCAAAACTATATATATATATATATATATATATGGGATGGGGCGCTATGAACCTAAAGTGATAGAATTTTATGGTAACTAATTAAGTCAAATGGACTTAATTTAATAATCCTTGATAATTTAAAATTAATAAACTAATTATCAATTGGTCATTATTTATATTTTCAACTGATCCAATTGACCATGTGACTCTGCAATCTTTGCTCTCACCATCAATGCACTACCTTCTCCTATATATATATATATATAGGTATATATATATATAGGTATACCCACGAGTGTCTCTATACCCACACAGTGTGTGAGACTAATCTCATTCGGGATTTCATGACTGGCCCTCTCAACAAGTAATTTTCTACAGGTTCGAATTCTTGACTTTGAAGAAGCCCCCAACTATTTTAACTTAAACGTGCCTTGCCGCTTGAGCCACACTGTGGTGTGTGTGTATATATATATATATATTGAAACAAGTGGAAGAAGAAATAATATATTCGTCATTGGCTGCTAAGATTAATACCTAAGAAAGAGTGCATATGCTGTAAGACTGAACCAACCTTCTTAACATAAGGTCAAACATATATATCTACAAGCAAATAAAGGTTGAAAAAATTGATTATCAAAAGGTCATCATCTACCTAATCTTGAAAAATCTAAATTAAACAACTCTCCCCATGGGTAAGTGTCCTAATAAGATCAAAGTCATACAATGTTATATATATATATATATATATATATATATTACCTAAAGTTTGATTTATGCTTCTAATTGGTCCAATTGAGACATTTCGATCATCATAATTGTCAAAACAAAAATAAATGTCACGACAGATTGATTCTTTTTCCCAATATTTTTGTAAGAAACAATAGGTAGGAGGTCCTATATTTAAACTCTAATTGGTCAAAAGTCCTACATGTGGTAAAAAATTTCGATTTAGTCCCATCTCTTTTAAAAACTCAGAAGCCTTATTCATGTGATAATCACGCGTTAGTTACATGTAATTATTTTCTGTGTAATATCACTGTATTAGTTACAAGTAACTATTTTTATTTTTATTTTTTATTTTTTTTCAGTTACATATTCCAATAATATGTAACTTTTTAGTTACATGTCTCTGATATGTAACTAAAAAATTTAATATTTTTCAATTACATGTTTTAATAATATGTAACTTTTTAATTACATGTCTCTAATTTATAACTAAAAAGTTTGATATTTTTTCAGTAACGTTACAAAATATTATATATATATATATATATATATATATATATATATATATATATATATATATATATATTGTAACATGTAACTAATATTATATAAATATATGTAACTAAAAATGCTTAAATATGTGTGAAAAGTAATAATTATGAAATTATAACTAACATTAGTTACATAGAACAGAATTCACTATAAAAATCGAATGTACTCACTAAAAGACTCCCTACAATTCCTGCAATATCCCTACAATTCCTGCAATACGGGACTAAAAAACAAGTGGAATTTAACTTAAAAGATTAAATCAAAATCTAATAACACAAAAGGACTTTTCACCAAGTAAACTTAAAAGAAAAAGGATTTTTCACTAATTTTCTCTTTTTGTAATGCATGTGCCGCTTTTCATGCAATTAAGATGGTCAAAATATGCTGATTAGACTTGTTAAAGGCCAAAAAAAATAAAAAAAATTGGAGAATATATTGAGATTATATTAAAATTTTAGGAATACAAAGTGTGATTTATTATTATTATTATTAATTTTTCGTGGTTTAAGGCACTTCATATATTTTTAAATTAATAAATATAAAAATTTAATTAATAAAATATGTATATAAAACTTTAAAGGTACAAAATATAATTTAATTCAACGATTTTGAAAGTGGAAATGTGAAATCTTAGATTTAATCCTCTTGAATTTAATCATGAACACATCAGACCGATATAGAAGAGTGTGTCCTTAAAATCGTCCGGATAAGTGATTAGTCAAGATGCATGTAAACTAGTCTGGACACATATTTCGGTTTAAAAAAAATTGTCCTACTCAATATCAAAGGACAGCTATTGGTTGAGTAAGATCTTGATTTTTTAAGCCTCCCTTTTTTATGGTGCATTGCATGTGAACAAAATAGGTGCACATGCTTTTATTATTATAATTAAGGTAAATGGCACTTTCCCCACCATATAGTTTAAACAAATTATATTTTACACCCCTATAATACTTAAACATTTATAGCGGCTCAAACCGAAGTGCAATAGTTGCGTTTTGCATTAAAATTAATAGTCAAATCTCAAAAGGTAAAAAATTAAGGGTTAATGACACTTTATCTTCTGTGGTTTGGCCAATTTATACTTTACCTCATGTGATTTAAAAATCGCCACTTACCCCTCTATGGTAAGATATTTGTTACATTTATCCCCTTATATCAGGGGGGTAAATGGTTTGAAAATCTAACCACATGAGAAATAAGTGGCGATTTTCAAATTACAGGAAGATAAAATTTAATTAACCCAAAAATTAATAAATCGTTTATATTAACTGAAAGCTATACCCTTAGATCGATTCAAATCAGATAATATTCGTTTACTCTTTTTCTTGGTTAGGTTAGGTATTAAGATAAATTTGTCATTTATTGAATTTCTATTAATTATTTAACCATTACTCTGAACTATACATGGGGTTAGGTAGTAATGAAAATATTAGATAGATGTAAAATTAAATTTGGTCAACCCAGGAAAAAATATCATTAATCCTTATAATTATTATATGAGTGTTCCTATATCTACACCCTCTTTTCTAGTCCTACACGTCATGGAAAAAAATAAATAAAAATTATTTAATTACCTTTGAATTATATATATATATTACTCTTTTTTTTTTACATTCTTATCCCCTCTTTCCTCTTATTTCTCCGGCAAACAACCATAACCAGATCTGGCACCAGTACCAGAGTTTCTCTATCTTATCTCTATCTAACATCTTCAATTTGTTGGTATTTTTTTTTTAATTTTAGTTGGTGTTTGTGATTGGTGTGCGAGTTTTACACAAATTTGGTTGTTAATTGAATTTTTTAACTTGCACAATGTTTTTTCTTCTCCTAGTGATTTTCTTTTTCAAATTCTACATAAGATACCACTTTTTCCTCAATTTATATTCAATAATTAAAAAAAAAAAAATCTCTCTCTACTTTTTTTTTAATAAGTGCAAAATAAATAAGATTTTTAAATAAATAATTTCCCTTTCATTTTCCTTGCATTTTTTTAAATTTTACTTTTCTTATTTAATAATTAAAAAAATAGTAAAAAGTTCACAAAATTAAAATTTTAGTCCATTTCTTCCATGTACTACAATAATTTTTCTAAAAATCTAAAATTACTGTCGAAAGTTCAAAAGTCATTCTATACGACAAAAGTTACAGTAATTTTTCACATGAAAATTTTACGATAACTTTTACGTATTACAGTAACCATGAATCCAAATTTTCTTGTTATAAGAAATCAAAAAATGTCGGAGTGAAACAAAAAAATTTGAACAGGGGAGGTCATAGCATCTATACTATAAAATCGATTTCGTTCGACTGTTTACCCAAAACACAGATCTCCGCAAGCCCTTGTTTGCATTCCTTGGTGAAACCATTTTTTTGGAAAGACACATAAGATCTCCCATTATATCCACTATCTTAAAGAATTTCTCCATAATGACCATGAATGGATTTCTAGAAAAATTACTAACCGCAACGATTACATGAATTAAAATTTTAATTTCGTAAAGTTTCAGGAAAAACTCCTAAAAATTTGACATTTCTCTCTATAATTCTCTCCCTCCTCTTTTTTTTTTTTTTTTTTTTTTTTTAGTAACTAAAAAAAAAAAAAAAATCAGCAAATCCCACTTGGGTAAGGGCAGTGCTTTCAAAAGTATCTTATTAGGGACTGTTTGGATGGACTAAAAACTGCATTTCCAGGCATACAGAAATGACCAAACGGACTATACATACAACCACAAACTCTAAAATGTCCAAAAAGGGCAAAGGGGCTATCCAGTACACGAAGGCTCCTGCTAGTGCTGAGTCTGAGGAGGGTCGAATGCACGCAACCCTACCCCTATATACAAAGAGATTGTTTTCAAGATTTGAACCCAAAACGTTCGGGTCAAAATGAAACAACCTTACCATGACGAATAAAAATGACTACAATTAAAATCTATAACCAAACACTATTCAAATTTTAAATTTATTTTTTTTTCAATTTTTCCGTTAAATTTATTTGTAGTTTCCCATTCCTATGCCGGTGTTTCTGTTGTCAGGAAAATACCGATCATTGGCCTTGGAGTAGCTAACATAATAGAGCTCGGAAAGTATTCCGGTGAAAACGACAAAAGCAGCGCCCGCGCCAAACACGCCCTTCCTCAAGGTCTCGCACGAGGGAGGGTGTTGCGATATGTATGTCCTGTACTTGGTGTGGTAGGCGTTCCTCACCGAACCCGCAACCAAACACACCTCGGCGATTAAGAACGCAACCCTGGAAAAAAGAAAAGAAAAGGGATTACCGTTAAGGACTTGTTTGGCGCATAGTTTTTGGGGAAAACAAATTGTAGTTTAGAGGCCCCAAACCAAACCAAATCAATTATTTATTTATTACGATAAGGTGTGTCCAAACCAACCTACGCGCACATTGACTAATCACCTCACCGGACGATCTTGAGGGCGCACTCCTCCACATCGGTCTGATATATTCATGATTAAATTCAAAATTTAATTTCCGGAATCCTCTCCAAAAGAGTCGAACCCTGATTGATAAAGAAATAAGACATCTCCCTTGCCAACCAGGATCCCATACCAAAGCAATTGATAGTGGGTTTCTAAACCCTAAATTAGACTCTCCAAAAAGATACTAAAGCTCGGTTTGATAGGAGGGATGGAAAATAGAATTGATATGATTTTCATTCTACCGTATAATAGAAAGGAAAATAGAGAATTATGCTTTGCATTGTTTGGTATTGGGTAGTGTTTGGTTAGATGGTTTAGGGGTGCTCATGGGCCCGGGGCCCGCCAATCCCAGCCCTATTTTTCTAGGGTTTGGGTTTTAATTTTTAGGCCCGATCAAATTTAGGCCCGGGGTTGGACGAGGGCAATTTTTTTGGGCCGGCCCGATGACTATTAATTAAAAATATATATATATAGACATCAAACAAATCCAACACACTAATATTTTTATATTTATGTATTTAGTATTTATTGTTTATATTTTAGTATTTATGTTATAGTGTTTATGTTTATACTTCATATTTTTGTATTTATTTTTTAAATTAAAAAAAATTATAGGGCCCGGGCATGATTTTTTTTTGTAGGGCCGGACTTGGACATGAAAGTAGGGCCCAACCGTAGGACCGGGCCGAGCTATGGTTCTCATTATATAGTTTTCAATTTTTTTTCATTTTTTATCCTATTTATAAAAAACTTAATTTTTAGTCATTAGACTCATTACCAACTTATTTTCAAATTACTTTTTAGTCCTTATTAACTAATATTTCAATTCGAGTCAAGTTAGGTATAAAGGTAAATTAGTCATTTTACACAATTCTATTAAATATTTAGCCATTGCACTTAAGTCTAAACTGCAAATGGGAATAACCGAATAAGGGATGACGAAAATACCACAGGGATGTAAAGACAATTCGGTCAAACCATAGGGGAAAAAGAGTAATTAAACCCTATATAAAAAGTGAATTAATTTCCCTCTATTTCATAAGAAAAAAAAAAAAAAAAACTAATAATTTCTCTCTATACTTTAATTTTTATTTTTATTTTTATTTTTAATAAAGATAAAATTAAATTAAAATAAAGGATATTTTTGTTGATTTTATGTAAAATTTAGATGGAAAATTTAACTCACCCATTTTTAACATTTTCCATTAAGCTAAAAATGAAAAAAAAACAAAGTTACTTTTTCTATTTATTATAAGTAGAAGGGGGTAACGTGCAGGTTTTTAAAGTAGATGGGGCAAAATGAAACAAGATCATGGTATACGGGAGTAAATGGCAATTAACGCTATATCATGGCACATACCAGCAAGTGATGAACAATACAACAGCCCATGTCCTGGAAACTCCAGGTCTCAATGGCTTCCCACAGCACAGGCATCGGCTAACCGCCATTATAATGAGTTGACTAGCCATGAGGAAAAGCAAAGACCCCACGCCAAAGCCGGTGGCCATATCCGAATCGTAAACACAGTAGTTAGAATTTGCATCCCTGTGGATATTAGCCTGTAGGAGGAGGAAAGGAGGTAGTTTGAAATTTTGTAAGGTCACGTTTGGATTGATGAATTTGAAATAAACGGATTTACAATTGGAAATCATAACTTGAACTTAGAATCCATACTGAGAGACGAATATCAACAAATCAAAAAAAAAAAAAAGTCTAAACTGAAGGATTTGAAATCTGTCGTTGAAAGAAGTTATTTTCTTGGTCCACTAGCTTAAACCCTAATTCCATTAGAAAAATCAAACTCTAACTCCACTAGAAAAACTCTAGTCACTTTATATATAGACCCTTTGTATATCTCTTTAACATCGTGCCTTCCTCATCTATCAATACAATCGTCTCATGTTCTCCCAATATTCTGTCCCTCAATTATTCTAACACCTTCCGTCCCAATATTCCATCCCTTGGTTTCAAATTCGTTCATCCAAAGGGAGCCTAAGAAAATTTTCTAGACCCTTTTTCCAAATCAAATACTTTTTTCAAATAGCTCGGACTATAAGGTAAATCATGGATCAGCAGCTTTCGCTTGTTCTTAGAACCGTTACACTTTCAATATCAAATTTTGTGAGAATTTCATCCTAGGCAAATGAAATGACATGAAATGCACAACCAATCCAACACAAAAAGTGAAGCTTAATGAAGAAGAAAGGAAACAACTATTTTGTGGAATTTAACTTTGAAATCTTGTTAAGAAAACTATTTTTTGTGGAATTTAACTTTGAAATCTTGTTCTTCCAAATAGTTAGGGGAGATATCAGTCATATATTTTATTTAGCAATTCTTTTGGCTATATCACATGCCCAAAATTCAAGCAATCCCTTCCTCTTGGAGAGGCTGTTGCAAAATTTCACTAATCTACATGCAATCTATGGCATATCCTTCATCCAAAATCCTGAAGATTTCAAATAACCTTCATATTGTTGATTAAATTGTATATTGATAACAAAATCTAACATACTTAAGGTATATACAGGAAAAATTTGAAAGATCATGCGCTATGCTTCGTCTTCAAGCTTTCAACCGGAAAATTTTAAGTAGAACAAACTCGTAGTTATGAATGACTAAGCTGAATAATCGAACAATCAATTAACTAATTCAAGTTCAACCATGGCCAAATCACAAATCCGATTCGAGTAACAATTGATGAAAACTCGTACGAGCAAAAACTGAAAATAGAGAGACAAACTCACAGTAGACCTCCTCTGCTCGGCGGCAACAGCAAGCGCAAAGGCGACCAGATCGAGGACGAAAACCGCTACCAAAACAAGCGTTGAAGCCATTGATTTGAAGTAAATTCGTCGCAGCTGGACCAAAACAAAAGCAAATTTTCAAGTTCGCCTCCTTAATTTCCCTAAATTCTCGGCGATGTAACGGAAAACGAGTGGAAATTGAAGCCTGCAACAATTAAAGCGTAAACTATCAAGCTTGCTTGCTTGCTTTTCAAAGTATTACATACATTATTATATCAAAGTATCCTCTCACCCTTTGAATTTTATAATATTTTCTGATAAAATTATGATTAATCAATTTTTGTCACAATAAACACTTACCAGTTACAATTTAACAACACAATAAATATTCATTATCACCGTCATCACTACTGAACACAACCACCATTGCATAATAAATCACCTATCACCAACGTTGTCAGTGCAAGTTTGCAATCATTCACTACCACTACATCAAACATGCAAAATTATCACTGTCAGCGTTCACTACCAGTGTCGTCACTATCGTCGTTACAGTAAATAATCGAAAAATTATCAGTAAATAATAAAAATTACACAACTAAAAATAATAAATACTAAAAAAAAAATATTAACAGAAATTAAAATAATAATAAAATATAAATTTCTTCCTTTAGTCAAAAACATATAGGGTGATATGTAGGCAAATAAAAGGATATCAAAGTGTAATTTTAAATTTCAAATTAGTAGTGTCTAATAATAATTAGAGAGTTTTGATGAGTCATTCACGAAATTAAAATTTTAGCAACACTGCCCATAGTTTTTAAACAAATTAAAGTAAATATAATAATTTTTCTACGTAAAAAATTGAATTAACTTTTATGATGTACAGTAATTTTTTTATTTTAGTAAATTTGAATTTGTGAAAAAATACTATAATGCGTGAATTGCATATACTAAAATTTTAATTTAATTTTGTGGGTTGTTAACAAGAATTTTTAATAATAATTAAAATCACCAAATAAACAAAAAATTAATTATTTATATAGATGGCCCATTCAAATTAAAAAAAAAAAAACTACTTTTAGGCATTTGATACCCTTTTGATCAAGTTATTATGTTTGACTTTAACAACTGGCTTTTTCACTTTGTTGCAACCAATCGAGGAATTTTATTTTTTTTAAACTACTGTAATACGTAGATTGCATGAACAATTATACCAAAAATAATTAAAATCGTGATTCCGTTCACCAACAACTCTATAATTAATTATGGCCACCACAGTATTTTAACTCATAACATAATATTTATTATTTAATATAATTAAGACATCATACATCAATCAAATAATTGACAATTTGAATTGTATAAATATATGAAAAATTACATTTTTAATCCCTAAAGCACGGAGTTCGTGCACATAGACCTTGAATTAAGCATTTAATTCCCGTTTTCCCTAACAATATTACAAGTCCATCTCTTTCATTCTTCAGATCAATCGTTAAGAAAAAATTACAAAAAAAACGTCAAAAAAAAAAATTGACATGATATCCCCATTAAAAGACCATGGACATAACACAACCTATTTTTCAACTAAAATCATTAACTTCTTAAATTTTACCAAATTGAAACAAGTATGACACTCACCAATTGTGCGATTTAAAAAATCTCAGAGTCCGCATACACCTAACTCCAAATTAAATATAACGACAACCATATCTACAGATCGAATGTTTTTACCCGCAAAGATGACAACGTCCACAAACACGAGGCCTCGAGAATCAAAGATCGATTTTCGACTCCAATGAGCATCAAAAAAAAAAAAAGACAGCTCTCTTCATTTACAATAATAGGATTCTCCGATTTATAACAAAGAATTTCTCCATTTTTACCCCCCATCCAATGCCTTTAAATAGAACCAAAAAGAAAAAAAGGCCTAAAATGGTTCGGTTGAACCACTTTTAAGCCGCTCCATTCGAGCTTGTAGCCCGGATAAGGCCCTCTCGTCCATGGGAAGAACCCCGTTGTGAGGGGGATTCTCATGGGTCAGGTTGCCGGAGTTTATATTGTTATTCATTAACGGTCTATTGCCGGATTCGGGGTTTCCGGCAGCCGCTGTTATCTGTATGCTCTTCATTCTCTCTCTGATGGCATCTAATGTTCCGCCGGAAACTGTAATCACGAACATTGAAATCAATAGTCAAAAAATCCAAAAATAATAATTAAAAAAAATCCATTAAACACAAATGTGAAACTTATAAGGTAAAAGATATAATTTAATTTAACCGCTTAGGAGGTGTGTGTGTGAAATATTTAGGCGGGAATTTTCCTCCCAAAAAAATTCGTAAAGTGATCTTATCCATTTATTAATATCAACAATTAATTGAAAGGCAATTTTTTTCAATTTTTACACTTAATCATTTATATTTCCAATCCTGAAGTTCATGAAACCAAACACTGCCTTAGGTAGTGTTTGGTTGCGTGGGATTGGAGCCTCGGAATTGGAATTAGAAATGAACGCGTGTAAATATCTAAGAGTTTACATCCGTGTAAATATCTAATTCCAATCCGTGGAATTAGGCGTTTGGCAGCAGAAAAATTCAATACTTAAAAAATGGAATTGGAAATGAGAGCACGCAATTCCTTAAATTTTTTACATGCGTTCATTTCTAATTCCAATCCCACACTCCAATTCCAGGAAACCGAACGCTACCTTATAGTGGTATTTAACTTACAGTTAGGAAATGCTTCATTTCGCCGTTCCCCCAAATTTTGGGATTGATCGGACAATGGGCCTCTAGGAAGAGCATTAAGAATCCGCTCGCCCTCGGCATAAGAAGATGGGGGCAAACTGAAGTTTGTGGGTTGTTCAGCTCTTATATTTGTGGGTCTTGCTTCATTTAAGGGGCTGTTGGTTGTATGTACAGGTGATAGAGGCCCCATTCTTGGGGAAGAGAGGTTTAAGGCAGCTGGGGGAGGGGTGGACAAAGGTACACTTGAGGGCGTCCTTCCGGCTGCCGCATTTCTTTCCATCTGGAAAAAAATTACACATACATGTATATATATATACATACGAAAATTAAAATCATGTAAAAAGCATAATTAAGGCTCTAAACGAGCCAAATTGTAGATGAGCAGACCAAAACATATACGAGATCGAGCCAACCGCAAGCTTCCGCTTGAGCTTGAGAAACATAAACAAGCTCGAACCGACCTCGACCTTGATCTCGTAAAAAAAAGTCATTTAAAATTTAACGGAATATGATAAACATCGAGCCCACCTCGAGCTCAAGCTCGAGCTTAAAAACAAATATATATATATATATATATATATATATATATATATATATATATATATATATATATTAAATAGTCATTTAAGATATAACAGAATATTTATAAGAAATATTTTTTCTTTCTTTTTATAATTTGTTGGTGGACATATTCAACAAGCGCATATTTGAGCACAGTTTAAGCTTGGCTCAGGTCAGCTTGAATATTAAATGAACAAAATTTTGAGCTCAAGCGTGGCTCGGCTCGATTAATAAACAAACAACTTTTTCCCAAGCAGAGCTCGAGCTGTTCATGAACAGCTCAGTTCGTTTTAACAGCACTGAACATAATATTAAAATTTGTTTTTCAAAAAATTTAAAGGGAGGATATTGTGTCGGACCTGGCCAAGACCATCCCTAATGTAGGTTCTAAATGCCTCACTAGCATTTTGCAGCTGAGAAAATATATCAACCTGAAATAAATACCGTAAATTAGAAAACTCTTTTAAAGATAAAAAGGAAATATTAGATTTTCACATAAATTCAACAAAGTTGAAATCTCTGTCCATGCAGTGTATGCGCTAGAGTAATTTTTCTTTTCAACTTTTCAAAGTTACTACGCTACATGAAAAAAATCACTAATGTTCATGTACTGCAATGACTTTTGGACTTCTAACAGACTTACAGAATTTTTCATTTTTCAAAAAAATACAGTAAAGAGTGAGTTGGATGGAGCAAAATTCAGGGATCATGGCATAAAACCCTTAAATTTTAACACTAACCCAATAGGACCAAGCGCATTAAATAAAAATAAGTTTTTAAATTTTTTTTTTAGAATTCTACATGAAAATCACTACAATTTTTTTCATATAAACAATTACAGTAATGTTCATGTACTGCAATGACTTTTGGACTTATGACAAACTTATTGAATTTCTCAAAAAAATACAGTAAACAGTGAGTTGGATGAAGCAAAATTCAGGGACCATGGCATAAAACCCTTAACACTAACCCAATGGGCCCAAGCTTATTAAATAAAAATAAGTTTTTTTGTTATTATTTTTTTCACAGAACGTGGAGATCGATGAAGCGTAGTTTTAAAATTAATTTTATTTTTCAAATTTTATATTGGTAAAAAGTAGTTTTAAAATTAATTGATGATTCCTTTCTCAATAAAAAAAACATACAAAATGGGGTTAGTATAGTAAACTATTAGGCGTATGGAGTCCATAAAAAAATGCCCAAATAAATATTATTAATTGTTCAAAAAGCCCACTCGAAAAATAATAATAAATATGTGTGTGTGTATATATATACACAAAAAAGGAAAATCTTTGTGGCAGTTCTTTAGTACTGAGTAATAGAAACAAAGGTTTACCTGGGGATATAATTGGGTAATCCGGTATAGTTCATATAAACCGATTGTGCATGTCTGCTTGTCACCAATTTTCTTAAAAATTGCAGCCAATTCTTGCTGTAAAATGAATACGACAGGAGGGAATTATTTTTTGGATAGCAATTGGAATACCAAAATGCAACGGAGAATAGGAAAATAAATGGGAGAAATATTACATTTTCCTTCAAATAAGTCACTTCTAATATTTTGTCCATATTTTTCTCTTCATTATTATTTAGTTAATGTTAACTAGTTCTAATTTGTATTTCATATTATTGTTAACCTTAACTAAAATACTGGAAAAGACTAAAAAAAAAAGTTGATAAAGACTAAAATTGTAATAGTTTGTCAGCGTTTACTTTTTCATTATTATTAAGGCTCTTAGTTAACATGAAATAGATTGAATCTATCGAGTTAATGTCAACCAGTGTTGAATTTTTCTTATGATATCATAGTTAACATTAACTATTATACTGGACCCCGCGCATAGTGGGAGTTTTGTTGCACCGGACTGCCCTTTTTAGTTAACATTAACTATTATACTGGAAAAGATTAAAAATAAGTTGACAAGGACTAAAAAATAAATTCCCTATAAATAGGATAAAGAAATTTAAAAACAAAAAAAGTGAGGACTATATAATAAGAATCTCTTAATTAAATACCTTCAATTGGGCATCCGATGAATGTGTAGCATTTGAAGGATTATTGGCTGCAGAATCACCCCAATGAGTTTGTCCAGCAGCCCCAGGTGGAGTTAACATTCTTGCGGCAGCCAAAGTCTGATAATATATGAATGTACAGACAAGTGAATATAGCACAACAGCTCGCATCCGAAAAAATAAAAATAAATAGAAGAAAAATATTCCATTTATTAATAACATGAAAACTAATTAATATTATTTTGAGAGTGGGAATAAAATTTTGATATTCGATTTAGAGATAAATATTAAAACAAAAATTATTTGGAAATAATAATGAAATTATCAAATGTTAAAATTATTAACTTCTGGTTGATATGGAATTTTCTTTTCTTTTTTTTTCCCCATAAATGGGAAAAAAAGGAAGAAAAAAAAAATACATTGTTTTAGTATATAGAGATATACCCATATACCATATAACCTTTCGACTGTGAAGCTTTAACGAGTATGGTACCTGAAGATTAAGATCGATATAGGCAAGAATAATTGGAGGAGGTTCCATGTCTATTGGAACCATAGAAAGATGACCCTTTATTGCAGTACCACGAAGCTTAACAAGCTCATGTAGAACAGTTTTAACCATACGCAACGGTTTGTCATCAGCACCCGCTCTTTAATCAATCATCAAGTAGCAAGAAGCAAAATCAGAGTCAGTCATAGAACAAGAATTACACAACATAAGAGAGTTAAGGTAGCGTTTGGTAATGAGGAATTGTGACTCAGAATTGTGACTCAGAAATGAATTCAAGTAAAAGTATAACAATTTTACATATGTTCATTTCTAAATGCAATTTCGAGGCTTTAATTCTCTGCTTCCAACCACTGCCTAAGTACATACCTTCTCCTGATTTCCTCCATCCCCAGTTCTTGGAGATAAACATGAATGCTTTGAAGGATGCGGTCAAGATCAACATCATATATGGTACTTTGAAGAACCTGCAACAAGAAAAGCAAGTTTGACGAGTGACTAAACTGCCAGCATATTCTTTGAAAGACATTGGTCTATATACATAATATCAATCAACTGGAGAAGTATAAATGGATAAAATGGAGGCTTGCATATACATATATACACATGTAACTCTGCCACAAATCTCTTCCAAGTAAAAAGCAAGTCTTTTTCTTGAACTTTTCTCAAGCGAGCAAAATCAAGCACTAACATGTAGGGTGGTCTTGGGCCTCTCGCTGGCTCATGAGCTCATGAGGTGAGATTTTCCCTCACACTTATAATAACCTAACAACCAGCCCCTTCCACATTCGATATGAAATAAACTCAACAATCTTCCCCTCACACATTGAGCCTTTGGTCGGCTAATTCTCGACTATTAAGTCAGAGTTGTTATAACCTGGGTTTTGATATCAGTGTAGGGTGGCTTTAGGCCTCTCTCACCCCAAAAGTTAGCTCAGGTGAGACTTTCCCTAGCACTAATAACCTAACCACCAGCCCCTTCCACATTCAATGTGAAATAAACCCAACATAACACACCCAGGTTAAACCAAAAACATTATCTTTTGTTTGTTGAAATGTCATTTCCAATTTTTTTATTTTAACTAGGAAAGTCACTGCCAATTATAATGTTAGCAGTGAGGGCGGTGCTTGAGTAACTTCTTTAGTATTGATTAGCCATAGAGCATCGAGATACAACATCAGTGTGACCCATAAATGTAACTACAGCCAGAAAATAAAACGAAATAGTTGCATTTAAGAAAATTCACCTTCGTAAGTTTAATCAGACATTTAACAACTAAATCCGAGAACTTTTGATTCCTGACGGCAAGAGACTCGTTAGATGCAGGAGATGGCCACCTTGCTGGGTCCAGTGGGCGTAGGAGATTAATCAGTACAACGAATGACCATGTTCGTTCCGCATTGTCCTGTAACCACAAGCACCTCTCAACATAAATATATGAAACAAGAATAAGCAAAAATAACAATATTATATGCTTTATGTAAGCGCAATATGCATTTAAGAAATCAATTACCAGAATCTTAAGCATCAAAACATTCAAAGCTTTAAGGAGTTGACTCCCATCATCCATCCGCGGAACCCTTTCATCTAAAAGCCAAAGCAGAAGCTCAGTAATGAGACTGTCAAGAGTACTCTCTTTAACAGCATGCGCGAGCCTTTTGTTCTGAAACGTCTGCAACCAAAAATGCAGCATTCTTGTAAAAAAATGACTAATTTAAGCTATACAACTGCTTGGATCCCAAATCCAATTCATTTCTTGAACAAAAAACGATTACCAAAAAACTTAACAGCATCATACCTGCATGAGGGTGTTCAGTACATATTTACAAGACCTTGAAGAGGCACCCGCCAGACTGAAGTCAAAAGTCTTCGCTACCTGAATGAGTTGCAATATCATAATTTTTTTTATTTGGACGATAACTCGATATGCTTGTGAAAAAATAATTGAAGAAACAAAGAGGAGGTAGTTGCCTTATTTGCTAAACATGAAACCAGTCTATTAGCGTCTTTAACAATGTCATCCATTGCACTGCCTTCAAGATCATTGGTTGCCTGTGCTAATTCATGACAAACCACTTTCATTCCTTCAACAGACTGCAGCACCACAATATTTATAACGCATAATGTTAAATTTTTGAGAGAGACGAGTGAGAAAGTCAGCCACGTGAGGAAAAGTATATAACATCAAAAACAAATCGTGTAGTAACAATCAAACAATTAAAAACAACACAAGACAGAAAAATCAGCTTATATGCCCTACTAACAACATAACAACAAACATTAAGAAAATCGGGAAAAAACATTGTAGAAGTTAACCTGCTCAGGAGAACCATTTGCAATGATATCCAGAGCTTCATTCCAGTCTGTAGGACCAAGAGAACCGGGCAGTGCACGGGGCACTGGAGCTCTCTCCATGTGAACCTCAGAATGACCGTAAGTCTCCCTAAAAAATAAATAAATAAAATATATGCATCCCACAAATTTTGCAAAGAATATGATTTGCTGGCTCAGGGAACGTGCAGGAAAATCATTGACTGAAGAGGATAAGAGTAAAAGAATGAAACTGAAGAGAAACAAGAATGATAAGATTGTTCAGTACCTACTAAACATTGGGCCAGATATAGATCTCAAAACTTCACCACTCTGCTCTGTGGCATCAGACCTGAATTCAGCAAGCATAATGCATTGAAAAGTGAATAAGTGGAAGGGAAGGGATGAAAAAAAGAGCAAATAAATACTCCTGTTTCTCTTTGCAAACAGGCACATAGAAAGGACCAAAACTAATAAAATTTTGCAAAAACCATCCATGGTAAATTAGCTCATGTCAGAAAATAGCAACAGAAGCAACATAGAGACAACAAATGTCAAGCTTAGGAGCGTCAAAAATGAAGGCACGAATTATAGAAAAAAGAGCTCTTAGAAGGAATGAATGGTGAGAATAACTCTATGCTCAATAGATAAACAAGTGTGCAAACTGAATTGCAAGAGCATTTCAAATCCATGCAAACTTATTCCCAACAAGTATCGTTTAAAAGCATCTACCCTCCGTCGATTCACTCATATCAAGGGTCACTTTAGTTACACAAAACATGCTCCACGACATAATGAATGAAGTCAATGGGCGAACAATATAACCTTATAAATGATCACCCAACTACAGCTTCGGGTACTACATATTGGTTTATTAAAGGGACACAGTGGTATGCACATAACACAAAAGTCTAAAACGCATATACAGACCCGTTTTCCCTAGCAGAACGCCGTAAAGCAGCCCTAGCTTCACCAGGCTTCCCCTCTCTCCTTTTGTCCATTTCTCGAGCCTGAAAAATATACACGTGTGCTTCATTCAAAACAGGGGGAAAAGGGGGGGAAAAACTGCAAAAAGAAAAACAAAAGAACAGACATTACCTTCCACTTGAACCTATCATCAAGCATGCTTCTTTGTGCCTCCGTCAACCTTCCAACATACTTCCAGATATCATCACCTAACAAGAAGTTCAATTAGAGAGAGACCATCCATTTCCAATGTCATTTAATTCATTTATACACACCTTAGATATTCTTCATTCTATTATTGTTATATATATATGAGTGTGTGTAACTGTGTATATATATAATTTGTGACATACTTAACAGAAAAACAGAACAGAAACACATGCACAGAGCAGAGACATAAATTTTACAGGTGCACAACTATATATTAGATTCTAAGTTTCTAACTAACCAAGAATCTTATAACCCGTAGCTAGGGTATTTAGAGCCGCCTTCCGTATTTCACCATCTCGTTCCGCTGTTAAGCTTGCAACGAGTTGCAAGGATTTTAGTTGGCTACTTATCTGCAATACAAGTGTGGAGTATTAAAAACATCATTTAGATGATGAATAAAAGGGGAAACAAATTACAAAAAGACATCCTATAATTTGTGAACATGCCTCAGTTCCATGATTATCAAGTAAGAACCCAACAAGATCAACACATTCTATCCGCGCCCGGTTGTTTCTGGACCTCAATCCTTCCAAAATATAGGGGAAAGTTTTCGCCGCGGAATACGAGTGAATTATCTGCTTCGCTAATTCCCTCATTTTTTCTCGAACTTTTTCAATGTTATGCCCAGACTGCACAGTGAAGAATTAACAGAATTTGGAAGATGTTTACCAAATAAACACATGTTATTCAGAAACCACCAAGAGTAAAAAATCGGGAAAACCATGAAAACTAGAAACAGAGATTAAAGTAGGTCAGCTTCAGGCAAACCAAGTCAACCACTAGCAAATCCAGAATTATATATTGAAATCAAATTGATACAAAACCTCGTTTTTTTTCATTGCCAAGTAAATGAGATCGTATAGAAGGACGCGAGGACGTCAGAGAATTTTAAAAACAACTATTATGGCAGATTTTTGTTAGCAACCTACATATCCCTTTTGTGACAATACATGATGACTTTTTCAAACCTCAAAAATCTGCTTGTACGTGTGACTCTGGCAATGTGTCTACTGATTGATTAAGCTACAAATAATATTTCATGTTAAATTTGCCCAACACATGTCCAGCTTAAAGCCAACTAGATTTCAACTATGTAGAGGATTGCAAGTACCTTCTCAAACAAGCAAGGAAGCAAAATGGCTGCTTCTGATTCGGTCAAGATGTAGCCCTCACTCTTCAATGAATCAAAAACTTCAGGAAGAAATTCCAGCACCTTTTTCAATTTAGACCACAACAAATGCAATCGATCATAACTAATGCATCAAGGAAAAGAACTTCCAAACTAATCGAGTAAATATGAGATCGAATGATTAATAAACCTTTAATAGGCATGACGTATTTGACTCGCAGAATCGCAAGACAAACCACCTCAAAAGTATATCTAGAACTTCAATAATTTCCTTGACGATGGATGGAAGTGCCTAGAAAGTCATAAGAATAAAATGTAAGCAATCCTGGCAGCATCAACATAAACAAAAACCTTTTTTTTTTTTTTTTTTTTTTTTTAAGAAATCACCTTCTGCAGCATCTCAATCCCATCAACTTGTTTTTTGAAGTCTGTACTTAAAAGCCTCCTATGTAGATCTTCCCTGAAGAACTTCGTGAGATCAATCTGTTACAAAAAACAAATTTAAGGCTCATGTCCAATTACAAAGGAAATATAGAAACCCAAAAATTCTATCAATAAATACTCAACAGATACAAACCTCAAGATCTTGAATCTGCTCAATCCGAGGCTCTTCAAATTTAAACCTGCGAACAACCATCTTCTCTCTGTCATCCTGCAAAATCAAAATAGATCAAACAAGAATTCATTATCAGATTTACACAATGATAACATATTTTACAATGGACAACCGTACCTTGTTTGAATCCTTAACATTTAGCAGAGCCTGCGACTGGACGGTGATATCTTGAACAGCCATAATTGAGTCTTGTCTTGATCCCTTTGTTGAAACAACTCTCTAACAGTAAGAGGGAAAAACAATGAACATCAAAAGATACATCAAAAGAAAATTAGATCATGCAACTGAAACTTACTGACGACATAGCTCTACTCCCATGCTTTGGCCCACGATCACCATGACCATTGGGTTTTCCAGACTTTAAGCTACCTTTGGAAGTTGATACTGCTGGAATTGTTTCTGATAGCCAACAAATTAGTAACTTAGCATCAAGCAACACAAAATAGCACAAATATGCAAAAGAGGGGGAAAAGAAAAGCAAGCTTAAATATATACCTTGAAAGGCGCCATAAGGTTTCAGTCGCTCAGCAACAATAGCTAAAGCTGGTCCATGTATATCCTTCAAATTCTTGGTCACCTACAGTAGTTAAAACAAGCAAAGGTATAAAATATAAGTGCATTAAAATTCAGGGAAAAAAATAAGTGAAAGCTTAAAAGAAATTTGCATCTGCACACCATTTCTTGTCCACAAACTCTCAATATCTCAGAAAAGCACGCTTCCGCTGCTTTGCGGACATCCGCTGATTTATCCTAGACACCATCAATGAGCCATTCAGTAAAAATATATGTAAATCAACATAGATTGGTGAATAATTCTGTTTAAAAAAATCATTATCAATCATTTAAAAAATACTTAAGAGAGTAAATTTACCGTCATCGCAGCAGCAGCCGGCTTTAGCAATTGTACAGCATCAGGAAAGTCATTTAATGTGGAGAGTTGTTTTGACAACCATTCAAAAAGATCCTTGCGGCCTTCTGCACCAATTTTAGCATCGGCTAAAGCAGCAGCTATATAAGGTGCCTATATAAAGGAACATGACTGTCATGGTAGTTCACAAAAAAGGGTAAAGTTTTGCATAAAAATGAAAAAAATGATCAGATAGTGACCATTTTATCCAGGTGAACAGCAGCAAGCCATGAATCTAAAGTTGCCAGTGTGCATTCTCTCATATGCTTTTTATTGTCTCCAAGACATTTCACAACATCAGACAAGATTCCCTGCAAGATGTCACTCCTTGTTATGTAAAAGAAGTAAAGAACAACCGGGTGAGGGAGAAGAACAGTAAGTATAAAAAGATAATGAACCTTGCTTGACTTCTCAACCGCCACACCCATTGCTGATGCAACACTTCCAATAGTCGACAAAGTAGTCATTATTAAATTTTTGTTACTATCATAAAGGCGACCTCTAAGAGCATTGAACAGTTCCCCTGACAATTGTAAGCAAAATAAACATGATGAAACTGGCAATAAACTGCAAAAACGAAGATCCAAATTATAATTAATTCCATCCACACAACAAATCATTACCAGTCCCAGTGGGTTGAATACGCTTATTGGCCTCTTCCAGGATTTTAGTTACAGTTTCAATGGAATCCAAACGAGTCTGCAGCACATACACCAAAGAAAGGACTGTCAAGAAGTCAATAACAATCTGAATCCCTTTAACAGAAAATATATACAGCTTAGCTAGCAACAAGACCTTCCAATCCGAACTCTCAAAGTTCTTTAGGAGCACTGGTGTGATCTTTCCGCTAATATCCTCACGCGGTAGGCTATCTAGTCCACCACCAGATACAGAGGATGTGGACTCCGATAATTTTACAGTTTTCTTCGGAACTGCAGATGCCCCCTGCAGAAGTCAAAAAAGGCGTAAGATCACAGAAAGGAAAGAATTAACTATAAACAAGTGAAGATCACAGAGAGATCCAGATCTTCAACCATACCTCAAACGGATTTTTTTCATACTCGGCATCAAGTGCACTAAGAAGAGCAGGCTTCACATCTGAGAGAAACCCTTTAATATCTGCAAGAGAGATGTATTTAGCCCCTTTAAGAAGAAAAATGAGTCCAGCAATTTAAGAAGGCAAAGTCACCTGGTCCAACAAATTTATGTAAAGCACCAATAAGTTTAATGGTGGCATTTCTAGTGGCAGCAGTACTGGATTGCAGACCAGTATCTTTGCAGAAATCAATTAAATCCTGTGGGGACAGAACAATTTCCCACATATGCGTCAGAGATAATCCAAGAAGTATGTCTTAAGTAAGAGGGAAAAACTTCAACCACCTTCAATTTAAGAAGTGATACACCAAAGTCTTCAACTGCCGACACCATCCATAAAATACCTTCGCTTAGAACTTTAGGATTCTTGTGGTCCTTCATGATTTTGTAAAGCTAAAAACAAATAAAGATTAAAGGAAATTGGTCAACAAGCAAAGTAGGGGCAGACCATTCGAAAAAAGAACTAATGGGGCAAGGGAGAGGCGGAGCAGCAGAGAGAATACGCATATTCGACACTTACTCTTTCAAAAATGAAACCTGGACCTACAGCTTCGCAAAATGTAGTGAGGCCCTTCATTGCATGAGCACGGGTCTTGATATCAGCAACCCTTTCGCTAATACCTGTCAGACAAACAGATTAAATTTTAAGATGAGCTACAAAGCAAGCCATTGCAGAGACATGCATACATCCATATATATGTAACTATATATAAATCCAAATAAACAAGCATCTGAGTGAATAAAATTCAGTTTAACAATGACTACAAACCCCATTAAAATGAACTTAAAAAGAAAAAAAAAAAAAGAGAGAGACAAAACGGATCCACCAAAGCAAACAAGTACGTAGAAACCAGAACCAGAAACCAACCAAGAAGGCAAAGGACAACACATTTCTTCGGGAATTTGGAAGCCGTAGAAGCTATGTATGTAATGACTTCAATAACCTGTTGCTGCACCTGTGCATGTTTGCAGATTTGAGGAGGGTGGTTAATTTAAAAGTCGAAAAAACAGAAGACACAACTTCTATCAGCAGGAGCCCCCATTAAGAAAAACAAAAACACAAGGCACCTGAACATTTTTCTCATTCCAGCCAGGGACAGTACAGAGTAAACGGATCAAAATCTCCACTGACTGGCCAAGGTCAGGGATTGCCTCCACCTGCTCCCTAAAAGAGCCAATTGCTGCAAGAAAATTAGAGGGAAGGTGTTACTGACCATATGCTTAAAACGCAAGACAATATTACCTAGTAATTCACAATAGAACACGAAGCAAACTTCAGAAAATCCATTAGAATATAAATAAATTGAAGCAAATTAACACACACACACACACACCCCAAAAAAAAAAAAATGTGTTTATGACAACATAAAAAAGCTTCACATATGGGGTTAGCTCACAGATCCTTAGACAGCAAAAGACCCCTATTAAAATCTTAACCATCCATGTACTGTCTTGATGAAGGGATTTGCTCAATCTAGCCTCCCTCATTCACCTAACAGGTAAAGTAAGTTTGCTTTCAATTGGTACAACTATTATACAAATTAAAGCGTATCATTCTCCCCCAAAATATGATACTTCAGCCCACAACACATTTATAAGGTCCCCTACTTACTTTTTCAATTGACTAATTGTGCACTTGATCTTGATAATAAACTACGACAATCGCCCCCCAAATTATGTACAATGATAAACAAAATTCAGGAAAAAAAATGTATCAGTGGGCAGGGGAACAAAATGACTGCAGCAAAAGCAACTAATTGTGGATTGATGGCAAAGCTACCTCCAAAAGTAGGCTTGAGGTACTAATAATAATGTGTCATGATTCATGAGAGCATATAAAATTTAGGGAAATTCCTTGAAAGGTCCCATCCCATAAAACCACCACTTTGCGGAGTCATGTAACAGTGAATTTTTAACACACGAGATAGTCCTTATAAAGTGATTTTTTGAATCTTGGGACCTCTCAAAAAGTTTCCCTAAAATTTATTGTAATGTAAACTTCACAAGAATCCTGCCTTCCAAAATAAAAATGGAACTCCTAATGTTTTCAGCCATTTCAATATACAAAATCAATAAAAATCATGGATTAACACTCAGGTGGAACTGTTATTGAAGAACAGAACCAGTATAGATTCACGAGTGGTTGAGAAACCACATCAAGTGATTCAGCAGTCAATAAAGCTGAACTTGCAAATTTGTGAACTTAAAGTTTCTCCAGTTTTATCATGAAATCTACCGTAGAAGTCTGAAACAGTGTACAGAAGCTTAAAACTAACACAAATAATAATAATAATAACAATAACAATAATAATAATTCAAAAAAAATAACAGAACAGCTCGAAGAGGAGTGGACAATTACTTTCAGAAAAAACAGTTCACAACATTAAAAGGGAAAAACAACAAACCTTCAAGCCTCTCTTTCCAAACAGCGCTCTTCAACTGAGAAATCGTGTCTGGTTGTATAAGAGAACCTAATTTGTTTTCAATCTCTTCAAGGCTCATTTCTGCTGGCTGAATAAGAAAAGCAAAGCACAAAGTTCAAATCCCCAAAATGACTTGTCAAATAAATCCTCAATGGATATTCACCAAAGACGGGAGAATGGGAAAAAAACAAACGAATCAAATTTTTACCTCAACATCTTCAGGTTCAACAAGCTTTGAAGATTTTGAAGTCCCTGCCGCATCTCCTTTCTTGCTAACACCGGATTTAGTGGCCACTCCTTTCTTGATGGGAGGCTGAGAAAGACTCTTCAAATGCTCAGAAATAATAGAAACAAGATGCAACGAACATCAATCATACAAAACAGGACTGTCTTTTTAAAATGTTTTTGTATTAAGGGCTTGGATTCATTCGAGGGGAATGGATGGTTAGGATGAGTTGATGAAAAATTTAGGAGGGAAATTCCCGCCCAAAAATTTCACATCCCCACTTCCAAAGCGGTTGAATTAAATTATATTTTGAATAAACAACGTGAGTGACATAAATTGAAAGGGTGCACTTACAGTGGCCTGAACGGGCTTTCTTCCAGTCATCATGCTTGCCGCCTTCTTAACGACTGGTCCATCTGAAGCCTGCAAACGGTAAATCATATAACCACGACAAACAATATAGTAGAAAATTTGCAAGAGAGCCCGTGATACTTGTAGTTATTTTAAACAGTGAAGCAGACAAAAAAAAAAATCTTTGGAAAGCCATAATCCACCCATTCCCAGATAAAAGAAAGAAGGGAATAATTGTGGAGGGCGGTAACAGGAAGGACACAATACATGTCACTACGCTGATAGCAAAGAATATCTTCATCCATCTCATAGAAAGCATAGAAAAAGCAATTTGGAGACACCTTATTGTAGAAGTTACTATGACGAGCGTCCAACATAGAGTTAGCGTAACAAGAACTTCCAAGGCACTCTAATATTTAGTAATGCCAATGTCACTCAGAATATGTTTCGAACGTTATATTGCTCGCTCGATATTCTCATCATAATCAAGATCGATTCCCCATATCTTTTCCGACGTTACATCAAAAGGATTAAATTTCCTTTCTTCTAACCAAACATAACTGAAATATTATGTAAACAAGACTGAAACAAACCCACCTCTGCACAGGGGATGCTTCCACCGGAAGATTGAACTGTAACTGGCATTTCAAAAGAAAAAGGTAATTAGGACAGACACAAATTCTAAGGTCGTATTATTTGAAATGAATAACTATTCTAATAGATACTACAGTTTAGAAAGAAGAAAAAACATTCCAAATTTCAATACAAGCATCCAAATCAACTGAGATCTAAATGAAGAACCAGGGGGGTAATGGTGGAAGAAAAAATCAAACCTGAGCCTGCACTAGTGGGTTGGGCTCCTCCAGAACCCACAATCATTTCAGAGAGCTTTTTTTTTTTTATTTCGTCAAGTTTCTCCAGTGACTTCTCCAAAGGCCTCATGCCAACCAGCTAAGGTAAGAGATGGAAAAAAGCAAGGCACAGGGTTAAGGAGAGAAAAAAAAGGGGAGAAAGATTATTGCACCAGTAACTAGATTTTTTAGGAAAAGATTAAAGATTCTAACAACATAAACTAAAAATGGCAACAAAAAATAATACCTTAGCAACTGCTGCCAAGGTTGAAAATGCAGCATCCCTGACATCAGGTGTCCCATCATTGAGGCACTGTATAACCCAAACGTGACAAAATATTTAAAAAAAAAAAAACTACAAAAATCAAATCAAGCTTCAGAATATACAGGTGAAGAACATAACGATTAGAGAACAGAAATTAGGACATGATCTTCATGATATTGACTGAAATATCTCAAGTATGCACAAGAAAGTAGTCCAAACGATTTCACTGTATATATTAAAATGGCCAATTTTTCACTAAAATGTCCAACTTTTACTACTCCGGAAGCATTATTGTGAACTCAAAAACATGCTAGTCTATTATATCTACACAAGTGACCTGACTGTCATAATGGGAAAAAACATGATCCATGAAATAACTTGTTTGGGGAGGCACCATAACCTGACATCCAATCTTAAATGGAAATTCATAAACACTAAACAAATCTCAGATTATGAGGGACAATAGTTATTAAAACTTTACATGAAATAGCAAACACTAGGACATGAAATATTGCGTATGATGTCATCTAAATAACATACCTCCATGCAAATTGGAACATATTCCTTGTGCACTTTGAGAATAACAGCCTTGTTACTTGTCTCAATACAAAAAGAGACCCAATTTAGAGTCAATGAACGCACAAGAGGAACTTTATTTTTAGACGCCACCTTAACATCTGCAACAGAAGTGTTTTAGCAAGCTTAGAATAATTGTAAGCCATAAACACCACATAAATTTCAAGACTACAAAAAAAAAGGAGAAAAAAAAAAACGCAATTAATCTCATTTGTTCATTTTTTATACTTTTCGGGGGGTTGTTAAGTCGCTGGCAGCAAACATCAAGGAAATATGCACCTGTCTTTGCCATGTTATCGAAAAAAAATGCAAGAAAACTTCAAAGAACCTACAAAATTACATGAATACCTATTGGATAACAAATGTCTCGTGTCACGAGAAATAACATGCATCCATAAGTACAATATAGCACATCAGAAAGAATTAAACCAAGGAATAACATAGAACCTGGACAAGTGACAGACTGGAAAATTTGCCTTAAAATTAATATTAGATTATATCACAAATTGATGTCAGCAATAAATCAATACCCCAAACTTCAAAAACAGCAGCTCCCTTATCTTATAACGAAAAAGGAATCAAAAACTAGCAACATCTACCTCTGACTGACAAAATTTTTTTAAAGATATCATAAAGCTTGCCGAAAGACAAGAAGCGTGTTTTTAGCCACCTTTAGCTTCTTTATGTTCAGAGTTGGATGGCCAAAAAGTCAAATGTCGCTGGTTAGGATGAAATTAAACAGGATGGTGTAAGTACTTGAAAATCAAGTGAAAGGAACAGAAACAAACCAACATTTAACATGAATAATCAAGTGAAAGGAACAGAAATAAACTAACAATTAACAAAAATATCTGGATAGACAGATTGTGTACTAAGACCATTACCACAACCAAATTTCAGTATACTACGTAAATCACGCTGTTTGTGGGTTCTACTGTGTTTCCCAGAGAAGTTCCGAAAGATCCTTTGGCTAACTTTTACATGTTTAGGAAACCAGATTGGTAAATATTCTCTATCTTTCTACCACACTAAATGAATAGCAACATTCTCTACCACATATTCACCCAACACCCAACACACGTCATTATTACCTCTCTTTATCAACATCAAATTTTAATCAATTGCGACACTTTACTCTCCAAAATTAACACATCATTAATAAATACTCTTCTCATAACTTTTTCAAAACTAAACCAAACAACTTTTCACAATTTTCAAAAATTGTTTCCAATTTGAAAACTGTTTCAGAAAACGAAAACAAACGGGATCTAAACAATTAAAAATGATTATAACAGAACTAAAAATCCAAAAAGAGAGATAGAGATAATAAGGCATTAAAAGAATGTACGTACTATGACTCTTTCAGAAATTCCATCAAATTAAATGAAATTGTGAAATTTACCTTCAACAATGTCTGCAAGACTTATGCACCCAGACTTGTGCATTGCTTGGAGAGTTTGTGTAAGTGCTTCTATCGAAGTCGGTTTTTTCTCTTTCAGTTTTTCCTGGCAAAAAATTGAAATTGTTAGTGGAAGATGGAATTACATAAAGTAAAAGCAGCAGATACAGCACATTTACTGGTAAATAAGAAGAGACCCTCATAAAAATAAAATATAAATTGACCCGGACTTTAGTAATATGGATGCCAAGCCTCTCAACCTTTTTCTACACCATCCCCATTATACAGGTGTCAGGAAAAAAAAATCATTCGGGAATAATAACAACCATGTTGCAACCGAATAATAACATTGAAATACACTTCCTTGGTTAGATATCTAGTTCTTTAATACATCGTTATTGCAAATTGTTATCTCCAATAAAGGCACTATGAGCTGCTAGTCAAAAAATAGAGGTGTTATGAGCACCTCAAAGAGTTTTATCGTGCCCAAAAAGAGGCTGAAAACAGGATGGAAGAGGGTGGCATTGTATCATTAATGTTGTAAGGAAAATTTTTGAACTCCATTTTATTTTGCAAATCCCCCTCTAATAAAGTTTGGATGTGGATAGAGCTAATAGAAAATTGTTGTACTGATGAAATACTAACTCAGAAAATTTGCTCTAAATAAAAACATTTTATTAGTTTTGATTTGGATAGGGCGTCAGTACTAGAGCAATATCTGTCTTGTTTTTTACCCTTTCCAGGGACTAAACGTGTATAGTGAGCATCCCCTTGGCCTCGTCATCTTAATCCCTTTATTTGTACACATAAATATGCAGAAGATATGCTAGTTAGCAAGCCATTCACGAACTAAAGATATAAATGCACGGGAACTTAAGTCAAAATGGAATGTAAATAAACAAAACAAACTTAACCTTAACTTGACAAACAGAAGAAAAAAAATAACTTGATAAAAGTGAGCTTCAAAGCTAGTGATAATGAATAGCTTGGTGCAAATCCGTGCAAGAAACAGAATATGCGCAAGAAACGGATGATTATGCAAGACAAAAAACATATTTGACAAGAATTATTCAGCATTTTTCAATGGAACTATTTACACAATAAGAAACAAAAAAACTAATTAGAATACACAAAAATAGCTTGAGCATATGGTCCAAATTATGTTTTGTTAGATGAACACGTCCACTAGAGGAAGTTTGCCAAATCAATAAAAGGTGGACAGCTGAAATAAGATATAAAATCAGCATGTGTGTCTCCTATATGAAGATCCATGAAACATAATTCCAGATTAATGTACGTACAAGTAATACTGGCAATAAAAAGCGTGAATTCCCAGAAAAATGAGTTCTCAGGCCCCTGGCAAGATTCCCAATTGCTTGGATGGCTTCCACAGCAACAGCAATATTAACATCAGTAATAAGCTGCAAGATGGGGAAAGAAATGGTGAAATACTCAAAAATAATTAAGAATCAATAGCTGAAGTCTGAAGCATATCAAAGGCTATGCATGAACAAGCAAATAGAAGGTCCAAAAGGCATCAAAGGCAAATGCACATAAGCAAGCAAAATAATAATTCCAATAAATCATAACACTGACCTATTTACTTGTAAATGTTAGAAAATAGGCTAGAAATTAGATAATAATAGGTGAAGAGGACTTATGATCATGTCACTTCAGAGTAATGCACTTGTTGCAAAAATGGAAAGTGTAAGTGTTGTTGACCACACCATAAAAAATGGAAATTAGAAATTGTAAGTGTTGTTGACCACACCATAAAAAATGGAGAAACAAAAAAGGCACTCCCACACTAGACAACCACAAAAGGAAGCACTAGAGCAGTAGAGCCCGGCCCTTCTTAGTTAAACAACAAATCCAGATAACATTTCTAGCATTTCCCAATCTGCTGTCCGTATCATCCGGCTGTTATTAAAGACTTGACAGGTTTATATTTTGCCAGTTACACTTCTATGTTCCGCTTCATTAATGAAGAGTATACAAGAATAATGATAAATTACAGAGACTTTTCGGTACCAATAACTGTACAATCTCACTCGAATAATATCCACAATGGGCCCACTACCACTACATGACACCAACAGTCCACAAAGGTAGCCTCGAGCCCTCGACAGAACTCAGCAATGCCATACACTGAAACTTTTCACTCATTTCCATTTTCATGGCCACTTTCTTTATTACTAAATGACAGTCATTTTACCCACGTGACAAAGTTTTGCCTGAACCTAATTTTTTACTTTTTCCAAATCTTCAACCTTTTCCTAGTCACATAGGAGTCCTGCCATTTTTCCACAGAAATAGTCCACCATTCTTTACATTATATGCACAACTTTCTAATTGATTGGAGATCTCAATTCAGTGTTTTATACTGCACAGGACATGTGATGCACCAAGAAGGTAGATGCATATGGTGTGAAGGGGTGCAAATATGAACTTTTGGAATATTTTAAATTATAAATATGGTACAAGATCAATTTTGTTTGATTCACTTATTAGATTTAGTATTTTATTAGAAATTACTTTATTTAAGGAGTTTCTATCCAGGCACCTTCCGAAAGCAGGGTAACAAGGAAGCCACGAAGGCTTTCCACAAATTATATGCATTAGACCCGGATGCTTCCCTTCTGTGGAAGGATGTGACAGCATCCTCCTAGGTAGATCTTCCAGCAGGAGAGATGGTTATGAAAATTATTAAATTGTTTCTCTATCCGATGACGTTTCCTAAATTATATTAGGATTTGCTATGCAGCATGAGCAGAGTTTTTTGTGCTTTAGTAATGTGTTCACTGTGAATTGAGGAGATGATGCGTTTTTTTTCTTCCCCCTCTTCTTTTCTCCCAACAGTTATATATAAAATGCACTGTGCTCGAAATAT
Source organism: Eucommia ulmoides (assembly GCA_016647705.1). Lineage (NCBI taxonomy): Eukaryota > Viridiplantae > Streptophyta > Magnoliopsida > Garryales > Eucommiaceae > Eucommia > Eucommia ulmoides. The sequence goes on along the minus strand of CM028337.1, from coordinate 1,517,818 downwards.
TGAACAACAAAAACAATATCATACAAGTGATGGAACAACAATCAACATAGAAATTCTTTTTTGCCAGATAAGCAAGGAATTTCATTCAAAAAAGCACAAGAAATGTAAAAGAAAACAGCAACATTCAATGCCATGTAAATGCAAGAGGAGAAGACATGCAGTTTATAAAAGACGGTAGTGATCACCGCCCAAAGAAAAACAATGGCAAGTTTACAACTGCATTCATATCCTGTCAAATAAAAATTCGGATACTAAAGAGAAGTATAAAGTCAAAAGAACCAACTGCAAAAAGATGGGAAATGATACATAAAATGATTATCAGACCCAGATTGCATCAACTAAACTACATAAAAGTACCTTCTTAAGTGTTCTACAAATTTCCGTGAAGTCGCCCGGAGCTATCCTTTTTGTGGAAGCAAGCTTGGTTAGCTCTGCAACAGCCTCTTTTCGCTCCGACCACTTGGTAGCTTTCTGGAGTATAAATTGAATGTTACAATAAATGTAAATATCATGTGGGAGGACTGCATTACATAATATTAATTGGGAAGCAAAAAATTTGCCCAAAGAAAAGGTTTGAGCTTAACAGGGAAAATAGATACTGACCACTCCATCCCAAAACCCAGACTTCTCCAAAGGTGTCAATATATCAACAGGATCAACAAGTTCATATTCATCTATTTCATGAGAAACTGACCAACAAAATAAATGTCATGTATGAGAAAGGCACACCATGATGCTATGCAAACATATATAATGACCAAATTATCTGTCATTGCGAGTTCCTATCAACAGCTTGGTAGAAGTTCATAAGGAAGAAAAATGGATAATGTTGAGTTGTAATCGAGTTTATTGCATACCATCCACACTAGCTTCTTCAGAAGGGCCGGGACCCACAGCCTCTGCCACAACTACATGTTCTGGCTCTTTATCTTGCTCCGATCTGCCAACAAATCAACCAAAATGAAAAAGAAAAAAAAATTAAAAAAAATACTCTCTTCAGAGAGGCATATTGTCAGAAATAACAATCAATCTATTGGCGTCACATTATACTAATAGGAACAAAAACTATCTGTAAATTATTCACCAAAAAATAAGAAAAAGGGTACACTGCACGGTGTTAAAGCTTAGGTTTGTTTGAAACAACTAAAATGATTATGCATAGGTGACTCCACTTCCTAAAGTTGAAATTATAGAATAACGTTTGCTTAAAAATCTAACAACATTCATTTCAGTGTGTATTATTTTTTCTTGGTTTTATTATTTATTTTTATAAAAATAAAGCATAAATGCCAACGGAAAAAAGAGAAATGGTGGGGGGTTTGGGGGGGAGTGCCACAAAAGAATATGATAAGAAAAAAAAAATGTAATTCCATGCCAATCGGGATTCATGACGAGTCAGAGTTACTGTCATAAAAAAAATGCAGTTCAATGATAACTTCACCATTTAACAAGAAACTGTGGGATGAGGATGGAACAGACAGATTTAGGATGTTTTAAGAAACAGAGTTAAAGCCGATATACTGTGCTTCCATAACATAGTTTCGTGGCAGTCCCATGCAAAAGGCCACCTTTTCATCAAACACCAAGTGTTCGATATTTAAAATGACAATGGTCACTAAAAACAAAATATGAATTATCATCAAAAGTAATTAAAATACGTATTATAAATACACCAAGATGTTGACCAATGTGATGATTAAAAACCCCGAAAACTTACATAATAAAATGGTATCAGGAGTGCCTAGCAAAGAAAAAATGGTATCAGACTATCAGGTGACCTTTAAAGAAAGGAACAAAGTTATAGTATCACCCAATCAGTTACAAGGTTTAATATCCTCCTACGAGAAAAGTACAAAGTTTCAAGATAACAAAATGCTCATCGGAAAAGAAAAAAAGAACCTTATTTTGCGAGATGGCCTTGCATTCCCAGTTACATTAACAAGCTCAGCTTCCAACTCTTTTTTCTTAAATGCCAAAGAATCAAACCAAAAAAATTATTAAAACGTGAACTCCAGATATATTATGCAAAGATAATGAAAGCAACAGTAAAAAAAAAAATATACCATTGTGTCTCGCATTTTCTCAAACAATATTGATTTTACTGGATCTTTCCCGATCCAGCGACAAAGCTCTAATGTAAGCCCTTTAGAAGAAGCACGAACATGCTGATCTTGGTGATCAAAAAGCTCAGGAAGCATCTTCAAAATTCTTTTCGGTGGCACAATTTTTGCCCCAAAATCGCTGACCAAATAAAGGCAAAAAATAAGAAACATTTCAAAAAAATGAGAAACAAAATTTCAAAAACTCTTCCCAGAAAATGAAATTTATAAAAGAAAAAACAACTGAGAGGATTCATCACATAACAGTCATCCACAAACCTTAAGGCTTGAAACATGACATCTATCGCAGGCACAACTGCTTTTGCAACTTTGTTCTTAATTGCTTTCTCCATAGCATCCTACATCAAAATAGTATTCTTAATAATAGATGGCAATGAAATTACAGAATGATATCTGTAACAACTAGCAAACCAGGATATCTAAACCCAACATCTCTAATAGCAATATACAAAAACATGCCGATAACCAATATGCAAAGGAGTTATATCTGCAACAAACTGACCATTATGACAAGAGAAAATTCTATGTTCTTCTGAACACCACAGAGGAATTTTCACAAGCTCTCCCTCTTTCGAGCAAAAGGAGAAACAAAGATCAACAGAGCATGAAGATGGACCTTTACATCCAGACTTTAGATGAGGATAAGTACACCAATAAACTGAAATGGGGGAAGTAATCTATTTTTTAGAGTTGGTTCTTGTTCTTGTCTCTTTTATATCTATTTCTATAAACAATGTTTCTTGGTTTGTCTACGGGAAAAGGGTATAACAGGACAATATGGCAAAACTTCATGTATGCCCTGAAATTTCCACTTAACATACACCTTACTGCCATCAATGCATGAATAAATTCAAGGCCATACAAAGGCAAGCCACAAATAAGGAATAAATATCAGAGCAGGAGATAAGACAATGCACTTATACTTGGTAAAAGAGACAAAAGAAAAGGACAAAGGAACAAGAAGAAGAATTCCCGCCAATAAAACACAGTCTCGACTCAAACAATCTGTCTTTAATAATTAAAAAAAATACTCAAAAAAAAACAAATATAAACACAGAGAGAGAGAGAGAGAGTAAGAATGGCATATATAAATATTAACATTCCAATATTAAAAGATTTAAGAAATGTTTATATTTTTCTTGGCTAGGTGCTAGGTCTTCATATGTTTTTCTACAAAACTTCTACCCAATTCTCCAAGCATGACAACCTAGTAGTAGCACAAAGTCAAGGTTGTACATGCAATCAAGTATTCAATAACGAGTGATCGATGAGTCAAATTTTGTCCTTTAACTCAATTCAAAGCTCCAAAGCTATATGTAAATGCTCAGTTCAAATTGATTTTGACCTTCCTATATATATTTGTAATTCCATAATTCATTTTGAATTTACATTTCTACGTCTACAATGCACATGGTGAAATAATAGAAGTTACTTTTCTCCTACTTCATCTCCCCTAACTCTTAGTCATACTATGTCGTCAATGTATATGGGTAAATTGCCTTAGTATTACTTTGCCCCATGAACTTCAAAAAGCCTACACTTTACCCCCATATACTCTCCATAAAGTGAGAAAAAAGTATCATTCCATTTAAACTAACGGAATATATTTTAAAATGGACGGAATAAAATTTTCCATCCAAATTTTTCTGTATTGGACAAATTACCCTTTTTATTTTCAGTTTTTTCATTATTTTTTTCTTTTCTTTTTTCCTTTTTCTTTTTTCTTTTCTTCTTATAAGTGTTAATTACACTTTGCACCCACCAAATTGCACTTTAACACTAATTCAAAATTTAGCGGTCAGAGTGTAGTTATATAACAACTTCATCTTCTTCACCACGATCACCGCCACTCCGTTGCCGCTCACCGCCAAACAACCCATCACCACGGTCTCTTCTGCTCACCGCCGAACAACCCACCACCACGCCACCTTTGATTACTGCCAAACAACCCACCACCACGGCCTCTGCTCACCGCCGAACAACCCCCCAGCACCACCTCTGCTCACCGGCCAGACTCACAAAGAACAAATTTCAAAAATTACTTTAGACATTTCAGGATTTACTCACCGCCAAACAAACCCCCATCACCGCCATCGTCAGATGGGTTGCATAAGAGAGAGAGAGAGAGAGAGAGAGTAAAGGAAAATAAAAAAATATATAGAATAATTATAGTGGGGGTATTATAGTCTTTTTATCCCAAATAGAAGGGCAATTAAGTCATTTCATATTTTTCTGACAGAATGTTAGTGTCTCAGTTTCCGGAGAGTACAGGGGGGTAAAGTGTAGGTTTTTGAAGTTCGGGGGGGCAAAGTAATACTAAGACAAATTAGAGGGGGGTAAAGGCAAATTATTCTATTTGTATCTAACCTTTTTATTTTGTCATAAAAAAGTCCATCATACAATCCAAGTTCCTGCCAAGCCTACTTAATCATGTTATTTATTAATCGACCAACATTTTTTCACATTAAACACGACCACGGTATTTTAGGATTGTAAAACCTCCTTAGTTTTATACTTGCTAAAACCTCCTTCGTTTTACACCTGCATAAGTCAATCACAAACAATGCCAGATAAACTCCTTTTCAAATCATAACGCCATATGCCATGACTAATTGAACTAACAAAGCAACTAGTTCAGTTTCAGCATCTCAAGATATTTGACAATTTTACAAACCGTGCTTTACTGTTATAATTATTAATAAATTTATATTCCATATAAACAGTTACCTACTTATTCCAAATTATTTTATATCTTGAAATAAAATAGTATTTCTCTCAAAATTTATAACTAGTTATTAAATCCACCTTCATATCATCAAAATAATGACAACACTAAACACATACCACAAAAACAATATCATCCAAGTCTTGCCAATTCATCTAAAATTACAAAAAGTAGGCTAGGATTTGAATTTCCTACATGATATCCGGAACAGAAGTGTTTTAAAATCTCCTCTCCTATCATGTATGACCTTGATCAAATCAACATTATCAATAAATTACTTTCTCCATTATCAAAATAATATCTATTTATAATTGCTCATGAAATAAGTGAAGTCGTCCCATTAAAATACTCTGGACTGCAGTAAAAAAATATGACATCACATGTCATTACAATGCATAATCACAGTTGACATAAAAAAATATTAAATCACATTTCATTACAATGCACAATCACAGTTGAACTGTTTAAGAAACATAGTACAATACAAGTGACGTCTGGGCAAAAGCAATGACTAAATTTATATTTTTTTTTAAGAAAACAAAGATCAGCTCTATGCCAACATAAGAACTTCCAAAACCTAGCATAGCAACAATTTGCAAGATGATTAAATAAGTAATGACCGATTTCAGAGTACAAGATGTTAGGGGAATCCAGGTGGCAACAGTTGCTTATCGGTGATGTCAACCGATCACCTAAATTAAAATTACATAACCTAAATTCTAGTTCTCGTATGTTATAGAACAAGTCACAAGTCCAGGAAAAATTGGAAAATATATGCCTGTATGAGTGTTTACTGAATTGGAATATCAAATTGCACATCGTTATTGAACAATAACGTACCAGGAAAACCTCAACAGCCTCTAACTCTACCCAAAGCAAAAAAACTATTTGTGCCTTTTCCACCGTTTTAGGCCGCCCCGTGAGGCATTTAGCCACAACGGCATCGCACACTTCCTTTGCATACCTGAACATATAGCAAATTCACATTTTCAAAATCACAATTCCACTCTTCCATACTCAAACAGAAATGCAGAAGCCACTTAGCCACACATGCAGAACATAAAAGAAACAACAATTACCTCCCAGCATCAGCATCGGCAGCTTTTAAGAACGCAATAAGCGCATCAAGCGCCTTCTCTTGAACAGGAGCATTTGAGTCCGCAACAGTCTTTCTAAAAAACGGCCCTGAATATAAAACCATACCCATATCAACCACCCGAGATCCGACCAAACATAATCCCCAAATCTACCTCCACGCATTACATCAAACATACACGCAGATCCACCATAAAAACATCAAGTACCACAAAAATCAGATCTGAGTGCGCGAAATGTATAAACCCTAACTCACCGAATTCGCGCAGCCGATGGTCCTTTGGATCCGTAATGGAATCACAGACGGCGGCGAGGTCGATGTTCGCGTCATTCCGAACTTTCCAGTTCTTGTGCAACAACCGGTCCTCCCATGGCAGTTTCTTAGCCTCCTTCAACAGCTTCTCATCCTCCGACATTGCAACCTACGACCACAAAAATCTATAGAATCGGTAGAACAATCAGCTATTTTACCAATAGATTTGGATTTTTGCTTCAATTTCACTCCTCGTTCGTCGAGATTTCGATTTTTTGCTGCCTCTGTTTTTTCGAATTTTTTTTTCTTCCCAGGAGCGGAAGTGCCGGCGTAGGTCCAAATGAGAAATCGAAGGGTGTTCATATCCTTTTTGGC